>CM056816.1:28459216-29719216 GCA_029852735.1 Persea americana | reverse complement strand
ATAAAAGCAAACAAAGAGCAACAAAGTAACGAATTCAATTAAATGAGCAAGCATTGGTCAAAGTTAACATCCACCATCGGAAATTCAGAACTGATCATTGATGCAAAAATAAATCAGCTAACACTTTGAATATTCATCATTGGAATTAAATTCCTACCTCCTCAATTAGTTAATTAGAAAACACGCGCTCTAATTAACCCTAATTACTAAACAACCTAAGGCAAGCGCTATAGATTTAATTTAATAACAGCATTTAAAATTAGAGAGATCGATGAACCCAAATAACACAAACACACGCGGTTGCATTTAATTTAGCCAAGTGTTCTTCCTAATATCTAACAATCACTAACGCAGTAATTTATTAAATATCAGTTGCTTCGCAAATTAGAGAGATCAAACAATTACGGATTTGATTTCTAATTTAGCAGTAAATTGCAACGAAAAATATACTAGTATGCATCCTAGCAATTAAACGAAACAATCATGATAACAAATTAAACATAGAAGAACAACCCATATTCAAAGCATAAATTGAACAAAGAAAATAAATTAGATCTCACAGTATTTATTCCGAGGCTTCAGTCTCCTTCGACCAATTACCGAAAATTAGCCACGCAGGGCCATAAAAGAAACTTGCAAAACTAATAAAAGAAAAGAAGAAAAGAAAGAGAATGAGATAGAGAATTCGTCAAAGGAGAAGAAGATGCAGCAAGACAGAGAACGTGCACTGCCAAGATATCCCTCTCGCCTTCAGATCGGTGGGTTTATGTAGAGAAAGGAGGTCTTTGTGAGAACTATTAGGGATGAGAGAGAGATCCACTAGGAGTGTGATACGTGGGTGGTTAAAGAGGAAAGAGAGAAATAATGAGTTCTGATAGGATGAAACCGTGAGAGAGGAGTGTATGCATGTGGGGATATAGATGGAATTTTTGGTTTGGAATTTTGGGTTTGGAATTAAAGTTATTGAAAATTCTTTATTCGCCTATATCTTTCCATCCTGGCTCCGGTTGGACTCAGCTCAAGAATTAAAGTTGCACTATTTTCCGTTCTGCACAATATGAGCCCAATATTGGATATGTTTCGACGGACTCCTGATTCTTCAAATTTACCATAATGCCATTCTGCTTGATTTTTCATCCATTTAGCATCTAGTACGAGCAGTAACTTCAAGCCTGATTTCGACCTTGATGCAGCCAGTATCTCTCAAAACTTAAAACATGAAAGTTGTAGATCTTTTTCTTGGTGTTCCATAGTATCTTGAATCACCTCAATTGGAGCTCGGATGAGAGAGTTATACCAAGATTACAAAGCAATGACCAAACTGTCCAGAATCGCCCAATTAGCTTCGTTTTGCACTTAATGCCTCCATTTGCACCTAAATAAAAATACAAGAATAATGAGTACATTTAGGCATCAAATAAGTATAAAGCACTAAACATTAAGGAAGAAAAATATGACATTTTTCTTTCTCATCACATAATGTATTTCATGTTTCCATGTTAAAAAAGGTATGTCCGAGACCCCTCACATGTGTTGCAGCATGAACCGTTAGAGATTCGAGGAGATGCTACCTATGTTGAGAAACTGGTCAGGATCATTGATACGAAAAAACAAGAATTGAGGAATCAATCCATTCACTAGGTAAAGGTGCTCTCGGAGAATCACGAACCAGAAGAAGCCACATGGGAACTACGGGATCAAGTTCAGAAGAAGTATCTTCACATATTGCTAGAGGTTAATGTTCGTTTGGAGGACCAAATGCTCTAAGGGGTGGAGGATGTCAGACCCCGTCTTAGGTTTAGTGTTTTTAATAATTGTTTTTGCCGTGTTTAGTTTTTTCAAGTGGGATTAGAGGATGATTAGCTTAGGTTTCTAGCTAGATTAGCATTTTGAATAGCTTTAAGGAATTTTGAGAGTGTTGAATCAGGTTTGACCGGGCCCGGTGTGGCCCGTGTGACTTGTGCTCGTTTGGGAATCCGATTTTTTATTTCGAAAAATATTGATTTGATCTTTTTGGATTTGTTATTTCGATTCCAACAACTTTCATGTTTGTTCCGTGTGTATTTGGACCTTAGAAACCATGATTTTCAGCAAAAAGGGCAAAACGGTCTTTTCACCTCAAAATATGTGCATGAATTTCGATGCTTCCAAAATCATGTGAAAAATATATTTTTGGAAGCTAGACATTTCGATGATCATTTTTCCCTCTTTTGTCGACCTCGTCCGAGGACCGCAAAATGAAGTAAGCCCTTGAAGTGATACTACTTGGTGGGGCCCACACCCCACCCAACTTAAAAGAGAAACCATGTGTGTTCTTCCTTCTTCTTCTTCATTCGATTCAAACCACTTGAGAACCCAAGAGAGAACCAACCCTTCTTCACCACTTCTCTCCTCTTGCATGTTGAATTTCTTTGATCAAAATGGAGATTTGAATGTGCTAAACTCTTCCCCATCTCTCAAGCTTTCTATTAATACCCTTTTAAGAAGAATCCAGCTGGGCTCATCTTCTCTTTGAGACTATTCTCCATTAGTAGAGCTTCAAAAGGAGAGCAATGGCTTCCTTCTTCTAGCCATAGTTTTATTGAGCCCATTAGAGCTCAATCTTCATGCATGCAAAGCTTCCTAAGGAGGAACCTTTTTTTTTTTTTTCAAATTTCTTGGATTTTTGAACTCTTTTTCTTGGGGCTTCTTGTAGATTGGAGTTCAGCTATAGAGAGAGGTGTGTGGGGAGACTTTCTTGAGTGCATTACTAACCAAGGCAAGTGATTGAATGGAATATGGTTGTGCATGCAATGTTTTATATAGTTTTGAGCTTGATTCTTACATTAAATCTTCATTTGGTCTAACTTGGATTTTTGCCTTGATATTTGATTCACTAAATACATGTTTTTATTGCTCACATGCTGTGATTTATATCATTGAATTCTGCTTTGAAATTGTTTCATTCAATTTGGAAATTTTATGCTTCTATTGTTAAGGACATGAACTTGGAAATTGTGTGAGGTTCGGTTGATGAATTTTAGAGAGTTGATGTGAATAATTGATTGATGAAAAAGGTGGAGCATGTAGGCTCATTTTCGTGCAGGGAAGGAGGGGTGATAAGGAGAAGTGTTGGAGGAAAGAAATGACTGAAAACAGCTTTAGAAATGCATTCCTGCAGCTGGGCGGTCAGTTGTCGGTCAAGTGTCGGCTAGCCGATAGGTGACCGAACCATCTCGGTGCCATTTCCAAAATGCTACTTTTTCCAAATCTTGAGGTGTCGGTTAGCCGATAGGTGACCGAACCATTTTGGTCCCAATTCCAGAATGTTGTTTTCCCTGTCCTGATGAGGCGGTTAGCTCTTGGTCAGCACGCGGCTAACCGACTTGACCAGTGTAGCATGCATGGTTTTGAAAGTTAGTGTGTAATTATGTTCTTGTCAGCACCACTCAGCTTGGACGACCTTGTTGGTCTGATCAACCGTCCTGGGTCCTTAAATACTCAGTGCCAACTACTGCTTGGAATATCATGCGTGTTTAGTTAGCCCGTTTCGCGGCAGGACTCGTGAGTGATGCCCAACTATACTGGGTCATGATCTTGTGCTCCTTTCACCTTGTGTGATGGAGAATTCATATCGTGAGTGCTCTCGTTACCTCGCGTGACGGAGAATATAGCTTTGTGTGGTTGCCAAGGGTTGTTTCAGATGTTCATCGTGATTTATCATGTGACTTTATGAAAGATACTATTTGGGAATTACTCATTCTATTTGGTTTCTTTCCATCGTATTTGTTTTGTAATTTGCAAATTATTGATATCTCGCATGATTATACTTGATTCAATTACCCGCCAGACCGTCGTATCTGATCATTCGTTTTGGTGCTCAAATCTAGGTAACACTGCCCCTGAGGAGGAGCACAAGGAGGTCGTAGTTGAACCGCCCGTTGGGGGAGAGTGATTGCCCAACGATGTCATATAGGCATCGGATTGGGGCACGAGATGCGTATCATTTTGGGGGAACATCTAGCTTTTATTTGGGGACTTTGTTGTTAGCCAATGTTGGCTTATGTTTTAGGAAATATGTAAAACTTAACCTTGTCTTTGGTGTGATGTAAAGTTTAACTTAAATTGTGGGTATGCTAGTGATGTTTCTCTCTCTGACATGAGTCTATGAATATATATATATATATATTCTCTCTCTTGAAGGTGATTTAATTGTGTGTTTGCTACACACTTCTGCAAACCTATCCATGTGTGTGATTCATGAAGAATCCTCACCGCAGAAACATAGGGGAAACAAATTAGCGTGTGTGGGGCGGAATTTTCAGGCCCGCCGCACTGCAACGCCTGATTAGGACGGGTCCCGGTCCTGGGTCGTGACACTAGGCCCCCTAAACTCGTCCCAAACCTCTATATAATCCCTCTTAACTTCATTAGCAAAGGAGAGCTACCATAAAAGAGAGAAAAATAGAGAATAAGCAAGAAGAAGAAAGGTAGCCACCATTAGAGAGAGATTCAAATCTAGAGAAAAAGAAGAGGAAATAGAGGAGGAGGCTTCCATATCTTTGACTGGAGCTATGGGTCTTTGCGAAAGCTTCGTTCTAGGAACTTGAGAAACACATCATTATACCGATATTCCTAAATCTCTCTCTACTTTTATTGAATTTCATTGTCATTCATGCTTAGAAATATGCCTAGGATCATTTATGCATTGTAGATCTGCATTAGTTGTGATAAAACTGATATTTGCATTATCATGTTAGTAACATGCTTAGGTTCATACTAATAGAGTAGATCTGCAGTGATTTCATAGCTCTAATTGCGTAACTAGATTAGATCTCACATTAACAACATCATTATCATCATTTATATCGAAGAGATCACAAAAAGCCCTTGGCAGAAAGGCCTGGCGCCACCCACTGGGCGCCTACCCACTCCCGGATAGGCTGGGCGCCATCCCTTGGGCGCTTACCCTTCTGAGATAGGGTACGGGTTCTAGGTCTTCACCCGTTGCATCGTATTCTTATAGGTTTTTTAGCTGTATTATTAGTTGTCACGTCCCCCAAACCCGATTAGAAAATAAATCGGATCCGGGGAGTGAATTTTAAGGATAATTAAAATTTTTGCCCTTTAGGCCCAAGGATCTTAAGTCTGCTGTGAGGATATTGCATTTTTAAACCTCAAGAATATATAAATTGCGGAAACCATACAATTCGAGGTGTAGTAAATATCAAACAATGAATAATAATTCTCATTAATATTTAAAGTTGCACAAAGAAATAGATAAAGCTAATAAAGGAATTAATGTATTAACAATGGCCAACCCAATAATTAAGGCCATTTAAAAGAACGATGATGTCAATAATGAAAGGTCCAATGAGAGAGTAATAAATGAATAAATAAAATCTAAAAAATAATGTTCCCATGTGAATCACTCTCGTGCAAGACACGATGACGCTACTCTACGTCATCGGCACGCCACTCCCGTTCCTCCTCTGCTTGTTGGAGATCCTCTGGGATCTCCTCACCTGCCTGCTCCTCATAGAAGTACTCACCTAGAGTGTCTGCACACCAAGGAACAGGGTCAACGACATGTTGAGCAATAGATAAGCAATGTACAATAAAAACATAATATGCGTCAAGTGAAGAGTAAAGACATGTATAATAATTATATGGATACAAGGAAACAGTACTAGGCATAGTGCATGAGTAATAACCATCGGAGTCAACGATAAGTAATCTAGTATCATCTAGCAATCACCACTATTTAAAACATGCAAATGCAAAAATCAAGAGAGAGACTCCGAGGATGTCCAAGCCACCTCTCGGGGCACTAGTAACAATCTCAATCCAGAATACTGATACCAAAGTCCGGCTCCAGGGGGATCCAAACTCTCGGTCCTGGGAATAGTAGCACAGTCTAAGCCCGCTCCAAACTATTCAACGCCATGGACGCCGTCCAAAACCGACTGCCCACCCCGATGTCCGAGTAACTTGCCCATCAATAAAACCCCCAAACTACAATTGGCCATGACATGCAAACAACAACAAAGTGGTGCTGACACGAGGAGAACCAAGACAAGCAAGTCTGGCTAATCTAACAAACAAGACAAGGTCATAGGGATTATCCATTTTAAACAATACTAGACAAATCAATCGCACCTGATAATCCCTTATAACTAGCCAGTCATGTTTATCAATACTTAACACAGGATCCTAAGGTATACTCTAGGTCAGGTACAAGACCTAATTCTACAAGAGATTATGTTTCATAGTTCATTAAGTGTATTATGCCAAGAGAGTGTACAAGGAATATTTACAACGGGTACAATTTAACAAGTCAAGGAAGATGTTACAATCCAATCCTAGGTAAGTGATGTCATCCATGTGTTCAACATGTTCTAATGGAGTACCTGTGGAATTGGATCGACGATGCTTCTAAAATTCCTTGGTGTACAATCATGTCAAGCATCTGTTGATTCAGTTCCATACGCATTCGGTTAACCCATATTGTAGCACACGAATACCTAGACACCGATCAAAACATACCAAGCCGCATGCTTCGATTCAACCCCATTAATGGTCACATGAAGTAGGTTAAGGGTTTCTAGCATCTAAGGCCCAAACCTAGGTCATCAGTTTCATCTCTAAATAAACAGACAACTTGCCCATTTCGGTTAGCCTTCGGTTGACCCTTGGTTGACCGAACTTTGGGGTTCGGTTGACCAAACTCTAACTTAGGCAAAACCTGTTCTTTGGATTTGGAACTGAGGCTAAGTTTGATCGACCGACACCTTGACCGAACCTTAGACAGCTCGTCCAACTCGTGATCAGAATCTCCAGATCATTCTGCTTCAACTCGGTCAGCTGTCGGTTCACTGTCGGTTAATCGAACTCCAATGTTCAGTTAACCGAACCTTAATTGAGCCCTAACCGAACTCTATCAGAGGCTAAATTAGCTCTCTGGGTTCGGAACCGAACCAGAGTTCGGTCAACCGACACCTTGACCGAACTGAGGCGTTCTGAACCGGAAAACGCGCTGTTTCAGGTCATTTCTGAAGCTCTTCCATACCATACCATTCAATTTCCTCCATTTCTGAGCCTCTCCATAGGCTAACACCTGCACCAAAGGAGCCTTCATGCTCACCCAACATTCCATTGTATCATCATTACACTCATTTTAACAATTAGAACATCTTAGAATTACTAATTACGAATTAAAATAACCCAAATTCCCAAAACCTAATCTAGCATGTTAATCCCAAATCAATATCATAAACAAGCTTGGAATTTGGGGAATTCTAACAAGAAAACATAGCCAATCAATGGAAACATACATACATGCTTAATTGTACAATGCAAAACTACTTGCCTCAACCAAGAAGATGATTGGAAATTGGGAAAACTTGAGGAGAAGCCCTACTACCACAGAAATTCACGAATCTAACCCAACCAAACGCAACCTAGAACGCAAAGGAGGAGAAGAAGAGAGGGAAAGATCGAGAACAAACCTAAATCTAACCAAAAGAGAAAATGATTGAAAGACAAGGGTGAGGGAAATCTTACCAAACCAGGATTAATGGAAAGAGGAGGTTGCGAGGAAGAAGATGTGCGGTTCGAATCTTCGAGATGGTCTCTCCCAAAAGTTATAGGCTTGAGAAGATGAAGAGGAAGAAGGTGATGGCTGTTGTAGCTCTTTCATTGCAGAGATCAGTAATGAATTAGGGCTAATCTCTGCTTAAGAGAAGAAGGGAGAGAAGAAGACTAAATTACCCTTAAGTGGGTCTGGTGAAGAAATGGGCCACTTGAAGAGTTTTTGATAGTCGGATTGCGACGAGCCAAGAGACAACAATGATCAGCGCGACGAGACCTTTCCAACGAATCCAAAATCACGGCGATTGGGATTTTTCAGAAAAACACTCAACTTTCCCTAAATTGCAAACTACCCCCCTGCTATGATCAAACGAACTCGGAATCGAACGAAACTTCATAGCCACTATTCTAATGCTAAAAGAAACTTGTTCACAATCTAAACCCACCTAATTATCTAACAATACATTTAGTATAATAAATACACAATAAACGGGTCAACGGGCCTACTATTGGGCCCAATTGACCCAGTAAGGTCGCGGACCTTACATTAGTAGTTCGCATTAAGACGTTCGCATCAATCGCTGAATATCGAAGATTGTGTTGAAAATACCAGAATCTTGTGCATTTGTTGTGATCTGTTGAGAACCCTGACTGAACAGGGTAGGCACCACAGGTGTGGCACCCAATTGGATTTCTCCACCTTCGTGCACAACTTCTGATCTTCTGCATTTAGTTCATTTAGAAACTATATGATAATGATGTGTTTGGTTGTTTGACTTGTTCTAAACTTCGAATTATCATTTTTTACCACACTTCATGTCATATCATTTGAAATCATAGAGTCATACAAAAAACCCAAAAAAAAAATCATAAAACATAAAATCACTTCTTCTTTTTCCTTACTCTCTAGTATATTAGAGGAGAAACCAAAAAAAAATTAAAAGATAGCCAAAAAACCCAAAAATAATAGGTAGATAGTCTAGGTTAGTGAATTCAGCGCCTAAGTAGGATAAATCCTAAGACTAATAAAAACAACATAATTAATTAACTTAAGAACCATCAAATCATTAAGAACACCTTTAATCCCTTTAAGACCCTAATTAATTTGGATCTAAAAGTAATCATGAACTTTAAAAAAGCGAAAACCTAAAACCTAAACACAGACACCTAGGTGCCACCCCCTGGGCACCCATCATTCCAAGACCATCTGGGCACCACCCCCTAGGCGCCCAGCTTACTCATTCCCTAAGACACTCCGGTTAAAGCTTAAGCTAATTAGTTAAGACCTTAGACCAATCCAAATTAACAGATTAAAACATTTTAAACCTAAAATAACTGAAACTTCGATCAGTTTAGACTTGAATTAACCTAAAAACACAAAACCAACAAAACTCCAAAAAAGTCCACCTGGGCGCCACCCCCTGGGTGCCCAACCTGCCAGTCCACCTAGGCACCACCGTCTTGGCGCCCATCCTATTCCATCACCAAGGAACCCCTAATTAAAACTTCTAATTAATCACAACCCGAGTTTAATCCTAACTAACACAACAAAACAACTTTAAATCTAAAATAACTAAGACCCTAATCAACTCAACCCCGAATCAGCCTAAAAACACAAAACCAACATGAAGCTATAAGACGTCTAGGCACCACCCCCTGGGCACCCGGCCTTCAATCCACTTAGGCACCACCCCTTAGGCGCCTATCCTGTCCCATTCCCTTAGAAACCATCAATTAAAATTAAACTTAACTAATTAAACTTGAATTAATACATTAATACACTGTCAACATCAATAGACTTGAAACCTTAACTAATTTGGACCTGAATTCACTCAAAAACACAAAATGAATAAACCACAAAATATCCACCTAGGCGCCACCCCCTGGGTGCCTACCCTGCCACATCTACATGGGCACCACCCTCTGGGCGCCTATCCTACCTAATCACTAGGAAACCCCACTTGAAATTAAACCCGAATTCAATCATAATCAATACACCAGAACACCCTTGAAATTTAAAATAATTGAAATCAAAAGTTTGAATTAACCTAAAACGTCGAACCAACTTGAACCACAAAAAATAGTCATCTGGGCGCCACCCCTTAGTCGCCCAGCCTACCATATCCACCTAGGCACCACCCTCTAGGCGCTAGCCTTCCCAATCACATTAATTGAAACCTAATCTATTCTTAACAACACAGTAGAACACCTTGAAAATTAAAATACTTAAAACCATAAAAGCTTAACCCTAAATCAACCTAAAGATCATTGAAACTGACTCGAACCATAAGATAGCCACCTGGGCACCACCCCCTGGGCACCCAGCCTACTCATTCTTAGGAAACTCCCAATTAACAATTTAACCTAATTAACACATTAAAACACTTTAATATCAACAGACTTGAAACCTTAACTAATTTGAACTTTAATTTACTAAAAAACTTAAGACCAATTCGAACCACAAAAATATCCATCTGGGCGCCACCCCCTGGTTGCCTATCCTGCCGCATCCACCTGGGCACCACACCTTGGGCGCTTAGCCTACCCGTTTTCATAAAAACCCAACCAACACCTTAACATAATTAATTAATATTCAAACAAATCCCAATCAACAAATTAAAACTCTTTTAACTTAAAACACTTGAAACTTTAATCGATTCAGACTTAGCACCCAAAGCCCTTTCGAACCAACGAACGACCACCTAGGCACCACCCATGTGGCGCCTATGCCTGCAGTTCGACCCTAATCCACCAGCTCAAAGAGAGATGAAACGGTAAACATCTTACCAATAAAGCTAATTAAGACCAGAACCTAAAATAATTCCTGGACCCAAAAACCAATAACTAAGTCCCATCAGGAATACTTGAAAATCACAAGCCATCCACCTGGGCTCCACCCCCTTGGTGCTTATCCTTTCACTTGCACTAAAACGCGAATTCTCGATTTTGTTTCAAAATCCGGATTCGAATCACTTTGACATTTGAACATCAGTGACTTGAAACAAATTGAAACATTAAGATTCACCCATCGAAGCCCTTTGGAAGCCGAAATATAAGCGGATTATCCCGAAATCACAAAAACCATAAGCTGTCAAGATAGGCACACCCCCTGGGCGCCTACCCTACCTTTAAACATTGAATTGTGACTTTCAATTACGTTTCAAATTCCGATTTAGAATTGACTCTAACAGAATACCACAGAATCTTAAAACATTCCCAGACCAAAACACAATCCTCAAAACCCCCGGAATTCTGAAAATAACATCGATACCATCACCACTAGCCAAACCACTCCGAACCAGTCACTTGAGCCCCACCGCCTGTGCGCCCAAGTCATCAGAGTGACCTAGGCGCCACCTCTTGGGCGCCCAAGTCCTTTGCCAACCTCGTTTCGCTGATTTCAACATTATTTCACCCTTTAAATTTAACCCTAAATTCCAAAACCCTGAACACATTAATCAGAACCTTAAAATACCTCTAATCCACTTCTTAATCAACCTTCAACTTAAAATAAACTGAACTAACAAAGTCACACCCAACTAACTGCTTAGGCACAAGAACTATCAGACTTAGGCTATTTACACCCTAGGTTTAAATCGGATTGCCTGGTTAGGTAGCTTAGAGCATTAGGCTTAGATCGGATTGCCTGGTTAGGTAGCTTAGAGCATTAGGCTTAGATCGGATTGCCTGGTTAGGTAGCTTAGAGCATTAGGCTTAGTCCCGTCACTTTTCCTATTCCATTAGGGAACTGGGAGAGCTGATGTGGGCGGTCTAGGACCTTAGGTTAGGGTTAATCCAATGATCAGTAATAAAGCACTAATCACGTAAATCTAAGTAAAATCCCTTAGTTAGGCCCTTCTAGCCCTACAGCAAAAAGCTATAAAAACTATAAAACTAACAAAATAAACCCAAAAAGATTTTTCCTTTATTTCTTTCTCCACCTCATGTGCCAGATATTTAATCGAACTTAATGATAAAAGGGAATAAAGAACTGATTTCTAAAATTGAATAAATGAGAATAACGAGTTGAGATGAGTGATTTCGCACACACTTTTAAACAATCACGTCCCATCGGCCACCCTAAAACAAAAATCAGCCCATCGGCCACCTCCAATCAATCACGGCCCATCGGCGTTTCACTTTTATCGCTCGTATATTGCACACGAAAAACACAGAAATCACAAGTTAAAGTCTTGTTTGCATCATCATTTTGGTTTGAAAAATCAGCCTTTGAATCCTATTTTGCCAAGGGATTTGAAGGGGGCACCTGGGAACGAGGCCGATCCTCTTCTTAAATATTTGGCACCTCCCCCCTTTTATTATTTTCTTTATTTTAGTTATTTTTTTTACTTTGATATATTATGATTGTGCTATGTGAGGATTAACTTTTATTCGGACTTTAACTCGTGACCCTGAATTGACTTAAAATTAAAGACACCCAAAGAAACCCAAATTAATGTGACAGGACAACCGTCATGTGTTGCCGGCAGCACATTAGACGAGAAGAAGAACCCACCTTATTATCTTTCTCCCCACATTTCTTCAATTTTCGTCGAAGAATGGTGTTACAACCATTACCGTAGTTGGCGATCGTGATCCGTCGATTTTGAGGGTAGTCGGAATCCTCATTTTTAATGTAAAATTTAAATAGTGTATATAGATGAATGTTGATTTCCTAAGCCATGCCTTTCTTGGGGGGTCAAAATTCACATCTGACACATAGGTGAGTGTATATAACTTGGATTTGTGAAAAGATACACCTAGTGTCAAACCCGAAACCGGACTCCTGTAGCGGTCCGATCTCGGGGATTGTGATGTTTCGGGTTAGTTATTATTATTATTATTTTTTTGCTTTCCCCAGGATCCGCGTGTGTGAGGATAACAAAATTCCATCACAAACAGTACATTCCGTGAAGCTTACGTGGCATTGCGACCTTGAGCCTGTGGCCATCGGATTCCATGTCACACTCAACCTACCATCGTAAAGTTGTCATAACAATATTCATACTCAGATTGGAACAAACATAATACCAAAATATACAGAGCTGACAGTGACATGCTAATTCATTTCCCACATATGTTCAAGTTACAAATTATACAAGTGCATTAATTAACCACCCAAAGAAAAGGCTAACAATAGCCATCCAAGAATAACTAACTAAACAAACTGCTATCCCAAATTATGTGACGAACTCTAATGCTAAACTTAACATCTACATGACATCATCAGCACAACCAACCAACCAAAATACAAGGCTCAGACTCCACTGCACGCACTCCAACTTGGAATGAAGGACCTGTTACCTATGGCACCAAAATATAGAATATCAGACACGACAATCTGGCAGGTGAATAAACTAGAGAAGGCATACAAATGTTTATCAAATCATATTCAAAATCATAGGATGCATTTAAAACGAAACTTATATAAAGACGAATCAAAATAAGCAATTTCTGTATAAAAAGAAATTCACATTAAATCATTTCAAACTGATTTTAAAACAATAAAAACATTGGCGACCCACTTTTAGCTATATTCTCCTATTCCCGAAGTAATAAGAGCACACAAACAAAAACCGTAGCCATATGAAATGGACGGAACAAAACTGTTGCCATAAAAATGGCCGGAGCAATAACCGTCGCCATATAAAATGGCCGGAACAAACAAATAGCCGTTGCCATGGTCGGAGCAAACAAACAAAGGGTCCAAACTGCAGTTGGCAAAGTATTTGAGGATCTTAAGCCGGATGATCAGATCAACAAAGCGGCCCAAGCTTAGTGGTGCCGACTAAAAACCAAAACCGATATAATCAAACCATCAAAAATACATTTCAATCAATAAAGGAACTACTCTTTAGCAAAGCAAAATCAAACAATACGAATAAATCAAATAAGTAGTCTTATCGATTATTTCAAAAATGGCGAACCACTCAAATTCTGTACTCTATACATATGCTAAGACCGCATCATTTGATCCCATGTGGATTTAAAGCTAGAATGTTGGAATTTCTACGAATAAGTTGGTGTCCCGAAGGTGGACAACATTCCGAGTTCCAAGTACACATAATCTAGTTAAAGGCTCTTAGAATATTCTGGGTTTTCAATCCAATCAAAATCTTGTAAATAATTCAAGTATTCAAATTCGGTCAACTCTCGGTCACCTATCGATTAGCCGAGGTGATGCAAGTCGGCTACCCGCCAGCTGACCGACGGCTGACCGTCAGATCCCAAATTAGGAAAAATTGCATTCTGGAAATGGAACCAAAATGAGGTTTAGTCACCACTCAGTTAACCGTCGGTTACTTGTCGGTTAACCGAAGGTTGATCGAAGGACCTCCTGGCGAAAACACGCTTTTAGAATTGCAACCGAATTGAGGTCGGTCACCTGTCGGTTAGCCGAACTGGCGTTCGGTCTCCCTTTCAGTTAATCGACACCGGATCGACTTCTGCGGGTAAAATCATTTCAGTTCAAATTTCTGTTTCCTTCCTTCGTTCTTTCATTTCCTTTCTCCTTCCTTCTTTATTCGTACCAGAATTGCGCTTCATTGCTCCCATCACATATCATTCAACCTCACCAATCCCATTCCATTCCATTCCAATATCCATTAGCAACAAAATTTCAAGATTAAACAAAAGTAAAAGTACAAAATTTTAAACAAATCAAATTTTGTATCTTTATGAAACCATCCATGAGCATGGTGTTTCCAAGCTATCACAACATAAAACCCTGCAGAAAACTTATATGTTCTGATCACAAAATCTTTAAGAAATTAGCCATACATAAGAAAGAAAACATATCAAATGAAATACCAAACTTTGGAGAAAAACACCCTTTCCATTGCATGCAATCCAAATCAATTTTTCCACTTGCCTTGGTTGCAATTGGGTACCAATCACACTCCAATCACTCTCCTACCCAGTCAAACTCCATTCCTACACCAAAAGCCCCATGAAAACAACTCAAAATCCACAAAATTTGGAAAATAAAGGAGTTCTCCTAGAAACTCCTTGCATACATGATAAAGGACCTCTAAAAGGTCAAAAGAACACATGGTATCAAGAAGGTAGCAATGGCTTGCCTATAGATGGTTCAAACAAGAAGAAGAGCATGGAGAAGAGGAAGAACCCAGCTGAAATCTCTTGAAAAGAGTATCAATGGAAAGCTAGAGATGAGAATGGTATGGTTTGTTCTTCACTTTGAGTTTGGTTTCATTGACATGCAAAGGAGAGAAGTTGAGAAGAGGAAAAGAAATTTCTCTGGTTCAGTTGCTGGAAACGAAATGAAGAGGAAGATGAAACTCAACGTGGGTTTCAAATATAAGAATGGGTTGAGTTGTGGGTCCCAGTGGCTCTAATACTTTAAGGGCATAAAACTCCCTTTTGTGGGTCCCAAATGAAATCGACAAAGCAAAGAAAAGTGATCATCGAAAAATTTAGTTTTTAAAAAGTATATTTTGCTCATGATTTTCAAATTTCAAAATTTATGCACAGATTGGGTGTGAAAAGACAGTTTTGCCTCTTTTTCTCGAAAAACGTGATTTCTGGGATTTGAATTCAAATAGATCAAACATAAAAGTTGTTGGAACCAAAGTAACAAATCCGAAAAGGTCGAAATCAATATTTTTCGAAATCAAAGTTAAATTCCCACACAACCATGCGCCACACGGGCCACCCCGGGCCTAATCAAACCAGACTCAACGCTCTCAAAAATTCCCCAAAGCTATAAAAATTTAGTCAAACTCACAAACGTAGCCAAACAACCTCTAATTTTACTAAAAAAAAATGCTAATCCGTAACTAAGATAGCGCTACATACGGAAATTAGGGGTCAGGGTCTTAGATCCTTCCCCCCTTAGAACATTTGGTCCTCCACATGAACTAAACCAAATCAAAATCAAATGGGAATATTACTCGCACACAAGATTGCAAAAATTCAAAAGATTGCTCAAACTCAGTTCTCCAGAAAAACCTGAGCCCATTAGTCATCTTCTTTCGTAGCTCTCACTCTAATACCGTCTCCTATGTTGTTCCTCTGCAATTGCGATACCCACTGGTCACATGGCGGTGAGATAAGTTTGCAGGTAACATCTCTGATTCGGTTGAGGGCCTCATACAGTCCTGCACATCTACTCAATAGCACGCTCCTCCGACGAACCCGATGTTCGAAAATTCCTCTAGTGATCCCTTGGTGGTCCTCTGATGTCCTTGCACTAGTTCGATTCTTTTACTTGCCTTATCAATCACTGTCAGTCCAGGAAATTATAAGTTCCGCCTCCTTCTATTACTCTGGGATTCTGTGCCTTATGTCATACAAAGTTGCACGCGATGGTACTGACACTTGCATAAAGTTGTGGTTGCAGACAAGTTCGCATTGAAGTAATCTCTATCCCGAAAATTCTTGGAATTCTATATACTTGCTCTTCGAAGAATCCGTAAAACTGAAGTTCTACCACGTGCCAGTCTCTTCCATCAATGTCATTCAAAATTTTGAAACAATTTTGCCATCCCCATCAAAGCTATTAAAACAAGAGTCCCATGCCAACCCATTATCTTTGAAGTGAGTGACTTAGTAACCCATTTATTCCTCGCATGCATAATTTGTCTTCGCTCGTGAACAATAGACTGATTAAGTCAAATGGTTGGATGGTCCTCCAAACACATCATCAATCCTTTCCTGTTCTGAAATCATAAACTCCAAAACTCAGTAGGTCTTCGGCCTCTGACTTGTTCTACTACAAACTGGACATTACGTTGTTCTATGTGTCGAAACTTCGTATGGCTTGCCTCCTTCAAATCTCACTCTTCAGGTCTTCTACCCTTGACATGTATAACCGATCTTGGAAATCCAATATGTGTTTACAATCCTAAAGTCAAGTCTTTCTTCACTATACTTAGAAGTTCTTGCTCACTTTGATTCTATCTACTTCTTGCTCTTGATCTTTTGCATGATAATATGTTATTGACACAACATACCTGCCAACCTGGCGTCATTTCGTGAAAAGCTGAAACTTTTAATCCAAATCTCGAGACATCTCTACCACTTCCTATTTGTCCTCCAAGGTTCACCAAAATAACTGAATCCTTGCTCCTTGCATGAATAAAGTGATTTTTTTTAATGGTGCTTGACTGGAATTTCACAATCCAGGGTCTGCTCAACCTTCTGCCTCTGCCTCCTGCGCTACATTTTCTGCAAGAACGATTATCTCATCCACATCCAAGTGTCCTGTCGCGAGTTATGTTCACTGCCTCATAAATTCGAATTTGTTTTTTACTTTCTTCCACACAACTAATGCACCTCTATCCATAGTGTAAACAATACTACAACCAACTTGTGACACTTCTTCAGCTTGCATCTATACACTGTCCAATCCAATATCCCATAAGTTGGTAAAAATCCGTAAATTCTCCTCTATCATGCTATCAAGTCAAGCTCCTTTCTGCATAATACTTCCTTTTCTATTGTTGAGAATTGACCTTGAATACTCCTAACCACCCACTTGGCACCTTATGCTGAGTCGACTGCACTGGCATAGTTGCAAGTTACGAGGATTCTCAACCCAGGCTATGACAAAAGTTCTTTGAATTCAAGAAATTCCTAAGTTTCTGGCACCCACTCCTAGCCTTAGTAACTGAAAAATCACCTCACCCTTCAAGGAATCAACCACCAATTCGGCTTCTGTAGTCTTTCGTCTCAGAAAAAATGGTCCAAGTTCACCCAACAATCCACACTTACATGCCTTGGTATGCTGCATGACGATTTTCAATTAGCTGAAAAGGGGCCTTCAAGTACTACTAACGCCCTTCTCTAGCAAGCAAATGTGCACATCTTCTCTCACTAACCACATTGGTCATGCTGAAAAGCTAAGAATTTGTCGAAGTCCTTCGAAAACAACACACTAGGCCCACTCGAAAACAACATACTAAGCCCACAAAATTCTCAATCTCTGGCTCCAACCTCTCAATCTCTAGCGTAAACACAAACGAAAGACACTAAATGTACTTTAAATTCTCCCCCACTAAAGTGGAATTTGGTCCTCCAAATTCCCTAACAACAAGGAAAAGAAGAAGAGACAAGGAGAGTCTCCCCCACTAAAAGAAAAGCAAACCCGAACTCAAAGAGACGACATCTAGTCAAACTGAAAACACAGTCTTGTCAAAGGTCTAACGAGTCCTCACCACACGTGTTAATGTCTTTAGAGTGTTTTATTTCCTAGAAACATGCCCGCTCTGATACCATTCTATCATGCTCCCCGAGATCGGACTGCTGCAGCAGTCCGATTTCAGGGTGTGACATCTAGTGTACAAATAAAAAAGGATGAAAGTGGCTTGAATAAATTGGGTAAATTTAATAAAGGCATCTTACCATAGTGGTAAGAGGCGTCGGTTCTTACTTGGTTGTCTTGGATTCTGACTCGAGCATGCACCTTTCCTCACTCAAGGATTTGATACCTCACCAAAAGGTCCACTTTCCTAACCAGAGGGACCCCCACCTCACCCAAGGTGTACCCCACTCCCCCGAGGGCCCCCTCTCCAATGGTCTAGGGGTTAAGAGCCCCGCCGCCCCCCCCCCCCCCCCCCCCCAAAGCTGGGATACAAAAAAGAAAAAAAGAAAAAAGAAATTGAGTAAATTTGAGAAGAATCCTGACAAAACTTAGCTTTAAGTGCCCATAGGCTCATAGACATATTTGTGTACTGTTGGAATTAAATAATGTTCCAATCCCCACTACTGCGTGATATAAAATAGTTCTTTTTATGGACTTGAATAAAATTAGTTCAAATCTAATTCTTTTTTGTTTTTCTAAAAAAGTATCATTCTAATTGCAAAAAAGTGACGACCAAGAAAAATCGGAGCCTTTTCTATGGCAGCAAAGAATCCTCAATGTTGCACAACCCTGGCTGTAAATTGATTGTAATATCTTCAATTAAATAACTACTTTACTCTAAATTAAGTGAGACATCTTCAATTAAATAATAATCTTTAAAATATACCATAGTAAAAGTATCTTCCATATTGACTATGGCTGAAATTTACCGTAGGAAATCATTTTTGTTACCAACCAAATGGAGCACCATAAAATCACATTTGCTCTACAGATGCCCCTAATCAGCACTTATTTGCATTCAACATGTTCACACCATTGCATGAAAGCTTACTATATCCAATTGACAATATCATCCTACGGCAAACATCTTACTCTCCATTTCATAGAGAAACTAATAGCAAGACCGGTGATTCGGAAGCGCCGATTTTCCAATCCTAAAGGGTCTAGATCAAGCCAGTGGAATCCTCGCCGATGACGCCGAAGCCAAAGCACTGCACCATAAATATAAGAGACTATCCCTGTATATGCTTCCATTGTCTTCCTACACCAATTTACAGGCTAAATTAGATGTACTCTTAAATGATTCATGTAGGTGCAAAAAACGACACTCACTTAATTAGATGAATGATCTTCTTTTTGGGAAAGACCGAATGCCCAGAACCTGAAAGGGAAGGAGAGAAGCAGAGGTCAGAAGCCCTGGCTGCCGTCAGCCGAAGGCACTCTAATGCCTTAGTTAGTTCTGTAACTAAGCAAAGGTAGAGTGGAGAAGAGAAGATGGTAATAGTGTAGTTTGTATGTGTGAGAGTTCATACGTACCTTTGGAGGACTCCCCTATGTGGATATATAGGTAGAAGTCCTATCATTTCTTTTTGTTGAGTGGAGGTAGGTGGGGGTAAGGTCCCATCAGGCCTTACAGATGGGACCTTACCCTGCTACTGAGTTGGTAGGTGAAAAGGGTGTGTCCCATCAGACGACTCCCATTCTCCCTAGGACTGCTAACGTGATTGGGTGATAAAGTCAACTTCTTATCTCTATCACACGCCGCCATATCTGTCAATGCACGTCCGTACTTCTCATAGGAGTGTGAAGGCCCACTTCCGGCCCTCAGTACTCTTACCGAGACCAGAAGTGGTCTTCCCGAGCTGACACTCTTTGCCGAGCAACCAAGCTGCCAAGACGCGGGTGACCGAGATCAAGATGAACTAGCTGGTACTATTACCGCGGTTTAGCTTAATCTCGGTATTATGGGATTTCCCCACACAAAGATAATAGTTTATATTTACAAAAAATATTTCAAGAAAATATCGTTAAAAAAAAGTAGTTTATAAATACTTCTACAATATCTTTAAAATTAAAATAAAATTCCATTTGAGAACTCTAAAAGTAAGCTATTATTTTACGGTTTAGAGCTTATTTACATATTAAAGAGTTTGGTAAGCCTCTAGTTATATTTTCTATTTTTAGAACTTATTTACATATTAGAGCTTTTGCCTTTAAAAAACAAGCTGTGGTGGGTTACTTTACTTTCAGTAAAGCTTTTTAGCTAAAGCAAATGGATGTGGACAATACAAGATTCTTGAGAGTTTTCCACAAAGAAAACCTCATAAAAATCTTAAAATGGTAAAAATTATAAGTTTTACACTGTAATTGGTTAAAGGTGGGTCCCACCTATCACAATTCCTAAATGTGGGTCTAATGTTTACAGTCACAAAAGGTTCCCCAACTTTGAAATTTCCAAAGATGGGTCCCATGTTTACAATCATAAAATGTAGGCTCCACATTATAATTCCTATAAAGGTGGGTTCATATTATAATTCCTAAAGTCACTAAGCAACTTTTTAAAGGTGGATCTCATATACAACAATTCTTACATAATGTGCAACAATTCCTATATATGTGTCTTTGTTGTAATGCCTACACATGAGCACATATTGTAATTCATAAAGGTAGCCAACATGTCTTAATTTCAATAGAAGTAGGCCCATGTTCTAATTTCTAAAGGTGAGTCTCATGTTCTAATTTCTAAAGATAGGCCTCATGTACAACAAGTCGTAAAGGTGGGCTCACATTGTAATTTCTAAAGGTAGATCCTATGTTCACAATCACAAAAAGTAATCCCACATTTAAAGTCCTATAAAGGCGGGCCCATGTTTTAATTCCTAAAGGCAAGTCCCATGTTTTATATCAAGGGCCGGGCCCATGGTCGGTGAGTTTTTAGAAAATGACAAAGAAACTACATCTCATAAGCTCTTATTTCTATGCTTATCAAACACTTTATTTTAAACAAGGGCTTTATTTTTCTAATTTACCAAACATGCTAATTGTAAATAAGAACTTAAAAATTAGAGCTTCTATTTTGACAGCTCTTATTAGTTAGACTAAAGTTCTCAAATGAGCCCTAAGAAACACCACAGTACTATCATAATAAAATATAAAAAATATATAAAGTTCAATTTAAATCCGTTATCTCCCTTTTGATGAGATGTACCTCTAATGGCTTGTGTGAAACATAACAGTTTTAGCAAGTACCCACCTATTAATCCAATCCTCTCACACTCACAAATCCTTATGAATTAGTACTTACCTTAATTTGACATTAATATGAATTACATTTATCATTGGTTGAAATTCATAAAAAATATATTTAAGAAATTGTTAAACTTTAGTTCCTTAAATCAAGGGTTATAAAGATCAGATTAAGTCGTTTTTTTTATTTTTTCTATTTTTTTTATTTTTGCTCTAAGGTCATGTCCATACCATGACCTTTCCAATACATTATACACTTGTGGGAAGTTTTTCCCATATGAGTCCTTGCACATTGTCTCTTGTGCGGGATTCTTGATCAGCATCTTTGGTGCATGAGAACCCCTCTTGTATGGACAGTGGGGTCTCATGGATAAAGGTTTTGACACCGCATAGTTGGCATGCATCCAAGTGAGTCATAGTAGGGGCTTAGACTACTACCACTCGTGCAAGCTGTGAGAGCTACCTTAGAGCATAAAGAAAATTACTTATATTACCTTTTTTAATCATTTTCTTAGATATAATTTATCTTTTTCTAGATATCTTTTAAGGATTTTTTACTGCAAAATTCTCCTTTTAGACTCAGTGAACCAAAAAAGGTTTTAAATTCTAATATAGACCATATAGGCCCTTCCACCTCTTCTCTCTCACCACTTTTGCATTGAGTGGCGATATTGTCCTTCATCACAATGTGTTGAGTGAGGATATCGGCGCTTGCCTGGAAATTTAACTGTGATGAACAGAGAAATTGCCACTCATCATAGATTTAAAAAAAAATTGAAGGGCAATAAAAAAAATCGCAACATACATTTCGCATTTACATTTGAAGAGATTGATCCTTGTTTGTGACATTCATTCACCTTTAAACCACAAAATGCTCCTATGAACATATTAGAACCATAAAACCTAAAGCATTCATTCAACAAACCATAAACATGAAAAACACAAAAAGATGTAAACACCTAAACCCATTTCTCATTTTCGTTGCAATTTGTCGTTGATTGTGGTTTATTGCAGGGGTCGATCATCTATAATTTAATTTTAGATGATTCTTGGCCGTTTTCATTTAACAAACATTAGAAATCTCTTTTGACATGTAACATTTAAAGCTTTAAATACATTAAAAAAGGAAAAGAACATATCTACTGTTGAAAATAAAATAAAAAACTAATACAAGATTTTAACGTAGGGCAAGTTTTGTGTAGAGTGGCTTGGGTGGAGAGAGATTTTGAGTGGTGATGAGTAGGGCTATAAAAATGAGAATGGGTACTTTCGGTGATAAACTCCCACTTGCACACAAGTCCCAAGTCTAAGGCGGTTGATGTTGGGTAGATAAGTGGATAGTTGGTATATTTGGAAGGAATTGGAGGAAGAAGGAGGAGGAGGATGAAGAAGAAAAACGGGGCAGAGATATTCCCACTTGTGTCACCATTGGACATGGTTTAAAACCTCGGCCGATACTGGTTCATATCGGCCAATATGAACCGATATCGGCCCATACCACGACAATATTTTGCCGCGATACCGAGTCAGGCCGATATGGTCAAAATATCCCCAAAATATCGGTTCATCTCGACCGATATGGTCAAAATATCGGTTTTACCGATATCTCCACCGATATTTTGAAAATATCGGCCGAGATGGACTGCGATGGAGTAATGGTCAAAACCCCTAATTTTTTGTAACTTTTTCCCTATTCTCCAATTTTCTCCTCCTCTCCCCTCATCTCCTTAGAGCAACCATGTCTCCATAGCTCATTCTCTTATATTTTCCAAATTCCAAAACTATTTCTTGAAGAAATCATTTTATTTAGTAAGAGAAAATCAACTTAACTCCCTTATTTTTACTATTATGTGTTTTTTATTTTTTATTTTTAGATAAAGCATAAAAATGAATGAAAAGATCATTTGCACATCATTTTTGGGTTTGTGTTGTGATCTTTGCTTAGATCTACATACTTTCATGCTAGATCTACTTTGTTCTTCCCTTAGATCTACACACTTTCATGCTAGATCTACTTATAAATACGATTTTGGGTGTAGAAAAATGGTGCTTTTTAAATCTTCTACTTTAAAAAAAAATTGTTAGAGTATTATGCTACTAAATAGTAAATACTAATAACTTATTAATAGTGTATAGATAATTGTTATGTTATCTTTGTTTTCTTATATTTTACACTAACAAATTGACCATGAGCCAAAATAATAGTTGCATTATATGAAATACTGGAGAAAACAGCGAACTGCGACACAGACATGACTCATAACTTAAGGTGACCAATATTTTGATTTATTGTTGTTACTAATGGAAAAAAAAATATTGTTTTCCAGCATTTTCTAATATTTTGGATTTTTTTTTGGATATTTTTGTGAATCTTTTTGGATTAAAAGAAAAATTCACACTGCGACGGACCGATAACCACGACCGATACCGATATCATATCGGTTTTTTGTCCCGACCGTTACTACCATTTTAAACCCTGTTGCTGGACCAAACGAGAAAGAAAAAACTGAAAAGGGCCTCTGGGACCTTACGGTGGATACATATATTTTGGATCCTTTTTGGTTTATAGTGACCGAAATTTTTTTAGATAAAATCTTTTAAATATTAGAGGGTTTTATGAAAAAAAACCCCTTAGATGTCCCATATACGAAAAAGGATCATCTCATAGTTTCTACTGTACAAAAAAGGCCTTCCCACCAATTCTAACATCTTTTTTTACCTTTTACACTAAGCGACAATATCATTGCTTGTTTCATTTGAGTAGCGACGATATCATTGCTCGTATCTTCTTTTTCCTCTTTCTCCATCTCCTTGGTTCCAACAAAGAAGATGCCCAAGACACCAACCTCCTATCTCGATCATAGTTGTCATGTCGTTTTAGACCCCATTTCGGTATGTCCTCCAAAACGAGAAGTTTCCAAGGATTTAGAATTTCAACGAAACTTTTTGGAATTACATTTCAGGGGAAATATAAAATAATATATATACATATATATGTAGAAAAATAAAAAATAAAAAATAAAAAAAAATAAAAAAATATAGATTTAACCCATTCTAGTAAAAAACTTTGGAATTATATTTTGGAAAAATATAAGAAATACAAAGTATGTATGTGTATAAAAAATAAAAAACTTAATTATGTAAAATATTATTTCGGCTGAAAATTTACATTTCAGCTGAAATATTGAGTTTTGGCCAAGATTGATCGAAATTCAAATAGAAAATTCTTAACTGAAATTTCATTTCGGCCACTTGATCTAAACGAAGAATCTTGGATTGATTTAGAACTTAGGAGATTTTAATTGATTATTTATCACATTAAATTGGTTGTTTTGTTGTTTTTGCAGGTTCTAGTATAATTAGGGTTGCATAAACTAGGGTTTTTTCTTAGATTAGGTTTCTTTTATTTGCAACATAATTTGTAATTAAAATAAAATATCAGATTATTAGTAGTTTTATTTTGTAATTTGATTAGTTCTATTTAGGGTAGAATTAGTTTCTAATTGGACAAGTTCAAGTTGAAAAGTGCTTAATCAACTTCTCTATGTGGATTCACCAGTACTCAACGGGATATATTGCTACACACTCTTGCACTTGGGAGTGTTCAATAGTATGTGATGGTGAAATATTATTCTTGTTGGGGGGGCGGGGGGGCGGGTGTTGGGATCTGGTATTTCATGTGGGGCTTAGGATATGTTTGGGGAAGGAGATGACTTACATATAGATGAAGTTGATTGTAGCATGTGTAGTGGAAAGATTTGAGATTAATGTTTTAGGGAATGATAAGTGTCTTGATTATTTCCTTTCTTTGATGATGAGTATCAAATGTGGGTTGAGCGAGAAATGGAACGGCGGAGATGAAGAGCAGAAGGATAAGGTGCAAGCGATATCGATGACATCATCGCTGCTCAAATAAGTGTAAAAAGGTGTAAAAAAAAATGTTAAAATTGGGGAGAGTGGTTCTTTTGTTCCTTCGGCCATGTTTGAAACCACTAGTCTATTTCTTAAAGACCATTCAATATAGACCCATATAAAAAAGTGCCATAGAAAAAAAAGGCTAAAATAAAAAGAGTTGTTTGGTAATTCAAGGGTCTATGCTAAATAGACATTTTTATATCATTGGTTGATGGTTTTTCTACATATTTCTTGAAATTCACAAGGTACTAGGCAATGAAAATTGACGATAAGAACGTGCTTAGCCTTCCAAAGAGATCTCACGGTTTGGATCTTGTGTTTGGGGCCCACATAATCCATAAAATACCTAATGACTCACATTTTTTGCACATATCTAGATATTGGTGATGATCCAATAGGTGAAATTTGGTCTCATGATCATGTTTGATATTATGAAGATTACTAATTGTTTAGATCTTATTTTACACGCCTCTAAATAGTAAAAAAAAATTGAAACAGTTTACTGCTCATGGACAAATGCAATTTTGAGCATAATACATCTATGGTTATTTTTGTTTTACACATATCTCGAGATTGACAAGGTATTATGTGATCAAAATTGACCACAGAGCCATTTTTAGCCTCCCAAATATATCCAACGGTCTGATCTTGTGTTTGGGGCCCACATATCATAAAAAATTATATCCAATGGCTCACGGTTTGTGGCACGCATTTCGAGATTCGTGATGATTCAACGGCCGAAATTTGGATACGTGGCCATATTTGACCTTGTGAACATTTTCAATGGTTTAGATCTTGATTAGGACTCTCAAATTTGGAAAAAAAAATAAATAAATAAACCAGACTAGGCGTAATTATGCATAAATACTATAGCTCCGCCTCTTCGTGTTTCCCTCTATTTCTCAACAACTTCATCAAGGAGGCTGGGGAAAGTAGAGCAATTGCCTCTACTTCTCTCAAATATGTAGAGGTTGAAAAGTAGTGCCAAACACTCTATTTTTTTCAAACCTCTATCCATTTTAGAGAAATAGAGAAAAAGAGGAAAATATTAGACCTCCCAAACACACACCAAGTCTTTTTTTCCCATGTGAGGACATTTAACATATTTTCTTTCTGTAAAATCCTCTAAAAATTATAAATAACGGCAAAGAAGCTCCAAATAAATCTACATAATATATATAAAAAAAATCCGCCCGTACAATAAATATTCTAAGAAGATATTTACCCCATTTCGAAGGTTGGAACGGTAAAAGTGATTAAAAAAGGGTTTCGCTGTGCAGATAAAGAAGCACGCGCTCCTGGCAATGTGGCTAACGTCTCTGTCACTGCCAGACAGCCTTCCTTGCCTGTTTTACCGGATTTAGTCCTAGAGCTTCTCGTTTTGTCTTCGTTTCCTAGACCCAATTCATGCACGCCTCCCCAGTTCACGCACCTGTATTCATGTCATCTCTATTCTCCCCCCTTTATTCCTCCTTTGCTTCAGCTTGTTTCTAAAGCGCCGTTTCATCTTCTTCTTCTTCTTCTTCTACTCGGTCATTGCAGTGGCTTTTAGAAACTCTATTATTTGTTGGTATTCAAATACCTTGGATACTCCTACAGCTATCTCATTTTATTTCCCATCAAGGACAGAAGATGAGTTGATAGCTTTCTTGTCCCATTTTCTGCTCTTCTTCTAGGTATGGTTCCCCCACACCTCCCCTTTTTTTTAAATCAGTTAATGAAGATGATGAGATATTGTTTACTAAGATTTTTTGTTGCATCTGTTCGTCACACAAACATCTTGTTTTCTTCTTTCGTTTGGTTTTTCTTTTCCCAAAATCCGATTTCATGTCACCTTTCCTCCTTTTTTTTTTTTTTTTCCTGGGTTCTTTTTCCTTTCAAGATATGACTGTAGAAACTTTGGTTTCTTTGGTTTTTCAATACGCCCATGCGTTCATTTCTCCTGTTCCTATGGATTCTCCATATTCCCGTTTCTTTCTTTTTATTTGACATTCCCTATGCCTTTTCTTTTCCTTTGATTTCTCCACTTCAACTTCCAAATATTGAACTCATTTCACATTCCTTTCTCTTGAAATGGTCATTTCCAACCCATCATTCAGTCCATGTCTTGCCGCCATCTTCCATTTTCTTTTGGTTTCTTAAGTTCAACGAAAAGCTTTCACTGTTTCTTGAAATATGCTTTCCTTACCATTTCTTTTTTATTTCAAGTTCCCTCTTCTTTTCTTTCTTCTTCTTGGTTTTTTCCCTTTGATTTCTCAACTCCAAAGTCCAAATACCAAACACATTTCACATTCCTCTCTCTTGAAATGCCCATTTCCAACCCACCATTCAGTCCTTGTCTTTCCCCCATCTTCCATTTTCTTTTGGTTTTGTAAGTTTAATGAAAAGCTTTCACC
Organism: Persea americana; assembly: GCA_029852735.1. NCBI lineage: Eukaryota > Viridiplantae > Streptophyta > Magnoliopsida > Laurales > Lauraceae > Persea > Persea americana. Next base: position 29,691,988 of record CM056816.1, on the reverse strand, counting down.
GTTTCTTGAAATACACTCTAGTTATCAGTTTTCACACCTCTCTTTGCTCTTTTGCTTGTACCGTTCTACAGTACCTTACTGTCTTTCATCTCTTCCACATTGACACAGACATGGCTAAAGAGAAGTTAGTAGTAGAGGTTGTTGCAGCTCTCAACCTCATGCCCAAAGATGGGCAGGGCTCATCTTCCCCATTTGTAGAAGTCGACTTTGAGAACCAGCGTCTCCGAACGGAAGCCAAGTACAAAGACCTCAACCCAGTGTGGAATGAGAAGCTAGTCTTTGATGTCAGTGACCCTGCCGACCTCCCCTACCGGTGTGTTGAAGTCAGCATTTTCAATGAGAAAAGGTCCGGCAGTAGCCGTAATTTCTTGGGCAAGGTCAGAATCTCAGGTTCGAGCATCGCCCGCCAGGGTGAAGAAGTAGCCCAGCTCTTTACGCTTGAGAAACGCAGCCTCTTCTCCCACATACGTGGAGAAATTACCCTCAAACTCTACCTCTCAACCAGAGAGGAACGGTCGACGCAGTCCAAATTGGTTCAACAATCTGTGGATAAAGAGAACAACTCAAATGCACTGCAGCAGCATAAGCAGAAGCATAACCAGTCTTCTTCATCTCAAACAATGCAAGTTCAGCAGCAGCAGCAACAACAGCAACAGAAACAACAGCAGCATCAGCAGGGGAAACCAATAGAACCACGAGTTGGTGACATCAAGCCAGTTGTAATTTCTGCTGAGGGACCCATGTCTGCGGCTTCCAATGCTATGGGGCCAGGTTTCCATTTGGGAGGCCACCATGATTTCCGGCTCAAGGAAACTAGCCCTCACCTTGGTGGTGGGCCTTTGAGCAAAGACAAGACCAGTTCGACTTATGACCTTGTCGAACAAATGCAGTACCTTTATGTTCATGTCGTCAAAGCTTGTGATCTTCCTCTTTCTGGGGTCGAAGCCTATGCTGAGGTTAAGCTTGGGAATTACAGAGGTGTGACTAAATTGGCATCGGAGCGGAGGGGTGTTTCATTGAAAAGTCCTGAATGGGACCAAGTGTTTGCATTCTCAAAGGACTGCATACAGTCTTCTATGGTGGAGATATTCATCAAGGACAAGGATAGGGATGATTTTGTTGGGCGGGTCTGGTTTGATTTGAGCGAGGTGCCAAAACGGGTCCCTCCAGACAGCCAATTGGCTCCCCAATGGTACAGGATGGAGGACAAGAAAGGGGAGAAGATGAAGGGGGAAGTGATGGTGTCAGTTTGGTTTGGGACACAGGCCGATGAGGCCTTCTCAGAAGCATGGCATTCCAGGGCTGCTAGTGTGTATGGTGATGGTCTTGGTTCGATAAAGTCCAAGGTCTATCTGTCACCGAAAGTGTGGTATCTACGAGTGTCAATCATTGAGGCTCAGGACCTTGTGCCGGGTGAGAAAGGAGGAGCAATGGCAAGGTATCCAGAGCTCTCTGCCAAGGCTCAAGTTGGGAATCAGGTTCTAAGGACTCGACCTGCATTGGCTGTGACGAACCGGAGCCTCTTGAATCCTCTCTGGAATGAGGATTTGCTATTTGTTGTGGCTGAGCCGATTGAAGACTATCTGATGGTTTCAGTGGAGGACCGAATCGGACCAGGTCGTGATGAAGTCTTAGGCCAGGTGCTCATCCCAGTGACAGCAATTGAGAAGAGGACTGATAATAAACTTGTAGTTTCCAAGTGGTTTGGTCTTGACAAGAATTACAACAGCTTTGCTGACTCGAAGCTACTGACGAGGTTTGGTAGCCGAGTTCACCTCCGTCTGTGTCTCGATGGGGGTTACCATGTGCTCGATGAGTCAACATTGTACTGTAGTGATGTCCGGCCCACTGCAAAGCAGCTGTGGAAGCCACATGTTGGTGTGCTGGAGATGGGGATCTTAGGTGCCAGTGAACTTGTGCCGATGAAGATCAAACAAGGGATTGGGGCCTCCACAGATGCTTACTGTGTGGCAAAATATGGCCAGAAATGGGTCCGCACACGCACTGTTGTAGACAGCTTGGCACCCAAGTGGAATGAGCAGTACACATGGGAAGTGTTTGACCCTTGCACTGTCATCACCATTGGGGTATTCGACAATTGCCACTTAGACAAGAACCTATCTGTGGCTGGTGGTGGCAGTGGGGTCCGTGATCAGCGAATTGGAAAGGTCAGGATCCGGCTCTCAACACTGGAATCTGACCGTGTCTACACACACGAGTACCCGCTGCTGATGCTCCATACATCCGGGGTGAAGAAGATGGGTGAACTTCACTTAGCGATCCGGTTCTCATGCACCCACATGGCTAATGTGCTCCACATGTACTCATGGCCATTGCTCCCGAAGATGCACTATGTGCAGCCTCTCACAGTTAACCAGGTGGAGAACCTGCGGTACCAGGCAGCGAATGTGGTAGCGGCTCGGCTCAGCCGGGCTGAGCCACCACTCGGGCGAGAGGTGGTTGAGTACATGCTTGACCATGACTCACATATGTGGAGCATGAGGCGAAGTAAAGCTAACTTCTCCCGTCTTGTGGCAGTCCTCTCGGGCGTCATTGCTGCAAGCCGATGGATGGAGTCTATTCACAGCTGGCAGCGCCCTGTGTACTCACTCCTCTTTGTGGCAATGTTTCTCCTGTTTGTCTTATTTTTGGAAATCATCCTGCCTACAGTGTTTCTCTGTGTTGCTCTTACAGGGATGTGGCGGTATAGGTTCCGACCTTTCCACCCGCCCCACATGGACACACGTCTCTCTTATGCCGAGTCAGTCTACCCGGATGAACTAGATGAGGAATTCGATACATTCCCTACGACTCGCAGTGGAGAGATTGTGCGAATGAGGTATGATCGGCTGAGGAGCGTTGCAGGGAGGATACAGACAGTGGTTGGAGACTTGGCGACCCAGGGGGAAAGAGTGCAGGCGCTGTTGAGCTGGCGGGACCCACGGATGACGTTCTTGTTTATGGTGTGTTGCTTGATAGCAGCGATTGGATTTTACACTCTGCCATTTCGGGTGGTAGTGGGCTTGTGGGGTGTGTATGCACTGAGGCCACCCAGGTTCAGGCGCAGGCTGCCTTCTCCTGCTCTAAGTTTCTTTAGGAGGTTGCCTACCAAGGCAGATAGTCTGCTGTAGAAACATGTCATTATGCAATGGCTCTGTAATACCTGTAATCGATCAACAGAGCTTGTTTTTGGATGAAAAGTGCATGTATTCTTGGATGTTTTAGGGTCCAAATTGTTGTAGGTGTCTTTTTCTCATTGTACTGAGTTCACTTATTGTGTTGAGTGATCCTCAAAGACTATGCCTTGTGTTTTCCTTCTCTTTGCATTTGTGTAGAAAGATAATGCAGATGTCAACCATTTCATTGAAGGATCTATTCTGAGAAAAGAAAACGGATGACTCCGACAGGACTTCTAAGAAAGTAAAATGGATGATTAGAAAAATACCAGGCCCTAGATATGAGAGAGCTTGTCTGACGAAAAAGAAAATTAGATGCATTCTCAATTTTTGTTCTCAACCGAAAACAGGGTCCAAAAATGACATGGAGCATTTCTAGAATTTCTGTGTGTGAGAGCGTACATGGATTAGATCTGTTGCTGAGGATCTGCCTTTACTGGGCTCCTATGGACACCATTATTTATCAGATGTGAAAACCCAGTCATGACCCAGTCTGCTTAAGAGGGATCTGTTTCTCACCATTACCATTTCATTCCCTCCTGATTCTGTTTTGCATTTGAGTCTTGACCCACTGCCTGTCTCTCATTACTATAGGCTGTCAGGCTAGCCAGCTTGGTCCATCCCTCATTTACTCTGCAACCCCCTTGCTTCAGAGTTCTCCACTGCCCCTCTTATAGTTGCAGCCCCTATATCCATTGATTAGTCTTTGGGTTTCATGTTTTGTGACTGCTGAGTAGTCTGCCTTGCCAAAGATTCCTTAGCTCCCAGGGCATTTCTGATGAGTGTTGTTTACATTTAAATTAGAGTTGAACAATTGGTTTCTTTGCTTGACTCTAGAGTAGGCCTTGAGCTCTAGGTGTGCTGAAAGTCCTTGTTTTGGGAAGATTAATTGAGAACTTGATTATCATTGCATAGTTTGGATCAGATGGGATGTAGATTGTGATCGCTACCTGTGGGGCCATGGACACCATACAGGTGGAATTGAAGACATAGTTTTGTGCTTGCTACCCAATGAGTTGTAAACTTGTAATTAAGTGTCAATTCGTGACTGAAAAGAAAAAGAAATCACCAATTACTGTTTGAAAAAAAAAAAAAAAGAAGGAAACCGTCAATCGGGTTACTGGATTTTTTTTTTTCTCTTCTGTACAAATGTTACTTTGAATTTTGTGGTTGATAATGTTTTGCATCTTAAGAAAAAAGATTAGCGGTATTATGTGTAAAACTGTCATCGAACTTTATATAACATGTTGATTCAGGTTTTAATTTTTATTTTGTTTTTTTTGTTGATTCAGGTTGGGGAAATGATAAGTCATCTTAAATGGTGACCGGCTGTCAAATTCTTTCAGGGCAGACAAGATATATGTATCTATCTCATAATATGAACGCAGAAAATATAAGTTCTTCATAAGTTGGGATTTATTTATCAAGTTTTGGATATAATGCATTTGCTCAAATGTTTTTAATGTAGACTCTTTTCATGATGTGAAATTTGTTCTGAAATGTTGTTCAAGTGTCTAAATATTGTGGCAATTAGCGATAACTAATTGAATTATCTTTTTCTTGGGACTGACTGGTCGGTATTTTATGGTTTGACCTATTTTGTTAGCCACATTTTGGCTCTGTTAAATGACTGTTAATGGACACTGTCTTTCTTTTTGCTAGATGCACACTATAGGCAGTTGGCAAGTTGAATGTATCGATTGTGCTAGAATGTATTAAAGATTCTGCTTCTTCCACATTGTATCCACAATTTCCTTAGTGCCTACAATATGAGATTTTGGTATTGAACATCTTGATTTAAATTTTTTTATTTTCCATGCTGAGTGCTGACATGATTAGATGTTAGACATTTTTCTTATGAATACTGTTAGCTGAAGTACTTGTTATTACTTAATTATATTGCATCTTCTTTTTGTATTTGAGAATCGTTTCTTTTGTTTTCTTTTTCATATTATTTCACTTTTTTATAATGATTTTCCATTTCCACTGTAATTATTATTATTATTTCTTCGCTTAGATATGTAAATTCCGAATTCCTGACTACCTATATAATTTTATCTTGTTTGAAATATGATTATTTATTTATTCCCTAGCTTCATTGGGAATCACATTTACCATCTGCTATGAAGCTTTGAATGTATTGTATAAAAAAGTTCCATTGTTCAAGGGTGCAGCTGCAGAGATTCTCAACAGTGACCTAAATTGATCTAGCTGAAACACACCTCATGGAAGCACATATCAGATGGTTAACCTTTCTCATGTCTACGAACGCTCTTCCATGAAGAAAATTCGACGACAAAGCAACAGAGGACCTAGCTGCAAGTCTTCTTGGTAATTTTTTACTCCACATTGTGCACTTAAGAAAATAATATATATTTTCTTTTCCAGTATTGATGTGGATTACTCCTGCTTTTGTTCATAGCGTCACATGATCTCCACAATTATTTGATGGTGCAGTATCAATATTTACATTGATGACTGTGAATTGGCAAATGATTATGTATCTTTTCTATCACTGTTGTGATTGTTTAGTTTGCAAATGAGGACCAACCTTCGAGCAGCCCAAACAGCTCATAGCAAAGTGTTGTTTGGTTGTGTATTAATGCAATTGAGGGCATTGTACTGAGCCACATATCCTTGTTTTAGGCCTACAATTTAATAGATGCTGAGGAATTATTCTTAGTACTACCCACAGCAAAAAAAATAAAAATAAAATTACAGCGTCTCATCACTGAACTTGATTAAGTATACAAGAACTTCTTGTAGGAAGTGAAGCCTTCCCATATATATGGGAATGAAATGAAAAAATAAACCCAGAAGTAGGTATCCACAAGAACCAATATATTTTTCAATAAAGATATGAAACCGCGACACAAGATTTATGTGGAAAAACCTATTATGAGAAGGGAAAAAAAACATGGAAAAACTTGATAAAATCCTTAATAAGAAAGTACATTGTGTTCCTTCTTCCGAACTATATTCCCAAAATCTAAGGTACTCTATCAAATAGTGAAGATACAATGTTGCCTCTCTGATGTCTACGCAAACACAGTTTCTCATGGAAATCACTTCCAAGCTTGCTTGAATCAAACAGTAACGGAGACATGAGGCTTTGACGAATTAAAAACCATGGAGAAAGAGTGATGATGCTCAGATCTTGACTCCAAAGAGAAAACCTTCCTTTTCTTCTCCTCTTTTCCTTGTTTTTTCTGAAGTTGAGAAAGAAAACCCTAGTCTATATATATAAAGACGGAAGATTTTCTCCTGTGGGAGTGCGCATCTGAACTGTCCCCAAAGGAGGGACACCCCGTCCTCCCGCCATGACTACAACACCGATCGAGATGGACGTCTCTCTCTCTCACAATAACTTATGTGGATGGGCCTCACCTTTTTCTATTCATGCTAGGATCATGTATTCGTGTCTTAGATGTGTTTTATTTCCTCCTTTTCATGTAGGAGGGTGATTTGTACTTTGGATTGGTGTGGGGTGGTGTGAAGCACAAGAACTTGGAAACCCTAGGCACCAGAAAGAGGGTTTTGTGCAAATCAAGTCTAGTAGTTATCTAAGATTTGGTCCATTGTAACTCCACTCGTGACCAACACTAGTTAGGAGACAGGTTTCCACTTATGGTTGCGTGTTTATCCATCTTGACCCTTTCATGACTCGGTCATGGGAGGATTCACAATCTCCTTTAAAAGTTCGAGGTTCCCTGCTTCAAGTTTGGGTTCTAGTACAGGGTCGGGCTACACAATGGAACGGGCGAAGCCAAACAGGTCTAAATGGGCGAGGCAAGGCATGACGGTTCTTGTCACGTCCCCCAAAATGAGAATTAGGGAAAAACGTGAATAATAAATGAAATTCAAATTCCTGTGTTTAATACAACACAAGCTTCCAAAAGTGGACCCACAAAAAATTTCTCAACATGTGGTGAGTCAAAATAAATTCCATTAAATGCAGCGGAAGCTTTATTCAATTGGTAATCAATGTTCATAAATGAAACCCAACACAAAAATCAAATAAACATTAATAGTTAACATTGCAGAATTATAAAATTTCTAAAAGAGGTCTCAATACTAAAAGAAAGTTCATCTAAAAATCCTAAGATGACGTCCTCTCTTGTGTTGGTTCAGACGGCTCCAAAGCCATCTCCGCCATCCCACTCGGGTTCAACAGTTGGCTCAAACGTTTGAAACGCTTGATCCTCCTCCGTCTCCTGGGTATAGTAGGGCTCAGTACCTATGCACCAAGTATTACAAAGTAAATAGCAAGAACATAATCATAATTCGAAATTTAATACGATAACGAGAAGAATATAAACAAGTGTGATCATAATAAAAAAAAATGACAAATATAATAACGATAACGAATGTATGACATAAAACCAAATGGCACAAAGGAGCAATATAAAATCACACGGTGACAAGTGTCCCCGTTGTGGGTGGTCAACCCTAAATAAATCGGGAAAGCCCGTCCATAACGTCGGTGGTCATAAACCGATCAAAACAAAATCAGGATAACCTGTCCATAATCAAAGCGGATTATAAGTGATCCGGTCACATCGGTGATCAACCGTCCATATATCGATCTGCAGTCGTCCATAAAATGACCCACATATACACATAAACATATATTCATAATAGACCTGATTGATAATGCTCCGACACAAAAATCATAAGTCAAAATAAAGTATTTGTCATTCCACATTTCATATCATATTCGAATAGTCATTTATATATATGCAAATCCGAATGTCAAAGGATAATCACAAACAAATCCTAAGTCAAACATGAGGTCTCGTACCCAATAACCACAGGAATCTCTAATGGGTAAAAGATCAACGCATCACTTTTCCATCAATGGTGCATAGACCCAATTAAGGGTTTTCCAATAGGGATGGGTTGAGCTCGAATCCATTAGGATTTCCCCGAGGTCATACCAAGCACTAAACCCCATGTTGGTAAGATACCGCGTGCCAAGTCGGTATTTACTCGGTCCATAATTCAATTAATAAAATATAGTTCTAACACATAAAAAAAAAAATAGTCAAAGGTTGTAATTTAGGTTTATAAAACAATTAGGCCCTTATTCCTAATTTCCATAAACAAAAGGGGCAATGTCAATTATTTCACCATACTAAAAGTCACATGGGATTACATCATCCCATGTCATCACCATGTCATCACCACACTTTATTCCCATCTTTATCATGTAACCGAGCCATCCCATTCCCTTTTGTTTTATAACACATGACAGGTCCAACAAGTCATCAGGTCACCTTTTATCTTCTTCCTTTACCAGCAAGTCAAGCCACAGCAGAACCCATTACAGAAAGCAAGTGCTGCACGCCTATGACAACAGGAAGCATAGAATAATGGCCCTATAGGTTACAACCCCAGATCACCCACACAACCAACATCGCCCAGTTATGTAAGGACGGATGCCCGGACTGGATTTGTGATCAAATCACCCCGTGGACCCCACAACCAGATCAAGCAAAAGAAAACACCTCCATATGAGTCACGCCTCTTATTCCTAAACCATTAGATGGTGGGTCGGACGGGACCCACTTCTCACGGGTCCAACACCTTTAAGGTCGCCCGTGGGTCCTCCTCCGGATCCACGGATTAGATTGGTCATCGGGTGGCCCACCTGGGTCCCATGGTAAAAAAAAAAAAGAACAGACGATCACAAACTGTGTACTCCCTTGTACACAGTTTTCATTCCTGCAACATATGATTCGCCTGCCATCGAGGCCACGTGAAACTGTGGTCTCACAACCCCAAACACCAGTGTACAGAAGACGAAAAAAAAAAAGAAAAAGGTTTTGAAATCCAACAAAACGCTGCGGGCAGAAGCCATTTGTAGCAGTAACATCAATGGATTGGGTCTGGAGATCCCCGATCTCATTGCAAAATCAAATTGCATTACAAAGTTATCATAAGAAAAGGCATAAAAAGGGTTCTACATGCATACACACGCAAATCAACGAGAAGAACAAGTATTAAATTCACAAATTATAATTAGATACTTGCCTTTTACCGGGGTTGAAGAAAAATACACAGATCCTAACCAATACCCAAACCGCGATTCCCAAAGCGCTTGAGAATAATCCTACCACCGATCTGACAAAGAATATGGGAAAGGAATGCTCAGATGAACAGATCTATGGTATTCCTACCCAAAACCTAACATTGGAAAGAATAGGAAGATAACCTAAGAATATAGATCTACTCCTAATGATTTGAGGAGAGGGTTACCTGAGATAAGAAGATTGAACGAAGAATGCTGGTATCCTCTGATCTTGATTCTGATGGCTGGATCTTAAAGCTGGTATGGCTTGGGAAGTTGAAAGAGGAAGAAGATGAAGATAACCGGGAGGAGTTGCAGAGATTAGTGGGAAGAGATAAGAAGGGTTTCGTTAAAAAGGGGATTAGGTTAAAAAGAATACTACTGGGCTTAAGTCATTGGGTCAAACTACGGGTCAGGCCATCTACCCATTAACCCAACTTATCAATCTATGCATCTAATCTAACGTGTGCCCCACTTAATCCTACCCACTTAAATAACTAAAATACATTCAATTAAAATAATAATAATATCTAATTAACATATAATAAAATAATAAATATGTGGGACCGGGATCTTACATTCTCCCCCCCTTTAGACATTTGGTCCTCCAAATACAATCATACCTCTGGGAGAAGATGCGGGTAAAGCTTCTTCACTTGATCCCGGAGTTCCCAAGTGGCTTCTCGAGGACTGTGGTGCTCCCACTGGACTTTCACCCAATGTATTGTCCGAGTCCTAAGAACTTGCTCCTTCGTGTCGATGATCTGAGAAGGTCGCTCAACATAGGTAACATCTGGCTGCAACTCCAATGGCTCATACTGCAACACGTGAGATGAGTCTGCAATATACTTCTTCAACATCGAGACATGAAAAACATTATGTACCGCTGACAACGCTGCTGGTAAAGCCAATCTGTAAGCAACTTCTCCAATCCTTTCCAAGATCTCAAATGGACCGATATATCTCCGAGATAACTTCCCTTTTTGCCCAAACCTCAATGTTCCTCGCGTTGGTGAAACCTTTAGAAATACATGCTCACCAATCTCGAATTGAACATCTCTTCTCTTTAGGTCTGCATAACTCTTCTGTCGGCTTCTAGCGATTTTCAACCGATCATGGATCTGTTTCACTTTCTCACTGGTATCACTAACAATAGATGGACCATGAAAACTCCTGACACCTATCTCCTCCCAACATATTGGGGTCCTGCATCGACGTCCATACAACGCCTCAAATGGTGCCATACCGATACTGGAATGATAGCTATTATTATATGCAAACTCACATAATGGGAGACTTTTCTGCCAGTCCTTCCCAAAATCAAGGACGCAAGCTCGCAACATATCTTCTAGTGTCTGATTAGTCCTTTCAGTTTGACCGTCAGTTTGAGGATGATATGCTGTACTGAAATTTAATGTGGTGCCCAAAGCTTCCTGCAGTTCTGTCCAAAATCTACCCAAGAATCTAGGATCTCTATCTGATACAATCGATAAGGGAACACCATGAATTGTGACAACTTTCTCCATATACATTCTAGCTAACTCATCTCGAGGTGTTTTCATATTCATTGGTAAGAAATGAGCTACTTTTGTCAACCTGTCCACTATCACCCAGATACTATCTTTATTATGCATCGATGGCAGTCCAGAGATAAAATCCATCGTTATGTGTTCCCATTTCCAGTCGGGCACTTCCAATTGTTTTAAAAGTCCTGGGGGTTGCTTCCGTTCTGCCTTTACTTGTTGACACACCAAGCACCGTGCTGTAAATCCTGCAACTTCCTTCTTCATATTATTCCACCAATAATGATTACGCAGGTTCTGGTACATCTTTGTACTACCCGGATGAATAGTATAACGGGAATGATGTGCCTCTGTCATGATCTCACTCTTCAGTTCTTCTATATTTGGCACACATAACCGGTCTTGAAAGTACAACACACCCTCCACTATTCTGAAGTCTGGTCTGCTGTCAATCTGTTCAATCACTCGAGCTAGCTCTGGATCCTCTGACTGCTTGCTTTTAATCTTGCTCAAGATCTCTGGTTCCATGACAAACATGTTAGCTAACATAATCTTGTCATCAATTGGCTGCAAGGATACTCCCAAATCGAGAAAAATTTCTGCCCAAGACCATTCTGCCCTCAAGCATGCATTAGTTGCTACTCTTCGACTCAAAGCATCAGCCACTACATTGGCTTTCCCAGGATGATATTTAATTGGAAAATCAAAATCTTTCATATATTCCATCCACCGGGTTTGTCTCATGTTCAATTCAGGCTGGGTAAACAAATATTGAAGACTTTTATGGTCTGAATGAATTTCAAACTTCTCACCGTATAGATAGTGACGCCACATCTTCAATGCCATGACCACTGCTGCAAGTTCCAAATCATGAGTGGCATACTTTTTCTCATGCTCTTTCAATTGTCTAGAGCCATAAGCCACTACTTTCCCATCTTGCATAAGTACACACCCCAATCCAACTTTTGAGGCATCCGTGTAAATAACAAATCTACCATTCTCCGTAGGCAATGTGAGCACTGGAGCTGTAGTCAACCTATTCTTTAACTCCTGAAAACTGGCTTCACATTCGTCAGTCCACACGAAAGGTACATCTTTCCGTGTTAATCTGGTCAAAGGAGCAGCAATGGATGAAAATCCTCTCACAAATCTCCTATAGTAACCTGCTAAACCCAAGAAACTACGAATCTCTGTTACTGACATCGGTCTCTGCCACTTGACCACTGCATCAATTTTTCCTGGATCTACCGCCAATCCTTCCTTGCTGATGATGTGACCCAAGAAAATTACTTGCTTAAGCCAAAATTCGCACTTACTCAACTTGGCATAGAGTTGATGATCTCTCAAAGTCTGCAATGCTGACCTCAAATGCTGCTCGTGGTCTTCTTGAGACCGAGAATAAACTAACACGTCATCTATAAAAACAACGATGAACTGGTCGAGAAATGGAGCGAATATCTTATTCATCAAGGCCATAAATACTCCTGGAGCATTGGTTAACCCAAATGGCATTACCAAAAACTCGTAGTGACCATATCTCGTCCTGAATGCTGTCTTCTGAATGTCCTGATCTCGAACTCTGAGCTGGTGATATCCTGATCTCAAGTCTATCTTTGAGAAATATTCAGCTCCCTGAAGCTGATCAAACAATTCATCGATCCTTGGGAGAGGGTATTTGTTCTTGATTGTGACATGATTGAGTTGCCGATAATCTATGCACATCCTCATAGAACCATCCTTCTTCTTCACAAATAGAACCGGCGCACCCCAAGGTGATACACTTGGTCTCACAAATCCCTTGTCCAACAAATCCTGCAATTGAGTTTTCAACTCTTTGAGTTCTGCTGGAGCCATTCTATATGGAGCTTTAGAAATCGCAGCTGTCCCTGGCACCAATTCAATAGAAAAATCTATCTCCCTGACTGGAGGTAAGCCTGGAATTTCATCCGGGAAAACATCCGGGAACTCACAAACCACTGGAATATCCTCCACCCCTTTGGATTGTTTATCCTCCGTGATAAACGCCAAATATCCTTCGCATCCAGATTTCAACAATCTTTGTGCTTTCAATGCCGAAATCCGGCATGTCTGAATTGTTCTCCTTCGTCCAACAAATTCAATAGTGTCCGAATGCAATGACAACTTGATGGTTTTATTAAAACAGTCCATCACTGCTCTATAGGTCGCTAGCCAGTCCATACCAAGTATGACATCGAAATCCTTCATCGTTAAAATAATTAGGTCTGCAGGTAAGATGAAATCCCCAACTTGAACTCGGGTACTCGGAAAATATTGGTGGCAACGAACCTGCGTGCCCACTGGGGTACCCACTACTAAAGCAACATCTAATCTCACTACAGTCTCATGGATATGTCTAGCAAAATCATGGGAAACAAATGAATGTGTAGAGCCAGGGTCAAATATGGCCTTAGCTTCTACCTCGGAGATCAGAATAATACCTTCCACAACTTCTGCAGAAGCATCTGCATCCTCATGTGTAACTGCATATACTCTGCCCATCTGCGGAGCTTGGTTCTGCTGCCCTTGCACTGGCCTAGGTGCTCTTGGTTGACCAACTGGCTGCTGCTGCCTCTGTTGTTGGAATTGCCTCTGCTGACCTTGGGCTTGTCTCTGCTGCTGTGGCGCTACACCCCTATATTGCTGGTACTGAGGAGCTTGTGCTCGGTACTGTTGCTGTGGTGCCCGAGGAATCTGTTGACCTGCCTGCTGTGGTCCCTGCGGAGGTGCTGTCCTCCAAGTCTGTTGCGTAGGAGCACGAGAAGCTGCCATCTGGGATTTTGGCAACTGACTACCACCGTTGGGACAATCGCGAACTTGATGTCCAAGCTGCCCACAATGAAAACATGCCCCGGTCTCCTTGTAGCATTGCTCAGTAGGGTGATTCTTTCCACACCGTCTACATAGCTGTTTCTGACCAACCGAGGGTTGACCTTGAAATTTCGGTTTCTTTGGGTTGCCCTGACTAGAAGATTGCTTCAACTGATGTTGCTGATATTTGGCTTGTCGTTCGACTGCCTTCTTCTTTAGTGCACCCTCAGCCCAATATGCACTTTTAACGGTCTCCTGGAATGTCGGGCGTTGATTATCTCCAATCATCATGTAGATATCAGCTGATAACCCATCAAGAAAACGCCTGATTTTCTCTTCCTCCGGAACTACTAGTGTGGGTGCATACTTAGCCAATCTTGTGAACTGCTGTTCATACTGCTGCACTGACATGTCACCTTGCACTAAGTTCTGAAAGTCTCTCTTCCACTGGTCTTTGACATATTTGGGGATGAACTTATCCATAAACTCCTTGGTAAAAATTTCCCATGCATTTTCTTCAGCCACTGCCTCAGCTTGCACTACTGCCTTCACTGAGTTCCACCATTGGAGAGCTATCCCTCTGAACATGTAAGCTGCCAAATTAACTCGCTGCCTTTGAGTGCATCGGAAGACTGCAAAAATCTGCTCCATCTGTTCTATAAAATCATCTGCTATCATGGGATCCTCGGATCCGTGAAACTCAGGAGGAACCCTCTTCCTGAATTTCTCATAGAGGTCATTTGGATCAACTTCCCTGGGAGGCATGACCACCTGCACTGGCTGAGCTGCTCTGTCAGTCAAGGCTAAAATCTGAGCCTGGAATGCTGCTCTATCCCTGTCTGCTTGTGCTCTCTCAGCAGCTCGTTCTTCCCTTTCCCGTTGTTTCTCTGCAGCCCGTTCAGCCTCAGCTGCTTTTTGTTGATCATGTTGTGTAGTCTGGGATTGGATAAAAGCTTGCAAGAGTTGGTTAAAACGATCGTCTGGATTATTCGATCCATTCCCAGGTTCCTTGTCATGAGATCTGGTTGTACGATGTGCCATGACCTACAATAAAATAATAATGGTTCAGTTCCTACAAAACAAGCTAACAAACAATTCTATAGACTTTACAGTTAACACATAAAGCCTGTCTAACGGAAATCGGAATCCTCACCACGTCCTATTGTTTTTATCCATTTTAATATCCGAGAATCGTGCTGGGCTCTGATACCAACTGTCACGTCCCCCAAAATGAGAATTAGGGAAAAACGTGAATAATAAATGAAATTCAAATTCCTGTGTTTAATACAACACAAGCTTCCAAAAGTGGACCCACAAAAAATTTCTCAACATGTGGTGAGTCAAAATAAATTCCATTAAATGCAGCGGAAGCTTTATTCAATTGGTAATCAATGTTCATAAATGAAACCCAACACAAAAATCAAATAAACATTAATAGTTAACATTGCAGAATTATAAAATTTCTAAAAGAGGTCTCAATACTAAAAGAAAGTTCATCTAAAAATCCTAAGATGACGTCCTCTCTTGTGTTGGTTCAGACGGCTCCAAAGCCATCTCCGCCATCCCACTCGGGTTCAACAGTTGGCTCAAACGTTTGAAACGCTTGATCCTCCTCCGTCTCCTGGGTATAGTAGGGCTCAGTACCTATGCACCAAGTATTACAAAGTAAATAGCAAGAACATAATCATAATTCGAAATTTAATACGATAACGAGAAGAATATAAACAAGTGTGATCATAATAAAAAAAAATGACAAATATAATAACGATAACGAATGTATGACATAAAACCAAATGGCACAAAGGAGCAATATAAAATCACACGGTGACAAGTGTCCCCGTTGTGGGTGGTCAACCCTAAATAAATCGGGAAAGCCCGTCCATAACGTCGGTGGTCATAAACCGATCAAAACAAAATCAGGATAACCTGTCCATAATCAAAGCGGATTATAAGTGATCCGGTCACATCGGTGATCAACCGTCCATATATCGATCTGCAGTCGTCCATAAAATGACCCACATATACACATAAACATATATTCATAATAGACCTGATTGATAATGCTCCGACACAAAAATCATAAGTCAAAATAAAGTATTTGTCATTCCACATTTCATATCATATTCGAATAGTCATTTATATATATGCAAATCCGAATGTCAAAGGATAATCACAAACAAATCCTAAGTCAAACATGAGGTCTCGTACCCAATAACCACAGGAATCTCTAATGGGTAAAAGATCAACGCATCACTTTTCCATCAATGGTGCATAGACCCAATTAAGGGTTTTCCAATAGGGATGGGTTGAGCTCGAATCCATTAGGATTTCCCCGAGGTCATACCAAGCACTAAACCCCATGTTGGTAAGATACCGCGTGCCAAGTCGGTATTTACTCGGTCCATAATTCAATTAATAAAATATAGTTCTAACACATAAAAAAAAAATAGTCAAAGGTTGTAATTTAGGTTTATAAAACAATTAGGCCCTTATTCCTAATTTCCATAAACAAAAGGGGCAATGTCAATTATTTCACCATACTAAAAGTCACATGGGATTACATCATCCCATGTCATCACCATGTCATCACCACACTTTATTCCCATCTTTATCATGTAACCGAGCCATCCCATTCCCTTTTGTTTTATAACACATGACAGGTCCAACAAGTCATCAGGTCACCTTTTATCTTCTTCCTTTACCAGCAAGTCAAGCCACAGCAGAACCCATTACAGAAAGCAAGTGCTGCACGCCTATGACAACAGGAAGCATAGAATAATGGCCCTATAGGTTACAACCCCAGATCACCCACACAACCAACATCGCCCAGTTATGTAAGGACGGATGCCCGGACTGGATTTGTGATCAAATCACCCCGTGGACCCCACAACCAGATCAAGCAAAAGAAAACACCTCCATATGAGTCACGCCTCTTATTCCTAAACCATTAGATGGTGGGTCGGACGGGACCCACTTCTCACGGGTCCAACACCTTTAAGGTCGCCCGTGGGTCCTCCTCCGGATCCACGGATTAGATTGGTCATCGGGTGGCCCACCTGGGTCCCATGGTAAAAAAAAAAAAGAACAGACGATCACAAACTGTGTACTCCCTTGTACACAGTTTTCATTCCTGCAACATATGATTCGCCTGCCATCGAGGCCACGTGAAACTGTGGTCTCACAACCCCAAACACCAGTGTACAGAAGACGAAAAAAAAAAAGAAAAAGGTTTTGAAATCCAACAAAACGCTGCGGGCAGAAGCCATTTGTAGCAGTAACATCAATGGATTGGGTCTGGAGATCCCCGATCTCATTGCAAAATCAAATTGCATTACAAAGTTATCATAAGAAAAGGCATAAAAAGGGTTCTACATGCATACACACGCAAATCAACGAGAAGAACAAGTATTAAATTCACAAATTATAATTAGATACTTGCCTTTTACCGGGGTTGAAGAAAAATACACAGATCCTAACCAATACCCAAACCGCGATTCCCAAAGCGCTTGAGAATAATCCTACCACCGATCTGACAAAGAATATGGGAAAGGAATGCTCAGATGAACAGATCTATGGTATTCCTACCCAAAACCTAACATTGGAAAGAATAGGAAGATAACCTAAGAATATAGATCTACTCCTAATGATTTGAGGAGAGGGTTACCTGAGATAAGAAGATTGAACGAAGAATGCTGGTATCCTCTGATCTTGATTCTGATGGCTGGATCTTAAAGCTGGTATGGCTTGGGAAGTTGAAAGAGGAAGAAGATGAAGATAACCGGGAGGAGTTGCAGAGATTAGTGGGAAGAGATAAGAAGGGTTTCGTTAAAAAGGGGATTAGGTTAAAAAGAATACTACTGGGCTTAAGTCATTGGGTCAAACTACGGGTCAGGCCATCTACCCATTAACCCAACTTATCAATCTATGCATCTAATCTAACGTGTGCCCCACTTAATCCTACCCACTTAAATAACTAAAATACATTCAATTAAAATAATAATAATATCTAATTAACATATAATAAAATAATAAATATGTGGGACCGGGATCTTACAGTTCTAGACTAGGCCTAACTGGACCAAGTCATTTATAGCCAAATGGGCAATATGGCCCCAGTACGGGTAGAAAAGGTTAAGTCGGATCCTGTCAACTCAAAAGGCAGTAGTGTAGAAAATGTGCGCTTGCCAATTGAGAAGGTCATAATAAGAATCCGATCATTTTACAAAAGAGAAGTGGGCAGCAAATGCATGATAAACTCTAAAGACCAACCCAATGGGTCAAACATATATACACTAGCTCATCCTACGAAGCTAAGGTCCCCAAGGCCTGTGCTATGTTAAACAAGGCCAAACAAGCAAGAACAACATTATTCAACTATGTACAAATCCAAGGATCCTAAATGTTGTGGATTACAAATATCTTGGTGCTTCTGAATGTTTTTATATGAGAAGTGTAAGACACCAACCCCTAATTATGTGCTTAATACTAACTAATGTAGAACTTAAAATACTCTAAAACAGAACTTAATACACTCAAACATTAAACCAGAACTACAAGAGTAAATAAAATCAGCCCGGAATTCACAAATTCCTGAAAACTTGTCTCTAACCTGAGGATCCCTGTGTCCCAACTGAAATTCTTCTCTGACTTTAGGATTCTCGCGTCCTAGTGGATTTAGTTCACCTCAACGTAAATTGAAAAGAAATCATCACCTAGAAACCTCTAGAACTTAAAACACCCTAAAATACAACTTAATAAACTCAAAACATTAAACTAGAACCAACAAAGTAAATAAAATCAGCCTGAAATTCACATAGTCCTGAAAAATTGACTCTGATGAGTCTGACCTGAGGATCCCTGTGTCCCAGCTAAATTTTTCCTCTAACTTTAGGACCCCTGTGTCCTAGTTGATTCAACTTGATTTAAATAAACTGTTGTGATCTAGGGCCTAAGAACACGTAAGAGAGAACAATCACACATCACATACACAGGAGATTTATGTGGTTCGGCTTTCGGCCTACGTCTATGGGAGAAGACAGGGAGAGTTTCCACTATGCAATTAGAAGAAAGTTACATCACAAAGGCTTTTGCCTTTATTTATAATATCAAACCCAAACCCTAGTACACCCATAATAGCCCAATTCCTAATTCCAATAGAACAAGGGTGGTGCAGGGGCCCAGTTAACCAAGACCATTAACCTATGCACCCAATACCATCGGCTTCTATTGAGCCATTAAGTCAACAATTTGCACATTGGCAAATATTGGAGCCAATCCTCATAACTCTAAACACGTCTCACCATCTCCACTTGCCCCTTAGGGCATTCAGGCACTAATCACACCGATCAAGTCCAAGCAATGCTTGAACTTGACTGCTGGAATAGTTATAGTCATCATGTTTGCTGGACTCTTTGCCATACTAGTCTTATTCATTGCAATAGCACGCTCTAAGATGACATCTCAAATGAAGTGTGCCTTGACATCAATGTATTTGATTTTTTCATGATACTTATGATTGTGTGTCAGATCGATCGCACTCTGATTTTCATAGAACACAGTAGTAAGCTTTTGTTGCAATCCCAGATCATCGACCAAGCCTATTAGCCAAACAGCTTCCTTCCTTGCCTATGTAGCTGCCATATATTTAGCTTCAGTGGTAGACAAGACATTTTTAGATTGCAATGCTACCTTCCTACTAATGGCACCGCTAGCAGAAGTGAAGACATAACCTGTCAAGGATATATCTCTGTCTAAATCTCAAGCAAAATCTAAATTAACAATTCAATAACACTTCCAGAAGTGTTGTTGTTTCTACCATACATGATCCCAACATCAACAGTACCTCTCAAATAACAGATTATCCATTTCACTGCCTGCCAATGGGCCTTTCCAGTGTTATCCATATATCTATTAACTACACTAACCGCATTTGAAATATTTGGCATTGTACAAACCATGGCATACATGATATGTGAGGCCCCACCCCTTGTGGGCCCTCAATTGGATTTGAATAATTATATATATAATATTAGTTACCTTATTATACTAATTAATAGGATTTAGTAGAGTAGTCTATTACTGTTCCTAAGTCTTAGGATTAGACTTTTATTTAATTCCTTATAGATATAAGGTGCTCTTTATAATTTAATTAAGGTTTTAGTTAGATTAAGACTTAGCTAGTAATTAAAATTTAATAGGAGGGGTGTTATAGTTAGGAAGCTTCTAAAATCCCTACCTAAAGACCAATTTGCCCATGGCCTTATCTGTCCCCTATTTAAACTAAAATACCCTTTTAATAATTTTCATAAACGCTAACCTATATATATACTAACTATTGCAATGGAATGAACTTAACCCTAATTCACTCTCATTTCTCATCTTCCCTATCTCTCCCTAAGAAACCCTAATTCCCCAAATCCCAGCACAAGAAGTAGGAGATCATTCCCTATTGCATTATCAACCTTCTAGGAGCTTGGATTTCTCATCTCTTTTGTCAATTCTCTTTACAATTTTGGATTGAGGCAAGTACCATATGCTGGATAACTTAGAATGCATGCTCTCTTTTCTTTGATTCTGCAATTTCAATTCAATTGATGTATATACATGTTTAGATCTATCATTTGAGCTTATTTTCATGGTTTTTGGCCATTGGTGGATGAGTTTATCTCATTTGGAAGATCAATGGCCTGAGGATGGATGGTGGGATGTGCACTGGAGTGTTTTTCTTGTTTGGTGATGTTTCTATGATAATTGGAAGTGATTACGAGTGTTTTGGTTGGAATTCAGATTGAAAAAGGAGAATTCCAAAAATCTGAAATTTTACATCAGGGCGTGTACCCGGTCGACCTGCCTGTAGCTCAGTCGACCAGGCACACTAAAAACTAAAAAGTCCAAGTCTTAGTTAATTTCCTGTAAATCTCTCAGTCTACACAGGGATACACAAACATGCACAGGGATTAACTGAGAGCTGGATTTCTTCTCAGTCTCAGAAACCCCATGTACCCGGTCGACATCAAGGACATGATGTCGACCGGACACACTGGGAAACTCTGAGGCCAGAATAATGCCCCCCAAATGTTTGTCTTCAAAATCATGTGTACTCGGTCGACATCATGGCCATGATGTCGACTGGGGACATTGCTAGGATGTCGACCTGGGAGCCAACATCCAATGTACCCAATCGACATCACTGGGGATGATGTCGACCGGATACATTATGAAAAGGTGGAATTCCAGTTTTCTATAAATCCAGATGTTTGATCAATTGTGGGGCCCATTGGCCATCCAAATAGACTTCCATTGATGTGGCAAGCACGAGTCAACGGTGTGGCTCAACCTTGACTCGTGAGGAGCACCAAATAGGTTCTTGGGATTTGAATTGTCAGTGATTCGACCCTTAAATGTAGTCAATGACGTCCCTAACTTCAGGAACACCAAACATAACATCCTTTTGACATTTTAAACTACAGTTAGGGATCCAATTATTTGATGTGGCCCTGAACCTGAGAGTGGACCATTACCTAGGTTGGACCCTTGTTTATTCCACTTGATTCTATTGTTTAGAGGATTTTATTAATTGTTCTTCTCTTCTATCCATGTTATTGATATAAGCTTATTAATTAAAGGGAAATTGGAGGACCTGAACCTAGGACTACGTAGTGGTGACGCGACGATGTAATTGGTGATAAATAACCCATGTCTGTAGCTAGGCGGGCCCTCATACGGTCTAAGTTGGGTGCGTGGTACCCTAGAATGAAGAGGTCAGTCACGATGAATGATTTCATATGAGTATGGATTGATTATTTACATTGTTATAGACTAAGGCTATGGTTGTGAGCCTAGTGTGGATCTAATGGTGATTGGACTTGGACTTGGATATTGGGTTGTGTCCCATAATATTATACTTAAATCTCTTAGAGACTTGGTTAGGACGTTGCTTGTATAAGATAAGCCTAGACAGAGACAGACCTGTACTTATTCCCTGGGTCGGCATTAGACATTCACTCAGTTGATCTAAGCTTAGCATGTTGACTGATCATCACTAGTAGGAGCTATATTGGTTGTAACTAGAGCTATCATGATGAGCTATGGCTAGACGGACGATGTGATACCGAGTCCGGTCTAATTTGATAAAGAGGTGTGATCGGTGCTATAAAGGGGTGTGATCGGTGCTATAAATGGGTGTGATTGGTGTTATATATATTGTTATTATTAGGGCTGTTATCCTTTGCATGTTTACTTTACTTTTCCTCGCCACGACTGTTTATAGTATAGGAGGGCCGCGGCATAATATATCGCGGTATATCCAGCTTGTGTGAATGTACCACGTTATTTGATTAGATTAGATTACTTTAATTACTCTGGTTCTAAACTGTTATTTACTGCTCAATTGCCTAGTTTATGTTTCCTTATCACTCTTATGATTATATACTCGTTTCTAGTTTATTTTGTTGCATACATCATGTGTTATTTGTATATGGTGCCTTGCTAGATCCTTGGATCTGACCCATCTTTGGTGCGTAGGATTCGACCTTGACCCCGCGGGTGACATGATCCATGAGGCGCCTGTAGCCCGGTCGATGGTTGGGGGCCGGCTGATCCGATGATAGAGCCGAAGGACGGAGTGAATGCACCTGGTGTCTGAGTGTATACTTATTTTGGGTTTTGAGAGTTTATTGTAGTGAGCATAACATTATCCAAATATATAATTAAACTGGTTAATCATACTTTGAGATTTTGTTAGACTTTAGCCTTGTTTCATCTGATTCATTTTATATGATACTTATTGCTTCCGCTATTTTTTCTTATGCTTCCACAATATAACTGTTGATCATTTTATTGTTAAATAAGTTTTAAAAATTTGACCTCAGTGCGGACTATGATCTTGGAAGTTCTCGGATTTTCCGGGAAGTAGCGCGTCAAATTCAGATACCTTAGCAGTAACTTTAGTATTCGGAATTGGGGCGTCACATGATACTCCCAACTGCACTAGCATAAGAAACACGAGAAATGTGTTCCACCTCTTCCTCAGTTTGTGGTGACAATGTAGTGGAAAGTTTGCAATGGGCTGCCAATTGAGTATTCAAAGGTTTTGAACTTTGCATACCAAACCGTTCTAGAACCTTCTCAAGGTACTGCTTTTGTGACAAAGACAATTTGTTCACTTTCTGGTCCCTTCGAGTCACCATCCCAAGAATTTTCTTTGTAGCACCCAAGTCCTTCATTTTAGATTCACCACTCAACTGAGTCTCAACCTATTGAACTATCTCAGACTTGTCCTTTACAGCAATCAACATATAATAACAAATAAACATATGAGCGATTTGAGAGCTTCTTATGATGAACACAATTGTCATATGCACTCTTGCAATATCCATTTCCAACCATAAAAGTGTCGAAACGTTTGTACCACTGTCTAGAAGATTTCTTCAGGACATACAATGATTTCTTCAGCAAACATACGTGGTCCTCTTTTGCATGAATTTCAAACCCCTCTAATTGATGCATATAAATCTGTTCTTCTAGCTTGCCATGTAAAAACACAGTCTTAACATCAAGCTATTCCAGCTCTAAATCCAATTGAGCAACCAAGGTTAGTAGCACCCGGATAGAACCTTATTTTACCATAGGAGAGAACACTTCATTGAAGTCAACAACCTCCATCTGAGTATAGCATTTTGCAACCAGTCATGCTTTAAACCTAAAATCTAACACCCCCGCGGTTCCTTCCTTTTTCTTGAAGACCCATTTGTAACCAACAATCTTTTAGCCTTCGGAGGTTTCACCAACTCCCAAGTCTGATTCTTGTGAAGAGATTTAATCTTCTCACCCATGGCTACAGTCCATTTCGTTGATTCTTTGCTAGTGATGGCATCCTAATATGTAACCAACTCTGACTCAATACTTTTAGTTGTATTAAGAGCATAGGTAATAATATCTTCATACCCATATCGTTAAGGTTGCTTAATCTCTCTCTCTCTCTCTCTCTCTCTCTCTCTCTCTCTCTCTCTCTCCCTCTCCCTATGTAACGCCCCAATTCCGAATACCAAAGATAATGCTAAGGTACCCGAAGTTGGCGCTACTTCCTGGAAAATCCGAGAACTTCCAAGATTATAGTCCACAGTGAGGTCAAATTTTAAAACTTTTAAACAACATCATAATCAACAGTTTTATTGCGGAAGCGTAACAAAAGATAGCGGAAGCAATAGTATCATGTAAATAATCCGATGTAACAATGCGGAAGTCTAATATAAATTTCAAGTATAGTTATCAAAATGTTTATACAAATCATACTATCTACCCATGTCTCACTACAAAATACTCTCAAATCCCAAAATAAGCTGCACTCAGTCCCCCTGTGCAGACGCTCCGTCTTCCGGCTCAACCACTTGGTCGGCCGGCCCCCACCTGTAGTCACCTACTACAGGTGTCTCATAGATCGCGTCATCCGCAGGGTCATGGTCGGGACCTAAGCACCAAAGATGGGTCAGATCCAAGGATCTAGCAAGGCATCATATGCAGATAACACAAGATGTATACAACAAAAGAGAGTAATGACAGGTACGTAATCACAAGAGTAATGAGAAAACATGATCTAGGCAATTGAGCAGTAATAGCAGTTTAAAATTATAAATATAAAGTATCTAATCTAATCAGACAACAAAGGGCACATTTACACAAGCTATATACACCGCGGGATATTATGCCGCGGCCCTCCCGTACTGTAAATGTCCCATACCATAAACAGCTTGCGGTGGGGAAAGGGTAATAACCATGCAAGGGATAGCAGCCCTGAAATAATAATAATAACATACAATAATATAACACCGATCACACTCCTTTGTCGCACCGATCACACCCCTTTATCAGATTAACCCGGACGCGGTATCACACCTTCCGTCTAATCACAGCTCATCATGATAACTCTAAGTAACCAATATAGGTCCTACCAGTGATGATTAGTCAACTAGCTGAGCTTAGAACAACTGAGTGAATGTTTAGTGCCGACTCAGGAAACAAGTACGGGTCTGTGTCTGTTTAGGCTTATCTTGTGTGAGCAAAGTCCTAACCAAGTCTCTAAGAGGTTAAGGTATAACAACATGGAACACAGTCCAATATCCAAGTCCAACATCATTGGACCCACTCCAAGGCTCACAACCATGGCCTGAGGTAACACAAGTACCATACCATGTCCATTCCACAAGTAATCATCCCATGCTCATACACAATGAGCTAATCAACCCTTAAACCTAACCTCTCCATACTATGGTTTCACATCCCCAACCTTAGGCCGTATGAGGCCTGCCAAGCCACAGACACGGGTCATTTATCTACAAACACAACTTAGGGTCACCACTAAGTAATCCTAGGTTCAGGTCCTGCTATTTCCATTAATTAACAGTTTTAAGACAACATAAGGATAAGAGAGAATAATAACACAAGAAATCCTCAAAACATGGAATCAAGTGGAAATAGACAAAGGACCAATCCTAGGTAATGGTCCACTCTTGGTTCAGGCCTCATCATGTGATTGGATCCCTAACTGTAGCCTCAGGTGTCAAAGATGATAAATCTAGTGCTCTTGAAGTTGTGGACACCATGGACTACAATTAAGGGTTGAATCATTGACGATTCGAATCCTAAAACCTCAATTGGTGGACCCCACGAGTCAAGGCTGAGCCATTCTATTGATTCGTGTGTGGCACACTTGTTGGAAGGCTATTTGGATGGTCAATGGACCCCACAAATTATCAAACATAAAAAACATAGAAATATGGGAAATTCACTATTCACGGTTTGCCCGGTCGACATCACACCTTGGGATATAGACCGGGTGAACTGGATGTTGACCTCCCAGGTCGACATCCTGCAGTATCCCCGGTCGACATTATGGCCGTGATGTCGACCGGGTCCACTAGGACCTGAAGCCAAACAGCTGGGGAGTTCTGCATGAAGCACTGTGTATCCGGTCGACATCATGACCGTGATGTCGACCGGGTACACAACATTTTTGTTCTGACTGAAAGATCTAGGTATCAGCTATTTCTTGTAGGTTCCTGTGTGCCCGGTCGACCGAGACAGAGTCCGGTCGACCGGGTACACTGTCTGTGCATATTTCAGAAAAAATAACTAGGACTTTGTTTTTCACCAGTTTCAGTGTGCCAGGTCGACCGAGACAGGGTCCGGTCGACCGGGTACACGCAGATAGCTGAATTCCTAAAATTCTGAGATTTCCCCATTTCAATCCAATTCTCATTCAATCCATTCCAAATCTCCTCCATACATCACATAAAAAAGAATAAACACAAAACACTCCAATAATCCATCCATCAACAAACCGGGCCATTAATCTTCCAAATGGGAGAACCCATCCATCAATGGCCATTTTTCCATGAAAACAGGCTCAAAGGAAGATCTAATCATGCATTATCATCTAATAGAACTGAAATTACAGAAGCAAGGAAGGAAAACATGCATCTAATGAAATTGCATAAGGTACTTGCCTCAATTCAGAATTTGTGATAGTGTAGAGAGAGAGAGAAGAGAATTCCAAGCTTCTACTAGTGTTGTAGCTGAAATTAGGGTGGTCTCTAGCCTCCTTGTGCTAGGATTTAGGGGAATTAGGGTTGCTTGGGGAAGAAGATAGGGTAATTGAGAGAGATGAGTGGAAATTAGGGTTTAGGGTAATGTTTGCAATAGCTTGGGTTTTATAACTCAGGGTTTAGGCTAATTACCAAAAGAGTAATTTGGTTGTAAATGGAAATATAATGGGGCCATGGGTATTTGGGTAATTAGGTGAGTTCTAAAATGTTCTAACCCTCAAAGCCCTTCCCATTAGTGCTAATGATAATCAAATCCTAATCTAATCAAAACCTATTAAAAAGATTAAATAAAAGCTACTTCTAAGACTTAGGAACATTAGAAACTATACTACTAATCCTAATAATTAGCATATTAAAGTAGAAAATACCTTATTAATTATTATTTAATTCAAACTAAGGGCCCACAAGGGGTGGGGCCTCACACCCTATTAGCATGTAATGTTCCTAAACTGCATTTTCCTCATTTGAGCTTTTCATCTCTTCTACATCATGTTGTACTGGGACATCTACTTGCACCTTATCTTACAAGTTTTTTAAAACTTCCTTCTCAAGCTCCACCTATTTACTGACACCGTCTTTATGCTCCACCTGTTTACTGACACCATTGTCATTTCCTACATCAAGTCACTCCTTATTCGGTTTCAACATAGCAGACTCATCAAAGGTCACATCTCTGCTTATAATGCATTTGGGAGATTTTCCATCTAAGCACCACAAACTATATCCTTTTGCACCATCTGCATATCCTAGAAATATGCACTTTCTTGTTCTTGGTTCAAACTTAAAATATTTTACATGAGCATAGGCAGAACAACCAAATATCTACAAGTTGATGTAATCAGCAAGTGACCCAGACCATACCTCTTCAGGAGTTGTACACTCTATAGCTGTCAATGGAGACCTGTTGACCAGATAAGTTGTGTTAACAGTTCCGCCCATAACTTTCTAGATAACCCTGCATTAAAGAGGATACACCGGGTCCTCTTTAGAATAATTTTGTTCATTACTTCTATAACCCCATTTTGTTGCGGTGTATTTCTGCCTGTGCAATGTCTCACAATCCGTTCATTCTTGCAGAACGCAGTAAAGGCACCATTGCAGAATTCGAAGCCATTGTAAGTTCTCAAGTGTTTGATATGTTTGCATGTTTGCTTCTCGATCATAGCCTTCCATTGCTTGAATTATGCAAAGGCTTTATGCTTGTTCTTTAAGATATATACCTAGACCTTCCGAGAATAGTCATCAATAAAGGTCAACATATATAGCCCACCACCAAGAGATGGAACACAAGAAGGACCCTAAAGATCAGAGTGGATGTAATCCAAAGTACCCTTGGTCCGATGAACTCGTATCTACATTGTTTTCCGATGACACAATGCTCACAGAAGTCCTGTCGCGACCCCGGACCGAGATCCGGGCTCGCGACGGTGGTGTGGATGGGGTAATGAACTACCCTTAGCAATGATTATACATTTCCTTAATTTCCCACAGGTTTCCGCGGTGAGGATTTCACACACACTCATAGAACATTTGCATTGGTGCGGAAGCGTGTAGCAAATCAAACTCATAATCCATTCTCATCATATAAGACTGATAAACACATAAGTATGACCTGATGTCAGAGTGAGCAATGATCTCATTAGCATTCCCAAAATATGAAGTTAAAGTTTAAACAAAAGATCAAGTTAAATTAACATTCCCCAAAAATAATGGCCAACAAAGGCCAGTACAACCAAAAGTATAAATCATGTATCATTCTATAATCTCCCCAAAATGTTCGCAGCTCAAAGCTAAACCAAATGTCTACATGACATTGTCAGCTTGCCACTCCACTAATCGTTGCGGTTCATCGACCGCCTCCTCTGGCTCTTCCTCGTAGGCAATAACGGGAGCTGGACCTGAGTACCACAAAAATGGGTCAGACACGACGGTCTGGCAGGTGGGTGAATAGATAATACCAAGAAAGAAATCAAAGCACATCTTAGACATAACGAAAACTTATTATAACGATAACTGTCATAAAACAGGGTGCATGGTTCATTTAAAGTACAGATGCAATATAAATCATGTAGGGTATTCAAGGTACGGGAACTGACTAGATGGCAACCACACTAAAGCTAAATCCTCTCTATCACTAATGTGATGAGAGCACATTCAGTGCGTTGGGCTCGAGCACACGAAGTGACGAGAACCAACATTATATACATATACATATAGCTAGGCAAGACCACGGCCGCGGAACCGGGTAACGGGACAGGACAAGATCCAAGTTGCAACTGGCGGGAGCACAAGGGGGAGACCCAAGTCGGTTGATCAGACTGACAAGGACGTCCAAGCTTAGTGGTGCCGACTCATAGGTTACATGAGAAATCGAAACATATACAAACTATATCAGTATAAAACATTCGGGCAGGCGGGGTATGGTGCTCGTAAGCACACATTTCATATCATTATCTGTTCATGCATAAACGGGGCTGGCAGGACATATCAGGTGTATAAATCAGGATTTGAGATAAACCAGTAGGATCGGGTAATTATACATATAATCTGAGTAAAATAATGCAATGAATCCTTATACCCTTAGGGACTATATATTGGGGCATCCATATTCAGACAACATGTATAAGGATCTTGTATGTCTATTATTACCCTTAGTATGGTACTCGAAAGAGAGAGGACATACCAAGTTTCCTTATGCAAGTTGATGAATCCAAAAGTCCCAATACATTTCCGAAATGGTGTTTCTTTCTAAGTCAATCTCCTTATGTCATCCCCTGGGTCTTTCCAAGGTAGTAGGGCATCAGAGCAACCCATCCAACCCTTTAAATACCATATCTGAAAACAATAGAAAAGACTCAGGAATTCTGGGTGAAATTCGGTCAGCTGGCGGTTAGCCGCCGAGGTGATCAGGGGTTAGCCGCTTGCTGACCGCGGGGCTGACCGCGGTTCACCCTGCTAAAATATAGCATTCTGTGTTTCTGACCGCGCATCTCGGCTACCTGGCGGTCACAGGGTTTTAGGGTAGCGGTTAGCCGCGAGATGACCGCGGGGCTGACCGCGGTTCGCCTGTCAAAACACAGCATTCTGTGTTTGTAACCGAATCTGGGTCGGCTAGCCGCCGGTCACCTGTCGGCTAGCCGCCAAGGTGACCGCCCGCTGACCGCCCAGCTGCGGGAACTCTACATCAGGTGCAGATTTCAGTTCTTTCTTTCCCAAACCCTTTCACCTCAACTTCATCCATTTACTAACATGAAATGGGTCTATTCCCTTTCATTTAACATTTAATCCTTTCCACCAACCACCATTCCATCAATGCATTTAATTCTCCTTCCAACACAAATCTCATTCAATGCAAGTACAATATCATTTAAGAAGTCCATAATGACCAAAATAAGCTTTAATGAATGAATGCATACATTCTCATAACTAACTATGAGAAAAACCATATCAATAAGTACCTTCCCAAAAGCATTATGAAACATAATAAACTAAAGGAATAGGAATAGTAAAATCCACATTTTCAATAAAACAAGAACTCATTCAAATCAAATCCCTTCATTCACTTGCCTTGATCTCCAAATATGCTAGTCAAGCTCTAATCACACTCTCAAGCTCAAAATCTACAATCTACACAAAAATCCCCAAAATACATTCATTACAAGCCCTAAAATGTCAAGATCAAGAAATAGATGGAGATAGCTTCCAATAATCAAGGTAAAGCACCTCCATGGCTAGAAGGACACACAACCAAGAGATGAGAAGAAGAGCTTACATGAAAAGTCCTATAATGGCAAGAGCTTGATCAAGTGTAGCTTGGAATGGAAGGCTCTCTCTAAAAATGGTATCAAGATGAAGCTCTCATGGAGGGGAAGAAGATTACCACCTCCATTTTACCTTTAGCAATAGATTTGAGAGAGATTGAGAGATAGAGAAGCAAGAATGCACAAGAATAACCTAGGGCTGGAACTCTCTATGCTCTCAAGGGAAAGTTGCAAGAAAAGGGGGAAGAAGGAATGAACTCCTCCTTATATAGAAAATCTGAATGGGTCCCACAACTTAAAAATCCAATTGGGCTAAAACATCGCTCTATGGGCTTCGGATGGATTCGACGAAGAAGGAAGAATTGATTGTCGAAATTTCTACTTTCCAAAAAGTATATATTTTACGAGTTTCGGAGACATTGAAAATAGTGCCCAGATTTTGTGTAAAAAGACTGTTTTACCCATATTGTTAGCAAAGTAGGGTTTAGAGGTCTCGAACGAAAACGGAACAAATACGAAAGTTGTCGGGAATCATAAAATACATTAAACGGAGCAAATTACAGATTTCCAGAATTATTAAATAAATCCCAAAACTAATCAACACACAATAAAAGGAACCCCCAAAGGGCCCCACTAGATCAAAAGAGTTCCCAAAATTATTCAAAGCTATAAAAAGCTATTGTAATCCAAATTTAACCAATTTCCACTAATCTCACTTATAAATAAGTCATGTCTTAATTAACACTAATCGGAAACTCTCGGGGCGGGGTCTTACAAGTCCATCTTTCCTTTTTCTGACCACATAATAAACCCTGTTTAGTCAACTCATCAATTCCCCTTTCATTGATATGCGCAAGCCACATATGCCATAACTTGCTAGTTCCCAAATCTGAATCTGAGGACGACACAACTGCAACACCTGTAACTGTACTACCTTTAAGGAAGTAGAGGCAGTTCAACTTCTGTCTCTTCATCACCACAAGAGCATCCTTCGTGATTCTCATAACTCCACCTTCAGCTTTGTAAGTACAACCATTGGAGTCAAGTGTATCTAAGGAAATCAGATTTTTCTTCAACTCTGGAACATGCCTGACATCTGACAAAATTCTCACAATACCGTCATACATCTTTAAGAACTTTACTACCATCTATGGTTTGATAATTGGTAAACCAATATCAGTTAAGGCACATATGATAGGAACAACTTGAATTTGATTTCTGTATCCGCAACTCGATGAAGCCGGGAGACATTCCTTCACGGGGCACCTAAACAAATGGAATGGTTATGAGTTATGACTAACCACATGAGGTGTTGCGGAAACAAAAAAAGACTGGTTAATGAAAACCTAGTGTGGGGTAGTTATTTGGAGTAACATTCACAACTATCAGTCTCATTTGGCGAGGACCTAACGTTCAAAACATTAGTCTAACTTAATTAGAGATCTAATTGAGCTTTTGACATTTGTAATAGTCAAACTCTACAGTCTATTTAATATATTATAATTATAATAGGTTGATGGGATCTAGTGAGAATCAAAATTGAAATGTAGCAGTTAAAATTGAATAAAAACATTCCACTATAATGTATAATGATTTTTTGTTATATTTGGCATAATTAGTTATAATTATATCAGTGTTTAGGTTTGTTTTACGATTTTCTATCTTATATAGTATATAGTTGTGTCTAATGGGCTTGAGAATTCTAATTTTATTTTGAAAAATGAAAAAAAATATGGTTTCCTAAGTTTTGTTCGAAGCACACATGCAGAGTGATGGGGGTGAAATTTTCTGCTAAAGACTCCCAAAATAGCATTTTTCACAATTTTAAATTGGAGAATGCATTGACAACTGGCTCACAATATTTTGATTTTCTTATCCAATACAATTGTCCTTAAATGACTTCGATTCAAAATTGCACAAAATGCTAGTATGAGTCTTATAGAAAAAATACCTCATGATGCAAGTTCATTCGCCTTTTTTCTTTAAAGAAGTCTAATAGAGCTTCCTTATAAAGCATTTGGATTGTACAAGTGGATGTTACATGCTCTCATTTACTGAAGAGTGCACATTGGTAGAAACATGAATTCCTTGTTTCAATCTAGTCATTTTAGGAGAAAAATAAAGATCTACAACCGACTAAAAAATTTAGGGTTCACAGGTGTTGTAAAAAAATTATTGAAAATTCAGAACCAGACTACCTACAAGATTCCAGAAGTTGTACCTCAAAAAATTGTTCAGTACTACCAGGGGTGGAACACAAATTTTGAGCTTCAGATCTTTGGAATTTCTTTTAATAGATATGTTTTTATAGTACCTTTCATATGGTGTTTT
This sequence comes from Persea americana, assembly GCA_029852735.1. Taxonomy (NCBI): domain Eukaryota; kingdom Viridiplantae; phylum Streptophyta; class Magnoliopsida; order Laurales; family Lauraceae; genus Persea; species Persea americana. The sequence goes on along the minus strand of CM056816.1, from coordinate 29,659,696 downwards.
TAATTTTTTTGCCATGATAAATTTCTAGAAAACTACGTTTGTGTTAGAAATTACAAAATAAATAAATACTTTTCAGCATTTAGATTTTTCTGGATTTTCTATGATTTACCTTATCAATTATCTTTCAATGGGATTTGGTTTCAACTGAATATGACTTTTTAAAAAGTTTTTAAAATTTGGATAGTGGACGTGGGTCGAAGTCTAGATTCTGCTGTATAGAATTTTCAGTATGTTTACCTTAGATTATGTGCATGATTTTGAGTGCTTCAGATTGGCTAAAAATTGTACAAAAATTACAGGACCTTCATCTTATCCCAAAATCATGAAAATTCGGGCAGCAGACCTAGGTCATAACCCAAAAGTTTTCGATTGCTTACTTATCTTCCTTTCCTTACTTTTTTCATTTATTGCTTCTCTATATTTTACTACAGGTTCTTTATAAATATTCGGTAACCATCCCAAACTTTTTACTTATCAACATTGCATTACATGGCCATTAGATAAGTGTTGGAGAAAAATAACAATTAATACATTCGGTGTTGGGTTAAGTTCACAACGACATTTTATATTTGCAAGACTTGCAATCGATAAAAAAAAAATTAGGGACATTTACTAAAAAAATTCCCTTAAATAGGGTAACCACTTTTGAGACCCCGAAATTGTTATAATATCAGGTAAGGACCTCCTGCCATAAATCCAAGGACAAAACAGAAACAGAATAAAGAAAAGAAAAAATGAAAGAAGGAGAAGACCAGGCTGGTCACCGTTCGGTCTCCATCTCACTTCCATCTCCGGTCAAGAAAAGAAGGAAGGGCAGAAAGAGAATACCATCGACAAAGACAGGAAAAAAAAAAAGGAACAAAAAAAAGAAGAAAGGGAAGAAGGAGAAGATCGATCATACTTCCATCTCCGGTCCAAGAAGAAAGTCTGGGAGCCTCTTCCTACTACATCCACCATCTAAATACATGATTTTATAGGTAAAATCAATTAACCCACGCATCTATTCTCCTCTACAAACCCTAGGTCATCTCCTCTTATACTATCATATTCTCCATTCATCCCTCTGTTTTCACCTTCTCCATTGAATGCCCGATTTTCACACATTTTTGCCATCACCATTGACATCCTTCCTTTTCATCTTTTTGATTACTTAAGATTTGACTGTGTATTATTTAGTGTAATGGGTTTCTTAGTTTCCCTTTTTGGTTTGTTTGTTTTCATCTTCTTCTTGACTTTCTTACAGCTTTCATTTTCCTGAATTTAATGAATCGCTATAAGTATCAATGCTCCTATGGATGCTATTGTTGCTCCTCCTAATCTGGTATTACTATAGCAAAGTGTACTGTGGCAACTACTATTATGTGCATTATATATCTTTGCAATTGATGATAGAACTACCCATTTTCTTTTCTCCTATTTTATGTCAACCATTGCTAATTCTCCTAAATAGGGCATTCATTTACAAAAGAATAAAGAATTGTTACGTATGCCATAAGCTATATATTCTGAACACAAGATAAGGTCAGTGCTATTGTTAAGCTCACCGTCCTATTAGAATAATGAGAAAGAACTTATCATTGAAACAGATCACAATTAGATTGACTCAGAAACTGCTGCAACTTAAATTGCTTTGTAATTCTTTTCATATTCGCAAAATGCTGTCATTTGCCAAACACGACAAACTTTCAAACAACTGACCTGTATCACCAAAGTACAGATCATGTGCAGCCAGCTCCTATACATATCAGTGTCTAATAGAAATCATGCAAGATTTTCCCAAATGGGATGTTGAATAGTCTTTCAATTGAGCAGCTTACAAATTCCTCCAGAGGCTCTAAGTTACATTGACTTTATAACCCTAACAAATGTCATTTAATCATTTAATTGAATCCACAACTTGGTTCACATTTACCTTAATTGCAACATACGAGTTTCAATGCCAACTTACTTGATTAAAGTTGATAAATTTGAAGTGAAAACTCAAATGAGAGGTTATCTTACTTACCCTCTATCATTGGATGCGCAAGGAACATAGATAAAACTCATTATGAAATGGGTTAATATGATTAAGGCATGCACTTTCTAAAGCTTCTTAAGCATAATTTGATCTAACATCATCCAATTTAAGGTATCTTCCATTTTTCAGCAAAAAGATGGTGACTTTTCATACTAAATACAATTTGGCATATCAAATACCATTTCACTAATAAGCATAGTCTTTTATGATATAGGAAGATCATGACCCAAAAATCATGAATAGAGCATGGACGATTATCTTCATTTAAATGCAGAAGAAAAAGGAAAAAAATATAAGAGGAAGAAGTAAATCCAAAAATTCATTCATGTTAGCATATTGTCACATAAATAGAGAAAAGCAAACACCCACCTCAACAAACTCTTTCTCTAATTACCAAAAACACATCAATCGTGAACTCTTAAAACCGAATGCCCCTGCACATAAATGAAGGTCGACCTAGGGCAATTCCACATATAACTTGGGGCGCGTGAGAAAGCTGTAAGTATTCCTCTTTCTGATTCCATTTGTTTGATGTTTCTATTAATGTTGTTTACAACCAAAGACATCTACTCCATTTGACGTTGTTTACTCAACTTACTACAACTAAAAGACATCTACTATTAATGTTGTTTACTCCATTTGATGGCCGTGACAACCAAAGGGCTAGGGTTGTCTGATGCATATTGTTTCTTTAGCCTAGTATATATCCTTATTTGCTGCATTGATATGATGCCCGATTTTTAGTTGGTGTCCCAAACATGGCTGGGTCATGGTTTCAATAACCAAATGGTTTGGTCTTGGATTCAACAAACTGAATTGGCCTTGAAGTGCAGGTGGATATTGCTACCTGCATATTGATGTTTTTTAACATCCACTTTGGAACCAAAATTTTTTTTTATAACTCTGGAAATTTTTTCCTCAAGTGCACTGATATTGATGTTTCTCTCCTTTCTCATTTTCATTTACTATTACTATTAGGTAAACACATGCTTAGTGATTTAGAACTTGATGTCTCATTATCACATGTTCAGGTTATGTGAAGGTGGGAACTTTTGGATAGGATACTCTCCAGGTGAGTTTTTGTTATTTTCATATGGGCATTGCAAAGTGATTATATAAAATTACTATGCTACTTTAATATTGTCTCATTATCCCAAGATCTTTTTTGTAGTGAATGCTTTGCCTTGCAAGATTTTACTGCTACTTGTATTCTAATGGTGTCCTTTTTTTGTTTTGCAGATTGGCTTCGTATTTTATTGTGCTAGTTGCTAGCTCTTAGGAATTACCTTTTTTATTTTGATCACAGACATTTGTAGATGTTAGAGATTTTTGGAAATAATAAAGTAGTAATATTTGTGTATTTTAGAGATTTGTGGGTTTATTTTGGTTTATGGATGTGGGATATTTGGTTGTGGATGTTATTTCCGATTTATTGATGAACCTATTTTACATTGGGTTGTGCATCAAGTTTGTTGGTTTGAAAATTATCCATATTTTTATTTGTGGTATACAGGGAGAAATGAAAATTTAATTTGAAAAATAATAATAATAAGCTTTCTCGATGCACAAGCGTGCATTGTAAAAAAGAAAAGGTATTACAATATTTACCAATGTGATTTGTGCATCGGCGAAGTTGCATTTCCCAACACGTTAGCCCAAAGATATAGCGCATTCCCAACGCATTAGTAGTGTCGGCTATTTCATGAATTCCCAATGCATTCGTAGCGTCGGCTATTTCATACATTCCCAATGCATTGGTAGCGTTGGTTATTTCATGAATTCCCAACGCTTAATCATCGCCGCCCATTACCATGAATTCCCAACGCACTACGAGCATCGGCCATTACTATGAATTCCCAATGCACTGCTAGCGTCGGCCATTACTATGAATTCCCGACGCATTGCCAGCGTCAACCAATACTAGGAACTCCCGATGCACTACTAGCGTCGGCGTTTATTTTGCTGACGCTGGTACTGCGTTGGCAAATATGGTTTCCGAATTAGGAAAATTGGACTTTTACCGACGCACATCTCTTTGCCGACGTATTGGCCGACACTGCAGTGCGTTGGTAATTATACCGAGATTTGCCGACACAATCAAAATAGTGTCGGCTATGGATTTGGCTACATTAATTTGCCGACGCGCAGTCAACGCACTGAAATGCGTTGGGAAATCATTTGCCGACGCAATTCTGATTTTTTCAGACGCGATGACTGCATTGGCAAAACTGTATTCTGTTGTAGTGGTTAGGTTTATTGTGTGTAACCTTAGTTTGTGGTTATGCTTTTATTCTCTATTTAACATGAAAAGGAACTTGATTCTCTATTTAGCCAGCCATTAGCATTGAATATGAATATGATGTTAGCCCTTCTTCCTTATCCAAGCTTAAGGTATCAATGCATTGGAGCAAGCAATATATAACCTCACTTTACTACAATCTGATTTTAGGAAGGGGATGGCTAGGCGGACACTATCCAAGAAAGATCATCTAACGAATCTTGGCTAGGTAGAAGACCATAATCGGCAAAGAAGACAAGTAACGTGCTCTATTTGTAGAAACATGGGTTAGAACCGACAAAAATGCTACAATCTACCAATGGGAAGTTGATCTATGATGGCAAAACCATGGCTCATTTTCTTTTGTACTAGAGGAGCCATGTCTTTTCTTATTGGTGGAGTCATATCCTTTGAAGTGGTCTAAGCAAGTATTTTTTTTTTTTTTTTTGTGAAGGTGGAACCATGTATTTTTTTGTAAAACATGGCTCTTTGTGTTTTTTTGTAAATGTGGAACCATTTATTTTTTTGTAAAAGGTGGTTCCATGTGTTTTTTGTAAAGGTGGAGCCAAGCTCTTTGGTAAGGGTGGAGCCATGTATTTTTTTTTTTGTTGTACTTGGTGGCTACATGTGTCCCTTGTGACAGGAGAAACGATGTCCTATACTTTTTTGTAATGAGTGTACGGTGATTGGTGGATCCACTCTTTCACTTAATAGAAGAACCATGTTTGTCTTTTATAATGGGGTGGATAGAATGGTGTGATCATGTTCTTTCATTATCATTGATGTATTTTCTAATGGATCATTGCATGGATATATTTTCATAAAGGAGTCATGTTCCATTTTCTTTATTATTATATATATATATATATATTTTTTTTTTTGGTAAAGGGGGAGTCTACCTTTTCTTATAGCAAGGGAGAAACGCACATGAAATACAATATTCGTTGATGTCGATTAATGTTTAGTTGATATCAACGAATAAATATATCAACATCAATAAATCAGCACTGATAGTGTACAAAATGGTAAACAATATTCATCGATGTAGACTAATTATTTGTCGATATTAACAAATAAATATGTTGATATCAATGAATACGGATTGATAGACATATATAGGTTTAGAAGTATGTATAAGTATACATTAATGTAGACTAAATATTTGTCGATATCAACAAATAAATATGTTGATATCAATGAATACGCACTGATAGACATATACAGGTTGAAGAGCTTGTAGCAGTATTTGTTGATGTTGACTAAACGTCTGTCGATATCAACGAAAATGTATCTTTACATCAATGAAATTAGTACTGATAGTATACAGATTAGTAAACAGTATTTGTTGATGTCAACTTATCATTTGTCAATATCAACGAATAACCATTGAGGCCACCTAATGAACATGTTGACATCACAAAACATGAACTGATAGTATCACCAATATGGACAACTTGGACCTCACTGAAATGAACATCTACATTGAGAAAAATAACTGTATCACAACATAAACAACAGCCATCATCAATTTTAAATATATACATTCATAGACAACAAACATCCACATTACATTAAAATCCTTCCAACATACAAGACCAAAATGAAACCAACAACAGTGGCTTCCACTTTTAAAACGTGCCAGGCATCCAAAATACATAGACTAATAGTTATAGAAAAAAAGGTTTAGATTACAAAAAAGTGTTAATTAAACACCACAGATTCATATGTCACAACATAGGTCTTTTGAGATTGGTCACATATTGAAGATCCGTCATCCCTGTCACTTTGATTGTTGATTCCTTCTCTTGTATAGTTCTCTGTCTGTTGTACTGGTTAATCACTAGTTTGCATATGTTATACATCATGTCACGCTGAGTGAATTCAAACTTTAGATTGACAATGACATGTTCTACGAATGCCAATGCAGAAAATCCGCAGTCATGTGAAGTCTCTTGTAAAGGGACGTTCTCAACATTTTGCCTTCTCCATCTCCTTGGCTCTTCCCAATTGCAAGCAGCAAAATACTTATTCAACCAATTAATTTGTAGAAACAATGTGTATATTTAGAAATACAATTAGTAATAGAAACTCTTCTATTATGTTAGTACTCAATGCTCACAAATTCTACAGCCTTTTCCTAATGCCACACACTATTGTAGTAGTCCCATCTTTTGGTATTTGGGTATCCCACGATGACTATGAAGTGCTCTAATTAACACATTGGAACAATGATAATCTCATGTTTCTGCATTTCGCCCACCCTCCATCCATATTCACCGAAGATGAGTATATAATTGTGCTTCTCTCCTCTTAGCCATATATCCTTCAAAATGTATGGAAAAGTGTCAATGTCACTGTTTGATGAAAAACGTCATAACGGATTTGCATTAAGATTGAGTTAATTGCATCTTTTTTTTCTTTTTTTTTATCAAACAATCAATTTGATGGTGGAACACAGTATGTTTAGATTCATATTGAGTATAAGTTGGACAATCGATTTTTTCCAAAGTATATGTTGAAAGTATATGGAGTATATGTTGGAAGTCATACCAAAGCTTGGAGAAAGGGTTTTTCTTGAATTCATCAATGTGGGGGGGCTTTAGATTCCTGCAGTGATAGTTTTAATGCAAAAAAGTAGAGGAAATTGTAGGAAAGGTAAAGTTTCAATCTTCGAAAAGCTATTATTGATTTGATTTCCAACCTAATCAGACCTCCATCTCTCTATAGCTACCTCTCTAATAAGATTTGAATAAAAACACAATACAAAAGCAAGAAAAGTGGAAAGAAAGAGAGAGAGAGAGAGAGAGAGAGATATTTTACCTCCACCATCTCTGCTGATTGTAATTGGGAAGAGAATAGAAGCTATAGAGAGATGGAGTCCTCCCCTGGTCTTCTCTTTCTTCCCTTTCTTCATTTCTTTCTTGTGTTTTTGTCTTCATCCCTCGACTCAAAATAGGGTTTTGTTGCCATCATCTAAGAAAGGGTAAAATGGGAAAAGAAAAGGTAGATTTGGGCAGGAGGTCCTTGCCTGATATTATAATAATTTGGAAGTTTCAACAGTGGTTACCCTATTTAAGGGAATTTCTTCAGTAAATGTCCCTATATATTATATAAAGGATTTTACGGGAAAAATATCAAAATTTGGCTGTTTCTCGCAAAAAGTCCTCGTCAGGACCTCTTTTGTGTTTTTTTTTTTCTAAATGCTGAGGGAAGCGACGCGTGTCTGATAGGAGCAATGCTAGCATCGCTCTGCTGATGCAATTCCATCGCCTCCCTGCTCAAAGCTTGCACCCTTCTAGATCTTTTCAGGTAGGGGTTCTTTGAGAGCAACCAGAAGTACCAAGTGAGGGTTGCACACATGAGTCCCTCCCTGCTACAAGCAAGTTGAAGGCGGTGTCCTATCCATAGCCACGACCATATGATTCCTAATGGAATCACTACAATTAAAATGGGTAAAATGTTACTAATTAATCAACTTCTGATTAGAATGTTGCCTGCCCTCGTTGTCAATCAGCCTGTACATGGTCCACTTCATGGTGATTTTAAGTTTAGCATGTGTCTGATGGTTTGAGTCTAGTATGTGCTCAAGCCTCATCTTATTAGCAATGCCTTTTGAGCAATAAAAAGTTGTTTGATGGTAAGAGTTAATGGGTGTAGATGTTGTGTCCATGAAGGAACGTGTTGGGGGACCTCAAATTAGCCATTTCTTCCTCCCTCGTCTCATATTCCATGTAGAGACTCAAGAGATCATCGACTTTTTCTTGTTCTTCTTCTAAGTTGTTATGTGGTCAACATCTTTTTTTCTATGTTCTCGTCATTGATTACCCATGCATTGGACTGCTGCTTCTTCATGCCCATGTTCACGCGCTTGAGGATCTTCCGCCATAACTTGGGTACTGTGTGGCACAACACTATAACCTCATTGGCGTCGTCAACAGCTCAGGCAAGGGGGACCATGGGGACAAGAAGATGCAAGGAGATGAGGAAGAAAGCGAGGAAAAATAAGACGCGAGGAACGACACTAGCGTCACCCAAATTTTTCTTGGTGACGCTATCGTCGCTAAAAAAAAAGTAAAAAACAAAATAAAAAAAGTGGCGGGAAGACTAAATTTGTGATGCACATTCCGCGGGGATCCTTCTTGAGGAATGGCTAAATTTTGGAATTTTTCCTGTAAAATCCTCTATTATATATATTTATATATATAGGGGTTTTTACTGGAAAAAATAACTTTCAGTGGCCACTGCACCAAATAGGGAGCTTTAGCTAGTAGTGCACCAAACAGGGAATCCGTACAGAAAAAGTAGCTTTTTTCACCATTTTTTTAGGTGGTCGCATTCGACCTTCATTTCTGTGTTAAGGGTCGAATTCGACCTTCAGTTTCAGTGATGGAGGTCGAATTTGACCCTCGAATAGAATTCATTATATATCGAATCCCGTCTTCCCTTCGTACCTTACCCTTATGAAGAAGATGGAAAGTGCGTTAAAGGCAGTCTTTGTCTGCTTCCACCCCCCTTAGGCATCTTTCCTCTGATCTAAGGTACATATGCAATGAATGAGTAAGAATATGAGCAGGGCTGGACTTTTCATGGATTTTAAATGAATTTATTTGTTGTTTTTGGGCATCTTCCCTCTAAGGTTTAGATGCTCCTTTTCTTGTATCCGTGGTCTCAACAGTTTCCTTGAGTTTCCAAGGGAATTCAAGCACTAGTTTATTGTTTTATGCATTTGCATTTCATACAAAGAAGTGAAAAAATGCAGGAAACTAAATAAGCTATAAAAACGTATTTTCTGACCTAACTTTTCACCTCATTTAACATGAATTGGCAGTATAAAGGAAGTTCTTTAACTCATGTCTAATAGTCGCAGTCTGTAAAGTTATTGAATTTGAATTTTATTAACATCGAGTGTAATTTGAATGTTGCATGTGAATGAATTAAGGTTGTCTTTGTTAGTTGTTGTATTTAGATTTTGGAAGGTTTTATTGACTTTGGAATGGTTGTATTTTGATTGACAGCTTTCTTAGAATAGAAGTTATATTTTTACTACTTTCCTCCCAGCATCAAATTCGACCTGAAAATACACAAGGAAAGGTAGAATTCGACACTGGGCATTAAGTTCACCCCATATACCTACCTTCGTGCTATTCAAGGTCGCATTCAATGCAGGTGTCAATTCCAATTAAAAAACCGCCCTTCCAGTACCTAAAGTCAAAAGAACTCATGTACAATTCCGGTCGAATGCGACCTTTGACGACAACCCTCACTTGTTATAGCGAGGGTCAACACAGAAAATGAAAACCCTCACTTGTTAAAGCGAGGGTCAAATTCGACCCTCAACACAGAAAATGAAGGTCAAATGCGACCACAAGAAAAAATGGTGTAAAAAGTTACTTTTTCTGTACGAATTCCCTGTTTGGTGCACTACTAGCTAAAGTTCCCTGTTTGGTGCAGTGGTTTTCCAGTAAAAACCCCATATATATGTAAATGAAGTGATAAACCAAACCCTTACAACCTAACTCAGGGTAGGGTTCGGTGTCACAACACAAACCAACATTTGTAGGGTAGTTTGACTTTAGATTATTACTGTGAAAACAAATTATATATATTATAACAAAAGGAGGGTTACAACTGCAAATAATGTTGTTTAGAAATTTTCTAACATAGAGAACTCATGGGAGAAATTCCAACAAATAAGTATGCCCTTTTGGATATACTTCGTATAGGGCCCATGGCCCTACAACTAATATAGTGCTTACAAGTACGAAGATGTTTAAGTTTTTTTTTTTTTTTTAATGAAGGATGACCTTTTTTTTATGGATATGAAAAGGTCTAAGTTTATGAATATTGAATGCCCATGTAAGATTATAAATAGTAGATGAGGCCCATAGCAAGCTAGGCCCTGATAAAAATTAGTTTTTATCCAATAAAATTAGACATTTTGATTCCCATTGGTATATAAAAAAAAGTTTATAGAATTAAAAAAAAATCATTAGAATTTGACACTCATAAATAATAAAGTGTGTGAAGGATCCTTGAGAGACCCAATTGACATGGGCCTACATTTGGAGTGAAGAGGACCCATGGATACAACTCTAAGTAATTAGGTGACTTCGAAGTCCCAACCACTAGGTTATTCCTTTATTCTCAAAGCTTCATCTTAGTCTTGCATGAAAAGTAGTTTTGGATAGGCAAATAATTTTAAGGGGAATTTTCGTCACCTGTGTGTTTTCTAAATGCCAAAAGGCCTTTTTTTCTGCACTCGTCTTCTTCTAGGGTTAGGGTTGTATAGATTTGAAAACCCTTCTTCTCCAATTGATACGGTAGCCTCTTCCTCCTCTTGTTGCCGCCCCCACAAAGAAGCACAAGGCCGATGAGAATGGTGTCACCGCCTTTGAATCCACCTCCCAGCTCACTCTCGAGGATGCCCGCAAGATCCTTGAGCCCATCACCACTGAGCAGCTCCTCAAAATCCTTTAAGGCACTGTCATCCGCCACCCGGACGTCGTGGTACATGGAAAGGTTGTGGACCCCTTTTGATCTTCACCCCATCTAAGAGGATTTCTCAGGTAAAATCTCCAAGGTAAAGACACAACAAGTGAATATGCCATTTTTCTTTTTCTTTTATTTTTGAATGGTAATATGCCATTTTTAAATCACATTCAATTAAGTGAATTCCTTCACAGCCAAAAGAAAAAGACCTTTTTGTATATACCCTCCTAAGTTTTGTGGGATTTGTAAATAGGCTCCTGAGGTTTTAGTATTTACAAATGGGCTCCTACATTTTCATTTTACTTTGTGTCCCAAAAATCAATTGTCTCCTAACTACCATAGGCTTTTATAGCAAAATGACACTTTTCTTCATCTCTTTTATCCTTAAATGCATAATTTCAAAAGCTTGTACTCAAATTTTTTTATTTTTTTTATAAATCATGTAACATTAACAATTGCACTTAGTGGGAGAGAATAGCCCTACATAACTTTTTTTTTTTTTATAATCAATACAGGGTTCATCTCATTAAATCCAAATTGATCATGACGACAACCAACACCTTTACTTATAACTGGTTATGATTTAATCAATCCATACATGAACCACCGTTGGATTCATGAAGTTTCAAAATACATAATTATGCTTGGGGGGTAGGGGGGGGGGTGAAGAAATATTGGGGGAACGGGTAAATGTAAAAAATAATATTATTTTTAGAATTTGTGAGGGGGATGGTGTTTGGCTCTATGTAAAAGAAATATTCGAGGAAGGGACAAATATAAAGAAAAAATGTATTAATTTTTAGGATTTGAGGGGGTGGGCAGGGGTGGGGGATTCAAACTTTTCTCAGATATGGGTGGGGACTTTAGTCCCCAGGCCCTTATACTTGGGTCCACCCCTAGTCATGATGCTGATAGAGTTATTTAGAGAAATCATTTGGACTTGAGGTGAAATAATAGTATTTTTGTAAATAATAATTTACTCATTTTTGTTTAATGGATGTAAGGGCAAAGCTATCATTTATATAAAAACTCTACATAAATCTCATGATGGCTGCCCATTCTTATGAGGGAAAAAAGCAGATTACCTACTCGTACTTTGGTATTTTGGCAGAGTACCCCCTATACTTCGGTATTCTGTACTAAACCTACTTGTAGTTTTAACAAACATGCAAACATAGACGGCCGTGATGGAAAACAGGAAATGGCGAATTTTTCCCTCCATATATAAGATGCCTTTTAGCGATTTTGGTTCATTTTTCCCTCTTTCGCTTGCGGCTAGGGTTCATCTTCGCTGGCGATCTAAGGAGAAACCGCCCCTCCTTCTCAACGATCATCATATCCCTCAGGAGTCTGTGTCGATCAGCGCTTTCAAAGGTATGATCTCATACCCTTAACTCTGTCTATTATGTATATTGTGATGCATGTGGTGGTCTACAAATTGCTGAGGATTTCGGGTTTAGGGTTTAGAACGAACATCTTAATTTCATAGCTCTACGTGCATGTATTTGGAGGATCTTGTTGATGGGTTTCCATGATTTCTGTAAACCTTGAATTAGAAAAGTTTCCTTTTCTTTGTCTCATATAGTGAATGGGGATGATTTAGGGTTCTTTCGTTGTATGATAGCAATGTGTATGAAAATGGTCCCCTCTTGATGTGAACTGTTTCTTTTGATTTTTTATTTTTGAATTTTTTTTTTTTGAATGTTTGGTGGAATATAATCCCCACCTGTCTGCACTGTGTCATCCACTTTGGTATGCAGAAAATGGTGGCAGTCACACATGGAGGGGACCACAGTCATACATAATGGTTGTCAAGGAATTTTAGTTTCCAGCAAATGGTTGATAGGTTGATATGAAAAAACCCCAACCCACCTACTACGAAACTTATCTTTTGGACGTCTGCCATTTTCTCATCAGGTGCTAGTTGGGTTTCATACTTACTTTGAAAATCCAGGGTCTAGATTTTGGTTTGGTTAAAAACCAGACCCCTTTCGGGTACCTTTGGGTATGCAATGACCTCTGTTTATATTTTTTCCAATTCATATCTGGATATATATTATCCTTCATCTTCTCTATTCAACTACCCACAAATCAAAGACCAGGACATTATGATTAGAGGGATGTCTGGACATGGGCTGAATAATAGAATCATTTTGAACCTCCCAAATATACCAAGAGGCCACTAGTCCAATACATTTGTGCTTCATTGTGGCCGTCCACTAATTATGACCAAAGATTTTATTAGCCATAGAAAAAGAAGTATTTACTATGTCTGTTTGGCTAAATAACAGGTTCTGATAAGGGGATTATTGAGCTCTAGGCCTAAATGGAAATAAACACAAAATAGGTCCATGGTATAAATTAGGCCAAATAAGCCCTTCTACAATGTGGGACCAGCAAGACAAGCCATTCAAAAGACTTTACCTTGGAAGGGCTAGATAGGACAGGTTTAAAAGGGTTAGGATTATATGGCTTTTTAGGTTGAGGCTTAACCCATATTTGACTTGTTTATAATGCTTGCATATTGGAATTGAATTCTTAGGTACTTATGGTAAAATGGGTTCCATCTTAGGCTTATTAAAGAGGTGAAGGGTGAATGATATAAGATGATGAGGTTGGGACCTTACTTTTCTTATAATTTGATTTATTAGATCGTTGGTTGGATAGTTATTTTCCATTGAAGGGGAAATCACTTGATGGTACTCTTTACATTTGTTTCTTCAATTTTAGCCACTTCTAGCAATGCATTTCTCAGAAACTCTCTAAATTTGATTACGCCAAAACAAACAGGCCCTTAATATCAAGCCATTTCAAACTTGAGTTGAGCCATGCTAAGCTACGCATAGGCTAGCTTGAAATTGGCATAAACATTAAGCAAGCCACATCAAGTTCAAGTCGAGCTGAGCTTATATATATGCTCCACTTGAGAATTGACTTAAAGCCAAGTAAAACCTTATAGTGATAACTCGAGGTCAACTCTAGATTTGATTTGATTTATAACCAAGGCCAATCTTGACAATGGATATCAAGTTTGAGCTCTAATATAGCACAATTTGAACATTATCAAATATTATGGCAGTAGCACCCATATGCTTGGATGGAAATAGCCTAAATACAACTTATGCTATATATTGAGAGAGAGGCCTTATCCACTTTGTTTAATTTTAGTTTCTTGCCTCAAATAGTTGTCGTTTACATGCAGATGTTGTTTGATGAAGTTACAATTCAATTCCACCATGGTGGTTATTTTACAGACCCACCAAATAGTGTATACATTGGGGGTGTGGTAGATGAAATAACTGATTTTGATATTGATAAAGCATCATTTTTTGAGTTCATAGATTATGTGATAGAATTAGGGTACCCAGCGAACAGTTCAATGTACTTTAAGATGTCGAGATTGGATTTTGATGGTGGTCTGAGGCGGATTGAATCAGACAAGGATGTAGTTGCTCTATTAGAACATTATAAGGACAGTGAAGTGTTGACTATTTATATAGAGAGGGGACATGAGCCTTTGATGGTAGTGTCACCTAAGGGGAAGATTTTGTTGCAAAATATTCACAGCAAAGGTCCCTTGAAGCAATTACATGCAGCAAAAGTTGCATCAGCGAGCAAGAAACACTATGAAGAGGACTATGGTGCTGACGTTGAGGATGAAACTGATGATGACCAAAACCATCTTGATATTGAGGATGATCATAACCAGCAGCATCAGTTAAATGATGACAGTGAGGTTGAAAGTGAAGAACAAGGATTTGATCCTGATGAGCCTCCAGAGTTACATGAGGATGTTGAGAAGCCTGAAGATGAGGATATCTTCAGAGGAGCTTGTGAGAAGGAAAAGCAATCTCATGAAGCTGAAAGTGTGGAAGAAGGCAGAAAGTAAACCAACAGGTACCAGTTGATGAGAATTGGATTACAGATGATGAGGATGGGGATGATTTTCACTCTTTATGTAGCTCATCTGATGAGAACAACAGGAATAAATGGCCTGAGTTTAATGAGCTAATTGAAATGGAGAATCCTCAACTGAAGTTGGGTATGACATTTTCAAGTCCATAAGTTTTCAGACAAGCACTTGTTGAATGGACTGTAAGGCAAGGCTATGACATTAAATACCTGAAAAATGAGAACAAGAGGATCACGGCTGTCTGTAAATATGATTGTGGATTTAGGATTCATGCATCACCCATGTAGGGTGAGAAGACATTTCAAATTAAGACATTCAATCCCAAACATGAATGTGGTATGAGATTTCAGAATCACTTAGTAACTTCCAGCTATATAGCTAGTAAATACCAACAAAGGATGAGTGAAAATCCAAAGTGGTCAATTCCTGCAATGCAAAAAGAGTTGAGAAGAGAATTGAAGGTAGATTTGTCGAAGCATAAGTTGTATAGAGCCAAGAGGAAGGTATCAGATAACATCTCTGAAGATATTATAATCCAGTACACTAGATTGAGGGACTATTGTGTCACTATCTAGAAGTATAATCCCAACACAGATATTTGTGGTGACACAAAGACCTCACATGGATAGAAGTCCAAATTTCCAGAGATTGTACATCTGTTATGAGGCACAAAAGTCAGGGTTCGTGAATGGATGTAGACCCATAATTGGTCTAGACGAGTGCTTCCTCAAAGGCAGTTATGGTGGACAAGTGCTGGCTGCAGTAGGTAGAGATGGGAATGAGAATATGTTCCCAATTGCAATGATTGTTGTAGAGGCTGAAAATTTGGACTCACGGACTTGGTTTTTGAAATCACTAATTGATGACATTGGAGATGGAGGTGACATGGGCTGGATTTTTATGTCCGATAGATAGAAAGGGCTTGAAGCAGCATTTGAGATAGTAGTTCCTACTGCTGAAATCAGACATTGCGTAAGGCATATGTATGATAACTTCAAAAAACTTTTTAGAGGCAAATTGTTGAAAGATGCTATGTGGGCTGCAGCATCATGTGGATCATCCAGAGAATTTGATCGTCATATGCAAAGGATCAAAGAGATGGACCAGGCTGCATATAATTGGCTGATAGCTGCTAATCCAAACAGGCGGGCCAAATCTCATTTTTCTTGCAGGGCCAAATGTGATGCAATAACAAACAACCTTTACGAGTCTTTCAACAGTTACATACTTGAAGCAAGGGAGAAACCAATAGTTGGTTTGCTTGAGTGTGTGAGGAGGAAGCTTATGACCAGAACTCAAGTGAAGTTGAAAGAAATGACCAAATATGATGGGACAGTCTGTCCAGGGATATTGGAGAAGTTGGAAAAGAACAAGGATGACAACAAACACTGTTTTCCTAATTGGTCAGGCAGAGGTGAGTTTGAGGTGGACTGTTTTGCCAAAACTTTTATTGTTAACATTGAGAGTAGAACATGTTTATGCAGAATGTGGGATTTGACTGGGATACCTTGTAAGCATGCCATAGCATGAATATATATGAATCAAGAAAAGCCTGAAAATTATATTCATACATGCTACAGCAAAGAGATGTATTTGAGGGCATATAATCATATGATACATGATGTACCTGGCATGCATGATTGGGTACAAAGCGGAATGGAACCAGTTGCTCCTCCATTGTTGTCGCGACCCCGGACCGGGGGACCCGGGACCGCGACGGGGTGGTGTGGATAATGAACCACCCCTTGTTGATAATTAATGATTTCTTAATTTCCCACAGGTTTCCGCGGTGAGGATTCCTCATACACTCATAGAACATTTATATTGGTGCGGAAGCGTGTAGCAAATCAATCTCTTAATCCATTCTTATCAAATAAGACAGATGATACACAAGTATGACATGATGTCAGAGTGAGCAATGATCTCATTAGCATTCCCAAAATATGAAATTAAAGTTTATACAAAAGATCAAGTTAAGTTAACATTCCCCAAAAATAATGGCCAACAAAGGCCAGTACAACCAAAGTATAAATCAATGACATCCCAAAATGTTCGCAGCTCAAAGCTCAACCCAATGTCTACATGACATTGTCAGCTTGCCACTCCACTAAGCGTTGCGGTTCACCGACCGCCTCCTCTGGCTCCTCCTCAAGGGCAAAGACGGGAGCTGGACCTGAGTACCACAAAAATGGGTCAGACACGACGGTCTGGCAGGTGGGTGAATAGATAATACCAATAAAGAAATCAAAGCATTTCATAGACATAACGAAAACTATCATAAAACAGGATGCATAGTTCATTTAAAGTACAGATGCAGTATAAATCATGTGGGGTATTCAAGGTACAGGAACTGACTAGATGGCAACCACACTAGAGCTAAATCATCTCCATCACTAAGGTGATGAGAGCACATTCAGTGCGTTGGGCTCGAGCACACGAAGTGACGAGAACCAACATTATATACATATACATATACATATAGCTAGGCAAGACCACGGCCGCGGAACCGGGTAACGGGACAGAACGGGATCCAAGTTGCAACTGGCGGGAGCACAGGGGGAGACCCAAGTCAGTTGATCAGACTGACAAGGATGTCCAAGCTTAGTGGTGCCGACTCATAGGTTACATGATAAATCAAAACATATACAAAACTATATCAATATAAAACATACGGGCAGGCGGGGCATGGTGCTCGTAGGCACACATTTCATATCATTAACAGTTCATGCATAAACGAGGCTAGCGGGACATATTCAGAGTATGAATCAGAATTTGAAATCAAACTAGTAGGGTCGGGTAATTATACATGTGATCGGAGTAAAACAATGCAATGAGTCCTTATATCATTAGGGACTATGTATTGGGGCGTCCATATTCAAACGACATGTATAAGGATCTTGTATGTCTAAATTACCCTTAGTATGGTACTCGAATGATAGAGGACATACTAAGTTTCCTTATGCACGTTGATGAATATAAAAGTTTCAATACCTTTTCCGAAATGATGTTTCTTTCTATGTCAATCTCCTTATGTCATCCCCTGGGTCTTTCCAAGGTGGTAGGGCATCAGAACAACCCATCCAAACCTTTAAATACCATAACTGAAACCAATAGAAAAGACTCAGGAATTCTGGGTTAAACTCGGTCACCTGTCGGTCAGCTGGCGGTTAGCCGCCGAGGTGATCGGCGGTTAGCCGCTGGCTGACCGCGGGGCTGACCGCGGTTCACCCTGCTAAAATGTAGCATTCTGTGTTTCTAACCGCGCCTCTCGGCTACCTAGCGGTCACTGGGGTTTTTGATTGGCGGTTAGCCGCAAGCTGACCGCGGTTCGCCTGTCAAAATGCAGCATTCTGTGTTTCTAACTGCATCTGGGTCGGCTAGCCGCCGGTCACCTGTCGGCTAGCCGCCAAGGTGACCGCCTGCTGACCGCCCAGCTGCGGGAACTACACATCAGGTGCAGATTTCAATGCTTTCTTTCCCAAACTATTTCACCTCAACTCCAACCCTTTCCCAACATGAAATAGATCCATTCCCTTCCATCCAACATTTAATTCTTTCCACCAACCACCCTTTCATCAATGCATTTATTTCTTCTACCAATGTAAATCTCATTCAATGCAAATACAAATCTCATTTAAGAAGTCATACTAACCCAAAATAAACTTTCATGAATGCATGCATATATTCTCATAGAACTACTAAGAGAAAACCATGACAATAAATACATTTCCAAAAGCATTATGAGACATAATGAATCAAATGAAATAGGAATAGTAAAAATCCATATTTTCAACAAAGTAAGAACTTATTCAAATCGAATCCATTCATCCACTTGCCTTGGTCTCCAAAGTATGCTAATCAAGCTCTAATCCACCATCAAGCTCAAAATCTACAATCTACACAAAAATCCCCAAAATACAATCATTACAACCCTAGAATGTCAAAACCAAGAAATAGATGGAGATAGCTTCCAATAATCAAGGTGAAGCACCTCCTAGGCTAGACGAACACACAATCAAGAGATGAGAAGAAGAACTTACATGGAAAGTCCTCTAATGGCAAGAGCTTGCTCAAAGGATAGCTTGGAATGGAAGGCTCTCTCTACAAAGGGTATCAAGATGAAGCTCTCATGGAGGGGAAGAAGACTACTACCTCCATTTTGCCTTTAGCAATAGATTTGAGAGAGATTGAGAGAAGAAGAAGCAAGAAGCAATGGAAGTTGAAGAGAACCCTAGGCTGGGCTGGGATTTCTGGTTCTCAAGAAAATGCAAGAAGAGGAGGAGGGAAAAGAACTCCTCCTTATATAGACAATGGCTATGGGTCCCACAACTTAAAAGTCTAAAATGGGCTAGAACGTCAATCTACGGCTTCGGACGGATTCGACGAAGAAGGAAGAATTGATCGTCGAAATTTCTACTTTCCAAAAAGTATATAGTTTACGAGTTTCGGAGACATTGAAAATAGTGTCCAGATTTTGTGTAAAAAGACTGTTTTACCCTTATCAATGGCAAAGTAGGGTTTAGAGGTCTCGAATGGAAACGGAGCAAATACAATAGTTGTCGGGAATCATAAAATACATTCAACGGAGCAAATTACCGATTTCCAGAATTATAACTAAATCCCCAAAACTAATCAAGACACACTAAAAAGGAACCCCCAAAGGGCCCCACTAGATCAAAAGAATTCTCAAAATTATTCAAAGCTATATAAAAAAAACTATTCTAATCCAGATTTAACCCATCTCCACTAATCTCACTTATAGCTCAAACGCGTCTTAATTAACACTAATCGGAAACTCTCGGGGCGGGGTCTTACAATTGTATAGAAGACCTGCAGGCAGGCCAAAGAAGTTGAGGAGGAGGGAAACGGATGAGCAACCTACTTTTTCTAGAGTTTCTAAAAGGAATAGAAAAATGACTTGTGCTAAATGTTTGAAAACAGGCCATAATAGCAGGTCTTGCAAGGGACCAGTACATCTAAATTCAAGACTCTTTGGTTCTACATCACAGCCCATGCCACCTTCCCAGCCAGCATCACAGCCCATGCCAGCTTCTCAGCCCTTGCCAGCTTCCCAGCCAGCATCACAGCCTATGCCAGTTTCTCAGCCATCTTCTCAGCCGATGTCAGCACACAGGGTACAGTGTTTTCACCATGTTTTATACTTCTAATTAAATCATATGCATTTAGTCACTAAGGTCTTGAAGATTTTGATTGATCAGGAGAGAGTCAAAAAATCTTTTTCTCAACCGCTGCCAGCTTCACAGCCATTTTCCTCAGCAAGTAATACAAGTGGTAGAGGGAAGTTACAAGCAGTGAGGTCTACATCAACACCCATAGGTAGAGGAAGGACTGGAGCAGGAAAAGGTAGCTCAAAAACGGCTTGATGTTCTGCTTGGGTGATGATGGTGTTGCATATATGACTGTTTGGGTGATGATGGTGTTTTAAAAAACTTTCACCAGTTTGTTTTTTACTATTTGGTTTGTCTGTTTGGATGACAAGTTTGTATGGAGCAGCATAGATGACATTCTTTGTTATTGTTAGGATAGACTGTCTGTTAGATGATGATTGTTTGGAGCAGCATAGATGACCCCTTTTTATTGTTTGGATTGACTACTTGGATGATGATGATTTTCTTATTCCATGTTAATTAAAGTTCAGAGCAAAATACAGAGTAAACCAAACAAATGCATGTATTGACAAACAAACAACACCAACTCATTTTCATAATGTTATATTCCATCTGATAAATTTGATCATGGTAATTCCAACCCATCTACAGGGAACCAAGCTATCAGTAGGTAACACATGAACAACAAAAGTACAATTCCAGCCCAACTCCATAGTAACACACGTAGGTAACATTTTTCCCTTTGACGAGCTGTCTTTAGTTCCCTCTCCAACACATCGATCCTATCCAATAGCTTGGGCACAAGCTCTATTTCTCCATCAACCCATTCAAAAAATCCACACGCTTGCTGGATCTGGAAAAAAATTGGAAAAAAACAATTAATACTAGCAAAAGGGTTGACCAGACATCAAGAAGAGCAATCAGATGGTTCATAGCATAACCCCATATAGTGCACAGCCAAGAAACCTCCTCCCCATGTTCTGTTGTGTTCTGGAAGTTCTCCAAGCAGCCATATGCCTGCGGTGACAGTAACGAATTTCACCATCAAATTGAGAGTTTTGACCACAAGAACAATGGGTACAAGAGTTTTGAGAGTTTTGAGAGGAAGGCATTTTGTATGGCTTCAAAAACGACTGAGAGTTTCTCCTCTATGCATTACCCTTTTTAAAGGCATGGTTCAGGGGCAAATGAGCCTTTTTAGGCAAGTAACTTGCCGCCAATATGCACTAGACGCCATTTATATGGCCTACACCGTTAATACTAACAGAATCCATTATATTTGCATGTTAGTTAAAACTACAGGTAGGTTTAGTACAAAATACCGAAGTATAGGGGGTACTCTACAAAAAGACTGAAGTCCAGGTAGGTAATCTGCATTTTTCCCTTCTTATTAAGAATAATGATTTTGGGGATATGAAAGGTATTAAATAGAAAAAGGCAGGGGACTATTTACAAATACTAAAACCTTAGGGGCTTATTTACAAATCCTACAAACCTTAGGGGAGTATATACAAAAAGCTCAAAACAAAAACAGCCTCACACCAACTTAAAAAGGGAACTAAAATCTCCCAAAACCACATCTAAATTCACAATTAGAGACATCACATATTCAATATTGATACACTCTGAAAAAGCTTATGATCATAAGCAACCAACTAGCGCATATGGTTAGAAATTAACCACGCGACCCTAGGCACTAACAAAACAATCATTAGAAAAATGGAGACATGACAAACAAAACAACAATAACAAGTTGTGAACTCCATGCCCAATCATCTCTGAACTGGAAAATAGAAAACATTAAAAATAGCATGCAATTCCAATATGTTACAAAAAAACCCATTATGACCTATGCCTCATATATCTTAAAACTAATTAACTCTATCGATTTCATACTCCACAGACGAGCACTACACTCTATTGCCCACTTCCAAAATCGAATCTTTCAATGTTCTAATCATACCCATCACAAAATATCAACCAAATTAATAAAAATAGCACTCCAAAACCCACCAATCACAACAAAGGTATCAACAATGGCAATGATAAAAATTACCTAGAATCACAAGAACATATATTACTCACAATGAAGGTATCAACTTTTAGAAATGATAAAAATAACCTAGAACCACAAGAACAGTGACTCACATAAAAACCTACCAATCACAACAAAGGTATCAACAGCAGCAATTATAAAAATAAGCCAGAATAAAAAGAACAATAAACCACAAAAAAATAACCTATACGAGAAAACTTGCCTAGTTTAAATCAAAGATTATCATTTTTATAAGTTATTTTCAGGGAATTTAGCAACATGAATCAATAAATAGTTAGTGAAACCCCAAAGGTATCGATCTATATAGAAATAATACTAGTCTATTACCCTTATATAAAAGCTAACTTGTGCTAAATAAATGCAAAAAACAGGAAGAAATATATTAATTCCAAATGCTTTCCATAAACACCACGTACCAGCTTGTGCTAATTTTTAGTCTCACCCAAAAATCTGATATAGATGGTAAGTACCAACATAGGACATGATTGTTATGTGAATGGGTGCGGTATATATGTCAAATGTCTCTTGTTTGTATCCGATATTGTACATTCAAATGTGTTTTAAAAAATAATAGATTTTAGGGGGATTTCCCCAAAAAATCCCACTAAAACTTAGAACTACCACTAAGTACCTCAGATATTTCTAATATTAGAGGAGGACCTCCTACCCAAATCCTCCTCATTTTTTCCCATTCTACCCTTGGTTTGTTGATGTCAACGAAACCTTATTACCACAATTGATAGAACAAAGAAAGAAGAAGGAAAAGAAGAGAGAAGGAAGAGAAAAATGTGCTAGAGTTCATCCTTCTTCATCCCATCATCAAAACTCATGATTTTTTTTATGCATTCTGAAAGTTTCAGGTACGAGATCTAGATTGGTCTACTCAACAAAACAGCCCAACAGTGTGCAAAAAAATAACTATGCAGTAGAAATAAAAAAAAAACAAGCACACACCACAAGGACACTAGATATAACGTGGAAAACCCTAACCGGGTGAAAAACCATTGATCCGAATTGGATCAACAACCAAGCACTATGCATTTCGCAATTACAAGAAACTCAGATTTCATCCTTAGATATCCCCTATCTAAGGACTGAAGTTACCTTGTGTTGCTTCATGCTTCAACGACTTCACACCATTGATTGCAATAGACTCAATCCTGTGCTTGACTCCTTAAATCTTCTACGCAAGAAGATTATCTTCGACAAAGGATATAGAAGAAACTGGCTCTCTAGAGAACTTGTCAGCAAAACTCTTTTATAACAATTCTTTTAGAAATTTCTATAGAAGAATTCTCTCAATTAAATCTCTAACTCAGAACTTTGAGAGGTGAGGTGTCTCTTTATAATAGCCCTTGAGTCCTTTAAATAGCCTTTAGGAAGTGCTTAAGGTCGCCTAACTTGATTAGGACTAAAACAAGCAGTTTGGGTGCAATTAGAATTAGGTTTCTAATTTTTGTAAGACTCTGTCACCGTGTCTGCTTGAGCGGATGAGGTTCTGTCTCAGCGCAAAAGGAGCTCTGTTAGGAGATTGGTTATTTTGACTATGTTCGCTCGAGCGGATGATGCTGGTCGCTCGAGCAGACCCTATTCTGGATGATCCAGAAATTCAGCATTCTTTTTCCTTTCTAGGTTTCTTTTTATAATTCTTCCAGACTTCTTATTCTCCCATCAGCATACTTCTAATTGTGTCTAATCTCTTACTTCTAACTTTGCCAGACTTTCTTCTTTGAGTACTTTGAGTCTTCTATCTTCAGAGTCTTTTTTTAAAAATAAAAGTTACAACTCAATGGACCTAGAGTTTTGTCCAACTCATGAATTAGCCAACACTCAGAATCCTAACAATCTCCCCCTTTGGCAATTCATGGACAAAACTCCTTAGGATAATACAAATTGATCTACCCAAAAAAAGAAAAGAAAAACTCAAAATACGATGAATTTTATAAATGGCAATCAGCACATGTAGATCTGCATTGTCTCTACTTCCTTTTAATTACTTGATCTCCCCCTTGATATTTCTCTTTTCTCCCCCTTTTGTCCATAATTGACAAAGTCAATGATGAAAACATGCAGTAAACATGTCAATTAGGATCAATAGCTCCCCCTCAAATGCAACTCCCCCTAAATGTTTGTTCGTAACAGCATTGGGGGTGTAAGCTTCATCTCCTTGATCAGGGCTTTTAATATGTAGCTACCCACACTTGTGTAGTTTGATCTTTCAGCACAGTGTGAGTAAACTCATTAGTCAAATCAGATTTTCTAACCCACATTTAAGCCATCTTGGGTTAAGACAAATTCTTCTGCCATTGTTTGGTCTTAGGTAGACTTTGTAGCTTCTTGCAATGGGGACGAATGTGTCCTTTTAATGCACAATGATGACAAGTGGATATGCGTACAGTGTGTGACATGTTCTTTTTCTTGAAACTACTCATCACATTATGTATATGTGCAATATGTGGAATAGCATGTGCAAAACCTGAAAAAAAATTATTTTACCTTTAGTACCTGAAGTGGATGCACCTGAATCATAACTAAGACCGCTTCTATCAAAAGGAGACTTTTGACTACACAAGATGTCTATAAGAGTCTTCAAACCAGTGTCCATCTTGTTTAGCGAGGCTTGTTTCACTTCTAACTCAGACAGAGTCATCTTTAGTCTTCCTTGCAAATCTTTATTTTCAAAATTCACGATCACCATCTTTTTCTTCAAACTCAATACTTCTTTTTCAACATTTTCAAGTCTTTGACTCTTAGTAGTCAAATTTTCAGTCATCCTATTTTTTCTTACTTTCCAAGAGACGAATCTTTTCAAGTGCTTGCTTTAAATCATTCTTTAATGCAGAATTTTCGTCTTGAACAGCTTTTAACTTGACTATGACATTCTTACCATACTTGGTCATCCTCACACAATCATTAAACGCGGAGTAATATTTTTTTTTTCTCAATCCTTTTCTTGATTTGACACCTCATCTTCATTATATCATTAGACAGAGAAGGTCTTGTCAAGAATTGCTTGAGTACCATTCTAGAAATCTCTTAGGATCAAACACATCAATTTAGTGCAACCCGCTTTGATACCAATTGAAAGCTTCGGGGACGAGATCTAGATGGTCTACTCAACAAAACAGCCCAATAGTGTCCAAAACAAATAACTATGCAGCGGAAGTAAAAACAAAAAGCACACACCACAAGGACTCCAGATATTACGTGGAAAACCCTAACCGAGTGAAAAACCACGGATCCGAACTGGATCAACAATCAAGCACTATGACTCTAGCAATTACAAGAAACTCAGATTTCATCCCTAGATATCCTCTATCTAAGGATTGAAGTTACCTTGTGTCGCTTCTCGCTTCAACGACTTCCTACTGTTGATTGCAATAGACTCAATCCTGCACTTGACTCCTCAAATCTTCTACGCAAGAAGATGATCTTCTACAAAGGATGAAGAAGAAATTGGCTCTCTAAAGAACTTATCGGCACAACTCTTTTATAAATCTTTAAAGAAGAACTCTCTCAATTAAATCTCTAACTCAGAACTTTGAGAGGTGATGTGTCTCTTCAGAATAGCCATTGAGTCCTTTAACTAGCCTTTAGGACGTGCTTAAGGTTGCCTAACTTGGTTGGACTAAAACAAGCAGTTTGGGCACAATTTGAATCGAGTTTCAAATTTTCATAGGACTCTGTCACCTTGTCCGCTCAAGTGGATGAGGTTCTGTCTTAGCGCAAAAAGAGCTCTGTCAGGCGATTAGCTATTCTAACTATGTTCGCTCGAGCGGATGATGCTGGTCTCTCAAATAGACCCCATTCTGGATGATCCAAAATTCAGCATTCTATTTCCTTTCTAGCTTTCTTTTTTTTTTTTTTTAATTCTTCCAGACTTCTTATTCTCCCATCAACATACTTCTAATTGTGTATGATCTCTTACTTCTAACTTTGCCAGGCTTTCTCCTTTGAGTCCTTCCAATCTTCTATCTTCAGAGTATTTTCTAAAAGTAAAAGTTATAACTCATTGGACCTAGAGTTTTGTCCAACCCATAAAGTAGCCAACACTCAAAATCCTAATACATTCACTGAATCCACACCTCTAATCATCTCCAGCCCAAGACCTTCTTATCATCTATATTCATCTTCTTGATTGATCTCCATCTTTGAACCCACACCTCTTCCCATCTTCTCATCTATTTTCATCTTTTCTATTCATTTTTTATCCTTTCATCTCATGAACCCACTGTATTTTCTTGTTCTCATCTGTCGCGACCCCAGACCGAAGTTCTCGGACCCGGGCCCGCGACATGAAGGTTTTGTGTCCAACATCCAACTAACCGTGATTAACCCACAGGCTTCTGCGGTGAGGATTCCCAAAACACACTTCGAATTTATCTCACATGAACAATGGTTTGCGGAAGCGTGCAAGTAATCTTATTTATACAATACATGGGATACAACATCAACCCACATAAGTTAAATCATCATCAAGACAAATATTCAGAGGAGGAAACATAAGCATGGCATTACCATAAGTTAACTTTCAAGTTTCAAAAGAACAAAAAGGAAGTTAAGTTTAAGTTTACATAACCCCAAAGTATCAACGGGCTAACAAAGGCCTTACAACCCAAAACAAAACAACCATTCTCATCCATGTATCGTGCTCAAGACCCCACCCGACGTCTAGAGGACGTCGTCAGGTTGCCACCCTCGGGCTGGGGGTGGCTCAAAAGCCTCCTCTGGGCGCTCCTCCTTAAGGGTAACGGCTCCTGCATCTAAACACCAAAGCAAAAGGGTCAGACACTATGGTCTGGCAGGCGATCAATTTAGACATAGAATAAATCAATTGAAATCTGAACAATCAATGCTTAAAACATGACATGAGTTCTGAACAAAACATGTTTAAAGTACAAAGTGAAACTAGCATGATTTCAAGAAAATAACATGATTCATTAGTCCACATTGAGCTCATCCTTTCTCCATCATACTTGATGACAAGAGCAAGCAAAGCGAAACAAAACGAAACGAAACGAAACAAAAGTCTGAGTCACACAAAGTGAGCGGGAAAACCGGCCGCGAAACCGAACGAAACAAGAATGTGTACAATTACACAACTAATCTGCAGATTGTCCTTATGTTTAAGGACCCCCTAACTAGTGGATCAGACTGAGAGGGCAGTCCAAGCTCAGCGGTATTCAATGATATTCATGTTTGCACAAAACATGTCGATACTTGTATAAAACTTGTCGAAAATAGGGGAAAACACTTATCAAAACAATGTAAAGCGAATCTAAACAAGAGTGACATATGCCCTAACGAAATAAGGCTGAAAAGTGTTTTCCAACAAAGTTCTTGAACCATTCAAAACAAATCTTATAATTGCACACAAATCAAGTACTGAAAAGATACTTATCGTATCAAACCACGATCCCAAAGCGAAGTTGCCAAGCATATGTTAAGACCCTTCATTTGAACTTCATGTGGTTGAGACCCAAATGTCTCAATCAAAAATGTATTGGTGTTTCGAAAGTTAGGAGACATTTTAAAGCCTCGAGCACACGAACTCAAGTTTGAAAGTTCCTAATCATATTCAGGTTTTCAATCCCAAGAAGCTCCCACAAAATAAATCAACTTTGAAAACTTGGTCAACTCTCGGTTACCTGTCGGCTAGCCAAGTAGGTGGCTGTTGGTTAGCCACCAGTTGACCGACGGCTGACCGTCAGATCTCCTGACAGGAAAATCACCATTCTAGAAATGGGACTAAACTTCGCTCAATTGGCTGTCGGTTGACCGAGCTTGTGCATGTCGGTTGGCAGACAGCTGACCAACGATTCCCTGTCACAAAACACGCTTCTGGAAGTGGAACCGAACTGAACTCGGTTGGTTGTCGGTCGACCGAGATGGACATGTCGGTTAGCCGCCAGCTGACCGACTGTGCACGACAGCCTAGTTCAAGTCAGAATTTCAGTTCCTCTTCCTACACATTTCCTCCCATTCCACTTCCTTTCCTTTTTGGCCAAATCCCTGCATATCCCCTGAGCCTCCATGCTCTCCTAGGGGCCATTTCCATTCCAATTCAACAACATTCCACCATTCTTTCATCCATTTGCAAAACATTTAAATAAGATAAAAATCACTTGAATTGAATGAAAACCATTAAGATAAAACTACCAGCATATGCATTTCAAAACTTAAAACAAAGTTTCCCATCCACAACACATTTGAATCAATGCATAGTTCAACTCAAAAGGAGAAAGTATCAAACCATTGAAATTGAATCATCCAAACATTGTATGGAACAAAAAGAGCTAAGTTGATCACTTGCCTTGACAATAGCTAAGCTCAAAATCTATCAAGATTCCTATCCAAAAGAGAGCCACGACATCTACACAAAAACCCCAAGAAAACATTCCAAAAATCATCATTTTGGGCAACCAAAACCCCCATTTCGAAAATGGGTTTGCATGTTAGAGAAATGGGATCCTAATGGGTTCAAAAGACCACATTGAAGGGAAGAAGAGGATCCCTTAGCTGAAGCTTGCTAAACGAGGAGAAGAGGAGAAAATGGAATGCAACCACAGCTGGAAACTTCACGAAAATGGTAGCAATGGAATCCTTGAAATGAGAGGAAGAAGAAAATGGTTTCAGATCTTGATTTGGAGGTCTAGAAGTGGGGCATGCAAGAGGGGAAATGGAGAAGGAGAAGAAGTTCTTCTCAGCTGGAACTTGGAGAAGGAGTTGTAGGAAATGAGAGAGTGTTCTGAACGTGGGGTGAATGAGGGAGAAGGGCCACTTAAGTCAAATGGGTTGTGGGCCCCATTGACTTCAAAATTTGAGATGGATAAAACACTGACTTGTGGGCCTCGGATGAAATCGACGAAGAAGACAAAATTGATCATCGAAAAATCTAGTTTCCAAAAAGTATAAATTTGACATGGTTTTGAGATTTCAAAATTTGGGTCCAGATTTAGTGTGATATGACTGATTTACCCCTTTTTGGGCCAAAACTTGGGTTTCTGGGCCTCAAATACGAACAGGCTGAACATGAAAGTTGAACAATAAAATAAAACCATTCAAACGAGGTCAAAATCGCGATTAAAATCAAGAAAACTAGAATTTCCTCCCAAGCTTACACGTATACTCAAGGCACTCTTGAGTGTGACTGAATAACAAAAAACGTTCTTGAAATTCCCTAAAGTTAATTCCAAACTAAATCGAACCAATTTCTAACCCACAAACACTAAACCCACATAATAACTAAACACGCACTTAATGAACACTAATCGCGCTAATCCTGGATTGGGGTTTGACATCATCCTTATACCTTCATCTTCATATTGTCATCTTTCTTTTTTAGTTCATAGTGTAAGACAGGATTTTCATTGATCTCAACAAAAGTTTCATGGATATCAACATAAAATTTGCCAATAATGACGAGAACAAACCGAATGCCAGTTTTTTGTTCGTAAGACAGGGTATCCGTCGATGTCGACAAAAAGTTTGTCCATATCAACATTAATTTTATCGATATCAAAAAATATGCTCTGATAGTCATTTTTTAGTTCCCACTGTAAAACACAGTATACGTCGACATCAACAAAATTTTTGTGGATATCAACATAAAAATTACCGATATCAACGAATATGTATTGATAAATTTCAATCGAAGCTACAAATGTTCGTTTGGCCAAGTTAAACCGTATTGCATTGATGAAGTTCGTCTGAAGAATAAATTACCGATATCAACGAATATGTACTGATAAATTTCAATTGTAGCTACAAATCTTGGTTTGGCCAAGTTAAAACCGTATTGCATTGATGAAGTTCGTCTGAAGAATAAATTACCGAAATCAACGAATGTGTACTGATAAATTTCAAGCATAGATACAAATGTTCGTTTGGCCAAGTTAAACCGTATTGCATTGATGAAGTTCGTCTGAAGAATTATTGAGACAATCAAATATAGACTAGAAAATCACCTACATTTATAATTATTCTCATAGAAATCTACGTTCAACTTTCATGCGAATTATTCATCCACATCAACAATTCGGTTTTCATCAACCCGCAAAAGAGGTAAGCATTGTCCAAGCTTTCACGTTTCAGAGAATAATACATTCCAAAATTTGCATGTTCAAAGTCAACACCACTGACCTCGGAAAATCATCCTGCCTAACTTTATAATATAACCTTACAAATCAACCATTCATTCCGTTATCCATTCATATGGCCCATTTTGATAAAAGATATATAAAATGCTCAAATGGAGTAGTCAACACCACCATTTATCAAATTGCACCATTTCACATTTATAAAACATTATATTCAAATCCACAAGACATTCTAAAATAATCTAAGATGCTCAAACGCCAATCCACTGATAGCATTTCTTTTATCAATGCAAGTGAAAATTTATTAAATAGAAAGGAAAAATACAACAATGAATCTCTAAAATACGAGATGGGAAGCAAACAAACATTGCTTTCCTCAGTCACATTAACCATCAAATTACAGTGAAAATAAACTGCATTGAAAGAGACTCTACAACCCATATCAAGTGTTCCTTGGTTTGCTTCTGAAACTGGAGATGGCCTCTGTCAATGGCAGGAAATAATGGCTTAAGATTCTCTCATTTCTGAATTTGAAAGTTCCAATCTGTCAAAACATAAAAGTAAATGAAAAACAAAATGTCAATATCAGATACCAATTTATCTAGGATTCCAAATTGAAGAACGCTAAAATTACATGACAACCACTATAACCATAAGTCCACACGACAACCAATATGCGCATCAATATAACCATAAATTCACATAACAACCAATATGCCACAAATCAGATAATATAACCGCAAGTAATTCATATCAAGTTTACAACTTATCTATTTGAGTGCACAAATTAACTTGTTTGAGTTTACCAAATGAGCAATACAAAATTATAAAATGCCTCTCATTACAATTCATTCTTATTGATGAACTGCAATACAATTCTTATTATTTTCTGTATAAGTCCACCACTATTTTTCATCTTTAGTACATGATATCTTGCGGTGTGAAGGTAATAAGATGATGCAGGATGGCATGCCCTGCAAATGTACTCAAATAACCAATAATAAATGTACTCAAATTATTACTGGTAATCACTAGAGAAATCACCTAAAGTCAAATAACCACATCAGTGGGAGTGTGTCTCATTCACTTACATACACAGTCACACGGCAAGGAGAAAAAGATTCTAAAAATAATGTCACAATCATTTAAAGAAACACATATAAAAAAGTATCCCTTGGACAAAACTTGCATAATAATCTTTACTTCTCATTTCAAAAAAAAAAAAAAAAAAAAAAAAAATCTCAAACTTCAGAGAAGTAGATTATGGTGTGCATATTCTACTCGGTTCATTGATGATTGAATCACCCCTTTAAGTATGTAAATGTTCTTGTTACACAAGAAATCAAAAAACAGGTGAACCTAGGAAACCATTACATTTTGAGGCTCTGAAATTGGATGCTAGGATAATATGACAAGAATAAAATCTGAGGCAAATAACTTGAGAATATAAAAATGGACTTCATTTAATATGCATGACACTATGGCAAGTAATGAAAGATGCATGCCCCTAGAGACCACGTATTCTTGCCACCAAATTTGTGCACCCACATATTCAATCAACGACAGTACTGTGGAGTCCATGACCAGTGTATAGACTTTAGAGATGTCCATGATGCTATGTTCATGCTTGACAACAGACAAATTCTCATTAGATCACGCCCTTAGATATGCATACTAGCACATGCTACAAAAAAACTGTATTAACCCAAGCATCCTTCAATTTTCATCTATTGCTAATGATAAATTTTGTTAAAGTAAAAATCCAAATACAAAACCAAATCCAAACGATGAAAAGGAACACAAGGATAAAAGCATCATACTCCACACCACATGACCACGATCACATAATCTAAGTGGTCCGATCCGTTACTCCATATTCAAGCTGTTTATACCATATGAAGACGTAAAATGAAAACAAAAGAAAAATGAATATTAGAAGATACCTCTCTGAAATGCTGCCTTCTTAAAGAGAATTAAGTCTACAAATTTCCCAGCATCATTTGCGAACCTTCTTCGTGTTGGAACCCTATCTATCTATCTATCTATCTATCACAAACTCAGAGAAACTGTTACAGAACTTAGATAAATTTGTTCCATAACTCAAATTAATGTGTCCAGAATTCAGATAAATTTGTTCTAAAACTCAGATAAATTTGTCCAAGAACTCAGATAAATTTGTGCAAAATTTAGATAAATTTGTGCAAAACTCAGATAAATTTGTTCTAGCTATCAGATACATTTGTGTAAAACTGAGATAAATTGGAAAAATGAGAACAAATTCGATTGTGAGATATAGATCGAAATCTAAATCATCTAAACCCTATTTCTTTGATTCGGATTGATTTGAACCCTATTTCCTTGATTCGGATTGCATATGCTATATTAAATTAACAAGGTCTCAAAATCTGTCCCTCACGCTTAGAACAAGGGCGTATGAATTTCCTTTAGAAAGTATATTCTCTAAGAATACCATTATCGATTGCCATTACAATTTGAAACTCAAAACCTGATCTATAAGGAATTGCAGGGGCAAATCAGTCATAAATGATCGCTCATGAGCTTAAATTGCATGATATGTTCAGACGGTTTTGCGTGACGTATTGGGCAGTTACAGGGGTAAATCGGTCATGACAATGTATGCTCTGGCGTATTTAGGGACCTTTGGCTGAAATATGTCCAGCTGCATGGACTACCAACCTTAAATGAAACTTTTGTGAACCAGAGCCTTTAAAGGACATAGTTAAGGACCTTTTGCTAATCTATCAAAAAAAAAAGCCATTTGCCCATAGTGCAGTATTATTATTGTTGTTGTTGTCGTCGTTCTTTTTTGTTTGGTAGTGCATATTATTTTCATCTTCTAGCCGAGAAACTCATGTTCTCGTTGGATGTCTTGATTTGAAATGTTAATTGAAAACTTAGCTCTATTTGAAACGTGTAAATAAATTTTTTTGTTTTTTTTTTTGGTCCCGATTAAAAATCTGGGCAAAACTTGACTCATATTTTAAATTAAAAAAAAAAAACATCCAGGCAAATTGCAGGTTTTATATGCGTTTTTATATTCTTCCGATGCTCTCCAGTCTAGACGGTGCCCAGCAGTGTCGATCTCGAGCCATGAGATAACCGTGTCGTCCTGATCCTCTATATGCAACAGTTGATTTATATTTATGACATCCGAGCCCTGTTTCTCTTTGCCTTCTTACCAATCCTTCAACACCCAATCCCTTCTCAGCTTCTGCTTACAAATCAGCAAAAGCATTCACCAGCTCAAACAAACCCACGCTCGTCTCCTTCGCACCGGAATCATTCAACCTCACCTCTTACTTCAGTTAACATCCAAAACCCTAGCGTTCCCCAACAACAATCGCTACGCCTGCCATGTGTTCGATCAAATTCCCAACTGCAAAAACGAGTTCATCTGGACCTCTCTCATCAGGTCCCTTTCCCTCCACTCGCATTTCGCCCATTCCATCTCTCTCTACGCTAAAATGCACAAGAACGGCGTCCCACCCAGCGCATTCACCTTCTCCTCTGTTCTCAGCGCCTGCGGCCGTCTCCCCGCCATCCAGGAAGGCAAACAGATCCATGATCGAATTGTTAAATCCGGATTGCTTTCTAACAAGGTCTTGCAGACCGCGCTTTTAGACATGTATGCAAAGTGTGGCCTTGTTGATGATGCGTGTTATGTATTTGATGAAATGTCAGATAGAGATGTTGTTTCTTGGACAGCGATGGTCGCGGGCTTTGCCAAGGCAGGCCTGATGAAAGATGCAAGGAGGGTTTTTGATGAAATGCCGGAGAGAAATGTAGTTTCTTGGACTGCTATGGTAGCTGGTTATGCGAATTCAGGCGAGGTCTCCGCAGCCAGAGAGATCTTCGATGAAATGCCGGAGAAAAATGCAGTGTCATGGACTGCTATGATTGCGGGGTATGGGAAGTGTGGTGATGTGAGAGGTGCCCGGCAGGTATTTGATGAGATTTGTGTGCCTGATCCCACATCTCGGGCAGCAATGATTGCATGTTATGCACAGAACGGATTTTCAAATGAGGCTATTGAAATGTATTGGGAGATGAGGAGTCTGAATGTGAAGGCCAATGAGGTGGCTATGGTAGGGGTGATATCTGCTTGCATGCAGCTCGGGGATCCTGTCATAGCGAATTCCATTGCCAAGCACATGGAAGGGAGACCTTCAGAGCTCACACTTGTTTCAGCCAATGCCCTGATCAGTATGTATGCAAAATGCAGCAGCATAGATCATGCGCTTCGGCTATTTGATAACATGCCGGAAAAGGATATCATCTCATATACAGCATTGATTACTGGGCTTGCTGATCATGGACGGGCCCAGGAGGCTCTGGAGTTTTTTGATGAAATGCAAAAGGCTGGCATTATGCCGAACCAGATTACCTTTGTTGGTGTCCTTAATGCCTGCAGCTATGTAGGCATGGTTGATGAGGGCTACGCATACTTTGAACAAATGACACATACTTTTGGGATCATCCCGCTGACTGAGCACTATGCGTGCATGGTTGATCTTCTTGGCCGGGCTGGGCGGCTTAAAGAGGCTCATGGGTTGATTGAAAGCATGCCTGGTGCACCAGATGCAGGAGTCTGGGGTGCTTTGCTAGGGGCTTGTAAGGTGCACTGCAATGCTGAATTGGGTGAAATTGCTGCCAGGCACCTGTTTGAAATTGAGCCCGATAATACAGGGAATTATGTGCTTCTGTCGAACATATATGCATCGCTGAATAGATGGGATGAAGCAGAACGGGTGAGGAAGATGATGAGGGAGAGAGGGATGAGCAAGTCTCCTGGGTGCAGTTGGATATCAAGGTGACTTAGTGAGGGACTGTGAAGGCAGATTGCATATTCTTTGGAACATTACTTCAGTGAACAATGTAGAAGAAACTTGGTGTAAGTATTCATTTATATTTATTTGTTAGGTCAACGGAGAACCGATAGCATTTATAAGTTTTAACTTTTTTTCTTAGTGACCTGAGAATGTTGGAAGAATTTTGCCTCTCTGGTAAAGATTGTACTATTGGTGTTGTATCTTAGGGTCGGTTTGTTTGCTTAGTACTGAATTCATCTGAATTTTAAGTAATTCATTCCTAGGAAAATGAGTAGTCTCATCTA
Organism: Persea americana; assembly: GCA_029852735.1. Taxonomy (NCBI): domain Eukaryota; kingdom Viridiplantae; phylum Streptophyta; class Magnoliopsida; order Laurales; family Lauraceae; genus Persea; species Persea americana. Next base: position 29,624,581 of record CM056816.1, on the reverse strand, counting down.
TATGTCCACCTTATGGTCCTTCACTTCTCACCTCTTTATCATTCATTCATTAGACATCCAATTTTATTTGACAATGCCTTCGCTCACACTTTGCCTAGAAAATATCTACCTGCGCACTGCACACTTGAGGATTGTGCATCTGGACTGCATGTCACCCATATTCAAGGGTATGTCCCACCTTTGGGATTGATTGGATGCGCAGTGTGCAAGTGCGCGTGTGAATGTTTAACCACTTTGCCTAATCTTTCTCAAGTAATAGAGAAAGAAAAAGGATCCGCTTGTGCTGATTAATGTGCCTGATTTAGCTTACTAGAAGCTCTTCGATATTTTAAACTCCCTGTACCCTCGTGAATTCCCTTCTAGTTATCCTACTTGATGTTAACCACGAGGTACAAATCTCATGGCCTAAATATCATTCTATTAAGCAAATCCTAATCTAGAGACAAAGCTAAAACTGATTATGATGGATCACGTTCCAATGATCCAAATATCATAAATGGATGAAAGCCACTCTCATCATCTAAGGAGAACATCCATTGATTGGACAGTTAAATCTTTTTGCCTCACCCTTCCAATCTTTTAGACCATGGTTAACAGCCCGGATCCTGTTTTGGACGTGGCCATGTTTATAATGGAGAAGATGAATTAAGCCAGCTGGACACAATTTTGAACATTTTGACTCACAACATGTTCTAACCTTCTCTTTAAAACCAAAATGACTGATTTAAAAGAATCATCAACATCTATTCATGTTAAGATTTCAAAAATCCAAGCATGGTAAACAAAGTCCCATATACAAATGGGAAAATCATTCCTCACGACAAAAAAGCTGGACTCCCAAGCAGACAAGAAGGGAACAACAGAAAGGGATATAGATCACAATATAACGCTGATAGTACTGAACTATGGGTGGCCTCCAAATCAACATTTAAAGCCATGACAGATGGACAAGATTATGATGAGAATCAGGGCAACAATGATGCCCAAAACAATCAGCTTCATTTTCATATTCTCCCACCACATCTTCCTCCTTATCTTCTTGCCCTGTTGCCTGAAATCTTGTGCCTGCAACCAAAAGCATTGCCCTATTAACATCGGAACTGACAAGATTGATATAAACTAGGAACCTTCGCAAGACTCCTGGCACCATCGTCACAGACCATTACACTCTGTCAATCAGACCATGTTGGTTGAGGGCATCATGTTACTCTCAGGAAGGCCAGTCATCAGGCACTTCCGAAGATTTTGTTTTGGTATTTTGGTAAAGTTAAGTAGGTTGGTACCATGTTCTTCTATATCTCGACCTCTCCCTCTCCTAATGGAGGAGTGTTCCTTATCTTCATGTCAAGTCCGGATCCCTTGTTCCGTAGAAACAGGTAGACACTGTTTCATCCAATCCAGCTCATGCACCCTCTCAAGAATGAAAAAATCAAGAGATTTTATATAGTTGGCAAATGAGGATTGGATGAAGCGGTATCTCCTTATTTCTACAAAATCGGGAACCAGACTCATTTATGTCATGCACTTGTCTGGCAACATAGGGAAATTTATTTTTACTTAGACCAAATATTTTACACAATGGATTTATGAGTACCAAATCAATCAGCTCAACTTCAAGTTCGACATGCGCAGTGTAAGGACCTGAACCTAGCATTTCCATTTTAGATTGATTTAATTTGTCTTTTTCTTTTATTTCTTTCTAATTTAGAATTAATTAATGTAGTTTTTATTACACAAGGGTATTTTGGTCAATTTTTATCCTAAGTGAGTGGAAACCCAACTAGAATTACCTATTGGGAGGTTCTATTGGCACACAAATTTTTACTTTTCCCACACAAGGAATTTGTCTTTTTTTTAATTACATTTTTACCCCTTTATGAAATGACCAAAATATCCATTATCCCACAAAAACTTAAAACATATTTTCTCTTTTCACACATAAGCTCATCTTCTTCCCTATCTCATTCTCCCACCCATCTTAGCCACCACTTCTCACTCTCCACTTCCCTCATACAATGGTTTTGGGCAACTCATCTTTCTCCATTTTCTGCTCTTGGACAACTCATCTTCCTCCATCTCCTTCATTTTCCTTTTTTCTTGTACTTGATCTTTTTTCATTCCATCTCTAAGGCTTTCTAGTGCAATGAAGGATGAAATCAACTATCAAATGATCCCTTTTTTCATTCCACTTTCCTCCGTTTCTTTGTTATTTTTTCATATTTTTGCCACCTTTTTTAATATTTTCTTGCTTGGAACGAGTTGTCGGTCCTGATATGTACGGTCTTTTAGATTTGAATCGAATGCACATGTTCAGAAGTACAGTACCGAACATATGTTGTATGTTCGGAAGTACAATATCGAACAGTCATGATTTCTGCTGCGATGAGATATTAAAATCAGCCCAAATGCGTGAGAAAACACTACCAGTGTTTGTAAAAGCTTACATTGAATGCGAATCTATACCTCATAATAAGTTTTTATGGAAAAAAGGTAATTTAAGTTGGATGAAATGGTAAAGAAGAAATAGGGAAGAAGAATGAAATGGTAACGGTGGAAAGAAATATTTACCTTTGGAAGATGAGATGGTGTAGAGGACTGGGAACGCCGGAAGTACGCCAAAAGAATGCTAAAGAGACCGAGATGCCGGAGATGTGGAGAGGTGTGGTTGTGATTTTTGTGTAGAAAGAACGACGGAAATAGAAGGATGGGTGATTTGGGGAATTCTGGTGTGTGTGAGAAGAAGTAATATAATTTTTAAATTATAGTGATGTGTGTAAATAGAATTTGTGTGGGAAAAGGAAAATTCTTTGTGCCACTAGAATCTCCCTTTCTTAGCGTTATACATAACTTTGGGCTGATTTTTTTTTGCTTTGCTAAAAACTTTGGCTAGTAGTTGGAACCTAATAAATTAACTTGGGCAGTGACCCAATGAGATTGAGCAAGTCTAGGGTGTTAGGTAGTGGAGGCAGTCGACTCAGTGCCGGCCAGGTCTGAAACGAGTACTCGACACAAAAAGATCTGTGCCGGAACATAAATTTTTATTTTATATAATGTATTGCATGCATGATTGGACGCTGTGGCCGTTCCGTCGATACCCAGTTTCGAATCCTCCATTGCTAGATTTTCTTCCTTACTTTTTTTAAAGATATTTTTACATATAGGGCCCTTGATTTTCACATCTTCTCAAAATAGGCCGCTATAATTTGTGTTTTTATTAAAATCTCCCTTGGCCGATTTATACTTAGAAAGAAACACAAAAGAACTTATTCCTTCAGACAAAAAAGATACTTTTGCCTCTGTAAACTTTGAGCATAACAAATCAAAGGCTAGGATCAATTGAATATTCCTAATCCACATCTAAACCACTCAATTGATATACTACCTTCGTCTTTATACATCTAGGTTGGGGGCTCATGGAGACAGAGGCAGACTCAAGCTTTCATGACCTAGGGCGGTCGCCCTAGGTCAAATTCCCAAATCCTCTTCAAAAAGTGTTGGGCCTTGGCCCACTCCCCATATCAACAAAATCATCGCCCCATATCAAAAGGGTAGAACGAAAAACACAAAACCCAAATCCTCTTTCAGTCTTTCGACCTTCCCTCTTCGGCTCTTCCCTCCTACCCTCTTCCTTCGACGGCTATGAACCCTTCTTCCTTCGAGTGCACGCAGCATGGATCTCTCGAACTTCTCGTTGGACATCTATGAGGATCTTTGAGCTTCAGGTAAATCTTTCTCCCTCTCTTTCCCTCTCTGTTGCCTCTTTCTCTCTCTGCCGGACATCCATTTTAATGGCTTCTATGTATGTAGCCTATCTCTCCCTCTCCCCCTATTTTCTTCGATTTCATTCATTATTTTAGGTGTTGCACAAAGAAGTTAGGGTTCTTTTTGTTTATTTTTGTTTCATGGTTAGGATTAGGGTTGTTTTAATTTAGGGCTTTTTAGACTTTTTATTTATGATATTCTTTGTTAGTTTGCAAGATCATTTATGTGATTCAATGAAAGGCTACTGTGCTGGACAAATATATGGCCGAGGCTATACTAGAGAGGCTCTAAGACGACTTTTAATTCCTAAACTTAGACTCTGATATCAAAATCTATGGGTCTCTATACATTATGATTTTCCTCGGATGTTGAAGTCTGATATGATGGATTGAGTTGAGGGCTCCATTGCATATAATTATTTTAATTGGACGTGTTTCTTCCTAAAGATGGTTATTAGGGAAAAAAATCTAAAATGCATAGAGTCACAGAGACTCATTGATTACAACATCAGCTCAAATTCTGGAAATAAAAGTAGTTTTTAGAGCCTTTTTGTCTTCAAATGGAAAATTTATCCATTGATTGGCACAGGGCATGCTTGTTTCATATAATTGAATTTCTAGTGTTGCATTTTTATTATAAATCTTTAAACATAAAGGATACAAAAATGACAATAAAATAATCTCCCATTTGACGAAAATTGAATCAAGATAAGATGGGAAATGAATATCGAGCCCATTTTGATCAACTGTGACTTCCTATTCAATTTCAATGTATGATGTGCAAACCAGAAATAACATGAACTAGAGTGTATGAGGCTTAAATGAAGCTCACTTATGTTGATGTTGTATTGCTACTATCCCTGATATAGGATTTTAATTGGTCATTTCCTTCCTCAATGTATATTAATGAAGCAAGTTCCCATAGAAGAGAGGGCATTCCCAATAGTGCTTATTGTGTGGTCCAGGACAACATGAGCCCAACCCAAGTCTACCTGTCTTGGCTTGATATGGACTTTGTTTTTTAGACCCTTGGGCTGAACCTGGTAGTTTTTTGGACCTATGAATACTTAAAGGCCTGGCTCAATTTGACATATTTAGCACATGGGTATATATTTATCAAGCTATCATCCTCTACTAATAGCGATGATATTGCAGAAACTTTCTTTTGAGCTCTCACCTCACAATATTCATTCGCCTTTCGCTTTTATCATCACTCTTCAACCACAACATGGAGCTAACATCATTCTACGCAGGCTTTGAAGGCAGCTAGTAATTAGGTTGCGGTTGACTTTTGCTCTTGTACATGTCGTGTTCTTGGGTCTTAGGTGGGTGGTGGTTGTCTGATGGTGTCTTGTGGCTCGTTTGTGTTTTGTTATGGAGAATAGGAAAAAATAAAAAAAAATAAAAAAAGCAGAATGGGATGCTGGTAGGTGATTGTAGTGTTGTTTGTTTAGAGGGTTTGGGATGGTTTCTGCTGGTGTTTCTGATGATCTTGTTGCTGCTTGGATTATTGTATTAGCTGCTTGGATTAGAATTTGTTTTAGTGTTTCTTATTATGTGCATGACAGACATCATTCTTATGTACTGTACTCAATATGTTTTGTGTTTCTTATTAAGTGCATGTTACACATCGTTCGTGTACTGTACTGAATGTGTCTGTGTTTCTTATTACGTGCAAGATAGACTTCTGTAACATGTAATATACATAATATTTTACCCATTTGGTAGTGGATTGCTCTATACATTATAGCAGAAACCTAATTAGCTTATGATGATCCCTATATCCATCAAAGCAAGGTCATTACATTAGAGTTGTAAATGAGTCGGTTGGACCACTTACCCCACTATGATAACAATTGAATTATCATCCCAAGTCTTATCTAATTGTCTTGATCTATGTTTAAGCTTTAACTACTTATTTCTTCTTCTCTTTTTTCATTTTGGAAACTTTATTCTTGGCTCATAATATGATGTTTATGATTATGCTGATTATGTTCGTAAATAAATTATAAATACAGGTGCTCTCATTTGGATTCATATGATTAAGGAACTGTTTGGAGCTTAAGGAAATAATAACGAGGTACTAATTTTTACATGATAATGTGTATTACTTCTTTAGAGTTTCTTTATTATTGTTGCAGTTTGCTTGTCAAATTGTGTGCTAATTTCTTGAGGATTCGCGATTTGGGTGTTGTGGCTTAAAAGTTTATTTACAAATCATTTGTTAGTAGTAGGATTCCTTATAAAAAGAAGAAATTGTTTAAAATCATGTCTTTAACCTATGTTATAAATGGTGAATCTTGGTGGTTGGCGAGGGTTTTGATGTAATTGACCTTATCTTTGAATCAGATATGGAAAAATATTACAAAAAACAATCAACTACTAATCCACCTTCTCCGACTCCAAAGAATGATAAGAATGATGAAATGCCATCATCCTCAAGGAAAGGGCGTGTAGAGGTTAACTTGACTGATCTTCCCGCAGATCCTAGGTTATGGAATCCAATCTCAATCTATCATCCTATGGATAGGGACCAAGTCCGAAGAGTATATCTACAAAAGGGCCCTTGTCAGCCTCGTGACCATAAGTTTCCTTATACGGGGTGTGGACAAGATAAGAGGCGGTTTAATCCCTTTTGGTTTAAGGATTATGGCAGGTGGTTCGAGTACAGCATAGAAAAAGATACTGCATTCTGCATGTGTTGTTATCTTTTTGGGGAGGAAACGCATTATGATGCTTTTATAACTCAAGGATTTAAAAGTTGAAGGAAAAAAGAAAGATTTGAAAATCATGTGGGAGGCCCTAATAGTGCTTATAATCAAGCATATGAGAAGTGTCAGAACTTATTGAATCAAGAGCAACACATTGAGACGATTATTGTCAAGCAATCAAGTCAAGCTCGGACAGATTATCGAATCCGTTTGAAGGCAACAGTTGCTTCTGTTAGATTTCTTCTGCGCCAAGGATTGCCTTTTCGTGGTCATGATAAATCTGAAGATTCAAACAATATGGGTAACTTCCTTGAGCTTTTGCAAGTACTTGCCAATCAGAATGAAGCTATTAAAAGAATTGTATTGGAAAATGCTCCTAAGAATCTAAAATTGACATCCCCTAAGATTCAAAAAGACATTGTGAATGCGGCTGCCATCGAAATCACTCAAGCTATCATTTCCGAGCTTGGAGATGCACCATTTTCTCTTTTGGTGGATGAATCTAGGGATATCTCTATCAAAGAGCAAATGGCCGTTGTTATACGCTATGTGGATAAGCAGGGATGTGTGATTGAGCAGTTTTTAGCCATAGAACATGTTACAGACACTAAAGCTCAATTACTTAAGCTGGCCATCGAAGCGATATTTTTCAGGCATGGGTTGAGCATGTCAAGTTTGCATGGGCAAGGTTATGACGGGGCTGCTAATATGAAGGGTGAGCTTAATAGACTACAAAGGCTCATTCAGAATGAGAATCCCACCGCATTCTATGTTCATTATTTTGCATATCAGCTTCAGTTGACACTCGTTGCTGTTGCAAAAGATAGCAATTTAATCGATGCTTTCTTTGAGTCGGTTTCTATGGTGTTGAATGTCGTTGGAGGCTCTTGCAAACGTCATGACATGCTCCAAAATATGCAGGCTGCTAAAGTCGTTGATGCTCTCAATTCGGGTGAACTTGAAAGTGGACGGGGTCTAAATCAGAAGACTAGCCTCAAGAGGCCGGGAGATACACGTTGGGGCTCGCATCATGATACATCGATTAACCTGATACTCATGTTCTCCTCAGTGGTTGATGTGCTTGAAATTGTCTCAGATGATAATACGAGTGAACACAAGTGCTCTGCCACTAACTTATTGAGTGTATTGGATGATTTTGATTTTTTAGTTAAAATGCATTTAATGAGAGATATATTGGGGATCACCAACGAATTATCAAAGTTATTGCAACGAAAAGATCAAAATATTATCACCACCATGGAACTAGTGAGAGTGTCGAGGCAACGACTGCAAATGATGAGAGACGATGGGTGGGATTCTCTCTTATTTAAAGTCCATTCATTTTGTGATAAATACGAAATCATCGTTCCCAATATGAATGATATGTTTGTTGGACAAAAGCGATCATGACGTAAAGCTGAATTGACAAATCTCCATCATTTTCGAGTTGACATATTCTATGTTACTATTGATTTGCAACTTCAAGAGCTCAACCGCCGCTTTAATGTGGTGAACACCAAGTTGCTTCTTTGTGTAGCATGCTTGGATCCAAGTGATTCATTCTCTGCTTTTGATAAGGAAAAATTGATCCGGTTCTCTCAATTATATCCAAATTATTTTTCGGACTTAGATCAGGTGAGACTTGATAGTCAGCTTTTGACTTATATCATTGATATGCGCACCAATAGTAAGTTTTTCGAAGTGAAAGGAATTAGCGGCCTTGCTCAAAAGATGGTTGAAACAAAAAAGGACATTCCATATCCTTTAATTTATTTGCTCTTGAAATTAGCGCTAACCCTACTAGTTGCCACTGCTACTGTTGAGAGGGTGTTTTCTGCTATGAAAATCGTTAATAATCGACTGCGCAATCAAATGGAAGATGAGTGGATGAATGATTGTTTGCTTGTGTATATCAAAAAGGACATATTCAATAGCATTGATGATGAGACGATCATGCAACGCTTTCAAAACATGAAGAACCATAGAGGGCAATTGTAAAAAACTTTGTTTTGGAGTTGACGTGACTTTTGATGAGAGAAGTGTATGTTAGTTGATGTCCAATTGTTAATATGTACTTCTTTCTTCGGGTTGATACCCGAATTTTTTGGAGGTTGTAAACCCTTTCTTTTTAGGGATGATTGGTTTGCCCTCATTTTTTGGGAGACCTTTTTGTTTTCAGTATACTTCTCTTATACTGTAAATTTTGGAGAAATGAATGGTCATCATTTCAAACAAGAAATATATTAATTTGATATAGTTAAATATTTTGCGTCTATTTACATGGAATACATTTTTTCTTTTGTTATTGTTGATGTGAAAAGATTCTAGCAAAAGTTTAGCCCCGCCTAAACGAAAATCCTGGGTCCACCTTTGCATGGAGAATAACTTGAGCTAGTAAACATTGTAAACTTAAACGGAAGTTATTTATATCAATTATCCATAAAAATTATACTAGTTTTACACTCCCTTGCTCCCTTTTTTCTTTATTTTTTACCAATTTACCCTTAAGAAAATAACCTCTTCCTTAGATAGGAGGTTTGTTGGGTGATTTTGGTCAGTTTACAAGAGGCTTTAGGCACAAAACTGAGTCTCATAATGGCTTATCACCCTCATACCAATAGGCAAACGGAGAGGACAAATCAAACCATGGATAATGAGTTGCGGGTTTCTGTCTTAGATTTCGGAAAAGAATAACAGAAGAGTCTACCCTTTTGTGAGTTTGCCTACACCAACATTTATCACTCCAGCATCGGCACGACACCATTCGAGGATCTATACGGTCGTAGATGTCAGACTCCAATTTGTTGGGAAGTGATTGGTGTTTCGAGTTTGCATGGACCTTGTACAGTTAGTGACATTCGCGAGAAGGTGAAGAGTATAAATGACAGATTGAAGGTTGTCTCGAGCCATCAGAAGAGTTATGCACAACTCAGGAGGCGCGACTTATAGTTCTTGGAGGGAAACCAACTAAGTGTTTTGAAAGTTTCTCTAGTTAGAGGAATGTCAAGGTTCAGGTAAAAAAGGAAAGTTAGCATGGAGATTTGTCAGACCCTTCGAGATCCGCAAGTGCGTGGAAGATACGACATATAGGATTGCTTTGCCACCAGAGCCTTTTGGAGTTCACAACATTTTCCACGCCTTGATGCAAAAGAGATATGCCATAGACCCTTCGCATGTGCTAAAGTACGAGCCCCTAGAGACTCAAGAAGATGCTACTTACTTGGAGTGGCCCTTGAAGATGATAGCTACAAAAGAGTAGGTGTTGAGGACAAGGACGATCCACTGGGTCAAGGTTCAGCGAGAGCACTAAAGTCCGATAGAAGCTACGTGGGAGCTCAGGGATCAAGTTAATGAGTATCCGAAACTTCTTCTAGTGGAACGTTTAATCATTTGGAGGACCAAATGTTTGGGAGGGGGGTGGGTTTACGATCCCGACCCTTAATACTGTTATTATTGCTACCTAACTGTATTTTATGTAATTAAGTTGGATCAAAGTTTAAGCGAGCCTCGTTTACTTTTAGAGTCGTGTGTGCGAAGTTTCGGGGAGACCTGAGTTTGTTTGGGTATAGTAAAGCGTAGTTTGTAAATTTAGGAAGTTTTCATGGTAGTTTTTGTAATTTTAGGTTTTTGTGATTTTGGGTGCATGGGTAGGTCTCATAATTTCCTAAACTTTTCCCTTCAGTGTGTTTCGGTCTAATGCATTGAAGATCATCAAACTCCTTACTTAGTGAACCTGAGGACTAAACTCTAAATTTGGAAAACCCCATCTCAAATAAAAGAAATTGACCCAGCTCACTTCTTTCCTTTTATGTTTTCCTCTACTTTGTCATTCTCTCTCATTTGCTCTTTTCTTGTCTCACTCTCCCATGGCTTCCATTGAAGAGACTGAGCTTCCTCAAGCCATAAGGTCACTTCTTCTTCCTCAAGCTCCGCCGACCTCAAGGACCCATTTCCTCAAGCCTCTCCCCACTTATCCACTCCTACGTAACCTCCTACCCTTGTAGAAATTAGTGCTTTCATCTTTTTTTCTTAGAAATGAATTAGGGTAGCTCATCCCCAATCATCTTCATGCATTTTCATAGGTTTGAGTGGGCATTGTTTCGTTTTCCTGTATTTGAGCATCAATAGTGGGTTTCAGCAAGGGTTTCCTTGTTTTGAGTGCATTTCATCAAAGGCAAGTGGATATGTGCACATTTACTATGATATGTTGTTTCTTTTTTATTCTAGCATTGATTTCAATTCTTAACACCTTTGAGCTCATTTTTCTTTAATTTGAATATTCACATTAGGTTTAATTTGACTAGAATGGAAATGGGAAGATTGGAGGTAGTTTATGGTTGATTTGGAGAGGGCTAGATCCTATGTGTATGTTGATTTATAGGTGTTGGAAGCTAGGGAAGATTTTGGCCTTGTTTCTGAACTGAAGCAGATTCCGGGCTGTGAGTTCTGGAGACTTACGGTCAATCGTGGAACACCAGCTTCGGTTCTAGAGAGTTGAATTGACTGAGCTCTTTTCATTTAAACATTATACTTTTTATCCACGGTAAGCTCACGATCAACCGTGGAGTTATGAGAAATTTAGAGGTATGTTTTCTCTAGGGTGGAAGACTGAGCCCTTTATTTTAAACGTTATGTTTTGTGCCCCCATGGTCAACCGTGGAAGCAGTATTTCCCTGTGGATAGGGAACTTTAATTAGGGTTTTGTGGACTTAGTTGGGCACCCTTGGCACCAACTTTTGGGGTCTTATTGGTGGATGTTTGAGCTAATATACCCTTATGGACTATCCAAATAACGTATGAGGTACAACCTACTTTGAACTAGGACGAGGTGAGGCAATGTGATACCCATTACTGGATTATGCATCATGATGGATTGTTAGGGTAGCGAAGGCCTCATTTCCTCCAAGGACCACATAGTGATGTACTGTATGTGGAGGGAAACCATTTACCAAGGACTGGATCATATCTCTTCCTTGACTTTGAACTGTAACTTTTAGCATTGATGTCTACACGTCTTGAACATATTCTTTAGCCTTGTAATTCGTATTGTGGGGATCGCATTGAGAACTTAGATGTATTGGACTAGGACCCCCTTTTTGTACATCATACCTCTATTTGGGTTTAAGATAAATGTTGAGGCTAGGTGGCTTTGATCGTAAGGGCTTTGAAAAGGACTACTTGTTGTGGATTTGAATGATTCGTTCTGTTAGTTTGAATCTGATGAAGTTTGAACCATTGATTGATTTGGGACTAATTCCTCATTCGTTTTGATGAAATCTTGTTGACACAAACTAAGCCCAGCCCATCACTAGTGTATCGATAGGATCCTTTAAGTCAAACACCACTCTGTTGTAACGTCTAACACAGCTGCGATACCACTGTAATATGACCTTTTACTTTACAATTGCAGATCGATTATTCTGAAATGGATATACACCATTGAATACCAAAAGATGTATGGTTCTGATATTTGTTGCCCTAGGCATCACCTTTCCAACTGGGCTATTCTTACGTGCATTTCTTTCTCTCTACGACTCAATTCATGTATAGAGGGCAGTGATACTATCTTGTGGTGATTAGCTTATTTGGACCACAAATTTGTTAGAATGTTTTGTCTAGGTCTTTTCTTCTTATTCTTTATTTATTGAAACTCATATGATCGCATCTTCTGTAATTCTATTTACGACTGCATAACTATTGTTGTTATATATATATATATATATACCTGCCAATTTTTCGTAGTTTGATGATGCTACTCTTCGTGCATAGGTGCCGATGCCACGGATCCGAGGAGGAGATGGATGTGATTCAAGTGGATCAGCCTGATGAGTTCCCTGAGTGGTGCGCGGACGATATAATGTTATCGTCTTGGCCTTGCACTCGAGTTCCTTCTACTTTTGGGGATAGTTCTTTTGTTGGCCCAGGTTTTTGTAGTGGCCATGTATTTAAAAAACTTGTGTAACTGTTAAACTTCTACTTTAGTGAAGTATAACTATGCTTTGCTCTTTAAATGTTTACTATTGATGCCATTTGTTTAATTATGAGGCTTCTGCTATATTGTTGGTGAACGAAGAAAATATCTATACCTCACCATGGACTTTGATTTTTATGAGATAATGATTGGGGGCGACATGTTCTTAATTAAGAGAAAAAAAATCTAATTGGCCCCTAATTTTAGGCATAATTTCCATTTTACGGAATGAGCTTCACAGCAATCCTTCCCTTTCAGTAACTCCAACTGCAGGCATTGTTTAGAATTCCAAGAATTCGATTCCCATCAGACAAATAGAGCCAACTAAGATTTTACCAAGAAAATTTTAGCTTCTCATCCAACCCAAGGATATTTCTTCTCTTCAAGAAGAACTGTCTAAAACGGCCCTAAATCCTCTCGAGACTCTCGCCAAAGTGCCAAAAAGGCCCAAGCACGCTCTATGAATTTGATCAAGTTATTATAAATTGGTTGGTAAAGAAAGTATAATATTGAATAAAAAGGACAAAATCAAGCATAAGCATATACCAAGATGGTTGAGTTCTGCTAAACCTTCTCATCTCTCAACAGGGTAAATGAGTGATTTAACTAACCCTTTGAAGGGGAAGGTCACCATCATCACAAGTAAAGGGTATGTTACCATCACATGTTCGTTTTATTTGAAAGGTCAAATCCTTCACTTCTTTTCTGCATCAAACCCTCGATTTAGTATCCTTCTTTTGATGTTTTCGTTGATCAAAAAGCATGTGAGTTGTTGTTTTAAGGTCACTATGTTTTAGTAAAATGTTTACTCGTATGCTTGTTCTTCATTAATTTAAACTATCTGGCACTAAGATGGAAAACTGTGAACGGAAGTGTTGACTTAGGCTCAAACCCTAAACCCAGCAACCCCGCCTGCCCCCACTCCCCGCCCCAATTAAAATTTCTGAAATCCCCGTTATGGTTTAGGATATGTTAGATTTCTTAACAAATGTTCCCCCGAAATAAATAAATAAAAAAAAAACCAGGTAGGTCCTTGATCTTCAAACCATCCTTTTCTCGCATGAAGTACACAAACCTGCGAGCGAAGGTTATCCGTTTTGTCCACAAGAAGCTCAATCTTCTCCCCACGGTCAAGAACCTGTGGAATAAAAGAATAAGAAGTATCAGGTTTGAATTATCCCAATCTGCGAAACATATTTAAATCATTCAGTTGCTTGGAGGGAATGTGAACAAAATCAAGGAAGCTATACCACCTCACCTCACCCAGAAACTAATAATAATAAATAAATAAACAGACTCCTGACCTTCTCAATATTTCCCATCATGACTCCTTTAACTTCAGAAACTTGAGCTTTCACCTTTGCAAGCTTACTGATCTCCTCTGGATGGTCCGCACAATACTGCATGTGCTCTTTCAGTTTTGGCCTGAGATGTTAACATGATCTCATCAAAGTAAATTTAACAGCAAAATGTGTGACTTTTCTTCTCATCTGTTTTTAGGGTGAGATAAGGGATTACCCAAATGATTTGTTCAAGCTGTTTGCAACAGCAGTGGCAGCTTTTCCTCCTTCATACCTCTTGTTAAAATCATCCTTGACTCGCTCGAGGAAGGCAATGGGAACTTCCCTTCCAGCTGACTCAACTGCAACAACACAGTAAGCTGCAACAAGATACACCAAACCTTGTAACCTGCTGGATGAATGGAAGACTGTGGCAGAAGTTTTACTTAAAACTAGTTCAGGTGAAAAATAAATCCACAAACTGTGGCAGAAGTTTTACTTGATACCAGTTTAGGTGAAAAAAGAATCCACAAATGTGCCGCATTTTGCAAATAATGGCATTCCTCAAATTCATGCACGAGTTCTTGAGAAAGATGCAGGCACGAAATTTATGGAAAATACTAGTTGCCCTGCACTGTAATTGTACATCTTACATATGAATGTTCCTTTTTTTTTTTTTTTTTTTTGTTTTCTATATTTTGAATGTTTACTTCTGAAAGTTGAAGAACATTAAAAAAAGATATAAATAAAATAGGGCCCTCTTCTTGGGCGAGATAACCTTGCAAGGTAGTGATGGATTTGGACATGGAGACTCCGACACGCGGCTGGAGATCCATTTGTATTCTGGAGATTGGGAAGCTCCGCAGATTTCTTTGCATATAACTAACTTATGGGAAGGGAGAATATCCAACACTAGGGCCAATGGTGGTTCCAGGACTTTTGTTTGAGGGGGGCTGACGATAGTCAATGGAAAACGTCAAATGTCGACCCCACAAAACCCATGAACCCAAACCATGATTAACACATAAAATCCTTAATTCCTATCATGTTTAAACACCTTTGAACGTGCGAAGCACCACATGGATCTTGAATTAATTTTCTATAATCATAAATAAATATCCATCAACTCATATGGGTTTCGGCAGAGCATCTTTCCCCTAAATGGGGTTCAGCAAACGACATTCAATGAAGGAGCAAAGAGTTACATAAAAGAGGAAAAATCGTGCATGCATGTTGATTGGGGTCGAGTGCTCATATATACCTGCCCCAAAGAGGGACGACTATGGATGCCAATGTTAGAGATGGAGATCAATTTGAGGGTTTCTTCATATTTGGGGATATTGAGAGAGAGAGAGAGAGAGAGAGAGAGAGAGAGAGAGAGAGAGAGAGAGAGAGATTTGGGATTTATGTCGAATTCTACCAGAGTTGGGGAAGGAGAGAGGAATCGATGGACTCTTTTAAGTGGGGGATGGGCCGGACACCTCTTATTGCCCTTATGGGCTTTCTTCAAGTTTGGAGGGGGCTTGATGGGCTCTTTAAGTGGGGGCTGGGCTATACAGCCTTTGTGACCCTTTTGGGCTTTCTTCAAGTGGGGAGGGGGCCAACCCCCTAAACTTGGGTTCGTCCCTGCCTAAGGCTTCCTTATTTTATCTTATATAGACAAATCCCAAAAGAGTCACAGTTAATAGATACTTCTTTGCCAATAAACTCACATCCACTTAGCCTACTGGGAGTCTTATTTGTGGTGACAGATCAAATCTTACTATAAGTTTGATTGTATTCTCTGTTGGCCTATGCCCTGCCATATCTGAAGTGGAACCCGTGGCATGCTGACAACACGATTTTCTATAGATAGGTTGTTAGGGCCCACCTAGGGCCCCACAAATCATGGGACCAAGGGGATGGAAAGATCTATGTGTGTAGGGCCCACATATTGAATTCCAAGTTAATCCCATTCCCCTGGCACCTTAATCCATGACCAAAAAGTTTAATTACTTAAAAAAAAAAAAATGACCCTCGATCCAATGGTCCATGCAGTTCATTAGGATCGGTGCCAAGCCATGGGACCCGACAACTTGTAGGGAGTGGGGGTTTGGATGGTCAATTCGAACTAGTGACCAAGTGAGCCCCACATGCAACCTCACACAATATGATCAAGTGCGAAGTGAATGCACAAGGAAATTGGACCAACACAATAATGGGTACAAAACTTAGTCTATACTTCAATTATTTGAGATGTTGAAGAACAACTAAATCTCATTTCACTTTCCTATGCAATTTTTTGCCAACTTTCTTTCTTTTCTCTTCGTTTCATTTCTCTTTGCCAAAGTGGACTTCCAATCATCTTCCCCACTACCATCGATCTCCTCTCTCTCTATTCACCCATTCCAGAGATTTCTCTCCAACTCCATTATGCTAGGTAAGCTTCCCTCTTTGTAGTGGCTCGGGTAAGTAGCTTACTAAGTTAGAATGAGATTTTCCAGCTCATTATTGTTTATTTATTTGGTTTTCATAGGACTTGGGTTTGATTCGTTGGTTTTCCAAGAGATGTGAGTTTTGGGTGTGTTGAGGTAAGGTTCATTGTTTGAGAGCACTCTTAACCAAGGCAAGTGGATTTTCATATTCTTAATGTGATATGCATCTCTATTAACTGATTCTAGTACAATAATTCATCTTTAGATAACTTATGCTCATCCTTTTATTTTTGGAAATTATATGCTAAATTAGGTTAATGATTTGGATTGAAGTACTGATTGGAAGGATTAGAAGGATGTTTATTGATGAATTGAAGAGGGCTAGGCCCTAACTATTGTATGTTATTAGGTGAAAAGGAAAAAACAGGGATGGAATCCCAGTTTTTGAATCGAAACTGGGAATCGATCCCAACTTCGCGGTCGACCGTGAAAGGTCTCGGGGTTGACCATGGAACCCCCACTAAACTACTGTCTTGGGGATGGACTAGCCCACCCATTTAAATGTTCTACTTTTTGCCACAGTGGACTTCACAGTCGACTGTGAAGTCCACCTTGGGGTTTGGAAGAATAAGGATGAGCTACTGTCTCGGAGGGGAGCCTAACACAAATGAATTAAATGTTCTACTTGGAGCCTCGGTTGACCCCACAATTAACTGTGGAGTCCACCATGGTGAGGCCACAGTCGATCGTGGATCCACTGCGGTTGACTGTGAACACTGTTATTCCCTTTAAAAGGAAGCTTTTCCATAGGTATTTTTGGGCTTGGACTTGGTACCCTTTGTTAAGTGGGTCACAACCCACTTGTAATTAGGCCCATTTACACATGTAAACTTGGTCAAAATCTCCCAACCATGTACAGCTATACAAAATAATATCTTATATACTACATTAGGAGATTTTCTTAGGAAGGTAATAAATGTAATTATTGTAAATTGAGAGAAATTATAGCCCTAATGGGCAATGTATAATCTATTTAAATCATGGAGACCCTTAAAGGAGGATCATCAAATTCACTCTTCAATTACATCTTATGTCATATATCTCTGTCGATGATATGGTATTAAAGCATCATTCCTCTTTGCATCATTGCTCTTGGTAAAGCCTACCCTTGGTGAACGACACTCTATACAGAGATTCTAGGATTAGTTTTTTCATATTCCAAAGCATTGGAAGCCATCAACTTTTCAATTCTTCACATATGCTCCAGAAATTGATGCCATATAGATGTCCAATCAACCGGGGATCACACATGGCCCACCCTAGATCGTCATTATCACATCAGGATATCACAATCTCCCTGGTCCCCTGAATATTTTAGATTTTCTGGTGATATTTGATATTTTTGGGCATCGGATCAGGGATCTGTTTCGCAAGCTTCTTGCACAAGTTGATCATCGCTGGGATCTATGGCCCACCACTGATCATCGACCTCATCAAAGGCACTCACCATCCTGGTCGACCATTTATGTTGGGTGTTTTGGCCATTTTTCTTCAGATTTTTCCATCCATTAGAGGTACACCATCTGATTAATGTTGTGACTTCCCAATTTGCTGACATAGTTTTCATCAATGCATCACTGTGATTTGGTTTTAGATTCAATTTGGATGAAACTTGGACCCTCTGGGCAGAATAAAGGATTTCTACACTTTAGGTGGGACTGATCTTGCATTTGATCACCTCCAGTCCCACTTCCTTGATCGACGCCTCCATGCAAGGTCCTCAGGCTTGTTTTTTTCAAACAGAAGCTGTCTATTCACAATCTCCTTCCTTTGTGTAGTATTTTGACAGTATTGTCTGAATAGACCTAGTCTGTGTTGTTTATTATCTTTGCTAGAATTCTTAAAGAGCATCTACTTTTCTTTGAGTATTCTATCTCTTTGTGCTATTTCTGTTATTATCTCTGCTGGGTTTCTTAAAGTGCATCTACACTTTTCTGAGTATTGTATCTCTTTGTTTTGCTGATATGGAAAAGATATAAATTTCTTTGATAAAGTTTAATGGAAAAAATTACACATCTTGGTCTTACTAATTTCAAGTGTATCTTGAAGGGAAGGATATGTGGGGATTTATTTCAGGACTTGACCCAAAACCCTCAGAAGATGAGAAAAAAATACTGTCTTGGAACACAAAAGATGCCAAGATCAAAACATAAAATCTTGGATCTGTTGAACCTCAATGTATCCTTAATCTAAAGCCCTATAGAACATCTGAGGATACGTGGGAATATTTTAAAAAGGGTTTATCATAGTAGAAACTTTGCACGACAATATCAACTAGAGCTTGAGATTGCTCAATATTCTCAAGGAACCTCTTCTCTCCAGGTCTGTTACTTAGGATTTCTCAACTTTTAGGCTGACTCTGATGAGATAAAATATATGAAGGTATCTGAAGTTGCTCATGTTAAGATATAACTACTATAGGGTACCAGTGATAGGGACCGATTTCTGATGAAACTGATACTTGAGTATGAGATTGTTCGTTCCAATCTTATGAGTAGAGTCTCAACTCAATCCTTAAATATTCATCTAAATGAACTCCTGCATGAGGAACACAGTCAAATAACTCAGCATGCTTTGAAACAAAAATCTTTAGGAAATGCTACTAATGTTTCCTATCACGCAACTGAAAACCGTCAGTATGTTACCTCTCATGGATCTAGTAGGGACCAAACAACTTATGTTGCAAAAGGAACTTCTCAGAGCAGAGATTTCGGTAAAATCGAGTGCTATGGTTTCAAAAATTTTAGGCATTATGATTCATAGTGGAAGCAGAAATTTTGCAATTATTGCAAAACAAATGGACATGTCATTGCCGATTGCAAAAAGAGGCCACAAAATCACACCCACCAAGCCAACACTGCAGCTAATACTTCTTCTTGCAATACTACTTCAGCCTCAGTCATTCATTCACTAGCACTTGCCTCTAGCTTTACTCCTTCTATCACTCCCGAGCTGATTCAACAAATGATCATAAATGCCTTCTTTGCACTTGGCATTTCAAGTAATCATCAACCCTTATTCTCAAACTGGTATCTTGATTTTAGAGCCTCAAATCACATGATTTTCTCCTCTTGTCATCTATCCAATGTGCAAATGTATATTGGTAAATTACAAGTTCATATTGTAGATGGTCAAAAGCTTCCTATTATAGCTGTTGGTGATGTTGTTCATCCATTATCTCTGAAAGATATTTTCTTATCTCCATCTTTGACAACAGATCTTCTATCTGTTGGCCAGACAATTGATGATAATTGTAATTTCACTTTTTCTCATTTTGGTTGCAACGTGCAAGATCAAGTCTCGGGGAAGGTGATCAAGGCGGGGCCTAAGTGTGGTCATCTTTTTCCTTTTCCTATGCCTCCCTCTCAGAATAAACATGTATGTGCTTTTTCTTGCTTCTCTTCTAACGATGTTTGGAGGCTCTGGCATTATAGATCAGGCCATCCTCATTAAAAAATGTTATCCTTTATGTTGAACAATGGCATGATTAATGAAAATAGATTTTCTCTTCTTAATGTTTTTAATAATTTTTTTGCATGCAAACTTGGAAAGAGCAAGGTTCTTCCTTTTCCTCTACAATCTACTATTGCTTCAAAATGTTTTGACATTATTCATAGTGATGTCTGTGGAATTGCTCCTGTAATTTCTTATTGTCATTTTAAGTATTTTGTCACCTTTATTGATGACCATAGTTGATTCACATGGGTATATTTTTTCATTCTAAATTAAAAGTATTTGATGTTTTCTAAAAATTTATGGCTTATGTAGAAAATCAATTTTCGATTCGCATTAAAAACCTACTGTCTGATTCAAAAGGGGAACATATGTCACATCAGTTTCAACAGTTTTTCCAAAAACACGTGATTTTGTCTCAACAATTTTGTTCGTATACTCCTCAACAGAATAGAGTTGCAGAACGGAAAAACAAGCATCTTCTAGATATTGTTCGCTCTCTTATCTTAGTATCCTCTGTTCCCCCTAGATTTTGGGCAGAAGCCTTAGCCATTGCGGTTCACTTAATTAACCGCATTCCATCCACTCGCCTTTCCAATCAATATCCATATTATCGTCTCTTCCACACACAACCTACTTACACTCACTTTGTGTACTTTTGGATGCATGTGTTCTCTCTCTCTCTCTCTCTCTCTCTGACTCTAATGTACAAAACTGCTCAATCTGTCATATGTCTTTCCTTGGCTATTCTTCGCACCAAAAAGGGTCTCTGCATTATGATCCCGCATGTAAAAATGCCATTTTTTTGGAAAACCAAAGTCCTTTTCCTCATTATCATGCACCATTACCTTCATTTACTCAATTGCTCGATTTCACTCATGAAGGTTCTTCTCCACCACTTATTGTTTATGAAAGGTGTGGTCAGAAGGATATTCCAATGCTTAATCCCTTTCCAGATCTGCCATTAGCACCTGATCTCGCTCTTGATCCTTCTCCTAAACCATCACCGGCACATGACCCTACCTACTCCTGCTATTAGTTCTTCTCCTGTTCCACTTCGGCGGTCCAATCGTCTCTCCTAGTCTCCAAACAGATATGGCTTCACTCACACTTCATTGCTTGCCACTTTATCCTCTATTGCCATCCCTAACTCTTATTCGAAGGTAGTGAAGTATGACGGTTGGCAAAAGGCTATGTAAGATGAATTAGATGCGGTTTAGGGAAATCATACATGGGATATAGTTCATTGTCCCTCATTAAAAAAACCGATCGGATGGGTTTTCTCTGTTAAACTTAAAGCCTCTGGTTCATTGGATCGCTACAAGGCTCGAGTAGTTGCACTTGACAACCGTCAAGAATACGACATCGACTATGACGTGACCTTTTCCCCATCTGCAAAAATAACGATAGTTCATACTATTCTTGAAATTGTTGCTTCTTACTTATGGCCTCTTTACCAATTTGATGTCAAAAATGGTTTTCTTCATTTTGATCTCAAAGAAGTAGTCTATATGTGCCTTCAAGCACTCCCCGGAGTGTTTACAGGTGGTGTTGCTCTCTTCTAATGATCTCTCTATGGTCTTAAGCAGGCACCACACACTTGGTTTGAGAAACTCCGCAACGCCCTATTTCAACTATAATTCCATCAGAGTGCCTTGGATCCTTCCATGTTTCTACATCGTTCCTCGCATGGGATTACAATTCTTCTAGTTTATGTTGATAACATCATCATCTCGGGTACAGACTCAGATATGATAACACGTCTCCAAACCTCTCTTCATGGGTCTTTTCATGTCTCTCACATATTTTCTAGGACTTGGAAGTACATCAGTCCAAGAAAGGTTTAGTTCTCGATCAACACAAATATACTTAGATTTTGTTAAGATGTCAAGACTTCAGTGCTCTACTCTTGTTGATATACCCCTTGAGGTGAATATCAAGCTCGATCGAGATACCGGTGATCTTCTTCATGATACCATATTACATTGACGTTTAGTTGAAAGCTTGATCTACCTCACCATCACTAGGCCTGATATTTCATATGTGGTTAACCTAGTTAGCCAATTCATGACCAACCTCGTCATCTTCATCTCGTTGCTGTCTGGCACATTATTGGATATATTCTTGGCACATCATCTCGTGTCTTGTTCTTTCTAGTGGGCAATTCTTCTTCTCTAACGGCATACTTAGATGCTGATTGGGTGGGCTGTCCTAATACCCGTCCATTTACATCCACCTAGTGCATGTTTTTAGGAGACTCATTGATTTCATGGAAGTATAAAAATCAAGACAGTTTCGGAATTATCCACAGCATCTGAAATTGTCTGGCTTCGTGGTCCCCTTTTTTAGCTTGGTTTTCAACAATCCAGTCCGACACCTCTATATGCTGACAATCTAGTGCAATCCGGATTACTGCTAATCCTATCTTTCATGAACGCAGCAAGCATTATTGAAGTTGCTTGTCATTATATCAGAGATGAATATGCACGTAACACTATTAGTCTCCCTCATATATCTTCAGGACCTCAAGTTGCTGATATATTTACCAAAGGCCTTCCACGACCACGACATCAATTCTTAGTTAGCAAATTATTGCTTGTTGACTCTACATCATCAATTCGAGGGGGGGGGGGGGGGAGGCGGACTTTAAGTGGGTCATAATTGGGTCACAACCCACCTGTAATTAAGCCCATGTGCCTGTAATTAAGCCCATTTACACATGTAAACTTGGTCAAAATCTCCCAACCTTATAGAACTATACAAAATAATATCTTACTACATTAGGAAATTTTCTTAGGAAAGTAATAAATATAATTATTGTAAATTGAGAGAAATTGTAGCCCCAATGAGCAATGTATAATCTACTTAAAGCATCTAGACCCTCAAAGGAGGATAGTCGAATTCACTCTTGAATTACATCCTATGTCATATATCTCTACCAATGATACCCTTGCCACCTTATAATGAAGACCAATTAGCGGACTGCTACCAAGCGATGCTCTAAGCCAACATAACCTTGTGAATTGTCGGACAACGTATGATCTATAATCTACATCGGCCTAGGATGATACGAGGTGATAGGATATCCAATAACAAATGATATGCCGAGGAAACGACATGATATCCATGAACTCACTCCCTCCTTGGACCGGGTATTGATGTTTCGTACGGGAATACAGTTATTGACCTAGGACCGAATTGTTTATCATTCTTGACTATCGATAAATAAAAAATGATTTGTAATGTCTCGACATTGATGTCCACATGCCCCATGCTTGTTCCGTAGATTTACATTGTTTATATTATTGGGATCACATCGAGAATCTATAATAATTGTACTTAGGATCTCCGTTGATTGTCATTGTATTGAAAGTAGTGATGAGGCAAGGCGGCCCCGATCGTAAGGGCTTAGAGAGGACTATCATTATTGTAATTGTAAGTGATTGAAGTGATGGATTGATTGATCGAATGATTGTTGGAAAAGTGGTTCCCACTTAATTATGGAAACATGTTCACGCAGGACAAGCCCAACCCTCACAGTTTGTCTTAGGATCGTCGTGTCAGGCACCACTCAGCTGTTGATGTTCAACACAGAGGGGCACCTCTGTGGGAGGACTATAGATTCATAAATGTATTGGAATGGTTGCAGATCATATTAGGTTTTTGTTCCAGGTGGCACCCCAATGTATTGATTGTCCTAGGTTAAACCCCAATGTATTGTTCTGGACTAACCATCCGATGTATTGTCCCAATGTAAGGCCCCGACCCGTTAATCGCACCATTAGAGCTAACTAATTATGTTGTAAGATCTCTAAGTGAGATTAGATGTTAATTAGTTATGTTTGTGTGCTAGAATAGATTTTCAATAGCTTTGGAAAGTATTGAGACCATGAAACGTACTGGGAGGCATATACTGTCCTATGTGTAATTTCGGGAAAGATTAGGGTGTTGTTCGAAAATTTTGGAAATTCCGTTATTGAGCTCATTAGATGGAGATTATCATTCTCGACAAATTTCATGTTCATGCCTTGGCCATTCGGAGCACCGAAAGCCCTTATCCGATGATTCTAGTATGTTTAGGGGTAAATTAACCATTTCTTAAAACTCGAGATTTTTCCCGTGACCTCTGATCATGTCATGCAGAGGCTCTTTGACCTTTTCGATTCGAGGCCTAGAAACTCCTCGTTTTCCCATCGCAAAATCTTTTAAGTGGTGGGCCCCACAAGCAGCACTTATATAAACCCCATAACCCTCCTCGCACTCCATTTCTTCTCTCGTGATTGAAGAAAACCCCAACATTGTAGTCGCTCATTTTTCTTCAATTTTCCTCCCCTCCATTGCTCCCCAAAGCTTGGCTCAAGGTTGCCAACCACTGAACGAAGCTCCACATAAAATTCCCCTCCTCTTCCTTGTACTGTAGACCCCATTTTTGTGGGGATTCTGGTGTGGTAACCCCTCTATCCATCTTTTCCTTGCTGGTTAGACCTCTTACATGTTAGCAATCTTTCCCATTTTTTTAGAGCACAAATCTACAGTCCATAATTGCCTTAGATTCCAACATGCATGTTGATCCTTTCCCTCTTTCCTTGTTTTCCATTTTCGGGGCATAATAACGTGGGCATTTTTAGGGGTTTTTGTTTTAGGAGAATCTCAACTGTTTGGAGAGTGTAAATGGGTGTTTTAGAAGCTCCTTAACCTAAGGCAAGTGTTTAATTTGAGCTATGATGCATGCATGCAATTCTATTGAGTTTTATGGAATTTTCATGTCTAAAGATGTTGGAATTCCTAGTGTGAATTGCAGGAAGTCAGTTCCCCAAAAAGTTCCAAAGGTTACCCAAGTTTCAGGCTTTCGATTTCCCTCAAAATAGGGCCCATTACTCCCAGTTCGGGCAGTTCCCGCACTGCACAATCGTGCCAAGTTCTTGGTTGTCCTATGCAGGGATTGCCTCGCCATCCTGCTGCTTGGTTGTGCCAAGCACAAATGGAGATGCATCGGCTGTGTGAGGCACAATTGGTCATACCCATCGGCAATTCTCCTTAAGGCTATTGAGCCCTTTTGTACCCCGTGTCTTCACTCCTGTTTGGCCAATTGATGGTGGCCTTTTTTCGTAGCCATTTGTGGTGAATTATCCCCAAACCTCTAACTGACAAAAAGGATGAGTAGGCCTGGTTCTCTTGGAGATAATCGTGAACTATAGACGTTAGACATTGGATTTTTCTTAGGATATTTAGAGACCCGATTGAGAATTCCTTTTTGGGTTGAGGGTGTTGCCCCCACACCACCCACAGTAGGGGCACGTTGCCCCTTGGAGCTCCAGTGAGCTCACTGAGGAGCTTGAGCCCCATTGTGAAGTTTACCGCACCTCGCTCTTGTTGGTACCCAACTTAAAACTTGGACCAACTGTAACTAATTCAAAGGGTTGTCCAGAGGCAAGAAGGTGTACAGAGGACTTGGGGATGTGCATGATTAGGGTTTTGGGATATCGGACAATGCCATTCAGCGCTAAGGAACAAAATAACCGGTGATCGGACCCTAACCAAGCGCAATGCCAAATCCTACTACCCTAAAATGTCAATGGTGACCCATACCTTAAGATTGGCAATTTGTAAAGGATCCTTGACTGTTATACAGATTTATCCCATCTAACCACTACGTTAATGTTTATTCGTGTACGGTGTACACCATCCTTGAATGTCTATGATTCCTCTGTATACCTTCCTTACCAGACCTTCACATAGCATGTAGAACTTGTCACTTTCACATAGGGTTTTAGCGAGCATTTTATTGCCCTTCTTACCCTATGAGTTAGGATCCACAGTGTGGTGTATCGGGTTGTATAACGAGCATACGGCTGCCCTGCTCCTTCCCGGTCACCTGGATCAGCCCATTTTCGTTCTTACCCATTCGGGTTGAGTCATTCCCTTAGGGCATGTTGCCTAGTTTTCTAGAGACCTAGGACCCTATTCAATCAGGTGAATTTCGTCATGTTTTCACGTCTTATAGTAATATGGTGATTCTACCTCACATATGTTGGTTATGTTTTATCCGGATCCTTGAGTGGTGTTGAGTTATTCATGAATGACTGAATATGTATTTTCTTGTCCGAGAGTCACTCCATAGCCAGTGACCATCTGTCAGTATGTCCAGTATGTTTGATACTGTAACCCGAGTTGGCACTACTAAGCTTAGGTACCCTCTTTAGCTTGATCAACCATTTTGGGGTCCTTAAATTCATGTAACTAACTACATATTAGGATTTATTCTCCGTATGAGACTTTCTTGGGAGCCATGGCCGATGCCTCCTATGGATGTACATATGCACTAGCTATAAAGCCTCCTTATGAGTTTCAACTTACTATAATTATGTATGCTTCCATGTATGTATGCTCCCCTCTACCATGTTTATTGGCGATAATGTGGCTTTTATGTGGTTTGTTATTTTGTTAGATGTTAGAAATGCTTTATTGACACACATGTTCATTTTTATTTCAGTATGTTAATCAAGTATGATCATGCCTTTTCATATGTTATCTAAATTTGCTCATTATTTCCTATTTAATTGTTTATATAGCAAACACGTTATTTTAGTCTTATTAAATACCCGCCATCCCTCGTGCTTGACTCATTCCCTTCGGTGTTGTAGGTATTAGCCCCAGTCCCTTTGAGGCGAAGCAACAAGAGGCGGCTAATGAGCTGCATGACGTGAATTCCTTGTGCGCTAATGATATCATCTAGATGTCAAGCTTGCACAAGAGTGGCTGAACATTTTGGGGAGCATCTATTGCGTTTTGGGACTTTGTTGTAATAGCCAATGTTGGTTTTTCATTTGGGATGTAATTAAACTTTATTTTGTATAAGTATTCTAGGTTAATGTTACGGCAATGCCATGTTGTGAATGTGCCAATCTTTGATGTGTGTCTCCTTTATTGTTTATGTTATGTTATGTATGGATGATTTGCTACAAGCTTCCACCGAAATACAATTCATGTAAGACTATGATTCTGTATGGGATACTCACCGCAAAAACTTGTGAGAAATCGTGCACGTGGGAGAAATGTTTCGCACCGTTCCTCGTGCACCGCCAGATAGCTTGGGCTAATGATTACAATTATCCCTAACCCGGTCGGGGGTCATGACGCCCGAGTTAAATACACGATAAATTGATTGAATTGGATGTTACTCCGTTACTTTTTCTCCGCCACACTCATTTTGAGGATGGAATAGAAGTGAGAATATCTTGTGGTATATTGGCCTATATGGACTGTCCATATTGTTAGCATTGATAGGACATTATCTCTTATTGTACATCACACTTTGATACTCGTGCTTTATGCTTATATTCATGTCATTGGACTTAACATGATCACATTGTCGTTACATTGCTTTGATATTGCATATCGATCTGTATTTGTATGTCTAGCTACTTGCCGGCTATTCATAGTGTGATGATATTATGCTTGGTGCATAGGTACAGAGCCCCTCGATTTCAAAGAGGAGGAGGAGGCACCACTTCAGTTAGATTAAACTAATAGCAATCACGAGTGGCGTGCTGACGACATAGTCTGAGTCAACTTGTCTAGCACATGAGCAGCTTCACATTATTTTGGATAGTATTTCTATTTATTTTGATTGGCGTAGGTTTTTGTTAGAGGCTATGTAACTAAACTTATATTTGTTTATCTTTGTCAAACTCGAATGATAGTAAATGAAGAATGTGCTTGCTCTGGATGTTCAATTGCACCCTCTTTTTTATTATCTAGCTTTCACTTTATTTTACGGTTGACCTTGACCACAAACTTCGATCCTTTGAGACTATGATTGTGGGTCACATTATGTGGTTTGTCCATAAAATTTTAATTGGCCCTTGATCTCATGCATAATCCTCGTGCTCATCAGGGGGCGTGAGTTTCTTGCAGGATTGATAGTGCTGATTTGATAATCTATACTTAAATGGTTTGCCATCCAAATACGAGCCACTCAAGACATCCATCCGTATTCTAGTCCAATCACCATTAAAGACGTGCATGATCTTCTCCTCTTTCAAGAATTGAATGTCAATAGAAATTCACAAAGCAACTACTATCAGTCAAAGACTCGGGCAAATCAAGGAACTACAACAAAAATGCCGGCAAGACTTGAAATCGAGGTTGAGGAAGAGGTGGAAAGTCAAACAATAAAGGCCGATCTTTTTTTGGTTATCATTTCCAGCAAGGTGCTTCACAGCAAGGTTCCACATCACAATATGCTAAACCATATCTAGCAATATGGTGTGAAGAAAGACGAGTAATTTAAGCAAGGTTTGGATGGAGGTGATTGTGGCCAAAAAGCATGGACACACGGATCAGGGATTTAAATGTCCAGCCTTAGATTTTTAGAACAAGGGGAGAAGCACTTCTCCAGTCAATAAACTACCAAAAAAAATTTAAATGCATAATCAATCTCACGAAAAAGGGAAAATTTTCAAAATTGTGGCCTAAGTGTCTTGTACATTTCAAATCAGGACAAAGTAAAAAATTACATTTCAAAATGGGCCTTAAGTTTTCCATATTTCTTTCAAAACAAGACAGTCGGCCAGATATGAAACCGGCCGGTGACTTTAGACTCTTATTTTTCTACAATTCCTTTTTTCTGTAAAAGACCAGTCCGATCACCTCCACCCCTCACTGAATGCCATATCTCTCCATACATCTTTGTTTTTTTAAGCTAGACTTCTTCATTGAGATCAAGATTGATAAAGTCCTAGATTCCATATCGTCTTCTTCAAGTTCCAAATCCTAGATGACCTTTACGTGGGCACGCAATCTAAATCCAATCATCCATAGAGTCCCCAAATAGCGCAATCCTAGTAGGCGAGATCTTCGACATCACAAAACCTAGTTCAAGTAAAGCCCTTCTCCACCATTCGCTTCTGCAAGCACTAAAGAATTCTCGGTTCCATTGCCGGCAAGCGTCCCAAGAGCAATCCCACAACTCCTCACCTATTAAGAGGTGCCCTCCCTGCTATGAATAGCAAAACCATCATCCAAATTATTTCCTCACAACACCTGAATTTTTGAAACTGCGTTAATTTATTCATCAAAAGAACTCTATACCAAATGGTAGCATGCATTTAAATGAGCAAATTCTTCTCTTCCATTAACTAACTAATTAAAATTCCTACAGTCCCTTTCCAATATGAAAATTTCCAAACTGGGTTTTTTAATTAATAAAAACTTCTCTAAAAATCTGTAAATAAAGAAGACGCAACTGATAAATTGCAACCAATTCCATACTCTGAAATGTAGAAGCCGCATACAACATCCTCACCATGAAATCCACAACATAGATACAACTCCAATCAGGTGGCGGCCTCACCTTCCCACTGTACAAATAGGATGATGCGACGACTAGAGAATTGAACCCCACATCAAAATCACCCACCAATTCCTCCAATTCGAGCTTCGGACATCTCTACTTGGGCAAAGTGCAATCATAAAAGATCCAAAGGAAGAAGGGGCTTCTCGACTGGAGGATGCAGTGGTGGCCAGGGACTTCTCAATTGGCGTTGGAGGAGAGGAAGTGCCAGAGGATCGAAGTTGTAATTGGAGAAGAGTGAGATGTCGATAGTTGGACGTGATCAGGGAGCTGGTTTCTACAGAATAAGGCCATTTTTAGGATTTTAGAAACAAAAGAGGACAAAGTGGCTGGATCCGGTAAATTGTCCTGTTTTGAAAGAAAGAGGGAAAACTTAAGGCCCAATTTGAAATGTAGTTTTTTTATTTTGTCTTGATTTAAAATATACCGAAAAACTTAGGCCCCATTTTGAGATTTTGCCAGAAAAAAACTATTCCCAAGTCTTCTATAGAAAAAGGGCCCACCGTGATCCCCTTAAGGAATGAAAACCAACCACCCCGAGAAAAAAATGACCCAGAAAAAGTATTCAAGAATCCTGCCATTCTATGAGATAGAATCATAGGAAAGAATAATCAACACCCTGCAAATCTTGTTCTTATAGATGCAGCCCCAAAGCTAGTTACAACTCTAAAGAATCTCATCCATGCATCACAGCTTGTAAACATTGTCCCGAAAGAGGTTCAAGTATTTCTTGAAGTGAATTCTTTGGAGATCATCACATCTTCCTTGAAGTTTGTATCACATCTTCTCACGAACTAACAAACATTCCCATTCATTCTAGACTAGCAAAATGCCCTCGTGCTTAGCATGGGCATTAGAGTTCATACAAAAAATATCATTTAATTTTATGGCATAAATAAAAATTTTGATTTTGATTTCATATATTTATATTTTTATAAAATAAAAAAATAGAATTATTTCTCACACATAAAGAATTTATAGGCTTTCTTAAAAATCACAGAGAGATAGAGAGGTGTTCCTAGGAGAGATAGAGAGACTTGAGTGTCATTAAAAAGGGAAGAGTAGTAGTCTAAGGAAGAGTTATTTGGAAAGAGGGTGAGGTAGGGAGCGAGTAATAAATGACATTTTATTGAATTGAATTAGATTAAATACTATTAAAAGAGAATTCAAAATTGTGGGGATGGTTAAAATCAATTGGAGCTGGTTTCAAATTGAAATCAGTCCCTTTCATATATTATAATTAGTTTCTTGAGAAGAATTGTTGTCACATGTGATAATATTGAAGCATCCATTGAGGTAGATCCTTAGAAGAAGAAAGATGGAGGTGGAAGGAAACTTCAATTTCCATCGAGATCAGTCCCTTCAATTTGCATTGCGATCAATCCCCTCCAAATTTCATATTCCCGGATAGAAAAAGATGTTTCAAGAAATCAGAATAGTGAAAAGGTAAAGCATCAATAAGAAGCGAAGAGTTTCATAATGTACAGAATTTGATCAATTCCTTCAATTTACAATAGAATTTGAAAAAAAAAAAGTCTAAAACCAAACTATGAGATTAACAGTCACACAAAATCCACTTAGTAAAGAGATATAAGGCGAAATTGCAAAAATCAAAGGAGAAAAACAGTTCTTCAACCTGATACAGATTTCATCAATTTAAGGTTCAAACTCTAGAATTATTGAGATAATCCAAGCATGAGTGTCACAAGCTTTCGCTTCTCTCTTCTATTTCTCTATTGGTATGTTGTACAACTCATCAAGCACCAAATTTAGGATCCACTGATCTTTTGGACAGAAAAGGAGCCAATTAATGCGTAGGGACAGAAAGGAGAGAGGTGTGCAACAGAGAACAACCAAGGAGAGAAATGAGTACAGGCTATACAGCGAAAGGAGGAGCCCCAATTGAGATGAATAAAGCCTTTCTTTAGAGAGAGCATAATACCAAAAAAAAGAAAAAAAGAAAAAAAAGAGCACACATAGATTAATAGATAAAACAAGAACTTTTAGGCCTGTTTGTTGGAAATTGAATTCCTAGCATGGAAAAAGTGGGTGTAATTAAAGAAGAAAGGGATAAAGGACACAAGTTGGGGATTTCGATAGTACTCTGACTTCGTAAGATTTTGATTTACTAGGGCGATGGCTGGGGTAATCATTTTCCACTACTAGAGAGATTATTTGATGCCCTTTTGTGGATCTTAACTTGTTTTTTTTTTTCAATGTACACTACTTTGTTGGTTATAGATTTTTAAAATTCCTAAGAATTCAATTCCATCCAAACAAGTGGGCGGTTCATCTACAAATGATATACCTTGCATGATATGAAACATTCTACTGTATTAATGCATAGATTTCCATTTGTCCTCTTCTCCTCCTTCTCAATAGAAATATCACAACCAAATAAATTATGGAATATCCTTTAAAAAATTATTTGAATAACGCGAAACCAAACCACACCAAAATTCAATCCTTAACAACAATATCACTAAAGAAAGAAAAGAAAAATCTCCAACAGCAGACAAGCATCCAAACACACATCTAGGACAATAAATCAGAGAATCCACACCACATAAAAAGGAAAGAAAAAAAAAACAAGTGAATCAAGGGAGGAATAACGGAGACCTACTGAAACCATTTTCGACCAGGTAGTTGAAAGTGTGGGAATCACAGTTGTAAGTGAATTTTTTGCTGGAGGTAGGAAGCTTCTGCAGGCATTGAGATGCAATGCTGGTGAAATTCCCCTTGAATTCTGTGTATTCTGCAAGTACTACAGTCCCTCGAGCAACAAAGCTGTAGATCAACGACTGCTGCGCTTGCACCATTTTCTAAGGAGAATAAAACCAGAGAAAAGAAGGACATGACCCTCCCTAATACTAACTACATTTCTACGAGTTGCATGGGAAGGGGAAGAGGAAAGGGAAGGGAAGAACGTGAGACTCGGAGAAGGGGAAGAGAAAGAGGGGTTTTGCTTGCTTTTCCTTTTTTTTTCGAAATCTCAAGAGCCTTATATGCATGGGTTATTTTTGGAGGAGGACCCGAGGACGTGACGTTGATTTGTAGCGAGGTTGACGGGAAGCATTTTGTGGACTTTGGATCATCAACGCTTCACTTTGAGAAAATGAAAAATCCCAGACCATGGGTCGTTTGCCTTTTACACATGCAAATGATGTGCATAAGTAAATATTATATATGCACATGATATATGTGAGTGTCTCCTCGAGATTCTTGTGAGACGTAGTCCGACTTGTGAGGCCAGTTTGTAAGTTGGGGAAATGTGTCTTTATAATAAGGGTCCCAAGATAAAAAAAATCAGCCCATCAGATCACCTTAGCCGTTGATTTATTAGCCATAAAGTTTAGAAGTATTTTAACAGTGGGTTTCTTCTGGACCAATCCCAATGGTGGATAAAGGTTTGATTAGAGTGAAAATGAGCTTGTTGTGAGGTCATAGGAGGATGAGAGTGTTAAACGACTAGCATGGATAAAAGAAGGGCCTAAGTGGGCCCCATGAAGCTAGACTATATATAACGTTGCTTGTAGGGGGACATTTCTCATGTTACATATGCAAGTGTTACACATGCAAAAAAAAAATTACCGTTTTATTTATTTATTTTGATGGTATGGTTATCCCTGAGTTCTTTGACCCAACAATTCTAATGCTCTGAGTGGCGCCCACTAAACCTATAGAAATGCACATCGGGCAAATCTAGAGCAATTTCGAACACAAGATATGGAGAGTAAACCCATGCCTTATATCACTCCTCCAATTCCCAAGTGGGTATAAAGCACATTATCATGTATGTCATATCATCATTTTGATATGAGTAAATGAGTATATCTAATGGTTTTAGATTAATTTAGTTTTTTTGAATGTTTAACAAAATTTTCAAAATCTATATAAATTTAAGATAATCAACTTCAAGGTCGTGGGTTTAATTAGTTAAATAAAAAAATTTAAAAAAATTATTAAATATGTGGGCCCCACGAGAATGAGAAAAATCAAGGTCTTTGGTGGCCCAAGTTGAGAAAAATCATCATGTAATGCCTTTTGCCAAGAGTGTAGAGAATTCCTAAACTGATGGAGTGCAACTCTACAATGGGGTCTACCATTGAAAAGCCAACTTGTGGGAAATGAACATCCTCACCATGTATGAAATATCCTTGATAAGTTTTCATACCAGAGGGGCGTTGGAACAAGAAAAAGGAGAAGAGAGAAGGAGAATTGTAAGACCCTGATTCAGGTTTGATGTGTTTAGCTTCAATTAAGCCGAATATTAATCTCTAAGTGGGATTAGGGGACGTTTGGCTTAGGTTGTGAGTTAGATTAGAGTTTTTCATGGCTTTTTGGGAATTTTGAGAGCCATTGAGCTTAGACTGCCACGCCATGGGAGGTCTGACTCATGTAAGTGCGGGCAGAATTATTCTCGATTTTGAAAATTTTCAATTTTGACTTCTTTTGATAGGTCATGTTGACGACCCCTTCAACTTTTTTATTCATTCCATCCATGTTTGAAGCCCAGAAACCCAGGTTTTCAAACAAAAGAGCTAAACAAACTTTTCACAACAAAATCTGTGCACGATTTTCAACATTTTTGAATCATGCAAAAATTGTACTTTTTGGAAATTAGATTCTTTCGATGATCAACTTTCTCTTCTTCACCGATCGCATTCTTGGCCCACAAATGGGGTTTCCAAGCCCTTGAAGTTATAGAGCTATGAGGCCCACAACCCACTTAAGTTTAAAACTCAAAACCAGCTCATTCTTCCTCTTCTTCGTTTCAGAATTCAAACCAAAGAAAAGAGAGGTTCTCCTCCCTCTTGTCCCCTCCTCTCCTTTGCATGCCTTGATTTCTTTAACCAAAAGTGAAATCTGAATTCATCTCCATCCTCTCCATCACTTGAGCTTTCTAGGGATGCCATTTTCAAGGAAATTCAGCTAAAACTTTCCTTCTCTTGAAGTTTTTCTTCTTGATTAGAGTTCTTCCAGGTGAGATCTTGATTTCACCACTTAGTTATGATCTCTTAGGGCCAATTTGGCATCGTTCTTGTGTTGTTCTCAATTTTGTGCTCGAATCAAGTTGTGCTGAGCTTATGTTGTGCCAGCACTATACTCTGCATAACTCGTTTGGCATCATTATATTAAATTACTCTACTGAAAATCTGCTGTACGGGACTTGTTTGGTAACATTATAAAAGTTTTGATCTAATGAGAGGACGTATGATTTACAATTTGAGACCCAACTTTTATTGTTTGTGCCACTGTATTATTATCGTACATGGGACCCACCTATAGTAATTACAATGTGGTACCCACCTTTAAAAATTAAAACATGGAACCCATTCTCATAGGATTTATAATGTGGGCCCACCTTTATAGGAATTATAATATGGGGCCACCTTTTGTGAATGTAAATATGTGACCCACCTTAAGAAATTACAACATGGTACCACATTTAGAAATTAGAATATGGGGCCCAAATTCATAGGATTTACAATGTGGGTCCACCTTTTATGGTCGTGATCATGTGACCCACATTTATGAATGACAAAGTAGAGCTACATTTTTTGTGATTGTGGATACATGACCCACCTTTAGAAATTACAATGTGGTGCCCACCTTTAGAAATTTAAACATGGGGGCAGCAAATTCATAGGATTTAGAATATGGGCCCACCTAATAGGAATTATAATGTGGGGGCCATCTTTTTGTAATTGTGAACACCGGATTCACTTTTAAAAAGTTACAATGCGATACCCACCTTTAGAAATTTAAACATGGGGCTACATTCATAGGATTCACAATGTGGGCTCACATTCATAGGATTTACAATGTGGTTTCACCTTTTGTGATTGCGACCATATGATCCACCTTAAAGAATTATAAAGTGGGGCTACATTTTCTATGATTGTAGACATGGGACCCATCTTTAGAAATTATAACGTGATCCCCATCTTTATAAATTAGAAGATAGGGCCCACATTCATAGGATTTTTAATGCGGTCCCGCCATTATAGAATTATAATATGGGCCCACCTTTTGTGATTGTAACCACGTGACCCTTTTTTAAGAATTATAAAGTGGGGCTACCTTCTTTGAGGTTGTGAACATGAGGCCTACCTTTAGGATAAGTGAAAGGATTTAGAGTATTTAAATGGGATTCTTTAAAATGCAAAAGATAAGTAAGAAACAATTTGTTTCTTAAAAAAGGAAAAAGTTTTTTTGTTCCCACTTTCTTATGCCAGTGGGATAAGATTTTGAGATTCCTTCTTGTGAGATTAAAATCCGGAATAGTGATTTAGACATACCAAACATGTTTTCCACAACTGTATCTCATGGGAACATGGGAACATCCCACTAAAACGATTCCAAACACGCCCTTAGATCCTTTAGAGCCTTCTTTTGATGCATACAAACTCTGTTTTGAATGGGTTCTTTTTCTTTCAAAATTTTTTGGGGATTTTGAGGTGTTTTAATGGAGCTTTTGTAGATTGGAGTTTCCAACTGTTGAGAGGAGTTGTTAGAGTGATTTCTGGTACCCAATTGTGCTAAGGCAAGTGAATGATTGATAATTACATGCATGCATAGCTGTATTCTATTTTCTTTCTTTAAAAGTTTTGAGTTAAATTCTAAGTAATTTCAGTTATGTTTTGCTATATATTGGATGTTTGATCTTTAGAGGTGAATTTAATTTCAATGTTTCTACCCAATTCTCTGTAGGAATTCAGTTATGGTAAGAGCATGTCTTAGCAACTTGTGTGGTGAACTTTGTTTCTAAATTTCCTTCAACCCTATTGTTTAACATCTGATTTATTATTCAAATTGAATATGGAATGGATGGTAATGTTTGTGGTTGGATGAAGGTTTGTTTGAGGCAAAGGGAAGCCCAATGTTGGTGTAGGAAAGATGGTTGAGCTAAATAGAAGAAAGGAGGACCGAAAACATTCAAAAGGGGCAATAATTTCTGCACTTGACGAGCTGCAGGCAGTAGCTTGTTGACACAAAAAATGTCACTTTGCCTCATCAACATCAAAAGCTATATGGAGCCGCATCCTATTGCAAACAGGCAAAGCTGCTTCAAGCATCAAATCTTGACAAAACCAAACAAAAACTATAAGATCTCTCAAAGTAGCCTACACATGAAGTTTCGGGCCATTTCGACACCATTTGGCCTAACTTCAATCCTCCAACAGATGAGCGGGAGCTCCCGACGGCGACAGTGTAAAAAAACATCAAATCTTCGATCAGAGCCTATGGATGGTCTCAAAATACTCCAAAAGGCTCCATGTTGAATTTCAAGTCAAACCGACACCGTTTGACCCTCCATCAGCTCTCAAACGGCGAAATCAAGCCTCCCGGCGGCGAGAACCTCTGATGCCGTCACTCATCAAACAAAACACATGAGTAGCTTCTGCATGCTTCCAAAGGGCTGCATGTCAAATTTCAGGTCATTCAGACAACGTTTGACCCGGTTTTGATGCTCCGAAGCAAAATCAAGCCCACCGGCGGTGAAGCTCCCTGGGACCATGGCACCCAAATCGGAGCTAGTGGATCATCTCAAAAATGACTCCAACAGGCTCCCCGTCAAATTTCAGGTCAATCGGACATCGGATGACCGTACATCAAAGCTCAACATCTTCCGCACGGTGAGATCAAGTCAAGCATCGACGGGACCCCAAACGGCTTCAAAACTCAAATAAAAGCCCATGGTTGGTCCTATCTAATGCCTAAGAAGCTTCACCTCAAATTTCAGGTCATTCCGACTTCGTTTGACCCAGTTTCAACTCTTGGCGGAAAATCGGCTACAGAGTCTTCGGCTTTTCCAAAAATAGGAAACTTTGTGCTCTGATTTGCACAGCCTTTCGACAGGTTTTCTTCAGAGGAATCAAGCCAATAAATGAGGAGAAATGTCAAAGAAAAATATAGGAGAAAACAGAAGCGAAAAAGCCCGAGAAACGACCAAGAAACGGCGACCGGAAGGCGACCGAAAAGTGGACCAAAGTCCAAGGTCGCCGACGACCATGGGTGCATGGTCGCCGGCGACCCTGGAAATCCGGGTCTCCGGATTTCCGCCAAAAGTGCCGTTTTTTCCGTTCTTTTTCATGTTTCGCGATGTTTGGCCCCTGTGATTTTTTTAAAATCTGATTTTTGAGGCATGATATCCGTCGATATTCGTCTACATCACGGATCCGCCATCGAAATCATTTGATCATCATCGGACACTCCGAAACTACCAACTGGCCGACCAAGAAAGTACACTTTCTGCCCGACCGATCAAGAAATCGACTTGACAGATGCTGCCGTCCCATTAGTGGCAACCAATGTCTGAATTTTCATTGTCATCCGACATCAAACAACGTACGGATCCATCGATGATCATCGCAAGAAGAATTCCAAAAGACGCGGCGCGGCCCGCAACTCTTCAAGCGACTCAGCGGCCAATTAATGAAGTTAAATGACCCTTTTATGGCAATTTATTAAGGTCATTAACTCATTATTTTGAACGGCCCAATCAGAAGCCAAGAAATGGGAGTTACAAGTCCAATTAATCATGACAATTAACCATGTAACTCCTATCATTATGGAGATTAATCATGGTAATTAATCATGAAACTCCCATCATCATGGAGATTAAATGCCCATTATTCTCCATCGGCCAATCAAAAACCAAGAAAAAGGAGTTACAATATAAAGAATTAAATCTTGTAACTCCTCCCATCATGGAGCATTAATACCATTAATGCCCATAAAACCCTCCTAATGGTCACCAAAAGCCTATAAATAGGCGGTCATTCCAAGGAGAAAGGGTCTTGAAAATTGTACGAAAAAATCATCTGAAGAGTTCTGAAGAAATTGTCCTAGAAATCTCTACACAAAAAGAAGCTCTCTCGCCTTGAAGAAACTCTGCTACAAGCACTACAAGGTGATCGAAGTCCCTTGGGGGGCCACCCCCCCCCCAAGATCTCCTCTCTTCTTCTATCCAACATGGCCTAGTGCGGCTTTTCAGCCTGTCTACTTGGTTTTTTATTGGATATAAGACCTTCCCTTGGTCTTTGTCCTCTAAAAATCTGAGGTCCAAGCCAAGCCAAGTGAATCAAAGCATCAAGTGTTCTCATCTGAAGGACGATGGCGGAGTCCATACATGACTCGCGACCGTCGATCTGAACGAGTCCCCACGATCTCTTGAGAAGTCAGATTCCTTTTCTTACTTTTCTGTTGTATTGTGTATTTTTCTAAAGAGACATAAAAATCACATTTCTTGTCTTTACATTTTGATGAGATTTGTAAACTGCCTTTTATGGCACAAAATCGCCTTCTACGGCACAAAACTGCCTTTCACGACAAATTAAACAAAATCGCCTCTCACGGCATTTTAAAACCTTGTCTCTTTCTTTAAAATATATGTGCAATGGAAAGTTAGAAAAAAAGTTGATTTCCTTTTCTACTTGTGAAGGTGAATCTCCGGATCACCACTTCAAATTCCGAGTAGAATAGAAAATCTGGCATACCCGTACAAAAAAATGTTGATTCTTGCTCTTTTTTTTCTCTTCGCCCCGCCGCACCTCGGCGGACCCGGGATGAAGGAAGGCAAGAAAGAAAAAGACGGGTCCATCATAGCTTAGCCCACTCAAGCGAGCCAGGCCATTGGTTGGTGAGAAGCTGCCAGAAGGCCAACTCGCTCGAGCGAGATGAAGCCCGCTCGAGCGAGCCCAGGTTCCGTCCCGGGGCATTTTGTATGCATCGTTTTCCCCTATTTTGTTGTAATGTGTTCCTAGGGATCCATTTATGTTTGGGGTAGAAAATTTGGATGTAAATATGTATTTTATCTTGGAAATCAAGGGGGAAAGCGGGGAGGGGGGGGGGGGCGCGGTGCATTTGTAATTGATTTACTGGGGAAATACCACGACATTATCCAAGTCTCAATGTACGCACTCTAAGGTCTAAAATGTTGGATAACTTCAGAGGTACCAAATTCATTTTCATAACTTGACATTTGGATGTTAAGTGCTCATTGAGACGGCTCTGGGTAAGCCACTTAGCTACAACTAATTATCCCATTCCAGATGTGAGAATTTTGTATGTTTTCTTATAAAACATTTTGAGTAACTCCGTGTGGTTCGCTAGCTGCAAAAATCTTGATAGGGCTATCCTTCTGTTAAGTTTCGTATGTGTTTTATGTCCAGGGTAACTCCTTATCAAATTCAAAATATATTCCTTGGATCTGTCTAAGTTGTCCATGATTTTTTTGTCGGCACCACTAAGCTTGGGTCGCCAGGTAAGTTTGATCAACCGGTTTGAGATCCTTAAATAATTCTGCCAACTGCAGCTTGGAATTCTATTTGTATGCCATCCGTTTCTCGGCAGTTTGATGCCCAAACATATGTATATGTATTTGTCTGTTCCGACCATTTCATATGTTGGCGGTTATCTGTTTGTCTGCTCTCCTTACCTAGGCGATGGATGGGAGAATATAGCTCGGTGTGGTTGCCATCTATCATCTGTTTTTATCTGTTTTATTTGTTTTATCATTTACTTCAGTAAGTTTTCTATTTTGTTCAATTAATTCTAGTATTTAATCTCTTCTATTTCTTTATTATTCTATTTAAATTCCAAATATGGCTTCCCATATATATGTGATTTTCGTACATATTTATCATGTCCTCACCTGTATTATTCACCTGCCAGACCTTCATGTCTGATACTTCATTATTTGGTGCCCAGATGTAGACCCCGTTGGCCGTGAGGTGAAGCATTAGGAGGAGGCGGGCCTCCGTATGCTAGAGAGTGGCAGCTCGCCGATGTCATCTAGACATCAGGTTAGGCCATGAGCTACGTGTCACCTTTTGAGAGTGTTGACTTCATTTTGGGTTTTGCTTATAAATGCCTTGTTGGCTTCTCTTTTGGGGTTGTAAATAGTAAACTTACTTTCTCTTGTGATGTAAATATGAAACCTCAATGATGTGTATGTTTAGTTATGTTCTCACTCTGACATGAGTCTTCACATTTTATATGTTGTTTGATTTACAAAATTGAGTTTGCTACATGCTTCCGCAAATTAATTAGTCATGTTTGCTTGTGAGGGGTCGGAATGTGAAATCCTCACCATGGAAGCCTGTGAGAAACAGTGTGGGCGGGTGAAATTTTCGGGCTTGCTGCCTGGATTAGGGCCCTGGTTAGCTCGTTTCCAGTTTGGGGGCATGACAGAACTGTCACAACCCAACCCAACTCAGCATGAAATTTTCCGCTTTGGCCCACGTGTGCACGCAAGGAATACCCAGGAGGTCACCCACCCTAGTCCTGCTCCCGCCCGAGCATGCTTGACTCCATAGTTTTTACGGTTTTCCGGGCCGTACAATTTTTAAAAGGCCTCATGTTGAGTTAAGACAAAGTCTGACTTATAAGACCAAGGATTTGGATAGCTCATTTCCATTGTAGGACTCATGTATTCCTCATATTGCAAACCCAGTCCATATACAGACCATTCTAATTGTCCTTCTTCAGGGGGTCACAACATGGAGCGTTACAATCTCCCCCATTGGGAATACAACCGTCCTCGGCTCTAATACCAACTGTCACAACCCCGCCCAACTCAGCATGAAATTGCCCGCTTTGGCCCACGTGCGTGCGCTAGGACTTCCCAGGAGGTCACTTACCCTAGTACTGCTCTCGCTCGAACACGCTTAACTCCATAGTTTTTAGGGTTTCCAGGGCCGCACAATTTTAAATGGCCTCATGTTGAGTTAATATAGAGTTTTACTTATAAAACCAAGGATCTGGACAACTCATTTCTAGTGTCGGACTCATGTATTCCTCACATTCCAAACCTAATCCATATACGGACCCTTCTAGTTGCCCTTCTTCAAGAGGGTCATAATCATAAGGCGTTACAAGAATAGAAAGAAGCCCAGTCGGTGATGAGATTAATGGAGAAGAATACGAAGAAAATGAACAAAGGAGCAGGAACGCAGACTATAAAAATGGGATTTCTTAAATTACAAATAAGTCATCTTTCTTCAGGTATGAAAATCAGCCAGAAAAGGGTCCAAATGACATCAGATTGGCTCAAACCAAGAACCAAATCTCCCAAAATCAAACCAATTTTCCAACAGACCCAATATCACTAAATCACTCTAACTATTAATATCCGCTCATAAAATCTAAAATTAGAAATAGGTCCTTCTTGGTCTCTAACTTAGTCCAGAATTCTCCAAATATAGCTTATTATTAATCTAACACACAGAACTATGTAATTAACTCCTAAACAATATTAATTAAATAAAAAGAATATAATTATAAATCCGGATCTCCAAGGATCAATTAATCTATTATTAAAAAATCAACTTTGCTTTTATTGATAAATAACTTAAAAATCATAACCCAACATATTGGCACACAATTTTGTCCTAATGGGGCATTGGATATTAAAAAATGCAAACATGGCCTAGCATCCACACATGTTCGGTGTATATTGGGGATGGGAACCATTAGTCAGATGATATGTCATAGCACCGGATTGTCATCTGTGTGTGGGGGATCAGGGATGTGTAATGTAGATCACATGAACAAATGGCATGCCAAGTTTCATCCTCTTGAGGACCTTTGCTTTTGTGATCTATGTTAAGACAACACTTCAGCTACCCACTACTAAGAGTCAAGTCCATATATAAGGGCCATATCACTCGAGAAAGAGAGAGATGGTTGAGAGAGCAAGAAAGGAGAAACGTTCTTTGTGAGAGAGATATTCTTTGTGAGAGAAGCATTCTTCATGAAAAAGATGTTCGCAAGAGAGTCGAGAGGGAGAGAGGATTTTCACAAGGAGGGTGAAGATTTTAGATTTTATGCCTCCTTCGCCTTGTGGATTTTGCAAACCCCATGGGGAGGTTTAGATCTGAGAATACGCAAAAGCGAGGATTTGTTTGCCCAGAATCAATGATGATTTACTATTCTCAAACTGAGATTATCGGTAATTTTGTGGAAAGCGAATCCTTTGTATACAGACATGGTCACAAAACGTGATTTGCAGGAGTTACCGAATTGGGAAAAGATAGAAGGCCAAGGGTTTGCAAGAGAGAAACTAAGAGAGGGAGAAGTTATGGATTGGAAAAAGATGGAAGGAGTTACTGTTCTCCAAAGAAGATAAGGAGAAGGTCAAATAAATTCTTGAGGGTCAAAATCCATTGAATAAATTGAAGTTGATTTTTCAATTGAAATTAGTTGGCTTCATATATTATTATAATTATAACTAGTAGAGCACACCCATGCTAAGCCCGCATCTAGTTATAAAAAAAATTTTAAGAAAGAAATATTTTCAAGAAAATAAAGAAATAGAAAATAACGTCTAAATTGGTTTCTTATTTCCGAAGAATGAATTTCTAATGAAAGGGGTGGATAAATAAACCTAAAGCTCAAGAGAGAAATTGAAGAATTAAAAATATGTATTGAAAAAAAAAAACAAATTAAAAGCATCATAAATCCGAACATGAAGTAAGAATTATATAAAAACACAGAAGTAATAAAAAATAGCAACATATAGAAAAAGAAATGATGCCAACATGTGATAGAAAAAAGGAAGAAATCTAAATGATTAAACAAATTACCTAAATAAGTTGAACAAGAAAAGGATCTTTTCATAAGAAAAATGTTTTTTTTTTCTAAGAACTTATCTAGTAAAGGTATATAAACAATATTGGTGTGAAGGCCTTCTACTGGATGATATGGATAAAATATTTGCTGCTTTTACATAGGGCACTAAATAGAAAGTTCCTACTAACAAAAAGATATGGAAAATATAGAAATTAATTGAGTAGTACACAACCACACTTCAATCAGCCACCTTGTATATTGAGCGAGAGTATATTTTTAACTAGCCATAGCTTGCTGTGAC
The DNA here is from genome assembly GCA_029852735.1 of Persea americana. NCBI lineage: Eukaryota > Viridiplantae > Streptophyta > Magnoliopsida > Laurales > Lauraceae > Persea > Persea americana. Next base: position 29,581,697 of record CM056816.1, on the reverse strand, counting down.
CCAATATGCATATTTAAAATGATCACATTCCATATATCTTGAAAACAAACATAATAACAAACATCCCACCATATGAAAAAACATTCTTGCGTGTAATGTTCCACTAATGGCAAAAACCATACTTTATACAATCGCGTTGTATCCATTTGCCTAGAAAAAAGAAAGAAATAAATAAAAGAGGTCCTTGATTCAAATAATAAAATCTGGAACGTAGAAATTTGTTCCAGACCCCCTTAAAAAAGGCTAACTAGTTATTACTCAAAGGTGATGAGATAGTAAGAGACGAATATTTACAAAAGGTCTTGTAGAGAAGAGTAGTCGCCTGTCGTAAGACCCCGACTCTTAAATTGCATGTATTAGTACTGATTAGTTATAATTTATATTAATTATTTTCATTTATTAGTTTCGCTAAGTGGTTTAGAGGTGGACCAACTTATTTTGATGGTTAGGACATGTTTTAATTTGTATAGCTTTGGGAAGTTTTTAGGGTGTTTTGGCCAAGTCGGGTGACTTTAGGGGCCTATTGTAATTTCGGGAAAGGCTAGGGGGCTATTTTTAATTTAAGAAGAATTTTTGCCTTGACTTCATTTGACCGACCTCATCATGTCCTATGAGTTTCATGTTTTGTCCATAACTATTCGAAGCCCAAAAACCCTTCATTTTACTATTTTTGCCCTCTCAGACCTAACGGCCTTTTCCCCAAAAATAGTGTCATCTCTTTCCAAAAGTTGTTGAAACTCAGAATTCTTGGGCTCATCTGATAGATAATATCATGTCCAACAACTTTCATGTTCACTCCGCGCCCATTCGAGGCCCAGACAACCCATTTCCCAGCCATAGGGGCAGAAGAGTCTTTTCACTTAAAACTTGAACCTAAATTTTGATACCTCCAAACCATGTCAAATTTATGTATTTTTAAAATTAGATTTAATATCATAAACTTTTATCTTTGCAGCGCGTCAATCCGAGGTCCCGATCATTAGTGTTGTCGTTGAGTCTGAGAACTAGTAATGGCCCCACCTAACTTAGTAGATGAAACCCCACCTCCATTCATTCTCTCATTTTCTTTTCTCCCTCACTCAGTCACGATTTCAGCCAGCTAAAAGCCCTCCTCTCCTCTCCATTTCACTCTCTTCCTCCTCCAAACTCTGCTAGATCGCCGCCAAATCAAAATGAAAGCTCGCCAAACGGGTTCTCCTCTATATCTCCTCCCCAAAGAACCCATTTTCATGCAATTTCAGGCCATGGCAGCCCCTAAACTATTTCTCCTTTGTCTGGCATCTTAGAGGTAAGATATCTCTCCCATCTCTTAGGAAGACCTAGGGCATACCCTTAGGGTCCTCCATGCCCACATGCATGCCCTAATTCAAACTCTTTCTTGGATTTCCAAATTCGAGGGTTCTAAGCTTAGCTTTTTGTGGTTTTTGAAATTAGGTGATTTCCTTCAGATTAGGCTTGACTAGAAGCTTGTTTGGAATTGCTAGAGACCAAGGCAAGTGATTAGTTTCAAAATCTAAATGTATTTTCTAGTCATGTATTGGTTCCATGTGTCTACTCTACATATGTTCCAGTTTTGGTACTCATGTTTAGCTCACCATTTGGTCAATAAATGCTAGTTATCAATGGCTTGAATTAGTGTTAAAATGATGCCCAATTAATCCTCTAAATGTAGCGCAAAAGGCCGTAAAAGTTGTCAAGGGAAGGGGAAGAAAATGTATGAAAATCATGCTCCGCCTGACTATGTCTGAAGGCTTCGAACCCAGTCACGGTTAGCCGTACATGGCTTACAGCTAGACGTGAGCCATCTCCGACAGGTTCGACAGTTGTCGGACCGAGCTCAGTTTATAGCTTCTTGAACTCAATTTCTTCGCCTTTCTTTCCCACTTTTCTTGGTTGATTCTTGGGACTTGTGCACCACCATTTAGGGCCATTGTTGCCCCCTCTAATGCACCAATTGGAGGAAATTAATTATGATTCTTCAAGTTGGAATCTAGTATCTCAGGCTTAGAGTTTTGGGACATGACTCAGATTTGCTCGGACTTGTTTCTCGGTCTACGAATTTGAGTAGTTTGAGTTATGTACTCCACTTGGAATTGTACAAAAGCATGTGTGGGACATTAATGAATGGAATGTAAGCTTATTTAAGGCCCAATGATGTCTCTACATCATAGAGCACCAAGGTAACACATACTTGACATCTAGACCTTAAATACACATAAGAGCGTTTCCTAACATGTCAATGGTAGTTCCTGGACCTAAACTGGATTCTAGGAGGTATTCCATATTTGTTTGGCCAATCGACTCTAGTTTGCACATTGCTTGTACTTTTCTGCTTGCATGCACGGGGTATCCTTGTCTGTCTTGCACACAGTAGCTACCCACCGTACCTGATTCTATACCCGGACTTAGAATGGATGGTTAGGTCTAGAAAGTCATGCTTGGTGGCGAATGAGCGATTATTGCCATTTCTGATTCCACAGGGTGACACAGTCCTAGGCTTAGTGTATCATGAGGTCGACGAATGTGCGATTATGTGCCGCGTCTTTCCTTGTGCACTGGATCCGAAATCTACTCCTTTTATCCTTTTGGGACACCCCTTTCATGCTGAAATGCTGTCTGATAATTCCCAGACCCTAGGTTTGATTTCAAGATTGTTTTCAACTTAATCAAATTGTTTTATTCATTTTTCCCCAAAATTACAAGATTTTGCTAGAGTTGGTTTGTTTAACCTTTGTTTAGCCAGTTTTGTATTCCCAAAAGACGACTCAATCTGTTTATCTGGATTTGCTTTATTTTGAGCGTAGCCTCCTCTACCCTAGCTACCGCCTCTAAGGTAGTGCCCTGTTAGTCTATCTTAGATTCTTGAGTCAGGCACCACTAGGCTTCGCCCTTTGCTTGGTTAGGCCAACCTTGTCTGGGTTTGGATCATATTTGTTATTATACCGTTGTAGTTGGTTTATTTGTTTGCTCTCCGGTCATGCTACCGTGAGTTAGCCGCCACTCTAGCCACACCACACACAGCCGAGAGTGTGACCCTCTATTTGGACTTGTAATTTGCTCTGTCACTGTCACTCCGCACGCAACTGTGATGGAGAAATAACTTGTGGATTACCCCCTGGTTTGCTAGGACTGGATAGTATACATGTACATGAACCTTGATTACTTCACATGCTTTTCAATATCTTTTTATGAGTGACTTGCCTAGTTTTACTATCCTTCACATCTTGATATTTATCATCCTACTTATATTCTTATTTGTTGCAAACATATTATATTTTTTCATTAATCACATACCAAGCCATCGTGTCTGATATGTTGCACCTTTGGTGCTCTAGGTAGCACGTCATTGCTTGAGTTGGAGTTCGTGGAGGCGGCTATGGAATTGTAGGTATCTGAGGTTTGTAGCGCCAGCAATGTCACTTAGTTGTCGACTTGTCACTGGAGTTATGTCACATCTTGGGGGTAGTATTTGTATTAAGTTTATTGTATTTGTATTGGCTTTTATTACCTTTTTCTTTCGGGTTTGTAATTAAGGCACTATATAATTTGTAACTTGAACATATTTGGGAAATAAATTATCCTGTTACATACTATCATCTCTGTATTATTCTCATTTATATTTTGTACCAGTTTAATGATGGGCCTCATGATGATAGCTTCATGCTAAACGGTTTGGTGCGACACGGAATCCAATGGCCATAGACTTAGGTTTGCAACGCCACGTAAGCTTCCGCGAAAATATTCTTGTATGTGATGGGATTTGGATCTCCTCACACGCGCGGATCTTGGGAATAACCAATATATTACTTAATTCCCAGTAGCGCGAGATTGGATAGCTGCAGAAATCTGATTTTGGGTCATGACACCTACAGAACACCAAGGATGGAACTTATCCTCTGTCGTTCAAGCTTCATAATTATGTCACTAAAATGTTGTGGAAACCCCACTGTTAAGGCAGACTTAAGAGGACTGTAAGGCTGCTACCTAATAAGCTTAAGATACAGAGTTGTCATTATCATCTGCTCAATTTCTATGACCTAGTATTTCTTAAATAAATCCTGTACCAACAAAGTTTAGAATGAAAAGTTAGAAAAATATAAAAATAAATTAAAAGTTAATTGAGAAAGAATTTGAAGAGGTCCATTTCATCATTAAAATTGGACTCCAAAACCAATTGCTAAAATATAGTATAATAGTCAGATTATATCCAATAAACAAAAGCTACTTGTTAACAAAACAATAACTAATATGATACAAAAGAATAGTATTTAAGTTGTATCTTGAGAATACGATTTCAGATGGTAAGCACGAAGTTTTAAAAATAAAAAAAAGTTATTGATAAAACTCATTACTACCCAACAAATGTAGATATGATGCATGAAATATTGGGAGGATTTGAGCCAAATCCAAAAATAGGATTCTAACCCAATTTCAATTTTTATAAATTCCACTCCATTTGATATTGCTTTTTTATATAAAAAAAAATCTAACATACAGCTCGCAAGATCCAACTTAAGTTCACCATCATCAATTTGGCTATAATATCTTCCTTGTGATCCCAACTAATTTTCTATAGTCAATGCAAGCACGCCAACTTGTTAGTATTCTAGTTGGAACAAGATCATCATTGGTGTTCTTAATGACAGTCACACATCTAAAAGTTTTAACATTTCAGCCCTAACCACCTCTTCCATGGTTGGATTTAGCCGACGTTGCATTTGCCTTGAAGGCTTTGCATTGTCTTCAAGAAATATCCTACGCGTACACACCAAAGCGCTAATTCCCTTTATATCGATAATGGTCGATGCTATCGCACTCTTATGTTGTTTGAGAACCCTCAATAGTTTTCTCTCTTGGTACTTCTCCAAGTGCAAGGAAATGACTACTGGAAACGTTTCATCCTCCTCGAGATATGCATACCAAAGGTCTGGGGGAAGGGGTTTTAGTTCAGGCTTAGGTGATGTCTCTTCAAAAGGGAGAGACTTGGAATCCATAGGGCAAAGGCCCTCAAATTAGGGTTTCCACATTGCATTGCTATTTCATCAAAGTGTTAACATCGGATTCCATGAGACCGGCCATGGCCATGCTTGACTCCATTGTCTCCAAAGATGAGGAATCAAAATTATCTTGAAGGGTTTCCTCGACGAGAATGTCGATTAAATCAACCTCGTCGATCTCATCCTCACCATCCTGTGGTTTCTTGCAGACATTAAAGATATATCTTGAGCTCAATCGTCATATTGCCAAACAAAAGCTTCATAACCCCATTTCGACAATCGATTCGTGCATTTGATGTGGTTAGGTGTACAAAATGATAAAATCTACTGGAAAGTAGAATTTGTCGATTTGGACCAGCACATCTTCTATTACCCCCATGAGGTTTTTTGACTAATCGATCAGTTAGTTGAAGAGTCACCTTGGTAAGTTTCAAACTCGCCTAGCCCCAGTTACTCATAAATTGAGTACGGTAGCAGATTCACACTCGCCCCAAGATCTAGAAAGGCTTGTTCAATCCGGAAGTTTCCAATGATGCATGAGATTGTAGGGCATCCCAAGTCCTTAAATTCGAGGGGAGGGGGGCTAAAGAATAACAATTGTTCAGTTAAGAAAATCATTTTTCGAACATTTGGCTTTCGCTTAATCGTGCATAAATCTTTCAAGAATTTGGCATATAACATGACCTGTTTGATCGCGTCCCACAGCGGGATGTTAATTTTTACTTTTTTGAAAATATCGAAAATCTCTTGGTTTAACATCATCTCTTTGGATTGTTGTAACTATTGTGGGAAAGGAACCATGAGCTTAAATGGTTGCAAATCATACATTTTCTCTTTCTTGCTACCAGCTGCATTCTCATCCTCACCCTTAGGTGATGATTGTGTTTTCAAATGATTCGAGGATGTTGATTTTTCAACTTTCTTTGGATCATCTTTACTGATTTTCTTCCCACTTCTAAGGGTGGTTATTACCTTTACTTGTGCTTAAGGAGGTGGTTTGCTTGATCTGCCAACCTCATTTGCCATTTTGCGTAGGGTTGAGGTTGGGCCGAAAACATCCCTTTTCCTTTAACAAAAAGGGCAAAAGGTCAACTAACCAACCAAAGTCCTTAATTCTAGGATTACTTACATAGCAGTTTGACTGAAATTAGTCTGGCTTTTCATACATGCTGTCAGTACATCCTCCGGAGACTTTTCGGCTATGGTGCACTTTGTGCATTCTGTGGAGGAGGCACCTGAGGACCACTTTGAGGAGGTCTCTAAGGCTCTGTAGCATTGGGCCCATTCCTCCAACTAGAATTTGAGTGATTCTACCAGCTCGAATTGTCCTCGATTTGACTACCAAAAGCCTTAGATAAGCATTCATAGCATTGGCCTATTCATGCAACACCTCTTTGAAAGCTGGGATTGTAGGACAATCTTGTGTAAGAAGATGTGGGCAAGCTATTAATAATTCATTAAAATGTTCCGAACACCTAAAGTAGGAATCATTTTCCTTTTGCTTGAGATTCATGATATGCCTCCTTAAGGTGTTGGTTTTGTGAGGAGGAAAGAACATTTTTAAAAACTCCCTAACCATGTCATCCAAGTTGCAACTGATCTAGGTCAAAGAGAGTGCAACCATGCCTTTGCCTTTTCTTTCAAAGACAAGGGGAAGAGCCTAAATTTTACTATATTCTTCCTAACATTGTTGAAGTTCAATGTTGTGCACATGTCATCAAATCCCTTTAAGTGTAAGTATGCGCTTTTGGAATCAAGGCCATGGAGCTTGAGTTAAAGTTCGATCACCCTAGCTTGGATTCAAAGTTTCATGCAGTTGCGGGAATCACCATACACGGTAGAGTGGTCGTTCATGTGGGCTGAAGGTAGTCACGTAGAGTCCTAATCGTTGGAAAAACCATGGGTTTCGCATTGTTATTTTAGTCCCACTGACATTGTCAACCATGTTTTTAGATGATGATGAACTTGGAGTGTTTGAGTTTTCAAATAATTCAATAAACCTCTTTGTTGACACCAAAAATGCCACTCATGCCTCTTCACACATCTTCAACGTCAAGAAAGTCACACAAAGCTTCATCAAGCCATACAAGTGTGATCTCAAAAGCTTTCATACCATTTTTGAGAAGTTAGAAAGTGATTTTTGAGAAGTTACAACGTCATTTCATGTGCGGCAATTTGTCTTACTAAAAAAATGGTCCACAATTATTTTAGGCATCAAATCTTCTCAAAATCACCTGGATAGCTCAACATCCTCCGATACAACCTTGAGGAGCATACACATCAAGTTTTAGGTATGGTTAAAAAATTGGCCGATACCAATCCGATATTTGGGGTGGTGTCAATCTGGGTACACCAACCCCCCCCCCCCCCCCGCCTCCCAACTCAAAAAAAAATCGCAAGATTATTGGCCGAAAAGCGTTAACCCTAATTTTTTTCCCTCTTTCTCATTCTTTCCCTCATCTCCTCAAGAACCCGTCCTCCTTCTCCTCACTTCCAACAACTCTCAATCCTTCAAAAACTCATTTTATTGGTGGATTTGGTGAGGGAAAACCAACTTTGTGGGAAAACCAACTTAACTCCATTATTCATACTATTATGTGGTTTTTTATAGAAAGATCTTCGAAATGAGTAAAATGATCATTGGCATGTCATTCTTGGTTGTAGGTTGTGGTATTCTCTTAGATATACATACTTTTATGCTAGATCTATACATTAGGGGTTTTAGAAATGGATTTTTTTAGATCTTCTACTTTTTAAAAAAATAATTGTAGTTGGTGTATTTATGATACTAATGGCTAATTAATATTGTGTAGATGATAGATCTACTCATATACAAGGTTTTGAGATTATTTTTTTAAAATTTTTTATCTTTGGATTTTTTTAATATTTGAATATTAATATATTATATGTTGGGGATTTCACCATAAATATGTTCTTTTAAGAATACATAATCGTTGTATGGTGTGTACATGATCGATCTATTTCTAAGATTTTTTCCTTTGATATTTGATTTTTTCTTTACTTTTTTTAAATACTAATTAGTATGTAAATAACTTTTTTTTGATGAATTATGTAAATAACTTTGTTTGATAGATCTACTCATATATTAAAATGTGGGGCCTTTCTTTTTTTTTGGATTTTTAAATATTTGAATATTAATAACTTATATTTAGGGGGTTTCACAATGATTATGGTATTTTATTATATTTTTGCACATGACCAGTGCAGAATGACATGTTGGTTCCCGGAGCCCCCAATTATATTAGATGTGATCCATGTATTTGGATAAGATCCACATACATGAGACATAGATCACAAATTTTATACTTAAATTGATTCATAGCCAGTGATGAGATTGGGCATCTCATCTGCTATGACTGCATCATTGTGATCACTACGATATAGTGTGATATGTCTTGATCATCAGAGTGTAATGCTCTAGATCATTGTGCTGGTACATTGGATGTACTGAAGGACCATGATTAGCACCATGTACAAATCTGTCTTTGATTAAAGGATTGCTCTCATAATTGCAAGCAATAGGCTCTTAATCCTGAGAGATTAATGAACTCAAGTTTCTACTATACGTTTATTTTGAGTTATCAATGAGTGAGGCTAATTATAGATCAACACCTCGATGTCTTGGGTATGTGGTAGTTGGGCAATGGAAACATATAATTCTCAAGATGGAATCTATCCTCATGATAAATATCCCCTTGTGCCAATTAATGATTTTATCATTAGTGATGGCACTGATGATTACTGTGATTAATTGGGTCACAAGGATAACAAAAGATAGGTCCAATTTGGTTGGATAAATTTATTCCAATAGATCCATGGATATAATTGATGGAGGAGCCTACTTGTAGTAATTGGGAAGTTTAGGGTCTCCTTGTAACTATTCCTAAGACTGGAGTGCAATTGCATTTAATTAGTGAACTTATTTGCAATTAATTGTGGGTCTAGAGTTCACATGAGATGTGGGGTCCAGATTCCTAGTTGGTGTCAAATTCTAAGGAATCCCTAGTGGTCCCCATGCTAGCCCTAATAAGAGAAGGTTACTAAGATCATTAGAACTCTTAAGGAAAGGAAAAGTATGATACATACTAAGAATAGAAGTGAGACTTCCAATCTTGGTCTAAGAGGAGTGCCACAAACTCTAAATAAAAGGTGAGGGTTAGAGATCTCTACGCACAATAATTATCTCCCAAGTTCCTCTCTATCCTCCGGCTTCTTAGAGATCTCAGGTTTTCTTCTTCTTGGAGATCCCACCATTCTCCTTTAGAAGTTTTGTAAGAGGGCCATAGCGTGGAAGAACACAAAGGCAAGGGTGATCAAAGTTTGCGGGAAAGAGTTCTTCTTAGAGATCAAGTTCTCGATTAGAGCACAACCAAGCTCCAAAGGTATAGATCTATTATCTATTTTAAATTAGTAAATCTAGTTATGCTTGTTATTTCTAGATCTATCTTCTTGATGGATGTTTGATCTTAATGCATGAGATTAAGGTTTTAGATCTTGGGCTTCGGTTCTTGGCCATATGGATATTTGATCCATGCATCAAGTGGGTTAAAAGTTTTGAATACTTATCCTCGAGGCTCACCTACTTCCAACACATGGAAGAAGTATTTAGGCCTGGGGAGTGTAGACACCAAAAATGTCACTTTGCATTTTCAACATCAAAAGCTACATGGAGCCGCATCCTACTACAAACAGGCAAAGCTGCTTCAAGCATTAGATCTTGTCAGAATCAAACCAAAACTGCAAGATCCTTCAAAATAGCTAAAAGAAGGGAATACATGAAGTTTCAGGCTATTTTGACACCATTTGGCCTAACTTCAATCCTCCAGCGGCTGAGTAGGAGCTCCCGGCGGCGACAGTGTTGAAGACATCAAATCTTCGATCAGAGCCTATGGATGGTCTCAAAATACATCCAAAAGGTTCCACACCAAATTTAAAGTTAAACCGACGCCGTTTGACCCTCCATCAACTCTCGGAAGGCGAAATCAAGCCTCTCAGTAGCGAAAACCTCCGATGCCGCCACTCATCAAACAAAGCACATGAGTAACTTCTACATGCTTCCAAAGGGTTGCACATCAAATTTCAGGTCATTCCGACAACGTTTGACCCGGCTTTGACGCTCTGAAGAAAAATCAAGCTTACCGGCGGCGAAGCTCCCCGGGACCATAGCACCCAAATCAGAGCTAATGGATCATCTCAAAATGACTCCAATAGGCTCCTGTCAAATTTCAAGTCAATCGGACATCGGATGACCGTACATCAAAGCTCGACATTTTCCGCACGGTGAAATCAAGTCTAGCATCGACGGGACTCCAAATGGCTTCAAAACTCAAATAAAAGCCCATGGTTGGTCCTATCTAATACTCAAGAAGCTCCACCTCAAATTTCAGGTCATTCCGACATCGTTTGACCTCGTTTCAACTCTTGGCGGAAAATTGGCTACGGAGTCTTCGGCTTTTCCAAAAATAGGAAACTTTGTACTCTAATTTGCACAGCCTTTTGACAGGTTTTCTTCAGAGGAATTAAGCCAATAAATAAGTAGAAATGTCAAGAAAAATACAGGAGAAAACAGAAGCGAAAAAGCCCGAGAAACGCGACCGAAAGGCGACTGGAAAATGGACCAAAGTCCAAGGTCGCCGACGACCACGGCCCAAGGTCGCTAGCCCCATGGTCGCCGGCGACCATGGGTGGATGGGTCACCGGATTTCTGCCGAAATGTCTGTTTTTCCGATTTTTTAGCGTTTCGCGATGATTGGCCCCTGTGATTTTCTTAAAATTTGATTTTTGAGGCTGATATCCATCAATCTTCGTCAACATCACGGATCTGCCACCGAAATCATTTGATCATCATCGGACATTCCGAAACCGCCAACCGGCCGACCAAGAAAGCACACTTTCTGCCCGACCGATCGTGAAATCGACTGGACAGATGTTGCCGGCCCATTGGTGCCAACCAATGTGTGAATTTGCATCGTCATCTGACATCAAATAACATGCGGATCCATCGATGATCATCGCAAGAAGAATTCCAAAAGACACGGCGCGGCCCGCAACTCTTTAAGCGACTCGGCGGCCAATTAATGAAGTTAAATGACCTTTTTATGACAACTTATTAGGGTCATTAACTCATTATTTTGGACGGCCCAATCAGAAGCAAGCAAATGGGAGTTACAAGTCCAATTAATCATGACAATTAACCATGTAACTCCTATCATTATGGAGATTAATCATGGTAATTAATCATGAAACTCCCATCATCATGGAGATTAAATGCCCATTATTCTCCATCGGCCAATCAAAATCCAAGAAAAAGGAGTTGAAAAATTCTGAAATTAAATCTTGTAACTCCTCCCATCATGGAGCATTAATATCATTAATGCCCATAAACCCTCCTAATGGCCACCAAAAGCCTATAAATAGGCGATCATTCCAAAGGGAAAGGGTCTTGAAAAAATTGTCTGAAAATTATCCTGAAGAATTATTTGCAAAAAGAAGCTCTCTCACTCTGAAGAAACTCTGCTACAAATTCTACAAGGTGATCGAAGTCCCTTGGGGGGCCACCCCCCAAGATTTCCCCTCTTATTCTATCTAACATGGCCTAGATGCGGCTTTTCAGCCCATCTACTTGGTTTTTTATTGGATATAGGACCTTCCCTTGGTCTTTGTCCTTTAAAAATCCGAGGTCCAAGCCAAGCCAAGTGAACTAAAGCATCAAGTGTTCTCATCTGAAGGAAGATGGCGGAGTCCATACATGACTTGCGACTGTCGATCTGAACGAGTCCCCACAATCTCTTGAGAAGTCAGATCCCTCTTTCTTTCTTCTCTATTGTATTTTGTATTTTTAAAAGAGACAAAAATCACAATTCTTGTCTTTCATCATTGATAAGATTTGTAAATCGCCTTCTATGGCAAAATCGCCTTCTACGGCACAAAACCGCCTTTCACGGCAATCTAAATAAAATCGCCTCTCACTGCATTTTAAAATCTTGTCTCTTTCTTTAAATATATGTGCAATGGAAAGTTAGAAAAAAAAATTTGATTTCCTTTCTATTTGTGAAGGTGAATATCTGGATCACCATTTCAAATTTCAAGTAGAATAAAAAATCTGGCATACCCGTACAAAAAAATGTTGATGCTTGCTCTTTTTTTCTCTTCGCCCCGCCGCACCCCAGCGGACCCGGGACGGAGGAAGGCAAGAAAGAAAAAGACGGGTCCATCAAGTTGGTATACCCGGTGGGACTTGTTCATTTGAGAACACGATGCTTAGAATCTTTGGCTCCTTTCTAGTTGGTGGCCTATGTTGGATCTTGTATCTAAAAAAAAAAAAGCATGAGATGGGATTCTTTGGAAACTTCTTTCTTTGAACCTGTTTCCATTCTTTCTTTTCTCAAACAAAACAAAAAAAAGGTTTTCGAATTTCTTTCTTTTGGACTCAAATTGGAGAAAAGTTTGGTTCTTTCCTTTTCGTACAATGGCTCGCAGAAATGTTTGAGCCAACGTTCGGATTGGGAGAGGCCATTTCCCTCTCTTTGATGGGTCCATTGGAGATCTTTCATAAAAAAAAAAGAGTTTTTTATTAAAAAAAGAAAAAGCTTTTCAAATTCCTTTTTTTTTATTCAAATTGGAGAAACTTTGGTTCTTTCCTTTTCGTACAATGGCTCGCAAAAATGTTTGAGCCAACATTTGGATTGGGAGGGGTCATTTCCCTCTCTTTGATGGGTCCATTGGAGATCTTTCAAAAAAAAATGTTTTTTTATAAAAAAAAAAACTTTTCAAATTCCTTTCTTTTGGATTCAAATTGGAGAAACTTTGGTTATTTCTTTTTCATACAATGGCTCGCATAGATGTTTGAGCCAACGTTTGGATTGGGAGGTGCCATTTTCCTCTCTTTGATGGGTCCATTGGAGATCTTAAAAAAAATATACATTAAGGTTGCACCAATTGCGTTCTTTGACCAAAGTGGATTTAAGAAAAGCCTTATCCAGAGTGTGGAGACAGCTAGACTGTTCGAGGTAAGGGTCCTTTAAACGGTTTCATTAAGTGATCCTACCCTTACTTGGGGGCTAATCTATCCACTAAGGTTTCATAAGATCGAATTGGAAGACCTATGTGCAATCTTCAAAAAAAAAATCTTAAAAAAAAAATCTTTAAAAAAAAAGAATCTTAAAAAAAAAAAAAAACTTCTGTCACTATTGTGTTCAAATTGGAGGAATTTTGGTTCTTTCCTTTTCGGATTTAGGCTCGCAGAAATGTTTGAGCCTGTATTTGGATTGGAATACCATTTGCTCTCTTTTATGAATTCAATCTTGGCTTTTCAAAGAAAAACAACTTCCGTCATTATTGGATTCAAATATGAGAAATCTTGGTTCCTTCCTTTTTGGACTTAGGGCTCACAGAAATCGCTGAGCCATTGTTTGGATTGGAATACCATTTGCTCTCTTTTGCGAATTCAATCTTGACCTTTCAAAAAAAAATCCCATCTCGTGTCCTTTTCAAGGATGCGATTGACAACATTTGTGCCTAGCGGTGCTATTACGCCCTTTCGGGTTTCCTGTATTCGCGACCGACACATTTGTATCTCCAACCTTATATCATTTTACCTCGAGTGAGCTTCGCTTCTCGGTAACTTGAATAAAGGTTTACAATTGCTTCTAGCAGTCACTGGAATGCTCATTTCAAGCCGACCATACTTGCGTTCGGAACAATTGTATCCTCTATGGCGTTTTGCCTTCTTCATTACGCTCAGAAAAGACCATGCCTGCTGAGCAATTTGAAAAGACAAAACCATAGTATAGCCCATTTATGATCACCATATTCTTGTGATTACTAATGGATGTGGTCTTGTTTCAGAAAAGTTTTCCCAAAACTAATAATGGTAGCTTCGTTGACCATCACCTTCAATGAGAACAAGTACTAAGTCATGCTTCAAGAGAAGCAAAGCAAGCGCACTTTCAAGCGCCCCGCCAGCTGCTGAAGCGTCACCTCCCTCGGCAACTCCCAAAACACCGGGTCAACCTCCACTCCCCCGACCATCTTCTTCGGGTCACTGGGACCATTCCCACTACCCGTAGAAGAGACGACGCCTGCTAAGAAGCAGAAGACCGCCCCTCAACGTGTCGCTGCCCCGACACCAAAGGCGGTCGCCAAGAAACCTGAGGCTCGTGGCAAACCCGCGAAGCCTCAACCTGCAAAAACCAAGTCTGTCCCAAGACTTGGTCCCCGCGATCTTCACCAAAACAAAAAAGGTCCCGGACACCTGTAGAGCCAACATACTTGGCTCCTCTCAAGGAGAACCGGTTCTATCCTCTTGCTTACATCAAAGGAGAGAAACCTACCCTCTACCGAACTACAAAAACTACTAAGCACGAGCCGGCTTGCTCATACAAGCCCAAAATCAAGTCGTGCATCACAAGGCCTCGACAAGAACCTGCCAGGGCCTACTCTCCAGCAACTCGACCTTTCATCTCAACAGGGGACGAGCTTGCAAAATTTAAAGCTTCGCTGTGACAGGCTAAGGACCACGTCCAAATCCTGTCCATGCCAGTCTTCAAGGAAGACAAGCTCGGTTGCTGCGCATGAGGGACCATGTCCTTCATTGCCAGAACACAGCCTGAGCTAACCGAAGCTTAAATTGCTCGTCGTATACGTCGCCGTGCGGCATATCGACAAAAGAGATTAGAGAAGCAAAGAACCCAGCATTCTGAGCTTCAAATCTCCCAAAAAAGGGTCGAAAAAGAAAGACCCGACCAAGTTGCTGCTGTCCACATGGTTGGCAAAACCAAAAGACGCTAGAAGTCAGCGACGAAAATACATGTCAGACGGCCAGTGACTCGCAGCGTCTCCCGGACGAGAAGACATCAGGAAGACTCTCCCACTCCTTCGAGCCAAGGACACCAGAGTGATCATTCCTCGGGCTCTTCATCTAGAAGAATGAGCTCCATCTCAGTCACTAATACAGTATCCTCTTTCGACTCACGAAGGATGAATGTCTTGGTCACAAACTTTGAGCAGCCTCCACCACATGACGACATGGCTCTACGCATTCAGCAGCTAGAGCAAGGACAACAGAGAATAGAGGTTCTAATGGAAAATCTCCTTCTCACTCTCCAACGTCCACCAAACAATGGAGAAGTTCCTCCACAAGATGAGGCAAATGGTGGAGAAGATGAGTCACGCGCCTTACTAAAAAAGATGTTGACGATATCCTCGCCAAAGCAAAAGAAGGGGATACACTAAAGGAGCATGGGATCAAGCCACCATATCCCTTATGGATGGACTCGGTTCCTTTCCCTCCAAAGTTCAAACAACCTCTTCTCCAAACATATACGGGGAAAGGTTCAACTAGACAGCACGTCATCCACTTCAAGATCTTGACAGAAACGATTGCGGATCAAGATGCTCTCAAGATCCGTCTCTTTGCAAGTACCCTAAAAGGTACGGCCTTTGATTAGTACTCCACTCTGCCAGAGGACTCCATTCAAAACTGGACCATGCTAGAGACACGTTTTCTGACCCACTTCAAAGGTGAGGATCATCCTGTTACTATGGTTAAGCTTTGCAGCCTTAAATAGGGAGAGAATGAGTCGACATATGACATCATTCACAAGTGGAAACCAATAGCATACAAATGCTCAGATGTGCTGCCACAAGCGTCGTTAGTCGACATTTGCCGAAACAACATGAGAGAAAGGATCCGCTCCATGATCATCGGCAACAAATCAAAGAACTTGGGATAACTCCTAGAAGCATCTATGGAGGCTGAAACGGTGATCAAAGATCTCAACAGTCAAAAGTCATCAAAGAAGGAGCCGACCGCCATTCCGACCTCCAAGCCAAAGAAAAAGGAGGTTATGTTCAAACCAAGTCAGCCCCTCAGCCGCCAAAGAAAGCTGAAAACAAAGCTGCAGGTAAAAGACCTGACCTCTCTGATGCCTTCAAAGAACGAGTAGAGAAGAAATACCCGTTCGATGAAGATGTTGAAGAAATATTTGGGGCTCTCTTGGCAAATGGGAAACTCATCTTACCTTACCCCAAAAGACCGGGAGATGTTGGCAAAACCAATGATCCCCGATATTGCCCATACCACCAAATGGTCTCGCATCCTCTCTACCAATGTTTCATTGTGAGAGAGAAAATCAACGAGATGTGGAAAAACGGAGTCGTTACCTTTGACAAAAACTACGGGTCTGCCTCCGTTAACATGGTGACATATGGACAAACATCCAAATCACCAAAGGAGAAGATCACAACTTCCTTCAAGGTGATAAAAATGACCCAAATGTCCCAAGAGTTGGTGCCTTACCCAACACCAGAAGGACAGCCCATAAGAGTGCATCCCGATCTCCTAGAAGATGAAAATTGGGAGATCATCAAAACAAAGCCGACCGCTCAACATCGAAGGCAAGTCAAGAGACAACTCTGCAAGCTCAAACAGCAGGAGAAAGCTCAAACCAAGTAAGAGGTTCTTGAAAAGGCAGAAACCTCCTCTACCGCTTCACAAGGGGCAACAAAGGAGTCTCTTCCCAAGGCCTCAAAAGTGGCAAGAAAATTCACCATCGGTGATTTCATGCCGCCACGCCTCAGAGATGAGACTACGCAGGGGGCATCATACTCTTGTAACTCGGTAGTTAGATTCTCCATGAATGGATACGAGTCCAGTGACACTGCCAGTGACACAGATGAATGAGAGGAATCCCTTGAAACCGGAGAATATCTCTCCGACGAAGAATGGATCCCGGAATCCCACCTTATGCCAGTAATCTGGTATAACCCCTTCCAGCCACAAGGATCCTGGTCTGATGATGATGAAGACCAAGAGGCTGTTCAAGAAAATGCTATCAATCCAGCACTGGACAATGCTTTAGTGGATCCCAACAAGGTTGAACCACAAGGAGCAGATGAAGAAGAAGACTTGGCTCCTATGCCAGATCTTGAAGAATATGCAAGGATCTTACTGCGTCTTGCCATATAACAAGAGCAGGATCGCATCAATCAACTTCATTAAAATCCAGAGCCGGAAGTCCCGGAGAATCTACAAGCGTCTCCTCCAGTGACTCCGGGAAATGAAGAAAGTTGTTGGATTGATGATCCTCTTACATCGGAGGATGAGTCTGATTCCCAACAGTCCATTGTGGAGGCATCTTCTATCGAAGTTGCCTGCAATGTGATAGTTCAGGATGATAGTGCCTCTAAAGCTTCATCTGCTGAAGCCACGGACTCTCAAAATGCATCCGGTAGCATATCTTTTGGAACTACATATTCTCGGGTGACTTCCACTGAGATAGCATCCTCTCAGCCTTCGTCTCCTGAAATGGTGACATCAAAATTCAAGCCTCTTCCGACTGATCACCATGAAGAAGCTCTGGTTGATGAAGTCTTCAAAGAAAATCCAGTCAATTGGTCTCAGATACCCAACCTCATAGGAGATGTCTGGACCGATGAAATACTGGAAAAAGAAGAAAAGTTGTTGGAAGCTGTTCAGGATTTGTTCCCGAAAAATGCTCCATGCAATACAATAACTGAAGACGGCAATGCTGCTGTAGAAGAGTTTTCAGCAAATGGGGAGGATCGGCCCCTTGACCTCGAAGGGGGTCTTCCGAAAGAAGAACCACCTCTAAAAGCTTTTGAAGTTAGGAAAGGTACCCACTCTGGCCGGGATTACCACAAAAACTATAACCAACCTTCTTCTTCTTATGTAAATCCTTCGGGAAAACAAGCTGTAAATGCCCCAAGCGGCAATGATAATGAAAATGCAAGCCCAAAGGAGGCTTTCAAGTATGACTTGATCGAGCACTTCAAACACATACCTGCATGACCGCACATCCTAGACTTATTACGAATGTCACCACAAACTCGTGATAGTCTCATTTCAAAACTGCAAAGGTTGAATTCGGATGTCGACAAACATGCCCCACAAGTCCTACAAATTGAAATGGACTATAGGGTCAAAAAATAAAAAACCTCCTCAAAGGGAGAAAAGAAAGAAGCTGGAGGACCTTGCACTGAATGCCTCTTGGTCCAAAAAGCCGCAAGTGCTACCATCGCCTTCAATAAGGAAGACCTCCTGTTAGGCGAGACAAAGCACAACCGACCCTTGTACTTCACAGGTACATCAAAGAGATGCCGATACACAGAGTCCAGATCAACCCAGGTTCTGCACTTAACCTCATCTCTACTACGGCACTGGAAGAGCTCGGTATACCACGTAGCAAACTGAGCCACACGTCTGTGTCTATCTTTGGATACGATGGGAGTGCTCAAAGGCCCATTGGCAAAATCAAGTTCAGGTTGCAAATCGGCGATCTTGTCTCTGAGGTCACAGTGTATGCAATAAAAACCCCTTCATGCTACAACATCCTTCTCAGACGCCCTTGGATACACGAGAACGGTGTTGTCCCTTCAACTCTACATCAGTGCATCAAGTTTGTTGGCGACGACGGCTTGATACATCAAGTGTTTGTAGACAAAAGGCCCTTCAAAGGCAAAGAAGTCCATTTTGCAGACCCTCAAATGTACAAGGATGAGAAAGAGAAGGAGGAGGAGAAAATAGCATCCTTTGCCAGCAATCTCCAAAAAGATAAAGGCAAGGCTCCTCAGTAATCATCAGAAGGAAACAAACCTTCCGGCAAATCCGGAGAGAGCAATCCGTCTCCCTTTGTTGTCTCCTTCAAATCTTCCAAACACTTGGTAATCACTACTAAGGCAAAGAAGACAAAGCAAAAGACTGGGGGCAAGTTTGTTGTCTCCTTCGTGTCTATCATACAAGACACGGATTTGGATCTAGAGATTGAAGATGATACTCAGGAAGTTCAGCCCGCCCTCGCTCCATTGGAGACACCTGCTGATGTAGAAGATCCTACATCTGCTACCTTCATCGTTTTAGCAATGACGGGAGAAGAGAAACCAATCTTCTTCCATAGATCAGACGCTCCTTCATCCTATTCCTTGCTTGAACCTTTCCAAAATGAAGGTATGCCTCAACTATCCTTGTATAGTCCAATGGTGCAAGCTATCATGAAGAAAATGGACTATGATGCTCAAAATCCAATTGGTTTGGGAGGTGGCCGTGGTATTCTTATACCATTGGAACCTACCATGACAAAAAGTCAGCTGGAAGATTAGAAACTCCACTGTCGCATAGACAAGTCTTCATACGAATTGGGGTATGATCCTGACACTCCGACGAGACAGCTGACACAAAGGCTGCAAAGTCGTTTTGCTGACCAGGCCTCAACATCTCGTGTCGATGAAGACATCGATCTCCCTGGATATCTCTTTGAAGAGTTACCCGACAAGGACCCAGGAAGCTCAACAAATTGGTACGATTTCTCTAATGATGAAGAGGAATTGTCCGATGACACAGACACACGGTTCTTTGATTCAGAAGAGCCATCATCTCCAAAAGAAGTGTCTTACTTCGACCCAGTTTCTGCAGGTAATTGGGATCATCTCATAGCAAGTCTTGAGAAGATTACCGATCAAGAAGATTTATGGACAGAAGCGGAGCCATAGTTCGAAAATTCCCTTGGAAATCCAGAAGGCCTTGTTGAGTTGGAAGCCTCCGAAATTATTGTGGAGGAACCACCTTCAAACCTTCCAACAGAAGATTCTGTTCAAAAGATAGACTTGGGAACACCAGATAACCCACGTCCTGTATTCATAAGCAAGAATATAAAGGATGATGAGTTACCCGAGTATGTCTCTTTTCTTCGTGAGTTTATTGATTGTTTTGCATGGTCTTACGCTGAAATGCCTGGTTTAGACCCAAAAATAGCAGTTCACAAACTCAACTTGCAAGAAAATGTCAAGCCTGTCAAACAAGGCCAAAGAAGATTCCGTCCTGATGTGATGTACAAAATTGAACAAGAAGTTCAGAAACTCAAAAACGTTGGCTTCATCTGCGAGGAACAGCATCCCAAATGGTTGGCCAACATCGTCCCCGTGACAAAGAAAAATGGGCAAATCAGAGTCTGTATTGACTATAGAGACCTGAATAATGCTTGCCCCAAAGATGAATTCCCACTCCCCATACCGGAGGTAATGATTGGCAACACCTGCGGGTTTGAGCAAATTACTTTCATGGATGGCTTCTCTGGCTATAACCAGATAAAGATGCATCCCAAAGATGAAAGGCATACATCATTTCGGACCCCATTTGGCATGTATTGCTACACTGTCATGCCATTTGGTCTGAAAAATGCCGGCGCAACATATCAAAGGGCTATGATGAAGATATTCCAAGATATGCAGCACAAGACGGTCGAATGTTATGTTGATGACCTCGCCGTCAAAAGCAAAAGAAAAGAAGACCATCTCCAAGATCTTCGAGAAGTCTTCCTATGGCTTCGCAAACACAATCTGCGAATGAATCCCCTCAAATGCTTCTTCGATGTCTCATCGGGTAAGTTCCTCGGATTCATAGTTTGGAAAGCTGGAATAGAACTTGACCCCATCAAAGTCAAGGCAATTCTAGAAATGCCATCACCAAAAACCCTAAGAGAACTAAAAGGGCTTCAAGGAAGATTGCCATACATCCGACGGTTCATTTCCAATCTATCAAGAAAATGCCGTCCATTTTCTCGCCTGATGAAGAAAGGTGTAGACTTTGTTTAGGATGCTGAATGTGAAGTTGCATTTTAAGACATCAAGTCATACCTGACCAAAGCTCCGGTGTTGGCTGCTCCCACAACCGGAAAACCATTCATCTTGTACACAAGAGCTCTCGACTATTCTTTGGGCGCTCTACTTGCACAAGAAAATGATGGAGGAAAAGAAGCTACTCTATACTACCTCAGTCGCATGTTGGTAGGTGCAGAGCATCGCTACTCTCCAGTTGAAAAAGAATGCCTGGCAGTGATGTTCGCCGTACAAAAGCTACGTCACTATTTGCTGTCAAACACAGTATATCTGATTTCGAGTATCAATCTCTTAAAGGTCCTTGTCACAAAAGCAGGTTCTCTCAATGCCCGGCTGGCAAAATGGTCCATCCTTCTATCACAGTTTGATATTAGGTATGTACCACAGAAAGCAATCAAAAGACAAGCTCTGGCAGATTTTCTCGCAAAGCATCCACTGCATAAGGATCCTCCACTCAGGGATGATCTCCCAGATGAACCTGTCTACAGCGTGGAGACTTCCTCACCAAATTCCTCCTGGAACATGTACTTCGATGGTGCAACCAGGACAAATGAAAAATGAAAGCCGATATAAGGAATTGGCATTCTCTTTGTTAGCCCCGATAAATACATGATTCCTTAAGCATTTTCGCTACTGGAACAATGGTCAAACAATGCAGCTGAGTACCAAGCCCTGATCTTAAGATTGAACTCGCCCTCGAATCTGGCATCACCATGCTGGAAGCATTTGGGGACTCCCAACTGATCGTCAACCACATGAATCAAAAATATGAAATCAGGAAGCCTGATCAGTTGCCTTACTACAACAAAGCGCAATCGCTTCGTCAAAAGTTTGACATCTGTCACATCACCCACATCCGCAGAGGTGAAAACATCTGTGCAGATGCCCTGGCTGGGCTTGCTGCATCCATGGCAATCCAAGAAGGGGAAAACATGTAAATTACAGTGTGTTAAAGAAGGATTCTCCCTCCTCTCAACACACACCAAGCAGTTGTTGAATGCCACCAAGTGGTCGGAAGTAGGATTTCCATCCTTAAACCTCCGATTGGCGACTGGAGGGATCCGTTCATTGATTATATTATGTTCGGAATCCTACCTGAAGATCCAAAAGAGCGGGTAAGTATCCAAAGACGAGCCCCAAACTTTCATTTGGATATTCCCTCCAAAATGCTTTAAAGAAAATCCTTCAATGGAGTACTTCTACGCTGCTTGTCACAACAAGAGGCGAAAGAAACTCTAAAAGAAGTTCATGCTGGTCTTTGTGGAGCCCATCAGGCTGGTCCTAAGCTCTACAATCAGATAAAAATGTTAGGTTATTATTAGCCTACCATGGTAGCTGACGCAATGCAATTTGCTAAACGTTACCAACAATGCCAAGTTCATGGAGATTATGTACACATGCCTCCAGAATGACTACATCCTATAGCGATCTTATGGCCCTTCAAAGCCTGGGGTATGGACATCATAGGTCCTATCTCTACCCCATCAAGCAAAGGTCATCGCTTCATCTTCGCCGCTACGGATTATTTCTCCAAGTGGTCAGAAGCATTTGCATTCAGTGAAATGAAGACCTCGTCGGTCCTTCAATTCTTACGAACCAACATCATTTGTCGCTTCGGCATACCTAAAAGATTCGTCCATGATAACGGACCACAATTTCGGGATCACAGATTCTACAAGTTCTGCGACAAATAAAAAATCCAAAGTTGTCCTTCGACTCCATATAACCCGGCAGCGAATGGACTAGCAGAAACTTTCAACAAGACACTCTGCAAAATCCTCAAGAAAATGGTCTCTAGTCACAAAAGAGACTGGAGCGACAAACTGCCTAAAGCTTTATGGGCCTACCGGGCTACCGTTCGAGGACCAACCCATAGCACACCATTCTCCTTGGTCTATGGATGTGAAGCAGTTGTCCCCCTAAAGGTACAAATTCCTTCCTTAAGGGTATCTCTACAAAATGAAATGACGCAAGAAAGCAACGTCAGATTGAGACTCCAAGAACTGGATAATCTAGATGAAAGACGGCTCGAAGCTCTACAAAGTGTTGAGCTTTACCAAGCACGTATGACAGGATCTTTCGACAAAAAGGTCAGGCAACGCTCCCACAAAAAGGGTGACTTGGTTCTTGCGATGAAAAGGCCAATGGTTTTTGCCCGCAAATCTAAAGGCAAATTCGAACCAAAATGGGAGGGACCCTTCGTCATCGACAAAGTCTTCTCCAACTGTGCATATGCTCTTCTAAATATGGAGGGTGATAGATGTATGCTACCCATCAATGGCAAGTTCTTGAAGCGGTACTACCCTTGAAGGCTTCCTACATCGGGTTAGAGCGAAGCCTATATGGCCAAAGCTTATTCCTAGGTACTTGCTCGTCAAACCCACCCCTTTTAGAGTTTTCATCCCTATGTTGAAATTTCTAAAAAGCCAAAACAATGTTTACTTTCAATGTTTCATTGTTTATAAAAAAAAAAAATCAAACCCAAAATCCAAGTTTAAGAGCCTCTTCCCTAACTCGACCAAAACTTTTGATCCTTGAACCCAAAATTCATGGTTTGAAAAAAAAAATCAGGACTCAGGGATTTCCACCCTAGTCCACCCCGACTTTTACCGCCAAAATGGTTTTGAGTAAAAAATTTATGACCCTCGTGTCTTTATACAAAAAGTTGTTTTTCAAAAAACCGTGGGGAAGCGTCGTTCAGTCGATACTCACACAAAACCCAAAAACCGGAAGAATGCGAACCCCATTTGATACTTCCAAAACCTCAAATCGCAAGGAAGTGACACCTCGTCAATACTTGCAAGATTTCAAAAATCGTGGAGACACAACGTTTCAGTTGATATCCACAACCCAAATTTCAAAACAAAAACAAAGGTTCGAAAAAACCTCAAATTTCAAAAAGCGTGGGGAGGCAACATTCCATCGATACCCACAAAACCAAATTTTTGAGAAAAAAGCAAGGAAGCGACATTCAGTCAATACTTGCACCTAAATCTGCGAGGAAGCGACATTCCATCGATGCTCGCAACCGAATGAGCAAGGAAGTGACATTCCATCTATACTTGCAATACCATTCAGCGGGGAGGCGACTCTTAGTCGATATTTGCATTTTTGAAAACCAAAAACCTGGCTTTCACGCCAAAACCCGGCTTTCATGCCAAAAACCCGGCTTTCATGCCAAAACCGGGCTTTCATGCCAAAAACCTGGCTTTCATGCTAAAAAAATAAAAAATCTGGCTTCCATGCCGACAAAACAAAACTTGGTTTTCAAAAAACTTGGCTTCCATGCCATAAAACCTAGCTTTCATGCCAAACAAACAAAATTTTGGCTCTCATGCCATAAAACCAAAACTTGGCTTTCACGCCACAAAAATCGGCTCTCATGCCATAAAACCAAAACTTGGCTTTCACGCCACAAAAATCGGCTCTCATGCCAAAAATTGGCTTCCATGCCACAAACAAAATTTTGGCTCTCATGCCACCAAAATTTGGCTTTCATGCCATCTCAAAAATCAGGTTTTCACGCCACAAAAATCGGCTCTCATGCCAAAAACCGACTTCCATGCCACAATTAAAATTCGGCTTTCACGCTATCCAAAATTCGGTTTTCATGCCATATCAAAAAACCAGGCTTTTCACTATAAAATCTGGGTTTCATGCCCAAAACAACCCTTTGGCAAAAGATTTTTACAAAATGACACCCTTTTGATCAAATTTTCAAACAAACCATTCCCATTCAATTTTTGCTTATGTTTTCATCAAAAGTAAATTTAAGTGAAATAAGGGGATACAAAAAAAAAAAAAAAAAAGGAGTGCCAAAAATGTTTATACATGGAGGTACCAAAAGAAAAGAAGAAAAGTTTGTTACAAATCAGGAGGCTAGTCCGACATGGTCTTCAGCCAAAGGCTTAACTCCTCAAGAAAACTCTTGGCCCTAGCCTCCAAAGCTTCCAGGCCGCATTTCTTCAAAATTCTCCCATAAAAAGCAGTATGCCGTCGTGACCCATCTTCAGCACAAGGAAGCTCTTCCCAGAGAATCTGCCATTGTTCATATTCTTGAGTCTTCCTCCGGAGATTGCTTTCGACCTCCTCAACTTGGCGAATTCCAAGGTGGCAGCCCACTTGGCAGCGGCTTATTCTTCCAATAACTCAAAGCGCTATCTGGCTTCAGTGACCTCCCCGTCAAGACGGTGCTGGTCCTGTGTCAGCTCAATAATAGCCAACTCGGTGACGTTCATCTCCCGAATGAGCGACTTCCGAGTCTGACAGATCTCCTTCAGTTCAGATTTGACCTCACCGGAAGGCTTTAAAAACATCTCGTTGAAGAAATCATCATTTGGAAAGCTCTTGGTTTCAGTCCACTTGTTGCCTAAAATGATGACTTCATCAACAAAAGCCTTGGCATCTGTAATGTCCAGACCGACTTCTTTGCTATCGGCAAGAATGTCCTGCACATGCTACACCATGCCGAAACCAGCCTCCAAATGGCTAGAAGAAAGAGTCTCGACCCACGAGCTCAAGGCTCTCTTCAACACCTTCCTCGCAAACTGACGGGATAGCTCAGATGAAGACTTGCCATGCTCCGTTGGTCGACTGCCCATGTCATGCACCGTTGGAAGAGTAATCAAGAAGCTCTTTCCAACCGAAGCCGTTGAAGAAGGAATATCAGCAGGCGGACTCACCTCTGCCTCATCAAAACTGGTGGAAGAAGCCCCTACTCCTGGATCGGTCACAGGCACCCCCTGCTCTGGATCTGAGAAAGATAGAAGAACTTCTTCTGTCACCTCACAACCTGCCAATGAAAGATGAAAAAGGTATGAATATGATCTTATAAAAAATCAATATCAGGACTATTACTATATACCTTCTTCGACGACCGACGGAATGCTTTCTGCTTCCATGAGCTCATCCGAAGCATCGTCAAAAGTTGCGTCCATGAATGGCTCAAAGTCGTCAGAATCCTCTGGCAAGTCAGCTGGCAAGAAAAAAAAATATGTCAGCAAATGGCAGTAAATAAAAACAAAATGAAAAAAGAAGTCGTACCAGATGGAGATTCTGGGTCTACTTCAGAATCTCTAAGTTCTTCCTCAGATGCCCGATAGGATCCATCACCGCCTCATCAGCCGGAACCTAAGGCATCATCAAACCATCATCTTCTGCCAAAAGAAAGAAAGCAATAGATCAGAACAAAAGCTCTCATAAAAGAAAAGAAACGGAAAGAGAAAAGGGAAAAGCATACCATCATCAATGGTCTCTTCCCCTCGGCTTCTCTTCTTTAGAGGCTCACGATCATCCCCTGATGCCTCCTCAACAATGGTGGAAGGAATTTCCAGATCAGGAGAGCTTTCGTGCCGCCTCTGACTTCGGCGCTGTCCTCTTCTCCTCTTGCTCCTACGGGACGAATTGCTGGAAGTACCCTCCCCGCCATCGAAATCTGGCCTCTCGCCAAAGTTTTCACCGGATGGTCTGCTCTTGTCAGTAGACTCCATGGAAGCCTTTGCTTGCTCTGCTTGTATCCAAGCAGCGACCTCAGCCTCCTCCTCTGCGAGCTGTTCCAAGACCTCATCAGGAATCTCTTGTGCAGCTCCCGATCTGATGACGTCCTGGTCATCGAGAAAACCTGTTATGTGCTTTTCTTTAGAAAGGAAAGCCAACACTTCTTCTCGGCAGACGCCATCTGACTTCCCAAGGCCCTTCCCGGAAG
The DNA here is from genome assembly GCA_029852735.1 of Persea americana. Taxonomy (NCBI): domain Eukaryota; kingdom Viridiplantae; phylum Streptophyta; class Magnoliopsida; order Laurales; family Lauraceae; genus Persea; species Persea americana. The sequence continues at coordinate 29,555,342 of CM056816.1, read as the reverse complement.
ACTGCTGTACATCAAGCTCCTTCTTGGAAAGCCCCCGGTATGCTGAAAAGCTCTCTACGAACCACTTCGTGAAGCCAGCAGTCCGGAGAGTGGGCAACTCAGGATAGGAAATCATGGCAGTAGTGTCTTCTGCTCTATAAAAGGCCCATGCATTTCTCCCGTCCTGCAGACCTCCAAAACGCTTCACCTTGCTCGAAGGCGCTCCAACAACGCCTTGAAAGAAGCCTAACTACATGGAAAAACGCGAGGGAACATACGGCTGGATGTCGACGAAAAGATGTCTGCGGTACACCATCGTGCCGACACGTATGTTAAAAAGCCAGCTCCTCTCTGCATTTGTCATAGAATAGTGTCTCCCAGACCCTGCCCTAGTCGAATCACGGGAGACACAAAAATCAAAAGCCTTCTTCCTCAAACCCGGAGAAAGCTTCATTGAAGACTACCCCATCTCGACGTCCAAGAATCGTCGGATCCTCAAACGGGCAGATAAAAGAGATTCGGAAACAGGCTTCCCTCTAGCCAACCGAATCATAAATGGGTCATCGTCCTGAGCAACACCCAATCGGTGGAAACTGGGACAGTGGTATATATACCACGAATAGAAAATGTGGGCAGAAAATACCCTATTCATGGGAAGCCCAAGCAGAACCAGCAAAGCAGCAGCTTGTAGTTCGGTGCACAAATAGGAGTAAAAAGCAGGCACCAAAGCAAGCCGCTCTCCAAACGCCATCTGACAAGAGAAAAAATGCGATGCAGCCTAATGTGCGTTTAATCTCCTCCGGCAAAAACAGTCTCACCCAACCAATAAGTGAGGAAAACAATGAGATCTCTCCGCAGCGCAATGTCAAAATGAATGGCGTCTGTGCTTGCGAAGAATACCTTCAAGTTTTCTTGCATGGCGGAGATCTTCTTCGAATTCAGGTTCTTAGCCCTGGCTTCCTGGGTCATACTCTCAGAAGACTCCCCACTGTCAAAGAAGTAGGAAGACGAAAAGCTACCACTCCTCCAACTGCTACAGCAGACTTTCGAGCCCTCCTTCTCCTTCAAAAAGTCGTAGAAGGCGACGAGCTGAAAGTACAAGAGCCTGGACTCCTCAGACTACTCCTCAAGGACGTTATCAATAGGCATAAACTCCTCATAGAGATTGCCGATGATAGGCAGCTCGGTGATGGCACTCAGTTCCTTTAAAGAAAAACCAATCTCACCGTTCGTGACAACGAAGGTGTTGGTTTGTGGAAGGAACAACTCCAGCATGGCCATGAAGGCCTCATCGGAGAAAACCACGGTTTGCCGAAAAGTGCAAACCGCGTAAAAAATCTCGGCCTCCTACAGAATGGCACTGCCGACCTGCAGGATATGATCAGTCCACGACTCCCAGCTCCAGTCAGCACTGAAACGGCCACGAAGTCGAAAAGGCTTCACCCAATTGCTGCCATCGCCCTTGAAAATGCCAAGGCCCACTGGTCTCAAATCGACCGAAGGATGGTCTGAACCTTGGTAGCCGCTGGCGGGCATCAAAATGTCCATACGGGTAGGCGACTTCTCTGCAAAACCAGAAGGGCCGCCAATAAAAACCTCGGTCTTGATCACATTTGTCCTCTTCACCTAGCTTGGAGGATCTTCCCTCTTCGAGCATGTGGAGGAAAGGCTCATGATCGAGATAGTCCGATCGAAGGTCGACCGGGTAGAAACAGTTCTCTTCCCACCATCAATTGAGTAAGAGAACTGAAAACAGCTCCTTTGGTATGTTGAATCGTCGGGGACGGCATCACCAAAAAAGAAGGTAAGCTTGGGCACAATGCTCTGATCGTCCGTGACCCAGGGATGGTTGTTTACCATGATTTTATAATACTCCTCATCCTTGAGGGCAATCAAACGTTGCCTCATCTCATCTCGGTTGGGCGAGTCACACTCTTCCAAGTTCCTTTTGACATACTGAACCTCCTCCCAGGCCTGCTGTACGGTCACATTAGAGGATCTGGTAGAACGGCGAGGTGCATCAGTGATAGGCTCCTTACCCATGTTCGTTCTGGAGGAACTACCTGCAAAGGATGGAAAGAAAGAAAATCAATCATCAAAATGACAGAATTTTGCAAAAAAAATTCTAGCGAAATTTTGGCATGGTTCTGGGGCAATTCTGAAGAAAAGGGAAACACCCCGAAAGAAATAGGAGCTTGAAGATGGGCTCAACGTCGCTGCAAGCTCATAATCAATGGAAAATTTTCGAAGAAGGCTTGAACTCAAACATTGCTGCGAGATCAAACCAAATCTTTTCAAATATCCGCATGACTGGAAAAGGGCTCGACATTGCTGCAAGCTCCTAAATCCAAAACTTGCAAAGCTCCTTAGAAAATCCCCACAAGACCAAGAAAGGGCTCAATATTGCTGCGAGCTCCAAATCCCAAGGCTTGTGAAAAGATTTCCAGGTGTGCACTATCATACTTCCAATTCTATTTTCTAAAAAGAAAAAAAATGCATAGAAGGAAAGTTGTCATGCATGTGCGTCTCGAAATCCAAAAAAAAAGGGGAAAGAAGAAAGGAAGAAAGTTTCTTGTAAGACCCCGCCCCGAGAGTTTCCTTTTAGTGTTAATTAAGACGTGTTTTAGCTATAAGTGAGATTAGAGGAAATGGGTTAAATCTGGATTAGAATAGCTTTTTATAGCTTTGGATAATTTTGGGAACTCTTCTAATCTAGTGGGGCCCTTTTGGGGGTTCCTTTTTATTGTGTCTTGATTGGTTTTGGGATTTAGTTATAATTCTGGAAATCGGTAAATTGCTCCGTTGAATGTATTTTATGATTCCCAACAACTTTCGTATTTGCTCCGTTTCCATTCGAGACCTCTAAACCCTATTTTGCCATTGATAGGGGTAAAACAGTCTTTTTACACAAAATCTGGACACTATTTTCAATGTCTCCGAAACTTGTAAAATATATACTTTTTGGAAAGTAGAAATTTCGACGATCAATTCTTCCTTCTTCGTCGAATCCGTCCGAAGCCCGTAGAACGATGTTCTAGCCCATTTTAGACTTTTAAGTTGTGGGACCCATGGCCAGTATCTATATAAGGAGGAGTTCTTTTCCCTCCTCCTCTTCTTGCAATTTCTTGAGAACAAGGTATCCCAGCCCAGCCTAGGGTTTTCTTCAACCTCTTTGCTCCTTGCTCCTCCATCTCTCAACCTCTCTCAAATCTATTGCTAAAGGCAAAATGGAGGTGGTAATCTTCTTCCCCTCCATGAGAGCTTCCTCTTGATACCATTTGTGGAGAGAGCCTCCCATTCCAAGCTATCTTTTGAGCAAACTCTTTCCATTAGAGGACTCTTCATGTAAGTTATTCTTCTCATCTCTTGATTGTGTGTTCATCTAGCCTAGGAGGTGCTTCACCTTGATTATTGGAAGTTATCTCCATCTATTTCTTGACTTTGACATTCTAGGGTTGTAATGTTGTATTTTGGGGATTTTTGTGTAGATTGTAGATTTGAGCTTGATAGTGGATTAGAGCTTGACTAGCTTACTTTGGAGACCAAGGCGAGTGGATGAATGGATTCGATTTGAATAAGTCCTTATTTTGTTGAAAATGTGGATTTTTACTATTCCTATTTCATTTGATTCATTATGTTTATAATGCTTTTGAAAATGTATTTATTGTTATGGTTTTCTCTTAGTTAGTTCTAGGAGAATATATGCATGCATTCATGAAAGTTTATTTTGGGTTGGTATGACTTCTTAAATGCGATTTGTATTTGCATTGAATGAGATTTGCATTGGTAGAAGAAATAAATGCATTGATGAGAAGGGTGGTTGGTGGAAAGAATTAAATGTTGAATGGAAGGGAATGGATCTATTTCATGTTAGGAAAGGGTTGGAGTAGAGGTGAAATAGTTTGGGAAAGAAAGCACCGAAATCTGCACCTGATGTGTAGTTCCCGCAGCTGGGCGGTCAGCGGGCGGTCACCTCGGCGGCTAGCCGACAGGTGACCGGCGGCTAGCCGACCCAGATGCGGTTAGAAACACAGAATGCTGCATTTTGACAGGCGAACCGCGGTCAGCCGCGCGGTCAGCTCGCGGCTAACCGCCAACCCAAAAACCATGTGACCGCCAGGTAGCCGAGATGCGCGGTTAGAAACACAGAATGCTACATTTTAGCAGGGGAACCGCGGTCAGCCCCGCGGTCAGCCAGCGGCTAACCACCGATCACCTCGGCGGCTAACCGCCATCTGACCGTTAGGTGACCGAGTTTTACCCAGAATTCCTGAGTCTTTTCCATTGGTTTCCGATATGGTATTTAAAGGTTTGGATGGGTTGTTCTGATGCCCTACCGCCTTGGAAAGACCCAGGGGATGACATAAGGAGATTGACGTAGAAAGAAACACCATTTCGGAAAGGTATTGGGATTTTTAGATTCATCAACGTGCATAAGGAAACTTAGTATGTCCTCTATCATTCGAGTACCATACTAAGGGTAATTTAGACATACAAGATCCTTATACAGGTCGTTTGAATATGGATGCCCCAATACATAGTCCCTAATGACATAAGGATTCATTGCATTGTTTTATTTAGTTTATATGTATCATTACCCGAGTCCACTGGTTTTATCTCAAACTCGGATTTATACACCGGATATGTTCCGCCAGTTTCGTTATGCATGAACCGATAAGGATATGAAATGTGTGCCTTCGAGCACCATGCCCCGCCTGCCCGTATGTTTTATATTGACATAGTTTTGCATATGTTTTGATTTCTCATGTAACCTAAGAGTCGGCACCACTAAGCTTGGACGTCCTTGTCAGTCTGATCAACTGACTTGGGCCTCCCCCTTGTGCTCCCGCCAGTTGCAACTTGGATCCCGTACTGTCCCGTTACCCGGTTCCGCGGCCGTGGTCTTGCCTAGCTATATGTATATGTATATGTATATAATGTTGGTTCTCGTCACTTCGTGTGTTCGAGCCCAATGCACTGAATGTGCTCTCATCACCTTAGTGATGGAGAGGATTTAGCTTGAGTGTGGTTGCCATCTAGTCAGTTCCTGTACCTTGAATGCCCCCATGATTTATATTGCATTTGTACTTTAAATGAACTATGCATCCTGTTTTATGACAGTTTTCGTTACGTCTATGATATGCTTTGATTTCTTTATTGGTATTATCTATTCACCCACCTGCCAGACCGTCGTGTCTGACCCATTTTTGTGGTACTCAGGTCCAGCTCCCGTTAGTGCCTTTGAGGAGGAGCCAGAGGGGGCGATTGATGAACCACAACGACTAGTGGAGTGGCAAGTTGACGATGTCATGTAGACATCCGGTTTAGCTTTGAGCTGCGAACATTTTGGGATGTTATTGATTTTTACTTTGGTTGTACTGGCCTTTGTTGGCCATTATTTTTGGGGAATGTTAATTAACTTGTTCTTTTGTTTAAACTTTAACTTAATATTTTGGGAATGCTAATGAGATCATTGCTCACTCTGACATCATGCTAAACTTGTATATTATCAGTCTCATATGATGTGAATGGATTAAGAGTTTGATTTGCTACACGCTTCCGCACCAATATAAATGTTCTATGAGTGTATGAGGAATCCTCACCGCGGAAACTTGTGGGAAATTAAGGGAATGTATAATCATTAATAAGGGGTGGTTCAACATTATCCACACCCCGTCGCGGTCCCGGGTCCCCCTGGTCCGGGGTCGCGGCATTTCTTTTTTCAAAAAAGAAAAAAAAATCACCCATAGGCCACGTGGCCGTACGGTCTTGTCCGTACGGCCACAAAAAAAAAAAAAAAAAGAGATAGAAAAAAAAAAGAAGAAGAAAAAAAACAACACACGGTAACAAAAAAAAAAAAAAAAGAGAAACCGTGAGCAAAAAAAAACAGAGAGAAAAAAATAAAAAAACATAAAAAAAAAGCCACGGAAAAAAAAAACAGAGAAACCGTGAAAGAAAAGGAAAAAAAAAACAGAAAGAGAGAAAGAAAAAAAATAAAGAAAGAAAGAAAAAAACGTGTTAAAAAAAAAGAGGATGCACGTGAAAAAGAAAAAAAAGAAAGAAAAAGAAAAGAAAAGGAAAGAATGAAAACTCTTTTCTATTTTCTACATGGGGTTTCTTAAGAAGAGAAAAAAAAACTTACTTGAAGCCATTGATGGAGAAGAAGAAGAAAAAGCTTGAAGATCCTTGAAGAAGAAGGAGAATTCTTGATATTGGAGAACTCTTGAAGACTTTTGCAAAAAGAAGGCAATAAGAGCAAGAGATCCAACCTCCCCTTGCTTTTATAGAAGAGAGCAAATCAAAAGAGGAAAGAAGGAGAAAAGAAAGGAGGTAAGTGCTAAAAATTAGCAAACTTCCTAAAAGAAAGGGATCATGGGGATATTCTTTCCCAATGAGGAGATTCTTAGAGAAATTCTCTCCAAAAAGAGAGGGATTATGAGAAACTTTCTCCCAAAGAAAGATACTTTGAGAAAATCTCTCCCAAAATCAAGGAAACTTGAGAGATTATCTCCAAGTAAGAATATTTTTAGATATTCTCTACCCAAAAGAGATATTTTTAAATATTCTTTACAAAAATGACACCACATGAGATCAAAGCCATCTTTAAAGCTTAAGGTCCTATGGGCTAGCCCACATGAGCCAGGTTTGACCACCTAGGTTATAAAAGTGGCTTTTAGTCAAAATTCCTCTTACCAAGAGTATACAAAAAAAATGGTTCCATGCCTCCTTTGAGTTGATTGAACCATACAAAAAATAAAAAAAATAAAATCCAAACCTCATGAGTTTCCAAAAATCCAAACCATCCCACCTCATGAGCCAAATTAAGCCAAAACCTTGAAATTGACATTCCACAAAAACCCAAACCACTTCAATGGACCCAAAATTGTCCCAAAAAGTGACAAAAAACCAAACCATGGTCCCCTAACTTGCCACATACAGCTTGTTGGGTCACAAGGCCAAAACCAAAAAACAAATCCCGGTCCCTTAACTTGCCACATACAGCTTGTTAGGTCACAAGACCAAAATCAAAATCCAAAATCAGACCCCCTAACTCGCCACATACAGCTTGTTAGGTCACAAGGTCACAAACCAAACAAAAACCTTTCTTGACCGCCTGATGCGCCACACAAAGCCTTTAGGTCCACAAGGTCAAAAAGGAAAATCCAAAACCCAAAAACCCAATCCAAATGTCATTTTCAAAATTTTGCCTTGAGATGGTACGTGATCTCTCTCACTGCCATAAAATCCCCTTGGAAACTCAAAAGGCTACTCTATCAAGAAAGATGCTCAAAGACTCTTGGTCAAGTTAGAAGTTCTCCTTCAAAGTTTTCTTCGAGGCACATCGACTGCAAAAGCTATCCAATTCATCGTTGTACCTCGAAAGGGCATTTGTAGACACCAAAAATGTCACTTTGCCTCCTCAACATCAAAAGCTACATGGAGCCGCATCCTACTACAAATAGGCAAAGCTGCTTCAAGCATTAGATCTTGTCAGAATCAAATAAAAACTGCAAGATCCTTCAAAATAGCCAAAAGAAGGGAATACATGAAGTTTCAGGCCATTTCGACACCATTTGGCCTAACTTCAATCCTCCAGCGGCTGAGTAGGAGCTCCCGGCAGTGACAGTATTGAAGATATCAAATCTTCGATCAGAGCCTATGGATGGTCTCAAAATACCTCCAAAAGGCTCCACGCCAAATTTCAAGTCAAACCGACACCGTTTGATCCTCCATCAACTCTCGAAAGGCGAAATCAAGCCTACCAGCGGCGAAGCTCCCCAGGACCATGGCACCCAAATTGGAGCTAATGGATCATCTCAAAATGACTCCAATAGGCTCCCTGTCAAATTTCAGGTCAATCAGACATCGGATGACCGTACATCAAAGCTCGACATCTTCTACACGGTGAAATCAAGTCTAGCATCGACGGGACTCCAAACGGCTTCAAAACTCAAATAAAAGCCCATGGGTGGTCCTATCTAATGCTCAAGAAGCTTCACCTCAAATTTCAGGTCATTCCGACATCGTTTGACCTAGTTTCAACTCTTGGTGGAAAATTGGATACGGAGTCTTCGGCTTTTCCAAAAATAGGAAACTTTGTGCTCTGATTTTCACAGCCTTTTGACAGGTTTTCTTCAAAGGAATTAAGCCAATAAATGAGGAGAAATGTCAAGAAAAATACAGGAGAAAAAAGAAGTGAAAAAGCCCAAAAAAAGGCCGAGAAACGACGACTGAAAGGCGACCGGAAAATGGACCAAAGTCCAAGGTCGCCGGCGACCTTGGCCCGTGGTTGCCGGCGACCATGGGTGCATGGTTGCTAGCAACCTTGGAAGTCCGGGTCGTCGGATTTCCGCACAAACGTCCGTTTTTCCGATTCTTTTCGCATTTCGCAATGATTGGCCCCTGTGATTTTCATAAAATCTGATTTTTGAGGTATGATATCCGTCGATCTTTGTCAACATCACGGATCCGCCACCAAAATCATTTGATCATCATCGAACACTCCGAAACCGCAAACCAACCGACCAAGAAAGCACACTTTCTACCCGACCGATCGTGAAATCGACTGGACAGATGTTGCCGGCCCATTGGTGCAACCAATGTCTGAATTTGCATCGTCATCCAACATCAAATAACATGCAAATCCATCGATGATCATCGCAAGAAGAATTCCAAAAGACGCGGCGCAGCCCACGACTCTCCAAGCGACTCGGCGGCCAATTAATGAAGTTAAATGATCTTTTTATGACAACTTATTAGGGTCATTTAACTCATTATTTTGGACGGCCCAATCAGAAGCAAGCAAATGGAAGTTAGAAGTCCAATTAATCATGACAATTAACCATGTAACTCCTATCACCATGGAGATTAATCATGGTAATTAATCATGAAACTCCCATCATCATGGAGATTAAATGCTCATTATTCTCCATCGGCCAATCAAAATCCAAGAAAAAGGAGTTACAAAATTCTAAAATTAAATCTTGTAACTCCTCCCATCATGGAGCATTAATATCATTAATGCCCATAAACCCTCCTAATAGCCACCAAAAGCCTATAAATAGGCGGTCATTCCAAAGGGAAAGGGTCCTGAAAAAATTGTCTAAAAACTATCATGAAGAATTCTCTGCAAAAAGAAGCTCTCTCACTTTGAAGAAACTCTGCTGCAAATTCTACAAGATGATCGAAGTCCCTTGGGGGCCACGCCCCCCAAGATTTCCCCTCTTCTTCTATCCAACATGGCCTAGATACGGCTTTTCAGCCCATCTACTTGGTTTTTTATTGGATATAGGACCTTCCCTTTGTCTTTGTCCTCTAAAACTCCGAGGTCCAAGCCAAGCCAAGTGAACTAAAGCATCAAGTGTTCTCATCTGAAGGACGATGGCGGAGTCCATACATGACTCGCGACCGTCGATCTGAACGAGTCCCTACAATCTCCTGAGAAGTCAGATCCCTCTTTCTTTCTTCTCTATTGTATTTTGTATTTTTAAAAGAGACAAAAATCACAATTCTTGTCTTTCATCATTGATAAGATTTGTAAATCGCCTTCCATGGCAAAATCGCCTTCTACGGCACAAAACCGCCTTTCACGGCAAACTAAACAAAATTGTCTCTCGCGGCATTTTAAAATCTTGTCTCTTTCTTTAAATATATGTGCAATGGAAAGTTAGAAAAAAAAAGTTTGATTTCTTTTCTACTTGTGAAGGTGAATCTCCGGATCACAATCTCAAATTCCAAGTAGAATAGAAAATATGGCATACCCGTACAAAAAAATGTTGATGCTTGCTCTTTTTTTCTCTTCGCCCCGCCATACCTCGGTGGACTCGGGAAGGAGGAAGGCAAGAAAGAAAAAGACGGGTCCATCAGGGAGGAGGAATTAATTTCCTCCGATGATGATGAGGACCCAAAGAAAAGGAGGGGTGTGATGTCTTTTCAGGAGGAGGAAGAGAGGCAAAGAATGCAATATGAAATGGTCATTAAAGGTAGCCAATATAAGCAAGGTGGCTCATCTGGATCCGGGAGAAGGCGTTTGTGCCATGCATTTAGTCAAAAACAACCCCGTCAGGATCCATACATTGAGGAGGTTGAAAGACCTCCTATACATAGGCACCTTGTAGGCTGGACGTGCATTTAGCCCATCATAATGAAAGCACTAAAAGGCAAGCTTGGTAAAGCAAGGCATAATTTGGTAAAAGTTACTGGGAAGTTTTTTTATAGATGCTACCATTCCACCAAACAAGGCGACTTCTCCTTATTTCATGACTATGTTAGATGCAGCTGCCTAACCTGGTCTAGGAATAAAGGCACCCACCTCTTATTAAATTGAGAATCTCAGTGTTAAGAAGGAGTACGAGGAGTTGCAGATTTAGGTGCAAGGTTTTAAAAGGATGTAGAGGGATATGGGTTTCACATTAATGTGTGATGAGTGGACCACCATCACACATCATCATCTATTGAGTTTTCTAGTCTACTCGCCTTTGGGCACAGTGTTTATCAAATCAGTTGATGCAACTGATTACATCCAAAATGCAAGATGTATTAATGTGGTGATTGATTAAATTAGGGAAAATTGTGTAATTCAAGTTGTTACCGACAATGCTGCAAATATGAAGTTTGCAGGAGTGGTGCTTATGAAACATAGGCCAACGATTTTCTTGTCTCCATGTGTAGCACATTGCCTGGATTTAATGTTTAAAGAAATATTAAAAGGGAAAGTCATACGGCAAGTGATTGATAAGATAAAGAAGATCAATTATTATTTTTATCAGTCGTATGGACTTGTTTTGATGATGAAAAGGTTGCGGACAACCATGAACTACTGCGGCCTAGCATCACAAGATTTACCACCCACTTCATTGCCATAGAGAGTGTTTACAAGTATAAAGGAGTACTTTCAAATTAATAAAATCACAGGAGTTCATTGATTCAAAGTGGGGGAAGAGGCCAAGTCCCATAACACAAGAAGTATGCAAAAAAATTGAATCCAATAGATTTTGGTCCCATGTGAAGGGTGTTTTAAATGATTTTGATCCCCTAGTAAGGTTCGTCGATTGGTCGATGGTGATGATAAGCCAATAATGGGCTTCTTACATGAGGCCATGGAGAGAGCAAAGTTTGTTATTCAAGGAGATTGTAGATATTATATAAAAAATACCAGAAGATCATTAACGATCTATAGGGGCGACAATTGCATCATGATTTACACGCTGCTGGTAAGTGGAGACTGTTTTTCTCAATACTTTCATGGTTGTATTAAATTCTTCGTACTATATTAATTTATCATTGACTGAAATTCATTGGTTTTACAAGATACTTCTTTAACCCACAGTTTTCGAATGGACATATATTTAATGAAATTCGCGTGGGACTAAAAGATGTAATTGAAAGACTGGCAAATAGTACAGATGAAGCAGTTTGGGCAATTAATTGGGTAGGCAAATTGATGGAGAAAGTATATGATGTCTTCTCCAATTTAATATGTATCGTTTATTTATAACATTGGAATATCTGATGTTTATTTTTCTACTTTAATTTCTTTAGATTGATATATACAATACACGCTTTGGGTGTTTTGGAACTACGACTGTGCGGAGAGTTGTCACGTAGACATATCCTAGCAAGGATTGTAAAATCATATTTTTATTACTCAAGAACTTACTAATTTTTTTAGTTACTTTAATCTCTTTTCTCTTTCTATTTTCAGTTGAATGGTGGTTGAATTATAGAGAGAGTGCTCTTGCACTAAGGACGATTTCTATTAAAGTCCTTAGTTAAACTACATCATCATCTAATTGTGAAAGAAACCAGAACACCCTTTCATTTATCCACACAAGACCAAGAAAAATATTAACAATGCAAAAGTTAAATAAATTGGTCTACATCCACTACAACCTCAAGCTCCGGAGTGGAAATAAAAGGAAAAGATAGTTTCAAGATAAGCATGATTATTTCTGTCCAATTAATTTGGACTATATTTTTCAGAAGATGATAATGTGTTAGGTGAATGGTTATATGAGCAAGAAGAGGCAGTATTAGATAGAGATCCAGAGGTGGAGTAGATAATTGAGGAATTGACTAGAGATAGAGGCCTGAGCCAGTGAAGGCTTCCAAAAGATGTGAAGAAATAAATTTGACAATGCAACGGAGGCATAACGCTGATCCAAGTGAAGTAAGGGGAAATGAGGTGGACGAGGAGAGTGAGTCGAGTATTTCTACGTCTCCATCATTAGCAGGTTAACATGAAGTCCACCTGACTCTCCCGGGGAAGGTGGTCATTATAGAGATGATGAGCCAGTTATGTATGAGATAGTTGAACATTTTCATGGTGCTACTGATATAGATCCCCGTCGTGGCTTTGTCAGACATGTTCCACAAACTGAGACATGGAGTAGTAGTGGTGCCACTGGTTAGGGGGAGGTACTCATGGTCATCATGGGGTTCATGTTGGCCAATAAGAGGCCATATGGATCATATGCATATAGCCCTAATTGGGTAACCCCATTGTCAACGCCTCTGATTTCTATCCAACAATTATTGTTTAAGTAAGGAATGCTTAACCCTAGGCCCCCATAATCTATTTACGCCCCTCACCGATTTTTTGAGTCTCTGAGCCCCTAGTCATCTCAACCTACTGAGGATCAGGATAGGTCATCCTCTTATTAACATCAAAATGAATATGGTCAGTATGGGAGTGTAGCGCAATAGTATTGAAGAAATGACGATGATAATATCAAGCCTGGGGCGACGCTCCACTTGGAATTAAGTTGCCATTCAGTCTCTCTTTCTCTCCAACCTCCCCTAATTTCAAGTAAACCTTAAAAGTCGAAGTGGTTTGTGATTTATCTCACTCTCATTATCATGTTTCAATATGTTATTTTCATGCTAGCTCTTGAATTTCACAACTTGTTAGATGATTAAGTGATAATTGATAAATGATGAGTGATGGCTGATGAATGATGGGGACATGAGGTATGCTAGATTACCAGTATAGTATACAATATACATTACTTACTTTACTACAAACAAACGTGCCTATTTTCTTAAATCTCACACTAATAAATAGATCATGAGCCAAGATTATGGTTGCGCTTTATTAAATTTATGATATTCGGACTTATTTTGGTATACACATCTAAATCTATTGAATTGCAAGCAAGATTTATATAATACTAGAGAAGACAACAACACAAGATGTTATGACTAAGGGGGACCGATATTTTGATTTATTATTGTTACTAATGGAAAAAAGATATTGTTCCCAACATTTTTAAATATTATGGATTTTCTGGATATTTTTGTGATATTTTTGGATGAAAAGAAACTCATACTGCGACGATCGCAACAGACCAATAACCACAACTGATGTGATCAATATCAATCATAAAATACCACAAGTGTACAGGTGTCTAGATGAGACAATGGCAAGAACGGGTCGAAACCACAAGGAGCTAATTAAAGAAACTTTTAGATTAAAAAAACTAATTAACTACAATCAAGGAAAGTTCTGAGTATTTAGATATAAAATCAAGCAACTAATTTAGAAAGATGAAAAACTACAAATTAATGAAAGTGATTAGAGCATAGGAATCCAATAAGCATCCACAAATTATTTATCAAGTAATCCTAATTTGTTCCAATTTTTACTTCAAATCAAAGACAAGTCAATGTTTTTAATTTGGAAAATCTAACCTTTAAAATCCCTTTTCAATCATAAAAATTCAAAACTCAAGACTTCCTTCATCTCATAAAAGAATAAAAAGAATTTAAGAACTACCTATCAAAAGTAAGCATAAACCATCAAAAGATCTAAATCCTAAGCATGGCCTATCAAACCTAAGCATGAATATAGTCAAAAACCAATTTTTATTTTCAGAATTTAATAATAGAGATTTACCTAGAGCACGAAGACAAGCCTATTAATCATCAAGCACATAATCATGGAACACAAATTAGAATTACTAAATAAATAAAAAGAAGTTACTTACCTTCATCCATAGCTCTAATCAAGAAAATTAACCCGCCATTGCAAAGAATGCTTCTTGATTTGTCATTAAAAATTACATCTTTACAACTTCTCCTTCACAAAAATTCTCCTTCAAAATAAATCCTTGGTCATGGCCCAAGGCTACCAAAATAAAATAAATAAATAAAACTAATGGAAAACAAGAAAGGAAGAAAAGAAAGAAGGGAATTGGAGAGAGGGTTAGATGTGTGATGCCTCCATCCCCGTTTGGGTTGGTTTTATAGATGTTGATGCCTCCTTTTTAGAAAAGAATCTCCTCTCTTTTAGGACTTGTTTCCTTATTTGAAGAGATTTCTTGCTTAGGACTCAAGTTAGTCTTCACACTTGGAAAAAGTTTGGATTGGAGAGGATTTCCTACTAAGTGTGGTCTCTTGGGGTCCAAGTCTTGCCAAATTGAACTTCTCAAACATCTCTCATGTTGCTAATTTTGAACACTTCTTGTAATTCCCGCATAGAATTATAACAGGTAACTTCCCAAGGTCATATCTCCCTCAATATAGCTCCAATTTATGCAATCTTGGGCTGTATGGATATTTACTCGAAAAAATCTTTCCAATGATAGGTAGTTTACACCAATCCAATATTGGTTTTGAGAGTTATGGCCATTTCAATTTGCTGCCCCTGAAAAATCTGGGAATAATTGTGCAATTAAGAAAACTTTTATGTTTGGCATGCTATGGAGTGTGTGGGACCCATGTTGGACGGCCATGGCATGCTTGAACTCTTTCTTTGTTTGCTAATTTGACTCCCTTTCCATCTTTGAGATTTTCCAATCTTTGCAACTCCGCCAAGATGTCAAGATATGTGGGCCCACCATGAAGCGTGTCCCGCCTTTGATCTCTCTCAAATTTCACCAATGCAGGTTCCACTCTTGATTTATCCTACAAAAAAAAAATTAAATGATGTCAGTAATAATCAAGTGTGAGGAATCTAGATGGACTATACATGGGACCCTACATGCCTAATTAATGCATAAAAAATACCCAACTTTCCAAAAATAGCACATGGCGTCAAAATTAGAAGGTATGCATTAGTGAAGCCAAAAGAACTAATTTTTGGGTGGTAAATGAGATGAAAATCCCTAATTTCACAAAAGTCATGCAATGTAATGAAATTTGACCAAATTTGAGTAAGATTCCAACTTTGATGCCTAAATGCATGAAATCATGAAATTAAATGTAATTCTATGCAATTAACCTAATTAAGTCCACAAATGCATATGAAATGATGAATGAAAACTACAATTTTGTGGACTTATCAACAGCTGATATCGATACTGTATCGGTTCTTTGGTCCGGCCGATACCGCAATTTTGGAACTACGTTCTAAGCCATTCCAATATCATTTGTCCTAACTTCACTCTTCTAGCTGCCAAACCAGACCTTTCAGCGAAGGTGGCTCTAGAGGCCTTGTTTCTCAAAACATAGCACACAGTTGCTCCCTAACTACCACTAGAAGGCTCTACATCAAATTTTAGGTCATTCTCACACCGTTTGGCCCAAAATGCAAAAGTCGCATTCTTCTTGCAGTGAAATTAGCCCTTCTGGCGATAGCAACACCGGAGACATCATTTCTTCAATTAAAGCCTGCCAATAATCTTAAAATGCCCCCAAAAGGCTCTATGTCAAATTTCAGGTCATTCTAACAGCATTTGGCCCAACATCAGTCTTTTGGCGACGTGACCAAGCCTTTCTACAATGAAAACCATCGGAGTCATCATTCTCAAATTAGACCTTACAGATCATCTTAAAACACTCCCAAAAGGCTACATAACAAATTTCGGGTCATTCTAACATCATTTGACCCAACTTCAACCCTCCAGCAGTAAAATCGAGCCTCCTAGCGATGGAGTCCATCTGGACCATGATGCACAAATCAAAGGCTCCCTGTCAAATTTCAGGTCAATCAGACATTGTTTCACCGTACTTCAGCTTGTAACATCCTTTTTGCGAGATAATAGATTCTTCCGTTGACAAGACCCATAATGGCATTGACCTTTAGATTAAAGCCTATGGTTGGTCTTATTTTATCCCAGGAAGCTTCACCTCAAATTTCAGGTCATTCTAACGTCATTTGACCAAGTTTTGACTTCTTGCGATAAAACAACGCCTCCACGCGATGAACTCTTCAAATTTCCTACAAAATTGAAAACTTTACTCCTCATTTCACGTGACTTTTCATCAACTTTACTACAAGAGGATCATGCAAAAAGTGTTTAAAAGAGTCAGGAAAAATATGCCAACAATAAATAATAAGAAAAGTAGAAAAAAGCGGCCGAAACGAGGGCCGAAGACCCCATGGTCATGAGTGACCATAGGCCCTATGGTCACCGATGACCATGGAAATCTGGGTCAATCGGATTTTCTTTAAAAAACCCAATTTTTGGGTATTTTCATCATTTTTCGCCCATTTTGCCTATAGAACTTTTTGAAAACAGGCATGATATCCGTTGATCTTCTTCAACCTCACAAATTCGTCATCAAAACCATGGATCCATCGTCGGACATCTCAAATCTATCATCTGGCCAACCAATAAAGTTTACATCCCATCCGGCAAATCGAGAAATCGGCAAACATACAATATTGATCCACACATCTCAAATTTATCATCTAGCCAACCAATAAAGTTTACATCCCATCCGGCAGATCGAGAAATCGGCAAACATACGATATTGATCCACTGGCAACAACCGACATCTAAAATTGTATGATGATCTGACATCGATCAGTGCATGAAATCTACTTGCAACGAAAGCATCCCTACGTCGTGAGAAGAATTCCAAAGGTTGCAAGACGGCGCATGACCTTTCAATTTCCAACAAGTTTGGCAGCTACTTAATGAAATTAAATGGCCCATCATCTTGCAACGACAAATCAAAATGTAAGAAAACAGAGTTACAAATGAGTTGCGAATTATGGCATTAAAACATGTAACTCCTCCCATCATGGATCGTTAATGCATTCAAAGTACACACATGTGGAAAATACCACCAGTTTATAGTCACCCTTGGCCTTTCATCTCCTCAATGGATTTTCAAGTGCCACCAAAAGCGGAGAGCCCACACAATCGTCTGAGAAATCAGATTCCGGCCATTTCTGATTTTCTATTGTATTTGTGTTGTGAAAGAGACAAAAGTCACAAGTCTTGTCTTTTTCTCTGAGAGTTTTTAAATCGCCTTTCACGGAAAACACATCGTCTTCCATGGCACCAAAGTTTGCCTTTCATAGCGTCCAAAAAATTCAAAAAACGTAAAGAAAATCATTCTCTTTTCTTTTTAAACACTCATGCGATGAAATGCTAGAAATTCTTATATTCTTCTTTCTGTGAAAAAGTTGATCATGGATCATTTCTTCTCTTTCTCGAGTAGAATATAAAATATGGCATACCCATACACATAATAAAGAAAAACCCGACTATTATGTTCGCTTCGGGTTAAGAAAGGATTGGATCCACATATTTTAGTGTCCGCCAATTCCGGTAATTCTTGTCGCCTTTGAACGCTGGACACTCTTGATGGGGGATTCCCTTCTTTGAAGGTGCTCCGTTAGATCACGTTACCAAATAGACTTCATGGTCATACAAATATAGAATCAAGAGGAGGGAGTTGTCAATTTCTTTTCTTTTTTTAAGAAGGACCTAAATTAGGAAACTTACTAGAAAATAAGAATTCTAAACATAGAAACTGTTGGCACACAAAAAGTTACAAGTGTTCTTAACTAGACAGGAACCAGACAAGATGAGCATTGGGGAGAATATTGAGATTTTACACTCAAGAAAGACTCTAAGAATATTTCAGAATTATTCGAAAGACAAAAGAAAGAAAAGCCAGTGGAAATCAGTCCCATGTCCGAAAGATTCACAATCCCAGACATGGACCCCATTGATTGCATTTGACCTAATTCTAGAGGTCAAAGCAAGTTGAATTTCGAAGAAACAAATATTCAAAGTGTTCCCAAGCTTTCAAATCAATTCAAGGTTGTAAGGAAGAAAATATAGCTAGAAGACAAGTCAAGGCAGTCCAAACCAAAAATGCTCAAACATGGACTAGAATTCTACATTTAATCAACTTCTAAAGGTCAAGAGCTAATGAAACTGCTTCAAAAGGGTCAAACACAAGTTCAAAAGACATAACTCATAGTTTTAAGATAAGTAAAGACCATCTGAACTCAAATTCAAACACGAATAAGTTGAAGTCATCCCAAGTCAAACTGGTCTGACAAGGCAGCCTGTGACTGACTTTGGCCTAATTTTATGTTTCAAATGGAGATGAAATATTTCTCAAGGATCAAAGAGTTCTAGAGACAGTACTCAAAGTTTCATAATAAAAAAAAATCATTTATATCCAAATAAAAAAAAAAACTATGTTTGAAACAATTCAATACAGGACTGACCGGACATGGTGCTAGGACCCACTTTCACCGATTTCGAAAAGTCAAATGAAGAAGAAACTTCCTCCAAGTTTAAGAACAAGTTCCATAGAGGTTTTCTAAAGTTTTAAAGCAATTGGATGCCATTGGGACTTGAATTCAATTCAAAACAGTTCAAGGCAAAAGTGTCTACACATGGAGCCTGAAATTCACATTTGACCAATCTCTAAGAGTCAAATGACCAACATTTGACCAATCTCTAAGAGTCAAATGATGGTGAAATCTTCCTCAAAGTTCAAAGACAATTCCTGGAAGCGTTTTCCAAAGTTTCAAGGAAATTGAAGATCATTTGGATAGGAAACCAAACAAAAACACATGTTCTAGTTCCCCATACTCAGCCACTGCTTGTTTGGCCAGACATGGGCAAACAATCAATTATTTTTGCACTTTTTAAAATTCTAACTCATTGAAATAGCTTGGAATCGCTCCAACTGCATCTTTAGTTTATAAATATCCCTCTTGGGTGACCATTCAAGTGATCTCGCAACACTTGCAACCCTTAACACTCTCCAAACTTAATAAACTCCTCCCTCTTCCGAAACCTCTTCCAAGAAGGTGAAGTTCTGCTCTGATACTTTGCAAAAACCTTTTCTCAGCCTCTAAAACTTGGTCTTCAACCTCTGGAGTGCTCCTATAGAGGAAGAAACCAGGTGTTCGTGGTCTTACCAACTCTTTACAACCAAAATTCATGACCTTACAATCGTTTTCTTTGATTTTCTCATTTAAAGGAGTATGTGTGTACTTCCCTTCAAAGTATTGTTAAGTATGTCCTCTTAGGCTTCATTCTAGTTGTCACAAACACAGACCCTAGATGATACAACCTTTGACATCCGCTGGTACAGAAACCGGCAACCCCCTTGGATTGTACAATACATTCTTCGAAAAACAAGTGATGCATTTCAGAGATCACTGTTTAGTCGAAATTAGATTCCATCCACCAAACCACCTAGTAAAACCACCCAAATCAATGGCATAGGAGTACAAAAACCTTGGAAACCAAGACTGTGAGAGAAGAGGAGAAAAAGAGAAGAAGAAGAAAAATTGGCAGACAAAGAGACATGTCTAGCCAGTGCCTATTTGGCCGGACATAGACTCACAAAACCTATTTTTGCAGTTTTTTCTATGTTTTTGTTTAGATTCTGTATTTTTGTTTAGTTTTAAGCCATCTAAAGCTAGCTAGAGGAGTTGTAGAAAATGAATTTTTAAACAAATTGCATCCACAAGGCCGGAGTATGAACCCATGTAAATATAAACTTGAGAATAAATGAAAGCACTGTTTTGTGTGATAGTTCTTTTGCATATTTTCTATATTTGAATGTTGTGAATTAAACAATTTATTTTCATATTTTTTACACAACGGAAACTAATAAATAATAGGAATTTTCTAAGAAATCAACTTAGTGAGAAAAATTAGTTTCATAACTTCCAAATCTAAGTGAGGGTGGTTCAACATTCCATGCATTTTAAAACTCAAGCAACCTAGCATAATGGATAACAGACTAGACACATATACACCGAAGCGTATATGCCGTGCGCTCCACTAGATTGCAAGTTGATGCCAAAAATAGAAACCACATCCACAAAGCAATTAAAGTGAAGAAAAAAGTTGGAAAGTTACCTCAAATGTGTTACTGATGTTGCCAGTCCTCGACAATGGCGCCAAGAACTTTACCAAACCCCAAGTATAGGGTTATCTTCAATGTAGTAATTACTCGGTGAGTCCGAGGTCGATCCACAAGGATGGAAATAGCTCTGCTCTTGGTCTATCTTGATTAAACTCTAAACTTAGCCTGAACAAAATCTATACAATTAATTGGGTTCTTGAATAAAATTAATTACAATGATTACACCACAATTAAAAGGAATTTGTATGCTAAAAATCCTAAACTAGGAGTCCTAATCTAAAAAGAGTGTTTCAACCAAAATAAATAAAATTAAAAAAACCAAATGTAAAAAAATAAAACACTAGAA
Source organism: Persea americana (assembly GCA_029852735.1). Lineage (NCBI taxonomy): Eukaryota > Viridiplantae > Streptophyta > Magnoliopsida > Laurales > Lauraceae > Persea > Persea americana. The sequence continues at coordinate 29,534,941 of CM056816.1, read as the reverse complement.
TTAAAAAGAAAGTAAATAACAATAATAAATAGTTTTCCAGGGATCGGGAGCCCACTTTCTTCCAAATCATTGGAAGTATGAATAGCTTCGAACCTCTTTTTCCAAAGTAGGACGTCAATCTACTTCATAAAAAGAACAAAAAAGATTTATTATAAATAACTAACTTCTAGAATGATTATTAAAAAATTCATCACACTTTTTGATCTTTGCATAAATGCCAATGACTCTAAGCATGCCATATATCTAACTCGAAAATAAGATATCAAAGAATATGTAAAATTAGGTAATTATCATAAAAACAATTCCTTTACATTACGATTGCTAAAAAAATCCATTTTTTATTCCATCTATGTATAAGACCAACAAAAGTAGAAAAGTATCACCTGTTTTTCTGGAAAAACAAACTTAGCTTTCCTGTGCTTCAATCTTCGTCATCTCTTGATTCTCAGCGTTACTAATCTTCACGAATGTACAAGAAGAGGCTAAGGAAGATGGTGGTAGGAGGTGGTGGTGATGGTGAATGGGTCCAAGGTGGTGGTCAGCGAAGATCTTGGCTGCCCCTTGGATGAGTTTCAAATGAGAGAGAGAGAGAGAGAGAGAGAGAGAGAGAGAGGTGGAGGAGAGTGGGGCGTGTGGAAGAGTGGGGAGTGCTGGACATCCAAGAAAGAGAGAGAGAGTGAATTAGGAGAGTGGGATGGCCAAGGGCTCTCCTTTTAAAGGTTTTTTCAAACTTGGTTAGCAAGGAATTAGGAAAGGTTGTGGCTTGGCCGATTTGGATGCACAAGAAAACACAAGAAAATAATATTTTATAGAATATAATCTTTCATTTTCTAAAGAAAAAAATCTTCTGCGTTTGGTAACCCAATAAAATTTTGAAGAAAATATTCTTTTCTCTCAAAATGCAGAATATTTTCTCCTATAGCTCCCCCCGTAGAAAACTATCTGCAAGATAAAAATCTTTCAAAATGATGATTACAAAGTGGTAGAGTCAAATAAAGACTTTAGTTCACTGAATCCATCATGATGTGTTTGTTTACATATATGGTAAAGTAAAGTAAAAGTAAATGTCACAGCACGGTAAAGGAGGGGTAAAGTAAAGTTGGGATAAAGTATATGGTGAAGTAAAAGTGGGAAGGAATGGTAAAGTAGTTTTTTTTTTATTACTTTACTTGATCACATTTTATCGTGGTTTTATATGGTAAATAAAAAGTGACTTGCTTACGGGTGTAGTAAAGTAAAATAAAGATTGATGTCATATTATGGTAAAAAGTGAGGTAAAGTAAGGTGAGATGAAGTATGTGATAAAAGCAAAGTGGGAGAGAGAGTTATAAAGTACTTATTCTATGTATACTTTACCATGGTTTTATGTGATAACAGAAAAGTAACTTATAGTAAAAACATGACACATGAACTTCACTTTACCACACTACTTTTTTATCCAGATGTGGTAAATCACATATAAATTAAAGAATTAAAAAAAAATTATTCTAATAATGTAATTTACTTTAATCATAGCACCTTCCAAACAACTCAATTTAAAATTTGTAATATTCTTAAAAAACTGCCAAACAGCAAAAATGTTATAATATTATAATATTACATTATTCTATTCTATACTATTTTATTCTTGTAATATTTAAATCTGTAAATTCTTTATTCTGTAAACATCCAAACGGGTTAGGCTCCAAGTTTGGGAAGGTTTAGGAAAGTGCATGAGAGAAAAGAGGAGAAATTTTGGGAATTTAGAAAGTTTTTTTCATTGTTTGGCTTCTTGTTCCACAAGACTTTCTAAATTGGGTCCAACCTTTGCTCCTTTGTAAACTTCAACCATGAAGCCTTCAAAATTAGAAATTCTTCAATTTGGAGAGACTTATTGCGATGTTTCCTTAAAATGGGCCCCACATGGGGTGTGCAACACTAGTGGGTCCCACCGTGGACGTCCCCTGCTTCTTGGCTTTCTCTTCTTTCTTTATTTTCTTTCCTCTTTTCCTCCTCTTGCTTGATCTCCCATTCCTTCTATACTTGGACCTTACTTTGAATTTGAATTTCAAATTTCCTAAAAATTAGGAAATTGTCTTAAGCTTTGCAACAAAGAGGATGTAGGCCCCACCTCTGGTCGCACCTCCCTTGGGATTCACACCCAAGGGGGTCCCACATGGGTTGTCTTCTTTCTTCTTTAATTTCTTCTATCTTTTTTTTTATTATTAATTTTCTCCTCTTGAACTTTCTCTTCTCCTAGGTTCCAGATTTTTGAATTTCCTACAAAAAGAATGAGAATAATTAAAAAGATAATTTACTTTAGAAAACTATCATGCTATGCATGGGACCTATATGGCACGTATGACTACATTCAAATACACCATTTGACTTAGTTTTCCAAGTGTGAATTAAAAATTATTAGAAAGGACAATCCGATAATCCAAAACAAATAATTTCACAAAAACATGCATTTCTTAAAGATTTAAATCAATTTTCACATGAAATCAACGTTCAACACCATGATGCATGATTTTATGAAATTTAATGAATTTTATCCTAACTAAGTCTAAAATCTAAATGAAATGATGAGAATGAGATGCAATTTTATAGACTTATCAAGAATAGAGTTGAACAGTGTTGTTCTCACATTTTAATGGCAATCTAAGACTTAGGATGGCAAGTTACAAGGGTTCCTTGAATGATAGTTAATTTGATATTTTCTTTATCTTATTATACTTGTCTATTTGTGTGCCTCGCGTACTAGGGCTGCACAAAAAATCCAATATCACCGTAAAACTGGACCGAAGAGACTGAACCGGGCGGTTTGGATCGGTTTATAATTGATCGGTCCGGTTAACGGTTTGAGAATCATAAAAACCATTTACATCGGTTTGGTTAAAGGTTTGGATATAATAAAACCACTTAAACACAACCGTCCGTATACACTGACTTAAGTGTTGCTTTTTTACTATTTTAGCCTTAGGGTTTCAATCATATTTTCATAGTTACATTCGACAACTCATTCTTAAATAAACTCAATACTGCTTCAATACTTTCATAGTTTTTCCCCTGCTCTATTTTTAGCTTTTGAGATTTTCTTTTCTTGGTTGGATTGTAAAATTTATATTCTATAATATGATTGTGGGCTTGCGTTTAGTGCAAACTCTCTTTTTGGACTAGAATTATTTTTTATATGAATCAATGGAATGTTGGATTTTTATGTTTGCACTAAGCACTGGAATAAATGCAAAGGATGGGGTCTCATCATTTTGAAAATTTCAATGTTTGGTTAAAAAAAAAAAAAAAAACAACGGTTTAACCGACCGAACCGAACCAAACTGTTTGGTTAGGTTCGGTTTGGTTTAAGTCCTCTCCATCGGTTGGATCGGATCGGTTAATTAAAAAACCGACAGGTTCGGTTTGGTTATTGGTTTTAATGTTAAATCGATCCGAACCGCCCATGTGCAGCCCTATCGCATACGCACTTCTCATGTAATGTGTAATTATTGTTGTCAATCTTACCATGAGATTAGCTTGACCTTAGCCTAGTCATTTGACTTCAGTGAATCAGTCTTTTAAGACTTGGTATGCATTGAATTACCATCTTCCTTAGACAAGATCCATAGTTGTGGTCAATTTGGTGGGAGCGATCACAATCTCTGTAATGTTGAGTTGATCGGATTTGTCTTAATCTCTTTATCCATTTGGGTCAGACCTTTTATTGGAAGCAAGTTTTGATGGATTTGTTGCTATCTTAGAGTGGTTCCCATTTTGTTTGCCACTTTTGACATGAGTCTCACTATAACTTTCTAATCTTGGAATTTTGAGTCGGCACCACTCAGCTTTGATCCCATATCGGTTTGGGACTCGATTGGGAGTGGATTTTAATGTTGCTTATATTATCCATAGACTAGATCTTGATAAGCTATCACACTATTACTTTGGTACCATCCTTGTTAACTGTTTTGATAGTCATATTAGTTCTGCTTAGAGTCTTGCGGTACCAGGTTACTTCCTTGTTTAATTTGCTTGTGGCCATGATCACGCTGATGCAATCATGATTGTCGAGAGAATTTAGCCACATGGCTTGCCAAAGTTGTCTAGTTCGCCAAAGGTAAATTTGCCAATTTGACATTTTGAGTAAGATGATTGTCTTTGTTTAGTTTTGTATTAAATGATTCTTGCACAAATTGCTTGGCTGTTATTGTCATTGGAACTCTTTTAGGTCATGTTTGGCAACCGTCGGCACCGTTGATTTCCACCCCATTTTCTTCCATTGCGTGGAATGCCCATGTTTGGTGGACTGCAGAAAACCAGAGAAAGGCTTTCCACATTCCACTAAATAGGATATTTCACTCGTCAGATGCCGCCGCGCCCCCCCCCCCCTTGGCCGCCCCCCATCATCAGACTCATGAAGTGCACAGAAACAAAGAAAGGCGCTTCTACAGGAGTGTACAATGTTTTGGGCGGTGACATTGGGTGACCGGTTTTTCTAATTTTTTGGTCTTCCTGCGACCCACAATCAAAATCCATACCGTTCATCATCTGAAAAATCCCCAAAACGGCTGAGAGTCCAAATATTAGCCGTTAACTCCTTCTAGATTTCAAGATATTTGCAAAAACGTCCAAACCATTGGATCACAAAATCTGAAGTTTTGTGGGGCCATTTTACAAAATCTAAACCATTCATTATACTTAGAAAATATAAAATGGCTATGGGACCAAAATTGGATGTGTAATTCATCTGGGATCAAGAGATAATGGCAAAAGAATTATAACCGTTGATTTGCCACAGTGTTAAAACTAGATTTTTGGGCAGAACGATTTTTCTAATTTTTTTTTTTTCATTTGGTCTCCGAAATCATGATCCAAACCATGAATCCTTTCTGGAAGGCCAAACACTACTACGACCTCAATTTTCAACCGTTGATCCTTCCTAAGTTTTGAGATATTTGTAAAAAAAATCTAAATTATAAAATATTAATTTGTTATTCCAGTGGGCCCCCCTTGAATGATCCAAACCGTTCAAATTATCTAGATGAACAACAAGGGCTAAAGGATGAGATCTAAGGTCTAGATTTTTCATGAATTTTGAGAAATTTACAAAAATCTTACAACCATTGGGTCACATATCCTATGGATGGTAGGAATCCTCTCTTTTTACCAAACCTGGAACTTTCAACAAAATTCCTCCGAGGATGTCTTGATTCTAGCAGATGGAGGGAATCCTCTAAATAGAGGATTCTGCTCTATTTGCCAAACATGCCCTTAATCAGTTGTCTTTAAATTCCATATTGATGCAACATGTGAATACCATTTATATTGTTTACTTGCCAGGTTATCGTAAACCTAACCCACTGCACTTTGGTACTGTTGGTGCCAGATCCCCCATCCCTATCCCTGAGGAGACGTTTACGGAGAAACTGCAAAACGTGAGAGAATAGAGCACGGACAATGTACTTTAGAGCATCACGCTGACACATCTTTTGGGTTATGACCGTGGAGGCTTTTTCGGGTTGTAATTAATATTTTTGTAATTGCCAACTTTAATGTTAATGCATTTTAAAATTCTGTACACCATAATATCTTGTCTCTTATTATTGTTGAAATACATGAGCAGTTATTTGGTTAAAACAAACTTCCATGGTACTTTCGAAATGTTTGAGGAAATTTAACCGAACCTCACACATGCGTAATCCTGTGCATACGTGGGATTCCCTTTCTATGTTGCATCGTACTAATACATCGAGGTTGGTTCGGAGAACAGTCTCGCCTAGGCATTGATCATTTCAAAATTCAAACCAGGTAGCACAAGAGCTTCCCGAGATAGCAAGGTGCACAAGGTTCTTCGTATCTCAGTTTCACAAGGTCGCTGTTGGGCACTATTGATTGCCTCCATAAACTATCCGTTTCATTCGTGGGGAACGACTTGAGCACCCCAATATTCAGATTAGTTCGAACTTTCCGTTAGAGAAGGGGATATTAGAGTAAAGGGATAAAACAGGCGAGAGCACTTTCATCTCCTCAAAAAAGAAAATTCAACGAGTCTAACGTTCTTTTTTTTCCTGCTTGCATGGGAGTGAATTGTAAACTATCCTAATCTGTCAGCCCTTAGTTCTTCCATGCACAAACAGCTCTGCCCACTCCTGATCCGCACCCTTCTCTAGTGTCTTCCAAGCTGCCCAAGTACACCACCACATTCTCTGCCCGAGTAGTCAGGACGATACTCTGGCAATGCCTGGGGTTGATAGGTGGCACTGTGGTGAGAAGTAACACCTCTTTACCAGAGGCACATCAGGCTTCTCAGAAACCCAACAAAGCTATTGTTGGAAATTTAGGCTACAGTACTGAAGTAAAATTAAAATTGTAACAATAGTACCGATCTGCAGAGAAAGAAAGTTATATCTCCGGGAGTTGAACGGAAGGCAGTGGTAGAAGGTCGTGGCCGAGACACGTCAGGCAACGCTTTCTTTAGGACGAGTTTCGCCCTTCCGAGATGAACCCAGATGCTAATATGGTCTCTGCAGGAACCGCGCCCAGGATACAACGGCCTTCACAATAGATCAGACTTGGTCGCACACCAAGTTCAGATCAATCTCCAGGAACCACAGAGAATGCTCGCGAGACAGAGAAAAGAAAGGGAGAGAACAAAGTAATTTTTCTGTGTTTTTTTTGAACCCAGACTATGTAATTTTATAAGTCAAGAATACTGTCGTTGAGCCTTTAAACCAGCGATTAATCACAACGTTAACAGCATTAAACTAATTTAAGCCACAACATTAACAACAATTAAAACTGCGTTTGAAAATTCAATTTTGAAACGTTGCTGCGTTTGAATTTCAATTTTGAAAAGGCCATTAATAACGTTTTTATTTATAAAGAAAAAGGAATTAGAAATTTCTGCAAAAGCAGGCCAAATCTATATTAGAATATGGGCCTTCTCCATGCCAAGTTGGGCTGGATTTGCACCCCCCCTACACGCGATATACACGCGGGATGCGTGTCCCAGACACATGCCTGGTTAAATGTTTTCCGGACCAGCCTCCCTGGGTCAAGCCCGACTTGCTTGCGCGCATAGGGCCCATGGAACAATGTTTCAAACTACTTTAAAGCATATAGAAGTGAAACCATATATAAAGGCATCTCAAGAGTTGAGTTTTAGCAACGTGGGATGCTGGGTATTCTTATAGTCTATACTACCCACATAAAGCAAAAGCACAAAGGACAAACCCTTTCAAAAAATACCTTATGAATTTTTGAAACACCCAAAAAACCTAACAATCTCCCATCTGTTTCAAAATATTCACTGAACATCTCATTGGTAAGGTGACAGAGCTTGAACCTCACCGTCATGGCATAATTTCAAACCTTTAGTAGTTGGAGTGAACAAAGTCTTGAACTTCAACTTTTTATATCAGTTCAAAATTATGTCAAGATTTAATCTTGGAGACATTAGGTCAACACTTTATGGCCATGTGCTTAATCCCGAATTTCATGAGTGCTCTAGAGAATCTGTCAAAAATCTCATAGGAAGCAGCCCCACTTCCACACTCATATAGGTGAGTCTATCAAGAGTGCTCCTGCAGCTATGCACCCTATCATAGAGGCTATAGATCTCATAAAGGATTTTAATCCAACCTCATTCGCTACAAGTTATGTACCAACCATCAAGTAATCTCACACAACAGGGATGACTACTGAGTAATCATACTCTATATGTCAGTACTTCACATCATCGAAATAACTTGTTTTTCCCATTGAACCTATTTCTCGGGATCTCCGGTCATTAGGTTGGGTTTCCGCTATTGATGATTTATGGGCTTAAGACCCATCCCTTCTGTTGTTTCCTTTATTTTTTTCTCTTGCACGACCTTCAAAGGATCTGCTAAGTTGTCCTTTGATTTCACATAATCAATTGCAATCACTCCTCCACTGAGTAATTGTCTCAAATAGCTATGTTGCAATCTTACTTATCTAGACTTTATGTGGCATTGTGTGCATTTATGATTGCTGCAGTGTTATCACAATGAATAATAATAGGAGGAATTAGTTTAGTCCACAAAGGAATATCAAATAATAAATTTCTAATCCATTCGGCTTCTGTTGTTGTGGCTCCCAGAGCCAAGAATTCCGAATCCTTACTGGATTGAATAATTAAAGTTTGTTCTTGGATTTCCAAGAGATTGCAGCACCTCCCAAAGTGAAAATATAACTACTGGTAGACTTAGAATTGTCTAAGTCTGTGTTCCAATCAGCATCGCTGTAACATTCAACTATAACTGGGAAACTAGAGTAACACAATGCATAGTCTATAGTATGCTTTGAATATTTAAGTATTCTGGATACAGGATCCCAATGTTTAACACCAGGATAACTAGTGTATCTACTTAATTTGCTTACAGAATAAGCTATATCAGGGCGAGTACAGTTCATAGCATACATTAAACTACCAATCACACTAGCATAATCAAGTTGTGCTACACTATCACCATTGTTCTTTACTAATTTAATACTAAGATCAAAAGGAGTGGACACTGGTCTAGTTAAAGTGATCAAATTTTCTCAACATTTTTTCAATGTAATGTGATTGGGATTGGGATAATTTAATACCAGTGTCATCTCTAATAATTTTGATTCCCAATATTACACTTGCTTCTCCCAAGTCTTTCATATCAAAATTATTGGAGAGAAGTAACTTTGTTTCTTTGACACAATCCAAGTTTGTTCCAAAGATCAATAAATCATCAACATGTAGGCATAAAATTATTGTTGAATCACCATTAGATTTATAGTAAATACATTGTTCAGCATCATTTATTTTGAAGCCATTTGAAAGAATAACTTCATCAAACTTCATATGCCATTGTTGTGGTGCTTATTTTAGTCCATATAAGGACTTTAACAACTTACACACCTTATGCTCTTGTCCTTTTATTACATAACCCTCTAGTTGATCCATATAAATCTCCTCCTCTAAATCACCATTTAGAAAAGCAGTTTTGACATCTATCTGATGAATATATATATATATATATTATACACAGCAGCTATAGCAATCAAATTCCTAATAGAAGTTATTCTTGATACAGGTGAAAAGGTATCAAAGAAGTCTACCCCCTCTTTTTGCCTAAAGCTTTTGGCTACTAGCGTGGCTTTGTATTTCTCTATTGTCCCATCAAGTCTTAATTTTTTATTAAGAACCCATTTGCATCCTAAAGGCTTGGTACCTAAAGGTAAATCATCTAGTTCCCAAGTATAGTTTGTTAAAATGGATTCTATTTCATCATCTAATACTTCTTTCCAAACTGCAGCATCATGGGCAAACATTGCCTCATTATAAGTAGATGGGTCCTTTTCTATTATATAGGTCTCAAAGTCAGGCCAAAACTAGTGGATGTCCTCACTCTCTTACTTCTCCTAAGTTGGGGTTCCTATTCTTCGGGAATTTCCAAAATTCTTTTAGATGAGGAAGGTTCAGATGTAATCCTAGTTTTAAAAGGAAAAACATCTTCAAAGAAGTCTGCATCTTTAGACTCAACTAGAGTTAGGTCTTCAATTTTTAGGAACCGATAGACAGCACTATCTTATGCGTATCCTATGAACACACATTCCCATGAGTGGGGTCCTAACTTTGGTCTTTTGGGATCAACTATCCTAACATAAGCTAGACAACCCCAAACTTTAAAATATCTAAGGTTAGGCTTTCTCCTCTCCCCAAATTTTAAAAAGTGAACAATTAGTCTTAGAATGTAAAATTTTATTTAAGATATAACAAGCGTCAATAAAGCTTCACCCCACAGAGTTTTTGGACTACCAGATGAAATCAACATGCTATTCACCATTTCAATTAAAGGCCGATTCTTCCTTTCTGCTATCCCATTTTGTTGAGGTGTATATGGAGCAGTACTTGTTCTTTTAATTCCTTTTGATTCACAGAAGTCCAAGAAATCTTTTGAGCTGTATTCACCACCTCTGTCACTTCTAAACTTAATCAATTTTCTATTTAATTTATTCTCAACTTCAGACAAATAAATTTTAAATTTAGATAAAACTTCATCTTTAGTTCTAAGTAAATATACATAGGTATATCTAGAGTAATCATCAATAAAAGTAATAAAATAATATTTTCCACCTCTACTCATAGTGTTACTTAAATCACATATATCAGAATGCACTAACTGAAGTAACTCAGTTTCTCTTTCCACTTGATGAAAAGGCTTTCGAGTAATCTTGGATTGAGAACATATTTCACATTTCTTATATTCATCTTTATATTTATCAATCAATCCATCATTACTCATTTTTTTCATTTTTCTAAAATTAATATGACCTAGTCTTCCATGCCAGTCATAAACAGAAGCAACTATATAAGCAGAATAAGAGGCATTATGATTAATTACATTCAACTTAAACATACCATCAGAAGCATAACCCTTATCAACAAAGATACCTTTTTTTGTAATTATAAATTGATCAGACTCTATTACCTGCTTGAAGCCTGCTTTGTTGAGAAGAAAACCAGAAACTAGATTCTTTCTCATCTCTGGAGCATGAAGCACATTCAGCAGAGTCACAGTTTTTCCGGAAGTGAACTGAAGTTCAACCTTCCCTTTACCAATTACCTGTGTAGTAACAGTAGTTTCCAGAGTGAGTTTACAATCTTGGTTGTCCGCCTCATAGGTCTTAAACAGACCTCTATCAAATGCAACATGAGTGGTTGCGCCTGTGTCAATCCACCATCATTCGCTCTTTCCTGTGCTGAGTGTGTTTACTTCAGAGATTACAGCCACGAAGTGTTCTTCTTCAGTGATATTAGCTTGCGGCTTATTGGACTGGGACTGTTGTGGGAACTTCTTTAGATGGTGACATTCTCTTGCAAAGTGGCCTAGTTTCCCACAAACAAAACAACCACCCTTTACCTGTGGCTTGTTTGACCCTTGGTTCTGATATTTATTTAAGCCTTTTTTTCTGATTCTAGTTCTGCTTCTTGTTTTTGAAAGAAGGGTTACCTTCCTTGTTTCTGCCCAGATGTTGATCAAACTTGTCTTTCTTTTCACCTTCACCTTTTGGTTCAATAACATTTATTTTTCCACTGTTTTCACATATATTAGTCTAATCACTCATCCAGGCTTCTTCTTCAATTCTTAGGTAGCGCTGAAGGTGCTTTAGTGAGTAGTCCCTTCGTTTATGCCTCAGAGTCTATTGAATATCCTTCCAAGTTGATGGCAGTTTTTCAATTATAGTTGCTACTTGAAACTGTTCATCAACTCGGATCCCTTCTTTGACAATTTCATTCGCCAAAGTTTGTAATTCATGTACTTGAGAAAGAATAGGTTTATCATCTATTATTTTGAAATTACCGACCCACTGCATATTTTTTTAGCCCCAGATTCCTCTGTCTTATACTTCTTATCAAGAGCTTTCCAAAGCTCTCTGGCAGTTCGTGCATCAGAGTACAGACTGTAGAAATTATCTGCAACCATGTTGAGGATATGGCCTTTGCACAAATAGTCATCTTCTTTCCATTTTTTTCGTGCATATGAGTCCCCTGGTTTCTCTTCACGATCAGGACATGGTTCAGTTAAAACATATGCTACTTTCAGAGACGTTAACAGAAATAAGACTTTCTGTTGCCATCGTCGAAAGTTGGATCCGTCAAAACTATCCAACAGAACCAAGTCCTAATGCATAAACTTAACAGCAGAGGTAGCCATTACAAAGAATAGGGTTCGTCCAAAAATTGTTGGAAATTTAGGCTACAGTACTGAAGTAAAATTAAAATTGTAATAGCAGTACCGATTTGCAGAGAAAAAAAGTTGTATCTTCGGGAGTCAAACGGAAGGCAGCGGCAGAAGGTCATGGCTGAGGCACGTAAGGCGACGCTTTCTTTAGGACAAGCTCCGCCCTTCTGAGATGAACCCAGATGCTAATACGGTCTCTGCAGGAACCACCCCTACGATACAACAACCTTCACAATAGATCAGGCCTGGTCGCACACCAAATTCAGATCAATCTCCAGGAACCACAGAGAATGCTCGTGAGACAGAGAAAAGAAAGGGAGAGAACATAGTAATTTTTCTGTGTTTGTTTTGAACCCAGACTACGTAATTTTATAAGGCAAAAATACTGTCGTTGAGCCTTTAAACCAGCGATTAATCACAACGTTAACAGCATTAAACTAATTTAAGCCACAACATTAACAATAATTAAAACTGGTTTTGAAAATTCAATTTTGAAACGTTGCTGCGTTTGAATTTCAATTTTGAAAAGGCCATTAATAACGTTTTTATTTATAAAGAAAAAGGAATTAGAAATTTCTACAAAAGCAAGCCAAATCTATATTAGAATATGAGCCTCCTCCATGCCAAGTTGGGCTGGATTTGCACCCCCCATCACGCAATATACACACAGGATGTGCGTCACGGACGCATGCTCGCTTAAACGTTTTCCAGACCAGCCTCCCTTGGTCAAGCCCGACTTGCGTGCGTGCATAGGGCCCATGGCAAAATGTTTCAAACTACTTTAAAGCATATAGAAGTGAAACCAGATATAAAGGCATCTCAAGAGTTGAGCTTTTAGCAATGTGGGATGCTGGGTATTCTTATAGTCTACACTATCCACATAAAGCAAAAGCACAAAGGACAAAACATCTTTCCAAAAACTTTCAAAAAACACCTTATGAATTTTTGAAACACCCAGAAAACCCAACAGCTAATGCTGTTAAGGCTAGTTTAACTGTGTTTCGATATTCTAGATTCATAGGGACTGTCTTTGAAAAAGAGCGAAAACTCAAGGGCCCTTTCATAATTATCCCATTCCCTGTTTGTTGTTGACAAAAGAAGCTACTAGCCCTGGAATTACTACCAAGCAGCCATACTTTCAGTCTCAGGCGTGGATGTAGTTGTACTGAGGGAAACAGATATTTGAGAATGACCGGATTGCTTAAAATACAGTAGTTAGCATAGATGCCAGTTTGCACTTCTTAGCAAGTAGGTAGCTTCTTAGCAGTCTTTCTTACCAGTACATTTCCGATCTGTAGCTGTTAAATTTGGTTTATCAGTCTGGTGCTTTTCCCTAATCTGTAGTGTTTATTCCACTTAATCTGCATTTAAAATTGATTACAATTGTGCATTTTGTTGACCTACCACACCAGTGTTCCTCCGGCCGCTCAGTAGGGACTCTGACGATATTAATACATAAGCTTGATGATTAGAAGTTCTAGAAACTAGGCTTGATAAAATCTCAGTAGGCTTACTATTATTGTAGACATTTAGATCAGCTTTTGTAATATCTGGAGCAGGCATCTTGGCTTGAATGAATAATTGCAGTGTAGCGAATCTGGCATAAAGATGCTCATAGACCAGGCCAATCTGAGCCTTACACAAGCGCAGCCCACACTGGGCTTAACTGGGACAATGGCTTTAGATTTGTACTGGGACTAGTTTTGTTCCCCGATAAAAGAAAATGGACCAGGACTGGGCACTTTCCTAACCCCTTTTTTCAAAAACAACACAAATGAAATAAGTTAAAAGGGCCTGTTTGTTTCATGTAATTGATGGAATTCTATAGGAGATTAAAAATGAAGAATCAAAGAAGAATATCCAAAAGGGGCCAACATAATGTCAATCTAGGAACTCTAATTGTATTATATTAGAAAGTTAGCTATAACTTAGGAAGTTGTTTTGTATGCGAATACTAATAATAGGGAAATCAATCCCTATTTAATGAGGGTTACAACGCAAAAGAGGATACGTTTTCCTCCTCCAATACTCTTGTTTTCTCCATGCATATGCAATTGACATGGGGGTGTCAATCTAGGAACTCTAATTGTATTATATTAGAAAGTTAGCTATAACTTGGAAAGTTGTTTTGTATAAGGATGCTATAACTTAGGAAGTTGTTTTGTATACGAATACTAATAATAGGGAAATCAATCCCTATATAATGAGAGGGTTACAACCCAAAAGGTGATACGTTTTCCTCCTCCAATACTCTTGTTTTCTCCATGCATGTGCAATTGACACATAAAACATCCCCTTTAATGGGAAGTGAATCAAGGAAAGGCATATAATGCATATGCAGCCATCGCCCTACTTATTCAAATCCTAGGAAAATCAAGGCCCGATCTACATTGCTAGCTTAAATCCTTCACCCATCACCTCTTAATAATCCTTCTGTGGAGCTCATTTGACCATGACCTTCTATGCATCCAGTTCCTACACATCCTATGCAAACAAACAAGCCCTAATAATTGAAAAATCTAAACAGGTTGTAATGGTCTGCAGGGGCAGTATCAGTCTGTATCAGCCAACTTTTGTTTCTTAATTGATATTACAGACAAGTGCAAGTGATGTTTGATGAGGCTATACTACCTGGTTGTTGCAGATGTAGCAGAGTTGATATTTAAACCATGGATGGTGGTTTCTTGAGGTTAGGCTTTCTGCCGTCTTTGATAGCAGTAAAGCGGGAGAGCTCCAGCCTTCCGTACTGTTGTAGTAACCCTCTGATCTGAAATATTTATGAGGCTGGTTCTCCCATTTAGTATAAGTTCAAAGTAGCACTTTTAGAAACGGTTATCATCCAAACAAACTCAAGTTTGGCTTTCACTGAATCAATAAGTTGACAAATCCAATTAAGATAATGACCCTGTCAGAAGTACGAATTCAGTGTAAATCGACATGAGAGAGAGCGAGAGAACTAAAAAATTCAATGGAAAATAATGAAAAAAAAAAAAAAAAAAAAAAAAAAAAACAATAGGGTAGTAAAAATCATGCTTTAATGGAGAGATTGATTGGCACGAAGAATCATGAGACCCCCAATGGGCCCAAGTATGGATCACTGAAAGCAGCTAGGTTGCCTGGACGAGAGAATATGACCTACACATACAACAAGGCAAGTATTAGGCGGAGCATCCCCAATGAACATTTTCTTTTCTGACTTGGTGACTTGAAGAAACCTAATGGCTGCAAGTTGTTGACAATTTGCCTACATTTACAGAAGTTAAATTATATAATATCATATAAAGACAATACTTGAAAGCAGGAGAGAAGCAAATGAAATTAAGCTTGTATCCATAAATTGTATCTATGTTTTCCCTCATGAGCAACTACCATTGGAAAGTTAATATATCAGTGTTTTCTGTACTCCATGTATGAAACCTCGTGAGAAAGATCATGTGGCATGCTGGACAGTATTGATAAGATCTTCAAAAATAGGTCCCAGTCTAAAGAATAACATTAATTTTGTAAGCAATATGATATATTATATCAATAATCGGGCAGGTTCACCTAATGAAAATCAGTGGATAGGAGTGACATCCATCATAGAACAATATGCTTCAATTATTCCCCAGGAGAGTCATCTTCTGGCCCCTCCATGTCTAATTTGGCCCAAGCATGTGCATTAGTGTTGCCTTTTGTAACACTTCTTCACTCTCTCAATGTGTCCTTAACATATTAGTGGTATGGTATGTCTTCTAGTCCGTCCATCCTGTTTTTGAAAGTAAATCCGAGTTGTCGTTGTTGATTTAAAATCACCGCCAGATTCAAAATTATGTACTCCATCTCTTTCCTTTTAAGTATTATTATCAAATCTCTGCACTATGGTCTAACCCTTTATTACTCTTAATATGTTTTCAGGACTTGGTAATGGAGAGTAAACTTGGAATTGGTCATGGAGAAAAGGTCATATCTCCATGATCAAACTCCAGTAACTGTGGCATATTCATAGAGTTCTCTCCTTAACTTGAATAACCTTATAAACTCTAATATCTACAAATACATGGGAACAGATCTGAACCATCACAGGTTCTGAAAATCAATCAAAATTGATTGACAGATATGGTATCTTTAGACTTTAGTACATTCTGGAACCAACCTGTATAGATGCCAAACCACCTAACAGGGTTAACAACCAATTAATCTGATAAGTGAAGCAGCCAAAAATTGGGAGGCAGATTGATGTCTTCCAGATTGATTGCCGTCTTCCATGAGACACGGCAGGGACATGCCGTGGTCATGGCATGGACATAGATTTTACACATAAAAAGTGAAGTATCAGATACGATAAGACTAGATACGTTGCCCATTTTGAAGAATCCGTGCATCATAGATGAAGATTCATTACAGATTAGCTAACATGAGATTGTTCTCGAAGCTGAAGAGCATGAATATGAAATTCCTTTTGAATAGAAGCAAGGATCATGGAATTCTTCTCCATCTATACAGTTGAAACAATTATAGTAGTCTTGAGAAAATTTGTCCCCTTCATTTTACTTGGCCAATTCAGTAGCTTTATTGGTTTGATGACGTAACATTTTAAAGTGGACCTACATCTTAAGGCCATGGAAAAGGATTGAAGTAGAATACTAATATTAGATTCAATAGAATCGAGGAACAAAGTGACCACTTTAGAATTATTTTGACAGAAAAGGGATCTGTTTTTCTCATCAGAGGGGTTTGGAACAGTTCCATCAAGATAACCACCCAAGCCTTGGCCCTCTACAAAATGTTTTAAGGTGAAAAGACCAGCCCATATAGTTCTTGCCATTGAGTTTGATGGGGATAATATGAGATGAATGGCTTCCTTCAAACTTTAAAAGAAAATATCAAACATCCAAAGAAATCAGACTGTCATTATTAAAATTGCACAAAAAAAAGATGGAAAATATAAAAAATTCACGTTAATTTGTCACCTGTGGCCCCCCCCTGTAGAAGAGCATTGGGTCTGGCGAGCAATGGCGGACTTGGGTGCTGCGGGCAATGGTCAAATGAAGAAATTTAATAATAAAATATAAGTTTTTAAAAGAGTTTCTTGAATTACGCGGGTGCGGTTGCCAGACCCAGGATATTTATTTGGGTGGTGCAAGCAACGGTCAAATGAAGAAGTTTAATAATAAAATAGAAATTTTTATATACAATTAAAAGAGTTTCTTGAATTACGTGGTTGCAATGTGACCACTTTGGTGGGCGGGGGGGGGGGGGGGGGGGGGGGGGGGTGGGGTGTGGGGTTGGTGGAGAACTCAAAAGGACTGGGCTTGCATTGGTGAATAAGTCCTACATCTGAAACATGCAACAAGTCCTGATCCTAGGTATATAAGTGCGGCATGGCCTTAACCCCACATGAGGCCTTTTAAAACCGTGCAGTAAGATTGGGTTGACATCACATGAGCCAAAGCAGACAATATCATGTCGACAGTGGGCCTGGGTCGTCAAAAAATGTTATCAGAGCTAAGGACAGCTCTATTTCCGATAGGGTAAAGTGTGAGATCCCACTTGCTCGGGCTTGCCTATCTTGTTTGTTAGCTTGCTTGTCTCCCAAGGGGCTTAGACTACACTAAATCCCACATCGGGAATATTCACGTCTTGACCTTGAGCATATAAGTGCGGCCAAGCCTTAACTCCAGAGGAGGCCCTTTAAAACCGTGCAACAAGATTGGGTTGAAATCCAATGAGGCAAAGCACTAGTTCGCTCATGATATTGTCAAAGCCCCGCGCTAGGTGGCTCATGATATTGTCACAGCTCCGCCCAACTCAGTATGATATTGTTCGCTTTGGCCCACGTGCGTGGGCGAGGACTTCCAGGGTGGTCACCCATCCTAGCACTGCTCCCGCATGAGCATGCTTAACTCCGAAGTCCGTATGGGATCTGGAACCGCATGGCTTTAAAACGCATCATGTTGAGTTAAGACGGGGTTTGACTTATAAGCCTAGGGTCAAGACTTGGGTATTTCCAATGCGGGACTTGGACAAAGCCTCACGGTGCTACCCCTGCGGATTCCCCTTTCTTGGCTCACAATATCACTTGCTATGGTCTCGCCTCAAGAGATAACCTAGGCGGATTGGGGTCTCACACTTTTATCACAACCACGCCTAACTCAACATGATATTGTCTGCTTTGGCCCACGTGCATGTGCGAGGACTTCCCAAGCGATCACCCATCCCGGTACTTCTCCCGCTCGAGCACACTTAACTTTGGAGTTCTTATGGGATCAGGCCCCGCACGGCTTTAAAACGCATCATGTTGAGTTAAGAGGTGTTTTACTTATAAGCCCAAAGTTTGGACATGGAAATTTCCTATGTAGGACTTGGACAAAGCCTCACAGTGCCTATTGAAGTATTCCATACTTACCCCTGCGGATTCCCCTTTCTTTGCTCACGGGATCACTTGACCTGGTCTTGCCTCAAGGGATTACCCAAGCGGATTGGGGTCTCACGCTCTCCCCCACCAGAAATAGTCGTCTTCGGCCCTAATATAATTTTGTGACAACCTGAGACCACTATCCATATGATATTGTCTGCTTTGGCTCATGGGATATCAACCCAATCTTTTTGCACGGTTTTAAAAGGCATCATGTGGAGTTAAGGCTAGGCCACACTTATATTCCCTGGGTCAGGACGTGAATATTTTCAATGTGGGACTTAGTGTAGTCCAAGCCCCCTAGGAGCATGAGGCCTTTTAGAATTATGAGGTAAGATTGAGTTGAAATCCCATGAGCCAAAGCGGACAGCATCATGTGGATAGTGGGCCTGGGTCGTCACATAAGTTTTGTGAAATAAATCTTATAAAAACTCAAGATTCTCAAGAGAGATGGGCGACTAGATTCCAACCTTCTTGTTGTGATAGATGAAAGCGAGTGAGCCTCACTAGTAGATGGAAAAATCCAGATTGTTGTAGGAAATTTCATGTGCATTGACCAAGAGCTTCAAGAGATAGATCTGAGGTCGGATCTAGGAAACTCCCTGGGCACATTTGGCAAATGTCCTCGAAAAGGAACCCTTGTGCTTTTCCTCACTAGCACAAAAAATCCAAGAAAATCGTTGGAAAGATTCCCTGCTTCTTCGTTTTGGAACATTAATAAGATTTGACCACCCCCCGTCCAATTTCGGAAGTCCGCACAAATGAAAGCGGATGAGCAGTAAAATAGGCGCTAGTTTAGGGATCACCGGTTTGGTCTTTGGGAACCTACTTTGTGGGTTCCTTAATTAAGATCTAAACCGTCAATCATATTTAAAAGGCCCAAAACGGCTTGGAGGTCAAATATCAGAGTTCCATGGACCGTTAGACCAGAATTTATGGACTTCTATGGCCCCTTTTCAAAAATCCCAAACACAGAAGGTCTTACGAAAGCTTAGAACGGCGATGGAGTCTAATTTGGCATGATGAATTGTTAGTTTTATCGTCTCAATCCATTAAGATTGATGAAATAAATTGATTGATTTCTTTATTTATCAATATATTCATGCTTTCCTTCATGAGATGAATGGTGTTTTATTACTTGTTTTCATATAACCAATACGAATGACATGATGGTTCATGAGAGGAACCGGAGTCCATAAGTATACTAGATGCAATACATGTGTATGGATAAGATCCACATACAGGAGACATGTATAACAAATCTTATACTTGAATATCTTCACATCTAGTGATGATGACTGGACATCTCATCTAACAAGGTTGTAGTACTTGATTACTATGAGATAGTATGATTTGTCTCGATCATCAGAATGGAAGATTCTGGATCACAGTACTGGTACATTGGATGTATTGAAGGACCATGAGAAGCACCTTAGGAACACTGTCTTTACTTTAAGGTCTGCTCTCATAATTCCCTAGCAATAGGCTCTCAATCTTGAGACATTAATGAACCCAAGTTTCTATCTATTCATTTGCTTTGAATCACCAATGAGTAAGGCCAATTGTAGGTCAACACCTCAGTGATTTGGGTACGTGGTAGTAGAGCTGTGGGAACATTCGATGGTCAAGATGGAATCTATCTTTAATATCCCCTTGTGCCAATTAATGGATTTATCATTGGTAAGTGCGCACCCATTTCAATTAAGAGTTAATTGGATCGGTACCAAATGATCATTATAATTAGGGCTCAAGGATAATAAGATATGGATCTAAGTTTGGAAGACAGGTCCAATTGATCCATGGATATTGATGGAGGGGCCTACTTGTGGACATAGGGAAGTTTAGGGTCTTCATGTAATTTATTCCTAAGACTAGAGTTCAATTGCATTTATATAGTGGAGTTATTTGCAATTAACTGCAGGCCCGGATTGCACATGAGATGTGGGGCCGCGGTGTCCCAGTTGGAGTCAGCTTTCTATGGAATCCCTAGTGGTCTCCACGCTAGCCCAAGATTGGATCATTACTAATTCTATTTGAACTCAAAAGGGAAAACTACTATTTCTATTTGAAGTGAGACTTCTAATAGTGGTAATAGTAAGAATAGTGAGTTACTAATTATTATGGAAGTTGGACTTCTAATAATAAACAAAGAGGAATTGCTTAAAGCTATAAATATGATAGGAGGGAGGCTTGGACTTGTATGCATATTCCATCCCTTGGAATTCACGCCCAAGCCCCATTAAAGTGCCAGAGTTGCACATCTTCTCTCTCCTTCTTCTTCTAGTTTCTCTTCTAGTTTCCCTTTGAGGTTCTAATTAGTTTTTCTCTTGGAGATTCCACCATCTTCTTTGAGAAAAGAGATCTAAAATGGGTCATAGCGTGGAAGACGATTGGGTCTTGGAGATTCTGATTTGGTTTGCGAAAGAGTTTCTCAAAGAAAGAAATCAACTCCTCCATTAGAGCACAACCGAGCTCCATAGGTATATTCTACTCCTTGTATGTTGTAAATTTCGTGGTTGCTTGTTAGGTGCTGTTTTTATCTCCTTGATAGGTTTATTACTGTACATGATCATGAGAAAGAGGACATGGATCCTGGATTGGGTTTTGTAGCTTTTTGGATAGTTGATCCCTAATTCAAGTGAGTCAAAAGTTTTGGAAACCTATCCTAGAGGCCCACCTATTTCCATCAGATTCATCATGGATCATGAGAAAATTACGAAAACCTCCAGACCGTTGAACTTCCATAGTGCAAAAAAGCCAATTTTCTGGCAGTCCGTTTCTCTCAATGTTTTGATTATTCTAGGCCCCAAAATTATGACTGAAACTGTCCATAATATCCAGAAAACCAAACACAGCCAAGGATTCAAATTTCAGCTATTGATCCATCATGGATTTTAAGATATAGGCAAAAAAGTCCAAACCCTAAAATATAAATTTTTTTATTCTTGTGGACCCCATTTGCAAGATCCGAACCATTCATATCTCCAAAAAGCCAACGACGGCTATCGGGTGAAAGCTCAGCCCTTGATTTTCATGGACTTTGAGAAAATAGCTGAAAACCTATAACCGTTGGATCACACATCCTGCAAATGGTAGGAATTCTCATTGTTAACTAAACTTTCGGACTCTCCTCATAAATCCTATTTGAGGATGTCTTGGTTCCAGGAGAACGTGGGAAGTGGGAACCCTCATTCCTCTGTTTACCAGACATGCCCCCAAATGATTTGGGATTGTCAGAAAGGATACGAATGATTTTGTACAGATCAAAACAGAAATTCATTGCATTTCAACCCAGCAAATCCAAAATGACCAGAGAAATATGAATATCCTTATGGACTTTTCCACTGTTGAAAAATAACCTTTTAGCCAACAACACATGAGAAAGAGATGGGCACAAGAACCCAGTTGTGCAGGACTTCCAAAAATCCCAAATGAAATGCGCCCTTCTCTCTTCGGCAATATGATTTACACAAAAACCGAATTGTGCACACTATGATTAAAACCCGAAGGTGTTTCAGAATCTTTAAGCTCTAATACCAAGTAAAGAGGGCAATGAGGGTTGGAACTGTATATCCTTGTTGGTATACTCATGAATTATATATAGAAACATAGTTACAAAGATTTACATTAGAGGAAGAGGAGAAAATAAAGGAAACTTCTGCACTCTCATCTAAGACATGCAATATTCCAACAATAAGTACAAACACAATCAGTAACTTGAGCCTAGGACTTGGGCTTGTGGGTCTTGGAAGCAATTTGGACCTTGTGTATCTCTACACACCTCACCTCATGGCTCATCATTTTAAAACACTCTTCTAAATAAAGCAACCAACTATGTCAAAAAAACCATGTCAATAATAAACACCTGATGTCATCACTCACCATATACAAATTAATGACATTTTTTTTTTCCAAGCTCTTCCATGAGTGAAGTGATGTTGGTTGATTCAACCATTATCAATTTGAGAAGAGGGAGTTGTTGTGTGTGTGTGTGGGGGGGGGAGGGGGGGGGGGGGGGGGTGGGTTGGTGGTGGGGTGGGGTGCCGCTTGCGGCTGGGTTGGTTTAATATGGTGTTAATATGCACATATGGACCTGTCACAGCTCCACTTATGGGTCAGGCGCACTTGATCAGATTCAAGTGTAACAGGATAGGAGTAGATTTAGTTAAAACCCCAATTAAGGGGATTCAATTGATGTAATACATTGTAAATCACACTATTGAGGGGGATTGAGTTTCTGTAAATATCTCAAAGAGAAATATATATGTATGTATATATATACATGTATGTATGCATGTATATGAGAAATTCTACAGAATGCCCTCCTCAAAAGGGCATTCTTTTCCCCTATTTCTCATCGAGATGAAGACTATTTCTCCCTTTTTAAAGGGACAATTGGTTACCTTCTTCCATTTTTCTCTTCTTAAAAAAAAAAAAAAAACATAGGAGACGAGATGTGTATATGAGTTAGTGAGCAAACATTTATGAGTTCGATTGTACCTATATTGATAAGTTTCACGTGAAGATTTTACTTCATGAGAATGAAATAAATGAATGAATTTGATTTTCCATAAGTGTAGATCATGAAATTATGGGCCCCCAAATTTTGTATGAAATAAAAATCTCCCATATTTGTATTAGAAAACAAAGTAATTTTCCTTGATGAGAATGAAATTATGGGCCCACAATTTCACATGAAATGAAAGTCTCCCATGTTTGTAAGAGAACACAAAGTGGAACAAAGGTTTAAATGTGGAAGCTACATTGGGAGTTGTCTTTATTTTTCTTAAAGAGGAGGCCTCTCCTCGGCTCAAGTGTAGGGTAAAAAACGCTCAAGTGTGTGGGGGGCACATGCGATGGAAACAAATAAGTGGCGCCCAATTTAGTTTCCCACTTTTTCATCTTCCCTCTCATAACAAATTGAAAGAGGGGAAAAACCCCAGGTAAATAGACGTTTGGAATCCTCCCTCTCAGTCTCGCCCCTCTATCGTCGGAATCCTCCCTCTCGTTGCTCGATCCATCTCCTCAAAGCACCTCCCATGCTGCGACGCCCAGCGAGTTCCACCCAAAGCACCTCTCTCTCCACTTCTGTGATGTCAAGACTTGGGTTTCATCCCCTCTGAAACCGTCTCTCTCCTCTCTCCTCTGCGGAACCCTATCTGAAACCCTCTGCCTTCTCTCTCCTCTCTGGAACCCCTTCTGCCAAACCCCTCTATCAAACCCTATTCGTTCCTGGAGAAAAAAGGTTTCAGACATTGCTGAGGAATGTCGCCGGCTGGCTACCTTGGGTGAATTTGGTGCAGACAGAACCGACAGGTAGGAGAAAGACCCAGTTTTGTTTTTGTTGCAAGTCAGTAGAGCTAACCCATTTTCTATAACAGTGTTTTTTCTCTGCATTCCTAGGGGTTCTTGTAAAAAGTTCGGTAATAACTTGAGCTACTCAGGTTCAATGATTTGCAACAGTGAGGATTCTAAGCTTCCCACGTCTGCTTTTGGTTTCTCCATATCATTGAGATTGATTGCAGCCGAGCATCCGAGTCTTCTTATGGGAGAGCAACACCCAAAAGGAGCGCACCGGGCCTTGAAGATTGTTTCTCCCTCACTTGCTTGCTCCCAAATCATCGTCTGTCTTCTTCTTCGCATTTTTTTTTTTCTTCCGTATGCCCTTTTCCCCTTCGAAAGGCTCCATGGTGAGGACCCACGTGTCAATAATCAAAGCCGTTTAAATGAATGGCCATTGTTATATAAGCCCTTGTAAAACTTCACACTAACAAAAAATGGGGCCATTGTTAGATTCATTTTATGTTTTATTAATTTATTGCTATTAATCAATTTGTAAATGGGTCCATTCAAAATTACAGTAAAATTATAACAAGCTCTTATAAAAGTGGGGCAGTTTTTAATGGCTTAGATTGGCAATTGGTAAGTCCCATTGCAGCACCTATGAATTTCTTAAAACAATGGTTAGCACTAAGAGATGTATAAGAGGGTTAAAGTGGCAGGTTTTTATGTGAATCTTACTGATGATTGTAATGGGACATTTTATTATACTGATTACCATTTAAGAAAACTCAAAACCACTAAAAAAAATGTCTCCCTCTGTAGAGCCTAGAATGTCCTTATAAAATTCTATTAGAATGAGCGTTGTCCCATTGTCACACTACACTATTTAAAAGATTAAATTGGACCTACACTGACACTAGCCTGTAGAGTTATCATATTGAATATCTAGGCCAGGATTTCTCCTGCATGCCTGAATTCGGCAGAAAGAGAACAGTTGGGTACTGCGCCAGCCATCTGATGTTATTAAAGTCCCTGGGACTTGGGGAGAGCTGCTTTTTCCAGATTTGTTTGTTGCATGGTATTTGGACTGGTTAGGTGTGGTTGACATTAAAAAAAAAAAAAAAAAAAAAAAAAAAAAAAAAAAAAAGAAGAGAAAGAAACAAGTTTTAAAAAGGCAATCGCAGTAAGGTGGAGAGAAACTATTCATCCAAAGTTCAGAGACTTTTTAACATTTTTTAAATATTTATTATCAAAATATAAGACTCATTTTTTTAATTAACAACTTTTAACTTTCTAGAAACTCTATTAACAACAGGCCATTGAAAAAGAATACATGGAGAACACCTACAATCGTAATGGGTGGTCAAATTTGGGCCACATCCATTCCATTACAGTTCTTGATGCATCAAATTTGTCAAAATACCTTAGAATATATAGTATGAAGCATAACTCCAAAGACCAGTCCCCAAATAATACAATATCAGTAATGAGCGTCTAATTTAGCGGATAGAAGACAAAAAATCAACTCCAATAGGGTACACATCAACTTCAATAGACTATTACATCCGTTTTTCACACACCAAATATATGCAACAAAAAAGAAAACGACAAACATATTTTCACGTCTGGTTCCCCTATTTTTGGCGCTATATACTTTCTCTTAGACGCGGTATTTTCAGCCTCATTTCTTCAGTGGTGCTTTTCATTTCTTTCATTTTTGTGTCAATTTGGAAACTCCCTGAATTTGACTTGGGAATCCATTCCGGCGTTACAGACCACCCAAAGTTTACTGAATAGTAAAGAACATTCTAGTAGTAAAGTTTTATTTTTACGACTTGGCAAAAAAAAAATATTTAAGAAGTAAATAGAAAAGATTAAAAAAAAGAGAAAATGATAAAATCAACAAAGCCCTCACGGTTAAAGCCTTCTCTTGAAAAAAAAAAAAAAAAAAAAGCCCTCATAATTATAACCACACCTGCCTCAGTGCCTTGTTCATTCTTTGTACTAACAAACTCGTCTGTAAATCTCAAAATCTAAGCAAACCACCTTTTGTTGATCATTGATTAATATTATAGTTTCATTGTCTAAAATTCACCTGGATGTAACCTCTTTTAAACTTGGTTTGAGGGACTAAGATGAAAGGACCATGGAACTCTAACGATGAAAAGACCATTAAATACTGCTACAGAAATTGGGTTAGGCCCATTGACCATGAAAGGACCATGGAACTTTTACTTCTTCATCCCTTCGTCTCCTTTTCTCACGTGTTTTGAGTCGCAAGCTATCCTCAGAAAGGTCCTCGACTTTCTGAGACGAAATGGGTTCGTCAAGGCTGAGTCCGCTCTCCGAGACGACATCCTCCACAGAGATGAAGGAGGGCTCGTTCCACCGCCTCCTCCTCCTCCTCCTCCATCTGCAGTCGTTGGGTCGCCCCGCTCGCCGGTGCCGTCACCGCCACCGCCTCCGCCCGTGAGAATTGTGGTCGTTACAAAAATTGGGTTAGCTCTAATGATGCAAAGCAAAAACACTGTTGCAAAAAATGGGTTAGCTCTACTGACCTCCAACAGAAACAAAACTGGGTTTTTCTCCCACCTGTTGGTTCTGTTTGCACCAGATTCACCCAAGGCAGCCAGCCGGCGACGTTACTCAGCAATTTCTGAAACCCTTTTTCTTCGGGAACGAATAAGGTTTGATAGAGGGGTTTCGCAGAAGGGGTCCTAGAGAGGAGAGAGAAGGCAGAGGGTTTCAGAGAGGAGGGTTTGGGAGACGGCGTTCCACAAAGGAGAGAGGAGAGAGATGGTTTCGAAGGGGATGAAACCCAAGTATCGACGTCGCAAAAAGGGAGACAGGTGCTTTGGGCGGAACTCCCTGGGCGTCGTAGCATGGGAGGTGATCTGAGAAGATGGATCGAGCAACGAGAGGGAGGATTCTGGCGATAGAGGGGCGAGACCGAGAGGGAGGATTCCAAACGTTCAGGGACCTGGGGTTTTTCCCCTCTTTCAATTTGTTATGAGAGGGAAGATGAAAAAGTGGGAAACTAAATTGGGTGCCACTTATTTGTTTTCGTCGCACATGCCCCTCGCACACTTGAGTTTTTTTTTTACCCTACACTTGAGCTAAGGAGAGGCCTCCTTTCTTAAATGTCTCCACTGCATTAAATGATGCATAGCACATGACTGCTTTTTATCGGACGAGGAAAGGGGGGCAATTCAGTTTTGAAAATGCTCGGGCGTCATGTAGACCTCCTCTCTCTCTCTCTCTCTCAACATACATACATACACCGATACACATACACACAAAGGGTCCAGTCCAAAGGAAAAAACAAACAATTTTCTGGAAATAACTTTTCTTTAGTTCATTTGATAAAAAGAAATATATTAACTAAAAGGTATGAAGATAGTGATCCCTTCCAAGACAGTTAGCCCGAAATAAACTCAGTCATGAGTAGATTTTCCTCAGTAAAGCTATACCAAACTGTACGTTCTAAAAATAACCAATAAGGATTCCTAGGCGCTGACAGAAGGTCTCAATGAAAGAAAACAAGGGAATATTCATGCGCATATGTAAAGAATGTCAAGTTAATAGAATACATGGTAAATTAAAACATCATTAAGGAGAAAAAGACATGAAAATCTTGAAAAGCATAGAAGAAATCAGCCAAAATGCTAACATGCTAATCCAGAAAATAATACCTGATAATCTGCAAGTGTAAGTGAATTGAAACCAGCAGCAGAATAGATGAAATAATAGTCCCATGTGCGTATGAACTTCTCATCAAATCCCATTGCAAGAACTTTACTGTGTACGTAAAAAAAGGAAAAAGAAAAAAAAAATACCATGTCAGAATCAAGATTCGCTAAAAAATGCACATTCTTGCCATCTTGATTAGAGTCAACATCATAAGTGGAAGTAAAGTAGGTCAAGGCTTAATACAAGGTACTCCATAATAAGGATACAACACTGCAGCACAAATGAGATAGAGCTATTTCTTATAGGATCAGGTCATATCCTCAAGACAAAAATAACAACCGTACATTTTAGTGAAAATAAATACCTTTTCCTAGCCGTGAAATTCTTTCTCCAACATCTTAGTGTCTGGTAGTAATGAATGCCTATATTTTCCACATGTTCCACACTGTATTTTGGGACAGATACTTGTTGGGTCATGGGTGAATTTACAAAAGAAATAAAAGAAAAATAGAAGCAAGAATTATGTAAAAAATGCATATCAGACGATTAGTGCTAACCAGAGTCTGGATGCAGCAGCCATTGCAGATGTTACCCTGGTTAAAGAAGGCAGGCATCCGCCAGGAAAAATATATTCCTTAATGAAGTCAGAACTTCTCCTGTACTCATCATATCTTTCATCTGGTATTGATATAAACTGCACCAACAACACCATAAATAAATACATGAAATGAAAGCCCTAGAAATTTCCATTAAATGAAGCAACTCTCGCAACTTATGAGCTGTATGATGAAACATTAAGGAATTTAGGGTAACTGTTCAGACAAGAATTTCATTATTTGCAATGGCATGTTATATTCAATGTTGAAAGATCCACAGCAGAAGCTATTTTCCTATTGAAAGAACATCTCGAAAAAGATTTTAAGATGAGACAGTTTTCATATCGTTTTCTCTGATTTAGAGAACCTAAGCAGTATGTGGTATTATGCACGCATTTGCATACAACATCAAATGACCGGCGGCAGAAAGAAGTATGGAATATGTCTGTGTTCCTTCCATCAATAATCCGGAAATCTAAACAAATATACTTCTACTAAAATGATTTTAAATAGAAAGAATAAGGCTTCCATGATGTAATGACAACGAACTAATGTATGAAGCTATCAAAATTATAAATTATGAAAAAGTCTTGAATTAAAGAGAAAAAAAAAACTGAAAATTCATGTAGAATCAAGGGTTGTTGACCTCTAATATTTTTTCCATTTGACCCTTTTCTTACTAAATTATGTTACTCTTCATTTGGGTATAGGGAGGCGGTAGGTGGGCATGCATATCTGTGTACGTGTGTGTACACGTGGATGCATGTGTGCATGTGCATGCTCGCAAACACGTTTCTGGGGTGTCTGCAAATAATATCTGCACACCTCCCATGCGGTTCGCATGGATGGATGCCAACGTATGACTGTGGATTAGGTTTGGGCAATAAAAAAAAATGTTAACACCATCAAATCATCCAAATGCTTTATTAAAGTGCATATATCATTGCTTTTCTAAAATTCTATATAAGTGGCCATTTGGAAGGTCTAATATATAATTAATAAGAGCTAATTAGATTAAGGACTAACATAAAAGCTCTAATTTTTAAGTTCTACTTTATAATTTGTGTGTTCGTTAAAATTATAAAAAAGCTCTTATTTAATGAGGCACTTGGGGCCCATCTTGAAAAATTGTGGTGATTAGGGCCCATATTCTATAAATTACAATGTGGATACCACCATTTGCGTCATTTTGAAAAAATTTTGAGGTTCTTTTCATCCACAACACTTGTAAATTCTGCATTGTCCACCTCCATCTGCTTTAGTAAAAACTGCTCTAAAAAAAAGAAGCTGCCCTTAGCTTATATTTTCAAAGGCAAAATCTCTAATTTGTAAATAAGCTCTAAAATTAGAAAATACAATTAGAGGTTTACCAAATGCTCTAATATGTAAATAAGCTATAAATCACAAAATAAGAGCTTAATTTTACAGTGACCAAATACCCTAACAGTGAATAAGGGTGGATGAGTGTCACATTAGTGTGGATGTCAATTCATTCAATCAGTCGTGCATAAAGAAGAAATACACACGCAACTGTTTGTAACCAATGTTTTAGTTAGTAATTTATAAAAAAAAAGGGTTTAAATGAGCCAATCTTGAATTTAGAATATCAATCTCGAGCTGGACAAAAGCTTGGTTTCACCACTGAATTGGTTGGATCTTCATAAACTCAACTAAGCTCCAAAGTGCTTCAGTAATCTGCCTTGTTCAACTGATGAGTACAGACTACAGGATACCACATAATTAATGAAACGACATATCATATGTTGAGAAACAAGGGTTTATTTGTAATTATGGGAAATTGGGTTTATTTTTAATTATGATAGTAAATTTGTCTTAAATTAAAATAAGGAGAAAGTAGGTTTCTAATATGGCCACGATTAGGTTTCTTAGTTTGAGTAGACATTTTTAGTTGTACTTTATAACTAGCCATTGGCAATTCACAATAATACATATCAAAGAATTTAATCCAGATGTAGCCCTAAATTTTCAACTTGGTAGCAGAGCTTATGTTTAGTTTTAGATTTTTGCTTTTTTTCCCCCTCATTTACTAATTTTCCTTCAATTCTTTCATCATTCAAAAAACCCCCATTAATATTGGTCCCTAAAACCTACCAAAAATCCTCAAAACCAAGTTGAAAAATTCTGCAACTAATAGCACTGTGTCCACTATGCTTTTCCATTAAATCCACACTGTTTTAAACCCTAAATAGACTCTAAGACCCAACCCTAATTTTATAATTGGAAATTAGAGGGAAATTAAGATTAGTGTTTTAGAGAAAAAGAGAAGACCTATAACCAGAGCATTCAGATTAATTGAAGACTTTTGGGAAGGTAATTGAGGGATGTGATTGAATAGAGGATTCAATCTCTGGAGCATTCAGATGACTCAGACTGACACCATAGGGTTTGACTCTGAGTCAAGTAGAGGCATGTTTGATTTCTGTAAATTTCTCAGGAGCAACGTTCCATTAAAGCTGTTAGTGTAGCACAGCAGAAAGGAAGAAGCAGATAGCAGAGGTTTTTGCTCCGCTTGTTGAAGACATCGGCAACATATTTTTGCATTCTGTTGACTTTTCAATGAAGACAACTTAAGTTGTTTCTGGAGTAATTTTCCGGCAGCAGTTCAGAGGTCTTTCTTCACAAATCAGTTCGTCATGTAACCGCAGTTTGTGTGCAGCTTTAAGTCCACAGACACAAGATTCCAAAGGAGGATAGTTCAAAAGGGCCTATACATGTGTGTAGTTTTCAGCCTCTTGCAACATTACAGTAGGGGGAAAATTTGGGAAAATTCATTAAAAGGTGTTCTAGCAGGTGTGACAACAGTCCTTTGAAGGTTGTCTGCGGAGCTCCTCATAAGGAGATAAATCGTAAAGGCCAATTCATCAAAGCGAGCATTTTCATCTTTCATGTGGGCTTTCCTGCATAGGTACAGTAGTGTGGGCCTATCCATCCAAAGGATCATTCATGCAGCATGTGACATCATCAAGTTAGCCATGTCAGCAAACAACCAACACTGAAGCAGTTAAAAGCTTGACAATCCAATTGTCGAAAACAGTGGGGAAGTATTTATGCATAAATCAGAGTGTCACAGTGGAGGCGCTATAGGCTCAGTCCACAGACATTCAGGGCATTTGCAGAAGTTAGGGTTTATAAGTATGCTCAAGTGAGGGGAGAAAACTCTATGAAGACTCACTCCACAGTCACTTGGTAGTGTGAATCCAAGTAACTAGTGAATTATAGGTCTGTTAATCCATTATTATCGTACAGACGAGTGTTCAGCCACTGAAGGGTTGCATGTAAAACCTACTCAACCACTAAGGAAGACTGTAATGCTGTGGATTATTCTAACATCTTCGGATATGCATTCTAGCATTCAAAGGTGCAGTTTAAATCAGCAGTGTTGTTGATTGCGTTGTTTATGTTGTTGAGCACATGAAGTTCTTGCTCCATTAGTCAGGTTGCAATCAGCTCAATGATCCACACAAGTGTTGAAAATCGAGCAAGCAAAGTTCTTCACCTGAGTAGTCATGGAAAGAAAGCATTTCAATGAAGTTTATTCCAAGCCACTCAATGTTTATGTACCAGCTTGAGGGGGAGCGTGACAAGGGTTTACTTGTAATTATGAGTTATTGGGTTTATTTGTAATTATGATAATAAATTTAGATTAAAATTAGGAGGGTGATATTGGAGTTTTCTATTACTATGGGGATTAGGCTTTGTAGTATAGTTATGATTAGGCTTCCTAGTTTGAGAAGACATCTTTGATTGTACTTTATAAATAGCCATTAGCTATTCACAATAATACAAATCAAAGAACTCCAAGATGTAGCTCTAAAACTTTTGTACTACTACAACCTTCTCATTGGGGCTTGCAAATGATGCCTCTTACATTGAAGAAAAAAATTGCTAAACAACTAGTGCTATAATATGTTAACGTTTCTTATAAATATTTAGACAGGGAAATCAGGCTAAAAGCCAGGTTCACTAAAAATGGCCTGTACTGACATAAACACAATGGTAGATGATCATGAAACCATTAAAGTATAATGATTTTATGGTCGAGGATTCTTTCGTATACTTGCATGGGTTACTTGTCTGTGCATACTCATACTTCACATAGCAACTTTTGGGGGTAGAAGTTAGCACCCAATGTTAGGAAAAAGCAATGGATAGATGTGCTCTTTTTATATTCTGAGGTTGCTCAAGTAGAAGGTGCAACAATAAAAGGTCACTGTACCTTGCAAAGCAGAGTTGATCTGCACTATTGGTTGGGTAAGACCATAACCAGTATCACTCTAATCACAAAACCTCTCCCAAGAAGAGAAAACTTCACATCACACACTTGTTTGATAGATGGGCTTGATTGTTAGATTAAATCCTTAATCTGTATTGACTTAGGCAAAGAAGCAGACCATCCACGAGTTAAGAAGGTGTAAAACATACCATAGTAGAACAAAACATCACACAATTCTTGAGTTCTTGAACTGGTTTTTGGAATTGTTGTGAAAATGTTGTGGACAATTTGGATAAATCCATGGTACATCACTGTGTTCTAAAACATCATGCCATAAAATGTATATAGATATACTTAGGGTTTCAGTCCTACTTTAGTGGTTACTCTCACAAACTTTTTCTCCTCTTCCCATCAATAAACAAGTAAAATATTCCTTCTTTCTACCATCGTTTCAATACATCCAACATACCTATTCTTATGGTCCTAAATTAGGGTAGGGCCATCTCCTATAAGACAAAAATTTGGCTAGGGCCCTATTTCCTATTAGATGAGTGCACATTTTATTTTTTATTGGTGGGACCCACTGTAGAGCCCAAGAATATCAATTGGTGGCACCCACTGTGGAGACCAACTGTGGACCCACTGTGGGCCCTATTTCCTATTAAATGAACATTGTTGAACCACGTGAACCCCGGGTGTGAGTTTTCCCTTGCGTATTTTGTTTGTGTGGTTGGTTGTCAATTGCAGGTTTCCGCTTCCGCATATGTGTAGACTAATACATATGCAAAATATTCGAGTTTGGCAAAAAGTCATCCTATCAAGTTATTCCAGCCCTAATTTAATGCGTGAAAACTTAACGGGTCTTCTAATTTTTACACTCCTTTGAGATTTAATCCAAGATCCAGTAAAAATTAGATGAGTGTCAAATCGACCTATTGTAGAACATGGGTGCTAGTGATTGTCGAGATACACTAATCATGGTTGGCCCATGTGGGGCCCATATAATTGGTTTGCACTTGTAATTAACTCAGAGTAGAAAGTTTCTTATATGTGTAATGTATGTCAAATAAATATATGTAGAGAGAAGGGCCCTTGCGTATTTTGTTTGTGTGGTTGGTTGTCAATTGCAGGTTTCCGCTTCCGCATATGTGTAGACTAATACATATGCAAAATATTCGAGTTTGGCAAAAAGTCATCCTATCAAGTTATTCCAGCCCTAATTTAATGCGTGAAAACTTAACGGGTCTTCTAATTTTTACACTCCTTTGAGATTTAATCCAAGATCCAGTAAAAATTAGATGAGTGTCAAATCGACCTATTGTAGAACATGGGTGCTAGTGATTGTCGAGATACACTAATCATGGTTGGCCCATGTGGGGCCCATATAATTGGTTTGCACTTGTAATTAACTCAGAGTAGAAAGTTTCTTATATGTGTAATGTATGTCAAATAAATATATGTAGAGAGAAGGGCCCTTGCGTATTTTGTTTGTGTGGTTGGTTGTCAATTGCAGGTTTCCGCTTCCGCATATGTGTAGACTAATACATATGCAAAATATTCGAGTTTGGCAAAAAGTCATCCTATCAAGTTATTCCAGCCCTAATTTAATGCGTGAAAACTTAACGGGTCTTCTAATTTTTACACTCCTTTGAGATTTAATCCAAGATCCAGTAAAAATTAGATGAGTGTCAAATCGACCTATTGTAGAACATGGGTGCTAGTGATTGTCGAGATACACTAATCATGGTTGGCCCATGTGGGGCCCATATAATTGGTTTGCACTTGTAATTAACTCAGAGTAGAAAGTTTCTTATATGTGTAATGTATGTCAAATAAATATATGTAGAGAGAAGGGCCCTATGAGGCTTACCTAGATTCATGAAAAGCAAGGTGTTAAGAGGGGATAGAAAAGGTCTAAGATATAGACCAAGGGGTGTGCCAAAATAGATAACTTGTGTGAACATCTAATTGTGAATATTATTGTTAGTTGAATGCGTGTCAGTCAAGCGAGGGGAGAGCCAGTCACCAAGTACTGGGATAGTCATTATGAGGGGTTGACTTTGATTGTAGGCAGGTCCTACATGTCAGTTGGTTTGGGTTGGGTGTTGTGGCTGGCCACTGGCAATTGTTGCACTAGAAAATTATGTGTCACATTCATATGCTACATACAAAAATTCATCTAGCAAGAAGAGTTTGACCTGGAGACCAGGTTCAACTCAATCCAGCCAAGCCTCACTAGCAGCCTACTGAAAATATAAGCTCACATTGCCATTAACTTTCGAGAAAATAAAAGGTGCTCATAATATATCATTTTTGTCAGATATCATATTATTGAACTGCAACTTAAGTGAAGAAACTCTATTAGTTAGCTTTGTAACCTGCAGGACAAGCACGCCATCCTCAGCCAAAACTGATTCACAACAGCCAAAGAATTTTTCCATGTATTCATGACCAACAGCCTCTAACATCTCACTGCAAAAAGCTGTTTATTAACAATTCATTTCCAGTTTTCAAAAGGTAATGGAGTTTAACTGTGATCAAAAGTTCACCAAGATATAATCCTGTCATATTTTCGAGAGCAGGGAAGTTGACGATAATCACATAGCAGGAGCTTTATGTGATCCTGAAAGTGCAACTAATAAATGTCAGAGTTGAATTGAGTTAAACTAATCATATAGGACCAACTGTCTCAAGTACAATCGAATTAATATATAGATATATACATGTAGTAGACAATTAAGTTCTCTGCAGTAAACAGTTAATTTATTGTTTCCGTAAGTGGAGCTTAAGAAATGTTTCCACATGCACTAACTCAAGGTATAACATAAGCTTTTAAAGTGATACATGCAAGAATAGCCGTCATGAAATCTCCCAAAAGAGTAATTCAGGAGGCAAGAACCACAGTAAATCCAGGGCAATTTAAATGGCTTCCTGATGTTCTATCTCATCAATAGTTATTGTTCCTGACATCTTCCTCAGATCTCTTATACAACTTGCTGAAAATCCAGATGCACTATAGATCACATAAATTCCCTAAGATCATAAGACAACTGTATCATACTGATATATAACTAAAAATAAATGATAAATGTTTGCCAGTCAAAAACAGATGCAAATTATAAATAGTATAAAGGAACTATTCTGAATAGGGAGGAAACAGGAAAATATCCGAGTCATTGTAACTGTGCCATTCTGATAAAATTAATGGTAAACATTTCCCACTTCAAAACTGATGTCAATGATGTCAACTACAAACAGAAAATCCAGTTAAAGGAAATCAGAACATAAAATGAAATGTTCACTCTATAAAGACAATGGACCAGTAAGATTTCTATCCTCTTCTTTTCTTTTTTATACAAAATGACTTCTTCAGGCAAAAATAAAAAATAAAAAATTAGTGCAATAAAGAAAGGGGGAGATATTTTGATGTCCAAAATAGCAGTCATCCGTGATATGCTTCATGCAAATTCATAAAATACTTTATTATGCACAATGTAGACAATAGACAGCACTTATGTCGTCACAGTAGAAAAAATGTAGTCACAAAGATGCACCCCCATATAAAGTAGCCAACAAAGCCAAACAATTTCACAGGCCATATGCTCTAGAAACTTCTACTCGGCTTCAGTTGAAGAGTGAGAAACAGGAGACTCCTACCAATAAACAAGAGAGGATAAAAGGAAAATGCAAAAGCCAATAATAAAGCACCATCCAGTGATATCACCTACCCAATTCTAGAGAAAGCTTGCAAAGAAAGAGAATTGTTAAATGACAGGAAAAAAGCTCTTATCAATGTTCGAGGTAATGAAGAATCCTTAGAACAACTGAGCAATAAGTAGAAGGGATCTGACTAATAAATGTACTGCAGAAGCAATAAGATAGACAAGGCTACCAACGACCTGTTGATAATGAATCCAATCAAGCAAGGAAATGCAATCAGAGGGGCCGAGTTTGTTGATGTGTGTTAGCTGGTTTATCACCATTAAGACCACCTTAATAGATAATATCCTTTATAAATTTCAATTGAGAGAAGATACCTGTCCAACGAGTAAGTAAGCAAAGGCAATACCCAAAAGATAGTGACAACATCTACCTATTAATATTGAATCATTCTAAATAGAAAATTTTCGTACGAAGTTATTAGAAAACAGATATGTATGTTGGCACAAGAGTTGCTCAATGTTTGTTCACAATGTATTAAGGAACAAAGGAACTTAAATAGGACTCACAAACCTCGAGGCCAGCTTCTTTCACCCTTCTTTCAGCATATTTTAGTTGCTCTGCTGAAAGTGTGATGCCCGTATATTTGCATCCAGTTCGTTTGACGACTTCTATAGCTAGGCTTCCCCAACCACAACCTATCTCAAGAACTTCATGCTTACTATGAATTCTGGCCTAGGCATTTTCAAGAAATATACACAGAGGTAAGACAAAAAAGAAAGAAACCATCTGAAAATGATGTAACAGAATCATTTTAATAAAATAATGTTCAAATAGAATAGCTCTAGAAAGGGCCTCACTTTTTCAATAAGCATGGTAATTTTTCGTAGCTGTGCAACCTTTAAGTCTTCATTCTCTGTCTTCAAAAGATTTTACTAATGAAAGTCACAATCATATAAGCTGGATGTATCACATCCTGAGAAAGAGGATTTAGACGAATGCATATATGTTTTAATTTAAGGAGATATTAAGAAGTGAAAGCAAACCTTGAAAACTGCACAGGAATACGTCATTGTTTCGTCTAGGAACAGTGAAAAGAGGTCATTGCTCTAAAAATATGGAAATTCAATTGTCATTCTTTTTTGTATCATACAAATTAAAAATCAATATTACCAAAATAAGCATGAAGATAATTTGCATATGCAGCTTAAATTAGTTTGCTTAAAATGAAAAATGATAATGTCGAAAGGGAGAAAAAACACTTTCTGTAGTAGAATCAGAAAGATCATTACCCCATTAAGTTTTACAAAAAACCAAGTTAATAAATAAGAAGATGCTTGAGCATAATTTTCATTGAATGCTATGATTTTTCGGGTTGAATGACATACAAAAAAGTTAAGAGTAAGACAATTTATTGTGGTTCAAAATATGCAGCAGCCGTATTATTGGCCGTTGCGGTTGAGGCCACTACGCTATTTTGAGAATAGCAGCACTACAATCTAAAACCTTATAGAGCCAAACATTGTTAATTTAAAACATTGTTTTTAATAAATCTTCTCCTCAATAGCCTTTCCTAAAGTCAGTAGTCTTTACCCTTCTATGGTTCCTAATCACTAAAAAAAAATTACAAGATTGGCTGCTATACAAGATTCGAATTTTTTTGACGACTTAAAAGTTCACACCATGACGCCACTACATATCACCCACTACATATCATTTTGGCCATTGGCCGCTAGGGCCGCTGCAACTTCTATTTTGATCCTTGCTTAGGACAAGGCATTGCGGAGGGAAAGCCCTTTGAAGAGTAGAATCAGTAAAAGAAATGAGGTTTATTAGTCAATGAGACACCTAAATTAACGATAGTGCTCCCATAGCGATAAAGTAAAACGTCTAGTATGATGTTAAGACTAATTTAGGCATCCTCGGAACTTTATTGGATATAGATGACTAAACCTCCATTGTTGCTTTCAAAAGTAACCAAGGTTTGAAAAAAAACCAAACTCGGGAGCCAGCTCCCCATGGTTTGATAAATTCTTTATCTAGTAGATCTTGCAACTGTACCTTCGGTTCCTTTCGCTCTGCCGGAGCCATTCAATACGGTGCTTACGATATGGGTGCAGTTCCTAGAATTAGATCAATTGTGAAATCTCTCTCTCGAACAAATGGTAATTTAAGGATTTCTTCCGGAAATATGTTGGGGAATTTGCGCACCACTGGAATATCCTCTACCACTTGTGGTTGTTTATCCTCCATGATAAATGTGCTATATCCTTCGCATCCAAATTTGATCAGCCGTTCTGCCTTCATTGCAGAAATCACGTGTTGAGAAATCCTTCCCGGTACCTTCAAATTAGACGTCTGCGCCTTTCTCACCCAACTTAACGTAATCATTTTATGGAAACAATCCATATTTGCATGGTATCACACCAGCCAATCCATTTCAAGGATCACATCAAAGTTGTGCATGTCCAGCAGTATTAAATCTGCAGGCATTTCGTGCTCTCCTATTTTTTTTTGCACCTGGGACAGTTTCTATGACACAAGACTTGTTCGCCTACCAGGGTAGTTACAGTGAAAACGTACGGCAATGTGGAAAAACATGCCTCTATAGATCTAGCAAACACGGGATAAGTACGAGTGCGTCAACCCAAGGTCAAACAACACTTTAGCTTCTCTACTACAAACGAAAACCATACCTTCCACAATGTTTCCCACAGCATCAGCATCCACTTGAGTAATGGCTAACA
This sequence comes from Persea americana, assembly GCA_029852735.1. Taxonomy (NCBI): domain Eukaryota; kingdom Viridiplantae; phylum Streptophyta; class Magnoliopsida; order Laurales; family Lauraceae; genus Persea; species Persea americana. Next base: position 29,496,614 of record CM056816.1, on the reverse strand, counting down.
CCCTGCTTGCCGCTTGGGGTCTTTGTTGGATGGGTTATTGATTCTGCTGCTGGGGTTGTTGAAGATACTGTTGTTCTGGCCTTTGTTTCTGTAGTGGCTGTTGGGGTCTGATCTGTAACTTCTGCCACTGCTGAGGCGGTTGGGGTTTATACTGTTGTTGTTGTGGAGCAACTGGCAATGCCTGCCTGATTGGTGCTGGATTCAAAACTGTCCTATTCTGCTACTGTTGTGGGGCTCTAGTGGCTTGTGCTTGCTTCAACGGGCAGTTCCTTCTAATGCGATTGAAAGATCCACATTCGAAACAAACTCCCAAAACACGCCTGCACTTGTCTGTGGATTGATTCTTTTAGCAACGTTCACAAGTGGCATTTCTATGGTCGCCTAGTCCCATCCTAGCCCTCTTATTTTGCCGATTCTGTTGTTGCTGACGTTGCTGCCATTTCTTTTTATTAGCCTCTCTGGACTCAACAATGCTCTTGTTCATGTCCTCCGCCCAATAGGCTCCGGTAATGGCCTCTTTCACTGTCACAGGTTTAGTAACTAAAGTGACATCCTTGAACAATCCCAGTCGAAGACCTTTGTAGAAACTCTTCGCTTTCTTTTCCTCGGTGTCAACGGGGTCCTCTGCAAACCGGCAGTCTAGTGAATTGGTGGATGTATTCTGCCACCGACATACCCTCCCTTTTCAACTATTCAAACTCAACATGCTTCTGATCTGTGATATGTTCAGGGATAAACTTCTTAGTGAATTCCTTCTTGAAACATGCCCCATGCTTGATCCTGAGCAATCGTCTGATACTGCTGCTTGACATTCTTCCACTAGGCATCACTGATGCCTTGGAACATGTATGCTGCCAATGCAACCTTTTGACATCCTGTGTAGGTGAATACTTTGAAAATGTTCTCGACCTGGACAAGATAATCATCTACTGTATCTGGGTCTTCATTTCCATAGAATTCCTTAGCACCGTGCTTTCTGAACTTCTCAAACGGTGCATTAGGCTCTTGTTCACGCAGTGCAATGACGATCTGAGCTAGTGGGACCATTGGTTGAGCTTGCCTCTGTACTAGCTCTAGCAACTGGGCTTGGAACTATGCTTATTCCTTAGCCTGTTGGGCAACCTGCTCAGTATGCTGTTTGTGAAACCACATAGACTTCGACCCATTTGGGCCAACCCAATGACAAGAGAGGCCCATACTTATGTAGCTACTGTCAGTACACAGTTGTAGGAAGACCTATTCTTCAGGCCACATAAGCCTACTATCCTGTATTAGTTGTAACAATAAAGTTCCTAATATTGTATAAATGCACAATCGGGAATCTCCCAGAAGATAATATAGAAGAATTATTCACTGCAATTCTCTAGTCTCATTTCTGTGAGATTGCAGTGAATAATTCTTCTATAGAATTGCAGTGAATAATTCTTCTATAGAGTATTTGGATCAACTTGCTTTGTTCAACTACCTCCTCATGTGCGTACAAAGCTCTGCCCAAGGGCTTCCATCTGTGACTTCCTTGGGTATGGTATTGAGCACAAAGGGTGTTATGACCCCAAGGCTGGTCGCCTACGCATTTCGCGTCACGTGACCTTTTTAGAACATATCCCATTTTATTCTCTCCCCGCTTCCTCTCTCTCCTGAAAAGCCGCCTCTAATTCCTGTTGACCCATTTCCTGGCCTTTTTCCCTTAGATAAATCTCCTGCTCAACCAGTGCCCTTGGAGTTACTTCTGCACAACCTTTACAGGTGTACAGTCGCAGGCCACAAATTTCAATACAGCCTCTTGATGACACGGTTCCACCTACTGCTTCTGATGCTATCATCTCACATAGGTACCCCCTTCGTATCAGAAAACCTGTCCTTCGCTATGGATTTACTGCTATTCAATTTTCTTCAGCTTATCTGACTTTTTTTTATCATCTGTACAATCTCATTCTGAGCCTCAATCCTACAAGGAGGCTTCATCTATTCCCAAGACTCATACGTGGGACCTCGTCCGTCTTCCTCTGGGAAAATCCACCACTGGTTGCAAGTGGGTTTTCAAAGTAAAAACAATGGCTGATGGCTCTATTGATCGATATAAAGACCAGTTAGTGGCCAAGGGTTATACTCAGGAATATGGCGTTGACAATGAAGAAACGTTTGCCCCAGTGGCCAAAATGACTACTGTTCGGACACTTGTTGCTGTCTCCGCTGCAATGCGTTGGCATCCCTCTCAGATGGATGTCAAGAACGCATTTCTGAATGGGTTCATCTCTGAAGAAATCTATATGAAACCACTTCCTGGGTTGCCACATCCTTCTGGCTATGTCTGTCGCCTTCAACAGGCTCTCTCTATGGTTTAAAACAAGTTGTTCGGGCATGGTTCACTCGATTTAGTGAAGCTATCTGTAGTATTGGATACACACAAAGTGCTTCTGATTCTGCATTCTTCTATCGCAACATTGCGTATGGATGTGTCCTCCTACTTTTGAATGTTGATGACATGATCATTACAGGCAACGATCATAAGGGTATTCAGCGGTTGAAGCAATTTCTCCAAACCCAATTTGACATGAAAGATTTGGAATTCTCCGTTACTTTATTGGTATTGAGGTTGCTTACTCTCCCAAGGGTCTATTAGTCACTCAGCAGAAATATATTCACGATGTCCTCTCTCGTGCTGCTCTCACCGACACTAAAGTAGTTCCTACTCCATTGGAAGCTAATGCCAAGTTAAGCATTGCAGATGGTAAACCCCTTAATGATCCGACAAGGTATCGACAAGTCATCGGGAGTCTTGTCTACCTTACTATTACTCATCCTGATATTACATTTGCAGTTCACGCTGTCAGTCAATTTGTTGCTGCCCCTACCACCGTTCATTGGGCGGCCGAATTATGTATACTCCTATATCTTCACCACACCATTACACAGGGAGTGGTGCTCTCCTCCTCAAATAGCCTCTCACTCACCCGCTGTTGATATCAACGATCGCCAGTCCACCACAGGCTTCTGTGTTTTCCTTGGCACCTCCCTGATCTCCTGGAAAAACAAGAAACAATCTGTGGTTTCTCACTCCTCCGCAGAGGCTGAATACCGTGCCTTAGCTCACACCACCTTTGAATTAGTTTGGCTCCGCCGTCTCTTGCATGCCATGAGCATTTATCTCAAGCCACCCACTCCTGTTTTGTGATTACAAGAGTGCGATTTACATTGCTCATAACAATGTCTTCCATGAGCACACCAAACACATTGAGATTGACTGACACTTTGTGCGCCAACATGTCAATCCCGCACCATTGATCTTCACTCAGTCTCATCTACAAATCAGCTTGCAGACTTTTTCACCAAGTCCCACTCTGCTCTAAAATTCATGCATCTATTGTCCAAGCTCTCAATCTTGCCTCCAGCCCATTGTGAGCTTGAACAGGGGTGTGAAACCACAGACTAGGACCCATTTGGGCCCACTCAATGACAAGAGAGGCCCATACTAATGTAACTATTGTCAGTACACAGTTGTAGGAAGACCTATTCTTCAGACCACATAAGCCTACTATCCTGTATTAGTTGTAACAATAAAGTTCCTAATATTGTATAATTGCACAATCGGGAAATCTCCCAGGAGATCATATAGAAGAATTATTCACTGCATTTCTATAGCCTCATTTCTGTTTTCTTCTATTCTAAGTTTCACTGTTGATCTTGTAGTTCAGCCTGTCTTGCGATTTTTGCTCGTTCTGGCGAGCAATATTCTCATTCTGAGATTGCTGGTGATTAATCAACGTCTGCGGCAGTGTGTTGAATCGATCATCACTCGTGTTTTGGCTTCCAGACACAACATCATTGGTGCCTTGCTGTCCTCATCTCGTCAACAGTTAAAATGAGCGAAATTCATAGACATCAAGACAAAAGCTAACGAACTAGGCAGACACTATAAAGTCAAAGCAGTAAACTACGAAACCCAAGGACAAGTACGTCTGTCCAAGTGTACCTAAAGCTCGTAAATGTCCTAAGTTTCTAATGTCTTTTATTCCGCAGAAACTTTGCAAATGCTCTGATACCAGTTTGCCATGGCCCCGGAGCTGTTCGCTGGGACAATCCCAGAGTTCTCTAAAAACCACTTCTCAGGGCATGCAATGACCAGGGCAACTAGGGGCCAATTTAAATTTTTTCCCTGAAGCCGGTTGTTTCCCAAAGGGTTTCACGATGTGAGATCTGATAGACCTCTAGATTGCCTAGCCAAATTTCAAATTACAGAAGCTTGTGTAAACCATTCAACAGATAGAGAACAATGAGACAAATATTATAGAAGACGAAGCATTTCCAAAATAACATTGACATTGAAGTTATTAATACAATAGAAAATTTTACATCAATTACAGCTTCCCAACATAAACCAAGGCCAACAAAAATAAAGGCCTGGACAAGAAATAAAAGAGCTCTCTCCCCAAAATAAGAAAAGAGCACAAAAGATGTGACGTGCTCTCATCGCTAGTATGATGCATCACTCTACATCATCAGCGTTCCACTCAACATAGACCAGTGGTTACTCTTGGACCGACGGATCTTTGTGCTCAAGGGGAGTGGTGTCGTCACCAATGGCACCACGCGTAGTATTAGTCTAAAGAATAGACTACGCAATGTGATCAAAGTAAATCACATCAACAAACTGCATCAATATAGAATATACTGACAGTAGATCATAAGAAAGCAAATCAAGACTGAACTAAGCAGGTTATGCATGAATCGTGATAAAAGAATGGATTCATAAAACAAAACTTTATAGAATAGTAGTAATCCACTCCCGACATCACAGTGCCTCCAACATGACTATGGCAGGGGGTCTCTCACAAGATCAAAAGTAAATGGCAAACCAAGTCACTAAATTATCACCAGCGGTGACTCCAACGTGACCGTGGGGAGCAAAAAAAAAAGGTACACAAGTACTGAGGTGAGCTCCGAGACACCTCAAAAGCCAAAAAAAAAAAACTACACTACAGTGAGTTCACTAAATCCACAGTCGGTTTGGCCTAGCCTTGAGGGATTGAAGCTGAGTGGTGCCGACTCCGATAGCCTCACGACATGGTATGACAAAAGAAGTTGTGTGGAGTACAGATCAAGTCTCAGAAACAAAGCTTTCCCAATAAATGAACTCTCCAACGAGCCCTCCATTGAAAGGACATCCAATTGCCTCTGACTAACTAAAATACGAACTGAACATACAAAACGAAAGTATACTAAAACCAAAATGGATAAACGGTGACCCAATGTCACAAAGAGAAAACCAGCCCTTTAGGTTTGATAATGTACCGACTCCAAAGTCTAACCCGATTTGGGCAACATTTCAGTATAAAAAGAGAGGTCCCAATTGGGGAGAGAAAGGGATTTGGATCCAGGTATCTCGGGAGGCAGCGGCGCAACAAATGCGCACTAAGCTGCTAACCAACCTAAGAAACCCAGCAAGGATCCGATCCATCCTGGGAAGAAGCAGGGCAGTAAACTGCGCGATAAGTGCCATGGCGACCAACATAGATTAGGTCAGATATCATTCAAGAAACCATTACTCGTACCATCCTAGGTTAAAGATTACCTTAGACATGCAAGCACAACAACGTTCAACTCTATAGTATGCGCCCTTAGGATCCGGATGAGGGGGTTTTGTAATATCCTGAGTAACTGGGCCCCAAGACTAGCTTGGCCCAGGTAGGACCTTTAGTTGATTATTTATAATTGGACTTAGTATTTGCCTCACGTGAATGGTTGTTAGGAAGGAAGGGAAAGGAGTTGTATTTCAACTCTAATTAGAAAGAGGAAGAGACAATACAAAAGAAGAATAGGACTCCACCTTGTATATATAAGTAACCAACGACCCTTAGATAGGCTTCTGTTATTCTTTCCTTTGAGAGAAAGTGAGGAGGATCTTCTTGATTGCAAACCAGGCAAAGAAGTAGAAGGCAACCACCATCGGATGTCCTATTCGCGTCCACACATTGCAAACGCAATCATCACGTATAAAAGGTGAGTGGATCTTCTTGATTCATTAGTTGGTTAAGTGAGACTGCTGATATCTAGTTGTGAATTGGATATGTTGAGTATTAAAGAGATTTGATATTGAACTGTGATGCACTTAATTGTGTTTAAGGATCTGATTTGAGTCAAGGAAATCATGTAAGTGGTTGTTAGAATGTTACAAGGGATTTGGTGTGCAAATTCATGAATATCCGTCGAATAGATGTGGAACTGGTAAAATCAGAGGCCTAGCGTCAATGTGAGTTTCTGTCTGTAGGGAGCTGGGGGACCCCATGGCCCACTAGATGGAGGATCTGGACCATGGATCCAGAAGGGGACTCATGGTCGACCCTAGGAGACCTGGACCCATGAGGGAAGGGCCCACCTGGGCCCTCATGCAACTGACAGAATGCAATTCTGGCGAATGCTACATGAATTAGAGTTCCTGGTCGTCAGGACCTTCTGGGGCCCACCTGATCACCTGATTGGAAATCCAGTCCAGTCATCAGGTGTGGGACCTCGGGGCGAACTTGGAAGAGTGGAACATCTGAGTTTTGGACCGTTGGGTCCCACTGTATAAAAGACTTAAGAAACCCAGGTGTGACCTTAGTGCAGGAATTATCAGAACTCAGATATGAATTGTGGGCCCCAGGGTGTGATCAGATGATGAATCCAATCTGTTAGGAGGGAAGTGTGACCCTGGGCGACCATCTAGGGAAGGACTGATCTTGGATTATCTAAATGGGACCCACTGGATTTTAATGCATCAGAACTTCAGGCGTGGGTTATTTGGCTCAGGTATGTTTTGGTCTGGGGGCCACAAGGAGGGTCTGATGATGGATCAAATTCACCAACTTGAGGGTTATCCCTGGGCGACCGTATCTATTAGGTCTGATCTTGAATTGGGACCAATGGGGCCCACTGACCTATACATCCAAAGGATCAGGCGTATCATCTAAATTTCTGGGCCATCTGTGTGTATAAAAAGACCCTGGACTTGGTATGTAATTACTATATAAGCCTTCCATTTAAACTAATTTAAGGTTTTATGTATTCTATAATTGATTGTGTAGACTGTTGGGAATGTTGGCAAGTTTCTGCTACTTGTGTAGTATATTATAAAAGGGGACGTTTTATGGAATTAATTATGAAAACAAGGGTGGGGTCACCTCTACACCATCAATTACCAGTTATGTCTAGATGGGGCAACGAGAAATCTGATGGTGTTAGGGTTAGACCCACGTTGCTTTACTTGTGTACTTATTTATATTAATTGTTGTTTATGTTTTGGTTACTATGTGATGGTAAGATATTGTGCACTGGGTCCCAGACGTGGGATGTTGGACTTAGTGTCCGAGCCGTTATAGCGGCTGGTCCTTTGGGGACGTGTCTGATGAGACAGGGTCATGGTGACCGGTATACATGTATACAATGAGCCTTGGAGGCGTGGTAGTGTGCATGGGCACGAATATATTTATGAATGTACTTCTTAATAGTAAGTGATTCATGTATTCAGCTTTGTTGTTTATATGACATTATGTGTATGCTGTTTATGTAATTAGGAAAATTCATTCACCAGTAATACTGATGTTGTATTGCCCCCTTCAGATAATCACGTTGCGGGGGGGGGGGGGGGGGGGAGGGGGGGGCAGAGCAGAACGACATTCAGCACGTAAATTTTGGCATGCGTGGCTAACGAGAGAGAACGAGAAATATTCAAATAGTCAATGAAGGGATTAACCTTGTTTAGGGATTTTATTATATGTTTTAAACGTCTTGAACTGAATTAGAATATGGAATTTGGTTTACTCAGAGATATTGATTTTGTTCAACATTCATAATTTAATTAAAGTTATATTTTGATCTAAATGCCTGCTCCCTTGTGGAAAACATTTGATGAATGTATGGTGAATATGTACTAAATAAATCACGATCTAGAGTCCGACAGGGCCCCAGAATTTGGGTCGTGACAGGTTTCATACCCATGGTGCTTCGAAAGGTGATAAACGTCCAAAATCCTAAGTTCGGATACCCTTGACTCACTACCATGCTCCACATGTCCCCGGGTAATACTGGAGTGAATGTTTTCTCAATACATTACTTTCCCATAAGTTCTGAATATAACCAGCGTTAGTCGAGTTCATGGTACAAGGATCCACCTATCTCTAAGTGGAAAGTCCCCCAAACCAAGGGAGATCAGGTAGATGGGGTTGGCATCACTTCAGTGGCCTAAGAGTCCTCCAACTATCTCAATAAATTGTTCCCAACTTAGCAATAAGGTCCCAAGTTAAGTGAAGAAAGGGATGGGTAGCCCAACGACTGATCGGCCATTGGAAAGTTCAAACACCCAAAAGGCTTGTCAAAAAGGGGTGAGGTTAGGTCATGTTTTGGCTCCACCTAACATGTTTCTAAGGCCTACAAATCCTTGGGAAAAGATAAAACTCAATTCCCAAGAAAACAAGGTAAAAAGATCCTTCGATAGAGGACCGCCAAGTGAAACAGGCAGAACGCTAAGTGAAACAAACAGTGAACTAACGAGAGGAACATCTAGGCCACTGAATGGCCAAGTCTGTACCGCGGTTAACCACGGAAATACACATGGCCAACAGTGAGACTGGCCGGCTGCCCAACGGAGCAAATGGCAGTCCGTCACTAGGGCGAAGCGTTTAGTCTTTGGGGCACTTGTTTGGGGTGGTTTGTGCATCAAATTAAGCCTTTAATTATTAACAAAACTTCATTAAAAACTGAAATCAAACATGACCTAGGAATTGGGTTTTCCAAGCTTAATGCAATGAGTAAAACATAAGTCAAATAACTTGCATATAGTTGATGTAAATTGAAATTGATCACTTGCCTTGGGTTCCCAGACTTCTAAAAACAAGGGGGAAACACCTCAAACAGAAATGGGACTCGTGAACAATCCCAAACAAGCGATTGCCCTATTAAAAGTTCAAATATTCGAAAACGGGTCAGGGATTGGAATTTGGCCATGAAAATCGAGGTACACAACTAACAATGTACCCTCTACAACATACTAAAAACTGGAAGCGATCCGTTAACACAAAGTGCTCCGAAATCAAGGAGTTCGTCTCAAGAGGGGATCGTCTAACATGGAAATGGATGAAAATGGACATAGATGAGCGCAGGAAGGAGACAAATCTTTCTAGTAGATCAGAATTGCGATTCGAGCAACGAACGGAGATGAATTCGGGGCTAGAATGTGGCTGGAATAGAGAGACGGAGACGAGAGGAGAAGAATAACTGAGATGCTTACCATTCATGGATATTTATAAAAGGGACATTGGCGAAATTACAAGATTGCCATCGGTTGGGTGGACACGATTAATTCGGCCTCCAAACTGATTTTCGAGCCATTGAAACGAGTCGAGTTCAAAAGAAGTTTCACTAAATAATTTCTTTCCAATGAACCCAAGTTCAAAGAATTCTAAGGTCTCGGTCTAAAATTCAACCTGTCCAACAGGGAACTTTGACCATGGCTTAAATGAAAATAAAAAGGCCTAGACAAAGGTTTTCCGAACATCGAAAGGGTATGGAGCCTCAACGAAAGTTCCTCCAAATTAAATTAGCTTTCCATCAAGCCCGAAATCACAATTTTTGGAGACTTCTAGGGTAAACTCAACTTTTACTGAAAAGATGACAGTGTCCCTGGTCAACGGAAAATCGTGAAACGAAGAGTTTCCAGACATCAAACAGTCGTAGGTTGAACATGAAAGTTACTAAGCATAACTTGGACTTTCTAACGAACTTAACCCAGTATTTTTATGAAACACCCAAAATACCCTTGAAATTGGTCAAAAGTACAAAACTGCCTTTCTAAGTCAGAATGAGGTCAAATCGCAGTCAAACCTCTTCGAAAGTTACTCGAACACTAAAACCTAATTAGTCAACTGTTAAACATCAATTAGCATCCAATTAGGGTAATTAGGTTTGGCGTCTTACACCTAATGTGAGACTCTTGTATCTTGATTGATACCATAATAACACTTATGACCCTTCATTGTTGTCAGGCTCCACTGTTAAATAACCAAGACATAACCAACATGTTGGTTTCCTATTCCTGGTATTTTGGATCATCATTCTCTAGGTAATTTATTGTTCCATCCACACACCTCAATTTGAGTTTTCCTACTACTAACAAACGGACTGCATTAGACCTTTGAAAGGACTTTGTTGTGTTCAACTTCAACAACATGGCAGTGATCTTCAAATTATTGGGATTCTCATTTCAAGCATTCATCATGGCCCTCATATCAGAATCTCTTTCTATTATGGCCGAGGACCCAGCCATCAGTATAACTTAATGATGACCCAAGAAAATAACAACATCAAGACTTCCACAGGACCACAACAAGAAGCTTCAATGCATTAGAAACACATTCCAAACATCTTGAAAGGCTAACCTTCACCATAGTTTTGATCAGGCTCATATCACTGCATCTGACAAGTGACAACTCTTATGCTTTTGTTAACCTATGCAGGCGTTTTTTCCATGATAGCCATTCTGTACAAGATCCTTGCATAGAGAACCTTGTACGGTCAGAAGAAGACTTCAGGCAGCCAAAGGGCCAGCTGGCATTGCGTTGGATGTTGGAGGGCTGGTGGTACCTGGTGATCAACAAGGATGACTGAGAAGGCCAGATGATCAGCTAGTGAATGGGCCCTTCTTCCCTGGTGAACATAGAAGAAGGGCCTCATGGCCTAGGCAGTGGCCTAGAAGGCCCAACAAAGAATGGGCATAACATTGCTGCCTAGTGAATTGTTGAAGAGGGACCACATGGTCTGGCCAGCACCTATGCAAGGCCAAGATAACCACTTGCATGTGCAACTGTGTGTAGAGGGCCATGGTAGCCTGATGACCCGTGCAAGGTGGACATAGGGGCTGCCATATTGAAAAAGGAGGGAAGAAGGAAAGGAAGGAGAGCATAAAAGGAAGACGAGAAAAACAAAGGGAAAGATAAGTGAGTCACTCTGATACCATGAAAACGAGAATGCCCCAAAGGTTCTATATCACGATTAATGAGACAAGTGGGATTTGGGTTTCATTATCACAATTATGGCCACTTAAAAAATAAACAAAACCTCCACATGAGGATAAAAAAAAAGGTTGATAAAGCATATAACTATAATACTCAACACCATATTTATAATATTTCTAACTTTAGTGCAAGAAAGTAAGTTTACATGTGTGTGTGTGTGTGAGAGAGAGCATGGGATGGTACAAATTTCACCAACACATCACAATCTAACTGTCAGACCAAGAAATGACCTAAATTGTAACATTTTGTTTAAGCATTTTTTATTCATGTGTGCGACTAAAGTGCAAAAGGAGAAAGAGATGCATGTATTTGGCAACTATGCTACATAGTTTAATATAGAAGGAAATTTTACAAAATCAATAAAGCTAACTTATAAAAGGCTAGTACTGAAAAGGGTGGAAATTCTGAAACCTCGCCACTAGAAATGTTTGTAACATATGAAGAAAGACAGTAAAATCGAGCATAAATTCAAAGAAAACTTGAGCAAAACAAGATTTTTTGAAATGTTATTGATGCAAACCAAATCATAGTGACGAGAAATGTTTCTGCGAGCTTGTGTGAGAGTATTTCGCCTCGAAATGTGCCTAAGGAAAAATTTTGCCGAAGCTACTCCGGCTGTAAGAAATAGAGGTGTCCACCAACCCCTACATAGGAAATACGATCAATCTTCAGGTTATAAATTATCATACAGAAACATATCTATATGAGTATCTACAATCGTGATAAAATGATGGTGCATTTCTTGTGTGGCCCACGCTCATGTGGAATGTGGATCAATTGTTGTTTCAATAACAGTGGATGCAGTTTCCTTGTCCAACCAATGTACACAAATGAAATTAATACACCCTGGATAAAGGGGCTACAATGATTGGACATGGGTAAAACGTCATCAACATCCTTGATTTTCCCTCCCCTTCACATTTCTCTTGATGAATTTGGCACTGATCCAACAAGTGCTATTGAGGGCATTTCACCATTGTTTCCATATTTCTATATACATGCAATTAAAAGAATTGGGGGCCGGGGGCACAAGTGGTGTATATGTACACATGTACAAACATATGTGTACACATAGATACAAATGAAGCATGCCAATCATGGGAGGGTACAGGGACTAGAGGTCCTCCTATGACCCAAGAGTGTGTAAATAACAGGAACCATTTGATCATTTTAACCAGTTTTGAGAGCAACAAAGTTTAACAAGTCCTAATTGTTAAGCATATTTTACATTATTAATTGAGGCGAAGCAAAACTCAGATGATGATTACATTTAGGTAAGTGCTAAATCATGAATTGTAGTGCATGCAAGGGGCCAGGAGTGATCGTAGGGAGGCCAAGGTGGGTACCATAGGCTAGGTTGTTATTTGCACCAAAGCTGCCCTTGCATTCCTTTACATACACATGTATTGTGTAGTGATTTTCGGGAATGGTCTAGTCTGTGGGACGTTCCTACAAAACTTTCAATCATGGGAGATTTTAGGTGTGTGAAATATCTTAGTATGATCTATCAGTGTGCGAAAAACGGGAACCATCCCATCAAGCGAGATAATACTTTGAGGGAGTCAAACTTGTCCACATTCTAACTTTTAGCTAAAGTCAGATTGGTGACAAAATTTGCATGACCAATAGGATAATGGATGTTAATAACCAATAACACCAAAAGCGCAAGCTTTTTGTGAATGGCATAAAAATTTATACCAACAGCCCCCAATGTATACCAACACCACCTGAGGGGAAACCATTTGAATCCAAAACTGTAATACCCCCATGCCACTAGCACTGTGCAAAGATGACATCCTTCATACAACGCCCGTGAGATGATGTGATGTCTAACCTTTATGCCAGCCATGTTAATGGAATGTCTGACTATGGGTCAGCCATGGGAGGACTTGGTCCTCTGGTACAGTCGTGATGATGTCGACCAATGGGTCACGGTGATATGTGCACATGTGAATCTTAAGGTACCTGTCCGTGATCTTGTACTTGTGGTACTTGATCCCATGATTGGCCGGTGTTACAGATGCTTAGGTGGTTGTAATAAAAGATGATGAATGTGGATTCCTGGTACTGATAATATCGTGAGATGTTACTTTACTCACCTTGCATGATTTATTAAAGAATTTTTTTTGTGTTATTAAAATTTATTGTGTTTAACATGCAACTGGATTTGAATGTTTATCACTCAGTATCCACTGACTGCTGGATTTGCACCTTCCAGCTAAAAAGAACTTAGAGACTGAGGAATATAGTGATGACCAGGTCCAGGAGATAGGCTTTGGCATGCGTACTTAAGAGGACAGGATCATCTAGAAGAGTGAAGAGAAATAAATTTTCTTTTATTGATTTAGTTTAGTTCAATTAGATTACTTAAAGATTGTAACGGTTTATTTTATTCAGAGATAGTGAATTGTTTGATGAGTAAAAGGTGGATTTTTACTTTAATTCATGTTCAAGTTATTTAGTAGGAATGCCTAATGCCTTATGTGAACTTATTTGATTTATGCATGGTGAATGTTGCCAATGAGTCACCACCCGGAATCTGACAATGCCTAGAATTTGGTTCGTGACAAAAACCCAACGGACGAACCTGACAGACAGATAGAGGTAATAAGTCTCTCAGAGGCTTCAAGCTCATGACCTCGGCTCTGGCTCTAATACCATGTTAACAAACTATAACACCATAAGCTCAAGCTTTTAGTGAATGTCATAACAATTTATAATGGAGGCTACACAACTTGGATGAGTGTCAATTTTGCATTATTGTGAAATTCATCAACCTAGGAAGGAGGGGGATTATTGAGTGTGAAAGCCCCAATTTGATGATAGAACAGGCAAGTTCCTCAATATTTGCAAGACTATATACGCACTCACGTACTTATGTATAAAGAAAAACATGTAAACAAAAATGATCTCCTGCATGACACTTGAATGAGAAACACTATGAGGCCAACCTTAGGCCACCCCTAGTTAAGGGGATGTAGAGTTCAATGTATGCACATAGATATCTAAAGAAAAAAAAGTCCAAACATATTCCTTTCCTTATAGATTTAAGGCCCCAAAATTAGTGCTAGAAAAAGTACTAAAAGAGGGAATCAAATTCCTGAGAGTAGAAAAGAAGCAACGAATGGAGTGAATGGAGCGGTCTGTTGAATTGATGAGCCTCCCCCTTAATTAAACATTATTAATCATTTTTTAGTAAATTAGAATTTTTATCTTTAGGGAATTAAAATCAATCAAAATCAGTAAAATATCTCCTAAAAAAATGGTATAGTACACCTAAGGTGCATACAAAGTTATACGCTAATTTACAATATGGTGCACTTGGAAGACATACTAATCTGTTTTCCTTAACACTTCCCCTCAAATTGATGTGGATTAAGAAGCATCAATTTGGATAATGAGAAAATGGTGTTGGTCTTAAATCATAGCCTTAGTGAATATATCTGCAATTTGAATTGAGGATATTACAGAAGGCAATGATAGTGGATTGTCGTGAAGCTTCTCTAGAATAAAATCACAATTGACTTCAACATGCTTTATCCGCTCATGGAAGACTGTGTTTAAGTGCAGTTAGAATAGCACTACTGTTATTGAGATTTAAAGGAATGGGATTTCATTGAGTAGTCCAACAAGATATATGATTTCAGAAGAGGCAGAAGACAAGGCATGATGGTCAGCTTTATTGGATGATTTGGAAACCCGACCTTGTTTCCAGAGTTTCTAGGAAATAATTTAACTTCCTAAAAACATACACCAACCAGTGATGGTGCAACATGAGTATCAGGACATCCAGCCCAGGAGGCATCGGGATAAATAGTGAGTTGCAATGGGGATGGAGACATAAAAAACAATCATTGTTCAGGATTCTTAGAATATATTTAATTATGCTAAAAAGACAGCAGCTAAATGATGATGTCCGTCAATCGAAAACAGTTTTTAAAGCCCTAACATTGCCCTCCTCCATGTGGACAATTTGCATGCATCTAGGTGGGCCTAATAGGCTAGGTCATCCCAAGCTTCGAGATGGCCTCGCCACACACACACAAAGATGATCTGGCATAATTCTTTCAAGTGGGCCCACCAATGACCCATCAACCCATGTGCCACTCAATAATTAACGAAGACATGAATGTTCATGAAAACAGCCCAATATATATATATACATAGGTGGGGCGGGCAACCGTGGAACCCACCTGGGGCCACACCAATCATGGGTGAGGTGGGGCATCAAAAGATCCAGATAGGACTAGCCCATGCATAAGAATTCAAGTCCATCTGATCATCCTAACCCCCTCATCGGTGACCCTCATGTTTAGTAATTTTCATATTCTTCATTTTTTTATTTCAATCCAACGGTTATCCCATTTGGCTTGCTGTAAAAGCCATAAGATTTGTGACATCATCCACACAGGAGCAATCTCATACGCATACATATATGTATGTATGTATGTATGTAAATGAGAAATAGAATTCGTGTAGCTAACCCAAACATAGTTGGGACAAGGCTTTGATGAGCGATCTCACCAAGGTTTCATTATATATATATATATATATAGAGAGAGAGAGAGAGATCTGATCTGGTTCTATTTGTTCAACCTGGCCTCCCCCGCCCCCCACCTTGAAATCACACCCCCTAGTTGCTCCACGTCATTTTACAAGAAACAATGAAAGAACCCAAAATGTATGGTCGTTATCCTAAAACAAATTATTTCACACAGTTGATTTGATCATGTTTTCAAAACATGCCCATGAGAAATGATCAATCTTTATCCAATAGTTTAAATCATTATAGTTAGAATAAATTTTACACTAAACATGGTGAGATATTCTGAGGATGAGATCATACCATCAAGTGGTAGTCATCTCTCTCTCTCTCTCTCTCTCTCTCTCTCTCTCTCTCTCTCTCTCTCTGCTCTCTCTCTCTCTCTATCTATCTATCTATTTCTCTATCTATATATTTCTTTCTCTATCTATCTATTTATCTATCTATATATATAGACACACACGCACACACACTTACATTATTATATCCGTACTATCAGACTATTTTTTAATTTTGATCCCCATTCAGAATATACCTTTTATGCAGTTGACTTGTAGCAACACTTTTATCCCGGTTGGCAATAAATATCTGCAAAAGAAAAGTATGTGGGAAATGGAGAATCCAAAATATTAACTAATTTGATTATAGAAGCAGTGTTGCACCCATAATTATCATTTACCAGAAACAAATTCAATAAGCCTTCTTCTCCATCAACAAAAGAAAAATCACCATTGATGTATGAATCTGCAAGGCCTAAGTCGCCCTGTGTACAAACCTGTTTAACAAATTTGGGACATTCCTATGAGAACGCAACTTACTTTTATTTGTGTACTTTGACCTATTGAAACATAGAGTTTGATCAATGCATATATAGATTGAGACTTCCTACCTTCCAGTAGAACATCGGGTTGTGAACTTTCAGGACAGACTTTGGGCAGTTCTTTTTTTGGTGGGCTCCTTCAAAAACAAAAATAGTACCCCCATCTTCCAATAACCTGTGGATGTTACAAATGCACAATACCAAAGTTTTAAACAGAAATTGGGAACCAGATGTGATCTAAATAGTCTAACATAAATTCAAATTTAAGTTATATAGATCCTTGAAGACTTGTGAAATAACGATAGACTGTTATCTAAATTTAGAAAAATAAAGGACTGTTTTGTAAGTACATTTATTAGTAGGGGATTTTTGTAATTATGAAAATTAAAATATAATATAATAAACTGAAATGGCTGTCCAACCTTAAACTTGGACAACCATAGCTTCCCTTCCCTCAAATTTTTATTTCTGCCACTTTTCTTTCTTCATCTCTCAGGTTTTATCTTACCGTTTGACTTAAAACCTAAATTTTTTCAATCCACAAATACAATTTGGTATCAGAGCACCCTGGCCAGCACTACACATACAAAGGTTTTCTGTGGATTAGGTTTAAGTTTCAAACCTAAAGGCTGCTGTAATTTGAACAGCATGTTGCATGTCAGCTCATCTGGAGAGTGTTTTCAAAAGAATTTGAAGCTTATTTCTGCATATATATATATATAAAGCGCCCTAAGTGCTGTACAGCACTAAGTTACAACATTGCAAGTTTTTCCACTATGCTTGTGGGGCATCTAGGGCTAACATCTCAAAAGAATTTGAAGCTTATTTCTGCATATATATATATATATATATATTTATAAAGCACCCTAAGTGCTGTACAGCACTAAGTTACAACATTGCAAGTTTTTCCACTATGCTTGTGGGGCATCTAGGGTAACATCAGAATACATCTGCTGACATAATCACAATACATGTTCGGCAAGGTCTGTTTTGTATTAAACTAAGAATATCACCCCATTGTGCATTATGTGAAGGAGTAAAAGAGGTTTTCATAAAGTTTTGAGCACGATATCAGATTTCTTGGACTACTGAGCAAAAAGGGCCTTCTTTCTAAGGTGCTGAGGGTTTAGAATATTCACCCTTATCTTGTAAGCCAAATCAAGGGCGACTGAGTAGTTTAAGTATTTTAGATACTTAGAATATGTATCAAAAGGACAAGAAAAAGATGTGGAAAGTCAACGTATAGATGAGCTTCTACGGAGTGTTAAGCTGGAATTTGTATCAGTTCAAGCCCAAGTTTTAAGCTAAGATCCTTAGTCACCTCTAGGTACAGGGAGAGGATAGTAGAAAGATCGTGATTAGATCAGATAAGTCAACTATTTCACGTGATCGAACTGCACTCCTTTAATGACAATGGAGTTAATAGGGTATATGATTTTTATCTAATATTTTGCATATTTAATTTCATGGATTTATGATTTGGTACTAATAAATATATGCACAATATTATGTGTTTTGCAAGTGCTGTTTTTATTTTAATTGTAGGCGTTGACTTATTAAAAAGAGTTTAAGAAGGGCTTGGTAGGAACCCTTTCTGTTATAAAAAGGACTTAATTAAATGATGGGACCTGTATTAATAGAAGAATAAGATTAGCCTAGGATTGGGACCCATAGGGTTTAAGTTATTAAGAGTAAAGTTTAAAAGATGGGACCCAGCGATGTTATATGTCTTGTGTGCATGATTTATTAAACTAAGATGGGACTTGCGCATGAAGTAATCGACCCCTTTACAATTCTAGTTGTGTGCACATAATTCTTAGGCCTTTATAAGTGTGCACATAACCCCTTTGGGGTTATTCTCCACAAACCAACCCTAAGTACCTATATCTCCATCGACACTCCTCTTCTTCCATCTCACTACCTTTCAACTAGAACACCCAAACCCTAGTTTTAGACACAGAGACCAAGTGAAATCTAGAAAGATTCAAGGAGAACAAGGATGAGAAAAGGGGATCAGCGGCATTCAAGCGTGTGGATAACCTATAGTGTGCCCCAAGTGAATCAAGCCACAATTTCTTATATGAGGTGAGTAAACATGTAATTCTACTCGTACGCACACATGGATCTAGGGATTGTAGGGATGCAAACGGATATCCGATTATCCAATTACCCGGCGTCTCTAATTCCAAAAAAAAAGGGTTTGGAACCAATTTTCGGTTCCAATAATTAATCGGACCCGAATCCAGAACCTTTTCTCGGGCCCCATAAGCAAATGGGTTCGGTTCCAAGTCCATGTCATTCCCACCCGAGGACCCAAGACCCAAACCTTGTAAAAAAAACGAAGGGCATTTTGGTCCTTTAACCAAAGTCTAGGGTTTCTTTCTCTTCCCCAAGACCCATTTCAACTTCTTTTCAAGTTCTCTCAATCTCTAGCTCGTGATTTGGGCATTCTTCTCTCCCTCCATACATCTCTTTCTTTCACCAACGATTTTGGCATGCCCTCTTCCTCTGTGAATCAGTGATTTCAGCTCTCTCTTTCTCTATCTCTCTCCCTCCAATCCCCATCTTCTTTCCTTCTTCATCATGCCCACACCACACCAAGATACTCTATAAGTCCTGTCACCATGCCACTACGACTTTGCTGCCCACCTTATCCCATCACGGGAGGGGCACCTCCTTGCATCCCACTTTGTTTTTGGTGTTGGGATCTGTAAAGGCAAACCCCCATCACATCTCTCTCTCTCTCTCTCTCTCTCTCTCTCTCTCTCTCTCTCTCTCTCACAACCCCAATCAGCATTTCTCTTTATACAATAAGACCCTGATCCTAATTATGATGTTTAAATGTTAATTAGGCATGTTTAGTGCTAATTAAGTGAGATTCAGTGTTTGAGTAACATGCGAGTTCGTTCGACTGCGTTTCAACCAAGTTCCAAATTAGAAAGGGTAGTTTGGTACACTTGGCCAGCTCTATAGGTATTTCAGGCATTTCAAAAAAATACCAGGTTAGGGTTTTTAGAAAGTCCGAGTTATGCCGAACAACTTTTGTATTCAACTCGTGACCATTTGATGTCCGGAAACCCTTTGTTTCGTGACTTTCCATTTGACTAGGACATAGTCGTCTTTTCAGCAAATGTTGAATTTTCCCTAGAAGTCTCCAAAAATTGTGATTTCAGGCTTGCTGAAAGCTAATTTAATTTGGAGAAACTTTTGTTAATACTTCATAACCTTCTGAGGTCTAGAAAACCTTCGTTTAGGTCTTTTGCTTTACACTTAGCACGGTCAAAGTAGTACTTTTGGAAGAGTTGACTTTTCTATTGAGACCTTGAAATCGTCGCACTTGGGCTCATTGGAAAGAAGATATTATTTCGTGAAACTTTCATGTAGAACATGACTTATTTTGATGGCTCAAAAATCAGTTTAGAGGCCGAATTCATCGTGTCCACATAACTAATGGCAAACTTGTGAATGTCCACAAAGTAAGCCTATATAAGCAACAAAAATCCCAGCACTGTTCTTTCTTCTTTCTTCTTCATTTTCTCTTATGCCACTGTTCCAGCAGCCACTTTGAGCCCTTATTTCATCTCCTTTTTTTCTCTGGTGAATCGAGATTCCATTCCATAGAAATTGTTCATATTGTCAACACATATGCATATGCATATTTTGATCAATTTCCGTGGTGGGCAGTCTCTCCCTTTGTAGAAGGCAGTGTTTTTAGAGCACTTAATAGGTATTGGGTGCCTCCCATTGTGTAGTATGTTATAGAGGGTGAAATTCCGGCCACACACCACGAATTTCAAAGTCCAATTCCTTACCGATGTCCGATTATGAAGTTTTGGGTATTTTATAGGATTTTTGGACATTTGGTGGCTTGAATGGGTCCCACTTTTCTTAGAGTAATTTCAGTTGTTAATTGGAGCTTAGGAGACCCAAGGCAAGTGATCAATTTAAATTTCACAGCTTGTTTGCAAGTATTTTGATGAAGTACATTTCTACTCTGTCATTGCTTAGAAATGTCCATGTATTAGCTCAATTTTAATTTGCTGTTTTGTTAACATTTAAATGGTGATTAGTAGCTTAATTCGATGCTTAATTATGCTCAAGATAGTGTGCCAAAAGTATCCAAAGGTTGGACAAAAGAATGGGAGAAACAGCCCCTTGGAAAAGGGCCAGAATTGGCCATCTGTTTGGTCAGACATGGCATGCGATCACAGGGGGGCGGGGGGGTCGGAAACGTCCCCCACCAGATTGATTTTTGGGCCATGGTTTGAGGGCTTCGAAGGCCACTTTCTTCCACTCTTTTGGGGACCAATCTTGGGATTCATGATTCACTTTTGTGCCATTGTTTGTCTCATCCAAGTGACCAATTAGATATTAATTAACGTTGGTTTTCTTTTACTTGAACCTTGAAACTTGAGACATAGAATTGGACTTGGAACCCAATGACAACTAATACATGGACTTGGAAGATGAGGTGGTGTTGTTTGAGCTGACACCCACCTCTGCCATTTCTACCTGTCTATTCGCGTGCATGGAGCATGTATCCTGTTATGTTAAGTTGTCATCATCTTTGTTACCATATAACACATGTGACCTAAGTGTAGGTAATTGAAATGCACATATACATAAGTCATGCATTGGGATGCCCGGGCACTCGATTGGTTGTATGCTCCCTCGGATGACAGGATCCATGGTTGTGGTCTCTTGGTTGGTCAGCCGGTGCCTGGATGCCCACTACCTTATGGATGACCCCAATCCGACTCTATCTTTTCACCCATTTCAGGACCACCCTTTTTTGCACCCACATGCCGCCCAAATTGGGTTAGACTTCAGCGTCGGTAATTTAGGATTTCTAAGTTAAGTTTGATCCGATCATCAGTAAATCTTGTCTAGTAATCGCCATTTTCGTACTATCGGCACTTGGTTATATGCTTTTGACCTTCCATAAGCCTTGCCCAGTTTGTTTAGCATATTTGCTCAGTTTTGCGACATTAGAAAGGCCACCGTTTTGAAAGTTAGTCCAAATGTTTTGTTTGAAGATTTTGTTTAACATTTGGGCAGTTTCCCTTCTGTTGGACCATCTAGTCCGTGAAGTCTGAGTCGGAGCCACTCAAGATAGTATATTATGTACTTGTATATTTTCATCATCCGTTGCAACATTGTATCCTTGGAGAGCTCACCTCAGTACCCTGGTAATCCCCCTCTATTTGCTTTGCTCCTTGCTATGGTCACGCCAGGGCAACTGGACAGCATTGGAGAATTTAGCAATGTGGTTTGCCAATTTGCTTAGAAGTAATCAATCATGAGGTTTTGTTTGTTTAGATGATTCAGTATGTTTACCGCGATTCATGCAAAAGCATGCCTAGATTAGTCTTTACTTGACTTCATTTGATCTACTGTCATTACACTCTATTTTGAAGCAACATAATGATGTTATTACATTGATACCCTGCTTAGTCTATTCGTAGGCTAATACTACACTTTGGTGCTATAACTGACGATCCTGCTCCCCTTGAGCAGGAAATTGAGGCGGTCCAAGAGGTACCGCAGGGTTTTGTAGAATGGAACGCTGACAATGTCGAATGAGGCCAGTTGGCACGAGAAAAAATGACACATCTTTTGGGGTTATCATCCCTTTTTGGACAGTTTTTATCTGTTGTACCTTTTTGGTTAAGGTCTTTGTTTTATGGCCTTTGGGAATGTAATTAATACTATTGCAAAAGTTAACTTTAATGGTTGAATGCCTATCTTGGAAATGTTGTGTTTTACTCTGATATTTGTCTCATCTTATATCTTTTTGTCTGTCAATGAGTTTACACAAGCTTCCGCTATTGGTTTTGACAATTCTTCGGAACCTGACAAAATTTCACATCACGAAATCATGTAAGAAACACAAGGCGGCGGGGAAAATATTTAATTGTTTGAATTTTACCCGCCATCACACACCCCGAGAAGCAGTCATTATGGTAATCCGTTCCGGGCGCGTGACAGACTGGTATCAGAGAGGTATAGGTTTCTAGGAAATAAAAGACATTTGAGTAGACCTAGACAGGCGTACTTGTCCATGGTTTTTCTACTTTGCTGCTTAGACTTTATAATGCCTGTCTAGTCTTGTTAACCCTCATTACGATGTTCTCTAAATCTCGCTCATTGAAACAAATGGCGAGATGAGGGCCGCAAGGTACTAATAATAACGCGTCGGGTAGCCAAAACCCGAATGAGGATCGTTTCAACACATTGCTGCAGATGTTGATCAACCAGCAACGAGCTCAAAATGAGAACATAACCCATCAGGAGGAGAGTCGTACGAAGCAAGTTGAACTACTATCCCAGCAATGATATGAACAGTTGGCAAAGCACTGAAGAACAAGCTCAATTTTGAGCACAGCTATTAGAGGTCGTTCAACGACAAGCTCAGCCAGTTGCACCCCCAGTTCAAGTGGTGATAGCTCCACGTGAGCAAGTCCCTCACCTGCACCAAACGCCAAAATGTTTCATTGGCAGAGTACATTTTCCGTGTTGTGGCTGACACTTGGTGGAAAAGTGCAAAAGAGCCCTACCAAACCATCTCGCACAGGGATGCATGGACCGAGTTTAAGAAAGAGTTCACGGAGAAGTTTATTCCGGAGCACATAACCTACCAAAAGCACGTCGAGTTCGAACAGCTGAAACAAGAGGGCATGTTAGTAGCGGAATATATCCACCAGTTTACAAGACTATCTCCGTTTGCAGAGGACCTTGTTGACACAGGAGAGAAGACATAGATTTTACAAAGGTCTTCGGTCTGGTATTCTTACAGACGTTACCTCTATTACCAAGCCCCAGGCAATGCAAGAGGCCATCACTAGGGCCTATTAGTTGGAAGAAATGAACAAGAACATCATCCACGCGAGAGATTCTACGCACAAGAACTCGCAGCCAGCAGCCAGGAACAACAACTAGCAACCCCAACAACAGTAGAACAAGCAGAATAAACGTGCCAGAACAGGCCATGATTGTTGAAGGGCATTGAGATGTGATCACTGTGGTAAGAATCACGCGACTGCTAATTGTCGCCATGTAACAAGAGCGTGTTTTCAATGTGGCTCCTCCAATCACGTCATCAGGAACTGCCCGCTGAAGCAAGGCCAGGGTGCCAGAGCCCCGTATTAGGCCGAAACTGAACCCAATGCCACTGAGACAAACACCACCGGCAGCACCCACTCAACAGTTCGGGCCGCAACACCAGCAGCAATTAAGGCCCCCAGCACCACAACAACAGTTACCATACTCATACATACTTGCTGGCCCCATATAAATTCCTTTATGGAGACCTCCGATACCCTTATTTATAATATATTATCCAACTCTCACCACGGACATCTCACTTGTATCGTGCAGTTGATAGGATGAGCTACATGGATTGTCACTTTGCAAGTTTACACTTGTTTAGACTTCGCTCACATGATTCATTGATGTCAATCTATTTATTGCACATTCATGCCTAGCTTTAAGCATTTCTTGCTATTCTTATGATCTACTTGTCTTTAATTCTACATTTGATGCAACATGACTATGTTATAATATATGCCTACTTGCTCTAACTTGTTGCCCTTGGCATTGCAGGAGACAATTGAGCCAACCTTGAGCATGAGACAGTGACAGAGACGGCGGAGGAGACACGGTCAGACCTAGTCGAGTGGACTCCAGATGATGTCATGTAGGCATCTGCTCACGATAGAGACAACACATCGAGAACCCTTGAAGTTTTGCTATCTTCTTAGTTCTAGCTACTTTTGCCCTAATGGGTATTGGTTATGTCTAAAACATGTAATAAAGGTTTAACCTTTTACACTTCCTCACTACTTTACTCTGTTGATGGACTCGTTTATGCTCTGATGATAGGACATCCTACTATATTACATGGATGCCCATATGCTTTAGTGCTTGATACCACTGGTATTGTTGCTTCTGCAGAAATATGATGAAAATGTGATGGAAATTTGTTTACATCCTCACATGTGAAATACTATGGGAAACCTGGTGCAGGGAAAATTGCTATCTTTGTAGACCCCAATATCTTTGTAGACCCGCACCAGTCGCGCCCCAAAATTCGGAGAAATTCATGGAGGTCCAGTTTGGTGACGTGACAACATCTCTCAATAGAAATCAATTTCGAACAATTGTGTAAAAGGACTCACAACAAAGGAATCTGCCTGCAACTTCAAAGTGACAACTCAGTGCTTCTCCTTGGCCGTCAGTCCAATCTTAGAAATCTTTACTGCCAATGTCCACTTGGGTTTCTCTTCCACAAGATGGATACTGGATCATCAAACTTCAAGCAACAACCAAGGTAATCTTTAGAAACTAGGGAAAACTCAGAGAAAAAAAAAAGTCTTGTTACTGAACTCGTATTGGAGAATTCAGCCAGCCCTTGTGGCCCAATTTCCCTCAAATTTCCTTGATCTGATCCTTTAAACTTCCTCCCCTGAGAGTCAACAACTAGACTTGAAGCTCTGATTCCATTCTAAAGCACTAGATTCAATGATTTCTAGGTTTTTCTTGCTAATGAAGTTTAAAAAAAAAAACCCTAAGAGAAACAAAAGGAGAAAACATAAAAAGAAGAAACCAGACCTAATGGAACGAAAAATACAGAGGTGTCCCTTAAGGTTGCACAACACCTAATATATATTTTACTATATTTCTGATATGTTAAAAAAAAGGTCACTTATTTCTCTATTTAAACTTCCTCCCGTGAGAGTCAACAACGAGACTTGAAGCTCTCCATTCTAAAGCACTAGATTGAATGATTTCTAGGTTTTTTTTTTTTCAATAAAGGTTAAAAAAAAAAAAAAAAAAACCTAAAAGAAGCAAAAGGAGAAAAAAAAAAAGAAAAAGAAGAAACCAGACCTAATGGAAAAATACAGAGGTGTCCCTTAGGGTTGCAAAACACCTAATATATATTTTACTATATTTCTGATATCTTAAAAAAAAGGTCACTTATTTCTCTATTTACAAAACAGTCCATAAGCTTTCTGAATTCACAAATTAAGTTCACCATTCTTCATATATGAAATCCTGTCAGCCATGAGGCAAATAAATAGATGAAAGAGATATCAAACTAAGACTATGCATTATCTAGAAAATGCAAAATTAGGATATCAAAATCGCTCAAGTTCAGACAAAAGATAGGGAAAAAAGACGACAACCTTCTATTCATGTTAACTTACGTTAAAATTCCTTTAGAGATATAACGTTTGAGGAACCTAGTAACGAGAAGCCTTGCACCAGTTTCCACCAAAGAAAGTACCATATGTTTTCTCTCTTGTAGAAGATCACAGTTCTTTCCAAGCACACCATAAGCAGCTATCATGCCAGCCTACGAAAAAAGAAAAAAAGAACATCATGCATGAAAGGCATCCCAATTAATGGGGTCATTTCTATGAATGATTCAAGAATAACCAATCAAAATAAGATACTTTAAACCCAGGGATGTATATTTGAGTTCTTTGTATTTCTGATAGTAGTAAGTGTTATTACTACCTTCAATCCATCCTCATGGAAGCCGTAACCTACACAAGAAGCAAGAAGCAACCTAATAAATAGTAGGGAATGCATACATGGATAAACTTGTTACATATGATATGTCACTTTAACATATGATCAGCTTCTCATAAAAATAAAAATAAATAAAGAAATAAAAAAAGGATAAGAAAAGAAAAGAAAATGACATGGATGATGTATATAATATTGATGCTGTGTTTTGCATCTCCTCAGTCTCTTTAATAGAACAGTTATTTGAAAAATGATAGCACCACCTAGGTTCTTCTTGTGCTGACATGCTTTAAAACGGAGAAGCGATGTGGACATTTCATGTTTCAAATTTCATTCACTACTACAACATCAGAACTAAGATGATCCACGTTCTTATTAAGCACCACTTGTGGCGGAAACTGAGATCCAACTAATAAATGGACCATCACATATTCATCACGGATGCTTGCCCTTCCTTTCCCCAACGAATCTTCAAACAAGGGGAATAACTTGCTCAATGCAATCACAATATGAGAGGGAATAGAAAATTTTCATTGAGTGCATGAATGAAATAATACAAGACTCTTTATGAAAGAAAGAATGACAATCCTGCCTATTGGGAATTCTGCATAAGATTTCCTCTCTTTAAAATGAGATGATTATGTCAATATCCTTTTTCTAAATAGGATTTCTTTTTCCTCCCTCTTATTAATTAGAATCCAATGAACCATTCTTCAAACCATGGCCACATCAACTTTGCAGCCCAAGCAGAGTAAGAGGCTCCTGTCTGTGGATGCCTAAAGATGTTCCATACATGAAGAAGAAAGATCCTGTATCTTCTTTTTTCAAAAATTTCGGTATGTTTATGTGCTTCGTTCTACAAAACAAACCTGACTATCTGGTCTACTGCTACATTACAAACCATTTATATTTATTCATCTTGTTAACTTTTCTTTCCCTGGTGGGAATATAAATAAATACTCCACAGCAATCTATGTATCGCTATCATTATGGCATATATGTTTGGATGATGAAGAAGTTATTACTTTTCATTGCATAGGTTACGCATTGTTCTTAGGTCATCATAAGGACTGTTAATCTGGAGTCTGGACTGCACTGCAACACAAGCATCATCTTTATCTTGTTTTCACAACAATACAGCCCTCTTGTGCTCATCATCTTGTTACTTCATCTTTTAATGAGAATATTATTATACTGAAATAAAAATATATACATTTTTATTATCGTGGCATTTATCTTTTCCACCATTAGTAATCACTTTCCATGCCTAGGGTACACAAATTTCTTATGCAATCATAAACAATAGAAAACTCCTTATAGTGCATAATTAGTGGACCTAGTCATTCATCAATCTCCTGTCTAAGAACTTAATCACGGATGTGAGTTGGTCCTAGACACAACTTTAAGAAGCCTAAATACACTGACATTGAGACATTCCTTGACATATGGGGAGAATCCAGGATTCAATCCCGCTACCTTTGGCCACTGAGAAAAAAAAAGAAGACAGTAAAATTCCTAAAATCAGATGTTTCACTGTTCATAGTCTTCCATAAAGTTATCCATGCCCAGCAAAAATTGTCTCACGCACTGCTGATGATTTAAAACTTGCATGTGAGGTTACAATATTCAAGTTCGGATATGAGTTTTACCGAGTCTCCAAAGGAAACATATCATAAAAAATAATCTCATTCAATCTATCTTTCAAAGTTCAACAATTGTCAGGTAGGTTACTTGAGTTTGTTTCCTTGTGTTTTCTTTGTATGGTAAGTTGGTAAAAACTGACAACAATTAAAATATTACTTACCTTGGTATGCTCCACAAAACCATATTCCCCTCTTCCCCTGAATTCCATCAAGAGCAACCAAAGCTTTTGAGGCAGCAACCGAAGGAAAAGGATGGCCTGTTGACCATTTAAGCAAACTATACTCCGGTGTATGAGGTGGATTGAGAGTCACAAGAAAAGGACGACCACTTTCACCAATATTCTGAAAGTCACACAATACATGCAATTATTGCCTTAATTACAAGCAGAAGTAATTCGGCCTATTTTCCGGAAGGTATGAATTCTATGGAATTTATTTAGGCACTGGCATTGATCAAAACCCATATCCTTCTGTGTCTACAAATTCAACCGCTCTTATATGAATGAAGCATTATAACAAAAAGATTATAAGAATTGATGCCAAAAAATATGGTACCTACCTGAAGAACATTGAGCCAGTATGTTAGACACAATTTGTTGCCGGTGGTTCCAAGAAAATTCCAAGCACTCCACGCTGCTTGGTTTTGGGGCATGAAGTTTTTGTCACGGTGAAGGAATATATCACTGTCAATAGAATATTATCGAAAGCATCAATTAGATGAAAACAATATGACCAAAAACTACATTGAATCAGTTTGGATTGAACAAAACAAGAAGATTCAATAAAAATTAACCTTATGAATAGTTTGGCAAGATCCAATGAAAAATAACCTTATGAGTTCTCAAAGTAGACCAAAGCAATATTTGGATATTTTTCCTACAAGCATTTGCTAAAGAATCCAATCGGTTTGAATTGACCGTTTAAAAAAAAAAAAAAAAAAACTTTTGAATATTTTCACAAGATCCTACGGAAAATGACATTATAAATACTCAAAATAGGCCTAAAACCAGGTTTGGGTATTTTGGCCAACTAGCATCTGCTAAAGAAACCATGGGTCTGACAGATAATGATCAGCAACATCAGAGGCATTGACTTCAATAATAAACAAGATCCTTTCTGTTACTATTTTGTTGACGCATCATCAATGAAAACACTTTGCATTTGGAGCCAACAACGAAATGCCATCAGAAAATCCTTGTGAAGTTAAAAAAGAAAAATGTTACAGGATCCAATATTTCAATTTTATGCTGTTGTTATTGTTGTCATCATCATTGTTGATGCCGTTGCAATCACCACTACCTTTTGATGTTAAAGGATTCAATATTTCTTTAATGTGTTGTTGTTATTTCTGTCATTGTTGGTTGCCAATGGAATCACCACTATCTTTGGTTAGTCTCAGTCATCGAAGTTTGTATTGGAGAAAAGGCGATGAAGTATATTAAGTAACAGACAAACGAAAGCATGGTAAGGTCCAAGAGGAATCAACAAACATATAGGTTGACAACACTTGTAAAGTCAAATACCCTCCCTAACAGCAACACTCAGATTTGAACTGCAATTTACAAAAGGAAATCTAAAAGAAACACTACAATCACCCAAGAGGTGACAGATATGCACGTATGAAGAGAGAATAAGAAGTTCGGAGGAAAAACGTGTCCCCCTTATGGTTGAGTCCCTCTTATTATATAAGGGTTGATTACCCTCTAATTAGTATCCTACTACAATACGAGTTCCTATAATTAGTATCTCAATACGATACAAGCTCCTAAAATAAAGCTATCTTAATAAAACAAGAGTCCTGCACAGATGGGCTGGATTGGCACCCCCCCTCAAATTGATGCGGGGGAGTCATAAAGCAACAATTTGGAAACAAGAAACTGATGTCGAGGCTGAGGAAGTCCTTTGGTGAAGATATCAGCAAAGTGAAGGTCAGTAGGGACATGAGGTAAAGAAATGACATCACGCTTCAATTCATCCCGAATAAAGTTGCAGTCCACTTCAATATACTTGGTATGTACATGAAAGACAAGATTCTCAGTGATCCTGATGGCTCCAGTATTGTCCGCATGCAAGGATGTAGGAGATGTTTGCGCAAAACCGAGTTCCGAAAGAAGTCCCCGTAGCCATAAGATTTCTGAGCAGACGGAAGACATTGCCCTGTCTGTGGAGGATCGAGAAACACGCTCTTTTTTCTTGCATTTCCAGGAAATGAGAGAATTGCCAAGACACATGCACCAACCAATAGTAGATCGACGAATATCCTGACAGCCTGCCCAATCAGCGTTTGCAAAAGTGGTCAACTGAAGCGGATTATCCGTGGGATAAAATGAACCACGAGTAACAGTTCCCAACAAATACCGGATAATGCGCTTTACAGCTGTTAGATGCAGATGTCTAGGAGATGTCATGAATTGACTCACAAGATTGACAGCATATGATATGTCTGGGCGAGTGATGGTGAGATACACTAAGCTGCCTACCAGGCACCTGTATGTATGTGGATTAGGAAGAAGATCACCATCATCTTTTTACTCAATTTGAGGTTGACTTCTACAGGTGTATCAACAGGCGAAGAGTCATGTAGATCAACACGCTCAATAAGATCAGATGTGTATTTGTGTTGATTAAGAAACAAACCTTTGGGAGATTGATGCACTTATAAGCCCAAAAAATAATGTAAATGGCCCAAATCCTTCATATTGAAATAATTCCGGAGAGAAGCTTGGATAGACTTGAACATACTATCACCAATGCCAGTGATAATAATATCATCAACATACACAAGTAGAACAGTAATACCAATAGATGTTATATGCAGGAACAGAGATGGATCGTAAGGGCTCTGAGTAAAGCCACTCGTGCATAAACGCACCCGAAAAGTTTCAAACCATGCCCGAGGAGCTTGCTTTAGACCACACAGAGATTTCCAGAGCCGATAGACAGAATTTTTTTATGAAGAGGTGACGCCTTGCGATATCCGCATATAGACCTCTTCTTTCAAATCCCCATGAAGAAAGGCATTTTTTACATCCATTTGGTATAACTGCCAAGATTTTGAGGCAGCAATGGCGAGAAGTAACCGAACAAATGTCATTTTTGCCATAGGTGCAAACATCTCCTCGTAGTCAATGCCATATTCTTGCCTGTTGCCAAGTGGCACAAGTCAAGCTTTGTGTCTATCCAAGGAGCCATCAGATTTTAGTTTGATGGAGAAGATCCATTTGCAACCGATTGGTTTAACTGTGGAAGGACAATCCACAATGTCCCATGTGTAATTCTAATCTAAAGCATCTAATTCCTCCCTCATAGCCTAGTTCCAAGTATCATGTTGTACCGCCTGCAAATAAGAACTTGGTATAGAAACAAAGGAAAGGGTTGTCATCAAGGAAGTGTGGGTAAATCCATGCCTCTCAGCGGTCTAGAAGTTCTGGAGGAGTGACGCAAGATATGAGGAGTTGTGGAACCAATTGCCGGCAGAGGATCCGGAGGACGGGCATCTGCAGTGGTAGGTTTTTCCCGACAACGATAAACAAAGTCAGGATTAAACCTAGTAACAGTTATTTTATCTAAAAAAACCGGTAAGATAGCAGGAGAAGAGGAATGAGGAGAATCCAAATGAGTTTGAAAAAAATACTGGTTTTCAAAGAAAATAACATTACGAAAAACCCGGATGCGACGACCAATGGGGTCGTAGCACACAAAACCTTTTTGATTGGTGGCATAACCCAAAAAAGCAGACCTACGAGATTGAGCGGTTAATTTTGTTCTTTCTGTGGGAGGTAAATGAACGAAGCAAACACATCCAAAAGTATGTAGATGATCAAACACGGGATGATGACCAAACAGTTTAAAATACAGTGTTAATTGAGCAATGGTAGGGAATGGAAAACGGTTTATTAAATAGACTGCAGTGGTGATAGCTTCTGTCCAAAATCACAGAGGGACGGATGATTTAATCAGTAGGGTTCGAGTAACATCAAGGAGATGCCGGTTTTTCCGTTCCGCTACTCCATTTTGTTGAGGAGTATACGGATAGGTACATTGAGAAATGATTCCTTTAGTTTTTAGAAAAGATTGAAAATCATTGGAAACATACTCACCCCATGAATCTGAGCGCAAAGTTTTAATGCATTTTGAAAATTGGGTTTCAACATAGCTAAGAAAAAATTGAAAAGCTTTAAGAACATCAGATTTAGATTGCAATAAATAAACCCAAGTAAACCAGCTGAAGTCATCAATGAACGTAGCAAAGTACTTGAAATGACCATGGGAAAGGTGAGGGGCAATGCCCCAAACATCATTGTGAATTGAGTCAAAACATTCAATGCTCCGTGTTGTGGAGTGAGGAAAAGGTAAAGTTTTACTTTTTCCTAATTTACAAGCATCACATTCAAAGGAAGCAGAATCAAAAGTTTTATTTAATAATCAGTTTTGAATAAAGTAGACATCATAGATGCATTCGGATGACCAAGTCTATTATGCCACAACCGAGAACTATTCTGAAGAAAAAAACAAAACAACTATTGTAAAAATTTGTTCCGAGTAAATGTAGAAACTAGAAGGGAAAACAGTCTGCCATGCTTAAGCCCCCTCGCGATCACTTCCCCCGACTCCGGGTCCTACACAACACAACCAGAAGGAGAAAAGGAAACATTGTAACTATTCTCAACAAGTTGACCTACAGAAATAATATTTGTGGCAAGATGAGGAGACACTAAAACATTGGCTAATGGTAAGGGGCCAGAGGTATCACCAACAGATGTGATGGGAAGATGGTCTCCATTTGCAGTTTGAACAGTAAGGGTACCAGTGTATGGAACAACATTTTGCAAGTTAGTGGGTGAAGAGGTCATATGGTTACTTGCTCCAGAATCTAACTACCAAGTATGAGACATAGATGAATCCGTACCCGAGATGTTCATAGAGGCCAAGGCATTGAGTATCATTTGATTTACCATATAGGAGTGAGATGAGTTGGGGATGCAGATTGTGATGAAGAACCAGGCTGTGAAGAAGAATCATACTGGAGGGAGCCATTGAAGTCAGTGGTTGCATATTGGTGAAAGGTCGCTGTAAGCACTAGGAGCGGACTGTACCGCGGAAGTTCCAAGAGCTGACAGTGTATAGTTGCGGGAAGTAGAATTGCGACCCTTCTTCCAACATTCTTCAATAACATGACCAATGGCTTTACAATACCGACAGATCTTTGCTTTGCATTGGTTTGCAAAATGACCATATTTCTTACAGTTATAGCACAGAACTTTACTGATGTCCCTGGGAGGTGGTATGGTGGTAGTAGCATAGGCAAGTGGAGTCTCAGCAGATCTCAGTTGTTCCATAGAAGTTTTGGTAACCAGACGTTGTTCTTCCCTCAAAAGTTCCTAAAGACAGTCATCTAAGCTGGGAAGAGAAGCCCGGCTCATCAGGTTTGATCTAACAGTCTCATACTCCAGACGAAGTTTCATGATAAACTGGTCTCGATGGCTATTTTGTGTCAATCCAAGCCCAGGCCCAATTTGGGCCCACTTTGGAAATACTTAGTCAAACGACACTTGTGCATAATTAGTTTGTAAATCAGATCTTTAGGATACATTTACTTGTAATCAGGGATTTCAATCCATCTTTAGTATACACTTACTTGTAATCAGGGATTTCAATCCCTTTATAATGAAAGGATGGTCGTCCCTAAGAGGGGATTGGAAAAGCATTAAAATATGATTGTTGGTCTGCCATCTCTCAAAATGTCACGGTATCAAAGCCAGATCGATCATCTGTGATCTGTGATCTTCTCCTAAATCATCTTCCAAACATTGGAAGCCAGTATATGATCTTTCTCTTCAGCCGGATCATCCCTGATCATCTCAGATCAGACGTGGCCCACCTGTGATCATCACAACCTCATCAGCAGAAGACAACCATCTTGGTCGCCTGGAGTTTCTTGGATTTATGACGATTTTTTCATGATTTATTGATCATCAGAGGTCGGTCTTCTACCATTTTTTGTGAATATTCATTCTTTTTCAATAGTTATCATCTCGGCTGTCCAAAATCCTGGATCTGGATTTGATCTTCATACGACCAGTGCCAGAAGTTGTATAAAACTTCTCTCATTCCATCCCCACACTCTGATCTGTGCCAAGATCATCTAGTGGGGCCCACGTGTGCATCTACACACTGACGACAGGGACGACTTTCACTCCCTGTACTGTGGTTGCTTGCGGTTAATGCTGCTGACGACTTCTGGTGACTTCTATTGCATGCTGCTGTTACTTCCTGCTATTTTTGGTGTTTGCTACTAGATTGTTGAGGTTTCTACCTACAGATTGCTGTTTTCTTTCTTCTTCTTTATCTACTATTCTGGTTTCTGTCCTGTGGTGGGCTGCTGGTTGCTATCTGATTGTGTTATTCACCTTGTGTGTGCTTCTTACTACTCTTTCGTCATGGACAAACATGAAATCTCCCTGATTCGATTTGATGGCACTAATTATACCTCATGGGCCTTCCAATTTCAAATTTACTTGGAAGGAAAAGAACTGTGGACACATATTGATGGGTCTGAGCCTCAACCTGCGGATGATGATAAAAAAATTTTAGCTTGGAAGACAAAGGATGCTAAAATTAAGACTTGGTTGCTGGGCTCTGTTGAGTCTCATTTCATTCTCAACCTCAAACCCTGCAAAACTGCTCGTGACATGTGGAACTATCTTCAGCAAATTTATCAACAGAGCAATGCCGCTCGCCAGTTTCAATTAAAACTTGAAATCTCTCAATTCACTCAAGGCACCCAGTCTATTCAGGAATATTACAATGGCTTCCGCCGCTTGTGGTCTGAATATGATGAGATTAAGTTTGCCACGGTCTCTGCGGCACTTTTACCGGAATTGCTTCCATTACAGCAGCGTAGTCATCGGGATCAGCTTCTCATGAAACTTCGTCTGGAGTTTGAGACAATTAGATCGAATTTGATGAGCAGAGCTACCCTTCCCAGCTTGGATGACTGCCTTCAGGAACTTCTGCGAGAAGAACAGCGTCTGGCTACTAAAACTACTCTGGAACAACAGAAATCTGCTGAGGCTCCATTTGCCTATGTTGCTACTACCAGACAGCCTTCTCGGGACATCAGTAAAGTTCAATGCCATAATTGCAAAAAATATGGTCACTATGCGAATCAATGCAAGGCAAAAATTTGTAGATATTGTAAAGCCACTGGCCATGTCATTGACGAATGTCGGAAGAAAACTCGCAATTCTACTTCCCGGAGCTATGTACCGTCAGCTACTGGTCCTTCCACCGTGTCGTCTGCTCCTACTGCTTACACGGTGCACAATCCACAATATGCCCCCTCTGACTTCAGTGGTTCTCTGCCATCTGATTCATTCTCCCAGCCTGGTTCCTCCTCACACTCTGCCTCTCCAGCTCCTATCACCCCTGAGATGGTAAACCAAATGATCATCAATGCCTTGGCATCCATGAACATCGCAGGTACTGCTTCCCCTCTTTCCAATACATGGTACTTCGATTCTGGTGCAAGTAATCATATGACCTCTTCACCCATCCATTTACAAAATGTTGTTCCTTACACTGGTCCTCAAACTGTTCAAGCTGCCAACGGAGATCATCTCCCTATCACCTCTGTTGGTGATACCCCTGGCCCCTTACCATTAACCAATGTTTTAGTTTCTCCTCATCTTGCTACCAATTTGGTTTCTGTGGGTCAACTTGTTGACAATAATTACACTGTCTCCTTTTCTTCTTCAGGTTGTGTTGTGCAGGACCAGGAGTCGGGGGAAGTGATCGCAAGGGGGCCTAAGCGTGGCAGACTTTTTCCCTTCCCAATATCTTCCGCTCTCTAGAATAAACCTTTACATCAGTTATTTTGTTTTTCTCAGAATAATTCTCAATTGTGGCATAATAGACTTGGTCATCCAAATGCCTCTACTTTGTCTACTTTATTTCAATCTGGCTTAATAAATAAACCTATTGATTCTGCTTCTTTTGAATGTGATGCTTGCAAATTAGGAAAGAGTAAAACTTTACCTTTTCCTCACTCCACAACACGAAGCACTGCATGTTTTGACTTGATTCATAGTGATGTTTGGGGCATTGCTCCGACCCTTTCTCATAATCATTTCAAGTACTTTGTAACATTCATTGATGACTACAGCAGATTTACTTGGCTTTATTTATTACATTCGAAGTCTGATGTTTTTAATGCATTTAAAATTTTTGTTCACTATGTTGAAAATCAATTCTCTACCTGCATTAAAACTTTGCGCTCAGACTCAGGGGGGGAATATATTTCCAAGGATTTTCAATCTTTTTTAAACAATAAAGGAATCATTTCTCAACGTACTTGTTCGTATACTCCACAACAAAATGGAGTCGCGGAACGGAAAAACAGACATCTTCTTGATGTCACTCGAACTCTTCTGCTTGAATCCTCTGTTCCAACTCGTTTTTGGACCGAAGCCGTCACCACGGCGGTCTATCTCATAAACCGTCTTCCATCACATACCATTGGTCATTTAACGCCTCATTTTAAATTATTTGGTCATCATCCTGTGTTTGATCACTTACATACCTTTGGTTGTGTTTGCTTCGTTCATCTCCCTCCCACAGAAAGAACGAAACTAACAGCACAATCGCGCCGGTGTGCTTTTTTGGGTTTGCCACTCATCAAAAAGGTTTTGTTTGTTATGATCCCATAGGTCGTCGTATCAGGGTTTCTCGAAATGTTATTTTCTTTGAAAATCAATATTTCTTCCAAACTCACATGGACTGTCCTCGTCCCTCTTCATCAGCTCTCTTACCAGGTTTTTCGGATCAAACCTCTATCACTCGGTTTCATCCTGCCTTTGTATACCGCCGTCGGGAGAAACCTCCCACTGCAGCTGGCCCTCCCCCTGATCCTCCACCGACAAATGGTTCACCGACAAATGGTTCCACGCATGCTCCTACCTTACGTCGCTCCTCCAGAAATTCTAGGCCACCTGACCGGTATGGCTTTACCCATACTTCTTTGATGACTACTCTATCTTCTATCTCTGTCCCAAGTTCTTATTTGCAGGCTGTCCAACATGATTGCTGGAACCAGGCCATGAAGGAGGAATTAGATGCATTGGCTCTGAATCACACATGGGATATTGTGGAGGGTACTTCAGCAGTTAAGCCCATTGGTTGCAAATGGATCTACTCGATCAAACTTAAATCTGATGGGTCTTTCGATCGACACAAAGCTAGACTTGTGGCACTCGGAAACAGACAGGAGTATGGCATTGACTACGAGGAAACATTTGCACCTGTGGCAAAGATGACATCAGTTAGGTTACTTCTCGCCATTGCTGCCTCTCAGTCTTGGCCATTATACCAGATGGATGTCAAAAATGCATTTCTCCATGGCGATTTGCAAGAGGAAGTATACATGCGTATTCCACAAGGCGTTCCCTCTCCCTCCAAGAGGTCCGTCTGTCGGCTGCGAAAATCGCTTTATGGTCTAAAGCAAGCTCCTCGGGCTTGGTTCGAAACATTCAGGGGTCGCTTATGCGACAGTGGCTTTACTCAGAGCCTTTATGATCCATCTCTCTTTCTCTGCCACACATCTACAGGGGTTACTGTACTTCTGGTATATGTTGACGATATTATTATCACTGGCACGAATGATGCTATGATTAAATCTCTCCAAGATTCCCTCCGGAAGTACTTTCATATGAAGGATTTGGGTCCTTTACATTATTTCTTGGGCTTAGAGGTGCATCAATCTCCCAAAGGTCTTTTTGTTAATCAACACAAATACACTTCAGACCTTATAGAGTTGGCTAACCTCCAGGATTCTTCACCTGTTGATACACCTGTCGAGGTTAATCTCAAGCTAAGTAAAGATGATGGCGACCTTCTTCTTGATCCTCATACATACCGGCGCTTGGTGGGAAGTCTTGTCTATCTCACCATCACTAGACCGGACATATCCTATGCTGTTAATCTTGTGAGCCAGTTCATGACCGCTCCTCGCCACCTTCATTTGGCCGCTGTTAAGCGTATTATACGCTATCTGTTAAGAACTGTCCCCCGTGGTTTATATTATCCAAAGGATAATCCTCTTCATCTAACTGCTTATGCGGATGCTGACTGGGCCGGCTGTCAAGACACGCGTCGTTCTACTACTGGTTGGTGCATGTACCTTGGCAATTCCCTCATTTCTTGGAAATGCAAGAAACAAGAACGTGTGTCCAGATCTTCCACGGAAGCTGAGTATAGGGCAATGTCTTCTGCTTGTTCTGAAATCTTATGGCTACGGGGACTTCTTTCGGATCTTGGGTTTCCTCAGACCTCTCCTACTCCATTGCATGCCGACAATACTGGGGCTATCCGAATCACGGAGAATCCAGTCTTCCATGAACGTACTAAACATATTGAAGTTGACTGTCACTTTATTCGGGATGAATATAAGCGGGATGTCATTAGTCTACCTCATGTCCATACCGAGTTTCAGTTTGCAGACATTTTCACAAAGGGACTTCCTCGGCCTCGACATCAGTTTCTTGTTTCCAAATTGCTGCTTTATGACTCCCCAGCATCAATTTGAGGGGGGGTGTCAATCCAAGCCCAGGCCCAATTTGGGCCCACTTTGGAAATACTTAGTCAAACGACACTTGTGCATAATTAGTTTGTAAATCAGATCTTTAGGATACATTTACTTGTAATCAGGGATTTCAATCCATCTTTAGTATACACTTACTTGTAATCAGGGATTTCAAGCCCTTTATAATGAAAGGATGGTCGTCCCTAAGAGGGGATTGGAAAAGCATTAAAACATGATTGTTGGTCTGCCATCTCTCAAAATGTCATTTTGCTGTAGAGGAAGGAGTTCTGGTAGAAGTGCTTCAAACACAGTGGCAAACTTGATCTCATCATATTCAGACCATAGTCTTCGAAACCAATTGTAATATTCTTGGATAGACAGGGTGCCTTGGGTAAACTGAGAGATGTCAAGTTCCAATTGAAATTGGCGAGCTGCATTGCCTTGCTGATAAATCTTTTTAAGGTAGTCCCACATCTCACACGCAGTTTTGCAAGGTTTCAGGTTGAGAATAAAATGCGGTTCAACAGAGCCCAGTAACCAAGTTTTGATTTTAGCATCCTTAGTTTTCCACGCTGAAATTTTTTTGTCATCATCCTCCGATTTACTTTCAAAACCATCAATATATCCCCCAGTTCCTTTCCTTCTAAGTAAATTTGAAACTGGAAGGCCCACAATGTGTAATTTTTTCCATCAAAACGGACTATGGCAATTTTAGACTTTTCCATAATAGCAGACCAGTAAGTGATCAGGGATGCAGTATGTGGGCCCTGCCAAGTGATAACAACCAGCAGTAGTGCATGTATTGAAAATAACCGTAAGTAGTATAAGACTTACTCAAAGAAGGACCAAAGTCTACGCAACAAGAAGCAACAGATGCTATTCCCAGAACAGTGTCTCAGAATAGAACAGTTGCTGATACAACAACTGTAGCATAGAGATGAGCCCTAAACAAGACTGGCCCCACCAGAAGATCAGTTGGCAAATCAAATGATATGGATGAAAGCACAGAAGATTTACACAACTTATGGAAGAAGATTCATCCAAAAACAGTCCAGATCCAACTGTTTGGACGGCTGAGATGAAATCAGATTAATAAACTTGATTATTCACTGAATGCAGTAGAAGACCTACCTGGGATTAGGAAAAAATTCCTGAACAATCACCAAAATAATTAAGAATTCCAGTCGACCAACTTGGGCTGGTTCCGCAGAGGTGTTGAAGACGATCTCAGGTGGGCCACACCTGATCTGAGATGATATGAGACGATCGGAGATGATTGGAGACTCACCAAGGGCTTCCAGATGTGGAAGACGTCAGGGAGGATCTATAGATCCTTGTAACTTGAGGAAACTAGAACACTGGGGCATGAATCAGTAGCTCTGATACCATGACAGACATGCACGTATGAAGAGAGAATAAGAAGTTTGGAGGAAAAACGTGTCCCCCTTATGGTTGAATCCCTCTTATTATATAAGGGTTGATTACCCTCTAATTAGTATCCTACTACAATACGAGTTCCTATAATTAGTATCTCAATACAATACAAGCTCCTAAAATAAAGCTTTCTTAATAAAACAAGAGCCCTGCGCAGATGGGCAGGATTGACAGAGTTGACCCAAAATTACACATAGGTTGGCAACAATTGAATCAATCTTACCCACCAATACTGAAATTTTGAAAACTCTTTGAAAGTGGGAAACACGATGATAAAGGAACTTCAGATGAAGTACAACTAACAAAGACAAATTATTCTATACTGAAGAATGTAAGTAATATGCACTAGAGAGACCACTAGCTAGCATATGCTCGCTACTGAACTAAGAGTATTGGAATTTAGAAATATTGCAAGTGTTTTCATGGGAATATCTAACCCTACAACGATTGGCATCACAGGTTTTCTGTATGTCCACTATCTGTGGAAAGATATCATTGCTCTTGATATACCTGTCGACTATCTCATCTACAGCACTTTGTGTGGTGTTCCTCGTGCTTTGTACTTCCATTGGTTTTTCCCATTTACCCATGTACTTATTCCCTTGTATAAGTATCTAAGGGGCTTCATTATAATTTTCTCAGCCCTGTGTGGCTCCTCTTCAAGAACACACTTTCAAGGCATCTCTTCCAGTCTCTTTCCATTTCCTTCTAAAACCTTGGCATTCTGATCATGAATAATTTCAAACCATTTCCTTCTAATGACAAGAGCCCGTGGCACAGTGGAAGGTGATCCCTATTGCAACCTTGAGGTTATGACTTGTGAGTCACGTTACCAATCGAAAGAGAAATTTAGTGAAATGCACAAAAACAATTGAAAAGATGGATGACAATTGGTGAACGCAGCATATATTGAAAGGCCAGAAGTGGATATTTCTGTAAAGACCTTATCTGAAATGAATTTTTTAATGGGCTTGGGCTTGTTGGGTCACTTTTCCCCATATTCACCACAAGCAGTTTAAAAAAGGAAAGTTCAAAAGGAAAAAAAAAAAACTCTGCAAAAGGGAGTTTTCTTAGATCTGGTTTTCGTTTAGTGTTTCTGGTTCTCTACAAAGAAAAAGGAGAAGAGAGAAGAAATACAGAAAAACCGGAGGAAGAAGAAGATGGATGTTTGAGTGCTTCATAGGAACTAGTACCCAAGAGATAAGTCGTCTCTACCAGCTCTTGTAATTGTATTTCTCTCCTCCTATTTGATAGTGAAGTCTTTTGCTATTTATTGGCCATGGATGTTTTCCCAATTTTGAGATTTTAACGCGTTAAAAAAATCCTTGTGTCCATTGGTGTATGATTGTGAGTTCATTTACAGAATATATACTGTTGTGGCTCGGGGTTTGAGATCTTGGCAATACACAGAGTTGTTTGGATTATAGTTTGAGCATCCATACATACAAAGACCATAGTTAACTAGTTCTCAGTTCGATTAGTTCACATTAGAGTGCGCAATTCATCATTTGAGACTTAGCTTGTTCAAAGAAATTGGAGTAGGTTCAATTGATTCACTTCTCAAATCATCTGATTGAGAGTTTGAATTTGAGAATTACGATGAACTAATTCATCTATGCCCATGCTCTAAGTCCATCACTAACCCTATGTTTGGGAAGGAGGTAAAATGAGGGGAAGGGAAAAAAAACAGGGGAAAATGGAGGGAATGTTAAAATGGAGGGTGTTTGGGAAAGGGGGAGGGAAAGTGGGGGAGGGGATTTTACCCCCAAATTTTCCCTTCAAAACTGTGGGGGGGGTTGGGGGGGGGGGGGGGCGCGCGCAAAGAGGGAGGCAAAGAGGGGATTTCCCTCCCCTCTTTGACTAAATAAACAAGAGGAGGGAATGTGAGGCCCCACCCCTTGTGGCCCCTCAAATTGATTTGAATAATTATAAATATAATATTAGTTACCTTATTATACTAATTAATAAGATTTAGTAGAATAGTTTGTTAAATGTTCCTAAGTCTTAGGATTAGACTTTTATTTAATTCCTTATAGATATAGGGTGTCCTTTATAATTTAATTAAGGTTTTAGTTGGATTAGGCCTTAACTAGTAATTAGTCTTAATAGGAGGGGTGTTGTGAGTTAGAGAAGCTTCTAGAATCCCTACCTAAAGACCCATTTGCCGATGGCCTTATCCTCTCCCCCATTTAAATTAGACTACCCTTTTGGTAATTGTCCTAAATCCTAACCTATATATACCAACTATTGCAATGGAATGAACTTAACCCTATAATTCACTCTCATCTCTTATCTTCCCTATCTCTCCCTAAGAAACCCTAATTCCCCAAATCCCAGCACAAGGAGTAGGAGATCATCCCCAATTGCATTATCAACCTCCTAGGAGCTTGGATTTCCTTATCTTATTGTCGATTCTCTTTACAATTTTGAATTGAGGCAAGTACCCTAAGCTAGTACCACAGAATGCATGATTTTCTTTCTCTTGATTCTGTAAATTCAATTCAGTTGTGTATATATGCATGTTAGATCTACCATTTGAGCTTTGTATTATGGAAGTTGGCCATTTGATGGATGGGTTCTCCCATTTGGAAGATCAATGGCCCGGTTGGATGATGGATGGAGGGTTATAGGAGTGTTTTACTGTTTTTATAAGTTTCTGTGGTAAATGGATGACATTGGTGGTGAATAGGGTGAAACTGGACTAAAGGAGTGAAATCCCAGAAATCTGGGTTCTGTTGCAGAAACGTGTACCCGATCGACCGATCTGTAGTCCGGTTGACCGGCGACACTAATTTTTCAGAAAATCCAAGTCCCAATTAAGGACTCTGAGAAAACTCAGTCCAGTGTACCCAGTCGACCAAACCCTATGCTCAGTCGACCGGATACACAAGAAACTCAGAATAAAGCTGAGACCTGGAATTTTCCTCAAATCCAGATTTTTAGTGTGCACGGTCGACCGGGCACTGTGCCAGGTCGACCGGGGACAAAGGAATTTCTGGGAAGAACTGAAATCTGGAAAATGTTCTCATTCCAGAAATCTAGTGTGTGCGATCGACCACCCAAGCCAGGAGGTCGACCGAACACACTGTGGGAATTCTGCCTACCAGGCATTTGATTTCCACTTTTCCAGTAAGCGTGGTCGACCGCCCAGGCCAGGAGGTTGACCGGGCTTATTGTGCAGGAGGTCGACCTGGGAGGCCAACATCTGGACTCCCCAGTGCACTCGGTCGACCGGCCCTGTGCTCGGTTAACTGAATACACTGTGTATAGTGAGATTTTCCAGCTTTTAGTTTCTGATGTTGTAATCATTTGTAGGGCCCATTGACCATCCAAATAGACTTCCATTGATGTGCCAAGCACGAGTCAATAGTGTGGCTCAACCTTGACTCGTGGGGACCACAAAATAGGTTTTTGGGATTGGAATTGTCGGTGATTCGACCCTTAAACGTAGTCAATGATATTCACAACTTCAGGAGCACCAAATATAACACCCTTTGACATCTGAGACTACAGTTAGGGATCCACTTATCTAATATGGCCTTGAACCTAAGCGTGGACCATTACCTAGGTTGGATCCTTGTCATATTCCACTTGATTCTATTGTTTGGAGGATTTTATATATTATTCTTCTCTTATATCCTTGTTATTGTTATAAGCTTGTTAATTAAAGGGAAATTGGAGGACCTGAACCTAGGACTACGTAGTGGTGACCCAATGATGTAATTGGTGATAAATAACCCGTGTCTGTGGCTAGGCGGGCCCTCATACGGCCTGAGTTGGGTATATGGTACCTTAGAATGAAGAGGATGGTCATGATGTATAGTTGTGAATGGGTATGGATTGGCTAATTGCATTGTTATAGACTAAGGCCATGGTTGTGGGCCTAGTGTAGATCCAATGGTGATTGGACTTGGACTTGGACTTGGATATTGGGCTGTGTTACATAATATTATACTTGAACCTCTTAGAGACTTGGTTAAGACCTTGCTCGTGCAAGGTAAGCATAGACAGACACAGATCTGTATTTGTTCCCTGGGTTGGCACTAAACATTCTCTCAATTGATCTAAGCTCAGCCTTTAACTGATTATCACTGGTAGGAGCTATATTGATTATTGAATAGAGCTATCATGATGAGCTATGGTTATACGGACGGTGTGATACCGGGTTCGGTCTAATCTGATAAAGGGGTGTGATCGGTGTTATATTTATATATTGTTATTATCAGGGCTGTTATCCCTTACATGGTTACTATACTTTTCTCCGTAGCGACTGTTTACAGTGTAGGGGGGCCGTGGCATAATATCCCGCGATATCCAGCTTGTGTGAATGTGTCATATTGATATCTATTAGATTAGATTACTTATATTTCTTATTCTAAACTGCTATTTAATGCTCAATTGCCTAGTTGTATTTCCTTGTTACTCTTATGATTATATAATCGTCTCTATTATGATTATATAATCGTCTCTATTCTCTTTGATGCATACATCCTATGTTATCTGTATATGATGCCTTGCCAGATCCTTGGATCTGACCCATCTCTGGTGCTTAGGTTTTGATCTTGACCCCGCGGGTGACGCAATCCATGAGGAGCCCGTTGCCGGATATTACGGTTGGGGGCCGGCTGATCAGGTGATCGAGCCGGACGATGGAGTTCATGCACCGGGTGTTTGAGTGCAGTTTATTTTGGGTTTGAGTGAATTTGTAGTGTGGGGAAATTTAGATTAATACGTAATTAAACTGGTTATTCATACTTTGAGATTTTGTTAGACTTCAGCCATGTTCCATCTAATTTATTTTATATGATACTTATTGCTTCCACTATCTTTTCTTA
Source organism: Persea americana (assembly GCA_029852735.1). NCBI lineage: Eukaryota > Viridiplantae > Streptophyta > Magnoliopsida > Laurales > Lauraceae > Persea > Persea americana. The sequence goes on along the minus strand of CM056816.1, from coordinate 29,452,181 downwards.
TGCTTCCGCAATATAACTGTTGATTATTTTATTCTTCAAAAAGTTTCAAAATTTTGACCTCACTGCGGACTATGATCTTGGAAGTTCCCGGATTTTCCGGAAAATAGCGCAACAAATTCGGGTACCGTAGCGGTAACTTCAGTATTCGGAATTGGGGCATTATAGGGAAAACTAATTTCCCCTCGCCTCCCCTCCCCCTCATTTTCCTTACCCCTCAAATTTTCCCTCCCCTACCCTCCCCTCCCCACTTCCCAAACATAGTGTAAGCCCCACATCTAAAATCCCAACCACTCAGAATAATTGTTCTTACATTTACTCTAGGACAAATTTTGCTTAAATCAAAATTAGACCCACAATCAGATTGATTACGTGTAAAACACATGGTTTAAGTAAAAACTAAAGTAAATTTTTTTTTACTAATAATCAATCTTAAGTTGGGGCCAAATATGATTGGAGCTAGATATGATTAGCAATAATACATAGGGTGCAGTGCTATTGGGCAGCTTGGTTTTTTTAGGCAAGCAACACTAGATAATTTATAGGACTCGACTTAGAGATCTTCATGAGGGTAGTTCAGTAATAGTTCGCATATTGAAATGTGAATTGTTCGAAAAGAACTATTCTCATTTTGAAGGCCTTTTGGGCGAACTAAGTAACTATGGTTAAGACATTATTACATTCACTTTGAAGTGGAAAATCTTACTCCCGGTTCTCCATTGACACATGTTTTTTTCCAATTGATAAGTTCTGCCATTTATTAAAACCAAAAATATCAGTAAACTTACATCAAATACACTGGTGAACTCTCCAGATTTTACCGGTGATGTACATCCAACCTATAAATGGTTAAGATCCACAGTCTGAAGGTGTAAGCAACACAAAGACAGAAAGTTTCCACAGCAATTAGGGAAAGTCAGCTTAAATCAACCTTGCCAAGGGTTACAACTTACACAAGACTTAAAACTGAGGTTGTAATTTTGTCCACTAGGGTGGAAAAAGATTAATTAGAAAGGGAATTTCCTCTTCTCTTCTTACATTATATTCAATCATTGTTCAATTTTCAAAAGCTGCCAAAGTAGCTAGCCATAGTTGAAATAAAAAATAAAGTTGATTCTTATCTCAATGGCCTGTCCTCCTATGCCAAAGGCCATAGTTTAATGTGGAACGGTGGGGAGATGCAGGGCGGGCAAGGTAGAAGATGGAGAGATAGGGGAGAATTTTGGGATTTCACCAAACTCAGATGCGGAGGCGTTACTGGCTTTTGCTCTCACCAGCTCTAGGAAGATCCCAAAAGAACTTGAATTTCATTAATCATTAACCACTCCCTAAGCCAAGCGGCTTTTCATCACTTATATAGGAAAAGAAATAACCCTACGACTAATCTAGACCATCCAAACATATTGATGGTCAAGATTTAAACAACCAACTAAAAATAGCTTAAAACACACAAATAAAACTCTAAATAATAGAAAATAACATAAAATAAATGGTTTCGGCCCAAACGATTTGTCAAGAGAGATGGGCTGGGCCCAATGACGGGTTGACGACCATGGAACTGTCCTGCATCATAGATTATTCAAAGCATTTGAAAAGGCGGTAAACAAAGACGCTTGCCCATTGTCAAACAGAAAAGACCATATGAATTTACTCTCCGGCCCAATCACCTTCTCAGTTTGCCACTCCCATACCACACAACCAGAAGATGAAAATTGGACTGTGTTGGCTGTAGCCACTATCAACTAATTGACCAACTGAAATAAGTTTGCATATAGATTTGGAACAAAATAAACATTGGAATATTTTAGAGGACATTGTCGTGGAGCGGTAAAGTCCAAAGACCCAACGCCGGAAATGGGCAAATGGTGGCCATTGGCAGCCGTAATATGTTCATTTCCGACATAAGGTTTGGTGTTTGGAAGACTTTGTGCAACAACAGTCATATGGTTGGAAGCACCAGAATCTATAACCCATGTTGAAGAAGTAATGGATGCAGGAAAGATAGAGGAAGAACGAAGTGCAGAAAAAAAGCGATCAGACTGCTTCCTTTGTTGATCGGACGACCAGAATCTGACAGAAGAAGCACCAAATTGCGTCCTTGATGCAACTAATTGGAAGACACAGGGTTTCCCTTCCTTTGTTGAAGATGACACACCCTAACCATGCTCTAATACCATAATAAGGTAACAGGAAGCAATAGAATGACAAGAAAGATTGAATGAGAGTCACCCCTTTTGGGTCAACTGAATGTGTTCATATAATGGGCTTGGGCCCAATCAACATATACAATTAAGGAAGGATCCACAAAACATATCCACAATCACAGGCCTAATTACAGTAGATTACATTAATGTACACATGTTCATTTGACTAAGATATAGCTTGGAAGAATTGCGTGGGACCCACTATGGTGTTGTGTGGATCCCACTGTCTTTACAAGTAATGCAATTGTTTTTGCAAGATCAGGTACCGGTAAAATGGAATGTAGCATGTTAAACCCAAAATTCGTGTAAATGGCTGATAAGAAATAACCTTAAACTGGACTTAATTGTAAATTCATTATGATAATTCTATGTTTTCATGTTGATTACACACATGTAGACGTAGGATTCTATTTGCTCAGTTATACTGATATGTGAATTTGCCCCAATACAGGTAACCAGAACATAGAGATTGAGCTTGTGATGATCATGAAGCTGTAGGATTGGAGACATGCACATATGAGAGCGGAAGAAAATAAACATAAGAGAGAAGATATTAGTAGTTGATTTATTTAAATTCCTTAGATTGTTTCAAGTGGATTTCATATTTTGTTTAGTTTGGAAGTTTTAAATAAACTCCATATATTGAACTTCAAGGTTTATTAATTCAAGCCCATGAATCTGAATTATTTATTTGACTTACACATGTGGGAAAATGAATGATCATAGTTGCAACATGGAATTCAAAGGGCCTCAGATTCCGGGTCAGGACACTTAATTGACATGATAGTAAGAAAAATGCACAATCAATGAAATGCTCCTACGGATATTGTGGGCAGGTAAGTTTTTGCATTTTACTCTGTTCTGGAGTTGTCAAAAATTGGACAGATATTAGGCTATTGTAGTCAAAGGAGGAAGTCCATTTCGAGGGCACTGTTGTGAGATCCAGTCTATCGCATAAAGGATTTTAGCATGTAGCTAAATAACCATGTCATTGGGGGATCTAATTCCCTCAAATCCACAACCGACCCAAAAGAGAAGGAATAAGTACAGTACAATAATAAAACCAACAATTTGCACAGAAAAAAATAATTTAAATTTCAAAAAATATAAATAATAATAGTTTACACAATAGGCAAGTTTTTAATGAGCAGCAATTTTGGGAGGATTCAAGCCTCAAGGCCAGGTAATGCAGGAAAAAGAGAAGTAGAAAGTACCTGTAGACATATTGAAAAGCACCAAGTACTTTTGTTTCCTCATATGTAGCCTGTTCTCCTAATATTCTCAAAGCATCAGGCGCGTGGACACCCAGTATGCATCCATCATATATTTCTCGTGAGCCATTGACATCCAACACATAGCAACCTTCCGTAGAGTAATAATTTATTACCAATAACTCCAAAAAATTCTTAGAATGGCTTCTAAAATTAACACAATTTTAGATAATAATTACAATGCTTGATATATATATATTATAAAAATGATGACGGTCATATGCTAATCCCAATTATGAAGTTAATTCACTAGGCACGATGACTGCCTAGTGCCTAATGACTACCCTTGAAGAGGAAGAACAAATGAGGGAGAAAGAAGGAAAGGAAAAGGGCATGTGAGATAAGCACGTGGTTGATTGTAGATTCCCTTTCCTCATATAAAATCTACCAATGGAGATCTTATTTTGGTTAGAATATCCCCTCTCCAAGTAGGTTTCTAACACATGTATTGTCAGGTCTGACTAGCCAATACACATCCCAAAAGCTTAAGTTGTTAGGAATCGGAAGAAGAATCTACTTAACATTCCCTATTGAACAGTACGCTGATGGAGTTCGCAACCCACAAGTGCCTACCCACGTGAAAACTGCCTGTGAGTTCAAACTCAAGACCTGGTGTGGCTCTCATACCATGGTAAGTTCGACTAGCCAATACATCCCAAAAGCTTAAGGTGTTAGGAAGCAGAAGAACAATCTACTTAACTTGTTACCAATCAAGATGTGACTAAAATTCTCTCTCTCCAATCTCCAATTGAGCTCCTCTTAAACAATCTTTTTTTACGAGGTTTCCATTGGATGCTTCATACATCCAAGATGGTGGTCCACCATAGTATTCTAACATCTCTTGTATCAATCTCTCATTATTCAAATACAGCAATGATATTTATCTCTTCTTTGTTTCCTCTTTCTTCTTTTTGAGTTTACAATTAAGAGATAAAAATCAAAAATCAAAAAAGAAATCCACCCATCAGTGGATTCTATATTTTAAAATCAAAATTATTAGTTTTTGAATTGTTTTTTTTTATTATTATTATTTTAGATTGCCCTAGATCTATGAAGAGACTGCAGGAAATTAAATTTCTTGAATTGTCCCTTGGTGATCTGTAGAAAATAATTTCTTACCCCCACAGTCAATTGTTGAAACAGATTGCACCTCACAGCCCGTTCGTATCTGACAAAATTTGCTCTCCAGCTCTTCTCTAATCTGTATCATTCAAGCTAATCATTATCAATGTTTTGTTTTTCAAATAGGAAAGATCATTATTATCAGTTGTAAGGTAGAAATCAACCTTCTTGATGTAAGTATGTGACCTTGATTTTACTGTAAGCCATTGCGGTCTGCCAAAGAGCTGCAAGTTAGAAAAAAAAAAAAAAAAGAACACTGTTATAGTCAGCCTAGTTAAAATATTGCACAAAGTAGTCAAAATATGTTGGTCAAAGGGTTTTTTTTATTATTATATGTATTCCTATCCCAATTATATATTCTTTACAGGTTTAAGGCTGTTCAAACAGGGATAGGTCAACTAAAGTGTCGTGGATTTTCAGTCCATGGGAGGTATAATGGCATCCATAGTAGGCGAGAAAATCACCTGGCAGATTGATTATGCTACTAATATATGTCTACCTGTTATTATCATGTACTTCTGGAGGAGCACAAAAATCTTGATTGTGTTTGAAATAAATTAGACACAGCTTTCTTGATTTTTTAATGCACTGTATTACGATGTTAGAGACGTTGTATTAGGATTAACATGAGGCTTATAATAAGAGCAGGCATATAGTAAAACTAGCTAAAGATCACATACGAGTTTTCAGATATAAAGCAGTTTTTTGGTATTGAATGAATGAGAATGTTTGGTATGAAGCCAGACAATGAACCCATCTTCCTTCTACACTTTTCCAATAGGAGCTTTAAACTCTTCAGATGCTATGATCCTTTGATATTAGAAAGAGATGTGGAAACCAGAACCATAACTGATCCAAGATCCAGGACAACTAACCTCTGATCCAGATTCCCAGTCAGATAGGTCAAGCACAAGTCGGGAATCATGCGCAAGCTCACCGGATCCAGTCGGGGACACAACCCATTAGGCAATGGAGTTCATTGCCCCTGAGGGGCCTATCTCATGCGAAACATGCCCAGACACGTTATAAACTTTTTTAAAGCATTTCTATTGGTTTTAGGAAACTTGTCTAAATAGGTTCTCTATTCATCCATAAATAGGATTATATTTTTTCAATAGAAGATTAAGTTTAAGTAGGATTACTCTTTTTTAGATTGAGATGTGAAGGAGATCTGGGGAATAGTAACTACTGGTTCTATTGGGTTTTCTTCAGAATCCTCTCTCAAGCTCCATTTCTTGATTAATCCTGTTTTGGTTGAAAGCTTTCCAGCTGCACTTTATACATCCTGCAACTCTCCGGTTGATCGATATTGCACCCCCTCAATCAAGAACAACTAATCTCACACTTCATCTTTTGAGAAGAACCACATTCTTTTCATTTCATTATGGTGTTTTTCTCTGAGAGCATTGTCCAGCACCAAATTGATGACTACTTATTGTTTTTTAACGCTAGATTACTTTAATCAGGAGTTTCAGCCAAAATGGTTGCAAACCTCTGCACGAGGATATCATGCATGCTATTATTATTATTACTTTCATTCAGTTGGGACAAGCCCAAGGGAACAACTTAGGCAACTAACAAATAAGATTTATTCAGTAGGTATCATCTCTAGATTGGTTCATGGAGCCTAACCCATAACTTGGAGATTTAGACGAGTAAACCATTGGGATCCCCCACAAGGCTAGATCTGTGTTTTAATCAGGTAATGGCTTCAGGGAACCCATATGTATCAAATCCAAGCAGGAACCTAGTGGGACCTTTATGTTTCAATGGATTAGTTTTCACATCATCCTGGTAGGACCCAATGGGTGTAAAGCAATAGGATTTAGTTAGCCATGAGAGATGGGACCCATGATAAATTCGCATGATTAGAATTGTGCCTAACACACAATTCCAACTAAGATTTAGTAAGATCTCGCAAATCCCGAGGGATTGCATTTGCTTTCTAGTGCTTACAGGCATTGGCATGATGCTTGAAACTCCTACCTCAACGCTTGTGGCACAACCCGGATCCACGATCGAAGATAGATCAATCTTCCGGAGGATCGATCAAATCCAAAGATGGATTCAGCCACTAGGGCACCCTCACAAGAGGAGAAAACACCATAACCATAAGAGATAAATCTCAAAGAAAAGTTTTAATTGATTGAAAATAAGCATTCTAAATACAATGAAGCCTAACATCCTTGTATAGAGGAGTTAGCTTAATCCCTAAGCAACAATATTTCCTAATATCTGAATAATGCCTAAAATAGGAACCATACTAGTATTAATCCTAAACAAATCAAACTACTTAACAATACTCCTCTAACTAAATGGATGTCCCATTGAGCCTATAGACTTGCCCCAATCGGTTGGCCAACCTATTGTCTAGCCTGCATCAATTCTCCCCCGCTTGAAATAACTACTCCGGCGAGTTGACAAGTTGATAATATGGGAGAAAATCCGTCCAAAACTCTTGAAAATATCCGCTAAATCGAAAATCAATCGCACGTACGTCCGTATTTTCTTTTGATTTGCATTGGCATGGCATAGCTTAGAAGTTTGACGTAATCTGTTTCTCTGTCTAAAAGTAGATCACAAGTGTCGCTTCTTCTGATGTCTGCAATTAGATCGGATGTGCGCTCTTCCCACGAAAGACTGCAACTGTAAAATATGCCATATCTAAGTGCAATCTTCAAGCTTCCATTGTTGATCCCTGAAGATGAATTCAATGTGAGGGACGTCAACAACTTGATGTTCTTGTGAAACCTATGAAACAATTGATTTGGTTTCCGATGACCCAATTGGATTCTCTAGAAGTGGCATGACAATCGGATCCACCAGATGTTCAATCTTTTTGCTAACCGGATCATAGTCTTCATTGTTTGCTTGTCCTTGTTCTTCCTTGGCCCTTTGGAGCACTTGATTAACACTATCTTGATCATCTTGCACTTGTTCCGAATTCTCCATGAGATCAGTTTTGCCTTGACCTTGCTCATTTATTGCATGCTTGATGTCTGCCAGCATGATTGGTATCTCTTGTGGTGCAATCATGACTGCTATGTCTTCTTTTTGCTCTTCCTTTGGTTCAGCGGAAGGAGATGATGTAGACGAAGATGAGGGTGTCGATGTCATTGGAATGAGCATAACCCTTTTTCCATGCCACAAAAGGGTATACGTGTTCGCCTCTTTATCATGGTACACTTTTCGATCAAGAAGCCATGGACACCCAAAAATAATATGAGAAATATTCATACATATCACAACACACCAAATTTTGTCCTCATAATGGCCCATCTTGAATGATACCAAACATCTATGAATCAAGGGGATGACAAGAACATTAGATCATGTTGCTTGGTAGGGCTTAGAAGGCTTCTAAGTTGGCCAATGAAGTTGGTCAATGACTTCTTGTGCGACAAAATTTATTGCGACTACCGTTGTCAATAATCAAATTAGTGAACTTGTCTCGACTGTTACCCTTAGCCTGTCTCTATTCTTCTTCTTCCTTTTCACTTGTTTTGAGGAGTCGACAAATGACAAGAGGGAGATTATCTTCTCCTGAAAAAAGTCTCTCCACAATATGAGCTCTTGATCTTTGCTGAAATTTTCCTTCTTGAGACTGCAAAATTTCATTTTCAGCCCAGAGTGCTTCAGCATATGCGTCTTGAATGGTCATGAAAAAACGCATCTTATCTCGTATTTTTTATCGCAAACCTCTCTTATATCACTTTTTATCATTTTTATCTATACCCTTTAAATTACAATCAAATTCCAGATGTTGATATTGGCGTGTACTCATTGACTGTCAGATCTCCTTGCTTCAAATGGAGGAACTGCTCTAAGTAGATTGTTTTTTATAATATCAATCCCCATATCACTTTTGATAAAGTTTTCTTTGTTGCTCAATTGGATCTTCAATGTTTCTCATATTGGATGAAAGAGGAATAAGAAATTTTGTTTTCAAAGATGAACTGACAAGACTGATCGTTGATTAACAAGAAAAAATTGTGCTTTGGATGGGGTTGGCTCCCTGTTGGCTAGTCCCACTTATACGTTCTTTTTTTTTTTTTTTGCTAGTGAGGCTGGACTTGGGTTCAGACTTAGATCAGGCCCGAACTGCAAGTCAGGCCCAAACTAAGCCCAAGTCAGAAGCTGGCTGGGTTATGCCTATAGCACGTGTGACTAGAGGCCCTTACCCTTGGTTCTGCCTTGGGTTTTGTGCAGAGAAAGAAAGAAATTAGGGAAATTTTCAAAATAGGGCCCAAGTTTAGCATAGATTTCAAATCAGGACAAAAAAAATACTAACACTTCAAACTAGGGCTTAAGTTTTCCATTTACATTTCAAACCAGGACATCCGACAAGAAATTGCATTTTCCGGCAACATTTTCCTATACTTTTTTTAAAATATCCAAAATACCCTAAACCCCTTTCCTTGGGACCCTCTATATCAAGATCAGACACCCAGCAAAGCCCATTTCCTTGTAAGAACTCATCTTTTATGATAAAGATATTAATAAATGTAACTTCATTGTAAGAGGAAATGTGATTTGGCTGATATTCTTGCCGATCTAGTTTCCAAGTATTTGTGTAGTCGAATTTATTATCATTAATAAAAATCCCATATCAAGAACTCTAGCCATCAATGATGCTCTGATTGAACTCATAGTTGTTTGAGGCTAAAGCTTCCAGGGGCTTCTCCTACATATGGCTTAAGTTAGCATCCAAAACTGTACCAGTAGATTTGGCCCTTTGAGATTCCACAAGAACCTTCATTGGAGAGGACAAACACGCATCGTAAACACCTTTTCCAACTGATTGTAATTTGATTTGCGGCTGAAAAACCAAGGCCAAATCACCAGCCAAGGAAACTGGGGAAAACCAGCTTACAAAAAACCATGGTGGCTGGGAGGGAGAAAGAGGAGAGGGGTTAAGGGCTAGCTGAGATGGCGTTTGATGGTTGGTTGGGGCGAGGTAGAAGGTGATTAGGATTCTGTGGAGTCTTGGGGAGATTGGTGGGTTCATCTGTTTAGTAGTTGGATCTATGATGGAGGTTTGGTTTGACTTAGGATTCCGAGATTTGGGACAATAAACGGACAGTTGGGATCTGGGTTGCTAGGATGAAATGGATGGGTGGGTAGTCAGTTGATTTTCCCAACAGTGGTGGATGGAAGAAAGATGATGATGGAATTGGCAAGAGGATAGAATCCGGAAGGGACAGTTGCCGTCCCGGCGATCGCTCTTCGACTCTGATACAAATTGGCGCAACCCGGATCCACGATCGAAGATAGTCAAATCTCCCGAAGGATCGATTGAATTCAAATATGGATTCGGCCACTAGGGCACCCTCACAAGAGGAGAAAACACCATAACCATAAGTGATAAATCTATAAAAAAAAAAGCTTTAATTGATTGAAAATAAGCATTCTAAATACAATGAGGCCTAACATCCTTGTATAGAGGAGTTGGCTTAATCCCTAAGCAACAATATTTCCTAATAACTGAATAATGCCTAAAATAGAAAACATACAAATATTAATCCAAAACAAATCAAACTACTTAATAATACTCCTAACTAAATGGATGTCCATTAGGCCTATAGACTGGACCCAATGGATTGGCCGACCCATTGTCTGGCCTGCATCAGCTTGGATTTCATCATTGACATTTGACTTCCCTTTTACCTTCCATGGTGTCTCCGGAACCAGTGTTGTCACCTGACGTCTCAACTACAAATGTCATGTTGGCCCAATGAGGTCAACCATGTAGATTCCAATATGTATCTCTAGTATGACATGTTCTTCCACAATGAGTACAATGTAGGTTATCGCAGTCTATACCAGGTTGACCACCACGACCACGGCTGCCTCCACCCTAACACCACAACAATAGAGTGTGACATTGCAGCAGGTCTACCTTTCTCACTCTGGACAAGTGCAAGCATCGTCACAATTTATGGAAGAGACTTAAAAGTATGCACTCGTACAGTCTTACCCCCGTGCGCCGCACACCCCACCCCCCACCCCCCGACCCCCCCCGCCCCCCCCCCCCCCCCCCCCCGCGCCGCACACCCCACACCCCACCCCCCACCCCCCCCCCCCAAAATCACACACACACACACAACAACAACAAAAAAAAAAAAAAAAGATCATAAATATGTTGAACTTCGAGATATGTTTCTTGTTCTTGCACACAACAGGGGTTAAGAGGTTGATATATACTAAGCTCATGCCAGATCCCTCTTAATATAGCATAGTAGTCACCCAAAGATTTATCTCCTTGTTTAAATTGAGCCAACTCTCAAGTTAATTGATAAATTCTTTCATGATTCATATTCTGAGAGTAAGCTGCTCGATCGCATGCCGCAGCTCATATGCAGTTTTGCAATAACGAAAACTCTGTGAGCTCAGAAGTTCCATAAAGTTTAAAATCCAATTCATCAAAAGCATATTCTCAGACTCCCTGACTTCATAGTTTGAGTTCTCCTTAGATGGCTCATTGATCCGACCATTGATATAACCTAGGCATTTCGCCCCATCGCTAGCCATCTTTTCTGAATATGACCATTCCTTATAATATTTTCCATTAAACAACTCCACTGTAGTCCGAGCATTTGGGTTAATGTTTCAAACGGGTTGGGTTCCACCGGACCTTCCCTTTAGACTTGGAATCATCTTTACCCTCCATAATAACTCAAATTGATGATTTATCTAACACACTAGCACTTAAGAACCAACTAAAAAACTATCCCAATTCGCAAACCAGACAACCACAAGCACTTCACGCCAACCACACACACAACTCCAATTGTGGTTGCAGATCACATGAAGATCACCAACACTATATACACCACATTACCAATCATCACATGACCTATATCAATCCAATTAACCAAAGTCTCCATACACATTACTTCTTTCAGGCACTAAAAAAGCAATTGTTGAATTGTTGTACTAGTATCAAATGGACGCACATCAACCGCAGTACTTCAATTGTTAACTTGTTGCAAACAACAAACCAACTAGTCCGCATTCCAGTCGAAAACCACCAATCTACAATTGACAGGATTAATTAGGAAGATCGATTTCAACAGAAATCAAAACACCACCAGCAATCGACTCCAACACTGGCACCAGAAGTCAGCTCCAACAACAACCAGAAATCGCACAAGCATCATCACAACATTTGCCTTCAGCAGCCGTCCACACCCAACAGGTGGGCCATTGCCAGATTTGGAAAGCGGAGAATCAGGAAATCTTGCTACCCAGTTTGGAAGAGACCCTCGTTTCAGCATTTTGCAAATCTGAAAATCGGAGGAGAGGGCTTTTGATTTTGCTATTTGAAACCAAATCTAAACCGGAGAGAGAGAGAGAGAGAGGACCGCATCTTGAGGGCTCGGTTTCGGAGAAGAATAGAGAAAGGGATTGTTGCAGATCTAAGGAGAAGATAGAGGGCAAAAGGTCTTCTCTCAGCTTCCTGTAGCAGATCGTTGCAGCAAAGGAAAGGACTCTCGTCGCCGGAGATGAAAGAGGTTCGGATTTCAGATTCTGTGACGGTACCGATCTGAACGAGAGGCCTGAGTTTTGGTTTCCGGAGATAACCAGAAATGGGTTGGGGTTTGGGTTTACAGAAGAGGAAGGAGGTCGACTTCTGGTTGGGTTAACTCGACCTCTTTCCAGAACTGAATAGTGTTGAGGGCCATGTTTTTCTGCACAGGCCTGGTTAAGGTTCAGGTCAAGCATGGGTCAGGTGAACCCGACCCGTTTGCAGAAGTAGTTCAGTCAACAGGAGGTGCTGACATCAGATGATATCATCAGCACACACCTGTCAAAGTGGGTATGACCGGATTAGTTCAGATAGAGAGCGGAAAGGGCTTGGATCTCTCTTTCTCCAGAAAGCTCGACAAGTCAAACTGCATATCATGAAAGACCAGGAAAGGAGTAGTCATACCCACGGGTCACGATTTGTAGGACGTGACATGTGGTGTTAGCACGATGCCACAGGAAGAACCCACGGAACGAGCAAAATAGAATATAATAGATGGCCAAGCTCTCTTGATCAGTTGATGACGACATGTTTGAACGCACAAAAGATCATGTCAATACTGCAAAGGATCTTAAGCAAGTCTGTTTGGGAAACAGAACATACATCAACTATAATTGTTGGAGTCAGAAACTGGAAGTGACACAAGGCAAATCATCCTTCTCAGAGTACTGCCAGAAGATGAAGCCCTCTACGTGGCAAGTCTTTGGATTTCATCATCTTCATTTTACTGTAAGATGTTTTTTTTCTTTCGTGGATACTCATAGAATATGTCACACCTGATTTCCAAGGATCATGGTGTTTCCTCAAAGGTTTTTAATTTTGAGAACTATCATCCTTATGTGGTCCAGCTTGGTTGTTACCTGCTCCCCGAGGAATCAATCCCGTCCCTGTTCTGAATCTTCTTCGCTAAGGCGGCTTTGCACATGATGTTCAAGATCAAAGGTATCTAGGAACAGCCCATCTACCGACCACCACGACGATGTTTCATAAAAGATGACATCATGCAAGACATAAATCCTCCTTGGTTGTAGCACCCCCAACCATTCCTGCAGTTGTCAAAGCCTAAAAAGATGCACCCCACTAATCTTTTATCAAGTTTTGTCTACTCATCATCTGTGAGAAAAATATATCAAACACACTCGAGTACAAGAAGATGCTTCAGCGAATTTTTACTTCCAAACAGCTTCTCATATGGAGAAGAAAACCCTAGGCGAGGTTATGGAAGACAATTGATCAATTCCAGAGGTTCTCGGTTCTTCAAATTCAAATTGGGACCGTCGGAATGGCAACATCGCTGACTCAGCACACACACAAGAGAGCGGTTGTGCCAGTGACGTTATGTTTATTAGGTTATTATTACTTTCATTATTTGATTAGCTTTCCTTAATTTATTATGGATGTGTTTCCTATTTAGGTTAGATCTCTATTTAGCAAGTTTGCTTCGGTTTTTCTATATGTTGATTGATGTAGTTCAATTACATAGAACGCAATAATACAATATTCAGGGTTTACATCGTGTTCCCCTTGCCTCTTCTGTCCTCCCTCAACAGTCAAAATATTGATCACTCAGAACTATCTCTCTGGTTATGGTCAAAGATGTTCGCTGCAAATATTCTTGTGATCGTGTCCACTCACATTCCCAAGAAAGTATAATCATTCCCTAATAGCTCCAAATAAACTTTCTGGTCAACAGAAAAGCCCAATCACATCGCAAGTTTGCTTCAAAATGTAGGCCTCACAATACAGTTCATAGGGTTGGCTAAAAGGGTTTAATAGAACATTGCACATTTCATCTTCCCAAGTACTTTGGGTGACGGTCTTGTTGCACCACATGGATCCATTGCAAAAATGAATAAAATTTAAGCATGCGTACCTGAAGGAGATGATGGTTCCGACAAAATGAAAGCACGAAATAAGCACAGAAGTTGAGTACTCCGTCCGAAGGGCAGGACCAGATTGAAGCACAAACTGGAACCTGCAAGGTTGGACCACTGATATACCACGATGGAGAACACTAGGAATGATACAAAATCAATGACTGCACGTGCTTTTAGGCTTACAAGATAGGCCTCTTGGAATAACTGTGAGTATCCATGTGACTTGATAAAACTTCCCAGTGTTTCTGTGCGATCAATGTCCGGGTTGTTCTCAAGCTTCTCTAAATAACTGCCAACAACAAATTAAATTTCCTGTTAGCACATAGAAAAAAGTGAAGAAATACAGGCAATACAAGAGAAGGGATTTCAATTCAGACCAAAAACAATGTCTTAGGAAATAGCTTCAACCATTAAATCTTTTTTGTTTGTCTTTTTTGTGAACAAGAAATCATTGTCAAGTTCTAATGAAATCCATATGGGTCTCTTTTTTAGCAAGAATTTGAGGCATTCTAGCCCGGAGAAGTTCAAAACTTCTCAAATTCATGTCAGAAACCTTCCATCTAGAATACCTCAAATGTAATCTGGAAAGGAGTATATCAAATTCCAGAATTTGAATCATGCCAAGGCCTATTCTATTGCAGCCATTTAATTTTAGCAAATCCTGGTGTCCTTCGGAATTCTCTAACCAAATGAAGAACTTTGAGAATTCAAATAGAATAATCGACAGGAAGGTAAATTCCTGCTAGGAAATCCTCTTATCAAATGGACCCATAATCTGTGGCATGTAACGGAATAAGTGAAGAAATACTCAAATTAAACATATAGTACTAGGAAAAGAACCAATATGATACACAGGAAACAAAAACAACAGAGGAATTTAGAAAGATCAGTCAAATCTCATAAATTAGGCTCGCCAACAAATGCAGAGTATTGAAATAGAAAATATATTACTAATTACTAATACAACTAAAATACTTTAAAATGATAAGATAACATAAAAAAAAATACAAATAAATAAATATGACATAATGTGATGTGCATTTCAAGCTAAAAGAATAGGAAAGGGATAAAAGTTACTATTGTTGAAAAAAATGAAGAAATACTTTAATGATTGAATATGAAAAGCCTACTGTTGATGAGATGATTAAAGATAAAATAACAAGAAACACTAGACAAAAAAAAAAACAAAAAAAAAAAGCAATGTTGATATCTTAATTGTCATCATCATCAACATCAAAGCCTTGTATCAACTATGTTGGGGTCGACTACATAAATTCTATTTCTCCATTATGATCTGTCCTCAGCCAAATTTTCAAATAAATTGTACTTCTTCAGATATTTTTTTCTTACATGAGCCGTTGCCGGTGATAGGTATTTAATGAGTATCAACAATGTCTAATTGTCTTCACCTAAAATTTTTCTACCAACTCATATTCAAGAAATCACCTTATATTAGGTAACCAACATAGCAAAATAATGAAACTATGTTGGTTACAATTAAATACCACAAATCAGTAATAATTGTGAAAAGAGTAATTCTAAGTATTAGTTACTAAATATAACATGAAGTAAGAGAGAACTAACTTAATACAAAGAAGATAGGTGCCAATCCATTGATAATTCAATTGTTAGGCATCTTCTTCTCTACAAAAACAATCGGGGATCAATCATTGGTTGTGTTGGTGAGGGATTTAGGTAGTGTGCAGCCTGTAGAGTGCTCCAATATTTAGTAGTGGGGAAAAAAAAGGGAATAAGAAAGGGATCTCAGAGTATCAAATTATTTTTCAAGGAAAATAGTGAAAGCCAATAAGCATGCAATGAAATACCATGAATTTGTAAATTTTCCATTAGACTAGTTCAGTGTATTAATTAATAAATATTACTCGATTATGAGAAAACTCAGTTTACTAAAAGATGATTGGAAAGAGATCTCATAAAAACAAACTACTTTTATTTACAAATAGTAACTTACTATTTTAATCTTAATTACAAATATTAAGGTGAAATTTATTATTTAAAAATTAAATTTCTAAGTTTTAGACAAGATTAAAGAGTTTTATTATAAACTAAAGAAAATATGCACTTGTAATGTCCTGGACCTTTTAGGGACTCTAAATATTTTTGGCTTATTTAGTTATATTATTTCAGGCCATATTTTCTAAAATATAATTATTTGGCATTAGTTGGCGGGCCCTAGTCTTATTTAATATTAATGGGAACTATAAGTAGGGTCCATCGGCTCCAACTTCCATGTTATTATGTTTTAATCTTAAACTAGAGATGTGGTGCCCTTCCATCTAATTCGGGTAAGGAAAAGTTAGGGTGTTAGTTTATAGTATAAGGCTTTCAATTTAATTTTGACTGATACCTTTCAATTTTAACTTTCACCGGACCCCACAACAATTTATACTGTATTACTATTATAATGGGAGGTTTCAACAAATTTTAAAGCCTTTTTTTTTTTCTTATTTTCAATTGATTATTGTGCTTTTCGCAAAATTTGTAAAAGCAAATAATGTTGAATTGTGTATGTTCAATGTCTTTATTGCATTAAGTCCCGAGGGGTAGCTTAGTTGATCTAGGACCACGATTTGCACCCTGAGGTTGTCGGTTCGAAACTGCACTACCACACTGGGGCAATAGAGAAATTTTACCCAACTTTCTCTCGTGGGCCCATAGCCATTATTCTGGCACAGAGGGCTATGAACCCTATGTTATCAAAAAAATAAAAAAGATTTTCTTCATTGTGTTTACATATATGGGAATAAAGGTTTTCATGGGTTTAGGCTGAGCAACATCCATGCCCAACCTGATCTTTTAACAAGATGCCCAAGCCCGACTCGGGTCATAGTGCTTGGCCCGAGCCAGCCCGCCAGAAATAGGTTGGGCCTGAGCCCGGGTGGATGATGATTTTTAGGGAAAAGAAGGGCTTCCGATAGGGAGGACCCGGGTTTTTGTATGGGGAGGGGGCACTAGTTCCGCTAATGGGTTCCAGCAACAGTTGGCTCAGCTGACTATGACTAGCGTGCGGGTATGAAAGTTCAAGTGTTCGGCTCTTCTTATTCCAGCAGAGAAAAACAGGGTGGGCTTTTGCCTCTCTACCACTGAATCCAAGTGCAGACCTAATATTATACGGGCGCCAAAGTACCATAACCTAAGGCTCAAGCCTGGCACCTACATGGAAAAGGTTTTCCTCCGAGCAATCTTAAATGCAGTCTAGCTCTATGGGGCCCACTTGGATCCATCTTTGATCAGTGTCGGCCCTTTTACATATTCATCCCATCATAATCTAGCACTAGGCCCAATGTCATTCTCATGAAACGTCTATCTGCCATTGGATTAAAGGGTTAAAAGACCACTAATCTTTGGTTAAAAAACCACTAATTTTTATGGCTATTAAATCATGGGGTAGGATGATCTGACAAGGCTTATATTTTTGTTAACTCTTTACTCATAAGGAGACCTTTTCAGGAAGCCCACCTTCACTGATTATTAGACATCCAAGTGGGCCCCCACGAGCTGCACTGCATATTTCTCACACGCAGGACTGCTTGTATTTATTTTATTTTATTTTATTTTATTTTTTCCTAACCTTTTGGGCTGGACTAATTCCTCAGGGCCCAGAAAGAAGCCGGATAAAACCCTTGTGGCCCCAGGTGATAGCACAAGTAGACTCAAGGGGGTTGATACCAAGACCTCTAGCTCCGGAAGAGAGATGAACCATAGTCCTGATCACTCGACCAACCCCTTCCAAGATTGCTCGTAAAGAAAAACATTACCCAAACAATTTTCACTCTCACTAGTGGGATATTTCTTTAGTCTTTTATTTATTAATTTTGATCAATGGTAGACACTAAAAAGGTCATAAAATTAAAAGCAATTGAAATAGGTATTACAAATATAAGTAAGAGGAGCATAAATACCTGATGACATCTTCTTTGAATTTGATGATTTCACGGATCATCTGCCAAAAGAGAGGATTGAGTGCATTCTGCTTCTGCGCAAACAAGCTCGACAGACCGTTTCGGCTTCCCCATTCGTAACCCCGGCCCTTTTCTAAGCTCACCGAAAACGACATATCAGATGTCTCCATGTCGACTCCCATGCTCTCAAACCACTCCATCATATTCGGATATGTTACCTGTCAAACACAAACACAACTCCATCGTTTATTCATTTGTCTCCAAGACTCCCAACTGTCTATTATATCCACTTTGCAAAATACACATCCTTTTTTTTTTCCTTTTTATTTAACCGTACCCTCACCATAGAGATGGATTTTCCCCACCACTTACCAAATTCTAAATATATTCAGACGGTATCTTATACATAAATAACAAAACTTAAATATCACGGCTAAATGAAGACATTCAAGTTCGTTTCTTCTTCTTTTTTCTTGTTTTGCTGAATCTAAAGAATTTTTTTTTTTGTAAAATTCTCTCTAGTTTTTCTAGACTAAAATTGACTATGAGATATCACATAAAATTATAAATCATGCGATATGGCATGGATAAAATCTTTTTTTTGCCCAACAAGAAAGAAAAGGAAAAACTTCAATTTTTTTTGTAAAATTCTCTCTAGTTTTTATGGACTAAAATTGACTATGAGATATCACATAAAATTATAAATCATGCGATATGGCATGGATAAAATCTTTTTTTTGCCCAACGAGAAAGAAAAGGAAGAACTTCAACCTCCCTTTGAAATAGAACCAGTGCCCATCTCCTGGTTAAAAGGAAAAAAAACAAAATTATAGAACGGTACATTGGGAAGACCACTTGAAACCAACCACGTTATCTTCTTTTTTTTTTTTTTTTTTAGCAGGACCCAAAGGTTAGGTCGGCTTTAGTGGATCCAAACAAATAACTTCAAAAAAAATCTGAATATTAGCAGTTAATAGATGTTTGTTATGCTGTACATTCTAATTTTTATAAAAATATAACAATGTCCTTGCACCTCAAGTAGCAAAAAGGGAGAAGGCTCTCAAGTCGGGTTGAGCACCGTAAGTCACACGCAGATGCTAAATCAGAAGAGCCCAATGAGGTCTTTTCAAGTGGGTTGGGGGCTGAGGTCCGCCCATGGGGTCAACTAGCCCTTAATTAACATGTTGGGTTTGGCATGCGCTGGCAGTAATGATGCAACTAATCAGGTTGGGATTGGATTCAAGTCACCTTGAGTCCTCGAATAGCTAGAATGTATCCAAAACCAACAGAACTAGAATCCAACCTTTTCATTATATGGATAAAAATATCAAACTCGAACCCAACATGAAAATAAGAAGCACGTAATAACACAAAAATAAGAAGGGTCAACCCAAATCTTGAAAAAAAAAAAATTGGTAAAAATAAAATTGAGGTTTGGCATATTATCCATTCATTAAAACATCAACCTCATAATAATGTAAATGGGCGTTAATGGAAAGGATTTGAACAACTCAGAGACCTGGAAAACAATAGCTTCCACAGTATAATGATTTCATTTCTTATTTATTTCAGCTGAGGGTGGCCCCTTTCTCTCTTTTTGACATTTTGCAATCATTGGAAAGGGTTCATCAAGTGGAATTGAAAATGGAGTGTACTGTCATGAATCTAAAACGAAATGATTAAACGTTTCTTAATCTAATAATCAAATATTTTTTAAGGCTACCAAATCAATCAATATTATAAGGATTTTCATCGCATTAACTTTCCACAGCTCCACGTGAAGTAGTTACAACGTCCCTGTGAAGGTGCTGTCAGCCCGGTGGTCCTCACAGCGGTGGCAATGCTTGTAGTGGTCTTGATAATGGTTAAACCATTTTGGTAGTCACCTTTACTGTTTATACTTTTAAAAAAAATTGCAGACACTAAATATCATAAAATTGAAAATGTGAGAATTTACATAAGACTGTCCTAAGGTCAAATCAAATTTATAGATGGTAGCCTATCTTTCAAAGCTTCAAAACGTTCTAAGTTGTGGTCTCACCCTTTCAATCTCTATTAAGATTAAGCCCGTATCGAAGAAAATGTGATTAATTGATGCACCAATTAATAATTATTCATTATTTCCATGTTATGACCATCCAAACCATCTGAATATTTGGTATCTTGTCCATCACATGTACGTGTATAATATAATATAACTTAATACAATATAGAGAAGTCTGGTCATATAAATGTATGATCTATTATATTTAGGGACCGCCGCCTGAAATTAAGTCTAGACGCATGGACTAAATACCTTAACCGAACACCCTGCAGATTAAAGGCTTTAAACGTCAATATTAAGAGACCTCTCGCTAATTTTCTCTTTTAATTATCCATTTCTCCTGTATTACATTGCCCCATTAGTTTTTTTTTTTTTTTTTTGTTTTTTTTTTTTTTTTTTTTCAATTTTGTGTTGTTACAGTCCACATGGGAAGAAACGTAATCTGGTTGTAAGACGCAAATATGAAAAGGGATCGAGTCCGGCCAAGTGCCCTGAGAAACTTTTAGTGTGGAGCCCGCCATTAAAAACTCAATCATCCACAGGAAATGAGCACCCTCCTCTGACCCAAAATATTTCCAATTATTATTCCATTTTGTGGAACAGCTAGATTGAGCAATATGATCACTACAATCTTATATAAATGATTAGTTGTATGCATTAATCATATTATTAATTATATGCTCACTGCTATTGATGGAACCCCTTGATGTAAAATTTGAGGACATAAACTGAAGTGGAAGGAGTTGATTTTAAGCGGTTCGGGTCCACAGGTCGCCACTTTCCATACTTCAGCTCCCTGTTGCCACTCTCCTCACTGAGAGGATCCGGCGGAAAGGGTCGATATGGTAAAAACATGATACGGTAAGGGGGTCCACGATTAGTTCCAAAAACAGACAACTCTCTAATCCATTAGAATAAAAATCCATGAGTGAGGCCACTCCCAAAATTCCAAACCGCTCAAAGCTGTTGTCCCATTGTTTTAGACTTGGGACAGAATTTTACTCCCTTGGGACTTATCCCAACCACTAGATGCATCACATCTATTATCTTACTAAAATAAAAATACAAAGAGTCAGGCAATGAGGTGATCAATCCAATGATAGGCCTATGTACTTTTGAAGTAATATCCATCCAAATAAAATTACATTGTAGGATACTTACTTTGAGAGCTCTTGAATTAATAGTTGGGCCCCACTTATCAAAGTTGGAAAATTCGTGACTCGAATTCAAAATCGTCCAGTGAAAAAAAGAAATGACGACTCAAAAAGGAAACTTGGGATGGTCATATTTTTTCAAAATAATTTCAACAACATTCAAAAATAAATTCATTACTTATAAAATATAAAAAAAACATTTCTTTTAATTACATGCATTCATAATAATTAATTCAAATTAATAAATTTATTTATGCAAGAAAAGTATTAAAATAAGAAAAATAAAATAAAAGATATTGCATATTACATAATTTGTTAGTCCAAATATCTAATGCAAAAGATCAAATATAAGTTTCAAATTAAATTTCAATCATCTTTAAATTACCAACTGCAGACTTCATGTATAATTACTTATAAATACACTTTAATTGTATAAAATTAGATTTGCCTAATAAATAATTTAGAATGAAAATAACTTATTAAAATGAGATGACTCGGAGTGTTCTCTATTTTTTTACTCAGTTCTTCATTAAAACAAGATGACTCAGGATATTTAGGACTCAATCCAAAGAGGACTCCATTCAAAGAGGTTTTTTCCAACCAATGTATAAAATTCATGTCTTCGGAAAGAGGTGATGAGGCCTAAATTGTCAGTTTTGTTCTCCATTGTAGTACCCATTCCCTAGAAGAAAATTTAAGAGATTTTTCCTGTACAATCACACCATTGGTCATGAATTTCCTCGCATGATAACCAAAGTCAAGGTATTTTCCAAAGGCTTTCATGCTGTTTCATTTTACAATATTGTAAAACTTTATGATGATATTGTAAAACTTTGTTAGATTAGGCAGACGAAAAAGTTCATGTCGAGTCTTTAACAAGGCATGTTTTACGCAATATCGCATAATTTATTTTGCAATATCACAATAAAACTTTGCAATATTGCAAAAATGAGCAATTCAGGAAATCTCTAGGAAAATATCCCTACTTTGGCGAGCAAGCTTAATGCTGATTGTGACTGTTCGAGAAGAAGAAAAAAAAAAAAAAAAAACCTTTTTGAAATTTCAACCTAAAAAGTTTGGTCTCACACTCTCACGTCACCTTACCTTACCGTCAAATTCCCAACAAAAGAAAAAGTAAAGTAAAATGTTAGAAAAAAAAAAGGACTTACGCGGTTGAACACCATGAATCCAAGATCCAAATCGACGCCATCAAAGGTGACGGTCTTAGCATGCCCTCCCAAGTAATCTTCCTTCTCGTACACCACCACATCAACTCCTGCTTTCGCTAACACGTGCGCTGCACCCAGTCCGCTCACCCCAGCACCGATTACAGCCACTCGCATTCTCGATATCCGATAACGTACAAAATCCCCGAAGCCAAGATATCGTATAAACCACCAACCTGTCGATTCAGCTACTATCAACATACAAACTAATCACCATTATCTCCTCCCCCTTTTTCTTAATTGGATCAAAGAATGCAAATCATAAACATAGACTCCCACATTTACAGCTGCCCAACCTAGATTGGACGGTGATGATTGCAGATGAAAAGAAGAAAAAAACAAATATATATATATATATATATATATCACAGAAAAGAGAGCTAGTTTTCAGACTAAACTCAAAAGATTTGACATGTCTTTTGATTTTCGTCGAAGAAAGTTGGGGGAATCGATTGGGATTTACCTGAATCTAGAGCGGAGAAAGTGTTTCTCAAAAGTTTCTACAACATCAAACAAACAGCTGGCATTGGCATTGATTTATAGATAGCAGAAATCCAGCAGCTTCTTGATAAAACGGAGAAGAAAGATACCCTGCTCTCTTGCGGATAACTTACGCAGGATCTGATGGCTGGTTTCAAGAGATCGAGAGAAAGCCACGAATGTCAAAAGGGAAAATGGACCAATTTGTACGAGATTGAAGGAAAAGACAAGTGAAGGAAAGATTGAAATGATAAGAGGGTGCAGATTGGACTATACAGATGGAGATGGACGGTTCAGACTAGTTTTAGGGGTTTTTTCTGGAAGTTTTGTGCTGGGGCACGTGGATGTTGAGATAAAAAGAGGAAAGGAAAATTTTTACTGCGGTCAAGGCAATTGACATGGGTAGCTCGAATGAGGACGCATTATTTCGTCGTTTTATAATTTGGGAGAGAATCTGGGCCACGGAGATTTTGGGTTTTAATTACAAGTTGCAATTGGGGCTACGTGGTTCGAATTGGAACGGATAAAATCATATTTTGTAATGAGATTCTGGTTGGGAGAGTTACCGTGAGGGGAAAACATAGCCTAAAATAATTGGGTGACGAGGACAAGAATTAAGAAGCTGTGAATGTCGTGATTCACGCTGTTGGAGGATACTACAAGCTTACAACGCGCGAGGAGTGGGAAATCCGTGTGGATTCCACAAATTTAGAAAATTTCACTGCTCATTAAATAAGGATTTTTCGTTGAAAATTTGTATAGTTCAGGATTTCATGTGTGCATTGAACAGAGAAAAATTGGCACAGGGTTGTGAATCTGTAAAAATGAGGATTTTCTAACTTAAAATGGAAGGAAGTGTCCGCCCTGAAAATCCTTAAGAAAAATGAGGATTTCTACTAAGCCAAATCCTTGGGAGATTTTCCTTTGTCGGATATGAGTTTTCTATAACTTCATAAAAATTAGTTAGGAATCCTTGATTGTGAAACGTGATATAAATGTTGTCAAATTCTGATTTTATTTGTGTTGATTCCACTATAGGATTGAGCACATATGGAATACATGACTATTTATGTATTTTATAAATTATATATATATATATATATATCATATTTTTAATTAAAATTTATAGCTTCCTCCTATGTATGAGGGAGTCGGATCCTCAGCGGGGCCCACCTATTAAAGTCCAAATCATTGATATTAAATAACCTCTAGGTGCCCTTTAGGCATATACAGTATCCTCAAATCTTATGTCAATATGGGTTTATGCCACTATCGTTGAATTGATTGTTTGATAAAAAAAATATAATAATTGTAGGCGGTAAAAACGGCACCTACTTAGATCGAGATGAGATCGGGGTTAAACTTCTTAGGACGGGGAATGCTGAACTCCAAGAACCTGAAAAGGAAGGAGAAAGACTAGGGTCAGAGGCCCTGGCTGCCGTGAGCCGAAGGCACTCCGATGCCTGAGTTAACTCTGAGAAAACTAAACAGAAGGAGGAAGAGATGAATGAGAGCGTGTGTAGTATTGAGGGTTATCTGTTGCGTACCTCTTATGGGACTGATCCCATGCATATATAGGCGAGTGTTCCTCGTTCATTCTCTCTGTGAGTGGGGGTAGGTGAGGTGAGGTCCCATCGATCCTTACCCTGACTGGCAGCAGTAGGTGAAATGGACAACACCCCTCCCTTTCTTTCCACGCCTTCAGCCAGTTGGCGTACAGGGGTGATAAAGCACACCTCTTATCGCCATAAATGAGCGATCCTATCGCCATAAATGACTGCTCATATCTGTCAGGGTGCGCCGTATTTCCAGTAGGAAGGTGGCGGCCCTTTCTGACTAGTACTGTGGCCTGGGACCAAGGATGGCTTGACCGCGGCGCGCCTTTGTACCGAGCTGGCATTATGCCGGGCTGCCGAACTGTGGTGCTGAGCTATGAAGCTGTTGACCGAGCTGCCGAGGTGCCTAGGTATTGACCGAGCTGCCGAGCTGACGATCTTCTACCACAGAGGCTGAGGAGTTCGGCGAGTTTAGCCGTGATCTTTGTTTAACTTCGTCACCACGGTGTTTTACCCACACAATTGCCCCCTAGCTTTTGACTTCTGAGAGCCTCCCAGCTCGAAGGGGTCAGAAGCTTGATGACCGTATAGCTGGTTCTGCTACCGAGCTCAAGTGAGGGTGATCGTCATGAGGGTAGTACCGGGACGAGGGAGCTTCGGATCAGGAGGGTCCCTTTGGGTTTGGAGGTCGCTGCTATCGTGCGGACCCCCTGGAGATGTCTCTTCGCCTGTCCTGGATATTCAATAGTCTTCGGATATCGCTAGTGGTGACACGTGTCGCTTCTTTTAGCTGTCTCGCAATTACTTCGAGGAGACGTTAGGGCTGTGAGATGGGACGTTAGGGCTGATTGAGGGGATGCCTCTTAAACGCTCTCCTCGAAAGTCGAATCGACGCCCCCAGGCTTTATAAATCAGGGCGTCTCCTTCATTTCTACTTTCCTCTGCTTTCTTCAGATCTCTACTACGCTCTGCGAGAGAACTTCTCCGGTGTCTGCGTACTTCTGGTGATTTTGTTTGGGCAATCTCCATTCGTAGGAGTCTTCTCCGTTTTCTTCGTCTTCTTTTTTAGATAGGTCTTTGTCTGAGTGGAGAATGAGAGTCTATAGACACTTGTTAGGAGACCCGGGTTCCATAGACCACTTTAGGGGTTTATACAAGGTCCCCTCCAATGTGGAGGTCAGACCGGATGGCCCCGACGACGGCCTCACCTATCGTGATGGCTGGATGCCGTTCTGGCTAGTTTCTGTAGTGGAAGGGGGAGTCCGCTTTCCCCTGCACCCACTGATCCGGGACTGCCTCTGGGAGTGGAGGTTGTGCCCATGCCAGCTGCTCCCCAATGGATACAAAATCATAATGGGGGTAGTGCGGCTCAACCAGATCCTGGGAATCGGCCTTAGTGTCCCGGATATCGAGGACACGTATGACCTCTGCAAATCCGCAGAAGGGGATACTTATTACCTTCGGTTGAGGGTCCGCCGGACTGGATTCGTGACCGCGTTAGAGGACTCCAATAGGTACGCTGGCGAAGACCGAGTGCTCGTCAGAGGTGGATGGGAGTTCGGTGAAGTAGAGCCTGCTACCACTGTCCGGATCCCTCGAAAAATAGGGGTTCCTCCAAGTAAAGGCCGAAGTTCTTTCGGTTTGCAGTTCTTTTCTTTCTTCCTCTGTCTGGCTTTTGACACGATTTTGTTTATGCAGATTTTCGCGAAAAGAGGGAGCTCGCGAGGAGGAACCGCTGGAAAGTGAACAGCGCCTGGCACGAGCGAGTGAGGAACTACCGCGGCCACAATTGTCGTGCTGCGTGGTCTCTCCTGGGGTACGTGCCCTACTACAGGTCCTTCAACACCTCCAGAAAGGTGTCGGGAATAGACTCCGTGCTGAGCGGGGAAGGCGTGAGTCAAAGAACAGAGACGACCGTGGTGCCAGGCTCGGCAGTGGTGATCGTTGCGGTTCCCACCGGTCGTCGGGTTGAGTCGGCAGAACGTGCTCCAGCAGTCTCCGCCGCGGAGCCTGTCGGGACTTCGAGAGCCAAGCCCCTGCCTTCCCGAACGAGGCTAGTAGCTTCCAGTTCGGAGGAAGAGGAAGAGGAAATGCTGCGCCAGCGCGGGCGACGCTATGCCGTGGAGGATCTGTCCGCGGCGGCTTTCGGAGACATCGGAAGCGAGGTCCGGGATCTTCCACAGGCAGTGGCTGCGACGCCTCCGAGATTCCCGGGTGGTACTCCTGCCCCGGACGCCGAGACGGTTGGTTCTGCCGTGATTGTGGCTGCTCGGCCTGACGAGGCAGAGGTCGTCATAGCTCCGCCTCCGGCCGTGATTGCAGACGACCCACCCTCGGATCGTGCCGTGGGGGCTGGAGGTCGGGCTCGCCCCGCCGAGGTCGTTAAGGGCGGACGACCTGAGAAGAGGGCAAGGGTCGAGGCCTCGCCTGGCCCCTCTTCGCCTCCGCCTGCTGGTGGAACGATCCTGCCTCCTCCTCTGGCTCCGTGGAGGCCGACCATCGAGGAGGTTCTGGGGAGGCCGCTGGCCGAAACAGACCGCGCGACCAATCCCCAAGTGGTGGCAGCGCTAGGGCGAGCCTGCGCCCTCCCTCAAGACATGGCAAGGTGGGCCGAGATGGACAACGAGTCGCTCCTGCTCTCCTCGATGCGATCCCTGGTGTCGGTAAGTGCAGTGTTTCTCCTCATCTTTTAGTCCTGTGTCGATTTATTGACTTCGGGTTCTCATCTTGCAGCTGTTGCAGAGGTGCCAGGTGGGCATCGAGAGGCTCGATGCAGCCGAGGCGCGGGAGGCGGAATGGGTGGTCGAGAGGGACGAGCTGCGGGCGTCCGTGGCATCCAAGGACGCGACGCTGGCAGAGGTGGCGGCCAAGAACGCCGGCCTCGTCTTTGATTTTGAGGAGTCTAAGATCGAGGTCGAGCGCCTCAAGGACGAGCTGGAGGACGAGAAAGGTCAGAACCTCCACCTTTCCTCCGAACTCGACGACCTCCGGATTGCGGCGAAGCGACTGGAGGATGACCTGGAGAGTGCGAAGGGGACGAACAGGAGGCTCTTCTCTCAGCGGAACCAGGCGCAAGGTTCCCTGGAGACGGCTTTGAGGGGGAAGGTGGCCGAGATCGAGTCTGCCCTGGCAAAGCAAGAGGCCAGGCTCAAGGAGGAGTTCCTCGCCGAGCACGACTCCATCATGGGGGAGGAGGTCGGCAGGCTGTCTGCTGATTATAAGGCTCAGTTGCCAGGGATCCGGGACCGAGCCTGGGAGCTCGGGTGGAAGGCAGCCTTGCGCAAGGCCGGGATCGCCGAGGATAGCCCTCTGTTCCTAAATCCCCCAAGTTTTTCCTGCTCGGACTCTCCCGGGGTGCCTCAAGAGGCTCCAGCCGCCGGCGCTGATGCCGAGGGTAACCGAGTGGCTGCGGTCGTCGAGGCCCCTCTTGAAGCTGTCGCCCCCGAGGCTAATGCTACTGAAGCGGACGCGGCCGTTCCTGAAGCTACCACGACCGCTCCTGAGGCCAGCACGGTTGTGACCGAGGTCCCTCCAGAGATTGACTGTAATGTGGAGGCTGCAGCCCTCTGAGGCTTTTTGTAATTTTTGTAATTCTTTCTTTTATCGTATCTCCATTCATATTGTAATCAGGAGCTTTGATTAATAAGAACTTCGAAACTTTGCTCGCATTCTGGTTCTTTCTCCTTGTTTCTGATGAAATGTGTAGTCGACCTTACGTCGCAATGCTTTTGTGTCTTGAGTTGTTGGTCCGGATAACCGAACTCCTGGCTATTCTTTGGATTGAGACATCCGCCAACGACCGAGACCCGGTGCATGAACCGTGGTCCTGGTCTGTTGTGTATCCATAATCTCCCCCCCAGCTTGTGACCTGTGGGCTCCTTGGAGCAGGTTGGAAGCTGAGTGGCTTTGACAGGCTGGGACTGCCGCTAATCTTTTAATAGTACCCGGTTTCGGCTGCACTGCCGAGATGGCGGGTTCCCGGTTCGGTGAGGGATTCCTCCCCATCGCCTTTTTGCTGATGTGGAGTCTCTCATTAAACTCTTCCACTGACGTAGAGTGTCATTAAGCTCTTTTCGTCAGCCGAGGCGGTTGCCCTTTCGTCTGTCGAGGCATTTATTTTCTCGTAGGACGCGGCATTTAATAGTCTTCTGGAAATGCGGCGTCGTTGCCACGTGTCGCCTGTCTGAAGAGCAGGCAATCATATCTGCTGGACGCCTGGGCCGCCCGAGGCGACGTTAGGGCTATTCGAGGTAGGGCTACATTGAGGACTTCTCTCGAAATCTGAAACGGCGCCTCCATCCCTTATAAATTGGGGCATCTTCTCCGTCTTCCCTCTTTTCGATCCTCAGAATCCCTGTTGCAGTCTGCTGAAGAACAATACTATCCCAGTTGCATGCGAGCACTCTGTTCGCACAACCTTTCATCGTAGGATTTCTTCCTTTTGTGTTCTCCCTTTCTAGTAGGTAGTCCTCTGTCTAGGGTAGAAAATGGGCATTTACAGGCACTGGCTGGGTGACCTGCTGTCCATAGGTCTGTTCAGGGAGGCATACAAGGTCCCTGCGAGTGTAGACGTCAGGCCAGACGGCCCTGACGATGGCATTACATACAACGACGGCTGGATGCCATTTTGGCTGATATCCGTCGTGGAGGGAGGAGTCCGGTTCCCCCTTCACCCACTCCTCAGGGACTGTCTCCGGGAGTGGGGGTTGAGCCCCTGCCAGCTGCTTCCCAACGGGTACAAGATCATCATAGGAGCAGTGCGGCTCAACGAAATACTGTCAATCAACCTCGGTGTCCCGGACATCGAGGAGGTGTATGACCTCTGCAAATCCGCAGAGGGGCATACATACTACCTCCGGTTAAGGCTCCACCGAACTGCCTTCGTGACCGCGCTGGAGGATTCCTATAAGTACGCGGGGGAGGACCGTGTTTTTGTCCGCGGGGCATGGGAGTTCGGCGAGGCAGAGCCCAGCACCACAGCCCGGATACCACGCAGAATAGGAGTCCCCCCAAGTAAACACCGAGGCCCCCTGGATTTTGTATTTTTAATCACGTCTCTTTCCTTCTGTTGACATCGTTCTGTTTCTACAGGTTTTCGACAGAGGAGGGAGCTTGCCAGAAGGAACCGGTGGAAAGTGAACAGTGATTGGCACGAGAAGGTGCGGAAGTACCGTGGCCATCACTGCCGAGCCGCGTTCTCGCTCCTGGGATACAAGCCGCACTACAAGTCGTTCATCACCCCGAGGCGGGTGACCGGGATAGACTCCGTGCTTCACGGGGAAGGCATCAGGCCGGACACCGTACAGACCGAGGCCCCTGTCCCGGAGACGGTGACCGTCGCGGTTCCCGGCGGGATTCCGGTAGAATCGGGCGGACAGTCTGCTGTCCGCGAACCAGCGTCGGCCGAGAGAGCCGAGACCGGGCGCAGGCGGCAGAGGCAGAAGTTTGTCGTCTCCAGCGAGTCCCGAAGCACATCCAGCTCGGAAGAGTCCGAAGTCGAGATGTTGCACGGTCGTCGCCAGCGCTTCGTGGCCGAAGACCTCTCTGCCGAAGCATTTGGGGACATAGGGGGCGAGACCTCGGACCCCTCCCGAGGCGCCGACGTCGGCCCAACTACGTCCTCGGCGGCTGCTGCAGAGGTTCTCGCTCCCGAGACCGAGGCGGTTCCAGAAGCCACCGACGGGGCTCAACCAGGACCTCCTGCAACGGCCGAGGTCGGCGCAGATCCTCCGGGCATCGTCGCTGAAAAGTCGCCCTCCGACCCAGGCAGGGAGGGTACTGCCGAGGTCGTCGAGGTGCGCAGGCCGGAGAAGAGGCCCAGGGTCGAACCCCCATCTGCCCCAGAACCTGCCATGTCGGTCGGGGGATCCGCCACTTCCTCCGATTTTGTCCCTTGGAGACCGGACATCGAGGGGGTGCTGGGGAGGCAATTAGCCGAGTCGGACTGAGCGGTCAACCCCGAAGTGGTTGCCGCTCTGGGACGAGCTTGCGCCCTTCCCCAGGACATGGCACGGTGGGCGCAGATGGATAATGAATCGCTGCTGCTTTCCTCGATGCGGTCATTGGTAGCGGTATGTACACTTAACTCATGTTCTCTTCTTTTTCTGCTGCATTTCATTTGGTGACACACTGCTCTTGACTGCAGCTCTTGCAAAAATGCCAAACTGGCATGGGAAGGCTGAACGCAGCCGAAACCAGGGCAGCAGTCTGGGCAGCGGAGAAAGAGGAGCTGCTGAAGTCCCTAGCGGCAAGGGACGCGACCCTGGAGGAGGAGGCGAGCAAGAATGCGGATCTTCTTGCCGAGCTCGATGCAGCACGGGCCTTGGCCGAGCACCTTAAAGAGGAAGCAAAGGAGGCGAAGGATCAAAACGCCCACCTTTCCTGGGAGCTTGACGAGGTCCGGCTTGTGTCGTCGCGGAGGGAGGAAGACATGCAGATGCTGCAGGGGACCAACAGGAGGCTCATCTCCGAGAGAAAGCTGGCTGAAAGAAAGCTAGAGATGGCTCTGGAGGGGAAGGCGGCCGAGCTCGCGCAGGCTCTCAAAGCGCAAGAAGCCAAACTCAAGGAAGAGTACCTAGCCGAGCACGAGGCCGTGATGAACGAGGAGGTCGGCAAACTGACAGCTGACTACAAGGCCCAATTGCCAGGGATCCGAGACAAGGCGTGGACACTTGGGTGGAAGGCGGCCTTAAAGAGGGTTGGTGTCCCTACGGACAGCCCTATCTTCCAGAATTCCCCCAGGTTTCCTCGCTCGGATTCTGAGTTGCGAGCCGTCTCGGAATTTGCCCCCGGCCCTTCAGCCTCGGAGGTCCCTCCTGCTCCAGTCGCCCCCGCTCCTCCAGTGGTTCCCGAGACTGCCTCAGCCGTTCCCAGCGAGAGCGCTACCGGGACCAATTGTAATGAGGGAGCAGCAGCTCCCTGAACTATGTATTTTTTTTTATTTTTTTTTTGCCATACATTGTATTCAAGCAGATTTTTTCGTAATAAAACAACATTTTTTACATATTCCGTGCGTTATCTGTCTTGTTTATGGTGGAATGAGTATCGACACAAGCAGTTTGCCGAGTAGTTTGATAGGTACTAAGCGGGGGCGGTTGGTCCTCTGAACAGGGGAGCCGAGCCGCGAGGGTGGTACCGATACCGGATCCTGATGCTGTTGGCTGTGCCGCCAGAGCTGGTGAAGGCACCGAGCTCAGGACGGTTGGCCCTCTGAACAGAGACGCCGAGCCGCGACTGGTGAAGGCACCGAGCTCAGGACGGTTGGCCCTCTGAACAGAGACGTCGAGCTGCGACTGGTGAAGGCACCGAGCTCAGGACGGTTGGCCCTCTGAACAGAGACGCCGGGCCGCGAGGGTGGTACTGTTACTGGACCCTGATATGCTTATGGCTGTGCCGCCAGAGCTGGTGAAGGCACCGAGCTCAGGACAGTTGGCCCTCTGAGCAGAGGCGCCGAGCCGCGAGGGTGGTACTGTTACCGGACCCTGATATGCTTATGGCTGTGCCGCCAGAGCTGGTGAAGGCACCGAGCTCAGGACGGTTGGCCCTCTGAACAGAGGCGCCGAGCCGCGAGGGTGGTACTGTTACCGGACCCTGATATGCTTATGGCTGTGCCGCCAGAGCTGGTGAAGACACCGAGCTCAGGACGGTTGGCCCTCTGAGCAGAGGCGCCGAGCTGCGAGGTTGGTACTGTTACCGGACCCTGATATGCTTATGGCTGTGCCGCCAGAGCTGGTGAAGGCACCGAGCTCAGGACGGTTGGCCCTCTGAACAGAGGCGCCGAGCCGCGAGGGTGGTACTGTTACCGGACCCTGATATGTATGTCGAAGCTGGCGATGGCGCCGAGCTGACAGTTGATATCCCGGATAGAGGGGTTGAACCGCCGTGAACCTTGAAGCAATGCAAAGTCTCTTTCCAGAAAAGTTGCCTTTTATTGATATTTGATTTCTTGAATACATTTTTCAGAAGTAGAATTTTTTGAGATGCGTCGCGTTCCATGGTCGCGGGAGCGGCTTCCCTTCCATATCTTCGAGTCGGTAGGCAGATCTCCCGGCTGTAGAAGTTATTCTGAACGGTCCCTGCCAGTTGGGCGCCAGCTTGCCTTCGTTGGGATCTCGGTCGCCAGGAAGTGTTTTCTTCAAGACCAACTCTCCTATCGCGAATCTTCTCTCTTTGACCTTCGGGTTGTATCCCCTGGCCAACCGCTGTTGGTAGGCGGCCAGGCGGATAGCTGCCGCCTCTCTTCTTTCTTCAGCCAAGTCCAGCTCTCGCACAACGTTCAGATCGTTCAGACCCTGGTCACAGAGTTCCGACCTCAAGGTCGGGAGGCCGACCTCAAGGGGAATAACTGCTTCCATGTCGTAGGCAAGGGAGAACGGGGTAGCCGAGGTGGAACGCCTTGGGGTAGTTCGGTAGGCCCATAGAACGCTTGGCAGCTCCTCTGCCCATCGACCTTTGGCTCGGTCGAGTCTTTTTTTAATTCCGTCGAGGAGCACTTTGTTCGAGATCTCGGCCTGACCGTTGCTCTGGGGATAAGCCGGGGTGGAGTAGATATTACGAATGCCGTACTTCTGGCAGAAGCTTTTGAAGAGGTTGGAATCGAACTGCGTACCGTTGTCGAAAATGAGAGTGCGGGGAATTCCAAATCTGGTGATGATGTTCTTCCACACAAAGCTCTTCGTGTCCAACTCAGTGATGGAGGACAAGGGTTCAGCCTCAACCCATTTCGTGAAGTAGTCCGTGGCCACAATCAACCATCTTTTGTTCCCTGGAGTTCGGTGAAGTGGTCCGACGATGTCCAGGCCCCACTGGGCGAAAGGCCATGGACTGGAGAGGGGACTCAGGTCTTGGGCTGGCTGGTGGAGAGAGTGAGAGAACTTCTGGCACTTCTCGCATTTCCTGGCATACAGCTGGGCATCCTTTTGTATGTAGGGCCACCAGTAACCTTGGCTGATAGCCCGGTAAGCAAGAGACCGACCTCCTATATGACTGCCGCAGATTCCTTCGTGAATCTCGTAGAGGAAATCGTCGACTTTGCTGGGGTGAACGCACTGGAGGTAAGGCCCTGTGAATGACTTTCTGTAGAGCTTGCTGTCTGGGGAGAGCCAAAACCGGGTCGCCTTCAATCTGACCTTTCGAGCTTCAGTCCTGTCCTCGGGTAGCTGGTCCTCCTTCAGGTATGCAATGATGGGGTCCATCCAGCTCGGGCCGAGATCAAGGCACATGAGCTGCCGGGGTCGCTGGAGGTCGATGCTGGGCTCCTGCAGTGTTTCCACTTCAATAGTTCTCTTTTCACCGGCTTCCACAGCCGAGGCGAGGCTGGCGAGGGCGTCTGCATGGGAGTTGGATTCTCTGCCGATCTGCCGGACGTCGGCCCTTTCGAACTGGGAGAGGAGTCCCCTGGCGTGAGCAAGGTAGGCAGCCATCCTGTCATCCCGAGCCTGGTAGTCTCCGCTGAGCTGGCTCGTTACCAGCTGAGAGTCGCTGAAAACCACAACGGACCGGGCTTCCAGGATTTTGGCACTATTAAGTCCGGCAATGAGCGCCTCATATTCGGCCTCATTGTTAGATGCCTTGAAACCAAGTGTCAGAGCTTGTTCAATGACGAGGCCTTCGGGAGACTGGAGAACTACACCGGCGCCAGCTCTCTTGGATGTTGAGGATCCGTCCACAAAGACTTTCCAGGACGAGTCTAGGAGTTCTCTCCAGGACTGTTCTTGCTCCGTCTCGGTGACAACCTCTGTTCCCCTATCGCCCCCCAGTTCGGTGTCGAGCGCGGTCGGTGCCGAACTCTGAGGAGTAAATTCCACAATGAAGTCCGCCAGGACTTGAGCTTTGATGGCCGTTCTGGGTTGATAGCTGATGTCATATTGCCCCAGTTCGACAGCCCATTTGGAGATCCGTCCCGAGAAATCTGCCTTCCGGAGGAGAGCCTTCAGGGGGTATTCTGTTACAACCACTATTGTGAAGGTTTGGAAGTAGTGGGAGAGCTTTCGAGAGGCGCTAACGAGCACCAAGGCGAGCTTTTCGAGCTGCAAATACCGGGTCTCGGCGTCTAGCAGGGTTTTGCTCGTGTAATAGATAGGCCTCTGCTGGCCGTTGTCCTCTCTGATGAGTACCGAGCTCACTGCATGGTCCGAGACCGATAGGTACAAGAACAGTGCCTCTCCAAACGTTGGGGTTGACAGCAGCGGTGGAGAAGAAAGGTATTGTTTTAGCTGTTGCAGCGCCTGAGTACAGTCCGACGTCCACTGGAACTTGGACCCCTTTCGCAAGAGTTGGAAGAAAGGTCTGCACTTGTCCGAAGCGCGGCTGATAAATCGGTTCAGGGCGGCAGCCATTCCGGTCAGCCGCTGAACTTGTTTTGCCGAGGTCGGACACTGGAGCTCTTGGATCGCGGTGATCTGGTCAGGGTTCGCTTCGATCCCCCTTCTTGTGACCAGGCTCCCTAGGAACTTGCCGGAACCGACACCAAAGGCGCACTTGGATGCATTCAGCTTCAATTGGTACTGGTGAAGGATGCCAAAAATTTGGCGGAGGTCGGTCAGGTGGTCCTGCGACCTCTTGGATTTGACGACCATATCATCGATGTAGACCTCCAC
Source organism: Persea americana (assembly GCA_029852735.1). Classification (NCBI taxonomy): domain Eukaryota; kingdom Viridiplantae; phylum Streptophyta; class Magnoliopsida; order Laurales; family Lauraceae; genus Persea; species Persea americana. Next base: position 29,417,201 of record CM056816.1, on the reverse strand, counting down.
CGTCTTGCCGAGCTGGGCCTGGAACATCTTCGTCACCAACCGTTGGTATGTCGCTCCGGCGTTCTTCAGCCCGAAGGGCATCACCTTGTAATAATAGGTGCCCCGGGGAGTGATGAAAGCTGTCTTCTCCTGGTCGGCCGCATACAGGGGGATCTGATGGTACCCCCGGTAGGCATCCAGGAAGCTCATCCGGTCGTGTCCGGCAGTGGCGTCGATGAGCTGGTCGATCTTCGGGAGAGGGAAGCTGTCTTTGGGACAGGCCTTATTGAGGTCGGTGAAGTCCACGCAGACCCTCCATTTCCCCGTCTTCTTTTTGACCACCACGGTGTTGGCTAACCACTGCGGATAGTGGACCTCTTTTATTGCACCCGCATCGAGGAGTTTTTGAACCTCCTCAACCACGGCCTCAGTCTGCGGGACCCCAGTCCGGCGTGGTTTTTGAAGCATGGGCTTATGGTTAGGATCCACCTTCAGCTCATGGCAGATAACTGCCGGGTCAATGCCGGGCATTTCATAGGGTGTCCAGGCAAAGACCGCCTTATTCTCTTCGAGGAGGTTGAGCAGCTCCGTCTTCTCGGTCTCGGGGAGCTGGCTTCCCACGAGAAAGAATCTGTCGGGGTCGGCGGGATCAATATTGACCTTGGTGAGGTCTTCGATGCTTTTCTGTGCCGGAGCCCTGCCGACGTTCCCGAGCTCGGCCTCTCTATCCAGCTCGGTCACATTGACTTGGGAAGGCTCAGCTTCGTCAGGCAGCACGGCCAGCAGACATTGCTTGGCCATGCGCTGGTCGCCTCTGACAGTGATCACCTCAGTTCGTCCCGACCGATTTTCCAAGGGGAACTTGAGTTTCTGATGGCGGGTGGAGGGCACCGCCTCCATGCTATGCAGCCATGTCCTCCCCATTATAACATTGTACGGGGAAGGGACGTTGACTACTAGGAAGTCGACTTGCCTGCAGGCGCCTCCTACTTGGACTCTAAGGGAGATCCTACCCCTGGGATAGACAGGCTTGGAGCTGAAGCCGACCAGAGGGGTGCGGGCAGCCTGGAGGTCCTCGTCCTATAGTCCCAACTTCTTGAAGCAATCATAGTAGAGGACCTCGGATGAACTGCCAGGGTCGACGAGGGCTCTCTGAACCAAGAAGTTTTGTAGCTTCAAGGTGAGCACCAGAGCGTCGTTGTGCGGTAGCTCGACGTCTTCCAGGTCCTTGTCAGAGAACCATATTCTGACCCCCTCTGTTTTGGCCTTCTTCGCGGCCTGCTCCGGTGCCGCGGTCAGCACCTGTTTTTGGTGGGAGGCGCGCCTGGCCTCGGCGCGAGCCTGAGAGCTCTTCTTAGGTGGGGCGGCGAGGTGAATGACATGGATGACGCCTTCTGGCTCGCTGTCCTGGTTGTCAGCGTCCCGCCGCGGAGGTCGGTCATCACCTCGGCCCTCCTGCTTGATGTACTCCCGTAGGTGCCCCTCCTTCACAAGGTTTTCTAGATGGAACTTGTAGCTCTTACATTCGTCGGTCCTATGCTCATTCTGCTTGTGGTAGGCACAGAACCTACTTTGGTCCCGGGAGGAGGGGTCGGTCGTCATTGGGCGCGGCCATTTGAAGAAAGGCTGCGCTTTTATTTTGTTGAGGAGCCTATAGATTGGCTCCTTGAAGATGGTGTTCACTGCCACGTAGGAGGTCGGCTCGTGGCCGGACCCTCTACCGCTCCGTGAGCCCGACGCCAAGGCAGAGGGGGTTCGGCGCTGCTCCGAGGACCGGGCCTTGCGCCGATCCGGGGATGGATCCCTGCGGCGATCCTCCCTCCTAGAGGACCTGCTGTCTCCCTTGGCCGGTTGGCTCTTTTTGGTGAGGCCAAAGTTCTCTCGGCCTCGAGCCTCGTCTTCCTCTGCAAGGATGAACCGATTTGCTCGGGTCATCAGCTCCTTCATGGTGGTCATGGGGTACATGACCAGCTGTGCCCGAAGCGGGATGCCTGGCTGCAGAGCCAGCTGGAAGGACCTCACTGCCAGCTCCTCAGAAGCGCACTCGATCTGGCTGTAGACAGTCCAGAACCGGCGAGCGAACTGGGTGACGTTCTCATTCTCCTGCATTCGGAGGGCCATCAGGTCGGCATCTGTCTTCGGGATGACGCGATGGGCCTGGAATTTTCCCAGGAAGGAGGTCCGGAGCTGCCGCCAACTGGAGATGGAATCCTCTGGAAGCGAGCAAAACCACCGCAGGGGTAGATCCGCCAAACTGGAGGAGAACACTCGACAGTTTAGGGAATCGTCATCCCCCCAGACCGACATCCTCTGGACGTAATGTCGGAGGTGAGCAGCAGGGTCCAAGGTCCCGTCATACAGGGTGAACCTCGGGACGCTGAACTTCTCGGGGAGTGTATATTTTCTTATCTCCCTAGAGAAAGGAGACGCGCCAGTGTCCTCAGCTTCAAAGGCGGTATACTGGTCTCGGTCGATACCAGCAGTCTCCATATTCTGGCGGATCGTTTGCTTCACCTGCTGGTCGATCCACTGCTTTAGCTCCTGATCTTCCGAGACCTGGCGTTGCTTCTTTGGCCCTTCGTGCATGTGACTGCTGCTGGAGCCTTCTTCTCTTTGGTCTCGGTCACGCCTCTTACTGTTGAGGACGTGCCTCAGGTCTCGACCGTGGTCCAGGCGCCTGGGCGGCGGGCTCTGACCCTTCTTGTCTTCGAGCTGTTGCGTGAGCCGTTGGATAAGCTCACGCTGCTCTTGGATGAGGCGGTTTTGTGCTCTGATGTCCTCCAGGTGGGGGTCTTCGTTTCGATCAAGGCTGGCCTGATGCTGGGACTGTGATCCAGCTCGCGCTGACTTCTCGTGTGGCTTGGTGACTGACTTGTCACCTTGCACGGGCCGCTTATGGCTATGGCGGGGCTGCTCCGGAGGTGGGACGTCGCGAAGGGAGAGCCTGGTCACTCCCCTAGACTGCGACTGTGTCTGGACCGTGGGAGACCTCCCCCCAGACCTCCTTTGCTGAGGGGGTGGAGGTGGAAGATTCTGCGCCAGTGTAGGCTGTATGGACAAAGCCTTGCCCTTGGAGGGCCCTTCGCCATTTCTGGTTTTTGGAGGCATCGTGTTTACAAGCTTTTTGTTCAGTTCCCCCACAGACGGCGCCACACTGTAGGCGGTAAAAACGGCACCTACTTAGATCGAGATGAGATCGGGGTTAAACTTCTTAGGACGGGGAATGCTGAACTCCAAGAACCTGAAAAGGAAGGAGAAAGACTAGGGTCAGAGGCCCTGGCTGCCGTGAGCCGAAGGCACTCCGATGCCTGAGTTAGCTCTGAGAAAACTAAACAGGAGGAGGAAGAGATGAATGAGAGCGTGTGTAGTATTGAGGGTTATCTGTTGCGTACCTCTTATGGGACTGATCCCATGCATATATAGGCGAGTGTTCCTCGTTCATTCTCTCTGTGAGTGGGGGTAGGTGAGGTGAGGTCCCATCGATCCTTACCCTGACTGGCAGCAGTAGGTGAAATGGACAACACCCCTCCCTCTCTTTCCACGCCTTCAGCCAGTTGGCGTACAGGGGTGATAAAGCACACCTCTTATCGCCATAAATGAGCGATCCTATCGCCATAAATGACTGCTCATATCTGTCAGGGTGCGCCGTATTTCCAGTAGGAAGGTGGCGGCCCTTTCTGACTAGTACTGTGGCCTGGGACCAAGGATGGCTTGGCCGCGGCGCGCCTTTGTACCGAGCTGGCATTATGCCGGGCTGCCGAACTGTGGTGCTGAGCTATGAAGCTGTTGACCGAGCTGCCGAGGTGCCTAGGTATTGACCGAGCTGCCGAGCTGACGATCTTCTACCACAGAGGCTGAGGAGTTCGGCGAGTTTAGCCGTGATCTTTGTTTAACTTCGTCACCACGGTGTTTTACCCACACAATAATAAATACACATAAGATTCTGTCAATCACATTTTTATTGAACAATCAATCGTTGATGTAAAATTTGAGAATACCCCTTCTATCGGAGAGAGTTTATTTGAAATGGTTCGAATTTCAATAAATAGGTCCACTCTTTTAATTTGAAGTTTCTCCAATTGAGAGCCTCATTGCATCCAAACAATTCTTTGTGAACGATTCAAAACTTTAATAGCTGGTCCTGGATTTTTACTAATTTCACTTTCAAAACGGGGTTGAGATGGTCAAAAGAGTCCCCACCAGGGTATATACACAGGTACCAAGGATAAAATCACTTTCTAAGTGGCTTACCATGAGAAAATCACATTTACTCAAATCGTCATTTACTAAAATGGTCTGGCTATGTGTCATAAAAAAGAGCATTTTGTATATACACCCTAAGGTTTGTAGGATTTGTAAATAGGCTCCTGAGGTTTTAGTATTTGTAAATAGGCCCCTCTCTTTTCTTTTTAATACCCATGTCTCTAAAATCAATATTCCTAACAAGAATGGACAACAACCATGAGATTTGTGTTTGATTTTTATATAAATGATAGATTTGTTCATACATCTATTTTTTTTAATAGTAATAAAAACTTTCATCAAAGGAGAAAGAAAATACAAAAAGAGAATAAAGAGAGGTACAAAAGGATTGTACCCCGTCCAACACTATTTACATAATCACGCCCTCCGAAGGAGACACCCTCTCAACTCCTTATTTAGCCAAAGCATCGCCAAAAGCGTTGGCCGATCGTAGTTCGTGACGATATACCACAGAGAAAGATGTCGACAACACCCGGATCTCATTAAAGAGGAATTGAAGTTTCCATAGGTTGATCTTTCTATTAGACACCTAAGCAATGGCATTAGAAGAGTCACTCTCTATAATAAGGGCGCCGTGAGAATATCTCTTAAAGCAATGAAGAGCTAAAATAGCTAGCACCTTCGCTTCATTGGAATGACAGATGCCAATATTTTTTGAAAACATAAAAAGGACCACACCATTGCTATTACGAAAAACACCCCCAATACTTGCTGGGCCTGATTTACCTCTTGCCGCACCATCGACATTAGGCTTAAGTGAATCAAGTGGGGGAGGAGACCAAAGAATTGACACCCTCTCCTTTATTGGTTTGCACCCCATGCTAGCTTCTCAGTTAACAATAATCATTAAGAGAGAAGTTAGAGAACTTCTTTCTCGCCAAAGCCCACTCCGCAACCGTGATGGTGATTTTAAAGATTAACTATTTTACCAAAGAAGTGGTAGATTTGAAAATTCAATTATGTCTTTCCGTCCATATGGGGCATAAGATGACATACAGAAGCATCCGCATCCTCCAAAGAATACGACCGCAACCAAAGAATCAATCTCCCCTCCATGACTCTACCACCTCCGCAATCTTTTTTGGGCTACACCAAGAGACGCCACATCTACCAATGAAATGACAGCAAACACTTGCCGCAACCTCACAATGAAGAAAAGGAGGTCAATAGATACCTCCTCTTTACAATGCATCACGTAAGTATCTGAGATGACCCTCAACATCAACCCTCTTCTTCTTAAATTATCATCGGTGAAGATTTTTATTGCAATTGCTACATCTATTAAACAAAAATGAGTATATTCTTATTTACAAAAATACCATTAGTTTATCTCAAGTTCCAATGGTTTCTCTCAATAACTCTCTTATGCACATTACCAGGGGTGGACCCAGGTACAAGGGTCCGGGGAGTTACGCCCCCACCCATATATGAGAAAAGAGTAAAATTCCCCCCTCCCCCCGCAAATTCTAAAAATTAATATGCCTTTTTTACACATTTGCTCCTTAGCCCAATTTTTCTTGTACATAGAGCCAAATACCACCCCCTTGCAAATTCTAAAAATTATTATTTTTTACATTTGCTCAATCCCCCAATATTTCTTTTACTCCCCCTACGCACGAAGCGTAATTATGTTTTTTGAAACTTTCATCAATCCAACAGTGGGTCATGTATGGATTGGATAAATCATAATCAGCTACGAGTATAGGTATTGATTGTCGCTATGATCAATTTGGATTTAATGAAATGAGCGTTGTATTGATAAAAAAGAATTTAAGTAGGGTTATTCTCTTCCACTAAGTGCAGTTGTTAATGTTACATGCTTTATAAAAAAATTGAGTCAAATTTTTTGAAATTATGCATATAAGGATAAAAGGGATGGACAAAAGTGTCATTTCACTCTAAAAACCTATGGTGATTGGAAGACTATTGATTTTGGGGACACGGAATGTATTAAAATGAAAACGTAGGGGCCTATTTGCAAATACTAAAATCTCATAGTCCTATTTACAAATCCTACGAACCCACTACACCAAAAACGGGAAATTGGAACGGATTTCCGTTCCTGATTCGCCCGTTCCTAATCTGTTAAACCGTTCCCAAATCGTTCCAATTTCCTATTTTTGGAACGGATTAACGGATTAGGAACGGAAAACAGGAAATTGGAACGCATTACCGTTCCTAATCCGTCTGTTCCTAATCCGTTAAACCGTTCCCAAACCGTTCCAAATTCCCATTTTTGGTGTAGTGACCTTAAGGGGCAAGGATATATAAAATGCTCTATAAAAATTGTATCAATGTTGAGATTCTCACTTTTGGGGAAAGGTTACTACTGTACACGCGGGCCCGACATTTCTACGAGGGATGTCCATGGACCTTGTCTATTCAACGTACCTACTTGTAATGAAGAATATATTTATGTTATTTAAAATACATATTACTATAATTTTATGCCATAGTTGTCTCTACTCTTAAAAATAAATTTTTTACTATTTTAAGACTTTATGAAATAATTAAGCGTATAATCTAATTAAATGATTTTATGAAAAAACAATGAAACTGCGGATTATTAGTTCGTACATTTTTTAAAACAAAAATATTGTAGTTAACGATATGGCCAACTGCATGTATAGAAACCATGTATAGTTTTCTCAGTGAACAACGTTATCTTTTTGTTCATTTTCTATTTTTTTTGTGGATTACCTTCTTTCATTTCTCTTAGTTTATAAATGAATTTAGTTTGCAAATAAATATACATCAAGTGCATAAAGAGATGATGGATGCTCTAATTGAGGTTGAAAATGAGAACCGTATAAAATATTCCCACTGCCAAACAACATAGTCCGTTACCCATTTATAGAAGATATCATCATTCTCATCTTCTTCCTAACTCCCTCTCAATTTTACCATCTTCATCCTTCTCTGTCACCACAATCTAACCATCTTCCTCATCCAAGCCTCTGTCCAAATAACCTTCTGCCCAGAGGTTTGTAAATTTTTTAACAATGAGGCCTCTGACATAAGTCGGCCAACTTGCATGAATGCTCCTACCCTAACCACCCCAATCATTGAAGAGAAAGACAAAAAAGAGAAGACATTAAGATGCCTGTTTGGCATGTATCATGCAAAACACACTGCGTCTTTTAGCTAAAAATTAGGGATCAAACTAGAAAGACATGCTGAGTTTTGAATTAGGAGACAGCAAAAGGCAACTTTTTGTATTTTTGGTAGCCCCACATAATGGGATTAGGACCCGAGAGTACTCGCTCAAACGGGGAGAGAAAAATAGAACATGAGATGAGTAGGGGGAGAGATCAGTGATCAATATTTGGCCAACCGGGTGAGAGGCTAGGTTTGTCAATCAACTGACTAATCCTTCGTTCTCAACAAATGATGACTTAATTTTGGGGAATATGATTTTCCTGAATTGCGATGACAATATCAATCAGCCATTTACATTTTTTTTAATAACTTTTTATTTTTTTAATTAGCCATGTCTTATAACCAAATAAAATCTTTTATTGAAATAAAGTGCAAAGTGAAGAAAGAAAAAGGAGAAAGAGAGAAATAAGATCTCTTTCTGAAATAAAGTGCAGAGTGAAGAAAGAAAAAGGAGTGAGAGAAAGAAGTGAGCTGAATTGCCCCTTTTCAACTTTGAGTTTCTTACTCATAATTCAAAGGTGAGTGGAACTCTATATTGAGCCTGATGTGACCAATATCAATAATAAAATATCGTAAGTACACGGGTATCTAGATGAAACAATGACAAGAACGGGTCGAACCCAAAGGGAGCTAATTAAAGAAACTTTTAGATTAAGAAAACTAATTAACTACAATCAAGGAAAGTCTTGAGTATTTAGATAGAAAATCAAGCAACTAATTAAAAAAGATGAAAAACTACAAATAAATGAAAGTGATTAGAGTATAGGAATCCAATAAGCATCCGCAAATTATTTATCAAGTAATCCTAATTTGTTCCAATTTTTACTTCAAATCAAAGACAAATCAATGTTTTTAATTTGGAAAATCTAACTTTTAAAATCCCTTTTCAATCATAAAAACTCTAAACTTAAGACTTCCTTCATCTCATAAAAGAATAAAAATAATTTAAGAACTACCCATCAAAAGTAAGCATAAACCATCAAAAGATCTAAATCCTAAGCATGACCTATCAAACCTAAGCATGAATAGTCAAAAACCAATTTTTATTTTCAGAATTTAAGAATGGAAATTTACCTAGGGCACGAAGACAAGCCTATTAATCATTAAGCACATAATTATAGAACACAAATTAGAATTACTAAATAAATAAAAAGAAGTTACTTACCTTCATCCATAACTCTAATCAAGAAAATTAGCCCGCTATTGCAAAGAATGCTTCTTGATTTGTCATTAAAAATTGCATTTTTACAACTTCTTCTTCACAAAAATTCTTCTTCAAAATAAATCCTTGGACATGGCCCAAGGCTACCAAAATAAAATAAATAAAGAAAATACTAATGGAAAACAAGAAAGGAAGAAAAGAAAGAAGGGAATTGGAGAGAGGGCTAGATGTGTGATGCCTCCATCCCCAAGGTTGGTTTTATAGATGTTTATGCCTACTTTTTAAAAAAGAATCTCCTCTCTTTTAGGACTTGTTTTCTTATTTGGAGAGATTTCTTGCTTAGGACTCAAGTTAGTCTTCACACTTGGAAAGAGTTTGAATTGGAGATGATTTGCTACTAAGTGTGGTCTCTTAAGCTCCAAGTCTTACCAAATTGAACTTTTCAAACATCTCTCATATTGCCAATTTTGAAAACTTCTTGTAATTCCCGCATATAATTATAATAGGTAACTTCCCGAGGTCATGTCTCCCTCAATATAGCTCCGATTTATGCAATCTTGAGTCCACGGATATCTACTCGAAAAGAGTTTTCCAACGATAGGTAGATTACACCAATCCGATATTGGGTTTGAGAGTTATGGCCATTTCAATTTGATGCCTCTGAAAAATCCGGGAATAATTGTGCAATTAAGGAAACTTCTATGTTTGGCATGCTATGGGATGTGTGGGACCTATGTTGGACGTCCAAGGCATGCTTGGACTCTTTCTTTGCTTACTTATTTGATTCCCTTTCCATCTTTGAGATTTTCCAATCTTTTCAACTCCACCAGGATGTCAAGATATGTGGGCCCACCATGAAGTGTGTCCTGCCTTTGATCTCTCTCAAATTTCACCAATGCAGGTCCCACTCTTGATTTATTCTACAAAAATAAAATTAAATGATGTCAATAATAATCAAGTGTGAGGAATCTAGATGGACTATGCATGCGACCCTACATGCCTACTTAATGCACAAAAAATACCCAACTCTCCAAAAATAGCACATGGCGTCAAAATTAGAAGGTATGCATTAGTGAAGCCAAAAGAACTAGATTTTGGGTGATGAATAAGATGAAAATCCATAATTTCACAAAAGTCATGCAATGTAATGAATTTTGACCAAATTTGACCAAGATTCCAACTTTGATGCTCAAATGCATTAAATCATGAAATTAAGTGTAATTCTATGCAATTAACCTAATTAAGTCCACAAATGCATATGAAATGATTAACGAAAACTACAATTTTGTGGACTTATCAAGGCCCACCTATAAAGAATCCAAAAAGCTCAAAATGAGGGCCCTCCCTTTTAATGAGATATCTCCAAATCTAGTCTAGTAAATGTTGGTCCCACCATAAGAATGATTATATGATATTCTTAGTCATATTCTCAATCTACTCTAGTAAATAACATACACTCAATCTTATGGTGGGACCTACTCCTATTGGAGAAAATTTTGAGGAAAGCTAACCAAAAGGAAGGGCTTGTAAGTCCAGATATTAAATAGGTGGGCCCTACTATGGAGTCTCACACCCCATTTAGAAGTGTAAGACACTTAAGTGATTGAAACTCGTACTCTTGCATTATCACATCATTTACACCTTTGTCAATCACCTTGTCTGTTGGAAAAATTGGTTTCGCGGAAATTGTAAATAAATTAAAATTTGAAAAATAAATAAGTAAAGGAAAGAAATGACCGAACAATTGGCAGCCGAATCACGTCTTAGGACACGCTTTCTTTAGGCATATTTCACCCACACACAGCTGCAGATGGATCTATGAATGTGTCCCCCAAGATAAGATGGCTTGATGTTGGATGATCTTCACCACTCGTGCACTCGAATGGGTGAAAAAATCGAATCCCAAATATCCTCAAATCTTGTAGCAGCTTTATAAACTCAAAAGAAAATTTGAAGAACTTGAAAAAAAAAGAATAACTCGTTGCAAAAGGAGAGAGTGTGAGACCAGATGAGAGAACCCTTACCCGGAAATCCCTTGTATAGGGGTTACCAGGGTAAGGATCCGTTGGGGAGTTAAAACCCAACGGATACTTGGATTTACTTCTACAGAACGGGTATTAACGGGTCAGTTCCAGGTCGGCCCAAACCTAACCCGACTAAGACCTAAAAATAACGCAAGCGGAGGTGGGCCGGGCCCACCCGCCACGCAACGCATGGTCTGCCTGCCTCGCTTGGCCTTGGCACGATTGGACGTACGGTGCATGCGCGCGTGTGGTCACCACTACCTTAGCCTTCTCCTGAGACTAACACTATAATGATGTGTGAAAACACTAATAAATGACACTAAAAAGTTTTTCACAACCAATGTGGGACTCTAAAAAATAAAGAAGAGTAAAAGACAAGTGCATTAATGCACAAGGATTCCAACAAAGCCCCACACACTAAAGCACAGAAAATGAAATGCTACTGCTACAAGACAAACTAGTGAGACTATGCATAAATGTAGTTGAACTGAGTCTTGAACCTTTACTTAGTGGAGTAAGTTTGAAATACCAGAACTCTATGGTGAACTAAGATCTTGAACCAAGAGTTCAATTAGTAAATCGTACTAATGACACATATAGCCGCAGAAATTCAGGGATTCCTACATAACCCTACACATTAATGACATTCTGCTATCCTGTTATTCATGAGCGCTCTAGAGAGTTGTGATTAGCGAGTCCCTTAGTGGATCGGCTAAATTATCCATCGATCTCACTAAGTCAATAATAATTACCCATTGCTTGAGTAATTGTCGCAACAAATTATGTCTCATACGAATATGTCTGGATTTACCATTATAAGATTTTTTATTTACCTTATCGATAGTTGACTTAGAGTCATTGTGGAGGGAGATGGCTGATACTGGCTTGTTCTATAAGGGAATATTGGTCAAAAGATTCTTCAGCCATTCTGCTTCTTCTCTAGCTAATGCCATAACAATGATCTCCGAGTCCATCGTGGATTGGGATATACACATTTGCTTGTTAGATCTCTAAGATATGACTGCATTTTCTAATGTAAATAAATAGCCGCTCGTGGACTTGGAGTCCTCAGAATCTGATATCCAGTTAGCATCACAATACCCTTCTAGTACTGTGGGGTATCTTTCTTAGTGTAAACCATAGTCAATGGTTCTCATCAGGTATTTGAATACCCGTATAACAACCGTCCAGTGCTCACTATTGGAACTACTTGTGTACCTATTTAATTTGCTTACTACATAAGTTATGTCAGATATAGTACAATTCATAATGTACATTAAACAACCAATTGTTCTAGAGTAATCTAATTATGAAACACCATCTCCTTTGTTCTTAGTTAATTTGACACTTGGATCAAATGAAGTGGAAACACCATTCCCTTCAAACTGTTGGCACACAAAAAAATTCATCTACCCATATATAATATTCCCTAAGGCAAAATACACACTTTTCATAACAAATGACGGCATTTGGTGACTTTCTGGAATATGGCCAGCTACAACAAAAGAATTCTTCAACGGCTACTGTTTGCAAAACATCACCGGCTACTGCAGTCTTCAAAATATAGGCCGCCCAACGCAATGAAGTGGCCACTGAATTCCATTCAAAAACTGGCCGCTCGACGATGCAAGATTGGCCGCTGGACGCTACACTCAACGATGCGAGACTGGCCGCTGAATGCTACACGACTCCGCGCATTAGCTGCCGAACTCCTATTTCCTCGGCTGCACGTCGCTCACGGTTCATGGTTAGTTACTTCTTCCAGTGGCCGTTGGGCCTGTAAAGAATGAACAATTGCACGCCCATCAATGACAGTTTCAAAACTATCTCCACTCCTCCATAATCTCCTATAGTTATGGCCTCAAAAAGGCTATAAATGAAGACTCAGAAGGACAGGGAAGCATGTTGGACAATTTCCTTTTTCCACAAAGATACCATCGTCTCTCGGATCCTGCATTAAGAAGCCTAGAAACTTTGCCATTATGAAAATTCTCTCCTTCATCCATAGGTGAGAATCAGGTAGTGATAGGCGTCTTCTTCTAGCACCTAGGTGATGGCCTCTGAAGGTCAGCCTTTGTTCTTCTCACTAAGGAGGAAAGACAGAGATTACCTCTGCTGTTCTGATGCAGACTTCTCTGATTAATCCTTCTTCCCCATCAATGGTGAAGAACTACAAAGATTGACTGAAGAAGCTGAATTGTAGACTTCTCCAATCCTGTCTCCAGCAAACCCTCAAAGACAGCAACTATCTTTTCCCTTCCTTCAACCGAAGTTTTCCATTATTTTGATCTCCTAAGCCTGATGAGGGGCTGAATGAAAAATTGTAAATAGCCTACACTCAGAAGGTGAAGTAATGAAGAACCCATGTAAAAAAAGAAGTGGAGATTACCCTTTTTATTTAATGAGGTTGTTTCAGGTATTTCTGTGAAGTTCAAAGGATGAAATGAGAATTAAAAATTTCTATAAGAGACCTTCTTTTCCTCTCAATTATTTCCATCCATTTTTCGGGCGAAACAGAAGAGGCTCCATTTGTGGGAAATTTTTCTATATTACATATTATCAATAGTGCTTCGTTGGTCAAGATGCTTGGGAAGAGCTTGAAGGGAATCTCTCAGTTGCTGTTGTTCTAAGAGAGAGAGAGAGAGAGAAAAGAAGAAAGAAGGATAGATTCGAGGAAAAGCTGACGGATAAATTGGAGAAGACGCATAGCGCCTAGGGCCAATGCAAAAAGGGCACGTTGGCCATTGAGAATGGCGCTAAACGGCCCTGTTACGCGCTCCCATCAGCTGTTACAATTCAAAACGGCTAGTATCTTTTAAAAGGTCAATGCGTCCCAAAATGGCTACAGCGATTCACTAAGCCTTGCGGCCGGTGGATTGCAACTTAAGACATTATTTCCTCTGCGGCCATAAGATGTAAAACCCACGCGATCAATTTGGAGTGCTTTACACCCAGTGACAAACTAGCAGCCTCCATCAGCCTGTACCAGTAGCCTTCACCGGCCAGTCCACATGAAAAGTGGCCGCTGGACTTTTTGTTCATTTTTCTTTTCTTGGATTCTTTGTTGTGAAGTTCTAGGCCTATGTGCTAACAGAATGTTCACTGTTAGAATCCAAGACTCTTCGAAACGGTGTTAAACGGAGAACTGGAAAATGGTGACAGAAATTAAACATGTCACAAAATGATATGGCTAGTAGACTCTTTTCATGAAGTTGTCTCAATTTATAAGTCCATATTAATCAATCTAATCTATGCAAAGTCAATTTCATTTCGGTTGGTAGCGAGCATTTATTGCCCAACTTATGGGCTACGAAACTTGACAAGATCCTAGTTAAATCAAAATTAGTTCATTGGTTTATGTCGGTCAATAGCCAAATACATCACCATAAACATGATTGGATAAAATCACTTTCTCACCCATTTTGGGACTATGTTTATTGTACTGAAGTGCTATCCGTTTATCGGTAGCATGTACATAAAACATGGGAGTAGAAAGTGAGACATATTGATATAAGATTGAGCAAATAGATATGCTCTCCTATCACTCATTTATTGTTGATCACCTTTGATGAAAGCAAGGAACGCCTGTATAAGGTTTCCATACAAGAAAACAAGACCTCCAAGAGCCAAAAAAGAGACCGAACTGAAAATGAGCTCCTAGTTCAAGTGTTTGTTTTTCAGCGGATAACTCCTGCTACTCCTACCATCAATGCCCCTTTAGTAATGGCTAAGCCTTCCAAGAAGGCCACACCATGCGGACATGGGTGTCAAAATATGCTCAAAATCCTTTTGGTGTTCATCTCAAAGAACACCAAGATCCAAAGAAGATTACACCGAAATACCTCCGCATCACCAAAAGGGGGCATGAGGCAAGGCGAGTACCGGCTGGCAATACCCATCACCTCAAAACGAAAACGGCAAAGTCAAAACCTATAAGGGTAGAGACTTACGCCAAGTGCTGGAAAAGAAGAAGTGGCAGCGGAAGGAAACGATTCCTGGTTGCACAACGTGGTATACAAAGCCACAAAAAAAAAAAAAAAAAGCCTGCCAAGACACAACCTTGGCACCACTTGAAGAAAACATCTTTTATCCTTTGACTCAGAAAGAGGGAAGGAAGTGTGGAAGAAGGGGTCTCACTTCAATCATAGTAGGGCCCACACTATGTCCTCCAAAGGTGCATGCAAAGTATTCCTCCAATGGTGCATGCAAAGTATCCAAAGAAAAGACAACAGCATTTCCCGATTAATAATGCTACAGAACTTGTACAGTTCAAAGGCCTCTAGAAAAAGAAGAAGAGGAGTGAGGTAGATATCCTCACACTGCTGGTTCATCATCTAGAAGAGGTGGACCCCATCACTGATAATCTCATACCCATGGTTGTGAGAAGGAATGATAAAAAGAAAAGTCATGTTCAAAGAAAGATTACTCAGTAACGGGCAGTGAAAGAAGATGACCTTGATACTGTTATGGTCTACATGACCGGGGCTAGACAAGGCAAGCGCTTTGCTAGACTCATGGCCAGAAGTTCAAACCCCATCGAAAGTTGTTAAGTTCATGAATTTGCATATTTATGCATCATTTTAGGATGAATTAGGGGTTTTATTTGGTGAATTGCATCATTATTCATTTAATTCCATCATCTCATGCATTTTCACCTAGAAACCTGAACTTTTATATTTTTCATATATTTTCTGCATTAACTTAGAACATTATGCAATTTTTCTTCGAAGAGTCCCAGTTGGAGTAAAACTCTATCCGGATGGGTCCCACTTCAATATGGGCTCTTTAGTGTTTGATGTATTGAATTAGAATGTGCAGAAAATGAGAATTGCAGGCCTCTGTCACGGAACCACTTTCAAGCATACATAGTCATCCTGGGCCCTACATTGCTAAATTGAAGCTTAAAAAGAAGTAAATTAAATAATTCACCACGTGGACCCCACATACAAGCCATGTGCAAATCAATGAAAGGAGGGGTCCACTCATCATGTCAATTGAAGAGTCCTAACTACAGTAGAAGACTTCTCGTAGGGCCCACTGTTCAAGCATATGAAACGTCCCACATGGCAGGGTCCGCAGTTGTTGCAGACTTGAAATTATTAATGGATAATTCAAAGAGTAAAAGTTTGATTGGAATAAAAGAAGAAGAGTTTGAATCATCCACATCTGATATCCTTTCAAAAATGAAAGTTGTGCAGAGATAGAGTTCATTACAAATCAAATTTTAAAAGTTAATCCCGTTTTTCTCAGGATAACTCATCTTCAAATAACCATAACTTTCAATCCGACCGTCGGATCGATGTAATTTACCTACTGTTGGAAAGCTTGTTCAGAGTAGATGTCCGTGGAGCCCAAGATTGTGCAAATCAGAGCTAAATCGACAAAGTTATGGGCCCGGAGATTTTCATATTCAATTTTAGACGGGATTGCACTAAAATCCACACCGTTGATAATCCATTGCTGCATATCCCTTGTGGGACCCCATCTCAAGATTAGCCAAGCCATCCAGAGGTTTCCAGAAGCTTCCATCTCATTCAAATTCAAAAAGGATAAAGAGATATACCTTATCAATGAAGATAAACCAAATCTGCAGAGAAGGTGTCCAGATTCAATGTATCTGTAAGATAACCGGGAATTATAAAAGGAACCAAAAGAAAGCATACGGGATACTCACCCCCACTTGGACGTCCACTACTCTCTCTCTCCTCTCTCTCTTCTTTTCCTAATTAATAGAATTAGAGTTATTTTTGGGTATTCTGGAGCCCTGTTCCAGAACTAGGTTAGAAGAGTGTGAGAGAAGATTGTAATTGCCATGAAGTTCTCAATGAAAATCACATCTTTTGCAATGGAGGAGTAGATCCCTGGATCAGAGTATCAGATGAAGTTAAGTGTTTCTTATCATTAATCTATGTGATATTTTTGTCTCTTGCGTATTAATTATAATAATAAATCTGCCTTCTGTCATTGACAACCTATGCTATTTAATTTTTTTATTTGAACAATGCTTTAATCATGTATGTTTTCTTAATAGATTATTCTTAGATTGAAATTCTTTGATAATCTATCTTTGATTAATATGTGATATTTAGTTAAGTTCATAATTTCATTAGGTGAAGGGGATTTTTGCCTTAAATAAATTGTGGAAAATTGTGCTCTTTGATAGACAAATTATCCGAATCAGAAACATTGATTTGTTTCTGATTTGAAGGATTTTTTGGACAAATTTATTTTATCAATTGCATAGAATGATGGTGGGATTACTTAATGGATTCATGATATTCTGATATGCTTTTTATCATATCTTATTTCTGCACTTTAGATCTAGAATTTTGTCAATTTTATTATTGTTTCTTTTTATCTCTCTTGTCATTATCATTGATAAAAAAAAAAATCAGATTTTAAATTTTAACTTAGTAGTGCTCCCTGTGGGATCGACCTGTAATTGACACTGTCTCAACAAGACAACTGTGCACTTGCAGTATTAAAGAATTGAATTTAAAATCACATCAAAAGTGAAGAATCAGATAACTCCTCCAAAGGCCATGAAACTCCAGTCACAGATGAAGATGCACCTCCAATCAATAAAAACACAAGGGGCATGGATTTCTCAGTACTTCGGGTCATTGATGACAATGTTTCATTGACCACCCGAAGTCTCGAAAGCATCCCTTCACCCCATATTGGATCTAGCAAATAGCCCGTCTTCATGGCTAGGGAGACTAGCGCACTAGTAAATGTTAAAGAATGAGCTGAAGGCGAAAACTCGGTGATAAAAATACGGATTTGGTTAAACAACAGAATGAGAGCCAAAATCGTTACTCAACTACAATTCCTCACGGAACGAATGATTGATCCAAACGATCATCCACTAGTGGCGACCCCATCTTCTTCAAATAAAAAAGACCCTCCTACATTTGGAACAAGAATTGATCAGATTACAACACAAATGCAACAGCTTTCACAAAGGTTGTCTAAGTAAGGTGGCTGATGGACTCGGCTCTTGCCTTCCTCTGCCTCGGGTCTGCTGGGGTCCGGTGGACGAAAAGCGGGCATCAACATTTTTTGCACGGGTATGCCAGATTTTTTTATTCTACTTGGAATTTAGAAATGGTGATCCGGAGATCCACCTTCACAAGTAGAAAGGAAATCCCAAGTAGAAAGGAAATCAAACTTTTTTCAAACTTTCCATTGCACATATATTTTTAAGAAAAGAGACAGATTTGAATGCCGTGAGAGGCGATTTTCTTTTGTTTACCGTGAAAGGCAGTTTTGTGCCGTAGGAGGCGATTTTATGTCGTGAAAGGCGATTTACAAATCTCATCAATAATGAAAGACAAGAATTGTGATTTTTTTGTCTCTTTAAAAAAAATACAAAGTACAATAGAAAAGTAAGAAAAGGAATCTAACTTCTCAGGAGATTGTGGGGACTCGTTCAGATCGACGGTCGTGAGTTATATATGGACTCCGCATCGTCCTTCAAATGAGAACACTTGATGTTTTGATTCTTTTGGCTTGGCTTGGACCTTAGATTTTTAGAGAATAACGACCAAGGGGAGGTCCTATATCCAATAAAAAACCAAGTAGACGGGTTGAAGAGCCGCGTCTAGGCCATGTTGAATTGAAGGATAGGGGACCTGGGGGGGTGCCCCCCAAGGGACTTCAATCACCTTGTGGTGTTTCTTGCAGCAGGGTTTCTTCAAAGTAGAGGAGCTTCTTTGCGTAAAGATTTCTTCGGGAATTTTCTTGTATTTTTCTGGACAATTTTGGACGATCTTTTCGGACCATTTCTTCTTGGAATGCTCTCCTATTTATAGGCCTTTGGTAGCCATTTATGAGGGTTTATGGGCTTTAATTGTCATAAGACCACGTAAAGGGAGGAGTTACAAGTTTTAATTCATTTATTTTGTAACTCCTTTTCTTTGGCTTCTAATTGGCCAGTGAAGAGTTAAGAGCATTTAATTGCTTTTAATCTCCATTATGGAAAGAGTTTCATAGTTTAAGTGCCATGAATCCTTTGACTTGTAACTCCTATTTGCTTGCTTCTGATTGGGCCGTCCAAAATAATGAGTTAATGACTGCAATAAGTTGCCATACACGGGTCAATTAACAACATTAAGTGGTCGCCAAGTCGCTCGAAGAGTAACGGGCCGCGACGCGTCTTTTGGAATTCTTCTGGCGATGATCATCGATGTATTTTCATGCTGATCAACGTTGGATACTATGCAATTTCAGACATTGATTGATACCAATGGGCTGGCAACATCTGTCCAATCGATTTCATGATCGGTCGGGCAGAAAGTGTGCTTTCTTAGTCGGCTGGTTGGTGATTTTAAAGCGTCAGATGATGATTCCATGATTTCGACGGTAGATTCGTGATGTTGACGAAGATCGGCAGATATTATGCTAAAAAAATCAGATTTTGGGAAAATCACACGGGCCAAATGACTCGAAATGCGAAAAGGGATGGAAAAACGCCCTTTCGGTAGAAATCCGGTGACCGGATTTCTAGGGTCGCCGGGGACCATTAGGATTTTTCCCCTTCCGGTCGCCGTTTCTCGACCTTTTTTCAGGCTTTTTTGGTTCTTCTTTCCCCTGTGTTTTTCTTGACATTTTCTCTCACTTATTGACTTGATTCTCCTGAAGAAAATCTGACGAGAAGCCATGCAAATCAGAACACAAAGTTTCCTATTTTTTGGAAAAGCCGAAGACTTTGTAGCCGATTTTCCGTCAAGAGTCGAAACTAGGTCAAATGATGTCGGAATGACCTGAAACTTGAGGTGAAGCTTCCTGAGCAATAGATAGGACCAACCATGGGCTTTTGTTTGAGTTTTGAAACCATTTGGGGTCCTGTCGATGCTAGACTTGATTTCACTGCGAGGAAGATGTCGAGCTTTGATGTACGGTTAACCGATGTCCGATTGACCTGAAATTTGACAAGGAGCCTATTGGTGTCATTTTGAGACGATCTGTTAGCTTTGATTTGGATGCCATGGTCTCGGGGAGCCCCACCATCGGGAGGCCTGATTTTGCTTCCGAGCATCAAAGTTGGGTCAAACATTGTCAGAATGACCTGAAATTTGACGTGTAGCCCTTTGGAGGCATGTAGAAGTCACCCATGTTCTTTGTTTGATGAGTGACAACCTCAATGGTTCTCGCCCCCCGAGAGGCTTGATTTTGTTGCTCGAAAGTTGATGGAGGGTTAAACGGTGTCGGTTTGACTTGAAATTTGACGTGGAGCCTTTTGGAGGTATTTTGAAAACATCCATAGGCTCTGATCGAAGATTTGATATCTTCGACACTGTCGCCGTCAGGAGCTCCTGCTCAGCCGTTAGAGGAGTGAAGTTAGGCCAAATGGTGTTGAAATGGCCTGAAACTTCATGCGTACCCTTCTTTTGGCTATTTTGAAGGATCTTGCAGTTTTTGTTTGATTCTGACAAGATGTGATGCTTGAAGCAGCATTGCCTGTTTGTAGTAGGATGTGGCTCCATGTAGCTTTTGATGTTGAAGAGGCAAAGTGACATTTTTTGTGTCAACAAATGCCCCCTCGAGGTACAGCGACGAATTGCATAGCTTTTGTAGTCGATGTGCCTCGAAAAAAACTTTGAAGGAGAGCTTCTGACTTAACCAAGAGTCTCTGAGCATTTTTCTTTTGATATAATAGCTTTTTAGAGTTTCCAAGGGGATTTTATGGTAGTGAAAGAGATCACATACCATCTCAAGGCAAAGTTTTGAAAATGACATTTGGATTGGGTTTTTGGGTTTTGGATTTTTCTTTTGGACCTTGTGAACATAAAGGCTTTATGTGGCGCATTAGGCGGTCAAGAAGGTTTTTGGTTTTTGACCTTGTGACCTAACAAGCTGGATGTGGCAGGTTAGGGGTCGGGTTTTGGATTTTGATTTTGGCCTTGTGACCTAACAAGCTATATGTAGCAAGTTAGGGGACCAAGATTTGGTTTTTGGTTTTGGCCTTGTGACCTAACAAGCTATATCAAAATTGGAATCGGAGTTTTAAATTGAATAAGCAAGAAAAATTAGAGATTTGAATCAAGAATCTTGGTCAAATACTTTTTGGAAATTTGGATCTCAACATAAAGTGCACAATTCTGCACATTGTTGTAGAAATTTCAGAATAGATTCCGAGTGAAAAGTTTGTGATTAGAAACCTGATCAAAACACATTATTTCTTTTTTTATGAAACTTGGGGAAATTAAAGTTTGATCATTGTACTTTAAAACCCCGGAATTTCTAGAAAAAATAATTTTGGAAAGATGGTAAACCAGTAGCTCAAACATGGCTGGTCGGACCCACCTGTATGTAGAATTTTTGCACAGTTTTAGTTTTTAGGTCACGTTCGTGCACTCATATCTCATTCGTTTTAAATTATTTTCCACTTCTGTTTTTTTTTTATTTGATTCATTCATCATTATAGTTTAAAATCCAACCATTAAACTCAGTTTTAGATTTAGATTAAGCGAAATCATGTATAAAAACAGCCCAGCGTATTAGTTTTCCAGACTTAGACTTTTTTTTTTTAGCTTCACATAGCACGCATTGCATTACCAACTTTCTAACTTTAGAATTAGTTTCTAATTTTGTGTTTTAGATTATTTAGATAATTTCCAGAAATAAAAGACCTTTCTAATTTTTGTTAATTGAAGATTTTAACTTAGGAAGTTTCTTAAGGTTCGGAAATTCTAACATAAGGTATGATTGACTTAATGCTTTCTAAATTTCTTATGATTTGAAAATCTTTATTTATTTGGAATGTCCTTAACTTTTGGGAGTTGATTAACTTGGTGAAAAAGTAGGTTATTTTCTTTTTGATTGATTTGATTTGTTACCAATCTTCAGGTTTTGATTAATTTGGTTTTTATTTAGGTTTATTTTGTTTCTAATTAACTTCTTTTTTTAATTTTTGGTAAGTTTTATTTTTGGATTGTTTCTAATTTGATGATCTAATTTGTGTGTTCTTTTGTAGCAACTTGTGATTTTATTTTTGATTAAGTTTTTAGGGATTTTTATTTTTGGAAATGTATTTAATTTAAAGTAGGAATGATGAATGTACTTTTCTATTTTATCAGGCTAAAATTAGATTTTATTTAGGGCAGGTGACAAAGTTGGAAAGCCTTATTTCTAAAGCTCCCTGTAGATTGACCTGATCTCACCAATTTTATTACTGCAATCGCACCTTACACTTAAGGTCCGGTCAAGTTTTTGGCGCCGTTGCCTGGGAGCGTCATATAAGGCAACTTTTCTAACTTTCCTTATTTACATTTCTTTTTAGGTGTGCTATTTTTGGCATCTTTCTAGATATAGGAGGTGCATGCATGGAATGTTAAACCGTCCTAAATTGGATTAGGAGATTGCATGGATTGCTAATTAGAAAGGACACATCATTGATTTTTTACAAACTTCCTAAGAATTGGCAAAGTTACTTTATTTCCTAACTTGTTTTAAGTCCTTTTGGAAGAAAGTAAACCGAAAGTGACCTAATTGTTGTCCTCGATCATCTCAGTACCGAAGCAAAGCCTTGTCCAGAGTGTGGAAACAGTTAGACTGTTCTACGTAAAAGTCCTTCAAACAGGTCCATTCGTGATCCTACCCTTACTTTGGGGCTAAACTGGCCGGGTTGGTTTCATAGGGCCGGATTAGTGAACCTAGGGAAACTTTTCAACCTTAGGATA
This sequence comes from Persea americana, assembly GCA_029852735.1. Taxonomy (NCBI): domain Eukaryota; kingdom Viridiplantae; phylum Streptophyta; class Magnoliopsida; order Laurales; family Lauraceae; genus Persea; species Persea americana. The sequence goes on along the minus strand of CM056816.1, from coordinate 29,394,930 downwards.
TAAACTCAGTTGTTTCTTGTGTAGGCTAGGTTTTTTTCATTTATCTTTCAAGAATAAAAGAATACCAAAAATCCAAAAAGAAAGTACAAGCCCTCTCCAACTTGCTCACACCATTTGTGCATGAGCAAGAAGTCCAGTTGGCAAAGAGACTCAGCGCATCGGTTACAAAGAAGAGAGTCCCCAATCAAAGAACTTATAAGAATCTACGACTCTCCTCAATCTCTAAGTCCATCGAGATTGTCTAACATGTCGAGTGGCTTCGGTAGCAACCCCAACAGTGGGGGGCATGCCGCAAATCCAAATGGCGTGGGGAGGTGAACTAGCCACCAAGGAAATTATGTGATCTTTTGAACCTAGCACGACATACCACACCATCGTGCATTGTGTTACCCACCATTGTGGGTCAATATGAAATAAAGCCTGGTATGATCCAACTTTTACCCAAGTTTCACGGGCTAGAATCTGAAAGTGCATATTTACATTTGAGGGAATTCAATGAAGTATGTGCTACACTTCAACTGCAAAACGTGGTGCCAGATGTGGTCAAACTCAAATTATTTCCTTTTTCTTTAAAGGAAAAGGCTAAGGCTTGGCTCCACACACTTAGGCCTAATTCAATTGATACTTGGAATGCTTGTGTCACCAAATTCCTGAAAAAGTTCTTCCCACAGCACAAAACCAACACCTTAAAGAAGGAAATCATAATGTTCAGGCAAAATCAAAAAGAGCCCTACTTTAAGTGTTGGGAATGCTTCAACGAGTAGATCCTTGCATGTCCACATCATGGGTATGAAACACACTGTCTCATTGAGATCTTCATTGAAAACCTCACTACTGAGACGCTTCAGTTTAATGAGATGATGTGAAATGGTCAATTTGACCAAAAAACACCAGATGAAGGGTGGGAATTTTTGGAATTAATGGCAGAAAATGCACAAAAATAGGCCTCCTCTGAGGGGGTAGATCATTCCAGGGGTTTGAATCAGTCTAAGGGTGGAGGTCTATATCATATGAACAATCATATAGACATCCAAGCCAAACTTACGGCACTCACGAGAGAAGCTGAAGCCTTGAGACTTGGAAAGAACAAGGATACAATCATGGTTCGTGGTATTTGTTCTTCCGAAAATCATATGTTGGTAGATTGTCCAACTGGACTTGCCTTATAAGAAGCAATTCAGGAACAGGCTAATGCTTTGAATTCTTTCCAAAAGCCATTCAATGCAAATACCATAGGGAACACGTACAATCCTTCGTGGCGGAACCACCCAAATTTCAGTTGGAGGAACGAACTAAGTGCTACTCCTAAGTATAATCCCCAAAGACCATCAAATTCTAGTGCATATGTGAATCCACAGCATAATACATCTTATGCACCACAGGCCCAGAATAGGTCATTGGAGGAATCACTCAATACACTGATACAATCTCAGCAGCAGTTTATGCAGAGCCTGCATAATAACCAACAGGCTATTCTATACAATCAACGGGCTATCAAAGGTTAGAAACCTCTGTCGAGCAAATCAAACGTAACCTTCAAGGTCAGGTGAAAGGAACCTTTCCTGCCCAACCCCTGTCAAACCCTAAAGGCCAGTTTGAAGTGTCCGACGTAACTAACCCTAACTATCAGGAGCACGTTCAGGCTGTCACTCTACAAAGTGGCAAATACCTTCTAGATATTCCGAAAAAATGTAAACAACATGTCTCCTCGGATTCAAATGAGAAAATTGAGAAAGAAAAGGATAGCACTAATGCAAAGACTGCTGTTGACACTGAAAAAGGTCCTGACCCCATGACTATCAAACCCATTGCCCCTTAACCTCTAAGGTTAACCCATCCTAGACAGAAGATCCCAAATCAAGAGATTTTGGATGTTTTCAAAGAAGTTATGATCAATATTCCTCTGCTGATGCCATTAAACAGGTCCCCACCTATGCTAAATTCTTGAAAGATCTTTGCACTGCTAAGTATAGGGTTCATGTTCCAAAGAAATCGTTTCTCACTAAGCAGGTAAGTGCATACCTGACTCAAACCACTCCTCCAAAATAAAAAGGTTTAGGATGCCCCCACCATCTCATGTGTTAATTGAAACCACCGGATAGGTCAAGCTTTGCTAGACCTTGGAGCGAGTGTAGATCTATTACCCTACTCAGTCTATGAGCAACTGAGGCTTGGTGAGTTAAAACCAACCAGACTATAAGTACTTTTCAACTCGCTGATTGATCTGTTAAGAAACCGAAAGGGGTAATAGAAGATGTTTTGGTATAGATTGAGCACTTTTACTTCCCAGTGGATTTTTACGTGCTAGACACTGAGCTAGTACGGAATGAAAGTGATGAAATTCCAGTCACTTTGGAAAGACCATTCTTGGCCACTTCAAACGTATTGATCAATTGCCGGAGTGGAAGGCTCAAATTGTCTTTCGGGAACATGACCTTGGACCTCGATATCTTTCAAATGTGCAAACAATCGAAGGATTGCGAAATTGACTACCATGATGTGGATTTTATTGATACATTGGTTGAGGATGATCTTAAGGAGTGCATTAACTCCCATGTTGTGCTACTCTTGACTGGAGAGAACATGGGCTATCTTGAGGACTTTCAAGATGACACTGTTGAGAAAGCCCATGCAATATGGAAACCCCATTTTTAGGAGCTTGTATAATCTGGTACGCCAACTCTTCCATCTCAGGTGAATCCACCCAAGCTTGAGTTGAAGCCCCTCCCATCGAACCTGCGATATGCTTACCTTGGGGATGAAGAAACATATCCTGTGGTTATTTCTTCGCTTCTTACTGAGGACCAAAAAGGGCAACTGTTGAAAATACTCAAACAACAGAAAAGTGAAATTGCCTGGAATGTGGCAGATATTAAGGGAAATTGACCCTTTAGTGTGTACACATCGCATCTACCTTGAAGAAGATGCTAAACCATGTCGACAGATGCAACGCCGGCTCAATCCTACCATGTAGGAAGTGGTAAGGGCTAAGGTGCTTAAACTCCTGGACGTGGGTATCATCTATCCAATCTCGGATAGTGAATGGGTCAGCCCTACCCAGGTCATCCAGAAAAAAGCTGACGTTACTGTAGTTAAGAACGCTCAAGATGAACTTGTCCCCACCCAAGCACCCACAGGGTGGAGGGTTTGCATAGACTACAGAAAATTAAATGCAGTCACACATAAGGACCACTTCCCTCTACCCTTCATGGACCAGATTTTGGAAAGGGTAGCTGGCCACCAGTATTACTGCTTTCTAGATGGATATTCCGGGTATAACCGGATCAAAATCGCCCTGGAAGACCAGGAAATGACCACATTCGCATGCCCCTTCGTTACCTTCGCTTATCGGCGAATGCCTTTCAGGTTATGTAACGCTCCTGCAACATTTCAAAGATGTATGCCAAGTATTTTCAGCGATATAGTGGAGCGAATTCTAGAGGTCTTCATGGACGATTTCTCTGTGTTTGGTGATTCATTTGAGGACTGTTTGAGCAACCTAGAAAAGGTCCTCACTAGTTACGAAGAAAAGAACCTTGTGCTGAATTAGGAAAAGTGCCATTTCATGGTTCGCCAGGGAATTGTCCTTGGTCACATTGTGTCGGAAAGAGGATTGGAAGTTGATAAGTCCAAAATAGATTTGATCGCCAACTTGCCCACACCCAAAACCATATGAGATGTTAGATCATTTTTAGGGAATGCAGGCTTTTACAGGAGGTTTATAAAAGACTTTAGTTCCATATCCAGACCTCTCTATAACTTGCTTTCCAAAGAGGGGGAATTTAATTGGACTGAGGCATGCAAAGAATAATTTGATAAATTGAAAAGCACGCTGACGTCCACACCGATTATGCAGCCTCCATATTGGACTTTGCCCTTTTAGATTATGTGTGATGCCAGTGATTATGTAGTTGGGGCTATGTTAGGGCAACGTAAGTGATGGACCTGTCTTTTTCTTTCTTGCATTCCTCCGTCCCGGGTCCGCCGGGGTGGGCGGGGCGAAGAGAAAAAAAAGAGCAAGCATCAACATTTTTTTTTTGTACGGGTATGCTAGATTTTCTATTCTACTTGGAATTTGAAATAGTGATCCAGAGATTCACCTTCACAAGTAGAAAAGGAAATCAACTTTTTTCTAACTTTCCATTGCACATATATTTTAAAGAAAGAGACAAAATTTTTAATGCCGTGAAAGGCGATTTTCATTTGTTTGCCGTGAAAGGCGGTTTTGCAGTGAAAGGCGGTTTTGTGCCATAGAAGGCAGTTTACAAATCTCATCAAAATGTAAAGACAAGAAATGTGATTTTTATGTCTCTTTAAAAAAATACACAATACAACAGAAAAGTAAGAAAAGGAGTCTGACTTCTCAAGAGATCGTGGGGACTCGTTCAGATCGACGGTCGCGAGTCATGTATGGGCTCTGCCATCGTCTTTTAGATGAGAACACTTGATGCTTTAGTTCACTTGGCTTGGCTTGGACCCCAGATTTTTAGAGGACAAAGACCAAGGGAAGGTCCTATATCCAATACAAAAAGGGTAGACGGGCTGAAAAGCCGCATCTAAGCCATGTTGGATAGAAGAAGAGGGTGAAACCTTGGGGGGTGGCCCCCCAAGAGACTTTGATCACCTTGTAGTTCTTGCAGCAGGGTTTCTTCAAGGCAGGAGAGCTTCTTTGTGCAGAGAATTCTTCAGGATAGTTTTCAGACAATTTTTCAGGACCCCTTCCCTTTAGAATGACCGCCTATTTATAGGCTTTTGGTGGCCATTTTTGGTGGCCATTAGGAAGGAGGGTTTTATGGGCATTAATGGTATTAATGCTCCATGATGGGAGGAGTTACAAGATTTAATTTCAGAATTTTGTAACTCCTTTTTCTTGGATTTTGATTGGCCGATGGAGAATAATGGACATTTAATCTCTATGATGATGGGAGTTTTATGATTAATTACCATGATTAATCTCCATAATGATAGGAGTTACATGGTTAATTGTAATGATCAATTGGACTTGTAACTCCCATTTGCTTGCTTCTGATTGGGCCGTCCAAAATAATGAGTTAATGACTCTAATAAGTTGTCATAAAAAGGTCAATTAATAGCATTAATTGGTCGCCGAGTCGCTTGAAGAGTCGCGGGCCGCGCCGCGTCTTTTGGAATTCTTCTTGCGATGATCATCGATGGATCCGTACGTTGTTTGACGTCGGATGACGATGCAAATTCAGACATTGGTTGACACCAATGGGCCAGCAACATCTGTCCAGTCGAAATCACGATCGGTCGGGCAGAAAGTGTGCTTTCTTGGTCGGCCGGTTGGCGATTTCGGAGTGTCTAATGATGATTGAATGATTTCGACGTCGGATCCGTGATGTCGACGAAGATCGACGGATATCATGTCTCAAAAATCAGATTTTAAGAAAATCACAGGAGCCAAACTTCGCGAAACGCGAAAAGAATTGGAAAAACGGGCGTTTCAGCGAAAATCCGGCGACTCGGATTTCCAGGGTCGCCGGCGACCATAGGGCTGGCGACCATGGGCCAAGGTCGTCGGCGACCTTGGACTTAGGTCCATTTTCCGGTCGCCTTCCGGTTGCCGTTTCTCGGTTGTTTCTCGGGTTTTTTCACTTAAGTTTTCTCCTGTATTTTTCCTGACATTTCTTCTCATTTATTGACTTGATTCCACTAAAGAAAACCCATCGAAAGGTTGTGCAAGTCAGAGCACAAAGTTTCCTATTTTTGGAAAAGCCGAAGACTCCGTAGCCGATTTTCCGCCAAGAGTTGAGACTAGGTCAAACGATGTCGGAATGACCTGAAATTTGAGGTGAAGCTTCTTGAGCATTAGATAGGACCAACCATGGGCTTTTATTTGAGTTTTGAAGCCATTTGGGGTCCCGTCGATGCTTGACTTGATTTCACCGTGCGGAAGATGTCGAGCTTTGATGTACGGTCATCCGATGTCCGATTGACCTGAAATTTGATAGGGAGCCTATTGGAGTCATTTTGAGACGATCCATTAGCTCCGATTTGGGTGTCATGGTCCCGGGGAGCTTCACCGCCGATAGGGTTGATTTTGCTTTCGGAGCGTCAAAACCTGGTCAAACGTTGTCGGAATGACCTGAAATTTGACGTGCGGGCTTTTGGAAGCATGTAGAAGCTACTCATGTGTTTCGTTTGATGAGTGGTGGCATCGGAGGTTCTTGCCGCCGGGAGGCTTGATTTCGCCGTTCGAGAGTTGATGGAGCGTCAAACGGTGTCGGTTTGACTTGAAATTCGACGTGGAACCTTTTGGAGGTATTTTGAGACCATCCATAGGCTCTGATAGAAGATTTGATGTATTTGACACTGTTGCCGCCGGGAGCTCCCGCTCAGCTGTTGGAGGATTGAAGTTAGGCCAAATGGTGTCGAAATGGCCCGAAACTTCATGTGTATCTCTCTTTTGGCTATTTTGAAGGATCTTGCAGTTTTTGTTTGATTTTGACAATATCTGATGCTTGAAGCAGCTTGCCTATTTGTAGTAGGATGCGGCTCCGTGTAGCTTTTGATGTTGAGGAGGCAAAGTGACATTTTTTGTGTCAACGGTAAGGATAGGAAACCTTACGTAATTTCTTATGCAAGTAGGAGCTTGAATAGTGCACAGATCAACTATTCAACCATTGGGAAAGAATTGCTGGCAGTGGTCTTCACACTTGGCAAGTTTCGGTCCTACTTGATTGGATCCAAGATTACTGTCTTCACTGATCACTCTGCGCAAAAGTACCTTCTCTCAAAGAAGGATGCTAAGCCCAGACTCATTAGATGGATCCTCCTACTCTAAGAATGTAACTTAGAAATTAAGGATAAGAAAGGAGTAGAGAACGGTGTGGCTGATCATCTATCTAGGCTAGTTTTTTCCGACACCATTGAACCGACACCGATCTAGGACAATTTTCCAGATGAACATCTTTTTGTGGTACATCAATCCCCTTGGTACGCTGATATCGCAAACTATCTTGCTACAGGCAATACTCCTGACCATTGGACCAAGCAAGATAGGAATTCTTTCTTTTCTCAGGTTCGATATTTTTTCTGTGATGATTCATATCTGTTTAAATACTGCCCAGACCAAATAATTAGGAGATGCGTGCCGGATAATGAGTTACACAATGTCATCTCCTTTTCTCATACACAGGCATGTGGGGGCCACTTTTCAAGTAAAAAGACAATTCATAAGATTCTTCAAAGTGGTTTCTATTGGCCCACATTGTATAAGTATGTTTACAATTTTTGCAAAGCCTATGATCGCTGCCAGAAGTTAGGCACAATTTCCAAAAGAAACATGATGCCACTGAATCCCATTCTGATAGTTGAGCTTTTTTATGTATGGGGCATTGATTTTATGGGTCCATTTCCTCCGAGTTTTGGTTATATCTATATCGTAGTTGCTGTAGACTATGTGTCCAAGTAGATAGAGGCTATTCCCTGCCGCGAGAATGATTCTAAAACAGTCTAGAAATTTCTGAAAGAAAACATATTTTCTCATTTTTGTACTCCACGAGCCATCATCAGTGATTGGGGTTTACACTTTTGCAGTCGGGCATTTGAAGCCCTGACGAAAAGTATGGGATCACCCATAACGTGTCTACCCCTTATCACCCACAGACCAGTGGGCAAGTGGAAGTGTCGAATCGGGAAATTAAAAGAATATTGGAGACTACAGTAAGCCCTAATCGGAAAGATTGGTCAATGAGATTGAATGATGCTTTATGGGCTTACCGAACTGCTTTTAAAACTTCATTCGGAATGTCTCCCTACCGGCTCATCTATAGGAAAGCATGCCACCTCTCGGTGGAACTGGAACACAAAGCTTATTGGGCCATTAAGCAATTTAACTTTGATATGGATAAAGCTGGCAACAAGAGGAAACTATAATTAAATGAATTGGATGAGTTGCGCAAGGAAGCCTATGCAAACTCAAGAATTTATAAAGAGAGGACCAACATCTTTCATGATAAAAACATTCTATGAAAATCCTTTCACCCTGAGTAGAAGGTCTTCCTTTATAATTCTAGGCTTCATTTATTTCGTGGCAAACTTAGCTCCCGTTGGACTGGACCATTCATTGTAAAAGAAGTGTTTCCATACGGCGTTGTTAAGATTTATGATCCCAAGGATGGCCAGACGTTCAAAGTCAATGGCCAAAGATTGAAGCCATTCTTGGAAATTGCGCTAGCTGATGAGGAAGAAATTCCTCTTGATGAACCTGTCTACCAGGATTAGTCGACCCTAGATCTGACAGTGGCCCATTGCTGTGTATATTATGTATACTTACTAGTTTAGGTTTTATCCCGTTATTTTTGTTGTTTTGTCTAACATTGGTATCGCGACCCCAGACCGAGATCTGGGCCCGTGAGGTTTGTTAATGGTGGGTTATGTCACGCCCTCAAAAGTGAAACCAGGGTTATGCGTGAGATTAGGGCTAATTAAAAATTTTCCAACATTAATCAAATGCAACCTGACCCCAATCATGTCCCATAGGATCGAGGTCCACGGTGAGGTATAAATAGTTCCTCGGTAAAACATAGCGGAATATCATAATAAACAAATGGTATAATATAACATTTCAGAGTATGCACCACTTCATTTTCTATAGTTTAAGTTTAGCAACAGATAACAAAAGCATATTAATTAATGGCTTCTATCAAAACCTAAGCCAAAGGAAGAATAAATACAAACTAACCAAAGTATGAAGGCACTCGTGTGCTGGCCAAGACGACAATACCATCGTCACACAACTCGTACTCACCATTATGCTAAACTGCCTGAAGCGACGCCTCCACTTTCCCAAAGGTAGGTGTACCTGGTACCTATGCATCAAGTGCAGCATCAGACACGATGGTCGGCATGTAGATATAAATATAAAACATCAATAGATATGCAGAACGAATCAGAGTAAATGATAGACAAGATCATAAAACATACATAGCATCCTGATAGTAAGAAGTGCATAGCATTCGAATCATAATCAATCGAACATAAACATCTAACAAGATAGGTGGTCCACATATGCTAATCACCACAGGATATTATCACTGCCCTCCTAACTTGAACCGAGTTGTGGTAGAGAGAACGCACGGGAGAATAGCCCGGCCAAGCAGAAGTGGATACATGGGGAACAGACAAACAAACAAACTTCAGAATCATCCCATAAACAGTAGTATCCGATGGTGTACATCCATCACAGAAATCATGATCTGCAGTCGCTCTACAGTAACAGTCCAATCATGGTGGTGCCCCAGCTGTGTCGAACGGTACAGCTGAGTGGTGCCTGACACAAGAGTCCTAAATAAACATCAGTGAGAGCTAGGCTTTCTTGCGTGAACAAGATTCATCAGAATGATAAAGGAACTACTACTTTTCATCAAATCAGAGTCAAACAAACAAACTTCCTTCAAAATATCAGTACCATTAGCAGTCCTCTTTAAGCCTTTACAATCAAAGCCACCTAGCCTCAACACCTCATTCAAACTTCAGAACAAACGGAACATCAAAGGGGATCCTAAGTCCATCATCTAAGTTCTTCATATGATCCCAAACAAAATAAAGTAAACAAGGCGAAGGAACATGTTCATGACATGTAGATAAAGTACCAAACGGTACAATTCAGAATCATAAGCGATAGACAATCCAAACCTAAGCATAGTGTTATTCCGAAGCATTGTACAATCATACTCAGTCTACGAGAGGAATTAGGGTTCGCGATACCCAAACAAACAGTCTTCGTGCATAGATAAAAAGGAGTTATCCCGTTGTCCCATACCATTCAAGATTGAGATAGGTTGAACCCGATACAACCGGAATAACCGTGAGAAAACATCGGCTCAAAACATTCTCACGCATAGTCAAATGAGTCATCAAAAGAGGTAGCCAAGGTCCCACCTAAGTCCATCCAGTTCTAAGTCAAAGAGGCCTTTAAGAAAGAACCCCAGTTCATCCGGTCGACCTCAAACAGGGTCGGTCGACCTCCTCCATAGCCGGTCGACATCCGGTCGACCGGGTATACAGTCAGTGTTAAAACATAAATGAGAATTGGCTAAGTTGTAGGCTTCAGGAAGCCTAACTATATACCAGTGTTGCCGGTTGACCGGGTGAACCCACTCGGTCAATCGCCTGGCTTCAGAAAAACAGAATTAAGCTTCTGTAACCGAACTGAGTTGGGGAGAAACTCCATTCTCATCCACACCTGCAGACAAACACAAGAATAGGGCATTGCCCTCTCCACATACATCCAATACCCCCTCTCATCAAGTCCATTCAAACTAACATCCAATCCAACCAATCTAATCATCCAATTAAGAATCCATTTCATTAAACATATAAATCTAATTATCATGTTTTCCAAAATCGAAGACATCAACGAGCATGTGGTCATCTAAATCATCATCAATCATCAAATCAAAGGAGAGACAAACATATCCAAGCATATATATAAATATCTACTTGCCTTTCATTGAAATTGCCCAAGTCCATAAGCACTAGCTCAAAGCCCAACAAGCCAAACCTAAGGGATAAATAACAAAATAAAACTAATTAAATATAAAATCAATAGAGGGGAAGCTCTAAGCTACCAAACACACTACTACACCCAAAGTATGTTAATCCAAACCTAAGGAGGGGAAGGACTTACCAATTAGATGGGTGGATGGAGTGGTGGCTTGCAAATTGGAGATGTATGAGCTCGCTGGGTCCATGCGAAGATGATGGTGATGATAGGAGGTTGTGGGGCTACCTCTTAGATCCATTCTAGTTAGGTGGGTGAGAGAGATTGAGAAAGATAGAAAAAGAATTGAAATTGAGATGGGGAGGTTGTGGGGCCCACTTGATTGGTGGCCCAATGGTGCATGGTGGTCCACTGAGCAAAGGGGGGGAAGAAAGAAATCAGAAATAAAGGAGGAAGGAATGAGAGAAAGAAACAGGGAGAGAGAGACAAATCGTTGGAGAGAGAGTATCAGGAAAGAGAGAATGAAATAGAGAGAAAGAGAGAGAGAATGGAAAATGGTGAAATGGGTGAGTGGAAAGTCAACTCACGTTGATAGTGAGTGTAGAGAGAGTGAAATGGGTTGGTGAGATGAGAGAAATTGGTGAGATGAAATGGGTGATGGGTGATCCACGTTGGCAGGGAGGCTGAGAGAGAGAGAGAGAGAGAGAGAGAGAGAGAGAGAGAGAGAACAAAGAAAGAAAGAGAAACATAGAAGGGAGGAAGAAACAGGGAAAGAAAGAAATGAGGAAAGGAGAGAAATGGATTGGTGGGGCAGTGGCTGAGGTGAGGGAGAGATGAGTGAGAAAGGAGGAAAAGAAAAGGGGAAAAAGAGAGAGAGGTGGGGCGACAATGAGCTGGGAGGAGGGAGAGAGATGGATGGGAGATGAGATGAGAGAGTGGAGAAGGGAGAAGAGTCCGGTGGTGGTGGTGATCGCCGGCGGCGACGGCGTCTGGCGGTGGTGAGGCAGCAAACGTGAGGGAGGGAGAGAGAACGAGAGAGATGAGAGAATGAGAGGAAGAACTAGAGAACGAGGGGGTGGCTGCTGTGTTGGAGTGGAAATGAAAAAAGGGTGGTCCATCGTGACCTAAAAGAGGGGATGGGAAATGGGGAGGAAAGTAAGATGAAAATGGGTGGGTTTGACTTTTTGGGAAAATTAATAAAATAAGTTTAGATGGGTTTGGGTCAGGTCAGGTTTTGGTCGGTTCGAGGGTCCGGATCGGAATGCAATAGAAGGATAAAGTCCGTGAAATTAGGTAATCTACCCGATGGTGCCAAAATCTCGAAAAGTGCAAAAATACTAAAAGACCTCGAAACTTTCCGGAAATAGCCACACACACTCCTACTGTACCCAAACAGGCTCGGATCTCAACTCAACGTCACACACGCAATCTTAACGATTAATTGGTCCTGTTTGGCTTATAAACGAGCTTAATTATCTAAAAGCACAATTAACTAAACTAATTACAGCCTTGGAATTCCGGGATGTTACAGGTTACAACAATAAACATATGAATACACTCATTTAATTTCCCACAAGTTTCCACAGTGAGGATTTCACACACACTCACAATTCATACACGTTTGTGCGGAAGCGTGTAGCAAATCAAATTCGTAATCCATTTCACCATTTTAAAACTGATAACAAATATACTAACATGACGTCAGAGTAAGCAAATACTCCATTGGTATTCCCAAACTATAAGCTTAGAAGTTTATACAAAATGTGAGTTGATTTAAACATTTCCTAAAAATAATGACCAACAAAGGTCAGTACAACCAAAAGAATATTCCCAAATATGTCAATCTAAACTCCCAAAATGTATGCATCTCAAAGCTCGACCCAATGTCTAGATGACATTGTTAGCTTGCCATTCGATCACACGTTATGTCTCACCGGTCGCCTCCTCCGGCTCCTCCTCAAAGGCAACGGGTCAGGACCTGAGTACCACAAAAATGGGTCAGACACGACGGTCTGGCAGGTGGGTGAATAGATATACCAATAAAGAAAGCACAAAGCATATTTTAGAAACATATTGAAAATCTGTCAAAGTAATCATTTGCCATGAAACAGGATGCATTCTTTGTTTACAACACATATGCAATATAAAACATGTGGGGTAATCAAGGGACAGAAACTAACAAGATGGCAACCACACGTAAGCTAAATCCTCCATCACTAATGTGATGAGAGCACACTAAGGGTGTTAGTCTTGGACACGCGAAGTGACGAGAAACAACTATATACATATATACATATACTGAGAAAAACCACGGCCGCGGAACCGGGTGACAAAACAAAATTCAGACTCAGATTGCAGTTGACAGAAGTTAAAGAGGGACTCCAAGTCGGTGGATCAAATCGACAGGGTCGTCCGAGCTTAGTGTTGCCGACTCATAAGTCAAAACGCATTCAAAACACATACATATCTAAAAAGGTGAGTAACACCCAAAACAGACTAAATAAAAAGGGCTTGTGAGCACATTTACCACAATAGTGTCATTAAAATGCGTAAGGCTGACAAAAGTTCATAATACGAATTTTAGTAGCCAAAAGTGTCATTTGCATTAACACAAGACGACTGTCTGAAACAATGAAATTCAAATAAAAACTAACTTGATGGATCTCTGCGTAAATCTGGACCATGTATCGAGATCTCAGGATTTGAACAATATGTATAAGAGTCTCGTATGTCGGTTTAATCATTCAGTTGGTACTCATTAAGATTTGGAGACATTCTAAGATCCCTATACAATCGATAAGTCCTAAAATACTCAATACATTTCCAGAATGGGATACTTTCTAAATCAAACTCCTTATATCATCCCCTAGGCCTTCCCAAGGCGTTAGTACATCAAATCAATCCAACTGAACCGTTAGTACATCAAATCAATCCAACCGAACCTTAAAACACCCTTCTTGAAAACACTAGGAAAGACCCAAGAATTTTGCACAGTTCGCTCAAGCGGACAAGGGGTTCGCTTGAGCGAAGGGCTTTCTGAAAGGGTTCGCTTGAGTGGACATGGGTTAGCTTGAGCGAACTAATCCGAGTCAGGAAGGTTCGAGTCAAGGGAAAAGTGTCTCAAGCGATTTAGTCTCTGGAAGGGGATTGCTCGAGCGACCTAGCTTCTAAAAGAGTTGGCTCGAGCGAACTGGGAGGTTGGCTCGAGCCACCCGGTTTCTATAAGGGGTTCGCTCAAGCGAACTACTTCAGAAACTGCACATCTCAATAGTTTAGGCCTCATCTCCACTTCACTCATAAACATATTTGAAGCCACCATTTAATACAATATGCATGGCATTCCAACCTACTCAAACCACATTCACTTCCTCCAACAACCATCCACTAAAACTCACAATTCCCATTAAATTCCAACCTCATGCAATGCAAGAAACAACCATCATTAATGAATAACATAAATGACAAAAATACAAATTCTAATACACAAACCTTAAGAAAGCAAAAGCTCATCCATATGCACATTTATAAAGCATTATGAACCATAGAAAACATAAGAGAGAAATAAATCATAAAACCCACATTTTTCCATAAAACAAGAAATCATTCAAATAATCTATTCATCCACTGGCCTTGGCTCCAAAATTAGCTAATCAAGCTCTAATCACACTCTCCAAGCTCAAATCACTAATCTACACAAAAAACCCCAAAAAATAAGCCTATTACAAACCCTAACATGGGCAAATCAAGAAATAAGAGGATGGAACTTTCAATAATGGAGATAAAGCTCCTCTAGGACTAGAAGAACAATAATCTAGAAGATGAAGAAGTTTGCTTACATGGAAGGTCCTCTAATGAGGAAGGGTAGCTCAAAGGAAGCCCTAGAATGCTTGGTTTCTTCTATAAATTGTATCAAATGAAGCCTTCACGGAGAGAAAGAGGATGGTGATATCCATTTTCCTTTTTGCATGAGTTTTGTGGTGGGTTGGATATGAAGAAGCAAGAAGAAAGCAAGAGGAACCCTAGGGCTGGAACTCCTTCCCTAACTCATTGAAATGTTGCAAGAAAAGGGAAAACGGGAAGAAGAGTCTCCTTTTATAGAGAATGGAGGTGGGTCCCTCTACTTAACACACTAAATGGGCTTAAAACATGTGTCTCCGGTCTTCGAACAAATTCGACGAAGAAGGAAGAATTGTTCATCGAAATTTTTAGTTTCCAAAAAGAAAATATTTCACGGGTTTCGGAAATATTGAAAATAGTGTCCAGATTTTGTGCAAATAGATTGTTTTACCTCTATCATTAGCAAAGTGGGGCCTCAAGGTCTCGAACGAAAACGCAGTGAGTACGAAAGTTGCAGAGATTAATAAAATAAATCAAACGGAGCAAAAATACGGATTTCCAGAATTATCAGATAAACCCCAAAGTCATTCAAAACACAATAAAGGAACCCCTAAAGGGCCCCACTTAATCAATAGGTTCTAAAAATAATCCAAAGCTATGTAAAAACTATTTTAATCCAATCTTAACCAAAATCCACTAATCTTACTTATAACTAAAGTACGTCTTAATTAGCACTAATCGGAAACTCTCGGGGCGGGGTTTTACATTTGGTCAGGGAACAGCTCGAACATATCCCAAGTGCTTTCTATACTTTACCCTCCATTACTTTTTATGTTCCTCATGTTTCATATGTTCATTGCATATCATTCCTTCAAACATCGAGGACGATTTTCATAACAGGTTGGGGGGGGGGGGGGTGTGGAACAAGCACACTTGTCCATCTTTAGACAAAAGTTTTACACAATTTGTTATTGATTTTTAGGTTTTGAAAAAAAAATCTGTTATTTTGTTGGTTCTTGGGAAAAAGGAAATTTCGAAAGGATTTTTATGAAACAAAGATACCTTGAACTTTGAAATTTTTGGTGCTTTGGGAAAATAAGCGAACAATGGCTTACTGTTTTGTTTATGGAAATGATTTTTGGAAAAGTGCTGAATTTTGATCCCTAACTGTTACACACTCTATATACATTTTTAAGGTTTTGAATATGAAGGTATGATTTCCATTTTCTTTGACGATTAGATTAAAAATATGATGGAAAACTGACCCTCGGTTTTACAGTTTCCCGGTTCATCTGGTTTTGTTGGCCACATAGCCGTTGAATTAATTCGGGCACATGGAAAGGGCTGCCTATTGTGGGGGGACCGTGAAGAAAAGGAAAAAAAAGAAAGAAAAAGAAAAAAAAGGTGTTGAAAAGAATAAAAAGTTGTGTGACTAGTTTGGGTTCATAGTCTTTTTAACTTGAGCCGGTAAGCCCGTAGGGGTATTAACTTACCTAGTGCCCTAAAGACATCTGTTTTGGGAGTTATTGGCCTAATACTCGTTACATGGGTTAATTAGAAAGCTTAAGGGACCCAGGCATTGTACTTTCACATGTGTGTGTTTGAAAAAAAAATTACGGGCTTTGAAAAAACAGTAGTACGAAAGCCATCGTGGTTGCCTTGAGAGGAATATTGTTTTTCTTTGCTAAGGTTAGGTCGCCCAGAATTTTGGATTGAAAATTGATTTCACGGGAATCTTGGTGGATCATTTGAGGCTTTATTAGCTTTTACGTATAAACACTATTTCACCGTGCATGATCAATTTAGTATGATTTCTAGAATTTCAGACTAAAAGCTGGGATTTGTGAACTGAATTTCAAATTGCCTTTGCATTGAAAACTCTGAGAATCGAGAACATCCAGTGTTTGTAAATTTTCTTTAGAATAAGTTCTTTTGATTTTGTTAGGTTTATACTAAGATTCTTCAAAAAAAAAAAAAAAAAAAAAAAAAAACCTGAATTTTGTCGGTAAATTCACTGCAAACCCTCACGAGGCACAACTCATCCACTAGGGGGAACCTAGGGGTTTAAGTGCTTATTGCATACGCTAAATGCAGTCAAGAGTGCCAGCGAAAGTGGTGTTGCAATCACTTTTTAGTTAGTTTTGTTACATTGCATTTAGATTAGATCTTAATAAAAGCCTCATATTTTTCGCAGTTTTTGCTAGGGGCTAGGAAAACGATAGTTTGGGGGGGGGGGGGGGGGGGGGGGTTGTGATGAGTCCTAAAAAGCATACATTTTCATACACATGTTGGGCCATTTTAACGGCTTATTGATATTAAAGATCTTCATTTAGTGTCAAATAATGTTTTTATGCATTTATGATTCATTGTAGTGCATTCATGCATAATTTACTCAAAAATCACACTTTTTGCATAAATTTATGAAACTTGCCATTTTTTGAAATATATTTTTGGAAAGTCGGTTATTTTGGATGCATCAAGTAGGGTCCCATGCATAGTCTATTCAACTTCCTCACATGTGATTATTATTGAATTTATTATTTCAATTTGTATAGGAGAAATCAAGAATGAGACCCACATTGGTGAAATTTGAGAGAGATCAAGGGTAGGACATCTTTCACGGAGGACCCACATATCTTGGTATTTTTTGGAGAGTTTGAAAAGTCAGCAATGGAAAGCTAGATTTGTGATTTCAAGATCAAGAAAGAAAACTTCAAATTTGGTAAGATCTAGTTCTTACTAAGTTTGAAAACTCAAAAATCAAGAAAGAAATTCAAAAAAGGAAATGAGTGCTAAAAGAATTGACTAGTCAATCAGAGAAGCATTGAAAACAAACCAAAAATGGAAGGGGAGTCAAGAAACAAGGAAAGAAAGATCCCAAGATCCCTTTGGACGTCCACATGGGTCCCACACACCTCGTTGCACAACTAACATTCCATAGGTGTACAATTATTTTTGAATTTTTTAAGGGCAACAAGATTAAGATTGCCATAACTATTAATCCAGCCGTTGGATCGGCGCAATCTACTCACCGTTGGAAAGATCTTTTTGAGTAGATATTGTAGATCCCAAGATTGTGTCAATCGAAGCTAAAACGACGAAGATGTGGCCTCTGGAAGTTGTTGCTAAAAATTCTACTCGAGATTGCAATTTTGTACATGGAAAGCACCAAAAATCTCTCACTCACCTTGCTATTTCTTTGGGGACTTGTTGGCCAAGGGAAGGGCTTACCATACAAAAAAGATTGCATGCTACAAAGTCGGAACAAAGAAGGAAAGAAAGAGAGAAAAAATCTATAAATTAATGGAAGAAGCATCCCTCTTCTCTCATGGGAAGATAGACCAACTCTTTGTAGAATTACTACTACACTCCATCTTCTCCCTCTCTCTTTCTATCCACTGAAGTCCTTAAGGAGATTTGGCCCGGAAATCACACTACGTACACCATTGGGTTTTTCATCTAGAAGAGGCTTCTCATCCTAGTATATAATTGTCATTGTTTATTTATTTATTTTTTTATCTTATGTAAGACTTTGCATATTTTTTTATCTTATCCTAGTATGTAATTGTCATTGTTTAAGTTTCTGTTAAAACCACACATTTACTTTTCTTGTTTTCAACACATATTTAAATTCTTGAGCTTTTGTTTATTTTTTTAATTTTTATGATCAATTCAATTTTATGTTTATTTTGTGCATAGTTTATGGTTGGAAGTCTTGATCATTGCATGCATATTCATATTGGTGGAGTTTAGAAATTTTAAGTTGCTGGCTATCTGAGTATTCAAAGCCGAATCGAAATTGGAATCGGATTTTTAAATTGAATAAGCAAGAAAACTCAGAGATTTGAGTCAAGAATCTTGGTCAAATATTTTTTGAAAATTCGGATCTCAACATAAAGTGCACAATTCTACACATTGTTGTAGAAATTTCAGGACAGATTCTGAGTGAAAAGTTTGTGATTAGAAACCTGATCAAAACGCCTTATTTTTTCATGAAAATTGGGGAAATTAAAGTTTGATCAGTGTACTTTCAAACCTCAAAATTTCTAGAAAAAATAATTTTGAAAAGATGGTGAACCAGTAGCTCAAATATGGCTGGTCGGACCCACCTGTGTGCAGAATTTCTGCACAGTTTCAGTTTTTAGGTCACATTCATGCACTCATATCTCATTCGTTTTAAATCGTTTTCCACTTCCCTTTTTTTTTTTTTTTTTTTTTTATTCATGCATCATTATAGTTTAAAATCCAGCCATTAAACTCAATTTTATGTTGCATTATATTAGGAAAAATCATGCATAAAAATAGCCCATCGTACTTGTTTTCCAGACTTAGAATGTTTTTTAGCTTCGCGTAGCACGCATTACATTACTAACTTTCTAACTTTAGGATTAGTTTCTAATTAATTTTGTGTTCTAGATTATTTAAATAATCTCCAGAAATAAAAGATCTTTCTAATTTTTGTTAATTGAAGATTTTAACTTAAGAAGTTTCTTAAGATTCGGAAATTCTAACATAAGGTATGATTGACTTAATGCTTTCTAAATTTTTTATGATTTGAAAATCTTTATTTATTTGGAAAGTCCTTAACTTTAAGGAGTTGGTTAAATTGGTGAAAAAGTAGGTTATTTTCTTTTTTTATTGATTTGATTTGTCACCAATCTTCATGTTTTGATTACTTTGGTTTCTATTTAGGTTTATTTTGTTTCTAATTTTGCTTCTTATTTTTATTTTTGGTAAGTTTTATTTTTGGATTGTTTCTAATTTGATGTTTTAATTTGTGTGTTCTTTTGTAGCAACTTGTGATTTATTTTATATTAGGTTTTTAGGGATTTTTATTTTTGGAAATGTATTTAATTTAAAGTATGAATGATGAATGTACTTTTCTAGTTTATTAGGCTAAAATTATATTTTATTTAGGGCTGGTGACAAAGTTGGAAAGCCTTATTTCTAAAGCTCCATGTGGATCGATCTGATCTCTCCAGTCTTGTTATTGCAATCGCACCCTACACTTGGAGTCTGGTCAGAGTATTATAAGATATAGATCTTGGGTGGATACCCACTTAAGATGAGTTATGGTTAGAATTAGATTCCTTTTTTATGAGGCCACTTTGCCTATAAATAGGCCTCTCCCCTTTGTATTAGTATATAGTTATGAGATAATAAAAAAACTCTCTAATTTCCTCTCCAATCTTCTCTCTTAGTCTCTCTCTTTTTCTAACAACTTCCATTAAAAACAAAAACTACAAAACAAGTGATAATTGGGGAACAATAAAACAGATGCTGGCTGGTAATCATGATGAGGCGCAAATCTCTTGGTCATGGTGGGACCATTTAATATCATTATCATATAACAGTATTGGAACGATCTCATTGCCAGTCGTGATGAGACCCATCCGAGATTGGAAACCACATTAGGCCCCATTTAGTATTGAAATCACAACATATCACATTGAATGCTCAGGGCATGGTGAGACTGACGCAATGTGTAAAGTAATGGTTAATCCATATTTGATATGTTCATGTTGAAAATGATAGTGAGTGCATTTAGCCTCGATCAAGTTTGAAAAGCTTGAGCTCCAAACTTGATTCCCTCAATCCAACAAATTGATTAACAGATTCAACAGAGCGACTGGAGAGAATGATATTTTCTTTTTCTTTTTTTTTTCTTTTTCTTTTCCCTTTTATTTTTTTAGACTTTATTAGAAACTTGAACTCATACACCCTCACTCACTAAATGCCATATTTGTTCCATTTACATTATGTAAGAATAATTAAAATAGAATCAAAGCTTATAAAATATGAACGTGTATTTATTTACTTGGATTCTTCGTTCTTGTAACTAATCTTAACTAAAATAAGAAAATAAAATGATCATACTGAGCAAGTTAAAAACATTTTATAACATATAAAATCTCAATACCCATGCACACGTGATAAATTTAGGATATATATTTACTATGCTGTCCTTTTTAAGGATAAAAGCATATAATGAACTTACTTATGCTCAGCAAGATAAATGTAAAAAAGTCCTAAATATCACTCTCACAAGGCAAATGAGAAAAGCTGACAAAACCCACCATGCCCACCAACACTAATTGAGTCGTGATCCTCTCCTATGAATTAGAGAAATCATGAGTTAAAGAAATCAAATTTTATAGTGGGGGCTTACCTATTGATAATCTAAATCACCAGCCTAAATAAAAGCCCTTCCTATGTATGGGTTATCATCAAGTTTAGTCCAATAATAGTTCGTCCCACTGTAAGATTAACCATTTGACTAAAAACGCGATTGGTCCTACTATAAAACTAAACATTTGATAGAATAAAACATGTTTAGATCAACTTTTTTTATAACACGCTCAAACCTCACACAATAAAAAGGAGTTTATTTTGAGTAGCTTAGATTTTGGATAGATTGACTCGGCGGTGGAGCTTCACCTCTTTAACTTAGTATTTCTATGTAAAAGCTTCAAGGATCCATATTCATGCTAATCTCTCAAAGTGTTTCTTCTTAGTATGAGGCCTATTTCAAAACATCTACCTTGCATGGAGCTCCCGTGCACCAGGTAGCTAAATGGGGCCAATTTGGAGCCCCACTGATGATACCAATATAGGAATGAAAAGAACCCAATAAATAGGGCCTAGATTTCAAATTTGAGATCAATCCCATGTCTCCAACCTCGGCATCTCCCTACGAGTTTAATGACTTTATGTATTATAAAAACACCACAATACAATGGTCTAAATTCGAAGGGGTATAAAACCTTGAGATAGATCATAGATGACGATCAGCGTAGCTAGATCCCTATTTTGAGGCCCAGCCACTGAATGAGCGGTGGACTTTGTGTATTATTCTAGTGTCAACTGTGAAAACTGGCCATAGGAGATTTACCTTGCTTAGTTGGCCTAGGACTTCAGTTTGCTCGTGAAAGTTGAGGGTTCGAAACTGCACCACCACATTTAGGCCATATGAGATTTACACGGCTTTTCATCGCCCGTAAGGACTAGTTTGGCCCAAAAATTTGTGACACCATCCGTTATAAAATAAATAAATAAGAGGTGAAAACCGGACTATCGCATCAAATCAAAGGTCGCAAGGTGTTCCAAAAAATTACATTCAATGCAAACAAGACGCTAATTCAATGAATCATCTGCACTGCGATACAAGAGCCAATGTCTGGAACAACGCTGAGTTAAATTTAAAGATGACACGGCATTGATATGACAATGCAAGCTTGAAACAGGGAAGCTTTCAGGGTCTCTCTCTCTCCTCCGCTCTCTCGCTCTCTCTCTCTCTCTCTCTCTCTTAAACCGGGAAAGCGAAAGAAGGAAAAAATTAGACAGGTAGGTCCTTAAGGCCCCGTTTCTTTTCTGGAATTTATGACAGGAATTCCGGTTGTCTGGGAATTCCGGAATTCCTGTCAGAAATCCAGCGTTTCTTAAGTGGAATTCTGGGAATTTAGAAATTATGGCATTCACAAATGCCAAAAAGTAGGGATTTGCAAAACCCACCTCTTCAACTGGGATTCCAAAAACCCACCTTCTCAGGATACGAATCTTTCATCGATTTTTTCTTCTTTTTCTTTGTTTCATTTGAAATTGAAGTGGACCTGATTGATATAAGAAACCCAATACTAATAAGTAGAGCTCATATATGTGGATGATGCAATAGGAAGTTGCTGTATGAGAATGATCTTGATGTGTTTGTTCAAAGATCTGTTACGAAAGTCTTTACCTTTATGTTCTTTTTATTCTGAGAAGTTATTTTTGTTGGATTTAAATTCTGCCATTTGAGTTTTTCCATCTCTTGGACTTATGGGTCTGGTGGGTCTGGTGAAGAAAAAAAAAAAAAAAAACTACTTATAGTTCAAATTTGTGCTGTGAACAATTTTCTCCATTTGTCATTTCTGTCTGTTTTCTGCTTGGGTGACCATTTAAGGAATTGGATTTAGGGAATTTTGGCATATTGACGGATGATTGCTGTAATATCTTGATTCTTGCATTCTATCATAAACCTCACAGTACGTGCTATAGTCAAGTATTTGATAAAAAAAAAAAATCATCTTGAGCCCTACAACTTATCATTAGTATTAAACACATTTGCGTATTGAGTTGTAAAAATACATTGATGGGTTAAATTGGTATATAAACAATGTGTATAGGAGTAAAATTTTAGTCAAAAATCCTTTTAGTTATGAAACATGGAATTCAGGGAGTCATGAATTTTCAGGCAAGAATTCAGGCATAAATGAAACAGGGAATTCAAAAATGACAGAATTCAGTAGCTTTTCAGAATTCCAGCATTTGAAAATCCCAGACAGCCACCAGACATGAATTCCATAAATTCTAGGAAAGAAACGGGCCCTAAGTGTGTGCTCAGAAAACTTTGTGACTGAGTTGACAGCGACATATTACTAAATAAATGAATGAAATGTCGGCCTCACTCATCTGTTTGATGTTCCCGAGTTGCCCGAAACCCGGACGAGTCAGTTCAAGTTAGTTCCTCTTTATTCATATATTATTCCTTTTTGAGTAGAACTTCAGTGCACTGCCCTTATTGGACTCGTTTGGTGGGCTCACCTTTTCAAACTCTGTTGAGAAATCCAAGCGATCTTGCATGTCCATGTCTTTAAGTCTGACATTTGCCTTATAATAAATCAATAATAAGTGAAGTTTAAATATTTTGCAAAAATGATTGTGTGGGAAAAACACCGCAATGACGAGATTAAGAACCACGGTGATACGCCGACCCTCACCTCCATCTCGATAAAGCACAACCCAGTAGTTCGGCGGCTCGGTGAGGAGCGCTGGGCCCGAGAGGCTCGCCCTGTAGCACGGCAGCTCGGCTAGGAGTGTCAGCTCAGCGGGCAGCTCGGCAGCTCGGCATGAGTGCCAGCTCATCACTGCTCCAGCGCGGTCAGCGTGGGCCTTCACCTTCCTCTCAGAAGTACGGCGCGCCCTGACAGATAGGAGCATTCATTTATGATGATAGGATTGCTCATTTATGGCGATAAAAAGTTAGCTTTATCATCCCTTAATATCAACTGACTGAAGGCATGGAACCCTTTTTACCTACAGCCGAATGTCAGGGTAAGGATCGATGAGACCTCACCCCCACCAACCCCCACTCATAGAGGGAATGAACGAGGAATGTCTACATTTACACATGTGGGATCAGCCCCATAGAGGTACGCAACACACAATACACAACACATCGTCTCTCAGTCTCCTCTCCTTCTTCCTCATCCTGCTTAGTTTTTTTAGAGCTAACTCAGGCATCGGAGCGCCTTCGGCTCACAGCAGCCAGGGGCTCTAACCTAAGCCGCTTTCTTTCTCCTTTTCAGGTTCTTGGCGTTCAGTATTCCCTGATCTACAAAGTTCATCTCAATCTAAGTGGGTGTCGTGTTTTCACCGCCTACAGTTTGGCGCCATCTGTGGGAGTCATTGAACAAAAAGCTTTAAAACACCATGCCTCCAAAAACCAGAAATGGTGAAGGACCCTTCAAGGGCAAGGGACCAACCATGCAGCCTGTGCTGGTACAAGGTCCACCCCCTTGACAGAGAAGGTCAAGAGGAAGGTCCCCTACAGTCCAATCGGTATCGCAGTCTAGGGGATTGACAATGCCTTCCTTTCACAATGTTATGCTTCCAGAGCAGCCCCACCATAGCAATGAGCACGCCAGGCGAGGTGACAAGTTAGTCACCAAGCTACGTGAAAAGTCAGCACGGGCTGGACCTCAGTCCCACCATCAGGTCAATCTTGACGAAGACGAAGACCCTCGCCTGGATGAGGTTAGAGCTCAAAACCGCCTCATTCAGGAGCAGGACGAGCTTATCCTGCGGCTCAAACAACAGCTCCAGGAGAAGAGAGGGGCTCGGAGCCCACCTCACGGGCGTAGCCATGCCTCGGGTCCTCCACCCAGGCACAACCAGGCTCCTCCAGGCCACGGGCGGGACCTGAAGCACGTCCTCTATAATAAGAGGTGTGATCGGGTCCACAGAGAAGAAGACTCCAGCAGCAGCCACGAGCATGTAGAGCCAAAGAAGCAGCGGAGAATACAAGAAGACGAGGAGGAGCTCAAGTAGTGGATCGACCGGTAGGTTAAGCAAACTGTTCACCAGAATATGGAGACTGCTAGTATCGCCCGAGACCAGTGCAACGCCTTTGAAGCTGAAGACATAGGTGCATCTCCTTTCTCTAGGGAGATCAGAAAGTACTCCCTCCCCAAGAAGTTCAACGTCCCGAGGTTCACCCTGTATGATGGAACCTCGGACCCTGCGGCTCACCTCCGACACTACATCTAGAGGATGTCGGTCTGGGGGGATGACGACTTCCTGAACCGTCGAGTTTTTTCCTCCAGTTTGGAAGATCTCCCCCTACGATGGTTCTGCTCACTCCCTGGAGGCTCCATCTCCAGTTGGCGACTGCTTTGGACGTCCTTCTTGGAGAAGTTCCAGGCCCACCGCGTCATCCCAAAGACCGATGTTGACCTCTGATGGCCCTCCGGATGCAAGAGGACGAGAACGTCACCCAGTTTGCCCGTCGCTTCTTGGCTGTTTACAGCCAGATCGAGAGCGCTTCTAAGGAGATGGCAGTGAAATCCTTTCAGCTGGCCCTGCGCCAGGGCATCCAGCTTCGGGCGCAGCTGGTCATGTACCCCGTGGCCACCATGAAGGAGCTCATGACCCAGGTAAACCGGTTCATCCGGGCAGAAGAGGACGAGGTCCGCAGGCGGGAGAACTTCGGCCTCTCCCAGAAGGACTGACCATCCAAAGGAGACAAAGACAACAGGCCCTCTAGGAGGGAGGACCGCCATAGAGACCCGTCCCTGGATCGGCACAGGGCCCGGTCCTCAGATCATCGACGGAACCCCTCCACCTCGGCCACAGCCTCAGGGAGCAGCAGGAGGACCAGAAACGATGCCGCCACCTTCAAAGCGGTAAACACGATCTTCAAGGAGCCCTTCTATAAGCTCCTCCACAAAATAAAGGCGCAACCCTTCTTCAAGTGGCCACAGCCGATGAAGAGTGACCCCTCCTCCCGGGACCAGGGTAAGTTTTGTGCTTATCACAAGCAGAGCGGGCACAGAACTGATGAGTGCAAAAGCTTCAAGTCCCACCTAGAGAACCTTGTGCGAGAGGGGCACCTGAGGGACTACGTCAAGAAGGAAGGTTGGGACAGCAGCCGACCTCCGCGCCTAGATGATGGTGGCCAGGATAGGGAGCCGGAGGGCATCATCAACGTCATCCACCTCACTCCTCCGCCTAAGGGGAGCTCCCGGGCCCGTGCCGATGCCAGGAGAGCCTCCCATCAGAAGCAGGTGTTGACTGCGGCGCCGGAACCAACTGGAAAGAAAGCCAAGACAGAGGGGTCCAGAATATGGTTCTCCGATAAGGATCTAGAGGACATAGAACTCCCACATAATGACCCTCTAGTGCTCACCTTGAAGCTACAGAACTTCTTGGTTTAGAGAGTCCTTGTCGACCGAGGCAGCTCTCCGAGATCCTGTACTACGATTGCTTTCAGAAGCTGAAACTCAAGGACGAGGACCTCCAAACTGCTCGAACTCCTCTCATCGTCTTCAGCTCGAAACCGGTGTACCCGAAGGGGAAGACTCCCTCAGAGTCCAAGTAGGAGACGCCTCCAGGCAGGTTGACTTCCTAGTCGTAGACGTCCCCTCCCAATACAATGTCATAATGGGAAGGACGTGGCTGCATGGCATGGAGGTTGTGCCCGCCACCCGTCATCAGAAGCTCAAGTTCCCCCTAGAGAACCCGTCTGGCTGGACCGACGTGATCACTATAGAAGGTGACCAGTACATGGCTAGACAATGCTTGATGGCCGTGCTGCCTGGAGAAGCCGAATCGTCCCAGGTCCATGTAGCCGAGCTGGACAGAGAAGTCGAGCTTGGGGACGTTGGCAGGGCCTCAGCGCAGAAGAGCATCGAGGACCTCACCGAGGTCAGGATCGACCTCGCCGACCCGGACAGATTTTTCCTAGTTGGAAGCCAGCTCCCCGAGCTCGAGAAGACACAGCTGCTGGACCTCTTCCCCGAGAATAAAGAGGTCTTTGCATGGACGCCTTACGAGATGCCCGGTATCGACCAAGCAGTCATGTACCACAAGCTGAATGTTGACCCCAACCATAAGCCCGTGATCCAAAAAGCACGCCGAACCAGGGTCCCACAAACTGAGGCCGTGAAGGAAGAGGTTGAAAAGCTGCTCGAAGCGCAAGCGATAAAAGAGGTCCACTATCTGCAGTGGCTAGCCAACACAGTAGTGGTCAAGAAAAAGACAGGGAAGTGGAGGGTTTGTATTGACTTCACCGACCTCAATACAGCCTGTCCCAAGGACAGTTTCCCCCTTCCAAAGATCGACTAGCTCATTGACACCACTGCCGGACACGACCGTATGAGTTTCCTCGACGCTTACCGAGGATACCACCAAATACCTCTGTTCGTACCTAACCAAGAGAAGACAGCCTTCATCACACCCCGGGGCACCTACTGTTATAAGGTAATGCCTTTCGGGATGAAGAACGCGGGGGCGACATACCAGCGGCTAGTGACCAAGATGTTTCAGGCGCAGCTCGGGAAGACAGTGGAGGTCTACATCGACGATATGGTCGTCAAGTCTAGAGAATCGCAGGACCACTTGGCCGACCTCCGCCAGATTTTCAGCATCCTTCGCCAGTTCCAGTTGAAGCTAAATGCGTTTAAATGCGCCTTCGGTGTCGGTTCCGGAAATTTCTTGCGGAGCCTGGTCACAAGAGGGGGGATTGAAGCAAACCCTGACCAGATCACGGCGATCCAGGAGCTCCAGAGCCCGACCTCGGCTAAACAAGTTCAGAGGCTGACCGGCATGGCTGCCGCACTCAATCGCTTCATCAGCCGAGCTTCCGACAAGTGCAGGCCTTTCTTCCAGCTCCTACACAAAGACTCAAAATTCCAATGGACGCTGGACTGCGATCAGGCCCTGCAACAGCTCAAGCGTTACCTCTCTTCACCTACGCTACTGTCAACCCCAACCCATGGCGAAGCGCTGTATCTGTACCTCGCAGTCTCGGACCACGCAGTGAGCTCGGTGCTCATCAGAGAAGAAGATAGCCAGTAGAGGCCTATCTATTACACCAGCAAGATCCTGCTCGATGCCGAGACCCGGTATTTACAGCTCGAAAAGCTTGCCCTAGCCCTCGTCAGTGCCTTGCGAAAGCTCTCCCATTACTTCCAAACCTTCACTATCGTGGTCGTGACCAAGCACCCACTAAAGGCTCTCTTCCGGAAGACATACTTCTTTGGTCGAATCTCCAAATGGGCTGTCGAACTGGGGCAATACGATATCAAGTATCAACCCAGAACGGCCATCAAAGCCCAAGTCTTAGCAGACTTCATTGTCGAATTCACTTCTCAGAGTTCGGCGCCAACTCTGCTCGACACCGAACTAGGGGGCAATAAGGATACAGAGGCAGCAACCGAGACAGAGCAAGAGCAGTCCTGGAAAGTCTTTGTGGACGGATCCTCAACGTCCAATAGGGCTGGCGCTGGCATAGTCCTCCAGTCTCTGGAGGGCCTTGTCATCGAGCAAGCTCTAACATTCGGCTTCAAGGCATCCAATAATGAGGCCGAGTACGAAGCACTCATCGCTGGGCTAAACAATGCCAAAATCTTGGAAGCTCGACACATTGTGGCTTTCAGTGATTCCCAATTGGTAACGAACCAGCTCAGTGGAGACTACCAGGCTCGGGACGACAGAATGGCGGCCTACTTAGCTCACACGAAGGAACTTCTCTCCCAATTCGAAAGGGTCGAGATTCGACAGGTCGGCAGAGAGTCCAATTCCCATGCCAACGCCCTTGCCAGCCTCGCCTCAGCGGTCGAGGCCGGTAATAGAAGAACTGTCGAAGTGGAGACGCTACGCGAGCCCAGTATCGAACTGCAGCGACTTCGGCAACTCATGTGCGTGGACCTCGGTCCGAGCTGGATGGATCTGGTCATTGCCTACTTGAAGGACGACCTGCTGCCCGAAGATAGGATGGAAGCACAGAAGATTAGGTTGAAAGCAACCCGGTTTTGGCTCTCCCCAGATGGCAGGGTCTACAGGAAGTCGTTCACCGGACCCTACCTCCAGTGCGTCCACCCGAGCAAAGCCGACGATTTCCTATACGAAATTCATTAAGGGATCTGTGGCAGCCACATCGGAGGTCGGTTGCTTGCCTACCGAGCAATCAGCGAAGGATACTGGTGGCCGTACATGCAGAAGGACGCCCAAGTCTATGCCAGAAAATGCGAAAAGTGCCAAAAGTTCTCACACTCTCTCCACCAGCCAGCGCAGGACCTAAGCCCTCTATCCAACCCGTGGCCTTTCGCTCAGTGGGGTCTGGACATCGTCGGTCCGCTACACCGAACTCCAGGGAACAAAAGGTGGTTGATAGTAGCTACGGACTACTTCACAAAGTGGGTCGAAGCGGAGCCTCTGTCCTCCATCACCGAGCAAGACACAAAGAACTTTGTATGGAAGAACATCATCACGAGATTTGGAATCCCTCGAACTGTCATCTCCGATAATGGGACCCAGTTCGATTCCAACTTCTTCAAGAGCTTCTGCCAGGAGTACGGCATCCAAAACGTCTACTCCACCCCGGCATACCTACAAAGCAATGGCTAGGCCGAGATCTCAAACAAAGTGATCCTTGACGGACTCAAGAAGAGACTCGATCGAGCCAAGGGTAGATGGGCAGAAAAGCTTCCTAGTGTTCTATGGGTTTACAGGACAACTCCAAGGCGCTACACCTCGGCTACACCATTTTCCGTTGCCTACGGCATGGAAGCAGTCATTTCCCTTGAGATCGGCCTCTCGACCTTGAGGTTGGAACTCTGTGACCAGGGGCTGAACGACTTGAATGTAGCTCGAGAGCTGGATTTTGCGGAAGAACGAAGAGAGATAGCAGCTATCCACCTGGCTGCCTATCAACAGTAGTTGGCTAGGGGATACAACCAAAAGGTCAAAGCAAGAAGATTCGCGGTGGGAGAACTAGTCCTGAAGAAAACACTTCCTGGCAACCGAAATCCTACAGAAGGGAAATTGGCACCCACTGGCAGGGGCCATTTAAAGTGCTATTAGCAGCGGGTAGAGCCGCGTACAGGCTCGAGGACATGGAAGACAAGGAAATGCCGCGACCATGGAACACAATGCATCTCAAAAAGTTCTACTTCTGAAAACATGTATTCAAGGGTTCAAACAACAATAAAAAGGAACATTCTTAAGCAGATCTCTTTCAAATTACTTCAAAGTTATGCAGCTCGGCAGCAATGCCAGCTTCCTCAGGGTTCGGTGATAGCACCACCCCCAGCTTGGCAGCAGTGCCAGTTTCCTCAGGGTTTGGTGACAGCAGCACCCCCTAGCTCGGCAGCAGTGCCAGCTTCCTCAGGGTTAGGTGACAGCACCACCCCCCAGCTCGGCCGCAGTGCCAGCTTCCTCAAGGTTCGGTGACAGCACCACCCCCCAGCTCGGCCGCAGTGCCAGCTTCCTCAGGGTTCGGTGACAACACCACCCCCGGCTCGGCAGCTCAAACAGAGTACCAACCACCCCTAGCTCGGTGCCAGCACCAGCTACTGCGGCAAAGCCAGTTTCATCAGGGCTCGGTGACAGTACCACCTCAGGCTCGGCAGCTCAGTCAGAGTGCTAGCCGTCCTACCTTGGTCCCAGCACCAGCTACGGCGGTAAAGCCAAAAATGTCCAAGAACACTGACTTCAGCACTCAAGGATACCTCAAGTTCTGGCAGCTTCCGCTCTCAAGGGTTATGGATGCTGATTGGGACCACGGTTCATAAACCAAATCTCGGTCAGGGGAAAACATCCAATTTTAACTTTTAAAGGCCTACGAAGAGTTCGGTTATCCAGACCAAGTATTTAGCAAGTTAAGCGTGGTAAAATAGACGTCATCCACACACCCATTCATCAGAGACAAGGAGAAGGAAAACCAAAGAATGCAAAGAGAGTCGCTGTTTCATTGATAAGAATCAAGATTACAGAAGGGCTAGGAAGAATACAGTATAGAAATAAAAAGAAGATTACAGAAGAAGCTCAAAGGACCGCAGCTTCGACGTTGCAGTCAATCTCTGGAAGAGTCTCGGTCACTACCGCACTGGCTTTGGCAGCGGCCGAGATAGCCTTTGGAATGACTGCGCTATCTTCAGGGACAGTGGCTTTGGGAGCGACTTCAAAAGGGGCCTGGACGGCTTCGGGCGCAGATGGTGCTTCAGGCGCAGCACTGGTCGCTTGGGGAGCCTCCGGAGGCACCTCGGAGGTAGTATTCACCCCCAGGCAGGCTTGAGAACATGGGTCGGGGAGGAGAGTCGAAGATATGGCCAGGAGCTCCGAGTCTGAGCAAGGGAACCTGGGGGGATTCCTGAAAATAGGGCTATCCCCAGGAACCCCAGCCTTTTTTAAAGCTGCCTTCCATCTAAACTCCCAGGCTCGGTCCCGGATCCCTGGCAACTGGGCTTTGTACTCCGCTGTCAATCTACTAACCTCCTCCCCCATGGCAACATTATGCTCGGCTAAGTATTCCTCCTTGAGCTCGGCTTCCCGCTGAGCCAGAGCGGACTCAAGTTCGGCCACCTTTTCCCTCCGGGCAACATCCAACTAGTCCCTAGCCTCATTCCGCTCAGCGGCCGGCCTTGTGCTCAACCCATGGCTGGATAGCAGGTCCTTCTCCAGCCGCACCAACGAGGCCTGGGCAGCACCAAGGTCAGCAGAGAGGAGAGTGTTCTGAGCCGCCACCGTCTCCTCTTCCTCCCTCAGCCACGCCGTCGCGACCTGAGCCTGAGCGAGATCGGCAGCAAGACAAGCGTTCCTGCCCACCTCCTCGCTCAGCAAGCCACCCTTGGCCTCCAGAGCCCTCCATAAGTCCTCCTTTTCGGACTACAGCCTCTCTTTCTCAGCCGCCCACTCGGCTGCCCGAGCCTCCGCCCTTTCCATCCTTCCTAGGCCGACGTCGCATTTCTGCATCACCTGCAAAATAGAAGCGAAGTCAGAAGAAAGTACTAGAATGCTACTAAAATTCTAGGCGAGCTACTTACCGCGACCGCCGACCACATCGCCGAGACCATCAGCGAAGGATCATCCATCCTCTCCCAGTTCAACACATCTAGAGGGAGGGCACAAGATCGCCCTAAGGCAACGACAACATGGGGGTTGCCCCCCGCACGGTCCGTCGCTACCAACGGCCTCCCCAACACGTCCTCGATGTCCGATGCCCATGGGACCGACAAGGAGGGCGGGACTGTCTCCTCGTTGGGCAGTGGCGATGAAGGGCCAGGTTGGACCTCGGCCTCACCCTCTCCTCGATCCTCGCCCTCTTCTCGGCTCGACGCTCCTCAGCATCCTCGGCAGGGTGGGCTCGACTTTCTACCCTTGGGGTAGAGCCAAGAAGCGAGTCCTCAATGACAATTGCCGTTGGGGGCGGAGCTGATCCAACCTCAGCTGCGGCAACGGAAGCAACCTCGACCACGGGAGGAGTGGAAGCGAGAGGGGCCTCGGCCGCGGCAACAGAAGGCATTGAGGCCGGGGCGACGCTGGCAGCTTGGGGGGCATCCAGGGCCTCGCCCCTCACGTCCCCAAAAGCTGCGGCTGATAAGTCCTCTGCCGCATAGTGTGGGCGACGATGATGCAGGATCTCTTCCTCTTCCTCCTCCTCTTCCGAGTTGGAAGATACCGAGCTCGAAGAAGCTGAGCTCGAAGATGCGCTGGAAGGCGCTACGAAGTTCCTTCGCGTGAAGGCCTGGCCTCGGTTGCCAAGGTCCCGACAGGATCTGGGTCTGGGAGTGGAGCTGAAGCCTCGTCTCCGGACTCGACCAGATGCCCAGTGTGGATCGCGACTGTCACTTCCTTCGAGCTGGGGACCACGGTCATCGCTAGCTCTGGGCTGGCACCTTCCCCACGCAGCACAGAGTCTATTTCGGACACCCTCCTCGAAGTGTTGGAGGATTTGTAGTGGGGCGTGTACCCCAGAAGTGACCAAGCAGCACGGCAGTTGTGACCGCGATAGGTCCTCACCTTTTCATGCCAATCAGTGTTCACCCTCCTTTGGTGAAAATCTGCATAAAACGGAAGGTTGTGTTAGTCAG
Source organism: Persea americana (assembly GCA_029852735.1). Lineage (NCBI taxonomy): Eukaryota > Viridiplantae > Streptophyta > Magnoliopsida > Laurales > Lauraceae > Persea > Persea americana. The sequence continues at coordinate 29,362,497 of CM056816.1, read as the reverse complement.
GCACAAAAGAAAATAGTAAAGGCTGCAAACCGGAAGGACTTCGGCCTTTACTTGGAGGAATTCCTATGTTTCGAGGAACTCGGACCGCGATGTTGGACTCTGCTTTGCCGAACTCCCATGCTCCCTTGACGAACACTCGGTCGTCGCCCGCATACTTGTTGGAGTCCTCCAGTGCTGTTACAAAGCCAGCTCGGCGAGCCCTCAGCCGAAGATAGTGGGTGTTCCCCTCTGCGGACTTGTAGAGGTCGTATGTCTCCTCTATGTCCGGGACACTAAGGTTTATCCCCAAAATTTTGTTCAGCCGCACTGCCCCCATAATGATCTTATAGCCATTAGGGAGCAGCTGGCAGGGGCTAAGGTTCCACTGCTCTAGATAGTTCCCGAGGAGTGGATGCAGGGGAAACCGGACCCCTGCTTCCACGATGGTGACAAGCTAGAATGGCATCCAACCATCGTCCATGACAACGCCATCGTCAGAGGTGTCGGGTCTCACCTGTGCATTTGTAGGGATGTTGTACATGCCCCCGAAGAGGCTCAAGGATGCTGGGTTTTCTACCAAATGCCTGTAAACCCCCATTCCCTACCCAGACTAAAAACTACCTAGAAGAAAGGAAAGGAGAAAGGCAGGAAGAAACCCTACGAGAAGGATTGCGCAAATGAAAGTGCTGGCAACTAGCAGGCGACAGAAGTTCTTCAGCAACACGCAACAGGGATTTCGACAGCGTAGAAGAAGAAGAAAGTAAAAGATGAAGAAGAAGCCCTAATTTATAAGGATTAGAGACGCCGTTTCGGCTTTCGAGAAGCGTCTTTAATGAGACAACGCCTCAAGCAGCCCTAACGTCGCGTTGCGTAGCCTTACTGTCTTTTCGAAGCAATTACGTGACTATCGAAGCAATGACACGTGTCATCGCCAGCTCAATTTCTGAGGACTATTAATTGCCTCGGATAAACGAAAAGACATCTTAATAAAGACCGCACGTCAACAGCGGTCATGAGGCTCAAGAGGGACCCCTTCTGATCCAAAATTCCTCCATCTCGGTAACCCCTTCCCACACTTCGGTAGTGATCTCTCCAGCCCGGAAGGGACACCAGCTAAAGTCACTTAGCTTCCAACCTCCGCAGGTTCGCAGACCTTCATAGGCCGAAAGCTAGGGTGTGGGAAAAACACCGTAATGACGAGATTAAGAGCCACGGTGATACGCCGACCCTCACCTTGCTCTCAATAAAGCACAGCCCAGCAGTTCGGCGGCTCGGTGAGGAGCGCCGGGCCCGAGAGGCTCGCCCTGCAGAACGGCAGCTCGGCTATGAGTGCCAGCTCAGCGGGCAGCTCGACAGCTCGACATGAATGCCAGCTCATCACTGCTCTAGCGCAGCCAGCGTGGGCTGTCACCTTCCTCTTAGAAGTATGGCGCGCCCTGACAGATAGGAGCATTCATTTATGACGATAGGATTGCTCATTTATGGCGATAAAAAGTTAGCTTTATCATCCCTTAACATCAATTGACTAAAGGCATGGAAGGTTCGGATGGGATGTTCCCTTTTTACCTACTGCCGAATGTCAGGGTAAGGATCGATGGGACCTCACCCCACCTACCCCCACTCATAGAGGGAATGAACGAGGAATGTCTACATATACACATGTGGGATCAGCCCCGTAGAGGTACGCAACACACAATACACAACACATCGTCTCTCAGTCTCCTCTCCTTCTTCCTCCTCCTGCTTAGTTTTTTTAGAGCTAACTCAGGCATTGGAGCGCCTTCGGCTCACAGCAGCCAGGGGCTTTAACCCAAGCTATTTTCCTTCTCCTTTTTAGGTTCTTGGCGTTCAGCATTCCCTGATCTACAAAATTCATCTCAATCTAAGTGGGTGTCGTGTTTTCACCGCCTACAATGATGGATATGCCCGGACTTAGGATGTCACACAAGGCGATACATGTGATATATCGTACTGTCCTATCATATCACACGATCCAATGTGTATAATATCTCATGACTCTAGAATAACGCATGAACAGTTCTATAAAAATTACTTAAACTTCTACCATTCATGGATGAATATAAGGTATCATAACCGCTATACATGTAATATCCCAAACCCTAATGCCCATTGTACCAAAGAATGTATGTAAATACTTTCAGTAGGCCAATTACCAAGTGGCCAACCGGTAGATCCATCACAAAATTTAACATGTGATGGTCTTCATTATTTCACTTTTTGGCATTTTTTAAGGAAGTCAATCACGGGTTCAATGTAGTCATATGGTGCCCATCCTACTATGTTGAGGAAAGTTTCTATATAGCTCAATATGTACACGTGTTTTTTTTTTGTTTTTTTAATTTTATTTTGAAAGATACACAAGTGTTCTACTTTAAAAAGCAACTAGCAATAAAGGCCCAGGCTAAGAATTAAATAATAATAAAATTTAGAGTTTCTAAATATTATTGAGAATAACATAAATTAAAGATGAATAAACTTCTAGAAAGAAGAAAAAAGGTTTTTTTTTCTTTTACAAACACTATAAATTAGTTGTTGTCATGTTTGTTTAATCTATAGGCATCTGCCCTGAGATTTATGTTTTTTTAGTACATAGCATTCATCTCTTTTCTAATATGCAATATGGAAGGATGGCTTCCATTAGAACAATGAGTGCAGGGATCTAGTGTAACACCCCATCCCCTAACCTTTTATTAATTATAATTAATTGCGTGATTAGTTAGTAAGTGTGGTTAGAGTCTTAGCGAGTCAAGTTTGGTGTGTGGATCTCACGTGGGAAGTCTTGTGCGAGTCCGAATTCGTTTGGGTACAGTAGGGGGTGGTTTATAATCTCGGGGAGTTTTCAGGGGTTTTTATGAGATTATGAGTTTTTGTGAGTTTGGGTCCATCGGGTAGGTCTCGGCATTTCACAAACTTTAGTCTTCTATTGCGTTTCGATTCGACGCATCAAAGAGGCCTGAATACCCACCTTAGTGAAACCAAGGACTAAACTATAATTTTCCCATAAGTCTAACCTAATATAAGCCATCTCTTCATCTCTTATTATCTCTTCCTCTTTCACTATTCCTTCTCTCCAAGACTCAGCCCCCTCACTCCTTTCCTTCCATTTCCGGCCATCGGAGCCCCAGCGACGACGACCAAGCTCCTTTTCACCTTCCCCAAGCCACCAAGAGTCCACCCATCTCCTTTTCTAAACTTTTCATCCTCAATCCATTCAAAGGTAAGCTCCCCAAGCTTTTAGATCTAGCTATTCTTTTTCCATTGGATTAGAAATGGTTTAGAGAAGCCCATCCAACCCATTTGAATCCATTTTGTAGTTGGTTTTGGGTTTGAGAACCATTTGTTCAGGTTTGAACTCCCATTTTGTAGTTGGTTTTGGGTTTGAGAACCATTTGTTCAGGTTTGAACTCAAAGAGGATTTTTTCCCAAATTTCTTCTTAGTTTTGGTCAAGCTCTTTATCATGGCAAGTAGATAGCTATATTTATGCTTGATATGTTTGTCTTCCTTGATTTGTATGAAAAAATGATGGTTTAGATGCTAAATGCTCATTTGATGCTTTAGGTGATTGAAAACATGATAATTAGGTTCTTTTCCTTAATGCAATGGATGGAGATGTTAATGACTTGATTAGAGAGATAGATGGGATTGGATTAGACCATTCTTATCCTATTTTGATCTCTCTCAGGAGCATGTATGAGGGAAGGAGATTGCCCCCTTTTTACTTCAGTTACAAAACCTAGGTTGTAGCTGCAGTGCACGCGGTCAATCGGCCACGGGGCCTGGTTGACCGGCCACACAGGGTTAGGACACAATTTCCATTTTCCATTTACAACTGCCGGTCGACCGGCTAAGGGTTCGGTCGACCGGTCACACAGGGATAATGTCGACCTGGTTGCTTTAGGTTTACCGGGCCCGCTGTGTATGGGGTCGACTGGCCAAGGGCTTGGTCGGTCGGGCCAACTGTGAGGAACCCTTTGGAGGGGTTTTGTCTACCCTGTTTTGGATGACTTTAGGTGGAACTTTGGCTACCCTTTTTGAACTCATTTGACTATATGTGAGGATGTTTTAAGCCGACGATCTCCACGGTTACTCCGGTTGCATCGGGTACCAATCTTATTCCATCTTGAACGGTATGGGACAACGGGATACCATCTCTTATATCTATGCACGAAGAGACTACGTTCGGGTATCGTGAACCCAAATTCCTTTCGTTGACTGAGTAGGTTGTACGATGCTTCGGGTTTAACATTTGACTTAGGTTGGATTGTTCATTGCTTCTGATCATAAATCGTATCGTCTAGTATTATCTACATGTAATGTCCACGTTCTTTGGCTCCGTTTACTTTGCTTTGTATTTGGATCACATTGAGAACTTAGATGATGGACTTAAGATCCCTTTTGATGTTCAGCTTGTTTTGAAGTTTGATTGAAGTGTTGAGGCTAGATGGCTTTGATTGTAAAGTTTGTTGAGAACTATCGATATTGTTATTGTCTTGAAGAAGTATGATGGTTTTGGTTTTTATTTGATGATGGAAATGTAGCTTCTTTATTGTTAATGAATTTTGTTCACGTAAGAAAGTCTAACCCCTCACTATTGTGCGTTTTAGGACCCTTGTGTCAGGCACCCCTCAACTGTTAACGCCCAACACATTTGGGGCACCATCTATATGAGGACTTTGGATTGAACGTCTGCGCAGTACGACTTTTTATATTTTTGATGGGTGTACACAATCGGATACACTATTGAAAAGAAAGATTGAAGATTGTTTTGATTAGTATCCATATTGATTGATTGATTGCAGGGTTTTTATCCCGAGCATATTGTTTTCCCCACCGTGGCTCTCATGTTGAGTAGGGAGGGACATGTGGAACTATCCTATGGTGATGAGTATATGTGGACCGCCTACTTTGATAGATGTTTATGTTAGTTTGATTATTATTCGAATGTTATGCATTTCCTATGATCGTGTCTATCGTTTACTCTGATTCGTTCTGCATGTCTATTGCTTCATATATATATTGCTTGCCGACCGTTGTGTCTGATGATGCTACTGTTAGTGCATAGGTACTGAACCCTTATATCCCGAAGAGGAGACGACGGAGGAGATTTAGACGGATCAGTCTGATGACCTTCTAGACTACTGCACGGACAGCGTTGTCTAGCCGTATCGACCTCGTACTCGAGAGCCATCACGACCCTGGACCGGGACCCCGTCCTAATCTGGCGTCGCGGCGCAGCAGGCCAGAAAATTTCGCCCCGCACTCGTTGATTTGTTTTCCACAGGTTTTCGCGGTGAGGATTCCACACGAATCACACATGTTCAATACATTTGCGGAAGCGTGGGGGAAGTATAAATACATTCATAGACTCATGCTAGAGAGAGAAAACATCACTAGCATACCCTTAGTTAGATTAAGGTTTACATCACATCCAAAAAGCAAAGTTCAGTTTTACAAGTTTCCTAAAAGAAATAAGCCAACATTGGCTAATTACATAATCCCAAAATAAAAGTTGCTGAATTCCCAACTCTTTCGCCTCTTGCCCCAATGCGATGCCTACATGACATCGTTGGGCTGCCACTCTTGCCCAACGGGCTACATGCCTATAAACTCCTCGCACTCCTCATCGGGGGCAATATTACCTGTATCTGAACACTAAAATGAAGGGTCAGACACGATGGTCTGGCAGGTAATTGAATCAAATACAACCATGCTATAAATCATAGATTTACTGTAACGCCCCAATTCCGAATACCGAAGACAACGCTAAGGTACCCGAAATTGGCGCGCTACTTCCCGGACAAACCGAGAACTTCTAAGATTGTAGTCCGCAGTGAGGTCAAATTCTAAAACTTTTTAAACAACATCATGATCAACAGTTATATACGGAAGCGAAATAAAAGATAGCGGAAGCAAAGGTATCAAGTATATATATCAGATGTAAAAGTGCGGAAGCCTGGTAATAATCTCAAAGTGTGAATATCAAGTGTATATACATATCAGTCTAACCTACCCATCTCACTACAAAAATAAACTCTCAAAGTCCCAAAAACAACTGCACTCAACCCTCTAGTGCAGGCTCTCCGTCCTCCGGCTCGACCACCTGGTCAGCCGGCCCCCATCCGTAGTCCCTGATTACAGGCGCCTAGTGGATCGCGTCACCCGCGGGATCGTGGCCTAGACCTAAGCACCAAAGATGGGTCAGGTCTAAAGATCTGGCAAGGCACCATATGCAGATAACACCAGATGTACACAACAAAAGAGAGTAATGACAGGTACATAATCATATGAGTGAACAGAATACATAATCTAGGCAGTTGAGCAGCAATAGCAGTTTAGAATCAGAAAGATAAAGTATTTAATCTACACAGACAACAAGAGGCACATTCACACAAGCTAGATACACCGCGGGATATTATGCCGCGGCCCTCCCGTACTCTAAACGTCCCATACCATAAACAGTTTGCGGTGGGGAAAGGATAATAACCATGCAAGGGATAACAGCCCTGATAAATATAACATACAATATACTTAACACCGATCACACCCCTTTATCACACCGATCACACCCCTTTATCTCACCGATCACACCCCTTTATTAGATTAACCCAGACGCGGTATCACACCGTCCGTCTAATCACAGCTCATCATGATAACTCTAAGTAACTAGAACATAGCTCTTACCAGAGATGATCAGTCAACTGGCTGAGCTTAGAACAACTGAGTGAATGTTCAGTGCCGACTCGAGAAACTAAGTACGGGTCTGTGTCTGTCTAGGCTAATCTTGAGTGAGCAAGGTCCTACCCAATGTCTTTAAGAGGTTAAGGTACAACATTGTGGAATACAGTCCGATATCCAAGTCCAAGTCCAACAACATTGGATCCACTCCAAGGCTCACAACCGTGGCCTGAGGCAACACAAATACCATACCATGTCCATTCCACAATTAATCACCCTATGCTCCTACACAGTGAGCTAACTGACCATTTATCCTAAACCTCTTCATACTATGGTTTCACATCCCCAACCTTAGGTCGTATGAGGGACTGCCTAGACACAGATACGGGTAAGTTATCTCCAAACACTACATAGGGTCACCTCTAAGTAATCCTAGGTTCAGGTCCTCCAGTTTCTATTAATTAACAAGTTTAAGACAACAACAAGGATAGGAAAAAAGAGGAACTAATGAAATCCTTAAAAACAGGGAATCAAGTGGAAATAGACAAAAGACCAGTCCTAGGTAGTGGTCCACACTTGGTTCAGGCCTCATCACTTGATTGGATCCCTAACTATAGCCTCAGGTGTCAAGAATAAAAAAATCTGGTGCTCCTGAGGTTGTGGACACCATGGACTACAATTAAGGTTCAAGTCAATGATGATTTGAATCCTGAATCCTCAATAGGTGGAACCTACGAATCAAGGCTGAGCCATGCCATTGATTCGTGGTGTGGCACACTTGATGAAAGGTCATTTAGATGGTTAATGGACCCCACATATGATCAAACATCACACTCTATAGGATTCTGAAATTCACTGATCCCAGTTTGCCCGGTCGACATCACACCCTGAGATGTTGACCGGGTGAACTGGATGTTGACTCACAGGTCGACATCCTGCAGTTTCCCTGGTCGACATCATGGCCGTGATGTCGACCGGGTCCACTGGAACCTGGTATCAAACAGCTAGGGGGTCTTACAGAATTCTCTGTGTATCCGGTCGACATCATGGCCGTGATGTCGACCAGGTACACAAGGTTCCTGCCTGTCTGAGAATTTACAGGTCTCAGTTAATTCTACAGTTTCCTGTGTATCCGGTCGACCGGGTACACTGCCTGTGCAGTTTACAAAGTTTAACTGGGACTTGCATTTCTCAGCCTTTTAGTGTGCTCGGTTGACCGAGACAGGGTCCGGTCAACTAGGAACACGTAAAGAACTGAATTCCATATTTTTGAATTTTCTTCTTCTCAATCCAACTTCCATTCAAATCGACCCAAATCACTCCCATACATCATATATACATAGGGAAACACAGAAGCACTTTAATAATTATCATCCACCATCCATCTGGGCCATTGATCTTCCAAATGGAGAAACCCATCCATCAATGGCCATTTCCATGAAAACAAGCTAAAAAAGGGAGATCTACACATGCATTCCAACTCAATTGAATTGAAATGACAGAAGCAAAGAAAGAAAGCATACAACTAGTGAAATTGCATAGAGTACTTGCCTTAATGAGGAAGAAAATGGAAATTGAGGTGAGAGAGAGATCCAATGGAGTGATAGTTGCCAATGGGGAGAATCTCTAGCCTCCTTGTGATGGGACTTGGGGAAATTGGCATTGCTTGGGGAGGAAGATAGGTTAATTGGGGAAGATGAGAGGCAATTAGGGTTTTAGGCTCTTTTGCAATAGCTTAGGTTTATATAGATTAGGGTTTTAGGCTAATTACCTAAAGGGTATTTTGGTTCTAAATGGAATTGAAATGGAGCCATGGGTAGTTGGGTAATTAGGTGGGTTCTAGAAGGTTCCACTCTCAAGCCCTCCTATTAGTGCTAATCACAAATTAAACTCTATTCTGATCAAACCTAACACAAATTAAATTAAAGCTATATCTAAAACTTAGGGATATTATAAACTATTCTACTAATTCCCTATTAAAAGCTTATTAAAGTATAAAATACTCTATTAATTATTATTAAATTCAAACTGAGGGCCCACTAGGGGTGGGGCCTCACATTTACAATTGATACAACAAGTACAGTGAAAAGAATCACATAACGTAAATAGCTCAAAACAACATCCCTTATGAAACCACATAATAAATCACAACACACATTTGAATAAACCTTGGCAACCACACAAAGCTATATTCTCTATCACACGAGGTAACAAGAGCACTCATAATAGAGATTCTCCGTCAGACAAGGTGAAAGGGACCATGAAACATGACCTAGTATAATTGAGCATCACTCACGAGTCCCGCCGCGGAATTGGCTAAATAACACGCATGATAATCCAAACTGCAATTGGCATGAAATATTTAAGGACCCAAGGCGGTTGATCAAACCGACAAGGTCGTCCAAGCTGAGTGGTGCCGACAAGAAAACAAATGTACACTAATTTTCAAAATCATGCTTGCTATGTTTAAATTCCGGGACAACTCACACTATTTAAAAAACACACGCTGTTTCACACGAATTCACAAATAGTAGTCCCGACACGATGTGTATAAAACACGGTTCACGCACTAAATCATGAAAACGAGATTTTGGAATTGCACATTCATTTCACAACACTCAATCAATTCCTTGGAACCATAACCGTTGAGTTCGTATACACTTTGAGGTCCCATGTCGTTCATTCGTTTAGATGGTGACCAATTTTTTTAACGACATTCAAGATATCAATGTGTATGCATCAACTTGGAAGGGCCCAAAAGGAATTGGAATTGAAAACCCCATTATTCACTTCATTTCAGAAATCTGGGTACAGCCAGTCACCTGTCGGTTGGCTGTCGGCTAGCCGACCCTGTACAGTTCGATTAGCCGAGTGCTGACCGACAGTTAACTGCCCCATCAGAACAGGAAAACAACATTCTGGATTTGAAACCGGGGATGTTTAGTCACCTATTGGTCGACCGAGACCTCAACCTTAGGAAAAATGCATCATTCTGGAAATGGAACCGAGAGAGTTCGGTCACCTGTCGGTTAGCTGACCACTGACTGACAGCTGACCGACCAGCTGTGGGAATGAAATTATGAAGTTGTTTCCCTTCCTTTCTTTCTTCCATCACTTCTCCTTATAACACCTCTTTTCCTGCACGAAATTGAGCCTACATGCTCCTCCCATTTCATCAAATAACCATTCATTTCAACTCTTAAAATCCATCAATCAAACTCCACAAAATTTCCAAGAACACATCCTAATGATTGAAAGACCACATTTTCAAATTGAATGGCACAAATTTAAATCAGAATTCCATGACATAAATCAGAACAAGTGGGCATTTAAAACATGTACTTAGTGAATCAATATCAAGGCACAAAAATGAAATTAACCAATGAAGATTATAAGTAAGAAAATCAACTCATAATTCCAAAAACATTGCATGCATAATCCCATCTCATTTAATTACTTGCCTTGGGTAGAAAAGCACTCAAGAAAGTCTCCACACACACCTCTCTCTAATGGTGAACTCCAATCTACAAAAGACCCTAAGAAAACCACTCAAAATCCTACAAAATTCGAAATCAAAGGAGTCTTCAAAGAAAAACCTTTGCATGCATGAAAGAAAGCTTCCTAAGGCTTCAATAAAACCATGGTTGAAAGAGGGAAGCCATTGCATACCTCTAGAAGCTCTAATAATGGAGGACAATCTTAAGGAGAAGATGAACTTAGTTGGGATTCCTTGAAAAGGGTATAAAAAAAAAAAGCTTGAGAGATGGGGAAGGGTTTGATGCACTCAAAACTCCAATTAGATAAAAAAAGGTCCAACATGCAAGAGGGAAAAAGGTTGTGAAGAAGGCTGGTTCTCACAAGCTCTCTCAGCTGGGTTGAATGAGTGAAGAAGAAGAAGAAGGAACTCACGTGGGTCTTGGTTCTTAAGTTGGGTGGGGTGTGGGCCCCACCAGGCCATGTAGTTTAAGGGTTTAAAACTCCCTCTTGTGGGTCCCGGATGAGATCGACGAAAGAGGGAAAAATGATCGTCGAAATATCTAGTTTCCAAAAAGTATATTTTTGGCACATTTTTGGGATTTCGAAATTCATGCACAGATTTTGAGGTGAAAAGACCATTTTGCCCTTTTTGCTGAAAAACATGGTTTCGGGGTTTAAATACACACAGAGAAATTTCCAGGTTTGTTATAATCAAAAATACAAATCCAAAAGATAAAAATTGATATTTTTCTCAAAAACCAAAAATTTGGATTCCCACATGAGCACGAGATGCACGGGCCACCTCGGGTCCGGTCAAACCTAACTCAATGCCCTCGAAATTCCCTAAAACTAATCCAAATGCTAATCTAGCTAGAAATCCAAGCTAATCGTCTTCTAACTCCACTTACTAACTAAACACGGCTAAAACGATCATTAAAATATTAAACCTGGATTGGGGTCTGACAAGAGCCTTCATGCTTACTTGGCTAGATTCAACTTTTGGTTTCTTTGTCTATCTTTTGATTAGGCCTAGTCTTAGTGTGGCCTTCGTTTTGTAACTAATATTTTGTTAACTGTCTTCAACTTGAACTTTAATTAGTATTTTAGTATTTGCTCTTAACTATACAATTTTAAGATACCATTTGCAATTCTAAAGCTTCCGCTTAATGTTATTCTATTCGAGGAAATGTTCATACCTCACAATGGTCTACGATCTAGATGGGACCCGATTGGGGCCAAGTTACATTTGACTTATGTGTTAGAAATTTTTTTTAATTTGGCCCTAATCTCACGCATAACCCCGGTTTCAATTTTGGGGGCGTGACAAGTTGGTATCAGAGCATTACTGTTTCTAGATTAAAAACAAGTAGAATCCTAAGACGTATGAGGATTGGTTTCCTTTTTCAGTATCTTAGTTTTTGTAGATTTTATAATTGATATGCTAGATTGAGTCCCATAGGACTAATGTTTCTTATGTTTCAGAATGGTTGGCCGTAATTTGCGTTCTAACAACAACAACCCCGAGAACAGCGATGCTAATGCCAATGCGAATGGGAATGCTAATCCACATGTTGAGGATACTATGGAGAGTCGGTTTAATAAGCTAATGCAAGCCTTTGTAACTTCCCAAGAGTCACAGACAAAACATGATGGAAGTCATGCAGAGGCAAGCATAGCCGACCCAAGTTATCATGCCAGCTAGAGTAATTGACCCTAATGACTTGTTAGACAAGTTCAAGAAAAGGTCACCGCCAAAGTTTTATTGGAAGGAAGACCCACTCGATGCTGATGAGTGGATAGTTCAGATAGAAAAGATCTTCGTGGTCTTTAGGTGCACGGGAAACGAGCGGGTTCAACTTGCAGCCTATATGTTTAGAGGCATAGCTGAAATGTGGTGGAAGTCAGTCAAGTCACCGTACGAGACTATCGAGGATGACACTACATGGACATCTTGCAGTACGTTGTTCCATACGAAGTATATACCGCCCCACATCATAGCCCTTAAGATTGCTGAGTTTGAATTGCTCCAGCAGGGAGAGGACTCTGTTCAAGAGTATGAACAGCAGTTTACTAACTTGTCTTGGTTTGCACCATCTCTAGTGAAGACTGAAGCGGACAAGGTTATGAGGTTTATCCGGGGAATGAACCCCAACATCAAGGAGAAGGTGAGCAGTGTTACCTTGGATACTTTTGAGGAGAACCTCAAGCGGGCATATGTGGCTGAGGCGTCCATCAAGGAGAAGGCCATTTACAATCAGAACCTTCATCAGAGCCAGATGCAGGCTAGGACTTTGAGTTCGGGACAGTTTCAACAATGTCCACAGCAGCAATTTCAGCACCAACTTCGTTCATAGCAGCAATACCAACAGCAGGCCAAGAGGCCTAAGGCAGGTCATGCAGCGGGAGTTCATTGTGATCATTGTAACCAACACCACCGGTCAGCAGAGTGTAGATGGTTAACAGGAGGTTGTTTTGAGTGTGGTTTGATGGGCCATCAAGTTAAGGATTGCCCAAAGAAGCACAGGCAGGGTGTCAGGAATGCAACCCCTCCTAGGCCACCAGTTGCAGCACAGCCTTTGAGGCAGGGACCATCAAATAGGCCGCGACAACCTAATCAGCGATAGCCTCGGGCATTACAACAGCAGCAGCAGTTTCGACTTCTAGCACCACCGCATAACAGAGGGCAACAGAGGCCCCAAGGACAGCAGAGACCCCAGGGACAACGATATGGACAACAGAGGCAGCAGTAGCAGGGCAGAGTCTATGCCTTGGATCATTAGGAGGGGGACGAAGCTGGAGGAGTGGTGGAAGGTACACTCTCTATCTCAGATGTGCCTGTTAGAGTCTTATTTATTTCCAGTTCCACACATTCCTCTATGTCACCTATGTTTGTTGCATGCTTAGTATGAGAAGTAGCTCCATTGCATTGCATTTTGTTTGTTACTACCCTGTTAGGGAAGACAGTGCAATGTGAATCCATTATCCAGCGTGCAAAGCGCAGGTGGGGAACTTCATCCTATCTGTAGACTTGATCATCCTAGGGATGAAGGATTTTGATGTGATACTGGGTATGGATTGGTTATCCACCTATAGAGTAGTGATGGATTGCTTCAATAAGACTGTCAGATTGCAAGTACTCGTTGACAGTGTTGAGATTATTAGGGAGAGACGACCCATGCCCACTAGAGTCATTTCAGCTTTGAGGGCAGACAGATTGATTAGGAGTGGATGTGAGGGCTATATGGCATTTATCATGGAGGATAAATTGTCCAAAGCGGTGAATGATATTTCAGTTGTTTGTGAGTTCCCGGATGTCTTTATGGAGGAGATACCTAGATTACCACCGGTTCGAGAGATTGATTTTACGATTGAGCTTGTGCCAGGGACGACACCGATGTCAAAAGCACTGTACCGCATGGCTCCAGCAGAGCTGAGGGAGATGAAAGTACAGTTACAAGATCTCTTGGACAAAGGATTTGTGAGACCGAGTGTGTCTCCATGGGGTGCACCGATTTTGTTTCGTGAAAAAGAAGGATGGTTCGATACGCATGTGCATAGACTACAGACAGCTGAATAAGGTTACAATTAAGAACAAGTATCCTTTACCTGGGATAGATGAATTATTTGATCAGCTGCAAGGAGCACAACATTTTTTGAAGATTGACTTGAGATCAGGCTACCATCAACTACGAGTCAGAGATCAAGATGTGCAGAAGACAGCCTTCAGGACCAGATATGGCCATTATGAGTTCTTGGTTATTCCTTTTGGGTTGACCAACGCACCAGGGGTGTTCATGGCCTTGATGAACAGGGTCTTTGTACCATGCTTAGATCAGTTCATAGTAGTGTTTATAGATGATGTCCTAGTCTATTCGAGGTCTAGAGATGAGCATGTAGAGCATTTAAGGAGTTCATTGCAGATTCTGAGAGAGAATCAGCTCTATGCCAAGCTTAGCAAGTGTGAGTTTTGGTTTGAGCAAGTGTCTTTTCTTGGACACATTATCTCTAGGAAAGGTTTATCAGTGGATCTAGCAAAGATTGAGGCAGTAGTCAATTGGCAGAGCCCGGAGTCAGTGTCAGAAATCAGGAGTTTTCTTGGTTTGGCAAGAAACTACAGAATGTTTGTGAGGGGATTCTCCAGTATAGCAGCTCCATTGACCAAATTGACAAGGAAGGATGTTCCTTTTGCATGGACAGAGTAGTGTGAAGCAAACTTCCAAGAGTTGAAGACCAGATTAACCACAGCTCCTATCCTTACTCTACCTTCAGGAAATGAAAGTTCTGTGATTTTTACAGACGCTTTAGGCATTGGTTTGGGATGCGTACTCATGTAGGAAGGAAAAGTAGTGGCCTACGGGTCTAGACAGCTAAAAGAGCATGAGAAGAGATACGCTACTCATGACTTAGAGCTCGCAACAGTAGTTATGGCACTGAAGATGTGGAGACACTACTTGTATGGAGAGAGATTCGAGGTTCATTCAGATCACAGGAGTCTTCAGTATTTGTTCGAGCAGAAGAATCTGAATATGAGATAGACCAGATGGATGGAATACATCAAGGACTGCGACTTTCCGATAAAGTATCATCCCGGGAAAGCAAATGTGGTTGTAGATGCACTGAGCAGAAAAACAGTGAATACCGGATGTTTACAGAAAGAGTGGTCTTTGACAGAGTTATTCAGAGATTTGACAGAGTTTCGGCCTCAGAGTGAGAGAGTCATGGTTGCCAACATGCATACTTGGGAACCAGAGGTTCTTGGTAGAATCAAGAGCAGTTAGACAGAGGATCCAGAGTTAGTCAGACTGATAGACAGCATAGCAAACATGCTAGAATTCAAACTCTTATATGGAGTGTTGTATTGCCAAGGCAGGTTGTGTGTTCCGGATATGCATGATTTAAGGAACGAAATCATGTTTGAGGCACACCATTCTCGTTATGCTATTCATCTAGGGAGCACCAAGATGTACCAGAACTTGAGGAATTTTTACTGGTGGAACAACATAAAAAGGGACATTGCCGGATTCGTCCCAAGATGTTTAGTGTGTCAACAAGTGAGGGTTGGGCATAAAAAACCTCCATGGTTACTTCAACCATTGGAGACACCGGAATGGAAGTGGGAACACATCACTATGGATTTTGTTGCAGAGTTGCCACCCATGAGAGACCACGACCGCATTTGAGTGACTGTTGACAGACTCACTAAGTCAGCACACTTCATTCCTATGAAGATGAGGGGATCCATGGATATCTTGGCACACAAGTACATTGACAACATAGTCAAATTGCATAGGATTCCAGATTCCATTGTTTCGAACAAAGACATGAGGTTTGTGGGAAGATTTTGGGTCAGTTTGCAAGCAACGTTAGGGACTACATTGAATTTCAGCACTGTGTATCACCTTCAGACTGATGGACATACTGAGAGGACCAACCAGACTATGGAGGATATGTTGCGAACATGTGTTTGATTTTGGGAAAGATTGGGAGAAAAGTCTTCCTTTGTGAGAGTTTGCCTACAACAATAGTTATCACTCCAGTATCGAGATGGCACTGTTCGAGGCATTGTATAGACGAAATTGCAAGACCCCAATTTGTTGGGAAGAGATTGGTGTTCGGAGTTTTCATGGACCTTCGATCATCAGTGATATCAGTGAGATGGTGAAACAAATTGTCGACAGGCTAAAGATTGCAAGAGACTGTCAAAAGAGCTACGCAGACCCCAAGAGGAGGGATTTAGAGTTTCAAGTCGTAGACAAGGTTTTTCTCAAACTCTCACCGGCTAGAGGAACTATGAGATTCAGTCAGAAAGGAAAATTGGCACGGAGATTCATTGGGCCGTTTGAGATCGATATGCGCGTGGGTGAAGTGGCGTACCGATTGATACTACCAGCAGAGTTAGTAGGAGTTCACAAAGTTTTCCACATTTCCATGCTGAGAAAATACATTCCAGACCCTTCACATGTGCTACATCTCGAGCCTTTAGATGTTCAACCAGATGTTACCTTTGTAGAGAGACCAAAGAAGATCATTGATACAAAAGAACAAGTTTTGAGGACAAGGACCATCCATTGGGTTAAAGTACAGTGGGAGCATCACAGTTCGAGAGAAGCGACTTGGGAACTCAAGGATCAGGTCAAGGAGAAGTATCCAGAGGTGTGTTAGAGATTTGGATGACCAAATAGCCTAAAGGGGGAGGATGTAACACCCCGTCCCCTAACCTTGTATTAATTATAATTAATTGCATGATTAGTTAGTACGTGTGATAACAGTCTTAACGAGTCGGGTTCGGCTTGTGGATCTCACGTGGGAAGTCTCGCGCGAGTCCAAATTCGTTTGAGTACAGTAGGGGGGTGGTTTACAATTTCAGGGAGTTTTCAGGTTTTTTTTATAAGATTATGAGTTTTTGTGAGCTTGGGTGGATCGGGTAGGTCTCGGCATTTCACGAACTTTAGTCTTCTATCGCGTTTCGATCCGATGCATCAAAGAGGCCCAAATACCCACCTTAGTGAAACCAAGGACTAAACTATAATTTTCCCATAAGTCTAACTAATATAAGCCATCTCTTCATCTCTTATTATCTCTTCCTCTTTCACTATTCCTTCTCTCCAAGACTCAGCCCCCTCACTGCTTTCCTTCTGTCTCCGGCCAAAGGAGTGCCTACGACGACGACCAAGCTCCTCTTCACCTTCCCCACGCCACCAAGAGTCCACCCACCTTCTTTTCTAAACTTTTCATCCTTAACCCTTCAAAGGCAAGCTCCCCAAGCTTTTAGATCTAGCTATTTTTCTTCCACTGGATTAGAAATGGTTTAGAGAAGCTCATCCAACCCATTTGCATCTATTTTGTAGTTGGTTTTGGGTTTGAGAACCATTTGTTCAGGTTTGAGCTCAAAAAGGATTTTTCCCCAAATTTCTTCTTAGTTTTGGTCAAGCTCTTCATCAAGGAAAATAGATATCTATATTTATGCTTGATATGTTTGTCTTCCTTGATTTGTATGGAAAAATGATGGTTTGGATGTTAAATGCTCATTTGACTCTTTAGATGATTGAAAACATGATAATTAGGTTCTTTTGCTTAATGGAATGGATGGAGATGTTAATGACTTGATTAGATAGATAGATGCGATTGGATTGGGCCATTCTTATCCCTATTTTGATATCTCATCAGGTGCAGGTATGACGGAAGGGGATTGCCCCCTTTTTACTTCAGTTGGGTTCTGTAACTGTAGTGCACGCGGTTGACTGAACACACAGGGTCAGGTTCTCCGGAACCTAACCAAAACATTGTTTCCATTTTCCATTTACAACTGCCGGTCAACCGGGCACACAGGGATAATGTCGACCTAGTTCCTTCAAGTCGACCGAGCCCGCTGTGTATGGGGTCGACTGGCTAAGGGCTCGGTCGACAGGGCCAATTGTGAGGAACCCTTTGGAGGGGTTTTGTTTACCTTACTTTGAATGACTTTAGGTGGAACTTTGGCTACCCATTTTGGACTCATTTGACTATATGTGAGGATGTCTTAAGCCGACGTTCTTCATGGTTACTCCGGTTGCATCGGGTACCAGTCTTATTCAATCTTGAATAATATGGGACAACAGGATACCGTCTCTTATATCTATGCACGAAGAGGCTCCGTTCGGGTATCGTGAACCCAAATTCCTTTCGTTGACTGAGTAGGTTGTACGATGCTTCGGGTTTAACATTTGACTTAAGTTTGGATTGTTCAATGCTTCTGATCCTGAATCATACCGTTTGGTACTATCTACATGTAATGTCCATGTTCTTTAGCTTCATTTACTTTGCTTTGTATTGGGATCACATTAAGAACTTAGATGATGAACTTAGGATCCCTTTTGATGTTTCGTTTGTTTCAAAGTTTGATTGAAGTGTTGAGGCTAAATGGCTTTGATTGTAAAGCTTGTTGAGAACTACCGGTATTGTTATTGTCTTGAAGAAGTTTGATGGTTTTGGTTTTTATTTGATGACGGAAATGTAGCTTCTCTAATGTTGATGAATCTTGTTCATGGAAGAAAGTCTAGCCCCTCAGTATTGTGTGTTTTAGGACCCTTGTGTCAGGCACTACTCAACTCTTAACGACCAACACATTTTGGGCAACATCTGTGTGAGGATTTTGGATTGAACGTCTGCGCAATACGACTTTTTATATTTTTGATGGGTGTACACAATCGGATACACTATTGAAAAGAAAGATTGAAGATTGTTTTGGTTAATATCCATATTCATTGATTGCTTGCCTGGTTTTTTTCCTGAGTGTATTGTTTTCCCCACCACAGCTCTCATGTTGAGTAGGGAGGGACATGTGGAACTATCCTATGGTGATCAGTATATGTGGACCGCCTACTTTGATAGATGTTTATGTTAGTTTGATTATGATTCGAATGCTATGCATTTCCTATGATCGTGTCTATCGTCTACTCTGATTCGTTCTGCATATCTATTGCTTCATATATATATTGCTTCTCGACCGTTGTATCTGATGATGCAACTTTTGGTGCATAGGTACTGAGCCCTTCTATCCGGAGGAGGAAACGACGGAAGAGATTCAGACGGATCTGTCTGATGACCTCCTAGACTATTGCACGGACGGCGTTGTCTAGCCGTATCGACCCCGTACTCGAGAGCCTTCATGCTTACTTGGCTAGATTCAACTTTTGGTTTCTTTGTCTATCTTTTGATTAGGCCCAGTCTTAGTGTAACCTTCGTTTTGTAACTAATATTTTGTTAACTGTCTTCAACTTGAACTTTAATTAGTATTTTAGTATTTGCTCTTAACTATACAATTTTAAGATACCATTTGCAATTCTAAAGCTTCCACTTATTTTTTTTCTATTCGAGGAAACGTTCATACCTTACAGCGGTCTTCGATCCAGATGGGACCCGATTGGGGCCAAGTTACATTTGACTTATGTGTTAGAAAAAAAATTTATATTGGCACTAATCTCACGCATAACCCCGGTTTCAATTTTGGGAGCGTAACATCTAGTTTCTCCATGTCTATAAGAGTGAATTGTTTTAAGTTTATAAATTGAAATAAAGTTGGTTGTAGGGGCTTATGCTTGTTCTTTCTCGATTTGCTCGTATTGAATGAAATATAACTTTCAAAACTACCTTTTGATTGGTCACTTGTTTATGTTGGTGGATTCTCACATTTGCCTTGGTGCATATGGATTTAAAAAAAAAAAAAAAAAAAAAAAAGCATTATGTTCCTGCTTTTTCACTCTGCAAGAGAGGTCTTCTAGAATATGCCCAATTTTGGGTGTGTTGTGATTTAGAGCCTACGAGAAGAGATCAAGCATACACAAAAACACGAGAGATTTACGTGGTTCAACTTTTGGCCTACGTCCACGTGAAAGACGGGAGAATTCACTATACAATAAAAAAAGGTGTGTACATCATAGAGACTCTTAGTCTCTATTTATAATATTAGCCCAAGGCCCTATTACACCCAAACACTACTTCTAATCACAGTAGACCTATAACAGGCTAACTTCTAATCACAGTACAAGATGGGCAATCCAGGGGCCCAGTAAACCAAGACTTATTAACTTCTATTAAGCCATACAAATTAACAAGGTGACTGATCGTCTGATCTTGTAAGCCTTATTATAAAGGGATTTTTACGAAATAATTAAGATTATAATTTGATTGGATGGTTTTAGGAAGAAAAATAAAGAAACTACAAGTCAATTGTTCGTGCTTTTTTTTGACAAAAATACCGCAGTTGACGATATCGTCAACTTAATTGCTATATCATCAACTCTAGCCAATAAATGCCCTCCTCAACAAATAATAGAAAATTCCCATTCTTTTTTCCACTGAGATTTTGAGTCATTTAGATCTTGAATATATTTAGGATTGCATTAGTCAACTAAGTTAATTTGTGATTAAAAATTGGGGCTCAAACCCTCCATATTGATTGATGATATTGCCATCTCAGTTAACGATATCATCAATTTATTTCTTTTAAAAAAGTCTTCCACTGACCATCTATAATTTCATAGATTACACACTACATTCATACCCAAACATTCATAAAAACTTCCATACAAAACATCATAAAAACTTCCATACAAAACAAAACAAAACAAAAGGTAAATTCTATTTGCACCCACATGTTTTGCTAAGCCCCCCCACTTTCCTAATAATACCCAAAACACCCTCCTCTCCTCTCCTCTTCTCTTCTCTTCTCTTGTCCTCTTCTCTTCTCTTCCCCTCCCACTTCCTGCGACCAAACCCTGATGGATGCCCCATCACCGGCTACCAACTCTCCCTCCGGCGAGCTCCCCTCTCTGCCCTACCATCACCGGCGAGCTTCCCTCTCTTCTCCCTCTAGTTAGCTAAGCGATTTCCTCTCCTTTCTCTTATTCTCTTTCCCTCTCACATGCTGCGACTGAACTCTGACGGGCGCCCTATCACTGGCGAGCTCCCCTCTTTGCCCCACCATCATTGACGATCATCTTCTCCTCTTTCTTCACGGGTATCGCTCACTGGTGGGGTGCACGGAGTTTCAGAGCCGTGCACATAAAGAGGTACAAGGCTCTGAAACCTCGTGCACATGATATATGCACGGAGCTTATGGGTATTTTCGTCATGTGTAAATTTTTTTAAAAAAGTGTGTGCATTAAAAAAAACCCATGGTGCATACAGAATTTCCTAAAAAAAAAAAAAAAAATCCCTTCCAAACATCATTCTTCTTTTATATCATATACCTAAATCTTACTCACTTCATACACACTTAATGAATGATATACACTTCACTCCAATATTCTATTAGCCATTCACATTGTAGAGTCTTCGTATTACATCATTCCATACAGAATTGTCACTAGAACATAAACGTGAAAATTCATACACACGATGTTCTTGCAATTAATTTTGGGAGTAACCGGCATTCAACATTCATCACATTTCATTTCCTTGTATTTCATCTATCATTCAGTTAATTTTGTATTAAAAAAAGGGTATTCTTTGTTTTCATCTAAAAACAAGATTCTTACAGCGAGAGAGAGAGAGAGAGAGAGAGAGAGAGAGAGAGAGAGAGGAGAAAAATATTTAGGAACTTGATGCTTTGATGCTTAATCTACAAATACATTGAACATAATTTTTGAACTCGAGAAGCTCACAATGTCAAAATTCTGATACATTTCAACATTCATACTGTGTGGGGGCAATCCCATAATACCGAGATTAAGCTAAACCTCGGTAATAGTACCAGCTAGTTTGTCTTGGTCTCGGTCGTCCATGTCTCGGCAGCTCGGTAAAAGTGCTAGCTCGGTACTTCGGCAATAGTGTCGGATAGCAAGACTACTCTCAGCACGGTAATAGTATCACTGCTCTTAGTTTGACAACAGTGCCAAGACGTATCCATCCCATGACCATCTCTAATCTCGGCACAGGTACGGAGCGTCATTTAAACACAGTCATGCTCCTATGAAAAGTACGGAAGTGTACGGACGAATAGGGTGGCGCGTGATAGAGATAAGGAGTTGACTTTATCACACCATCATATCGGCAGTCTTAGGGAGATTGAGAAGCCGTCCGATGGGACCTTCTCTTTTCACCTATCACTAGGTGCATCGGACCTTACCCCCACCTACCTCCTCTCACCAATAAGCTTGATGAGGCTTGCACCTATGTATGCATGGGATCAATCCCAGTGAGGTACGCATACATACACATATAGAGCACTTCCACCCTTTTCTCTTCTCCACTCTACCTTTGCTTGGTTGCAGAACTAACTTAGGCATCGGAGTGCCTTCGGCTGACAGCAGCCGAGGCCTTTGACCTCTGTTTCCCTCCTTCCCTTTCAAGTCTCAGGCGTTTGGTCTCTCCCTAAAAGAGTTCTGCCTTCATCTAATTAAGTGGGTGTTATTTTTGGTACCTACAGTTTGGCGCCGTCTGTGGGGAGGACGATCGAGCGAGACTTTCAAATACCATGCCTCCAAAGATCAGAAATGGCAAAGGATTCTCGAAGGGCCAGTCGCAACCAGCCTAGCTAAAGCAGAGGCAACATTTACCACCGATCCCTCTCCAGAGGAGATCTGGTGTAAGATCTGGTGCGACAAGCATGGAGGGACCTGTAACTCAGACGGGCTCATCTTCAAAGGAGGTAACAGCACCTTCTCGCCAGAATGTCAATCCGTCGGAGCATCCCCAGGAAAGCGTTCCCTTACAGGAGCGCACCAGACGAGATGACACGCCGATGCCAACAAAGTCGCAATCCCATCACGAGGCCGATACTGATGATGATGACGATCCACTCCTCGTGGATATCAGGGCCCAAAACGTCGTCATCCAAGAGTAGAAAGAGTTAATTACTCAACTCCAATAGCAGCTCCGGGAGAAGAGCAGGGCTCCAGTTCGACCTCCCAGACACAACAGAGCTCCTTCGGCTAAGCAGGACTTGAGGCAAGTCTTGAATAATAAGAGGCGCGATCGAGCTTATGATGAGGGCTCAAGCAGCAGCCATTTGAATGAAGATTCGAAGAAGCCATGCCAAAGGCCAGAGGATAACAACGACCTGAGGGAAGACTTGACCGACAGGTCAAACAGACATTTCGACAGACTATGGAAATTGTCGGCTTTACCCGAGATCAGCTCAATGCCTATGTTAGGAGTTTTTCTCTTCCAGAGAAATTTAATGTCCCGAGATTCGTCCTCTACGATGGGACCTCAGACCCTACAGCGCACCTCCGACACTTCACGCAGAGGATGTCGGTCTAGAGCGACATCGGTTACCTAAACTGTCAAGTCTTCTCATCCAGTTTGGGAGACCTCCCCCTACGATGGTTCTGCGCACTTCCGGAAGGCCTAATTTCGAGCTAGCAGCAGTTCTGGAATCCTTCTTGGAGAAATTCTAGGCCTATAGGATCATCCCCAAGACGGACGAAGATCTTATGGCTATCAGAATGAGGATGCCTGAGAACGTGACCCAGTTTGCCAAAAGATTCTGCACGATCTATAGCCAGATCGAAGACACCAGTGACGAGCTGGCCATCAAGTCCTTCAAGCAGGCTCTACTGCCAGGCATCAAGCTTCGCAAGGACTTGGTGCGGTTCCCCGTGGTCACAATGAAGGCAATGATGGCCCGGGTGAACAAGTTTATTGAACAAGAAGAAGACGAGGCTCGAGCTTGGGAAAGCTTTGGCCTCTGGCAAAGGACAGCCCCTCCAAGAAAGACAGGAAATTGTCTCGGAGGTAGAAGGCGGACCGAAACAAGACCCCGTCAAACTGAGGAGCGACCCCAGTTCCCACCTCGGAGGGCAGCAAGAAGTCCAAGCCAGTAGCTACATCTTACAAAGCCGTGAACATCATCTTCAGGGAGCCGATCTATAAGCTCCTTAGCAAGATCAAGTCGCAACCTTTCTTCAAATGGCCGCAGCCGATGAAGGGTGATCCCTCCACCCGAGATCAGAATAAGTTATGTGCCTACCTCAAGCAGAATGGGCACAGAACCGAAGACCGCAAGGCCTTCAAAGCCCACTTCGAGAAGCTCGTTAAGGACAAGCACTTGAGAGACTACATCAAAGAGGAGGGCAGAGACAATAGCCAAGCTTAGCGCCGAAATGATGATGATCAAGACAGTGATGAGCCGGAGGGCATTATCAACGTCATCCAGCTCGCTCCTGCTCCAAAGGGGAGCAACCAAGCTTGTGCCCAGTCAAGGAGGCCCTCCCACCAGAAGCAGGTGATGACTACCGAGCTGGAGCCTACTGCTAAGAAAGCTCGGACAGAGAGGCCCAAGATCTGGTTCTCAGATAAGAATCTCGATGGAGTCCAGCTCCCACACAACGATCCCTTGGTCCTGACCTTGAAGTTTAAGAACTTCTTGGTGCATAGAGTCTTTGTGGACCCTAGGAGTTCATCGGAGATTCTTTACTACAACTGCTTCAAGAAAATGGGTCCCAAAGAGGAAGATCTCCAGGCAGCACGGACCCCTTTGGTGGGCTTTAGCTCAAAGCCCGTATATCCTAAGGGCTGAATCTCCTTGAAAGTCCAAGCCGGAGGCGCCTCCATGCTGGTTGACTTCCTAGTGGTAGATGCTCCGTCCCCCTACAATGCAATAATAGGGAATACTTGGCTGCACAGTATGGAAGCGGTACCCTCCACTAGTCACCAGAAACTCAAGTTCCCGTTGGAGAACGAGAACAACAGAGTTGAGGTGATTACGATCAGGGGTAACCAGCATATGGCTAAATAATGCTTGATGGCCGTGGTGCCTAGAGAAGCCGTCGGCCGAACTCCAGAGCAGAAAAGCCTTGAAGATCTTACCGAGGTCAAGATTGACCCCAACGATCCTGAGAGATACTTCCTGGTAAGGAGTCAGCTTCATGAGGATGAGAAGACCGAGCTGCTGAACTTCTTGTTACTGAACAAGGAGGTCTTTGCATGGACTCTTTACGAGATGCTTGGCATCAGCCCCAAGGTCATGTGCCACAAACTAAACGTGAACCTCAGACACAAGCCCGTGATCTAGAAAGTTCGCAGAACGGGGATCCTAAAGACTGAGGCCGTGATCGAGGAAGTCCAGAAGTTATTAGAAGCCAAGGCGATCAGGGTGGTCCACTACCCGGAGT
This sequence comes from Persea americana, assembly GCA_029852735.1. NCBI lineage: Eukaryota > Viridiplantae > Streptophyta > Magnoliopsida > Laurales > Lauraceae > Persea > Persea americana. The sequence continues at coordinate 29,337,747 of CM056816.1, read as the reverse complement.
GACTGGCCAACACTGTGGTGGTAAAAAAGAAGACTAGGAAATGAAGGGTCTGCGTGGACTTCACCGACCTCAACAAGGCTTGTCCCAAGGACAGCTTCCCACTGTCGAAGATTGACCAAATGGTCGACGCCATTGTTGGGCATGACAGGATGAGTTTCCTCGATTCCTATTGAGGTTACCATCAAATTCCAATGTATGGGCCTGATCAAGAGTAGACTGCGTTCATAACACCCATAGGCATTTACTGTTACTAGGTCATGCCATTTGGGTTAAAAAACGCGGGAACAACTTATCGAAGGCTGGTAACGAAAATGTTTTAGGCCTAGCTCAGCAAAACAATGGGGGTTACATTGATGACATTGTTGTCAAGTCTAAAAGGTCACGGGACCACTTGGTAGACCTAAGTCAAACATTTGACATCCTCAGAAAGTTCCAACTGAAGCTGAATGCGTCCAAATGTGCGTTTGGCGTCGGCTTCGGTAAATTCCTGGGAAGTCTGGTCACCAAGAGGGGGATCGAATCAAATCCAGACCAGATCTCAATGATCTAAGAACTATAGAGTCCAACCACGGCAAAGCAAGTTCAGAGGCTCACTGGCATGGCTGCCGCACTCAATTGCTTCATCAGCCTAGCTTCTGACAAGTGCCGACCTTTCTTTCAGCTCTTAAAGAAGAGTTCGAAGTTCCACTGGACTCCGGAGTGCGACCGAGCTTTGCAGGAGCTCAAACGCTACTTGTCCTCACCACCCCTGCTGTCGACACCGAAGCAAGGAGAGGTGCATACTTGTACCTGGCGGTCTCGAATCACGCAATGAGCTCGGTACTCATCAGAGAAGGAAACGGGCAACAAAAGCCCATCACTATATAGCAAGATCCTCCTCGACGCCGAGACCAGGTACTTGCAGCTGGAGAAACTTGCATTAGTGCTCGTCAGTGCTTCCCGCAAACTCTCCCACTACTTCCAGACATACACCATAGTGTTTGTTAAGGAGTATCCACTCAAGTCCCATTTCAAGAAGGCAGACTTCTCTAGGAGGATCTCAAAATGAGTTGTCGAACTAGGGCAGTATGATATTAAGTATCAACTCAGGACGGCTATTGAAACCCAAGTTTTGGCAGATTTCATCGTGGAATTCGTTTCTCTGAGTTCGGCACCGAGACAGCTCGACACTGAACTGGGGGCAGTAAGGATAAGGAAGAAGTCACCGAGACAGAGCATGAATGATCTTGGAAACAGTTCCTTGATTCAGCTTAGAAGGTCTTCGTCGACGGATCCTCAATGACCAAAAAGGTTGGCGCTGGCATAGTCCTCTAATCTCCGGACGGCCTTATCATCGAACAAGCCATGACACTTGGCTTCAAGGCATCCAATAACGAAGCTGAGTACAAAGCACTCATCGCATGGCTGAACAGTGCCAAAATCCTGGAAGCTCGTCGACTGGTGGTCTTCAGCGACTCCCAACTGGTGACAAGCCAGCTTAACGGAGACTACTAGGCTCGCGACGAAAGGATGGCGGCCTATCTCGCTCATGCGAAACAGCTCCTCTCTCAGTTTGAAAGAACCGAAGTCAAACAGATCGGCAGAGAGTCCAATTCTCACGCCGATACCCTTGCCAATCTGGCCTCTGCTGTTGAGGTCGGGAATAAGAGAGCTGTCGATGTAGAGACATTGTAAAAGCCAAGTATAGAACTCCAGTCACCTCAGCAGGTTATGTGTGTTGATCTCGGTCCAAGCAGGATGGACCTAATAATTGCCTAACTAAGGGACGACCAACTTCCTGAAGATAAGAACTAGGCTCACAAGATCAGGCTGAAAGCAACTCAGTTTTTGTTATCTCCAGATGGCAAACTTTACAGGAAGTCGTACACCGGCCCCTACCTCCAGTGCGTGCACCCAAGCAAAGTCGAGGATCTCTTTTATAAAATTCACGAAGGAATATGCGGAAGCCACATCGGAGGTCGGTCACTGGCGTACCGAGCTATTTGCCAAGGTTATTGGTGGCCCTACATAGAAAAAGACGCTCAGCTATATGCCAAAAGGTACAAGAAGTGCCAAAAGTTCTCACACTCCCTTCACCTGCCAGCACAGGATTTGAGCCCACTCTCCAGTCCATGGCCTTTCGCTCAATGGGGCTTAGACATTGTGGGACCACTCCACCGAACTCTAGGGAATAAAAGATGGCTAGTAGTAACCACCAATAATTTCACCAAGTGGATCGAGGCCGAGCCGTTGTCCTCCATCACCGAGCAGGATAAGAAGAACTTTGTGTGGAATAACATCATTACAAGATTTGGGATCCCACGAACTTTTGTCTTCGACAACGGGACTTAGTTCGATTCCAATTTCTTCAGAAACTTCTGCCAAGAGCTCGGCATCAGGAATGTCTACTCCACTCCGGCATACCCATAAAGCAAAGGCCAGGCAGAAATCTCAAACAAGGTGGTGCTTGACGGACTCAAGAAGAGGCTCGACCGAGCTAAAGGGAGATGGGTGGAAGAACTCTTGAGTGTTCTATGGGCATACAGGACCACTCCGATACGCTCCACTTCGGCCACACCTTTCTTTTTGGCCTACGGAATGGAAGCCATGATTCCACTTGAGGTTGGCCTTCCGACCCTGAGGTTTGAGCTCTGCGACAAAGGCCAAAATGTCGTGAACCTGGCCCAGAAACTGGACCTAGCCGAGGAGCGAAGAGAGGCAACAACTATTCGCCTAGCTGCCTATCAGCAACAATTGGCTAGGGGCTATAACTAGAAGGTCAAAGAGATAAGATTCATGGTTGGAGAACTAGTCTTGAAGAAGACATTCCCTGGGGACAAGAACCCGAACGAAGGCAAGTTTGCACCAAACTGGCACGGGCCATTCAAGGTGATCTCGGCTGTAGGGCGATCCGCATACAGACTTGAGGACATGGAGGGTAAAGAATTACCATAGCCGTGGAATGCGATGCACCTAAAAAAATACTATTTCCATATTGTATTCAATTTTTGAAATCAATGAAAATCATTCTTCTGAAGGGATCGCTCTCTTATTCTCAATTTAAATCAAGTTATTCAGCTCGGTGATGGCACCAGCTAGAGCTCAGCAGTTGTGCCAGCTATAATCGGCTCAGTAAAAGTACCAGCCACATTCAGCTCGGTAATGACACCAGCTATAGTTCGGAAAGAGCGCCAGCTATAATCGGCTCGGTAAGAGTACCAGCCACATTCAGCTCGGTGATGGCACCAGCTACAGCTTGACAAAGGGGGCAAACTATAATTGGCTTGGTAAGAGTACCAACCACATTCAGTCTAGTAACAGCACAAAACTATATGCGAGGCAAGGGCACCAGCCATATGCATGGTGGCAGCGCTGGCTGTGTGCAACCCGGAAGCAGTGCCAACGTTTGGAAGTGTACTTGGTTGTGGAACCAAGTACACTACCATAAAAAATGAAGCCTATCCAACTGTTATGGAACATTGGGAAAACGAGGAAACGATCGTGGCACAGGGCTTGGCCTCGACCTCAACAACACCCCAGGTTACAGAACCGAGGTGAATTCCTTACATCCAGTTGAAAATTTTTTCCATTATTTTGGTTGCAAACTAAGGTATGCTATGAACAAATTTGGTTACAAGTCTCTGGGGTCCTGGTTACTGAACCGAACTCCATTACTTAAGCAAAATCTCTGTCTTCACCATCTGGGAAGCTCGGTTGGAGAACCGAGATCAACCACTTAAGAAGAAACAGAACTCCATTTGAGGCAAGCATGGAAAGAAATGCCATTTCATTAAAAATGAAAAGTTCATTACAATTGGTAAAAAGGAAAGCAAAATTACAAAAGAATCAAAAGGCAGCGGCTTCGACATTGCAGTCGATCTCCATTTTGTGGACTTGCGCCTTGTATTCCGCAGTCACCTCTCGAGCCCCTTCAGCATAAGCAGCGTCAACCTTGGCCTAAAATTTTCCTTAAAGCTCGGCCTTCTGCCTCTCTAAAGCGAACTCGGACTCAGCCTTCTGCGCCTCCAAGGCAGACTTGTGCTCGGCCCTCAGCCGATTCATGGTGGTGATAAGGTCGACCGCTAGCCTTGCTTGTTTATCCACCACGCCATGCCTCCTGTCGACCTCCGCTGTCTCGTCTTCAAAGTCGGCGGCAAGGTCGGCATTCTTACGAACCTCCTCCTGAAGCCGCTCATCCTTGGCATCCAAAGCCTCCTGAAGCCCCTTTTTCTCAGCCTCCAATTCGACAACCTTGGAGTCGGCATCCCTCTTCCTCTCAAAGCTAACTTGACATTTTTGCACCGCTTGCTAGAGAAACGAGCGTCAGAAGGCAAACCAAAACAAAACACTTTATAAAAATTGTCGGAGACTTACCGTAATGGCTAACCGCATCGTTGAGAGCACCAAGGTCGCGTCATCCAGCCTCCTCCACTTCTTCATATCCCGGTGCAAGGCACATGCTCGGCCCAGGGTGGCGACCACGTAGGGACTGTTGGCCACGCGGTCCTCTACGTTCAGTGGCCTTCCAGTATCAGTTTCAAGGTCTGGCCTCTAAAAAGCCGGCGTCGGGGACTGGGGTGCCTCCACGCTGGATGATGGCGTAGCCTGAGGGCTGGGCAAGGCCTCGATCCTGGGCCTCTTCTCTGGTTGGCCCTCCTTCCCCGGGACGTCCGCAGAGCACTCCCAATCTCCTGCGCTTGAAGAGATTACAGGGGCCAAAGTGCTGACAGCAACGGCGGCCTGAGAAGCAGGAGCAGAGGTGGGGGTGACAGGAGCTGAAGGCGAGGAAAAGGCGGCGCCAGCAGGCTAGGGGGCATCTGGAGCCTGGTCCCCAAAAGCCAAGGCCTCTAGGTCCTCAACAACCACACAAGGACGACGTCTGTGCAACATCTCTTCTTCTTCTTCCTTTTCTGAGTTAGAAGAGTCGGCAGCTTGTCTCCTCGGCCGCGAAGAAGTTTCGGCAGTAGCTGCAGTGGTCTCAGCGGGCTCAGAGTCCAAGCAGGATGCAGAAGCCCCGTCACCCGGCTCAATACGCCGCTCGGCGGTGATTGCGAGCGTAACCTGTTCCCCCCTTTTTTCTTCTTCGGAGACTTAAGACTCTCTCCGAGTTTCCCTTCTCTTGATGAAGGAGCTGTACTTCGGTTCGTACTCCAGGAGTGACCAAGCAGCTTTGTCATTGTGTCCTCGGTAGTTCTTCACTGACCAGAGCCAAGCGTCATTTCTTACCCAGCTAACTCGCTTGGCCACCAGCCTTCTCTGAAGGACGCCTGTACAACAAACAAAGATCATCAACTTGGTGGGAATAAAAGGAGGAAGATAAAAGAGAGCCGAAATATTTCGGTCTTTACTTGGAGGGGTCCCGAAGCTTCGAGGGGTTCTGACAATTGTTGACGCCAAGGCCTCGGACTCGCCAAACTCTCAGTCGCCCGAGACGAACAGGCGATCATCCCCTGCGTATCTGTTGGAGTCCTCCAAGGCGGTGATAAGCAAGACCGTTTCGCCTCACCCGGAGGTAGTAGATGTCATCGCCACCTCCGGATTTGAAGTGGTCATATACATCCTCGATGTCATGGACACCGAGGTTGATGCCTAGGATCTTATTCAGCTCGACTACGCCCATTATTATCTTGAAGTCGTTCGGCATCAGTTGACGGAGGCAGAGGTGCCATTCTCTCAGACACGACCTCAGAAGCGGATAAAGGGGGAATCGAACCCCACCTTCGATTAGGGTCACTAATGGAAACGACATCCAGCCGCTACAGAAAGTATTACCGTCAAAGGGGTCCTTGGGGTCATTTAATCTAATCGATACATCGTCTGAGATCTTGTATTTGGCCCTAAACTCAGCCATGGCTAGTTGGGCTTCTAACCAATGCCTGTAAATCCCCGTTCCTAAGCTTAGAGAAGACTGAGGAAAGGAAGAGGAAAAGAAACCCTAAACACAGAAAGCAAAAACCCTAGCGGAGGACAGAAGCGAGGAGGATGTGCAAAGAAGGATGACTTATGGATAGAACGAGTTCAGATTCGTAGAAGAATTGGTCTCAGGTAGAATTTCTCCGGCAGATTCTCTCCTCTCTAATGGGCACAAAAGTGAAAATCAGGGAGGCAGCGTCTTCATTTATAATGGAAGGGGGCGCCGTTTTGATTTTCGAAGGCAGTCATACGAGGTGCCACCTTGGGCACTCCTCACATCTTCTCGAAGCGACTGAATGGCCGACCAGATGATGACACGTGGCGCCAATGGCACATCCTCTGCAGCGATTTAGACAGGCTATTAAATGCCTCGGGTAGGCGAAACAACGTCTTGATAAAGATCAGACGTCAGCGACCAGCTCCGAGGTGAGAAACAACATTTTAGTCAGAAGACCCCACCATCACGGTGCTTGGCTTCCATGCTTCGGTAACGGTACCAGCACGACAGCTACATCCAGCTCGTTAACAGTACCAGCTAGGCAATAGTACTTAGCTTTCAAACTCCAAGAGGTGGAGAACTCTAAAAGGTCAAAAGCTAGGGGGCAATTGTGTGGGGGCAATCCCATAATACAGAGATTAAGCTAAGCCTCGGTAATAGTACCAGCTAGTTTGTCTTGGTCTCGGTCGTCCATGTCTTGGCAGCTCGGTAAGAGTGCCAGCTCGGTACTTCGGCAATTGTTGGAAATAGGTGGGCCTCTAGGATAGGTTTCAAAAACTTTTGACCAACTTGATGCAGTGATCATCTATCCAGAAGGCTACAAAGCCCAATCCAGGATCCATGGCCACTTTCTCATTACCATGTACTGTAATAAACCCTATCTAGAAGATAGAAATAGCAGCAAACAAGCAACCATGAAATCCACAACATATAAGGAAGTAGATTATACCTTTGGAGCTCGGTTGTTCTCTAATGGAGGGTTGTTCATTTCTTTGATGATGAAACTCTTTCACGTATCAAATAGGAATCTCTAACACCCAATCGTCTTCCACACTATGACCCATATCAGATTCTTTTTTTTAAGAAGATGGGTGGGATCTCCAAGAGAAAGCTCTTAAGGAAACTAGAAGAGAAACTAAAAGAGGAAAGAGAGGAGGAGCATGTGCAACTTTTGCACAAGAAGCCCTTGGGTGTGAATCCCTAGGTGGGATTATTCATTGTACGTCCAAGCTCCTTTTCCTCCTATTTATAGCTTTCAAGCCACCTCCTCTTTCTAATTGAAATGGAAGTCTCACTTTTCTAACAATTAGTAACTCTCTTCTTACTAATTTAAATAGAAGTCTCACTTCCATTATAATTAGTAACTTTCTATTACCACCATTAGAAGTCTCACTTCAAATAGAAATAGTAACTTTCTATTTCCTTTTAGAGTTCTACTAGAATTAGTATCTTTCCAATAACTTGGGCTAGCGTGGGGACCATTAGGGATTCCTTAGAAAGCTGGCTCCAACTGGGACTCGCGACCCCACATCTCATGTGCAATCTGGGCTCACAACTAATTGCACATGGCAATAGTGTCGAATAGCAGGACTACTCTTAGCACGATAATAGTACAGCTGCTCTCAGCTTGGCAATGGTGCCAAGACGTGTCCATCCCGTGACCATCTCTGATCTCAGCACGGGTATGGAGCATCATTTAAACACAGCCATGCTCCTATGAGAAGTACGGACGTGTACTGACGAATGGGGTGTTGCATGATAGTGATAAGGAGTTGACTTTATCACACCATCATGTCAGCAGTCCTAGGGAAAATGAGAAGCCGTCCGATGGGACCTTCTCTTTTCACCTACCACTCGGTGTCAGGGTAAGGTCTGATGGGACCTTACCCCCACCTACCTCCACTCACCAATAAGCTTGTTGAGACTTGCACCTATATATGCATGGGATCAATCCCAGTGAGGTACGCATACATACACATATACAGCACTTCCACCCTTTTCTCTTCTCCACTCTACCTTTGCTTAGTTACAGAACTAACTTAGGCATTGGAGTGCCTTCGACTAACAGCAACCAAGGCCTCTGACCTCCGTTTCCCTTCTTCCCTTTCAGGTCTCAGTCGTTTGGTCTCTCCCTAAAAGAGTTCTACCTTCATCTAATTAAGTGGGCGTTATTTTTTGCACCTACACATACATAGCAGAAAAGCCCTGCCTTTTATTTACTAGTTGGATAATTACCCATTAACATCATGTGGTAGTTTCCTAATTGCTTTTTACTTAGACAATTTTAATTTGTTGCTACTAGCCAAGACCCATCAATCACATGCATAACATAGCACCTCTGACCCATTCGAATAACCAACACATCTCCAACACTTGGTCTGCTTCATTAGATAAGACCCATCAATCACTGCACCTTGGACCATCCAAACTCACCCAAGCCTGCACACACCATCTTCACATTTCATTCATCATCATGCTCATCACCATCAAACCAACACCCACTCAACTTCAATTCAACAAGAATATACAATGCTCACCAAACAAATCACATGTGCCCATTTCACACTGCAGCATCAATGCTGTGTGGGTAAAACACCGTAATGACGAAATTAAGTAAGGATTACAGTAGGATTCGCTGATCACCTCGGCCTCTGTAGTCATAGCCCGTCAGCTCGACAGCTCGGTCAAGAGTACCAGCACGGCAGCGCGGTTTGGCAGCTCGGCGTGAATGCCAGCTCAGTACAAAAGCACAACACGGCTAAGCCATTCTTGGTCTGGGACCAAGAATGCTAAAGGCAGACCTTCCTCCGGGAAATGAGGCGTGCCCTAACAGATATGAGCATTCATTTATGATGATAGGATCGCTCATTTATGGCGATAAAAAGTTAGCTTTATCAGCCCTTTACATCAACTGACTGAAGGCATGGAAAGTGGGGATAGGATGTTGTCTTTTTCACCACTGCTGCCTGTCAGGGATGGGATGTTGTCTTTTTCACCACTGCTGCCTGTCAGGGTAAGGATCGATGGGACCTCACCCCACCTACCTCCACTCACAGAGAGAATGAACAAGGAATGTCCACATATATACACTTGGGATCAGCCCCAAGGAGGTATGCAACTCACAATACTCTCGACATCGTCTCATTCCCTTCTTCCTCCTCCTCCTGCTTACTTCTCTGAGAACTAACTCAGGCATCGGAGCGCCTTCGGCTCACGGCAGCCAGGGGCTCTGACTCTAGCCTTTTTCCTTCCTTTTCAGGTTCTTGGCGTTCAGTATTCCCTGTCCTAAGAAGTTCATCTCAATCTCATCTCAATCTAAGTAGGGGTCGTTTTTACCGCCTACAGTTTGGCGCCGTCTGTGGGGAACTGAAGTAAAAGCTTGTAAGCACCATGCCTCCAAAAACCAGAAATGGCGAAGGATCCTCCAAAGGCAAGGCTCTGTCCATACAGCCTACGTTGGTGCAGAATCTTCCACGTCCACCCCCTCAACAAAGGAGGTTAGGGGGGAGGTCTCCCACGATCCAGACGTAGTCACGGTCTAGGGGATTGACCATGCCTGCCCTTTGCGACGTCCTACCTCCGGAACAGCCTCGTCATAGCCATGAGCGGGCCAGGCAAGGCGACAAGTCGGTCACCAAGCCACGTGAAAAGTCAGCGCGGGCTGGATCGCAGTCACACCATCAAGCCAGCCTCGATCAAAATGAAGACCCCCACCTGAATGACATCAGGGCTCAGAACCACCTCATCCACGAGCAACATGAGCTTATCCGGCAGCTCAAGCAACAGCTCGAGGGCAAAAAGGGTCGGAGTCCACCACCCAGGCCCCTGGACTACGGGCGAGACCTGAGGCACGTCCTCAATAATAAGAGGCGCGACCGAGACCATGGAGAAGAAGGCTCCAGCAGCAGTCACGTGCGTGAAGGACCAAAGAAGCAGCGCCAGGTATCGGAAGATGAAGAACTGAAGCAGTGGATCGACCGGCAGGTGAAATAGACGATCCACCAGAATATGGAGACAGCTGGTGTCGTCCGAGACCAGTATAGTGCCTTTGAAGCTGAGGACACTGGCGCGTCTCCTTTCTCTAGGGAGATAAGAAAATACTCACTCCCCGAGAAGTTCAGCGTCCCGAGGTTTGCCCTGTATGACGGAACCTCGGACCCTGCGGCTCACCTCCGACATTACGTCCAGAGGATGTCGGTCTGGGGGGATGACGACTCCCTAAACTGTCGAGTTTTCTCCTCCAGTTTGGCGGATCTCCCCCTGCGGTGGTTTTGCTCGCTTCCTGAAGGCTCTATCTCCGGTTGGCGGCAGCTCCAGACCTCCTTCCTAGAAAAATTCCAGGCTCATCGTGTCATCCCGAAGACCGATGCTGACCTAATGGCCCTCCGGATGCAGGAAGACGAGAGCGTCACCCAGTTCGCTCGTCGGTTCTGGACTATCTACAGCCAGATCGAGTGCGCTTCTGAAGAGTTAGCAGTAAAGTCCTTCCAGCTGGCTCTGCGGCCGGCATCTAGCTTCGAGTACAGTTGGTCATGTACCCCGTGACCACCATGAAAGAGCTGATGACTCGAGCAAATCGGTTCATACTAGCAGAAGAAGACGAGGTGCGAGGTCGCGAAAACTTCGGCCTCACCAGGAAGAACCAACCAGCCAAGGGAGATGGCAAGGCCCGGTCCTCGGATTAGCGCCGAACCCCCTCTACTTCGGCAGCGGCATCGGGGAACGGCAGAAGGTCAGGCCACGAGGTGGCCTACCACATGGCAGTGAATACTATCTTCAAGGAGCCAATCTATAAGCTCCTCAATAAAATAAAAGCGCAGCCTTTCTTCAAGTGGCCGCGGCCGATGACAACTGATTCCTCCTCTCGGGACCAGAGTAAGTTCTGTGTATACCACAAGCAAAATGGGCACAGAACCGACGAGTGCAAGAGCTACAAATCCCACCTGGAGAGCCTCGTAAGGGAAGGGCACCTCAAGGATTACATCAAGGAGGAAGGCCGAGGTGCTGACCGACCTCCACGGCGAGACGCTGACAACCAAGACAGCGAGCCAGAAGGCATCATCAACGTCATTCACCTCGCTGCCCCATCCAAGGGGAGCTCTCAGGCTCGCGCTGAGGCCAGGCGAACCTCCCATCAGAAGCAGGTGCTGACCGCGGCACCAGAGCCGGCCGCAAAGAAAGCCAAAATGGAGGGGGTCAGAGTATGGTTTTTTGACAAGGACTTGGAAGACGTTGAACTCCCACATAACGACGCTCTAGTGCTCACCTTGAAGCTGCAGAACTTCTTGGTTCAGAGAGTCCTTGTCGACCCTAGCAGTTCGTCCGAAATCCTGTACTATGATTGCTTCAAGAAGTTGAAACTTAAGGACGAGGACCTTCAGGCTGCCCGTACCCCTTTGGTCGGCTTCAGCTCCAAGCCTGTTTATCCCAAGGGTAAGATCTCCCTCAGAGTCCAAGTGGGTGGCGCCTGCAGGCAAGTTGACTTCCTAGTAGTCGATGTCCCCTCCCCATACAATGTTATAATGGGGAGGACGTGGCTACATAGCATGGAGGCGGTGCCCTCCACCCGCCATCAGAAGCTCAAATTCCCTCTGGAAAGCCAGTCAGGCCGAACGGATGTGATCACCATTAGAGGCGACCAGCACATGGCCAGGCAATGCTTGCTGGCCGTGCTGTCTGGAGAAGCCGAATCATCCCAAGTCAATGTGGCTGAACTGGACAGAAAGGCCGAGCTCGGGGACGTTGGCAGGGCTCCGGCGCAGAAAAGCATCGAGGACCTCACCAAGGTCAACATTGATCCCGCCGACCCAGACAGATTCTTCCTAATTGGAAGCCAGCTCCCCGAGTCCGAGAAGACAGAACTGCTTGACCTCCTCGTGGAGAATAAAGCGGTCTTTGCCTGGACACCCTATGAGATGCCCGGCATTGACCCGACAGTCATGTGCCATAAATTAAAGGTGGATCCCAACCATAAGCCTGTGCTTTAAAAACCGCGCCGGACTGGGGTCCCGCAAACTGAGGCTGTGATTGAGGAAGTTTAGAAGCTCCTCGAGGCAGGCGCAATAAAGGAGGTCCACTATCCGCAGTGGCTGGCCAACACGGTGGTGGTCAAAAAGAAGACGGGAAAATGGAGGGTCTGCGTGGACTTCACCGACCTCAATAAGGCCTGTCCCAAAGACAGCTTCCCTCTTCCAAAGATAGACCAGCTCATCGACGCCACTGCCGGACACGACCGAATGAGTTTCCTGGATGCCTACCGGGGGTACCATCAGATCCCCCTGTATGCGGCAGACCAGGAAAAGATAGCTTTCATCACTCCCAGGGGCACCTATTCTTACAAGGTGATGCCCTTCGGGTTAAAGAATGCGGGAGCGACATACCAGCGGTTGGTGACGAAGATGTTCCTGGCCCAGCTCGGCAAGACGGTGGAGGTCTACATCGATGATATGGTCTTCAAATCCAAAAGGTCGCAGGACCACTTGATCGACCTCCGCCAGATTTTTGACATCCTTCGCCAGTTCCAGTTGAACCTGAATGCATCTAAGTGCGCCTTTGGTGTCGGTTCTGGCAAGTTCTTAGGGAGCCTGGTCACAAGAAGGGGGATCGAAGCGAACCCTGACCAGATCACCGCAATCCAGGAGCTCCGGTGTCCGACCTCGGCAAAACAAGTTTAGCGGCTGACCAGAATGGCTGCCGCCCTGAACCGATTTATTAGTCGAGCTTCGGACAAATGCAGACCTTTCTTCCAAGTCTTGCTAAAGGGCTCCAAGTTTCAATGGACGTCGGACTGTTCTCAGGCACTGCAACAGCTTAAACACTATATTTCTTCTCCATCGCTGCTGTCAACCCCGACTAATGGAGAGGCACTGTACTTGTACCTGTCGGTCTCGGACCACGTAGTGAGCTCGGTGCTCATCAGAGAGGACAACGGCCAACAAAGGCCTATCTATTACACGAGCAAAACCCTGCTGGACGCTGAGACCCGGTACTTGCAGCTCGAAAAGCTCGCCTTGGCGCTCGTTAGCGCTTTGCGAAAGCTCTCCCATTACTTCCAAACCTTCACAATAGTGGTCGTAATAGAATACCCACTGAAGGCTCTCCTCCGGAAGGCAGACTTCTCCGGATGGATCTCCAAATGGGTTGTCGAACTAGGGCAATATGACATCAACTATCAGCCCAGAACAGCCATCAAAGCTCAAGTCCTAGCGGACTTTATCGTGGAATTTACTCCTCAGAGTTCGGCGCCGACCTTGCTCGACACCGAACTGGGGGACGATAAGGGTGCAAAGTTTGTCATCGAGACCGAGCAAGAACAGTCCTGGAGAAAGCTTCTGGACTCGTCCTGGAAAGTCTTTGTCGACGAGTCCTCAACATCCAAAAGAGCTGGCGCTAACATAGTCCTCCAGTCCCCAGAGGGCCTCGTCATCGAACAAGCTCTGACACTCGGTTTCAAGGCATCTAATAACGAGGCCGAGTACGAAGCGCTCATTGTCGGACTTAGTGCCAAAATCTTGGAAGCTCGATGCATAGTGGTGTTCAGCGATTCTCAGTTGGTGGCAAGCCAGCTCAGCGGAGATTACCAAGCTCGGGACGATAGGATGGCGGCCTATCTAGCCCACGCGAAGAGACTTCTCTCCCAGTTCGAAAGGGCCGAGGTCCGGCAGATCGGCAGAGAATCCAATTCCCATGCAGACGCCCTTGCCAGCCTCGCCTCGGCTGTCGAAGCCGGTAATAAAAGGACTGTTGAAGTAGAGACGCTACAAGAGCCCAGCTTCTACATCCAGCGACCTCGGCAGCTCATGTGCCTTAACCTCGGTCCGAGCTGGATGGACCCCATTGTTGCATACCTGAAGGACGACCAGCTACCCGAAGACAAGTTCGAAGCACGTAAGGTCAGGTTAAAGGCGACCCGGTTCTGGCTCTCCCCAGACGATCGGCTCTACAGGAAGTCATTCACCGGGCCCTACCTCCAGTGTGTTCACCCCAGCAAAGTCGACGATTTCCTCTACGAAATTCACGAAGGAGTCTGCCTCAGTCATGTAGGAGGTCGGTCTCTTGCGTACCGAGCTATTAGCCAAGGTTACTGGTGGTCGTACATCCAGAAGGACGCCTAGCTATACGCCAGAAAATGCGAGAAGTGCCAGAAGTTCTCACACTCTCTCCACCAGCCAGCCTAGGACCCGAGCCCCCTTTCCAGTCCGTGGCCTTTCGCCTAGTGGGCCTAGACATCGTTGGACCACTCCACCAAACTCCAGGGAACAAAAGATCGTTGATAGTGGCCACGGACTACTTCACAAAATGGGTCGAAACTGAACCTCTGTCCTCCATCACCGAATTAGACACGAAGAACTTTGTATGGAAGAACATCATCACGAGATTTGGAATTCCCCGAACTCTCGTTTCCTACAACGGAACGCAGTTCGATTCCAACTTCTTCAAGAGCTTCTGCCAAGAGTACGGCATTCGAAATGTCTACTCCACCCTGGCGTATCCACAAAGCAATGGTCAGGCCGAGATCTCGAACAAAGTGCTCCTCGACGGAATTAAAAAGAGACTCGACTGAGCCAAAGGAAGATGGGCAGAAGAGCTACCGCGTGTTCTATAGGCCTACCGGACTACTCCAACGCGCTCCACCTCGGCTACTCCGTTCTCCCTTGCCTACGGCATGGAGGCAGTTATTCCCCTTGAGGTCGGCCTCCCGACCTTGAGGTCGGAACTCTGTGACCAGGGCCCCAATGATTTGAACGTAGCGCGAGAGCTGGACTTGGCTGAAGAACGAAGAGAGGCAGCAGCTATCCGCCTTGCCGCCTATCAACAACAGTTGGCCAGGGGATACAACCCGAAGGTCAAGGAGAGAAAATTCGCGATGGGAGAGCTAGTCTTAAAGAAAACACTTCCCGGCGACCGAGATCCAAACGAAGGCAAGCTGGCGCCCAACTGGCAGGGACCGTTCAGAATAATTTCAACAGCTGGGAGATCTGCCTACCGACTTAAAGACATGGAGGGGAAGGAGCTCCCATGACCATGGAATGCGATGCATCTCAAAAAGTTCTACTTCTGAAAAATGTATTCAAGAATTCAAACATCAATAAAAGGGGGATTTTCTGGAATGAATCTCTACATTGCTCCAAAAACCCTTGGGCTCGGCAGCTCAGAGTGCCAACCGTCAGCTCGGTGCCACCACCAGCTTCGACGGCACAGCCATCAACATCAGGGTCCGGTAGCAGTACCACCCCGCGGCTCGGCAGCTCTGTTCAGAGCGCCAACCGTCCTCAGCTCGATGCCCGCACCAGCTTTGGCGGCACAACCATAAGCGTCCAAGGGTCCGGTGACAGCACCACCCCGCGGCTCGGCAGCTCTGTTCAGAGCGCCAACCGTCCTCAGCTCGGTGCCCGCACCAGCTTTGGCGGCACAGCCATAAGCGTCCAAGGGTCCAGTGCCAGCACCACCCCGCGGCTCGGCAGCTCTGTTTAGAGCGCCAATCATCCTCAGCTCAGTGCCCGCACCAGCTTTGGCGGCACAGCCATAAGCGTCCAAGGGTTCGGTGCCAACACCACCCCGCGGCTCGGCAGCTCTGTTCAGAGCGCCAACCGTCCTCAGCTCGGTGCCCGCACCAGCTTTGGCGGCACAGCCATAAGCGTCCAAGGGTCTGGTGCCAGCACCACCCCGCGGCTCGACAACTTTGTTCAGAGCGCCAACCGTCCTCAGCTCGGTGCACGCACCAGCTTTTGCGGCACAGCCATAAGCGTCCAATGGTCCGATGCCAGCACCACCCCGCGACTCGGCAGCTCTGTCCAGAGCACCAACCGTCCTCAGCTCGGTGCCCGCACCAGCTTTGGCGGCACAACCATAAGCGTCCAGGGGTCCGGTGCCAGCACCACCCCCGGCTCGGCAGCTCAATCAAGTGCCTGCCTTCCTGGCTCAATTCTAGCACCAGCTGGGGCCATAAAGTCAAACTTCCAAGAATACCTCGAGTTGTTAGCTTCTGCTCTCAGGGGTCATGGACGCCGATCAAGACCACGGTTCATAAACTAAGTCTCGGTCATGGGCAGATATCCAATTTTGAGAATGACAAGGAGTTCAGTTATCCAGACCAACAACTTAACAAATAAAGCATAGAGACATGAAGTCGACCACACACCCATTTCATCAGAGACAAGGAGAAAGAGAGCCAGAGAATGCGAAGAAGTTTTTATTAATCGAGATCCTGATTACAAGATGAATGGAAATGCAACAAAAGAAAAATTACAAAAGGGACTCAGAGGGCTGCAGCTTCCACATTGTAGTCGATCTCTGGAGGGATCTCATAAGGGACTTTGGCCACGACTGCGCTGGCCTCGGGAGCGGTCGGGGTTGTCACGCCCCCAAACCCGGACCCTACAACGGCCTGACCTCGGGGGGCGTGAAATTGGGATTTAAGTAACAATTATATCTCTCCCAGGATCCGCGTGAGTGAGGATGACAATCTCAACACATTCTGAATATTTTGCGGAAGCTTACGTGGCGTTGCGACTCGGATTCCATGGCCATCGGATTCCGCATCGCACTCAACCGCTAGCATATAGCTATTGTATCAAGAATCATATCAGACTGGAACAAACCATCACATTAAAAATACAGAGCTGACAGTAACAGGATATTTCATTCCCACATATGTTCAAGTTACAAGTATCAATGTGCATTAATTAAAAAAAATCCCGGAGAACAGGCTAATAAAAGCCATACAAACAACAAGCTAGATAAACACTACCCCACATGTGACGTAACTCAGATGTCGAGCTAAATGTCTACATGACATAGTCGACGCTACAAATCGGCAACTCATGGCTCCACAGCCAACACGTGCACTCAGCTCGGAGCAGAGAAATCTGGACCTGAGTACCAAAAGAGTGGGTCAGACACGACGGTCTGGCAGGTGGATGAAAAGATATAAACGATAATCTGAATAATAAAACATATGGTAAATCATGGTATTCGATCAAGAGTTGCATAGATTTAAAACCAGTGTAAACATGTATATCTGACAAAACATGTATTCATTTTAAAGCATGTGTAAAAGCATATATATCTGGTAAAACATGCATTCCTTTAAAACAACTGTAAAACATGTATTCCTTTAAAACGACTGTAAAACATGTATTCCTCACATTGCAAACCCAGTCCATAGGCGGACCCTGCAAATTGCCCTTCTTCAGGGGAGCCACAATCGTGGGGAACAGATTGGCAACCACACTAAAGCTAAATCCTCTCTATCACTAATGTGATGAGAGCACGATCGGGCGTTGGTCTCTAACACGCGAAGTGACGAGAACCAACATTATACATACATATACATATAGCTAGACAAGACCACGGCCGCGGAACCGGGTAATCGGGACAGGATCCAAGCTGCAGCTGGCGGGAGCACGAGGGGGAGGCCCAAGTCAGTTGATCAGACTGACAAGGACGTCCAAGCTTAGTGGTGCCGACTCATAGGTGACATGAGAAATCAAAACATGTACAAAACTATATCAGTATAAAACATTCGGGCAGGCGGGATACGGTGCTCGTAGGCACACATTTCATATCATTATCTTTTCATGCATAAACGGGGTTGGCAGGACATATCAGGTGTATAAATCAGAATTTGAGATAAAACCAGTAGAATCGGGTAATTATACATATAATCTGAGTGAAACAATGCAATGAATCCTTATACCATTAGGGACTATATATTGAGGCATCCATATTCAAACAACATGTGTAAGGATCTTGTATGTCTATTATTACCCTTAGTATGGTACTCGAATGATAGAGGACATACTAAGTTTCCTTATGCAAGTTGATGAATCCAAGAGTCCCAATACATTTCCTAAATGGTTTTTCTTTCTAAGTCAATCTCCTTATGTCATCCCCTGGGTCTCTCCAAGGTGGTAGGGCATCAGAACAACCCATCCAAACCTTTAAATACCATCTTTGAAAACTATAGAAAAGACTCAGGAATTCTGGGTGAAATTCAGTCACCTGTCGGTTAGCTGGCGGTTAGCCGCCAGGGTGTTCGGCGGTTAGCCGCTGGCTGACCGCGGGGCTGACCGCGGTTCACCCTGCTAAAATATAGCATTCTGTGTTTCTAACCGCGCATTTCGGCTACCTGGCGGTCGTAGGGTTTTGGGGGTGGCGGTTAGCCGCTAGCTGACCGCGGGGCTGACCGCGGTTTACCTGTCAAGACACAGCATTATGTGTTTATAACCGAATCTGGGTCGGCTAGCCGCCGGTCACCTGTCGGCTAGCCGCCAAGGCGACCGCCCGCTGACCGCCCAGCTGCGGGAACTCTGCATCAGGTGTAGATTTCAGCTCTTTCCTTCCCATCCCTTTTCACATCAACTTCACCCATTTCCTAACATGAAATGGGTCCGTTCTCTTCCATTCCACATCTCATTCTTTTCTCCAACCACCATTCCATCAATGCATTGATTCTCCTTCCGATACAAACCTCATTCAATGCAAGTACAAATCTCATTCATGAAATCCATAATGGCAAAACAGCTTTAGTAGATGAATGCATACATTCTCATGAAAATTGACTAAGAGAAAATCTTATCAATAAGCATATTTCCAAAAGCATTATGAAACATAGGAAACTAGAGGAAGATGAATAGTAAAATCCACATTTTCAATAAAACAAAAACTCATTCAAATCAAATCCATTCATTCACTTGCCTTGGTTTCGAAAGTAGCTAATCAAGCTCCTAATCACCCTCTCAAGCAACAATTCTCCACTCTATACAAAAACCCCAAAATAAACCCATCTTAGAACCCTAAAATGGCAAACTAAAGAACAAGAAGAAGAGAGCTCCCAATAGAGAAGGTGGAGACTCTCTAGAGCTAGGAAAACACAAATCTAGGAGATTGAAAGGATTGCTTACTTGGAAGTGCTTCAAATGAAGAGGACTAGCTCAAGGAGAACCTCAATGTGGCTGTATTTCTCTTCTAATGGCATCCATAGAGAGCTTGAGATATGGGGAAGAAGGAGAAGGGCACAAATCTCTCATTTTGGCAAGCTTGGAGGTGGGTCTTGTGAGAAAACAAGAAGAAGAAGAGGAAAGGGGAAAAACCCTAAGGAGAGGCTCCTCTCACCCTCTCATTCTGCTGGAATCGAATGGGGAAGAAGGAGATGGGCTAGCCTTTTTTGTAAAAAGGGTGGGTGTGGGTCCCACCATCACTTAAACTTGTCGGGCTTAAAACATCGGTTTCTGGGCCCCGGATGCGATCGACGAAGAAGAGAAAAATGTTCCTCATAAAATCTATTTTTCAAAAAGTATAATTTTGGCATGGTTTTGAGATCTTGGAATTTGGGTTCAGATTTTTGTGTAAAAAGACTGTTTTACCCCTATCATTAGTAAAGTAGGGTTTAGAGGTCTCGAATGGAAACGACGCAAATACAAAAGTTGTCGGGAATGATAAAATACATTAAACGAAGCAAATTACCGATTTTCAGAATTATTGCATAAATCCCAAAATTAATCAAAACACAATAAACGAACCCCCAAAATCACACAAAACTCACAAGGGAAGCCCCCAAAGGTTCCACTCAATCAAAGGAGTTTTCAAAATCATTCAAAGCTATAAAAAGCTATTCTAATCCAGATTTAACCAAATTCCACTAATCCCACTTTAGAAAACTAGTCCAAAATTAAGAAGACACTAATCCCAGAAATTAGGGGTCGGGTTCTCACAGGGGTAGCTTCAGAGACGACCGTGCTTGCTTCAAGAACGCTGGCCTCGGGAGCAACTGCTTCGAGAAGGGCCTCGACGACCGCGGGCGCATGGGAGTCCTCAGGGTTGGCACTGGCAGCTGGAGCCTCTGGGGGGCGCCTCAGGGGTGGCGCTCGCCTCCGGACAAGCTTGCGGAGGAAGGTAAGGGGAAGCCCGAGACACGGCTACGAGTTCCGAGTTCGAGCAAGGGAACCTTGGGGGATTCTGGAAGAGAGGGTTATCTTCAGGGACCCCAGCCTTCTTCAAGGCTACTTTCCAGCCAAGCTCCCAGCTCGGTCCCGGATCCCTGGCAGCTGAGCCTTGTAGTCGGCTGACAGTCTGCCGACCTCCTCCCCCATGATGGAGTCATGCTCAGCCAGGAACTCCTCCTTGAGCCTGGCCTTTTGTTTTGCCAGAGCAGACTCAATCTCGGCCGCCTTCCCCCTCAACGCCATCTCCAGGGAACCTTGCGCCTGGTTCCGCTGAGAGAGGAGCCTCCTGTTTGTCCCCTTCGCATTCTGCAGGTCCTTTTCCAGCCGCCCTACCGCGATCCGGAGGTCGTCAAGCTCGGAGGCAAGATGGAGGTTCTGGGTCTTCTCTCCGCCAGCTCGTCCTTGAGGCACTCGACCACGACCTGGGACTCCTCGAAATCGAAGACGAGGCCAGCATTTCTGGCCACCTCTTCTGCCAGCATCGCGTCCTTAGCCGCCAAGGACGCTCGCAGCTCGTCCCTCTCGACCACCCACTCCGCCTCCCTCGCCTCGGCTGCGTCGAGCCTTTCTATGACCATCTGGCATTTCTGCAATAGCTGCAAGAAGAGAACCCAAAGTCAATAAAAGAACACCGGGCTAAAAGCTCTGGGGGGGAAAATTGCACTTACCAATACCAAAGAGCGCATCAAGGAGAGCAGGAGTGACTCGTTGTTCATCCCAACCCACCTCGCCATGTCCTAAGGAAGGGCACAGGCGCGTCCCAGCGCTGCGACCACTTAGGGATTAGTCGCGCGGTCTGTCTCGGCCAACTGCCTCCCCAGAATTTCCTCGATGGCCGGCCTCCACGGAGCCAGAGGGCGGGGGGGGGGGGGGGGGGCAGGATCGTCCCTCCAGCAGGCGAAGGCAAAGAGAGGCCAGGCGCAGCCTCGACCCTTGCTCTCTTCTCGGGTCGCCCGCCCTCAGTGAACTCGGCGGAGCGAGCCCGACCTCCAGCCCTTGCAGCGTGATCGGGGGGCGAGTCACCCACGACGATGGTCGGAGGCTGAGCCGAGGCAACCTTGGCCGCAGCAGATCGTGTAGCCTCAGTCGCGGGTGCATGGACCGTCTCGGCATCCGGGGCAGGAGTTCCACCCGCAACGGCCGGAGGCATTGCAGCCACTGCTTGAGGGGGATCCCGGACCTCGCCTCCGATGTCCCCGAAGGCAGCCGCAAACAGGTCTTCTGTAGCGTAACGCCGCCCGCCCTGGCGTAGCATTTCTTCCTCTTCCTCTTCTTCCTCTTCCTCGGAGCTGAAGGCTACTAACCTCTTCCTTCGAGAAGGCCGGGGCTCGGCTCCTGAGGCCCCGACAGGCTCCGCAACGGGAAGTGCTGGAGCACGGTCTGCAGACTCAATTAGACGTCCGGTAGGAATCGCGACGGTCACTGCCACCGAGCCGGGCACCGCCGTCGTCGCTGATCCTTGGCTGACGCCTTCCCCGCGCAGCACGGAGTCTATTCCAGACACCCTTCTAGAGGTGTTGAAGGATCTGTAGTGGGGCACGTACCCCAGGAGAGACCACGCAGCATGGCAGTTGTGGCCGCAGTAGTTTCTCACCTTCTCGTGCCACGCGCTGTTCACCCTCCAGTGGTTCTTCCTGGCGAGCTCCTTCTTTTCGCGGAAATCTGCATAGATAAAAAACTGTGTCAAGAGCCAGGCGTAGAAAAAAGGAAGAACTGCAAACCGAAAGGACTTCGGTCTTTACTTGGAGGAGTTCCTATTTTTCGAGGAATCCGGACCGTGGTGGCAGGCTCCGCTTCACCAAACTCCCATCCTCCTCTGACGAGTACTCAGTCTTCGCCCGCGTACTTGTTGGAGTCATCCAGCGCGGTCACAAACCCAGTCCGGCGGACCCTCAGCCGGAGGTAATAGGTGCCCCCTTCTGCGGATTTGCAGAGGTCATACGTGTCCTCGATGTCCGGGACACCGAGGCCGATTCTCAGAATCTCGTTTAGCCGCACCACTCCCATTATGATTTTGTATCCATTGGGGAGTAGTTGGCATGGGCACAACCTCCACTCCCGGAGGCAGTCCCGGACCAGTGGATGTAGGGGGAAGCGGACCCCTCCTTCCACTACAGAGACTAGCCAGAATGGCATCCAGCCATTGCGGTAGGCGAGGCCGTCATCAGGGCCATCCGGTCTGACCTCCACATTGGCGAGGACCTTGTATGCATCCCTAAAATAATCTATGGAACCTGGGTCTCCTAACAGATGTCTATAGATCCCCATTCTCAACTCAGACAAAGGTCTACCTAAAAGAAAAGACGAGGAAAACAGAAAGAAGTCCTACGAAAGGGGACTGCACAAACAGGATCGTCGGAAGGTCGCGGACGTCGGAAAAGTTCTCTTGCAGAGCGTAGTAGAAATTTGAAGAAAGTAGAAGAAAGTGAAGACGAAGGAGACGCCCTGATTTATAAGGACTAGAGACGTCGTTTCGGCTTTCGAGAAGAGCCTTTAAGAGGCGTCCCCTCAATCAGCCCTAACGTCCCATCTCGCAGCCCTAACGTCTCCTCGAAGTAATTGTGTGGCAACCAAAAGAGGCGATACGTGCCACCATCGGCGTGATATCTGAGGGCTATTAAATATCCTGGACAGGCGAAAAGACATCTTGAAGGGGACCGTACGTTAGCGACGGCCACCAGGCCTAGGGGGGACCCCCCTGATCCGAAGCTCCTCTGTGCCGGTAGCTCCCTCCCATACGACGGTAACCCTCACTTGAGCTTGGTAGCGGAGCCAGCTATACAGTCACCAAGCTTCCGACCTCCTCGAGTTGGAAGACTCTCAGAAGTCAAAAGCTAGGGGGCAATTGTGTGGGTAAAACACCGTAATGACGAAATTAAGCAAGGATTACAGTAGGACTCGCTGATCAACTCGGCCGTTGTAGTCATAGCCCGTCAGCTCCGCAGCTCGGTCAAGAGTACCAGCACGGCAGCGCGGTTCGGCAGCTCGGCGTGAACGCCAGTTCAGTACAAAAGCACAGCACGGCCAAGCCATTCTTGGTCTCGGACCAAGAATGCTAAAGGCAGACCTTCCTCCGGGAAATGCGGCGCGCCCTGACAGATATGAGCATTCATTTATGACGATAGGATCGCTCATTTATGGCGATAAGAAGTTAGCTTTATCAGCCCTTTACATCAACTGACTGAAGGCATGGAAAGTGGGGATGGGATGTTGCCTTTTTCACCACTGCTGCCTGTCAGGATAAGGATCGATGGGACCTCACCCCACCTACCCCCACTCACAGAGAGAATGAACGAGGAATGTCCACATATATACACTTGGGATCAGCCCCAAGGAGGTACGCAACTCACAATACTCTCGACATCGTCTCATTCTCTTATTCCTCCTCCTCCTGCTTAGTTTTCTGAGAACTAACTCAGGCATTGGAGCGCCTTCGGCTCACGGCAGCCAGGGGCTCTGACTCTAGCCTTTTTCCTTCCTTTTCAGGTTCTTGGCGTTCAGTATTCCCTGTCTAAGAAGTTTATCTCAATCTCATCTCAATCTAAGTAGGTGTCGTTTTTACCGCCTACAAATGTCTTCATTCAAACTTTCCCCATGGCTCAAGGTTCGTTCAAACATGTCATCGAACACGTTCAGTACCATTTACCCCTTTTCACATTTTCTCTCCATCTTGCTTAACTAAGATGAACAAAAAAAAAAAAAAGATGAAAAATAAAGAGAAGGAAATAAATAAGAGAGAAGAAGAAATGATGGCCTACATGCGATCCCAAGACCTTAATCTCTCTCTCTTTTCATTTATCATGGTTACCCCCATGTCCTAGACAAAAATAACTGGAAAATCTCAAAATGGGAAAAAATGTTGCCAATAACATCTCAGTGGGGACAGCAGAAGGGGAGGAGGATGAGAGTGGGCAACGAAAGGGAAGGCAGACAGAGATCGGGGCTTGAAATCAGTTGACTTGGGGTGTTTTCCATGAGGGTAGGTTGACGATATCATGAATAGTTGATGATACGTCAAAGGAGGTAATTTCGTCAAAAAAATAGATATGAACCACTGACCTGTCGTTTTTTTATTTTTATTCATAAAATTGAATAATTAGAGTCTAACCTTAATTATTTCATAAAAATCCTTTTTTGTTTTTGTAAATTGAATGCGGGCATCAAAATTTAAATGAGCATAAAAAAATTTCAGTTTACACGTATAAAAGGGTTCATCTTTTTGGTTAACCCGAGTTACTTGTAAACTATAGCTATATTGCTCTTCACCATGACCAGTCCACAGGCAAAGAAATTTCCGGGTAAACACAATGTGCAGAAATCAAGTGCCAATGATCCAAACATGCCCTTTAATGTATGATGCTCTCCAATGCCTGGGCATGCTCAATAACCAATGATTTGGAGCCCTGAGATTCTTCTATGGAGCATTCAAAATTCTTCTTTGGAGAGTATAGATAGCAGATAAAACTCCATAACCAACATCCATACTGCCTTGCAATAAATCAAGTTACTATTTGTCAATAAAGCGGTAACATCAATAAATTTGTGTGCGAGAAAATAAAGGGAGAGAAAATATATCAACGCGAGAAGAAATTGTATCGAACCCAAGAAAAACTTCATGAAGTTTTCTGCAAAACAAATACCACGGCAAAAAATGAGAAAAAGAAAAAAAAAAAAAAAAAAAAAAGCCGGATGATCTGTGTTCATATTTACCATTAACCTAATTTTTAAACACCAACAGAAGAAACCAATATAAAATCCAAACCTTGCTGAAAGAATGACAGATACAATAGTGCTCCCCAGTTCGTTAACTTCGAGGAGAATATCGATTGAGATATTGGAGTAGGATTTGGAGATATATGTGGGAAATTTCGTCATAAATGAAGAAATTTCAGGAAAGGTTAATTGAGATATTAAAGGAGAATTAGTAGTATTTAAAGTAGTCGGCACATTAATCTCGCTAATTAATACGGGAAAAACAAAGATTAATAGGAAACCGCAATTTGTGATGCCAGTGATATAGGGAGAAATTTTAGGGGAGGTTAATTAAGATATTATAGGAGAATTAGTAGTTGTTAAGATAGTGAGCACATTAATCTCGCTAATTAATAGGGGGAAAATAAAAATTAATAGGAAACCACAGTTTATAATGCCAGTCATATAGGGAGAAATTTTAGGAGAGATTAATGGTATCGCGTAAGAGTACATAATGAATGCGTAATCCAGATATTATAGGAAAATTAGTAGTAGTTAAGGTAGTGGGAACATTAATCTCCCTAATTAATAGAAAAAAATTAAGATTAATAGGCTATCACAAATTGTGATGCCACGTGTCAGTTTTCTGGAGCGATGGCGTGGCGCTCCGAAAAATCAAGAGAAATGAGAGCTCTGAAGTGGCACCCTCGACAACCCACCTCTCCAATTGCTTTAATATATATAATGAAGATTTTTTAACGATAGGCCCCACTTAAGGGTGCTGCACTTTAATTCTTCCTTATCCCATGTCCTAAGAATTTAATACAGCCCATTCCTAGAACAAGTTGACTCGATTGAGCCATGAGTCAAATCAGCAATTTTCTGACCACTTACCTGGGTAGTTTTGCTATGACATCTGCAGTCTTTATTAGCAACACAAGAAAGACTTTCAAATTATAAAAGAGAAAGGGCGTTTTGTGAAGAAAAAATTTATTTTGAACCATTCCACTGCTCCTGAGCTCGAATTTGAGGTTCAGACTCACTTAAAATTCATGCATTTTATACATTATCAATCTAACGATCAACCCATTGAAGTGAAATCTCACCAATGCCCATATGTTAGAGGCGTGCATTTATCGTAAGTTGGTTAAATTTTTTATAAGTAACCCCTTCTATGGAGTCAGTCTCACGCATTAACCTTAATTGCTTAAAAAAAAAAAAAAAAACACAAGTTGTGCTATTCCAAGTAGCATAGGCAAAAGCACTTTTCATCGAGGAAAAGATGCAAAGACCTAAACCTTGCACGGTAAGAGTCAATTATATTCTGAAGTCATTATTACAATAGTCTCCAAAAAATTAAATGAATAAATAAAAATATCCTCTGTCAATCTCCTTTTGGATAGTTTTTATCACTTTGTTTAGGTAAAATTATAAAACCTAGTTAATGGAAAGCATTAAAATGGATAATATAAATATTAGCCATTAACAAGAAAATCCCTTAAATATGCTACTGTATGAAAATTGGTTGTAACTTTCTCAATACAAGTAAGAATTGTAGAAACTTGATTACAAGATATGAATAAGATATCTAAACGATCAGATTTCATATCATGTTTATTTGAGAATATTTAGAGAAGGTTGGATATGGAAAGGATGAGTTCATCTTAGACTATGATTTTGCTTTAGATTTTTATTCTATTAGATTAGTATTGTTATCAAATTAGGTTTCTTTTGTATTGTATGTCTAGGTTTCCTGGTATATTTGTGATTCGGTTTTCTATAATTATCCCGTACATTTGTGATTAGGTTTGCTATTTTGAGCCGATATTTTTTGTTGTACTCTTATAAGAGAATTTTACTGAAAAATACCCAGTATTTGGCCGTCGTACCTATGGGTTCCTCGTAACTAGCGCCACACAAACGGGGTCCGTTGGACCCTGTTTGGTTTTTTTTTTTTCGAATATGAAACGAGTGACACTAGCGTCACTCGATGCTTTTATTAGAGACACTAGCGTTGCTCAGCGGCATTTCCATAAAAACCTCCCTCCCTTTCATTTTCGCATTTTTCCTCTCACCTTCCTTCCTCTACCCTAGTATGTCGACGCCGCTATTCCTTTTGCATTCTTCCTTCCCTACTGTGGATCTACCTTGTTCCAATATCGCACATCACCTTTAAGGTATGGGACATTGATACCGTTTACACATTTGTGTAGCATTTCAAACACAATGTCTATTTGGGGTTTTTGTCAAAGAACGAAACATCCACAATGGTTTTTGTTTGCGTTTCACATGTTTTGGGACATGAGATTTCCATTCTGTAATGATTGTTTGGTGATTGATTAAAATCCAGAAATGGGATTACATTACCAAATGTGCTATTTCTTCGTTTCTGTTCTAATCTTGTCTGTCATCTTTCTTCTTCTCTTTGATGTATGATCTGTCCCTCTCTTCATTATTGCATTTTTGGGGTGAAATATTTATCTACTTTTGTTGTTTGAAGAACTTTGGTTTGGCAATGGTTTCGATTCCAATTCCTTACAAGGAACTAGGGTTTGTGTGTTGGGTTTATCTAAATAGAACAGTGAGGAACAATGTAGTTTTTAATCTAACAACTTGAGTCAAAGCATGTTCAGTGAGAGTAGATTTAATCCAACTAACCAACATTTGGTCTTGTTTTTGCCACGACATATATGCTGGATTGAATGTCTTCTGTGTCACGGAAGTACCTTGAAGGTATTGGATGGGACAAGGGGTAGAACCATCCACATGACCGTAAAGATCATTGCAATGCAGAAGAGGTTCAAACTGACTTTGCCATGGTAAAGTATTATCTTTGTCAAGCTTAACACCAATGTTGATTCCTCTGTTCTTCCTACACCTCCAATCTCAATACAAAAAATCCCAGAGATGATCATCCCAACTAGTGTCAGAATAAGAGAGAGACAAAACCCTTGTAGCTTTGTTCCTTTCATGAGCTCTCATGCCTCCTAAATACGTCCAACCAAGTGCTAGGATTCAGTGCTGGGTCTACGTTTCATAAAGATTGATGAGTGAGACAGTTTGGTCTGATTGCTAGCAGAGGTGAAAGGAGAAATTCATAGTAGTCTTTAGGTTTAAAGCTTGTTCTCAAAAATGGATTGGGATTTAATGAATTACATTATAAAAGTGTGTGCATGAGTATTTACTAGAGAAGAGAAAAAGGGTAGGATTTTCAATTTTACAAATTGAACCTTTTTGTATTCAAAGTCCCACGACCATTTTTACAAGTAAGAAGTCTTCACCAGGTGAAGCCTGCTTGGATTCGTTATCACCAAGAACTAAAGAAAATGAAAACTCTTTATCATTCAGTTTTTGCCAAAATTGACATTAATCTCTCATCAAATCCTCCAAAACGTAACTTAAACTACCTAGAATCTACCTATCATTAGTCACTAAAGAAGGAAAGAAACATAAAAGAAAAGGGAAACAATAGAAGAAGGAAATGGAAAGTTTTAAAGGAAGAAAATAAAAAGAAACAATGGAAGAAGGAAATGGAAAGTTTAAAAGGGGTGACCAAAGAAAATAAAATAATGAAGCTGGCATTTCGACATAATTTGGAAGATGTAAACAAGTGGAAGTGTGAACGTCTTTTGTTTTTTTTTTTTCCTTTGTTAGAAAAAAATTTATCAACATCCACAACAACCAACAAAATACCAGGCAAAGCAATACCAAAAATATAAGCCAAAGCAACACCCAGGTCCAGGTCAACTCCCAGAAAACAACTGACCCCTATACACATGCCACAAAAACCTACCTGGCCACTACAGAGATGTAAACAAGTGGAAGTGTGAAAGTTAATGGAACCCAAAACACAAAATGAGTGAGTTGGAGGAATTGCTTCCATATTGGTGGCCTCTTTTAAGCATTTTATAATATGTCTAGGAATTTACATTTGAGTAGGCTCCCCAAGTTGGGAGGAGTGGAAATGGAAGGTAGGAGTTAATCACGATATTGGTTATGTTAGACAATCTTACAGTGAACCCAACTCTTATTGGAGTAAAATATGAAAAATCCTATGCACGATGTGTGTTCATTCAGAGCCCGCGGTGGAGATCCAATTTCCACTTTTCAACTAAAAAATTCTTTTAACTGAGATGATCCAGACTCCTCTAGGAGAGGCATAAAGACAGCCCTTTTGTTGATGCAAGCCACTCACACTTGTTATTTTTTGTTTGTTTTCAATTATAAGGCTCTGCATCCACATCTTTGAGAAATTAATAAATAATATTGGAGATTTAGATATTTGGCTCCATCTTGTAAACACTCAAGTATGCTCCAAACTCCCAACTCTTAAAATGCATTCACCAGGCTCACATGAATGAGCACTTATCAAATTTGTACTCATATGGAGGGACCTACTGTTGGGTAAATTATGCATTTACCATTGATCAGAATCAAATGGTGGCCCCAGCCCTGATTTGAGAGAATTGATTGGTGTCAAATTGTAAGAGCCTACACTTCATGGATAGGGGTATATATGATAAGAGCAGTTTTGAATAATGAATATGGTAAGCTCACTATATAATATGCATTTTAAAGGTTGGAGTTTGGATTTTCACAGCATGCGCATCGATCTTAGCCACTGATTTAATGCATCACTCATTGGATGCTTCCTTATTTCAAGCAATTTCACCATTGGGTGACCCAGTTCAATTGCCAAGAAGTTCTACCTTTATATGCGTGACTGCTGCTTGTTGCTTATCCAGAATTAGGGAATTAATCAAACTTATTATAGCTGGAATTGTAAACTAACAGTAATTATTAGAGCTGGATTTTTTTTTAAATGAAGACAGTACCCTCAAAACTGTGCTGATGGCCTTGCTTTTTTAATCTTTAATCTTTTGTTATCTAAAAAAATGTTGATTGACTTGGGCTTATGTGAGGATCTTTTGTTTCCTTACTCAAATTGTTGCTTCATTGTGCACACTGCCAGCACCTTTGTTAACTTCTTGATATGCATTACCATGATCCTTTTCTCTATGTTTTATATGTGATTGGTTCTATATTTGCCAAAACTGAACAGATGGCCAAAGGAAGTAAGCCGAAACCAGATGATTAATATGTCTCCAAAGCCATATTAAATGTAGTGGAGCCAGGGGCATATAGATGCATTAATACGAACCCGGATAAGGACATATGGGAGTTGACAGACAGATGAAGGAGATTGTTATGGATGTTGGTCTAGCAAACATTTCAGAAATTGACTAGATGAAAATTGACCATGCCCTCATTAGTGGCTTGGTTGAACGATGGAGGCCGGAGACAAATACATTCCATTTATCTACCGGTGAAGCCACGGTAACCTTGGAGGAAGTTGCATATATATATGGGCTCCCAATCGACGGTATACCTGTAACGGGTAGGACTTTCCCCAAGGTACTTGTCCAGGAAGTGTGCAAGGAGTTACTTGGCATTGCTTCACGTCCTGGCAAAGACACTATTGGCACTATAATTAAATTCAAGTGGCTAGAAGAAAACTTCAAGTCCTCTAAGATGAGGAGCGAGGTTTACAAGATGCGAGCATACTTGTTCGTTTTGGTGTCTGGACAATTCTTTGCCAATTCTTCCGATGTGAGAGGGCCAGCTTGGCATCTGGAGTTCTTTAGGGAATTCAAGCCCTATGCATGTGGTCTGGCCTGCCTCGCAAGCCTGTACTGAATGCGTGGAAGAGCTGCAATGTTATTAAAAGGTGAAGAATGGAGTAAGGAAATGGAAGAGGGGTGAAGACAAACGTGATACTTCAAAGATTACCCTTTTGAAGATTAACAGGCCCCTTACAGTTGCTGCAGGTGATGCAAGCTGCTTTTGAATAGAGTTTCCATTCTTTTTTGGTCTTCTGTATCACGTGCTAACTGAGTTTACTTTGTTGTGAACATCTTCCTTTTTTTTTTTTATTTTGTTGGCTTGCAGATATGGGCATATTCAAGAATGTCGATCGGGAGATGTCCTACCCAACATCCTAGTTGGAAAAGGACCTGCAGTACCCATTGTTCAAGACATGGGAATTGAGACTAAGAGATAGGAATCAAGTAACAAACATGAAAGATATACGGAAGCACATCAATGGTCTGAAAGAGGACGGGGTAACGAAACATCTTGACAACAATTCAATGCTTTTCCCATTATAGTTATGCATTTGTTAGTGTTGTGGCTAAGTTGGTCAAATTTTGCAGTTCACGTGGCAGCCATATGCTAAGATGCCTAAGAAGTTGTTCCAAAAGGTACCAAAGGAAGATAAGGGATTGTTCACTTCTTCGACGGTCCTTCTACATTATTAGATTGTTAAAAGACATAATCCCAAACGTATAACAAAATAGTTTGGCATTAAACAAGCTTTCCCCCCACCATTCTATTTGCCTTTCAAGAGGGCTGAGCGTCTGGAAAGGTACGAAAAGAACTACAAAAAGTATGGAGATGAAGTTATTGGTTTATGGGAGGCAAGGCAAAGGAATGTCCTCACTAGACAGAAGGATAAGTCAAAGATTCACACTCCTGAGCATCATGCTTGGTATTCATCAAATACTATTAAGGAGATTGTATGTACGATGGGCGGTCAAGGTAGAGAATCACCAGATAAAACTAGGACGGCACTGCCAAAAGCAGAGATGGAAATTAAGGAACGGTCAAAGCCGATGGGTAGCACCCACTGTGAAGAAACATCCACCACCGAAGAGCATGTGAGCAGGATTGTAGCACCCACTTTAAACAATCAGACATAATGTATTATCATAGTAGGACTGTGGTCGACATATATGGATTCAGTTGGGAGCTTAATAGCGACAGTCTGGACATTGATCTGTTAACTCAATGACTTTTAATCATCATTGTATAGTCTTTTTTGGATGTGTTTAGACATTGATCCGCTGACTCAATGACAGATCATTATTGTATAGTCTTTTTGGATGTATAGAAATCAATTAAGTGATGTATATTCATGAACCGCATGGGAATGTTGCATGATTGGTTGCATGGAAATGGTGATTCCATTTATTACTCCAGTAGTATGAATGTCTTCGATATGGTTTTTCATATATGATCAGTTGTTGCAATAAAGTTTTTTTGTCATGTCAGCAGGAATGAAAGAGTAATATGTATGTGCACCATGCACAGCTAGAGATTTTGCAAGACTTTGAAAAAAAATAAAGTTTAGAGTGACACTAGCGTCACTAATGCATACAGTTATACGACGCTAGCGTCGTCTAATTGTATGTAATTTCAACACAGAACGATGTTAGAGTCGTCTAACTGTATGTATTTTCAACACAGAACGACGCTAGCATCGTCTAACTGTATGTATTTTTCTTACACAGAACGACGCTAGCATCGTCTAACTGAAGCAATATTTTAAAACAGAAGGACGCTAGCGTCATCTAACTAAATCCACAGAGTGACCCTAGCGTGGTTTTATTTTTTAGCTTCTCCACAAAAACTTCCATCAACCTAGTAGGCAACCATTGAAACAATTAAGTTTCGTAATTAAACATCACATATAGAGATTGTATTGGATGGTTGCATATAAAAAATAACCTCTCTTAAAGCACAATCTAATTCCATTGGATGGATCAAACACCAAATGAGCTCGTACTATAAAAAAGAACAGTTGTACTCCATATTTTACTTGCTTTATTGGAAACTAAACCAGACAAAAAATTACCAATATGTGACCTTACAACTTTGTGACATTATAACTTTGTTCAAAGAAGCTTTGACCATACAACTTTGTGACAATATAACTTTGTTCAAAGAAGCTTTGACCATACAACTTTGTGACAATACAACTTTATACATGGAACATCTTCGTTCAAAAAAGCAAAAAATTAACATTGAAAAGAACTGTATGTTCAAAATAATACAGAAAATATCAAGTCTGTACTTCTTTTTTCAGCACATCACATAAGACATCTAGATGAGGTATCTATGTATTATGCGGAGGGGGCGGATTCCAGCATGAAGCCTGTTGTGACCTCGCTGATGACAGTGAGAGCAAGTGACAACCCTACGCTCTCTATAGCAGTCTTCTGTATGGATCATATTCTTCTTCGGTCTTTCGGGCTGTTTTGAAGATAGAGGAGGCAAGACCTTTTCATATGATATGTGCTCCCACTGTTTGCTATCACGGGTAGCATGAATGTCCTTTTTGTATGTTGACTGGTTTTTGTATGTTGACTGGTACTTACTTGTAAAATACCAACCCTCACAAAAGTAATATGGATTTTTTTTCCTCAACCTCATACCCGCGATGGCATGTGAGCACGGGATTCCAATAATTTGCCATTTGCGATAAATGCAAGTCCGACGATCTAGATGAACATCCACAAAGCTGGCGGATTGAACTTGAAACTCTTCTAACCAGGCAACATGCACATACGACCTACGTGCTTCTACTGTTTCATGGCTCAACTGTTTCTCAGCATATGGTGTCAAACGAGTGTTGACAGCAGAAGATTCGGCGTGTCATTTTTGGAAGAACTCCATTAGTTTGACCCTTATCTCTTCGACCTGTTTCACAATTGGAAGAACTCTGGTATCATTTAACATGCTATTGGTGCATTCAGCAGCGTTGCTTGTAAGCATGTCATACCGTCGGCCCTCAACATAAGCATTTCCCAATGTTACCTGCCAAATGTATGTATATAATTGTATGCCTCAATATTAACAGCCTTAATATCTTCCATGAACACATTGTGCTCACAGGCCCTATAAGCCTTTGCAGCAGACCAAAACTTCATGACAATTGCCGAATCACTGAATCTTGACTTGATGTTCTCTGCGAGATGGCGACAACAGTAGCAATGAGTCGAAAAGTGGGCATGACTTTCGCAAGCGCAGGGACAAGTCCCTTTTGTCGATCAAAGACGATGGTAAGATTCATTAGTTCCCCAAGAGACAAACTCACATTTGCAAGGCACTACTCCCAGCTGTCACATCCCTCAGCTTCAGCAAATGCAAAAGCTATTGGAAAGAGCTTGTGATTTCCATCTAGTGTTACGGCTACCAACAACACACCATGGTACTTACCACTAGGATGTGATCCATCGACTGCAATCATTGGCCTGAGAGACGATGTGAAAGCACGGATGGATGGAGCAAAAGCCCAAAAAAATCTCCTAAATCTGTCATCGCCGGATGTCTCGACGTTGGTCACACTACTTGGGTTCATCATCTTCAACTCAGCACAATACAGTGGAAGGAGTTTGAAGGAATCTTCGTATGAACCTCGAACTATACGAAGTGTCATTTCTCTAGCGATATGTGCCTTCCTGTACGATATAGTAACCCTAAACTCCATCTGGTAATCATTCATTATCTCTTTCAGTTTCAAATTATTATTTAGACTAACTTTGTCCAAAATGTACTCCGTAATTAACTCTGATGACGCCTGCCTATGTGCCGTACCCATCATTGGCTTTGAACATTTATGAACAGAGTTGTAAGTTCGAACCTTAAACCTTGGTCCACTCTCAATTATAGACACTTGGATGCGCCATGGACAATCCTGGTCCTGTCGCTACCCCGGACCGAGGTCCCCGATCCGGGCCCGCGGCTAGTTTGTCCAACTATGATTATCCCATAGGTTTCAGAGGTGACGGGCCCGCGACTAGTTTGTCCAACTATGATTATCCCATAGGTTTCAGAGGTGAGGATTTCCAAAACAAATATGGAACTATCTCACACGAACAATGATTTGCGAAAGCATGCAAGTAATCTCAATCACAACTTATCAATACAAAATTGATGATTCCAAGATGCATAAGTTAAATGAATCAAAGGACATAAACATTTAGAGAGAAAATGTGTAACATAGCATATCCATAATTTAAACTTCAAGTTTCAAGAGACCAAAAGTAAGTTAAGTTTAAGTTTACATTTTCCAAGGTATAAAAAGGGCCAACAAAAACCATACAACCCAAAACAACAAAACACTAAACCTAATCGTGTGTACGCAACTCAAGTTCCCATCCGACATCTAGAGGACGTCGTCGGGTTGCCACTCACGGGCCGGGGGTAGCTCAACAGCCTCCTCCTGACGCTCATCCTCAAAGGCAATGTCACCTGCACCTGGTCACCAAAATAAACGGGTCGGACACGACGGTCTGGCAGGTGATCAATTTAGACGAAAATATAAATCATTTAGATTACGGAAAGGTGTAGAATTTAAAACCATTCATGAATGCAGAACAGTGCGTAAAAGTAAACAGGACAAATCAAGCATGGATGTAGAAATATATATCATAATTAGTGAGAGAAACCACCTTGAGCCCATCCTTTCTCTACCATACATGATGAGCAGAGCAAGCAGAACAGAACAGGAAACACGACAGAGGTGTATATATGAATATACGACTAATCTGCAGATAGTCCAGGGTTTAAGGACCCCCCAAACAGTGGATCAGACTGAAATGGTAGTACAAGCTCAGTGGTATTCACCTAAAATCATGAATGCACGAAAACAGGATAATACGTATACAAAGCCGACCAAATTAGGGGGATTTACTCATTAAAACAGGACAAAGCAGGACATTTCTGGGATAGCATATGCTATGGAAAGATAAAACGGAAGTAATAATCCCCATTATCATTTCTTGAAACACTTCAAAATAAGGTTAATACTTGCAAAACAAAACAAGTCTTACGACATTCATTGCATCAGAACCCGAGGTCTCAAAACAAGCTAATCAGTACACATTAAGACCTTTCATTGATTTTTGTGTATTTGAAACCCAATTGTCGGAATTAAGGTATATTTGGTGTCCCTGAAGCTAATGGACAATTCAAGTTCCAAATGCACAATCTCAAGCCAGAAGCTCTTAATTGTATTCTGGTTTTCAATTCCTAAGAAAAATTTCATTAAACAGGTCTGGTTCAAAAACTCGGTTAGCTCTCGGTCACCTGTAGGCTAGCCGCCAACTGACAGACGGTTGACCTCCAGGACTCCTGACAGGAAAAACACCATTCTGGAAATGGAACCGAACTGAAGCTCGGTTGGCTGTCGGTTGACCGAAGTGAACATGTTGGCTAGCCGACAGCTGACCTCCAGCTGACCGAAAATCCTCTGTTGGAAGACAGGCTACTGGAAACGGAACCGAATTGGACTCAGTTGGGTGTCGGCTGACCGAAGTGAACATGTTGGCTAGCTGAAAGTTGGCTACTAGCTGACCGACTATGCACGGCAGCCCAATTCAGGTTAGATGTTTCAGTTCCTTCTTCCTCCATTCACTTCCCATTCCATTTCCTTTCACTATTTGTCAAATCCCTGCACATCCCCTGGGCCTCCATGCTCTCCAAGGGTCATTTCCAACAGTAAATCACACCACAACTTCTCCCTTCATCAACATATCTCCATTTCACACAACCATTCCAATTACAAACCAAGGCATATCATTTTAATTCAAAATAGAAATCCTGAAGTATGGAGAGTCATTACATCAATTTCATGAAGAGAAATGAAAGATCAAATCATGCTTAGTTGAAAGACAACAATTGGAAAACATAGCATTCATAAACATTGCATTTTTCAAACACAAGGTACCAAACAAATTGCATGCATGATGAGACTAAAGAGATTACTTTCCTTGACAATATCTAAGCCCAAAAATCTCTCAAAAATCCTACCCCAAGCAGAGCCACAAATTTCTACAAGAAACCCCATGAAAAGAACCTCAAAGTCCACCAAAATGTGAAAACAAAGACCCATTTCGAAATGGGTGTTGCATGTATGAAAAACAATACCCTTAGGAGCTAGGAAAACTCCATTAACAACAAGGAAGGAAGCCCTTACCTTTAGCTAGTCAAACAAGAAGCAAGGAGGAAGATGAAGGGGCTATCCAGTTGGGATCTTCAAGAAAATGGTAGCAATGGAGAGCTTGAGATGAGAGGAAGAAGAGGATATCTTTAGATTTTGTTTTGGAAATCTCTAGCTAGGGAATGCAAAGGAAAGAAGAGGGAGAAGAAGAAGTTCTTTCTCAGCTGGGCTTGAAGAAGGAGTTGCAGGAACAAACGTCTGAAACGTGACTGAGGTGGGAGAGAAGGCAACTTAAGTCAAATGGGTTTTGTAGGCCCCATTGATGCCAAAACTTATGATGGTTAAAACACTGACTTGCGGGCCTCAAATGAAAACAACGAAGAAGACTAAAATGATCACCGAAAAATCTAGTTTCCAAAAAGTATAAATTTGGCATAGTTTTGAGATTTCGAAATTTGGGTCCAAATTTGGTGTGAAAGGACTGTTTTACCCTTTTGGGCAAAAACTTGGGTTTTTGGGCCTCAAACACAGACAGGCTGAACAAAACAATTGAACAATAAAATAAAACCATTCAAAATAGATCAAAATCACGATTAAAATCGAAAAACTAAAATTTCCTCCCAAGCTTACACGTACTCTCGGGGCATCCCTAAGCGTGTTTGAATAACACAATGCGCTCTCAAAATTCCCTAGAGCTAATTTCAAAACTAAATCGAACCAATTTCTAACCCACGAACACTAAACCCACATATATAACTAAGTACGCACTTAATTGGTACTAATCGCGCTAATCCTGGGTCGGGGTTTGACATCCTCCACCCCTTAGGTTATTTGGTCCTCCAAATAAAATAGTTATACCTCTGGTAATAGATCAGGATACTTTCTCTAGACTTGATCCCTTAGTTCCCATGTCGCTTCTTCTGGCTCATGATTTTCCTACTGTATTTTGACCCAATGAATTGTCCGATTTCTCAGTTCTTGCTCTTTGGTGTCAACAATTCTAACTGGCTTTTCCACATACGAAGCACCTTCTCGAATTTCCAGTGGTTCATGCTGCAATACATGTGAAGGATTTGAGACGTATTTCTTCAACATAGAGACGTGAAAAACATTGTGTACCCCGAAGAGTTCCGGCAGTAACGCAAGTCTATAAGCAATGTCTCCAACCCTCGCAAGCTTGCCTTTCTGTCCATATCTTAGAGTTCTTCTGACCAGAGATACCTTCAAAAATACTTTGTCACCTTCTTTAAACTGTAAATCCCTTCTACGAGTATCAGCATAACTCTTCTGTCTGCTTCGGGCGACCTTTAGCCGTTCTTGAATCAACTTGATCTTATCACTTGTTTCTCTAACTATTGCATGTCCATGGAAGCTACGAACACCGACTTCTTCCCATCAAACAGGGGTTTTGCATCTCCTACCATAAAGTGCTTCGAAAGGTGCCATACCAATGCTGGAATGGTAGCTATTCTTGTACGCGAACTTACAAAGTGGCAAGTACTCATTCTATTGAACCTTGAAATCTAGCACACAAGCACGAAGCATGTCCTCCAAAGTTTGTATAGTTCACTCTAACTGGCTATCAGTTTGAGGATGGTATGTAGTGTTGAATTGCAACTTGGAGCCTATAGATTCGAATAGAGTCTTCCAAAACCTCGAAGCAAATCTTCTATCTCGGTCTGACGTGATGGAGACGGGCTGTCCATGTCTATTGACAATCTCATTCACAAATAAATCTGCAAGTGGTGACATGCGCATCTTGCTTCCTGTCCTCATAGGAATGAAGTGAGCAGACTTCGTGAGACAATCCACTATAACCCAAGTAGCATTGTTCCCTTTCTTGGTAGTAGGCAAACCGGAGACGAAATCCATAGTGTTGTGCTCCCATTTCCACTCTAGAATTTCCAATGGCCGCAACAACCCTGGAGGCTTCTGGTGTTCTGCCTTAATCTGTTGACAAGTGAGGCATCGAGATATAAATGCCGCTATCTCCCATTTCATGTTATTCCACCAGAATCTATTCTTCAAATTGTGGTACATTTTGGTGTTACCCGGATGCATGGAGTATCTCGTGCTGTGGGCTTCAGTCGTTATTTCATCTATCAAGTCTTCGATGTTAGGCACACACAAACGGTCACGAAAATATAAAAATCCGTCTACTATCCTGAAGTCTGGGCGTTCTGAGATGTGATCCACAATCTTGGCCAAGTTCGGATCTTGCAACTGATTGTCTTTAATCTTCTGGATGAAGGTAGGCTTAGACATTGCCATACTTGCCAACATCACACCCTTCCTTAATGGTTGCACTTCTACCCCGAGTTCTTCAAATTGGTGTAAGACACTGACTCCTCTCAAGCTGGCCATAACTACTGATTTTCTGCTCAAAGCATCAGCTACTACATTCACTTTACTCGGATGATACTTAATTGGAAAGTCATAGTCATTAATGTACTCCATCCACTGTCTCTGCTTCATATTCAATTCTTTCTGTGAGAACAAATACTGTAGACTCCAGTGATCTGAGTGGACTTCAAATTTCTCTCCATATAGATAGTGTCTCCACATCTTCAAGGAAAATACAATCGCTGCTAACTCCAAATGATGAGTTACATAATTCCTTTCATGATCCTTCAACTGCCTCAAGCCATAAGCAATAACTTTGTCATTCTGCATCAGTACACTGTCGGATGTGAATTTTGACCCCCCCCCCGGGAGGGGAATCGCCATTCAACAGTGTGAGATAAAAAAATACATCGAAAATGAGGATTCCGACTACCCTCAAAATCGACGGATCACGATCGCCAGTTACGGATTCGGCCGTAACACCGTCCTTCGACGAAAGCCGAAAGAATGCGGGAGGAAAATGGGGTGGGTTCTTCTCTCGTCTAATGTGCCGCCGGCGACACACGACGGTTGTCTCGTCACTTAATTTGGGTCTTTCAATTCGGGTCGAACTTGGGTCAAGGGTCAAATTACGGGCTTCAAGATGGGACCATAATGAACTAGGCAGGGGAAATCAACATCCAGGATTGAACAGACTAATTAAAGTTAAATCCAAGTATTCTAGGGGATAAGCGAATTAAAATGAAAATAAACGAAGAAAATAAGGGGAAAGGTGCCAAATATTTAGAAGAGGATCAACCCCATTCCTGGGTACCCCCTTCAATGTCCTTTGACAACCTAGGGTTTAAAGGCTGATTCTTCGAATCGAAAGAATGATGCAGACGAAACTTCAAGTTGTGATTTCTGTGGGTTTGCATGCAATCGCAGGTGATAAAAGTGCATGGTCGATGATGGGCCAGAAGTAAGATAAAAATGGCCGATGTTGGCCTGGGATTGATTGAGGGTGGCTGATGATGGGCCGGTAGTAAATAAACTGATATTGGGGTGTGTGAAATCACTCGTCTCATTTCGTCATTCTCATTAATTCAGGTTCTCGGAATCAGCCTCTATTCCCTTTAATCATTGAGTTCAGATAAATATTTGGCACCGGAGGTGGAGGAAAAGGGAAGAAAATATTTTTGGAATTGGTTTTGTTGGTTTTATAGTTTTTTTTGGATTTTAATAATTGGGACTAGAAGGGCCTACCTAGGGGAATTCCTACTTGGATTCAATCTAACTATTCCATTTCCCTAATGGATCTCTACCCTATCCTAAGGTCCTAACCGTCTACATCCACTCTCCCGGTCCTTTAGCGGGGCCCGGAGAGAGAGTAGGACCTAATCGGTTGAAGTTTAAGAAATTGGGGTAGTCTAAGCTGGCTAGGGAGAGACCTAGATCTAGGTCCGGGGTCTGACCTAATCAGTCTAGATTACTGTATAATTTCTAACTCCAATTTGTTAATATTTTGGTTTTTTTAATATCTTTTACTTTGTTTTTGGTATTTTGGATTTTTATTATTTTTATTTGTTTTTATGTTTATTCATAGGGCCTAAAATCCTAAATTGATTTATCCTAATGAAATGGGAAGGGGGAAAGAGAATGAATTTCTAATTTTTAATTAAATTAATTTATTTGAAGTTTCCTAAATAATATTTCCTAATCCTAATGAGAGAGGAAGGGAGAAAAGAACTTAATTATTAAATTTAGCCTAATTATCCTAATTAATAGGGTAGCTAAAATTCTATTTTTAATCTTTACTTTTTATTTTATTATTTTTATTTTCTTTTGGTGTTTTTGGTTTTTATTCTAATTTTCATATAGAGAATAACATGAAGATAAAGGGAATGCAGCCTCAATTTTTATAAAGAGGATAAACTAAAGAAACAAGATGTAATATGATTATAATGCATGGGCATGTTAAATGCATGTTGACATACAGATTAAGGCTAATTTAAAAAATAATAAGAATAAAAATGGCCTAAAACACTAATCTGAATCTAAATGCATGGCATATTAGATGCATGAAGAACAAAAGACGGACTACAGTGATTGAAGAATTGAATGAAAAAAAAAATAGAGAGTGGAGTGAAACCGGGCTGTGCGTGCTTGGGCTGGATTGGTAGCTCTGATGATTGGCAATCCAAACGGGCAAGTCGGAGGTGATGAAGGTGCAAGTGGTGCCAGCAGTGGGTGTGCGATGAAGGAGTGCAGGTGGGTGAACAGGCGTGATGCTCGTGGTGCAAGTGGGCAGTGGCTCGGTCGTGTGTGCAGCAGGGGGTGCAGGGTGGTGGGGTCAAGAGAAAGAGGAAGATGAAATGAGAAGAAAGA
Organism: Persea americana; assembly: GCA_029852735.1. Classification (NCBI taxonomy): domain Eukaryota; kingdom Viridiplantae; phylum Streptophyta; class Magnoliopsida; order Laurales; family Lauraceae; genus Persea; species Persea americana. The sequence continues at coordinate 29,296,727 of CM056816.1, read as the reverse complement.
AAGAGGTGCAGGTGGGTGCAGGTGGGTGCGTGCAGCCGCAAGGGAAAATGCAGTGGGTAGGAGAAGAAAGGGAAAAAGAAAGAAAGAAAGAAAGAAAAAAGAAGAGGAAAAGGTGTGCAGGCGAGAGAGTGTAGTGTGTGCGCAGGGGAGGAGAAGAAGAAAAGAATGAAAGAAAAAGAGAGAAAGAAAGGGGGTTAGTTTAGGGGGGTGTATAGGCGGAGAAAGAGGAAGATGGAGAAGAAGGGAAGAAAGGAAAAAGAGGGGGGTGCGATAGTGATGCACAGCAGCGGGGAAAGAAGAAGTGGGGAAAGGAAGGAGGGAGGAAGAAGAAAGAGAAAGGAGATGGGGAGGCAGCACTGCTGCTTGTGGGCACAGGGTGAAAACGAAGGGGAGAGAGCGAGGGGGAGAAGGAGCGAACGAGAGGGAGAGAGTGGGCGGAGCAGAGAGAGAGTGAGAAAGAGAGTGGACAGGAGAGAGGGAGATGGGTCGCAGAGTGGAAGAGAGGAAGAAGGAGTAGGGAGAGAGGGACTGAGAGAGTAGGGAGATAGGGAGAGCAGGGAGAGAGGGACGGTGTGCCAACGGGAGAGAGAGAGTGGGCGGAACAGAGGAGCTGAGAGAGTGTGGACGGGAGAGAGAGAGAGAGAGATGGATCGCAGAGGGAGAAAGAAAGGTGAGGGAGAGAGGGACTGAGAGAGTAGGGAGATAGGGAGAGCAGGGATAGAGGGGCTGAGAGGGTAGAGAGAGAACGAGAGAGAGTGAGAGTGCAGGCAGAACAGAGGAACTGAGAGAGAGAGTGGACGAGAGAGAGAGAGAGATGGATCGTAGAGGGTGAGACAGATGGGGAACGGAGAGGTGGAGGGAGACGAGCGAGAAGGAAAGAGTGAGAGAACGGGGAGAGGAAGGTGAAGCAGGAGGGGAAGAGAGAATGAGAGGTGGAGCGGGGTGATGGCAGGGCGGAGAGGAGGGAATGAGAGAGAAAGAGAGGAAGAGAGTAGGGGAGAGAACAGAGCGATGGGGAGCGAGAGAGAGGGAGGAAGGTGGTTGCGCGGGTGGCAGAGGAGTGGGAGAAAAGGAAGGAGAGGGAGACAGGATGGGTGCGTGCAGGTGTAGGTGCAGGTGTAGGTGTGTGTAGAGGGCGGTGAAGGTGTGTGGTGGGTGGCTGCGCGGATGGCAGAGGAGTGCAGGAAGAGGAAGGAGTGGGAGATAGGAGAACAGGGAAGAGGGAGAGAGGAAAACCAGGAAAGGAGGGGGAGAGGGTGGTGCGCACGAAGAGGGTGAAGGAGAGAGGGTAGAGAGAGCAGGGGCTGGCGCTGGGAGAGGAAGAAGGAGCAGGGGAGACAGAGAGAATGAGCAGGTGGGTGCGGGGGAGAGACAGAGCAGGGGGAGAGAGAGAGAGATGTATAGGTGGGTGTGGGTGAAGAAAAGAAAGAGAGAGGGATGGTGTGCAGTGGGTGCAGGTGGTGGGGAGGAAGAGAAGAAGGCGTACCTGGTGCAGGGGAGACGTCCGGCGGCGCTAGGAGGAGGAAGAAGGTGCTGCTGCATGCGTCCAGCGACTGCTGCGTGCGGATGTGCGAGGTGCTTCTGCGGCGTGCGTCTGGGGGCGCTGGCGAGGAAGGAGGATGATGGTGGACGACGGGATGCAAGGTGCAGGAAGAGGGCAGAGCGGAGGGGGTGATGGTGATGCCTGGGGTGTGCGTCGGATGGAGATGAGGGATCTGGAATGCGTGGGATGATGAGATGAGGGATCTGGAATGACAGTGGAGAGGGGAGAGATGGAGGAGAGGGTGCGAACAGAGAGCCTGAAGAGGAGAGGTGGAGGGAGATGGAGATGGGCGCAGAAGAAGAGAGAAGACAGGGCGAGGAAGACCAGAGAGAGAGATGGACGTGTGTGAGATGGGTTCTGTGAGATGGGTTCTGAAAGGAAGAGATGGAGCTTGGAGGAGATGGGTTGTAAGGGATGAGGAAGAGATGATGATGGGGTGTTGCGTCAGGGAGATGGAGTTGGGGAGCCTGGGGTCTGCGTCCAGATCTGGGAGAGGTTCTGCGTATCCTTTTTTTGGATGGGCTTGGGTGTTTTAAAATTGAGAGGGATAAGGCATGGGTTGGGAGAGAGATGAGAGGGACGAGGCTTGGGTGTTTGAAATTAAGAGGGATAGGGCCTGGGTTGGGAGAGAGATGAGAGGGATAAGGCTTGGGTGTTAAGAGATTGAGAGGGAAAGATGACGTTTAAGGGGGAGGGGAGAGTCCAGATCTCATGGACTGTCCTCTCCCATGCAGCTAATGAGCCTCGCGGGACGGGTCAAGTTCGGGTCAGGAGGTTTGGATCAGGCTCGGGTTGTGTTTGGGTCAGGTGAGGTCTGGACTTGGGTTTGGTTAGGATCCGGGCCGGGTCTGGTTTAGGTGTGTTGGGATAGGTTTAGGTGGGTTTGGATTTAAAAGAAACTAATTCAGGCCTAAAAAGTGGGGTCCGATGGAAATTGGTCGGGTTGTCATTACCGAGGCCCAGGTTTCGTAGATTTCAATCCGCTCGTCGGATTTCGACGTTCTACATATCGACGGAAAGCTCTCGGCGAGTAGGTCACTATGAGACAATTTTCAGGGCAATCAGAGGTCCAAAGATGATAGGTGATTTTTCACGCGCGCGCCGCAGGGGTGTGGGACCCGCTGTCATGATTTTTGATCCGCTTGTCAAATCTTGGAGTTCTATATATGGGCAGAAAGCTCTCGATGAGTAGATCATGATGAGCCAACTCCCTGGGTGATCGGAGGTCTAGAGATGATAGGTGATTTTTCACGCGGGCACCGCGGGGGTGTGGGACCCGCTGTCATGATTTTTGATCCGCCAGTCAGATCTTGGAATTCTATATATAGGCGGAAAGCTCTCGATGAGTAGATCATGATGAGCCAACTCCCGGGGCGATCAGAGGTCTAGAGACGATTGGTGACTTTTGACTCGGGGCCTAATCAGGACATCATTAAATAGGGTGGACTGAATTGCCCCTCATAGGGTGCCAAAACGAGGTGTCTACATACACAACCCAATCCTACATTTGAAGCATCCGTATAGATAACGAATCCTCCACTTTCCGACGATAAAGTGAGAATCGAAGCTGTAGTCAATCTTCTTTTCAGCTCTTGGAAACTTTCTTCACACTGGTCTGTCCATACAAAAGGAGCACTCTTCCTGTTTAATTTTGTCAATGGTGCTGCAATGGATGAAAACCCTTGGACAAACCTCCTGTAATATCCTGCTAGTCCCAAAAAGCTTCTGGTCTCTGTCACGCTACTTGGCCTTTTCCAACTGACAACTGCTTCGACCTTGGATGGATCCACTGCTAAGCCTTCTTTTGAAATAACATGGCCTAAAAAAGCCATTTGCTCTAGCCAAAATTCACATTTACTTAGTTTTATATAGAGTTGGTTGTCCCTCAAAAGCTGTAACGACGTCCTCAGGTGTTCCTCATGCTCCTCCTTACTCTTAGAATACACGAGAACGTCATCAATAAATACCACTGTGAATCGATCTAGATGATGTGCAGAGACTTTGTTCATGAGAGCCATAAATACCACGGGTGTATTAGTAAACTCGAATGGCATCACCAAAAACTCGTAGTACCCATATCTTGTTCGAAAAACTGTTTTAGGCATGTCTGAATCTCTAACTCGCAACTGATAATACCTAGACCTCAATCTATGTTGGAAAGATACGCTGCTTTTTGCAATTGATCGAACAATTCATCTATTCTCGGCAACGGATACTTGTTCTTGACAGTCATATGGTTCAATCTTCTGTAATCTATGCACATTCTCAAGCTTTCATCTTTCTTTTTCACAAATAAAATCGGTACTCCCCAAGGTGAGACACTTGGTCTGATGAAACCTTTGCTCAAAAGTTCTTGCAATTGGAGTTTTAGTTCACCTAGTTTTGCCGGAGCCATCTTGTATGGTGCAATTGAAATCGGAGTTGTCCTTGGAACGAGCTCAATTGTGAACTCAACTTCTCGAATTGGTGGCAATCCTAGGATTTCTTCAGGAAAAAAATCCTGAAATTCGCACACAACGGGGATTTCCTCCACCCCTTAGGACCGTTTATCCTCCGTGATAAACGCTATAAAAGCTTCACACCCACTTTGTACTATTCTGCCTGCCTTTAGTGCTGAAATAATTCCTACTTGATTTTTCTTCCTGTTTTCCTGAATCATTAAATCTGCCTGATCTCCTTTCAACTTAAAAGTGATGGTCTTAGTAAAGCAATCCATGGTTGCATGGTACTTCTCTAACTAATCCATGCCTAAGATGACATCAAAATCATGCATGTCTAAAATGATAAGATCTGCTGGAAGGTTGACCTTTCCTAATAGGATCGAATAGTTTGGGTAATAGATTCTACAAACAACCTGTTTACTTACAGGTGTGGTGACAGTTAAGATATAATCAAGTTCCCTAGATGGCATAGCAATCATCTTGGCAAATATAGGAGATAAAAATGAATGAGTGCTTCCAGGATCAAATAAAATTTGAGCTTCTACTCTAGAAATGAGAAGTTTACCTTCTACTACATCGCCGCAGCATCGGCATCAACATCAGCACGATTGAGATGGTATGCCCGTCCTTGTTGCTGTGGCCTATTTTGCCTCCCTTGTGCATTTCTGTTCTGCTACTACTCTAGAGGACGAGCATTCTGATTCTGAGCTTGTTGCCTGCCTTGCTATTGCTGTTGTTGCTGAAGTAGTCTCGCTCGATTCTGAGCTGGTGCTTGAGGGGCTGCTTGCCTTTGTTGCCGGTTCCTATCGCCTTGGTTTTGCAATTGTGGGCAATCTTTAACTGCATGGTCCATTGCCCCACACCGAAAACAAGCACCAGTGGCTTTACGACATAGAGCAGTTTCATGGTTCTTGCCACAGTGACCACAACCTTGTCTTGCTTGTTGTTGTTCTTACCTTGGCTTCTTGTTACTCTGCTGTCTCTGATTCTGCTGGAAGTGTTGTTTCCTATCCCGGATGATCTGATTATTGATATCCTCAAACTTGTATGCCTTTTTGACTGCTTCATCGAAGGTGGCTGGTGGAACTACCCCAGTAGCATCCCTCATAATGATGGGGTTCGGCCCTTCTAAGAATTTCGTGATCTTCTTCTTGTTGACAAAAAAAATGTCACTTTGCTTCCTCAATATCAAAAGCTACACGGAGCCGCATCCTACTACAACTAGACAAAGCTGCTTCAAGCATCAGATCTTGTCAAAATCAAACAAAAACTGTAAGATCCTTAAAAATAGCCAAAAGAGAGGTACACATGAAGTTTCGGGCCATTTCGACACCATTTGACCTAACTTCAATCCTCCAATAGCTGAGCGGGAGCTCCCGGCGGTGACAGTGTCAAAGACATCAAATCTTCGATCAGAGCCTATGGATGGTCTCAAAATACCTCCAAAAGGTTCCACGTCGAATTTCAAGTCAAACCGACACCGTTTGACCCTCTATTAACTCTCGAACGGCGAAATCAAGCCTCCCGGCAGCGAGAACCTCCGATGCCACCACTCATCAAACAGAACACATGAGTAGCTTCTACATGCTTCCAAAAGGCTGCACATCAAATTTTAGGTCATTCCGACAACGTTTGACCAGGTTTTGACGCTCCGAAGTAAAATCAAGCCTACCGGCGGCGAAGCTCCCCAGGACCATGGCACCCAAATCGGAGCAAATGGATCATCTCAAAATGACTCTAATAGGCTCCCTGTCAAGTTTCAGGTCAATCGGACATTGGATGACCGTATATCAGAGCTCGACATCTTCCGCACGGTGAAATCAAGTCAAGCATCGACGGGACCCCAAACGGCTTCAAAACTTAAATAAAAGCCCATGGTTGGTCATATCTAATGCTCAGGAAGCTTCACCTCAAATTTCAGGTCATTCCGACATCGTTTGACCTAGTTTCAACTCTTGGCGGAAAATCGGCTACGGAGTCTTCGGCTTTTCCAAAAATAGGAAACTTTGTTCTCTGATTTGCACAGCCTTTTGATGGGTTTTCTTCATTGGAATCAAGCTAATAAATGAGAAGAAATGTCAAGAAAAATACAGGAGAAAACAGAAGCGAAAAAGCCCGAGAAACGGCAGAGAAACGACGACCGGAAAATGGACCGAAGTCCAAGGTGGCCGGCGACCTTGGCCCATGGTCGCCGGCGGCCTTGGCCCATGGTCGCCGGCGGCCTTGGCCCATGGTCGCCAGCCCCATGGGTGCATGGTCGCCGGCGACCCTGGAAATCCGGGTAGCCGGATTTTTGCCGAAACGCCCGTTTTTCCGATTTTTTTTCGCGTTTCGCGAAGTTTGGCCCCTGTGATTTCTTAAAATCTGATTTTTTAGGCATGATATCCATCGATCTTCATCAACATCATGGATCCGACAACGAAATCATTCGATCATCATTGGACACTCCAAAATCGTCAACCGGCCGACCAAGAAAGCACACTTTCTGCCCGACCGATCGTGAAATCGACTGGACAGATGTTGCCGGCCCATTGGTGTCAACCAATGTCTGAATTTGCATCGCCATCCGACATCAAACAACATGCGGATCCATCGATGATCATCGCAAGAAGAATTCCAAAAGACGCGGCGCGGCCCGTGACTCTTCAAGCGACTCGGCGACCAATTAATGCTGTTAATTGACCTTTTTATGACAACTTATAGGGTCATTAACTCATTATTTTGGACGGCCCAATCAGAAGCAAGCAAATGGGAGTTATAAGTCCAATTAATCATGACAATTAACCATGTAACTCCTATCATCATGGAGATTAATCATGGTAATTAACCATGAAACTCCCATCATCATGGAGATTAAATGCCCATTATTCTCCATCGGCCAATCAGAATCCAAGGAAAAGAAGTTACAAAATTCAGAAATTAAATCTTGTAACTCCTCCCATCATGGAGAATTAATATCATTAATGCCCATAAAACCCTCATAATGGCCACCAACAGCCTATAAATAGGTGGTCATTCCAAAGGGAAAGGTCTAGAAAAATTGTCTGAAGTGATCCGAAAAATTGTCTGAAAACTATCCTGAAGAATTCTCTGCACAAAGAAGCTCTCATGCCTTGAAGAAATCCTGCTGCAAGAACTACAAGGTGATCAAAGTCCCTTGGGGGGCCACCCCCCCAAGATTTCACCCTCTTCTTCTATCCAACATGGCTTAGATGCGGCTTTTCAGCCCGTCTACCCTTTTTTTTTATTGGATATAGGACCTTCCCTTGGTCTTTGTCCTCTAAAAATCTGGGGTCCAAGCCAAGCCAAGTGAACTAATGCATCACATGTTCTCATTTGAAGGACGATGGCGGAGTCCATACATGACTCGCGACCGTTGATCTGAATGAGTCCCCATAATCGCTTGAGAAGTCAGATCCCTCTTTCTTCCCTTTCTATTGTATTTTGTATTTTTTTAAAGAGACAAAAAAATTACAATTCTTGTCTTTCACTATTGATAAGATTTGTAAAATCGCCTTTCATGGCAAAATCGTCTTCTACGGCACAAAACTGCCTTTCATTGCAAACTAAAAAAACCGCCTTTCACGACATTCTAAATCTGTCTCTTTCTTTAAAATATATGTGCAATGGAAAGTTAGAAAAAAAGTTTGATTTCCTTTCTATTTGTGAAGGTGAATCTCCAGATCACTATTTCAAATTCCAAGTAGAATAGAAAATCTGGCATACCCGTACAAAAAAAAAATATTGATGCTTGCTCTTTTTTTTTCTTCGCCCCGCCGCACCCTGGCGGACCCGGGATGGAGGACGGTAAGAAAGAAAAAGACAGGTCCATCAAGTTGGCACACCCGGTGGGACTCGTTCATTTGAGAACACGATGCTTAGAACCCTTGGCTCCTTCCTAGTTGGTGGCCTACGTTGGATCTTGTATCTAAAAAAAAAACATGAGATGAGACACTTTGGAAACTTCTTTCTTTGAACTTGTTTCCATTCTTTCTTTTCTCAACAAAAAAAAAAAATTTTTTTTTCTTTTGGATTCAAATTGGAGAAACTTTGGTTCTTTCCTTTTCGTACAATGGCTCGCAGAAATGTTTGAGCCAACGTTCGGATTGGGAGGGGCCATTTTCCTCTCTTTGATTAGTCCATTGGAATTCTTTAAAAAAAAAAAAAAAGACTTTTCAAATTCCTTTCATCGGATTCAAATTGGAGAAACTTTGGTTCTTTCCTTTTCATAGAATGGCTCGCAGAATTGTTTGAGCCAACGTTCGGATTGGGAGGGGCCATTTTCCTCTCTTTGATGGGTCCATTGGAATTCTTTAAAAAAAAAAGTTTAGAAAAAAACTTTTCAAATTCCTTTCATTGGATTCAAATTGGAGAAATTTTAGTTCTTTCCTTTTCATACAATGGCTTGCAAAAATGTTTGAGCCAACGTTCGGATTGGGAGGGGCCATTTTCCTCTCCTTGATGGGTCCATTGGAGATTTTAAAAAAAAACTTTTCAAATTTCTCTCTTTTGGATTCAAATTGGAGAAACTTTGGTCATTTTCTTTTCGTACAATGGCTCGCAGAAATGTTTGAGCCAACGTTCGGATTGGGAGGGGCCATTTCCCTCTCTTTGGTGGGTCCATTGGAGATCTTTTAAAAAAAAACACCAAGGTTGCACTAATTACGTTCTTTGACCAAAGTGGATCTAAGAAAAGCCTTGTCCAGAGTGTGGAGGCAGCTAGACTGTACGAGGTAAGGGTCCTTCAAACGGGTTCATTAAGTAATCCTACCCTTACCTAGGGGCTAATCTATCCACTAAGGTTTCCTAAGACCGAATTGGAAGACCTATGTGCACTCTTAAAAAAAAAAAACAAAAATCTTAAAAAAAAAAAAACTTTTTGTCACTATTGTATTCAAATTGGAGGAATTTTGGTTCTTTCATTTTATTTAGGCTCGCAGAAATGTTTGAGCCTGTATTCGGATTGGAATACCATTTGCCCTCTTTTATGAATTCAATCTTGACTTTTCAAAAAAAAAAAAAAAAAAACTCTCGTCATTATTGGATTCAAATATGAGAAATCCTTGTTCTTTCCTTTTTCGGATTTAGGCTCGCAGAAATGTTTGAGCCTGTATTTGGATTGGAATACCATTTGCTCTCTTTTGAGAATCCAATCTTGACATTTCAAAAAAAAATCCATATCTTGTCCTTTTTCAAGGATGCAATTTACAACATTTGTGCCTAGCGGTGCTAGTACGCCCTTTCGGGTCTACTGTATTCGTGATCGACACATTTGTATCTCTAACCTTATATCATTTTACCTCGAGTGAGCTTCGCTTCTCGGTAACTTGAATTAAGGTTTACAATTGCTTCTAGCAGTCACTGGAACGCTCATTTCGAGTTGACCATACTTGCGTTCAGAACACTTGTACTATCTATGGCTTTTTGCCTTCTTCATTACGCTCCCCCTGAGCGATTTGAAAAGACAAAACCATAGTATAGCCCATTTATGATCACCATATTCTTGTGATTACTAATGGATGTGGTCTTGTTTCAGAAAAGTTTTCCCAAAACTAACAATGGCAGCTTCGTTGACCATCACCTTAGATGAGAACAAGTACCAAGTCATGCTTCAAGAGACGCAAAGCAAGGGCACTTTCAAGCGCCCCGCCAGCTGCCGAAGCGTCACATCCCTCGGCAACTCCCAAAACACCAGGTCAACCTCCACTCCCCGAACCATTGTCTTCGGGTCACTGGGACCATTCCCACTACTTGTAGAAGAGACGGCACCTGCTAAGAAGCAGAAGACCGCCCCTCAACGTATCGCTGCCCCGACACCAAAGGCGGTTACCAAGAAACCCGAAGCCCGTGGCAATCCCACGAAGCCTCAACCTACAAAAAGCCAGGTCTGCCCCAAGACTTGGTTCCGACGATCTTTGCCAAAACAAAGAAGGTCCCGGACATCTGCAAAGCCATCATACCTGGCTCCTCTCAAGGAGAACCGGTTCTATCCTCTTGCTTACATCAAAGGAGAGAAACCTACCTTCCACCGAACAACCAAAACAACTCAGCACGAGCCGGCTTGTTCATATAAGCCCAAAATCAAGTCGTGCATCACAAGGCCTCGACAAGAACCTGCCAGGGCCTGCTCTCCTGCAACTCGACCCTTCATCTCAACAGGGGCTGAGATTGCAAAATTTAAAGCTTCGCTACGATAGGCTAAGGACAGCGTCCAAATCTTGTCTGTGCCGGTCTTCAAGAAAGATAAGCTCGATTGCTGCGCATGAGGGACCACGTCCTTCATTGCCAGAGCACAACCCGAGCTAACCGAAGCTCAAATTGCTCGTCGTATACGTCGCCGCGCGGCATATCGACAAAAGAGATTAGAGAAGCAAAGAACCCAGCATTCTGAGCTTCAAATCTCCCAAAAATGGGTCGAAAAAGAAAGACCCAACCAAGTTGCTGCTGTCCACATGCTTGGCAAAACCAAAAGACGCTAGAAGTCAGCAACGAAAATACATGTCAGACGACCGGTGACTCGCAGCGTCTCCCGGACAAGAAGACATCAGGAAGACTCTCCCACTCCTTCGGGCCAAGGACACCGGAGTGATCATTCCTCGGGCTCTTCATCTAGAAGAATGATCTCCAGCTCAGTCACTAAGACAATATCCTCTTTCGACTCACGAAGGATGAATGTCTTGGTCACAAACTTTGAGCAGCCTCCACCACATGACGACATGACTCTATGCATTCAGCAGCTAGAGCAATGATAGTAGAGAATAGAGGTTCTGATGGAAAACCTCCTTCTCACTCTCCAACGTCCACCAAACAATGAGGAAGTTCCTCCACAAGATGAGGTAAATGGTGGAGAAGATGAGTCACACGCCCTTACTAAAAAGGACGTTGACAATATCCTCGCTAAAGCAAAAGAAGAGGATACACTGAAGGAACATGTGATCAAGCCACCATATCCCTTATGGATGGACTCGATTCCGTTCCCTCCAAAGTTCAAACAACCTCTTCTCCAAACATATACGGGGAAAGGTTCAGCTAGACAGCCCGTCATCCACTTCAAGTACCTGATAGGAACGATTGCGGATCAAGATGCTCTCAAGATCCTCTCTTTGCAAGTACCCTAAAAGGTACGGCCTTTGATTGGTACTCCACTTTGCCAGAGGACTCCATTCAAAACTGGACCACGCTAGAGACACGTTTCCCGACCCACTTCAAAGGTGAGGATCATCCTGTTACTATGGCTCAACTCTGCAGCCTTAAACAGAGAGAGAATGATTCGACATATGACTTCATTCACAAGTGGAAAGCAATGGCATACAAATGCTCAGATGTGCTGCCACAAGTGTCGCTAGTCGATATTTGGCGAAACAACATGAGAGCAAGGATCCGCTCCATGATCATCGGCAACAAATCAAAGAACTTGGGAGAACTCCTAGAAGCATCTATGGAGGCTAAAACGGTGATCAAAGACCTCAACAATCAGAAGTCATCAAAGAAGGAGCCGACCGCCATTCCGACCTCCAAGCCAAAGAAAAAAGAGGTTCTCAATGTGAAAACCAAGTCAGCCTCTTAGCCGCCAAAAAAAGCAGGAAACAAAGCTGCAAGTAAGAGACCTGAACTCTCTGATGCCTTCAAAGAACGAGTAGAGAAGAAATACCCATTCGATGAAGATGTTGAAGAAATATTTGGGGCGCTCTTGGCAAATGGAAAACTCACCTTGCCTGACCCCAAAAGACCGGGAGATGTTAGCAAAACCAATGATCCCCGATATTGTCCATACCACCAAATGGTCTCACATCCTTTCAACCAATGTTTCGTTGTGAGAGAGAAGATTAACGAGATGTGGAAAAATGGAGTCATTACATTTGATAAAAACTATGGGCCTGCCTCCGTTAACATGGTGTCATACGGACAAACATCCAAATCACCAAAGGAAAAAGTCACTACTTCCTTCAAGGTGATAAAAATGACCCAGACGTCCCAAGAGCTGGTGCCTTACCCAACACCAGAAGGACAACCCATATGCGTGCATCCCGATCTCCTGGAAGATGAAAATTGGGAGATCGTCAAAACAAAGCCGACCGCTCAACAGCCAAGGCAAGCCAAGAGACAACTTCGCAAGCTCAAACAGCAGGAGAAGGCTCAAACCAAGCAAGAGGTCCCTGAAAAGGCAGAAACCTCCTCTACCGCTTCACTGGAGGCAACAGAGGAGTCTCTCCCTAAGACTTCAAGAGGGGTAAGAAAATTCACCCTCGGTGATTTCATGCCGCCATGCCTCAGGGATGAGACTACGCAGGGGGCATCATACTCTTGTAACTCGGTAGTTGGATTCTCTATGAATGGATACGAGTCCAGTGACACTGCCAGTGACACAAATGAATGGGAGGAATCCCTCGAAACCAAAGAATATCTCTCCGATGAAGAATGGATCCCGAAATCCCACCGTATGCCAGTAATCTGGTATAACCCCTTCCAGCCACAAGGCTCCTGGTCTGATGATGATGAAGACCAAGAGGCTGCTCAAAATGCTGTTGACACAGCACAAACAAATGCTCTAGTGGATCCCAACCAGGTTGAACCACAAGGAGCAGATGAAGAAGAAGATCTAGCTTCTATGCCAGATCTCGAAGAATATGCAAGGATCTTGCAGCGTCTCGCCATAGAGCAGGAGCAGGATCACATCAACCAGCTTCATCAAAATCCAGAACCGGAAGTCCCGGAGAATCTACAAATATCTCCTCCATTAACTCCGGAGAATGAAGAAAGTTGTTGGATTGATGGTCCTCTTACATCGAAGGATGAGTCTGATTCCCAACTGTCCATTGTGGAGGCATCTTCTGTCTAAGTTGCTTGCAATGTGATAGTTCAAGATGATAGTGCCTCTGAAGCTTCATCTGCTGAAGCCACAGACTCTCAGAATGCATCCGGTAGCATATCTTCTGGAGCTACATATTCTCGGGTGACTTCCACTGAGATAGCATCTTCTCAGCCGTCGTCTCCTGAAACGGTGACATCAGAATTCAAACCTCTTCCGATTGATCACCATGGAGAAGCTATGGCTGACGAAGTCTTCAAAGAAAACCCAGTCAATTGGTCCCAGGTATCCAACCTCATTGGAGATGTCTGGACCAATGAAATACTGGACAAAAAAGAAAACTTGTTAGAAGCTGTTTAGGACTTATTCCGGGAAAATGCTCCATGCAATGCAATAACTGAAAACGGCAATGCTGCTGCAGAGGCCTTTTCCGCAAATGGGGAGGATCAGTCTCTTGAGCCCGAAGGGGGTCTTCCGAAAGAAGAGCCACCTCTAGAAGCTTTTGAAGTTGGGAAAGGTACCTGGTCTGGCCGGGATTACCACAAAAAATACTACCAACCTTCTTCTTCTTCTTATGTAAATCCTTCGGGAAAACAAGCTGTAAATGCCCCAAGTGGCAACAATAATGAAAATGCAGGCCCCAAGGAAGCTTTCAAGTATGACTTGATCGAGCACTTCAAACACATACCTGCAAGACTGCACATCCTAGACTTATTAAAAATGTCACGACAAACTCGTGATAGTCTCATTTCAGAACTGCAAAGGCTGAATCTGGATGTCGACAAACATGCCCCACAAGTCCTACAAATTGAAATGGACTATAGGGTCCAAAAATAAAAAACCTCCTCAAAGGGAGAAAAGAAAGAAGCTGGAGGACCTTGCACTGAATGCCTCTTGGTCCAAAAAGCCGCAAGTGCTACCATCGCCTTCAATAAGGAAGACCTCCTGTTAGGCGAGACAAAGCACAACCGACCCTTGTACTTCACAGGGCACATCAAAGAGATGCCGATACACAGAGTCCAGATCGACCCAGGTTCTGCACTTAACCTCATCTCTACTACGGCACTCGACGAGCTAGGTATACCACGTAGCAAACTGAGCCACACATCTGTGTCTATCTTTGGATACGATGGGAGTGCTCAAAGGCCCATTGGCAAAATCAGGTTCAGGTTGCAAATCGGTGATCTTATCTCTGAGGTCACCGTATATGCAATAAAAACCCTTTCGTGCTACAACATCCTTCTCGGATGCCCTTGGATGCACGAGAACGGTGTTGTCCCTTCAACTCTACATCAGTGCATCAAGTTTGTTGGTGATGACGGCTTGATACATCGAGTGTTTGCAGACAAAACGCCCTTTAAAGGAAAAAAAGTTCATTTCGCAGACTCTCAGATGTACAAGGGCGAGAAAGAGAAGGAGGAGGAGAAAATAGCATCCTTCGCCGGCAATCTCCAAAAAGATAAAGGCAAGGCTCCTCAGCAATCATCGGAAGAAAACAAACCTGCCGGCAAATCCAGAGAGAGCAATCCGTCTCCTTTCGTTGTCTCCTTCAAATCTTCCAAACCCTTGGTCATCACTACTAAGGCAAAAAAGACAAAGCAAAAGACTGGGGGCAAGTTTGTTGTCTCCTTCGTATCTATCATACAAGACACGGATTCGGATTCAGAGATTGAAGATGATACATTGCCAAGCCAAGCTGATACTCAGGAAGTTCAGCCTACCCTCGCTCCATTGGAGACACCTGCTGATGTAGAAGATCCTGCATCTGCTACCTTCATTGTTCCGGCAACATCGGCGGAAGAGAAACCAATCTTCTTCCATAGGTCGGATGCTTCTTCATCAAATTCCTTGCTTGAGCCGTTCCAAAATGAAGGTATGCCTCAACTATCCTTGTATAGTCCAATGGCACAAGCTGTCATGAAGAAAATGTGCTATGACGCTCAAAATCCAATTGGTTTGGGAGGTGGCCGTGGTATCCTTATACCATTGGAACCCACCCTGACCAAAAGTCAACTGGAAGATTGAAAACTCTACCGTCACATAGACAAGTCTTCATACGGGTTGGGGTATGATCCTGACACTCCGATGAGACAGCTGGCACAAAGGCTGCAAAGTCATTTTGCCGACCAGGCCTCAACATCTCATGTTAATAAAGACATCGATCTTCCTGGATTTCTCTTTGAAGAGTTACCCGACAAGGACCTAGGAAGCTCATCAAAGCCCTTGAAAATCCAGAAGGTCTTGTTGAGTTGGAAGCCTCCGAAAATATTGTGGAGGAACCACCTTCAAGCCTTCCAACAGAAGATTCTATTCAAAAGATAGACTTGGGAACACTAGATAACCCACGTCCTATATTCATAAGCAAGAATATAAAGGATGATGAGTTACCCGAGTATGTCTCTTTTCTTCGTGAGTTTGATGATTGTTTTGCATGGTCTTACGCTGAAATGCCTGGCTTAGATCCCAAAATAGCAGTTCACAAACTCAACTTGCAAGAAAATGTCAAGCCTGGAAAACAAGGCCAAAGAAGATTCTGTCCTGATGTGATGGACAAAATTGAACAAGAAGTTTAGAAACTCAAAAACGTTGGCTTCATCCGCGAGGAACAGCATCCTGAATGGTTGGCCAACATCGTCCCCGTGACAAAGAAAAATGGCAAATCAAAGTCTGTATTGACTATAGAGACCTGAATAATGCTTGCCCCAGAGATGAATTCCCGTTCCCCATACCGGAGGTAATGATTGACAACACCTGCGGGCTTGAGCGAATGACTTTCCTGGACGGCTTCTCTGGCTACAACCAGATAAAGATGCATCCCGAATATGAAAGGCATACATCCTTTCGGACCCCATTTGGCGTGTATTGCTACACTGTCATGCCATTTGGTCTGAAAAATGCCGGTGCAACATATCAAAGGGCTATGATGAAGATATTCCAAGATACGCAGCACAAGACGGTCGAATCTTATGTTGATGACCTCGCCGTCAAAAGCAAAAGAAAAGAAGACCATCTCCAAGATCTTCGAGAAGTCTTCCTCCGGCTTCGCAAACACAAACTGCGAATGAATCCCCTCAAATGTTTCTTCGGTGTCTCATCGGGTAAGCTCCTCGGATTCATAGTTCGGAAAGCAAGAATAGAGCTTGACCCCATCAAAGTTAAGGCAATTCTAGAAATGCCACCTCCAAGAACCCTGAGAGAACTAAAATCGCTTCAAGGAAGATTGGCATACATCCGACGGTTCATTTCCAGTCTATCAGGAAAATGCCGTCCATTTTCTCGCCTGATGAAGAAAGGTGTAGACTTTATTTGGGATGCTGAATGTGAAGCTGCATTTCAAGAAATCAAGTCACACCTGACCAAACCTCCGGTGTTGGCTGCTCCCACAACTGGAAAACCATTCATCTTGTACATAAGAGCTCTCAACTATTCTTTGGGCGCTCTACTTGTACAAGAAAACGATGGAGGAAAAGAAGCTGCTCTATACTACCTCAGTCGCATGTTGGTAGGTGCAGAGCATCGTTACTCTCCAGTCGAAAAGGAATGCTTGGTAGTGATGTTCGCCTTACAAAAGCTACGTTACTATTTGTTGTCAAATACAGTATACCTGATTTCGAGGATCAATCTCTTAAAGGTCCTTATCACAAAAGTAGGTTCTCTCAATGCCCGGCTGGTAAAATGGTCCATCCTTCTGTCACAATTTTATATTAGGTATGTACCACAAAACGCAATCAAAGGTCAAGCTCTGGCAAATTTTCTCGCAGAGCATCCACTGCCTAAGGATTCTCCACTCAGGGATGATCTCCCGGACGAACCTGTTTACAGCGTGGAGACTTCCTCACCAAATGCCTCCTTGAACATGTACTTTGATGGTGCAACCAGGACAAATGAGAAAGGAAAGCCGATATCAGGAATTGGCATTCTCTTTGTTAGCCCCGATAAATACATGATTCCTCACGCATTTTCGCTACTGGAACCATGTTCAAACAATGCAGCTGAGTACCAAGCCCTGATCTTAGGATTGGAACTCGCCCTTGAATCCGGCATCACCATGCTGGAAGCATTTGGGGACTCCTAACTGATCGTCAACCAGATGAATCAAAAATATGAAATCAGGAAGCCTGATCTATTGCCTTATTACAACAAGGCACAATCGCTTCGTCAAAAGTTTGACATCTGTCACATCACCCACATCCGCAGAGATGAAAACGTCCGTGCAGATGCCCTGGCTGGACTTGCTACATCCATGGCAATCCAAGAAGGGGAAAATATGCAAATTACAGTGTGTCAAAGAAGGACTCTCCCTCCTCTCAACACACCAAGAAGTTGTTGAATGCCACCGAGTGGTTGGAAGTCGGATTTCCATCCTTAAACCTCCAATTGGCGACTGGGGGGATCCGTTCATTGATTATATTATGTTCGGAATCCTACCTGAAGATCCAAAAGAACGGGTAAGCATTCAAAGACGAGCCCCAAACTTTCATTTGGAAATTCCCTCCAAAATGCTTTACAGAAAATCCTTCAATGGAGTACTTCTACACTGTTTGTCACAACAAGAGGTGGAAGAAACTCTAAAAGAAGTTCATGCTGGTCTTTGTGGAGCCCATCAGGCTGGTCTTAAGCTCTACGATCAGATAAAAAGGTTAGGTTGTTATTGATCTACCATGGTAGCTGACGCAATGCAATTTGCTAAACGTTGCCAACAATGCCAAATTCATGGAGATTATGTACACATGCCTCCAGAATGGCTACATCCTACAACAATCTTATGGCCCTTCGAAGCCCGGGGTATGGACATTATAGGTCCTATCTCTCCCCCGTCAAGCAATGGTCATCGCTTCATCTTCGCCGCTATGGATTATTTCTCCAAGTGGTCAGAAGCATTTGCTTTCAGTGAAATGAAGACCTCGTCAGTCCTTCAATTCTGACGAACCAACATCATTTGTCGCTTCCTGCATACCTAAAAGATTCGTCCATGATAACGGACCAAAATTTCGGATTCACATATTCTATAGGTTTTGCGACAAATACAAAATCCAAAGTTGTCTTTCGACTCCGTATAACTCGATAGCGAATGGACTAGTAGAAGCCTTCAACAAGACACTCTGCAAAAATCTTTAAAAAATGGTCTCTAGTCACAAAAGAGACTGGAGCGACAAACTGCCTGAAGCTTTATGGGCCTACCGGACTACTGTTCGAGGACCAACCCATAGCACACCATTCTCCTTGGTCTATGGATGTGAAACAGTTGTCCCCCTAGAGGTACAAATTCCTTCCTTAAGGGTATCTCTACAAAATGAAATGACACAAGAAAGCAACGTCAAATTGAGACTCCAAGAACTGGATAATCTCGATAAAAGATGGCTCAGAGTTCTACAAAGCATTGAGCTTTACCAAGCACACATGAAAGGATCTTTCGACAGAAAGGTCTGGCAACGCGCCCACAAAAAGGGTGACTTGGTTCTTGTGGTGCAAAGGCCAATGGTTTTTGCCCACAAATCCAAAGGCAAATTCGAACCAAAATGGGAGGGACCCTTCGTCATCGACAAAGTCTTCTCCAATGGCGCGTATGCTCTTCTAAACATGGAGGGTGACAGATGTATGCTGTCCATCAATGACAAGTTCTTGAAGCGGTACTACCCTTGAAGACTTCCTAAATCGGGTCAGAGCGATGCCTACATGGCCAAAGCCTGTTCCTAGGTACTTGCTTGTCAAACCCACCCCTTTTAGAGTTTTCATCCCTATGTTGAAATTTCTAAAAACCCAAGACAATGCTTACTTTCAATGTTTCATTGTTAAAAAAAAAAAAAAAAAAAAAAAAAAAAAACAAAATCAAACCCAAAATCCAAGTTTAGGAGCCTCTTCCGTAACTTGACCAAAACTTTAAATCCTTAAACCCAAAATTCATAGTTTGAAACAAAATCAGGACTCAGGAATTTTCACCCTAGTCCACCCCGACTTTTACCACCAAAAATGGTTTTTAGTCAAAATTTATGACCCTCGTGTCTTTAAACAAAAAACAAAAAGGTTTTTCAAAAAACCGTGAGGAAGCGACGTTTAGTCGATATTCACACAAAAACCCAAAAATCGGAAGGAAGCGAACCCCATTCGATACTTCCAAAACCTCAAAATCGCAAGAAAGCGACACCTCGTCAATACTTGCAAAATTTCAAAAAAAATCGTGGAGACACAACGCTTCAGTTGATATCCACAACCCAAATCTCAAAACAAAAACAAAGGTTCGAAAAAACCTCAAAATTCAAAAATCATGGGGAGGCGACATTCCATCGATACCCACAAAACCAATTTTTTAAGAAAAAAGCAAGGAAGCGACATTCAGTCAATACTTGCACCCAAATCCCCGAAGAAGCGATATTCCATCGATACTCACAACCGAATGAGCAAGGAAGCGACATTCCATCGATACTTGCAATACCATTCAGCAGGGAGGTGACTCTTAGTCGATACTTGCATTTTGAAAACCAAAAAACCCGGCTTTCATGCCGAAAACCTGACTTTCATGCCAAAAACCAAAAATCTGGCTTCCACGCCAACAAAACAAAAACCTGGCTTTCATGCCAAAAATAAAAAATCTGGCTTCCATGCCAACAAAACAAAATTTGGTTTTAAAAAAACTTGGCTTCTATGCCACAAAATCTGGCTTTCACGCCAAACAAACAAAAACCTGGCTTTCATGCCAAAAATAAAAAATACGGCTTCCATGCCAACAAAACAAAACTTGGTTTTCAAAAAACTCAGCTTCTATGCCACAAAATCTGGCTTTCAGGCCAAACAAACAAAATTTTTGGCTCTCATGCCATAAAACCAAAATTCGGCTTTCACGCCACAAAAATCGGCTCTCGTGCCAAAAACCGGCTTTCATGCTACAAACAAAATTTCTGCTTTCACGCCACCCAAAATTCGGCTTTCATGCCATCTCAAAAATCAGGCTTTCACGCCACAAAAATCTACTCTCATGCCAAAAACCAGCTTTCATGCCACAAACAAAATTTTGGCTTTCATGCCATCCAAAATTCGGCTTTCAAGCCATCGAAAAACCAGGCTTTTTGCCACAAAAATCTGGCTTTCATGCCTAAAAACAACCATTTGACAAAAGATTTTCACAAAATGACAACCTTTTGATTAAATTTTCAAACAAACCATTCCCATTCACTTTTTGCTTATGTTTTCATCAAAAGTGAATTTAAGTGAAATAAGGGGATACAAAAAAAAAAAGAGTGCCAAAAATGTTTATACATGGAGGTACCAAAAGAAAAGAAGAAAACATTTGTTACAAATCAGGAGGCTAATCCGACATGGTCTTCAGCCAAAGGCTTAACTCTTCAAGCAAACTCTTGGCCTTAGCCTCCAAAGCTTCCAGGCCGCGTTTCTTTAGAATCTTCCCATAAAAAGCAGTAGGCCGTTGCGATCCATCCTCGGCACGAGGAAGCTCTTCCCAGAGAATCTGCCATTGTTCATATTCTTGAGTCTTCCTCCGGAGATTGCTTTCGACCTCCTCAAGTTAGCGAATGAGAGTCCTCTCTCTATCGCGAGCTTTCAAAGTGGCAATCCACTTGGCAGCGGCTTGTTCTTCCAATAGCTCAAGGTGCTGTCTGGCTTCGGTGACCTCCCTATCAAGATGGTGCTGGTCCTGTGTCAGCTCAATAATAGCCAACTCGGTGACGTTCCTCTCCCGAACGAGCTGCTTCCGAATCCACGAGATCTCATTTAGTTTAGATTTGACCTCGTTGGAAGGCTTCAAAAACATCTCGTTGAAGAAATCATCATTTGGAAAGCTCTTGTTCTCAGTCCACTTGTTGCCTAGAGTGATGACTTCATCAACAAAAACCTTGGCATATGTAATGTCCAGACCCACTTCTTCGCTATCGGCAAGAATGTCTTGCACATGCTTAACCATGCCGAAACCAGCCTCCAAATGGCCAGAAGAAAGAGTCTCGACCCATGAGCTCAAGACTCTCTTCAACACCTTCCTCGCAAACTGACGGGATGGCTCAGATGAAGACTCGCCATGCTCCGTTGGTCGACTGCCCGTGTCAGGCATCGTCGGAAGAGTAATCAAGAAGCTCTTTCCAACCAGAGCCGCTGGGGAAGAAATATCAGTAGGCGGACTCGCCTCTGCCTCATCAAAACTGGTGGAAGAAGCCCCTACTCCTGGATCGGTCACAGGTACCCCCTGCTCTGGTTCTGAAAAAGATAGAGGAACTTTTTCTGTCACCTCACAACCTGCCAATAAAAGATGAAAAATGTATGAATATGATCTAGTCAAAAATCAAAATATCAAGATTATCACTACAAAGTACCTTCTTCGACGACTGGTGGAATGCTTTCTGCCTCTGTGAGCTCATTCGAAGCATCATCAGAAGTTGTGTCCATGGATGGCTCAAAGTCGTCAGAATCTTTTGGCAAGTCAACTGGCAAGAAACAAAAATACATGTCAGCAAGCGGCAGTAGAAAAAAAAAAGGTCATACCAGGAGGAGATTCTGGGTCTACTTCAGAATCTCTAAGTTCTTCCTCAAATGCCACGATCGGATCCGTCACCAACTCATCGGCCGGAACCTCAGACATCATCAAATCATCATCTTCTGCCAAAAGAAAGAAAGCAATAGACCAAAATAAAAGCTCTCATGAAAAAAAGAGAAACGGAAAGAGAAAAGGGAAAAGCATACCATCATCAATGGTCTCTTCCCCTCGGCTTCTCTTCTCTGGAGGCTCATCATCATCCCCTGATGCCTCCTCAACAGTGGTGGAAGGAATTTCCAGATCAGGAGAGCTTTCATGCCGCCTCTGACTTTGGCGCGGTCCTCTTCTCCTCTTGCTCCTACGGGACGAACTGCTGGAAGCACCCTCCCCACCATCGAAATCTGGCCTCTCACCAAATTCCTCACTGGATGGTCTGCTCCTGCCAGTAGACTCCATGGAAGCCTTTGCTCGTTCTGCTTGTATCCAAGTAGCGACCTCAACCTCCTCCTCGGCAAGCTGTTCCAAGACCTCACCAGGTATCTCTTGTTCAGCTCCCGATCTGATGACGTCCTGGTCCTCGAGAAAACCTGTTCTGTGCTTTTCTCCAGAAAGGAAAGCCAGAACTTCTTCTCGGCGGACGCAATCTGACTTCCCAAGGCCCTTCCCGGAAGACTGCTTTACATCAAGCTCTTTCTTGGAAAGCCCCCGGTATGCTGAAAAGCTCCCCACAAACCATTTTGTGAAGCCGGCAGTCCGAAAAGAGGGCAACTCAAGATAAGAAATCATGGCGGTAGTGTCTTCTGCACTATAGAAGGCCCATGTATTTCTCTCGTCCTACAGACCTTTAAAACGCTTCACCTTGCTCGAAGGCGCTCCAACAACACCTTGAGAGAAGCCCAACTGCATGGCAAAATGCGAAGGAACATACGGTTGGATGTCGACGAAAAGATGTCTGCGGTACACCATCGTGCCGACACATATGTTAAATAGCCAACTTCTTTCTGCGTTTGTCAAAGAATAGTGTCTCCCCGACCTTGCCCTAGTCGAATCACGGGAGACACCAAAATCAAAAGCCTTCTTCCGTAAGCCCGGAGAAAGCTTCACTGAAGACTGCTCCATCTCGATGTCCCAGAATCGTCGGATCCTCAAGCGGGCAGATAAAAGAGATTCGGAAACAGGCTTCCCTCTAGCCAACCGAATAATGAAAGGGTCATCGTCCTG
Organism: Persea americana; assembly: GCA_029852735.1. Taxonomy (NCBI): domain Eukaryota; kingdom Viridiplantae; phylum Streptophyta; class Magnoliopsida; order Laurales; family Lauraceae; genus Persea; species Persea americana. The sequence continues at coordinate 29,274,234 of CM056816.1, read as the reverse complement.
AGCAACACCCAATCGGTAGAAATTGGGACAGTGGTATACATACCACGAATAGAAAATGTGGGCAGAAAATACCCTATTCATGGGAAGCCCAAGCCGAACCAGAAAAGCAGCAGCCTGCAGTTCGGTACACAAATAGGAGTAAAGAGCAGGCACCAAAGCAAGCTTCTCTCCAAACACCATCTGACAAGCTGGAAAAATGCAGTGCGGCCTGATGTGCGTTCCATCTCCTCCAGCAAAAACAGCCTCACCCAGCCAATAAGTGAGGAAGACAGCTAGATCCCTCCGCAGCGCATTGTCAGAATGAATGGCGTCTATGTCTACAAAGAATTCCTTTAAATTTTCTCGCATGGCGGAGATCTTCTTCGAATCCAGGTTCTTAGCCCTGTCTTCCTGGGTTGTACTCTCAAAAGACTCCCCGCTGTCAAAGAAGTTGGAAGACGAAAAGCTACCACTCCTCCAACTGCTACACCGGACTTTCGAGCCCTCCTTCTCCTTCAAAAAATCATAGAAGGCGACGAGCTGAAAGTACAAGAGCCTGAGTTCCTCAGACTGCTCCTCAAGGACGCTGTCAATAGGCATAAACTCCTCATAGAGATTGCCGGGGATAGGCAACCCGGTGATGGCACTCAGTTCCTTTAAAGAAAAACCAATCTCACCGTTCGTGACAATGAAGGTGTTGGTTTGTGGAAGGAACGACTCCAGCATGGCCATGAAGGCCTCATCGGAGAAAACCACGGTTTGCCAAAAAGCGCGAACCGCGTAAAAAATCTCGGCCTCCTTTAGAATGGCACCGCCAACCTGCAGGATGTGATCAGTCCACGGCTCCCAGCTCGAGTCAGCACTGAAACGGACGCAAAGTCGAAAAGGCTTCACCCAACTGCTGCCATCGCCCTTGAAAATGCCAAGGCCCACCGGTCTCAAATCGACCGAAGGATGGTCCGAACCTTGGTAGCCGCTGGCCTGCATCAAAATGTCCATGCGGGCAAGCGACTTCTCTGGAAAACCAGAAGGGCCGCCAACAAAAACCTCGGTCTTGATCACGCTTGTCCTCTTCACCCAGCTTGGAGTATCTTCCCTCTTCGAGCATGTGGAGGAAAGGCTCATGATCGAGATAGTCCGATCGAAGGTCGACTAGGTAGAAACAGTTCTCTTCTCACCATCAACTGTGAAAGAGAACTGAAAACATCTCCTTTGGTATGTTGAATCGTTGAGGACAGCATCACCAAAGAAGAAGGTAGGCTTGGGCACAATGCTCTGATCGTCCGTGACCCAGGGACGGTTGCTTACCATAATCTTATAAAACTCCTCACCCTTGAGGGCAATCAAACGTTGCCTCATCTCATCTCGGTTGAGCGAGTCACACTCTTCCAAGTTCCTTTCAACATACTGGACCTCTTCCCAGGCCTGCTGTACGGCTACATTAGAGGATCTAGTAGAACTACCCTTGTTTGTTCTGGAGGAACTACCTGCAAAGGATGGAAAGAGAGAAAAATCAATCATCAAAATGACAGAATCTTGCTAAAAACTTTTAGCAAAATTTTGGCATGGTTTTGGGGCAATTTTGAAGAAAAGGAAAACACCCCGAAAGAAATAGGATCTTGAAGATGGGCTCAACGTCGCTGCAAGCTCATAATCAATGGAAAATCTTCGAAAAAGGCTTGAACTCAAACATTGCTGCAAGATCAAACCAAATCTTCTCAAATATCCGCAAGACTGGAAAATGGCTCAACATTGCTGCGAGCTCCAGAATCCAAAACATGCAAAGCTCCTCAAAAATCGCCGCAAGACCAAGAAAGGGGTCAATATTGCTGCGAGCTCCAAATCCCAAGACTTGCGAAAAGATTTCCAGGTGTGCACTATCATACTTCCAATTCTATTTTCTAAAAAGAAAAAAAATGCATAGAAGGAAAGTTGTCATGCATATGCGCCTCAAAATCCAAAAAAAAAAAAGGGAAAGAAGAGAGGAAGAAAGTTTCTTTTTTTCAAACAACAAAAAAAAAAAAAAGAGAAAAAACCCCATAGGCCACGTGGCCGTACAGCCATGACGTACGGTCTTGTCCATACGGCCACACACAAAAAGAAAAAAAAACAGAGAAGAAAAAAAAACCAAACAAAACACGGTAAAAAAGATAACAGAGAAAAAACCGTGTAAGAAAAAGAAAAAAAAGAAAGAAAGAAAAAGAAAAAAACGTGTGAGAAAAAAAAGAAAACACGTGGAGAAAAAAAAAAGAAAGAAAGAAAAAAAAAAACGTGTGAAAACAAAAGAAGAGAGAGGATGCACGTGAAAAAAAAAATAGAAAAGAAAAGAAAACCTTTTTCTATTCCTACATGGGGTTTCTTAAAAAAAAATATAAAAAAATGAAACTTACTTGAAGCCATTGATGGAGAAGAAGAAGAAAAGGCTTGAAGATCCTTGAAGAAGAAGAAGAATTCTTGATCTTGGAGAACTCTTGAAGACTTTTGCAAAAAGAAGGCAATAGGAGCAAGAGATCCAACCTCCCCTTGCTTTTATAGAAGAGAGCAAACCAAAAGAGGAAAGGAGGAGAAAAGAAAGGAGGTAAGTGCTACAAATTAGCAAAATTCCTAAAAGAAAGGAATTATGGAATATTCTTTCCCAATGAGGAGATCTTTTGAGAAATTCTTTCCAAAAAGAGAGGGATTATGAGAAACTTTCTCCCAAAGAAAGATATTTTAAGAAGATCTCTCCCAAAATCAAGGAAACTTGAGAGATTCTCTCCAAGTAAGAATATTTTTAGATATTCTCTACCAAAAAGAGATATTTTTAGATATTCTTTACAAAAATGACACCACATGAGATCCAAGCCATCTTTAAAGCTTAAGGTCCCATGGGTTAGCCCACATAAGCCAGGTTTGACCACCTAGGCACTAAAAGTGGCTTTTAGTCAAAATCCCTCTTACCAAGAGCATACAAAAAATGGTTCCATGCCTCCTTTGAGTTGATTGGACCATACAAAAAAAATCCAAGCCTCATGAGGCTCCAAAATCCAAACCATCCCACCTCATGAACCAAATTAAGCCAAAACCTTGAAATTGACATTCCACAAAAACCAAAACCAAATCCTGGTCCCCTAACTTGCCACATACAGCTTGTTAGGTTACAAGACCAAAATCAAAATCCAAACTTCGACCCCCTAACTTGCCACATACAGCTTGTTAGGTCACAAGGTCAATAACCAAAAACTTTTCTTGACCGCCTGATGCGCCACACAAAGCCTTTAGGTTCACAAGGTCAAAAAGAAAAATTCCAAAACCCAAAACAACCAATCCAAATGTCATATTCAAAATTTTGCCTTGAGATGGTACGTGATCTCTCTTACTGCCATAAAATCCCCTTGGAAACTCAAAAGGCTACTCTATGAAGAAAAATGCTCAGAGACTCTTGGTCAAGTCAGAAGTTCTCCTTAAAAAATTTCTTTGAGGCACATCGACTGGAAAAGCTATCCAACTCATCGCTGTACCTCGAGGGGCATTTGTTGACACCAAAAATGTCACTTTGCCTCCTCAACATCAAAAGCTATACGGAGCCGCATCTTACTACAAATAGACAAAGCTGCTTCAAGCATCAGATCTTGTCAAAATCGAACAAAAACTGCAAGATCCTTCAAAATAGCCAAAAGAGAGGTACACATGAAGTTTCGGGCCATTTCGATACCATTTGGCCTAACTTCAATCCTCCAACAGCTGAGCGGGAGCTCCCGGCGGCGACAGTGTCGAAGACATCAAATCTTCAATCAGAGCCTATGGATGGTCTCAAAATACCTCCAAAAGGTTCCACGTCGAATTTCAAGTCAAACCGACACCGTTTTACCCTCCATCAACTCTCGAACGACGAAATCAAGCCTCCCGGTGGCGAGAACCTCCGATGCCGCCACTCATCAAACAAAACACATGAGTAGCTTCTACATGCTTCCAAAAGGCTGCACGTCAAATTCCAGGTCATTTCGACAACGTTTGACCAGGTTTTGAAGCTCCGAAGCAAAATCAAGCCTACAGGCAGCGAAGATCCCTGGGACCATGGCACCCAAATCGGAGCTAATGGATCGTCTCAAAATGACTCCAATAGGCTCCCTGTCAAATTTCAGGTCAATCGGACATTGGATGACCGTACATCAAAGCTTGACATCTTCCGCACGGTGAAATCAAGTCAAGCATCGGCGGGACCCCAAATGGCTTCAAAACGCAAATAAAAGCCCATGGTTGGTCCTATCTAATGCTCAAGAAGCTTCACCTCAAATTTCAGGTCATTCCGACATCGTTTGACCTAGTTTCAACTCTTGGCGGAAAATCGGCTCTGGAGTCTTCGACTTTTCCAAAAATAGGAAACTTTGTGCTCTGATTTGCACAGCCTTCTGATGGGTTTTCTTTAGTGGAATCAGGCCAATAAATGAGAAGAAATATCAAGAAAAATACAGGAGAAAACAGAAGCGAAAAAGCCCGAGAAACGGCTACCGGAAAATGGACCAAAGTCCAAGGTCGCCGGCGACCTTGGCCCATGGTCGCCGGCGACCCTGGAAATCCTGGTCGCCGGATTTTAGCCGAAACGCCTGTTTGGCCCCTGTGATTTTCTTAAAATTTGATTTTTGAGGCATGATATCCGTCGATCTTCGTCAACATCACGGATCCAACGTCGAAATCATTCGATCATCATTGGACACTCCAAAATCGCTAACCGACCGACCAAGAAAGCACACTTTCTGCCCGACTGATTGTGAAATCAACTAGACAGATGTTGTCTGCCCATTGGTGCCAACCAATTTCTGAATTTGCATCGTCATCCGACATCAAACAACGTGCGGACCCATCGATGATCATCGCAAGAAGAATTCCAAAAGATGCGGTGCGGCCCGCGACTCTTCAAGCGACTCGGCGACCAATTAATGCTGTTAATTGACCTTTTTATGACAACTTATTAGGGTCATTAACTCATTATTTTGGACGGCCCAATCAGAAGCAAGCAAATGGGAGTTACAAGTCAAATTAATCATGACAATTAACCATGTAACTCCTATCATTATGGAGATTAATCATGGTAATTAACCATGAAACTCCCATCATCATGGAGATTAAATGCCCATTATTCTCCATCGGCCAATCAGAATCCAAGGAAAAGGAGTTACAAAATTCAGAAATTAAATCTTGTAACTACTCCCATCATGGATCATTAATATCATTAATGCCCATAAAACCCTCCTAATGACCACCAAAAGGCTATAAATAGGTGGTCATTCCAAAGGGAAAGGTCCAGAAAAATTGTCTGAAGTGATCCGAAAAATTATCTGAAAACTATCTTGAAGAATTCTCTGCACAAAGAAGCTCTCCTGCCTTGAAGAAACCCTGCTGCAAGAACTACAAGGTGATCAAAGTCCCTTGTGGGGCCACCCCCCGAAGGTTTCACCCTCTTCTTCTATCCAACATGGCTTAGATGCGGCTTTTCAGCCCGTCTACCCATTTTTTTTATTGGATATAGGACCTTCCCTTGGTCTTTGTCCTCTAAAAATCTGGGGTCTAAGCCAAGCCAAGTGAACTAAAGCATCAAGTGTTCTCATTTTGAGGATGATGGCGGAGTCCATATATGACTCGCGACCGTCAATCTGAACGAGTCCCCACAATAGCTTGAGAAGTTAGATCCCTCTTTCTTCCCTTTCTATTGTATTCTGTATTTTTTAATGAGACAAAAAAATTACAATTCTTGTCTTTCACTATTGATAAGATTTGTAAAATCTCCTTCCATGGCAAAATCGCCTTCTACGGCACAAAACTGCCTTTCATGGCAAACTAAAAAAACGGTCTTTCACGGCATTCTAAATCTGTCTCTTTTTTTAAAATATATGTGCAATGGAAAGTTAGAAAAAAAGTTTGATTTCCTTTCTACTTCTGAAGGTGAATCTCCGGATCACCATTTCAAATTCCAAGTAGAATAGAAAATCTGGCATACCCGTACAAAAAAAAATGTTAATGCTTGCTCTTTTTTTCTCTTCGCCTCGCCGCACCCCGGCGGACCCGGGACGGAGGAAGGCAAGAAAGAAAACGACGGGTCCATCACTTCTGCTATGAGGCAATCAACTCTCGGGCATATCTAGCAAGCCTTTCAAACTTTGTGACATATTCCAGGACTGTCATGTTGCCCTGCTTGAGCTGCTGAAACTCTATGGCCTTTTTGTCTCTTGATATGTGAAGGGACATACTTGTCAGTGAATTGGGTCTTGAAAGTCTCTCAGGCAGTCTCATCTACCATAGTCCGATACGGTTCTTTAACCGTTTGCCACCATGTGTCTGCTAGTCCATAAAACAATGAAGCTGTGAGGTTGACCTTCTGTACGCCAGTACAAGTGAATACGTCAAAGTTCTTCTCCATGTTTACTAACCAATCATCCGTAGCCAGTGGGTCTTCTTAACCCGAGAACTCCTTAGGTCCTCTCTTCCTAAACCTCTCAAACAATATATTAGGGTCCTGGTCCCTATTGTTGATGATGATATTCGGGCCCAAAGGTTGTCTGAGCTGAGGTTGAGGTTGAGGCCTATTTTGTAAGACTTCCAAAAGCTGTCTCTGAACTTGCGCCATTTCCTCATCCTTTTTAGCTAGTTGTTCTTGAAATCTTGCTTGGTTTTCGTTGGCCTCTCTCTGTAGTCTAGCTTCGATTTCATTAGCTACTCTCTATAATCTAGTCTGGTTTTCATTGGCCTGCCTCTGTTGTTCTAACATTGCCTGCATGAGTGCCAAAAACTGTGTAACTGTAGGTGGTTGCTGGAGATCTGTTTCATTATTATTGCTCCCAAACGCATTTTGATTTGGAGCTTTTCTTGGAGGCATGATGCTGTAAAAAAAAATGTTAGTACATAATAACAAGGTTTGGGTTAGGTTTCTAGGTTCATACTAACGATCTAACGAACTCACGGATCCTCGCCACGTCCCTAAGAGTTTCTAGTTTCTTTTATATGCCTGAAACATGTCCAGCTTTGATACTAGTCCTGTCACGGGCCCGGACCGGGAGTGTCCAACTATGATTATCCCACAGGTTTCCGCAGTGAGGATTCCCAAAACAAACATGGAACTATCTCACACGAACAATGATTTGTGGAAGCATACAAGTAATCTCAATCACAACTTATCAATACAAAACCGATGATTCCAAGATGCATAAGTTAAATGAATCAAAGGACATAAACATTCTGAGAGAGAATGTGTAACATAGCATATCCAAAATTTAAACTTCAAGTTTCAAGTGACCAAAAGTAAATTAAGTTTAAGTTTACATTTCCCAAGGTATAAAAAGGCCCAACAAAAAGGACATACAACCCAAAACAACAAAACACTAAACCCAATCATGTGTATGCAACTCATGTCCCCATCCGACGTCTAGAGGACGTTGTCGGGTTGCCACTCACGGGTTGGGGGTGGCTCAACAGCCTCCTCCTGACGCTCCTCCTCAAAAGCAACGTCGCCTGCACCTGGTCACAAAAAAAAACAGGTCGGACACGACAGTCTGGCAGGTGATCAATTTAGACGAAAATATAAATCATTTAGATTACGGAAAAGTGTAGAATTTAAAACCATTCTTGAATGCAGAACAGTGCGTAAAAGTATAAAGGACAAATCAAGCATGGATGTAGAAATATATATATCATGATTAGTGAGAAAAACCACCTTGAGCCCATCCTTTCTCTACCATACATGATGAGCAGAGCAGAGCAAGCAGAACAGAACAGGACACAATAGAATCCCATGCTACACTAGGTAGGAGGGGTCCGGCCGCGGAACCAAAAACATGACAGTGGTGTATATATGAATATACGACTAATCTGCAGATAGTCCAAGGTTTAAGGACCCCCTAAACAGTGAATCAGACTGGAAAGGTAGTCCAAGCTCAGTGGTATTCACCTAAAATCATGAATGCACGAAAACAGGATAATACATATACAAAGCCGACCAAATTAGGGGGTTTACTCATTAAAACATGACAAAGCAGGACATATCAGGGATAGCATATGCTATGGCAAGATAAAACGGAAGTAATAATCCCCATTATCATTTCTTGAAACACTTCAAAATTAGGTTAATACTTGCAAAACGATACAAGTCTTACGACTTTCATCGCATCAGAACCCGAGGTCTCAAAACAAACTAATCAGTACACATTAAGACATTTCAGTGACTTTTGTGTATTTGAAACCCAATTGTTGGAATTAAGGTATATTTGGTGTCCCTGAAGCTAATGGACAATTCAAGTTCTAAATGCACAATCTCAAGCTAGAAGCTCTTAATTGTATTCTAGTTTTCAATTCCCAAGAAAAATCTCATTAAACAGGTCTGGTTCAAAAACTTGGTTAGCTCTCGGTCACCTGTCGGCTAGCCGAGTTGGTGACTGTCGGCTAGCCGCTAGCTGACCGACGGCTGACCACCAGGACTCCTGACAAGAAAAACACCATTTTGGAAATGGAACCGAACTTGAGCTCGGTTGGCTATCGGCTAACCGAAGTGAACAAGTCGGCTAGCCGACAGCTGACCGCCAACTGACCGAAAATCCCCTGTTGGAAAACATGCTACTGGAAATGGAACCGAACTGGACTCAGTTGGCTGTCGGCTGACCGAAGTGAACATGTCGGCTAGCCGAAAGTTGACTGCCAGCTGACCAACTGTGCACGACAGCCCAGTTTAGGTCAGATGTTTCAGCTCCTTCTTCCTCCATTCACTTCCCATTCCATTTCCTTTCACTATTTTTCAAATCCCTGCACATCCCCTCAGCCTCCATGCTCTCCAAGGGTCATTTCCAACAGTAAATCACACCACAGCTTCTCCCTTCATCAACATATCTCCATTTCACACAACCACTCCAATTACAAACTAAGGCATATCATTTTAATCCAAAACAGAAATCCTGAAGTATGGAGAGTCATTACATCAATTTTATAAAGAGAAATGACAGCTCAAATCATGCTTAGTTGAAAGACAACAATTGGATAACATAGCATTCATAAACATTGCATTTTTCAAACACAAGGTACCAAACAAATTGCATGCATGATGAGACTAAAGAGATCACTTGCCTTGACATTAGCTAAGCCCAAAAATCTCTCAAAAAGCCTACCCCAAGCAGAGCCACGAATTTCTACAAGAAACCCCATGAAAAGAACCTCAAAGTCCACCAAAATGTGAAAACAAAGACCCATTTCGAAATGGGTGTTGCATGTATGAAAAACAATACCCTTAGGAGCCAAGAAAACTCCATTAACAACAAGGAAGGAATCCCTTACCTTTAGCTAGTTAAACAAGAATCAAGGAGGAAGATGAAAGGGCTATCCAGCTGGGATCTTCAAGAAAATGGTAGCAATGGAGAGCTTGAGATGAGAGGAAGGATAGGATATCTTCATATTTTGTTTTGGAAATCTCTAGCTAGGGCATGCAAGGAAAGAAGAGGGAGAAGAAGTTCTTTCTAAGATGGGCTTGAAGAAGGAGTTGCAAGAACAAACGTTTGAAACGTGAGTGAGGTGGGAGAGAAGGCAACTTAAGTCAAATGGGTTTTGTGGGCCTCATTGACTCCAAAACTTGTGATGGTTAAAACACTAACTTGCGGGCCTCAAATGAAAATGACGAAGAAGACTAAAATGATCAGTAAAAAATCTAGTTTCCAAAAAGTATAAATTTGGCATAGTTTTGAGATTTCGAAATTTGGGTCTAGATTTGGTGTGAAAGGATTGTTTTACCCTTCTGGGCCAAAACTTGGGTTTTTGGGCCTCAAACCCCAAAAGTTGAACAATAAAATAAAATCATTCAAAATAGATCGAAATCACTATTAAAATCGGAAAACTAGAATTTCCTCCCAAGCTTATACGTACCCTCAGGGCGTCCCTGAGGGTGTCTGAATAACACAATGCACTTTCAAAATTCCCCAGAGCTAATTTCAAAATTAAATCAAACCAATTTCTAACCCACGAACACTAAACCCACATATATAACTAAGCATGCACTTAATTGGTACTAATCGTGCTTGTCCTAGGTCGGGGTTTGACAGGTCCTTGCACTTTGCTGTGACTTTGCACTGACTAGTCTTTAGATGCTGGAGTGTGAAGTTGTCATATATTGTAAACTTGGCTATAGTCCTCCTGAAGTTTTCGTGATCCGGAAATTCGCTCCCTAACCACATCTCCCGAGATGTATTATGGTACAAGTCTATAGAAAACTCCTCTGGAACCATGTTACCTTCAAAAATAATTTCACGCCTATGGCTTGATGGCTCCCTAACATTTGATTCCGCATTCATGGTCGCTCTATTGACTGCACCACCATGAGTCCTAATTCCAGGGCGAGACTCCTTTGGAACCACGGTATCTTCAAAAATAACTTGACGCCTGTGGGTTGATGGCTCCGCAACGTTTGATTTCGCACCCACGGTCGCTCTATTGAGGGCACCGCCATGACTTCTACCTGTGGGGTGATCGTCTTCTATGTTGATGGCTTCTACCTCATCATCACTCTCTACTGCATCAAGGTGCTTACGAAAGACAATGTCACTGTCTTAGGCCAATTCATCGGTTGCAATGTTCGGGTTGGAGGGGAAGTGCATGTCGTCGTCTTCACTGAGGTTTACAGTAAAACATCTTGTGTCCTTTTCTGATGGATCCTTCCACTTTGCATCATGACCGCCAGCTGTACCAACACATTTCCCATCTCGCAGCATACGCATATTCAACCCATGCAACCTGAAGAAAGTACATGATAAATATCAACATTAATATTGAATTAATAATGTATTACACTGACATAAATATGTTGCTTAAGAAAATAATGTCAACTAGCGTACCTTGGTTGCTCTCCAATACCAAGACCAGAACCAACTAGTGTTCTATTGATATAAACAAATTCCATTTGTTTCAACTCTTGAAAATGCCGGCATGCACTTAATATTGTTATCATCTTCAATGCTAACCAATGAAAACACTTACCATTGTAATGTAGATAATGGATGCTTATGTCTTCGTAGTTAACCTCCCAATGTGATGCTTCAGTAGCAACTTTAACTAACAATTCAAATGTTATATCACTTGGAATAGACCTCATCTTTTGCTTTCCACCTTTATATAACGGATGAATCATGTCAAACTGAAGATCTCCTTCATAGTGGAATATCACTATTAATTCATCACCTGACATCCTAATCATTAAAAGAACATATATCCATTAAAGAGAATTGCAGTAGCAGACTATACACAACATTTCATTAATGTAGAGGAAATTACACATGTATGTTACATCTTAAACATTAATGGTAGTTTCATTGCTCTTGTAAACGCAAACCTTGGTAGAAAACAATAAGGGTACTTTCATTGCTCTTGTAAAAAATTCCAATTATTTTGATTCCAATAAAACCATTCCAATTTCCACATACATAAACATATCGGAGGATGAGACGGCTGCTAACAAGTTCAAAATGGAGGAAAGAGATGGGTTGACCTATTCTTATCTGGGATTTAAAGGTCATTTACTCCAAATGGCCCACATCATTGGCGTTGATATAAGCCATTTGCGATGGGTCTTATACAAAGCAAGAGGAAATGGATGACAAATAGCATGAACCTATTATTAATACTCTTAAAAGCGTAAAAAATATACAAAAATGTGCACCGACCTTTTAAATGGAAGCCCACAACCACTAAGACGGGCAATAAAAAGAATATTTGTAAGATTATGTGTATGAAAGGTCTGTTGTGCGAAAACGTACAAGTATAAAGAAGATGGGGACAATTATAGATGAGAAAAAGGGGGTTTAGATAGTGGGGAAATAGGAAATGGATGACAAATAGAATAAACCTATTATTAATACTCTGAAGCATAAAAAAATGTACAAAATTGTGCACTGACCTCTTAAATGGAAACCAACAACCACCGAGATAAGCAATAGAAAGAAGATTTTCAGCATTCTGTGTATGGAAGGTCTGTTGGGCGAAAACGTGCAAGTATAAAGAAGATGCGGACACTTATAGATGAGAAAAGGGGGGGTTCGACTGGGGGAAAATAGAACGAATAGCGACGATAGCGTCACTTAATTTCAAATTAAGTGACGCTACCATCGCTTTGAAAAAATATTAAAAAAAAAAGGGAAAATGGTGTGAGGAATATTACCGTAGTGAAAGTATTACGAGGAACTCATAGGTTCGACGGCCAAATACTGGGTATTTTCCAGTAAAATCCTCATCTTATAAATAGCCATCCACTATTCCCGTTAAAATCACCATAGTATTTTGGCATGATGTATAGTTTACTTGAATTTCATGTGATATCAGAGCTATAACACAATTGCAATTTAGCCGGCCTTGGCCATGTGTGCTGTCACTTATCACCGCTCCACCAAACTCTCTCCATTTCTCTTCAATCACTACCCTCCATTATCCTCCAGCTCTAAACCATTCGACCTCTCTTCACAACAAACTTCATCCATGACCCATTTCCTCTTCCTCCTCCATTCTAGTCTTTTGCTAGCGGCTCATGATAATATTTTGATCATCTGATATTATTATAGAGCTTTGAAACTCATCCTAACTCTCATCGCCAATCCATTCTGGCATACATCATCGTGATAATGAGTTCTACATGTTGGAAGAACAATCAAGACGATCCGTCAATTCAAACAATCTTTACCCTCATCCACATATTCATCAAACCCCTCAATCTTTTTATTGTTTAGCCTTTAAGATTTGTATTCTTCCTAGAGAATCATGACAAATCTAATTTAACAGGCCACCAACTCCTGTGGAATTGAAAAGAGCAGGATGTGGCAGATCACCAACTAAGCACGACAAGACATACCAATATTAAATGGTTATTTTTGTTGTAAAAAATCCTTTCTTGAAAGAACGATACGATTGCTAGAGAGTATTAGCAAATATTCCCGGGAAGGTTAGATTATGAGTAGATTAGATTTGAACTATATTTGACTAGTCTTATTATCATATTAGGTTTCCTATTTATTGGTTGATTAGGTTTCATGCTACACATGTTATTAGATGTTCTTTGGTTGTACTCTCATATACATTGATTGGTTATTTTCATTGAAATCATCATAACACTTTGGCAAGATGGAGTCCGAATCTCCTCTTTGGACCAAACAGGGCAACAAGGAGGATGTCATATCAACTGACTCATTTCCTATAATGAATAAAAAAAGAAAAAAAAACACCTCCTCCCATGTGTCACCCCCTCATTGGTCCAAACAGGGGATCCAGATTCAGCAAGACGTCATCTTTTGAATTTCATAATTTTGAACTTGACACATTGAAACTTGTCAATCATTAAAAAAGTTGAAGTTATAGCTTAAATAAAGTTACCGTCTCAACTACCCATGGGCCGTGGCTTTGAATCAATTGGTTGAGGCATAGACCCAAGTGGGTCTCAGCATACCTATTGCTTCATCCCCTTATAATTATGGTTGAAGGGTGTATATATACTATAACTATCTTCCAGATACCCAAAATGATATGATTAATTAGGATGTATACTACATAACTATCTTCTCGATGCCCAATATCTCAAAATTAATGTCAAACGGCTAGATCTTCTATGTCAAGATCTAAGGTTGGATCTTCATCTGTCCAAATCTTCTTAAAGATCAATTATTAGATCTTCATCTAATTGGCCATTCATATCGAGATCTATGGTAGGACCCTCACTTGGTTGATTTTGTTTTTATTTCTTTATCTTCATCATTATCTGCTCCTACGGATTGAGACTGGCTTTTTGTAACATTTAAAGGCTATATGTACCAACTGATTTGCATGATTTACATGTTGGAAGTGGGTGGGCCTCGTGGATAGGTTTTCAAAACTTTTGACCCACTTGACTTAGGGATCAAGTATCTATAAGGCCATGAAACCAAATCTAGGATCCAAAACTCAATCTCATCAACCATGATCAGCAATAACCTCTATCTAGAAGATAGAAACAGTACATAACAAGCAACCACGGAATTCTACAACATTCAAGGAAGTAGATCTATACCTTAGGAGCTTGGTACTGCTCTAATAGAGAAGTTGATTTCTTTCTTTGAGAAACTCTTTCACAAGCCAAATCAAAATCTCCAAGACCACTTGGCCTTCCACGCTATGACCCGTCTCGGATCTCTTTTCATCAAGAAGATGGTGGAATCTCCAAGAGAAAAGCCAACTAGAACTTCTAGGGAAAAACCCGGAAGAGAAACTAGAAGAAGAAGGAGAAGAGAGGAGTTCAACTCTTGCACCTAAAGGGGTTGTTCGTGAATCCCTAGGGGATTCCTTTGCATGGACGTCCAGCCCTCTTTTACTCTCATATTTATAGCCTAAGCAACCTCCTCTTTGTTTATTATTAGAAGTCCCACTTCCATAATAATTAGTAGCTTTCTTTTCCTACTATTACCACTATTAGAAGTCTCACTTTAAATAGAAATAGTAAGTTTCTAATTCCTTTTCTTTTAAGTTCAAGTAGAATTAGTAATTATCCAATCTTGGGCTAGCATGGAGACCACTGGGGATTCCTTAGAAAGCTGGCTCCAATTATGACACCGCGACCCCACAACGCATGTGCAATCCGGGCCCACAGTTAATTGCAAATAACTCCACTATATAAATGCAATTGAATTCCAATCTTAGGAATAAATTACAAGAAGACCATAAACTTCCCTATCAACACAAGTAGGCCCCTCTATCAATATTCATGGATCAATTGGATAAACTGTCCCACCAATTTAAATCCATATCTTATTTTCCTTGAGACCCAATTAATCACAATGATCATCAGTACCATCAAATTAACTCTTGATTGAGATGGGTGTACACTTACCAATGATAAATCCATTAATTTGCACAAGGGGATAATTATGATAGATTCCATCTTGATAATTAAATGTTCCAACAGTCCTACTACCACGTACCTAAGACACCGAGGTGTTGACCTATAGTTGGCCTCACTCATTGGTGACTCAAAGCAAATGAAAGGATAGAAACTTAAGTTCATTAATGTCTCAGAATTAAGAGTTTATTGCTAGGGAATTATGAGGATAGACCTTAAAATAAAGACAATGTTTCATAAGGTGCTTCTTATGGTCCTTCAATACATCCAATGTACCAGTATGATGATCCAGAATCTTATATTCTGATGATCGAGACAAATCATACTATCTCATAGTAGTCATAATACTGCAACCTTGTCAGATCAATACATCCAATGTATCAGTATGATGATCCAGAATCTTACATTCCAATGATCGAGACAGATCATACTATCTCATAGTAGTCATAATACTGCAACCTTGTCAGATGAGATGCCCAGTCTCATCACCGGTTGTGAATTAATTTAAGTATAAGATTTGTGACACATGTCTCCTGTATGTGGATCTCATCCACACACATATGTTACATCTAATATACTTGTGGACTCCGGTTCATCTCATGAACCATCATGTCATTCGTATTGGTTATGTGCAACTGAGTAATAAACCACCATTCATCTAATGGAAGGAAAACATGATTATATTGAAATAAATCAATTAATTACATTATCCACTGGATTGAGACCATATAATTTAACAATCTCCTACTTGGGCTCAATGCCAGTCAAGGTTGTATCTCATGCCCACGTCTACATGTTGCTTAAAGACTTTGGTAGTCAAAGGCTTAGTAAAGGGATCCGCGAGATTATTCACAGATACTATCTTGGTGATGGCAATGTCACCTCTCTGCACAATCTCTCTAACCAAGTGATATTTCCTCTGTACATGCTGTTGGCTTTTATGGCTTCTGGGTTCCTTGGACTGTGCGACTGCCCCGCTGCTGTCAGAGTAAACTTTGAACGGCTTCCTTAGCTGCTTTACAAGCCGTTACATATTCAACCTCCGAGGTGGAATCGATCGTACATTCTTGCTTAGTACTCCTCCAGCTGATAGCTCCGCCACCAAGCATAAACACATACCCAGAGGTTGATTTCCTGAAATCCTTATTTGACATGAAGTCAGAATCTGTGTAACCGACTAGAATCAACTCATTACTACCGTAAATCAACATGTAATGTCTAGTCCTTCTCAAGTATTTGAAAATACATTTCACAGCAGTCCAATGGTCAGGACCTGGGTTAGACCGATATCTGCTAACTAGGCCTACTGCATGACAGATATCCGATCTATTACAAAGCATAGCATACATGAGGCTACCAACAGCCGAAGCATATGGCACTTCGCTCATCTGCTCCTTTTCTTGAGGTGTCTTAGGACACTGATCCTTGGAAAGGTGCACTCCATGCCTGAAAGGTGTGATGCCCTTCTTGGAGTCTTACATTGCAAACTGACTAACACCTTATCTATGTACGCAGCTTGGGATAAGCCAATCATCCTATTTTTCCGGTCTTGATGGAATTTGATCCCTAGGATGTAGCTAGCTTCTCCCAAGTCTTTCATATCAAAAGTCTTAGCCAACCAAACTTTTACAGTTGACAACATTCCTATGTCTTTACCGAGGAGAAGGATGTCAAAGACATACAATACCAAAAAAACTACCATGTCTCCTTCACTTTTCATATACACACATGACTCATCCGGATTTTGACTAAAACCAAATGCCTTGATTGCCTGGTCAAAATGGATGTTCCAGTTCCAGAATGCCTGCTTCAATCTATAAATGGACTTTTGCAACTTGCAAACTCTTTGCTCTTAGTTTTTAGCTACAAAATCGTCTGGCTGCATCATATAGATGTCTTCCTCAAGATGGCCATTGAGAAACACCGTCTTGACATCCATTTTCCAAATCTCGTGATCGAGATGAGCCACAATGGATAAGAGTATCTGGATAGACTTGAGCATGGCTCCTGGCGAGAAGGTTTCCTCATAATCAATACCCTCTTTCTGAGTATACCCTTTCGCAACAAGCCTAGCCTTAAAGGTCTCAACCCTTCCATCCGGTCCTCTCTTCCTCTTGTAGACCCACTTGCACCCAATAGGTTTAATATTGGCAGGCAAGTCCACAAGTGTCCAGACCTGATTAGAGTACATCGACTCCATCTCAGCTTTTATAGTGTCTTGCCAACGTCACAAATCTATATCATTGATTGCTTCATCATAGTTACAAGGATCCTATTCCAGTTCTTCCGAGATCGCCTCATAAGACTTTCCCAAAAACGAGAACCTGTCAGGGGGCCTGACAATCCTCCCACTACGACGAGGCACTAGTGTAACTACTGGGTTAGGTATGGGTGGATTCTCTTCAAGTTCGATCATATTTGGATTTGGAATTGAACGATCTTGATTTCTTCCAAGATAACCTTTTCTAAAGATTTTCGGTTAATTATATAATCTTCCTCCAGAAAAACCGCATTGGTGCTGACAAGCATTTTCTGCTCTCTGGGATTATAGAATAACCAACATTTAGTTCCTTTAGGATATCCTACAAAGGTGCACACTTCCGACTTCGATTCCAACTTATCTGTCTTAACCTTCGGCACGTGTGCCGGACAATCCCAAATATGCAAATGTTGTAGACTAGGCTTTCGCCCGGACCACAACTCTCAGGGAGTCTTAGGTACAGACTTAGATGGTATGAGGTTTAGTATGTATATTGCAGTATCCAATGCATATCCCCAAAAGGATATAGGTAGTCCTGAGAAACTCATCATAGACCTAATCATATCTAAAAGAGTCTGGTTCCTTGTTTCTGCTACTCCATTCTGTTGAGGCATGCCAGGAGCAGACAATTGGGATTGAATCCCATTCTCTGATAAGTGTCCCATAAAATCAGCTGAAGATACTCCCCTCCTCGATCTAATCGAAGAATCTTGATACTTTTACCTAATTGCTTTTCCGCTTCCGCTCGAAACTCTTTGAACTTTTCAAAAGCCCCAGACTTGCGGTGCATAAGGTATATGTATCCATATCTTGAGTAATCATCTGTGAAAGTGATGAAGTGCTCATATCCTCCTCTCGCTCTAACATTTATGGGTCCACACACATTAGTATACACTAATTCCAATAAATCTTTGGCCCTATTGCCCTTGGATGAAAAGGGTCTTTTGGTCATTTTGCCTTCCAGATAGGACTCGTAGACAGACATGGGTTCTACCACCAATGAAGGCAAGATACCATCTTTCACTAGCCTATCAATCTTGTTTAGGTTAATGTGACCTAGCATCAAGTGCCAAAGCTTTGTTGGATTAGATGAAGGTGATTTTCTCTTTAATGATAGTCTATTATTTATTTTGGTATTATGTATCTCATACATCGTGGGAGTTAACAAATAAAGTCCATTGATTACCTTGTCAGAACATATAACAGTACCATTCCTCTTTATGACAACTTCGGTACCAAAAGCAATAGAATAACTTTTATTCACCAAACTAGAAATTGAAATTAAATTCCGCCTTAAAGATGGTACATATAATGTGTCTGACAAAATCAATTTATTATCTAAAAAACATAAAGTAATAACTCCCACTGAAACCGCCTTCGCCTTAGCATCAGATCCTAGGTTGACAATGATTTCCCGTCAGTAAGCCTCCTGGTTTCCCGGAACCCCTGCAACGAATTACAGATGTGATTAGTTGCATCGGAGTCAACACACCAGGATTTTGAAGTACTAGTTGCAAAACTAACTTCGGAAACAAGTGACTTAATCATACTTGAGGTCTTCTTCTTAGACAGAGAATTTGGACAATTCATCTTCCAATGTCCTGTCATACCACAGTGGAAACACTTTCCTTTTGTCCCCGAACCCTTAGCCTTGGCCACACCACCAGTAGAACCATTCTCCACCTTAGGACCCTTGGGGACCGATTTCTTTTTACCTTTCCAGCCTTTGCCTTTCTGCTTAGACCTGGGAACTGACTTTTCTGTCATCAGGGCAGTTGGCTTTTTTTTCATAATCCCCTCAGTTGCTACCAGCTGGCTAGACAGCTCAGCTAGGGTCAGATCCATTTTATTCATATTATAATTGATCTTAAAATGGTTGAATGAATCCGGTAGCAACTCGATGATTATGTCAATCTGCGATTCTGCATCAATCGCAGCACCCAGTACATCTAACTCATTCAATGAGTCTATCATTTTGAGCATGCGGTCCTATACTGGTGTTCCCTCAGCCATCTTAGTGCTTATAAGCACCCTCATAGCAGCTTGCCTAGCAGGCCTGCCTTGGTCCGCAAACATCTCATTTAAGTTTGATATAATATCGTATGCAATCTTTTAGGATTGATGTTGGCGTTGCAAAACAGTAGACATGGATGTCTGTATATAACATCTGGCCATCTCATCATCTTTGGTCCATTTGGCATAAAGGTCTTTCTTGTCTGATGGTGCATTGGCCCAGGCTCATCAAGGAGGGAGGGGGGTATGGTAAGGACATATTTATATCCTGAAGCAGTCGGGGCAATATCCAGGTTCCGTTTCCAGTCTACATAGTTGGATCCCACCAACTTATTCTGGTTGAGAATGGTCGCAAGTGGATTGAAAGTATTTGAATTCATGCTGAATAAACTGTAACACATAACCATACATTCAATTAAAGAATATTAATGACATTTGGGTTTAGTATTCTACCAAATTTATGTGAGAATCCTCATAACCACTAAATTTAGAATACATCGGAATCTCAATTCCTTGGGGTGGTCCTTGGGGAGTGTGAATATCACCTAAATTGGTGCAGATCAAAGTTGGTCAAAATTAGCATCAAAACTAACTATCCATGATCCCCATCATTCATTATCATCTAGGTATCTCATATCAAATAATGTATGACTCCCGATTAGCTTTGGTTTCTAAAATACATGAGGCAAATCCTTGGGGATACCACATCACTATTTTAGTTAAGTGTGACCCACCAACAAGCATTGCATGACAACCGTTTTGGACAGCTCCTCCTTGGAGAGTGAACCCCCACCCTGTCTTACCAACACTATCCTTTTGGGAGATCCATATCTAGTAGCCAGACAAATAAAAGCCCTCCGTGGGGAACGACCATTCTCAAGATGGCGCGAGGCTAATACTTTCCTTACAATGGACCTACGATGCAAAACCATAGGGATCTCTCAATTAAAATGCCCCGCTCCCACTTAACATTTCAAAATTGAGGATTTCCTTTTAAGGTTTATGGGCCCACCATATTAACATCAAATCATCTTATGATATGACCAAAGATTGGTTCCAAGTCAAGTTATATTAAGGAAAGTCCAGTTTCTAAGATTAGTATTACCAATGGGTCCATCTCATGGGACTACGAATTAGAATTAGTTCCAAAATTAATTTGATTTGACCAATTTTTAGTAACTACTATGTTTGGATCAGATTTGGAAACATTCTATAAAAGCAACCATCCATAAAAAGAAAGTGCAAAAATATAAACTAGTCATCTCCTCCACATGACCCAAGCGAAATAGACTTCTTGGACTTCTTAGACTTTCCAAAACTTTGGAATTCCTCAAACTCTTTGGGCATCTCCAAAACTCTTTTGGTAATCTTCAAACTCTTTGATTAGGAGTCCAACTTCACTTTCCTTCTTCGTCTCGGACATCACCAGAATTTACAAATTTATAAAATTACATAAATTCCTAAGTCTCTACGGTGAGACTTACATGGTAATCTAATAATGGAAATAAAAGGGCTATAGGGAAATTCACCATGCCTTGCCCTTTCATGGAAAACCAAGGAAACCATGATGCCCTTTACACTTAGCCTCAAATAAACCAACAACCATAAAAGGAAAGTAAAAGTCTTATGGGCCATATGGAGAGGACAACATAACCTGCTAGTTAGTATCTCATACAACCATACAAATCACAAAACCAGGCTGCCAAACAATAGTGAAAAAATAGAATGCCAAAAGAGACCCGAAACTGAAAAACAGAAACTGCACAGTTCTGTCCCTATGTACTCTGTCGACCGGGTATAAGGCTCGGTTGACCAGGCACGAAGGCAGGTTGACCGGACTAACGAAAACCTGCAACTTGGGTTTTCTGAATTCGTTTCCAAACTTCTCCAAAACTCTTCTGAAGACTCCCAATGGCTTCCTACCATCCTTTTATCATTGTTAAACCCTTTTGTGACTATCCAAACATGAATCTACTAATAAACCAAGCAAATCCATTAAAATCGATCCGTACATAGCCCTTGCTCTATCTTCTTCGCAACTCAAGCAAATATTAGAACAAGCTTACTGTAGACACCTCATTTAACCCCTATGATAGCCTTAAATACTATCATATATAGCGGTGCCCCCATTTCACCTACAATTAATTAATGTCGAGATCCCGAGTCCAACCCACTACTTACACAAGTAGTGAAACGCGATACTCTTCAAACCTTTTTTGGATCACTTAGGATTCACTTGGGTTGATCCTAGAGAGACTACACTTAGTTTGCCTAAGTACTATGTAGTTGGCATAGGTTAGGAGACTAAAATCATTGATCCAGATATCCCACACTTTTCTAGACCTCTAATCATTAGAATACATGGACCTTTGGATTCCTCACTTCGAGAGCTTTCCGACTATATATAGAACGTCCAAATCCGACCAGCGGATCAAAAGATATGGCCCAGAGAAAGATTGCCCTAGTGCCCCCACTCAAAACAAACATGGGTGCCACCACAGGTGCGCCCATGTCCCAACCTTCACTTGGGCACACACACAGGTGCGCCCAGGTCCCTAGTGATGTTGAGAATGCACTTCGGTGTATACCTAGGTATGTCCCGCTCTACTCTTCGCAGTTCCAACTCAGTTTAGACCCAAAAACAACTCGAAATCAAACCAAACCCATTAAGCTTCAAAACTGAACATGGGTGCCACCATATGTGCGCCCAAGTCATGGGACCCACTTGGGCACCCCCACAGGTGCGCCCAAGTCCAGAGAAACCCTAATCCGGCCTTGGGATGCGAAAACCTTCTAGAAATTCATGCAAACAGCAGCCCAAATCTCTCTTGCACGCCCTAAACCCTTATGTAATGTTCTCTTAACTTGATTTACAAGGGAGGCTACCCAAAAACCCTAAGAAAGGAGAGAAAAGAGAGAATAAAGAAGAAGAAGAAGAAAGGTAGCCACCATTAGAGAGAGAAAGCTTCAGATCTAGAGAAGAAGAAGAGGAAATAGAGGAGGAGGTTTTCATACCTTCAACTAGAGCCATAGAACTTCACGAAAGCTTCGTTCTAGGAACTTAACAAACACTTTACTACAACGATATTCCTAGATCTCTCCTCTTTTATTGCATTCCATTGCTATGCATGTTTAGAAATATGTTTAGGATCATCCATACATAGTAGATCTTCATTAATAATAGTAGTTTCACGGTAGATCTGATTTTCAGCAATCATCCATTATTAGGAACATGCCTAGGATCAATCATAAGTAATAGATCTTCATCATTTTCATCATCCCCAACTCGTGATTAGGTTAGATCATACATCCATATCATCCTCATTAAGAAAAATCCGGACTTGAAAGAGAAAAGTGCAAAAACGCATTTGGGCGGCACTGTGTGCGCGCCCAAGTCCCAAGTGCTGGGGTTCGACCCCATTTTTCGTCATACGTATATTTTGTCTCTTCAATTCGGGTTCTTCTTCATGTAAGTTGATATCAGGGCCTTCGGATCTGTAACTTCGCGTTCTAAATTGCATAAAAGGTATCATAAGAACACATAAAAATATTACAAAAGAAGAAAAGAGGGGAAAAAGAGCAGAAAAGCACTTAGGCGCCACTGTGTGTGCGCCCAAGTCCCAGGAGTTGGGTTTCGACCCCGTTTTTCGTATTACTTGCATTTTACCTTTCAAATAAGGATCTTTCTTTATATAAGTTAATATCAGAGCCCTCGGATCTGTAAATTTACATTCTGAATCGTGAAAAGAATCGAAAAGATAAACAAACACATTACCAAAAGGGAAGGAAAAGAAGAGAAAAACAAACAGTGCACTTGGGCGCCACTGTAGGTGCGCTCAACTCTCTGCCAAGGGTATTCACCCCTTTAAGTTGGATTCTCATGTCATCACACTTAGATCCGAAGGTTTTGACATCATTAATCAACATTAAGACCCTGCATTTAGTCATTAAGTGTTAGAAATTGCGTCGAAGTATTGTCAAAAGTCACAAGTGCATCCCAATTCGCAGGGAGACTCAGTGGCGCCCAAGTCCCTAGTTCATTTTCCGATCGCATTTTCCATATTTTGCATTTTTATCTAGCTTGTTATTGAATCTCTGTGATGAATATGAATTATTGTTAAACTTCCGAACTCTGAATTGCTGAATCATCATTCTTTAGCCTAGGTTGCATTACTTTTGCATAAAGAACCAAAAAGATCATAAAATCATAAAACTCTTCCCTTCCCATCTTACTCTTTAGTAATTAGAGAAGAGAACAAAAAAGAATAAAAGAAATAGAAAAATCCAAGCAAAAATAGAGTAGATGTTCAGTAGGTGATCCTAGGTTATTCCACTCGTGCCTAAGTAAACTAATTAAACTCAATCAATCTCAATCTAAAACACTTAATTCAAAACACCTAAGTAAGAACGTCCAATTAAAATCCATAGACTTAACTAATTAAACTTTAATTAATCAAACCCTTAAAGCCTAATTAAAAATCCCTAATAAAACTTCAATTAATCAAAACCCCACTTAGTAAAACTTAATCAATAATCCCTAATTAATAAAACCCTAATTTCATAAATCCTAACTAAACAAAAATTAAATAAAATAAAACACTTAATTAAGCAAAACTCTAATCAATAAGTCTCAATTAAGATCCTAAACAACAAACCTAATCAATAAGATTTGATCTATTAAGACCCTAATCAATGAAGTACAATTAACAACCCCAAATTCAAACCTTAACCAAACTTTAATTAAACCTTAATTACCAACTCTTAAATTAAATCCTAATCAAGACCTAATTAAAACAATAAATCAATCACATCCGAAAATAAAAACATCTCCCAACCAAAACCGAATTCAAATACCCGAAGCCAACTTATAAATACCCTAGAAACCATCCAACCAGAAGCCACCCTAGTAGGCCAACACTTGGGCCATAGGTGCGCCTAAGTCACATTTTACCATGGGATCACTGAATCCCTATTAATCTCAAATCTTGTCCCAAATCAGCACACTAGAATGCCCTTATGATTTAAAACAACTGAAACCAAAAGTCTGAATTAACCTAAACCATCAAACCAATTCAAATCATGAAAACATCCACTTGGGCACTACTCTCTTGGCGCCCATCCTTCCTTAATCATTAAGAAACCTAATTAATTGGAACCTAACTTAATCCTAATTAACACAACACAGTAAACCACATTTAATTTAAAGAACGTTAAACCATAAAAGTTCAACCTCAAATCAACCTAAGAAAACACGAAATTTACTAGAACCAACATTCCAAAACTTTACAGAATCGATAACAGCCTCAGAATTAAAATTTTAATCAACTTAAACCCATCTGGAATCTAGAACCGAAGTCAGAGGAGCAAAGAACATCAAACTAAGACTTGGGCGACACTGCTTGTGCGCCCAAGTACACAGAACCACTTAGGCGCGCCCACAGGTGCGCCCAAGTCCTCTGTCTCGCCTGGGTTGTGAATCTCAGTCACGTTTCTAGTTCCGGACTTAAAGTCATCACAATAAAATCAACCAAAACCTAAAACAATACCAGAACACAGACCTACCCTAAGTAGGAACCCCCCGAATTCCAAAATTAACATCGATATCATCACCGCAAGCCCAGCCACACAAAACCAGACACTTGGGCAATACTGTAGGTGCGCCCAAGTCACCAAAGTGACCTAGGTGCCACTGTGTATGCGCCCAAGTCCTCCGTCAGTCCCGTTCAACAGATTTCGACATTATTTCACCATTTAAATTCAACCTTAAATTTCAGAACCCTAAAAGCATTTAAAAACACACTAATTAGAACTCTAAGACACCCCCTAATCCATCCCTAAATCACTCCTAATCAATTCATAACTTAAAATAAACCGAACCAATTAAAGTCACACCCAACAAATTGCTTAGGCGTTGAAACCATCAAGCTTAAGTTGCCTACACCCTAGGATTAGATCGGATTATCAGATTAGGTAGCTTAGAGCACTAGGCTCCTCCCCACCACTCTTCCTGTTCCTTTAAGGGATTGGGAGAGCTGATGTGGGCGGTCTAGGACCTTAGGTTAGGGTTAATCTGATGATCAGTAATAAAGCATTAATCACATAAATCCAAATAAAATCCCTTAATTAGGCCCTTCTAGCCCCATATCGAAAAGCCATAAAAACTATAAAACCAACAAAATAAACTCAAAAAGATTTTTCATTTATTTCTTCCTCCACCTCAGGTGCCAAATATTTAATCGAACTTAATGATAAAAGGGAATAAAGAACTGATTTCTAAAATTGAATAAATGAGAATAACGAGATGAGATGAGTGATTTCGCACACACTTTTAATCAATCATGGCCCATCGGCCACCCTAAAACAAACACTGACCCATCAGCCATCTCCAATCAATTTTGGCCCATCGGCCACCTCCAATCAATTACGGCCCATCGGCCTTTCACTTTTATCACTCGTGTATCGCACACGAAAAACAAAGAAATCACAAATCAAAGACTCATTTGCATCATCATTTTATTTGAAAAATCAGCCTTTAAACCCTATTTTACCAAGGGATCAGAAGGGGGTACCCGGGAACGGGGCCGATCCTCTTCTTGAATATTTGGCACTTCCCCCCCCCCCCCCTTTTATTTTCCTTATTTTAGTTACTTTATTTTACTTGGATATATTATGATTATGCTATGTGAGGATTAACCTTTATTTAGACTTAAACTCATGACTCTTAATTGACCCAAAATTAAAGAGACCCAAATTAATGTGATAGGACAACCATCGTGTGTTGCCGGCAGCACATTAGATGAGAGGAAGAACCCACCTTATTATTTTTCTCCCCATATTTCTTTGACTTTCATCGAAGAACGGTGTTATGGCCGTACCGTAGCTGGCGATGATGATCCGTCGATTTTGAGGGTAGTCGGAATCCTCATTTTCGATGTAAAATTTAAATAGCATATATAGATGAATGGAGGTTTCCCCAAACCATGCCTCTCTTTGAGAAGGGGGTCGAAATTCACATCCGACAGCCTGGCGATCGTGATGGGACGGTCTTTTGTTGTTCTGTCACTTATTTGGGTCTTTCTGGGGTACTATTATAGGACACGAACTTCCGATCAATGATCAAATGTCCGTGTCCCGTTCATTTTAGGGTTGTTATGAGCGTAATCCAAAAATTAAAACCTATGGTCTGAATATACTGCCTACCGAAGCCTTCCCTAATTATAACATAACAAATAAACCATCATTAAAACTTTCCCCTTTTGCCACTAAAATAAAAATTAATTAAAAAAAACTCCAAAAAAAAAAAAAACTCTCTTCTCTTCCCTTCCTTCTAATTCAAAACCATAAATCCTCTATTGGTGTTACATGACATTGTTGAACAATTGCTTAGGAAGCCTAATATAAGATGGCCTGGCCTATCAAAATCCACATCGAACAATTGCATCCTAAGAATCATACATGCTCGACTCAAATTACCAATCTTACACGGACCACACGACTCAAGATTTTCAAAACTTAAACAACTCATACACGAATATAAACCAACACCACCACAATAAAACACAAAATTATCAATACCTTTCCAACCAAACTGTAACGACTCAAACCTCTTCCCTTAGATCTACACGACACATTTACGCAAATGAAGACTTAAACAATCACACCTCTTATGAACACAAGAGACCAAACCATGGCCCAATCTATCATCCCCAATCATATCAGAGTACTTCCCAACCAACTCAACAATATTACACTCAATCAAATGAAAACATAATGCACACAAATTTAAACAATCAAAACATTAATCATGGCATAAATCAAAATTTAAACCTTAATAATCAACAAATCTGCATAAAAAATACACAGTATATACCGACAAACCAAATCCTAATCTATCATTTTCAAGACTACCAATCCAACCAATCCATCCCATCCAATCAGACTCTCTCGCCTATTCAAACTTACCCATCCATCCAAACCATCCCATCAAATCAGACTCCTTCACCCATTCAAATCTACCAATCGGTCCAAACCATTCCATTCAATCAAACTCCTTCTCCTAATCAAACATGCCAGTCCATCCCAACCATCCGACCCAATCAAATTCCTTCACCAATCCAAACCATTCAACCTCTCATGACCATCTCGCATGATCAAACCCTCTCACGAATCCAAATTTTCCTATCCAATCAACCTTACCAACCTATCCAACCTTCCATAACTATGCATCCTTATACGACCTATCAACCATCCCAATCCACACCATCCAATCGAAGCCATCATCCCACCCAACCCTCACCATTCAACCAAACAGCACCACCCGCCATGATCGTTTACCAAATACAGCCACGCCCAACCATATCACCCAACTCTATCTATCAACCAACCCAATCTCCAACAATTATATATCAACAATCCACTCATCCTCCAACCGACCAACTTAGTCAAACATCTAATCAAAACCAAGACAGAAATTCACCCACAAATGCGAAAACCCAAAACCCAGTTTTACCATGCAAAACCAAAGTATCTCGAAAACAGATCCAGGAAAAGTTTTCTAAAATGGTGGACATAAATGAGCTAGAGTTGCCCAACCTCGACTGGTTTAAGAGCATTGTCGCGACCTCGGACCGAGATCCGGGCCCGCGAACGGTGAGATGATGGATGCTTAGGTGAACATACCTTTAACAATGATTATTCATTCATATAATTTCTCACAGGTTTCCGCGGTGAGGATTTCACACACACTCACAAAACATTTATATTGGTGCGGAAGCGTGTAGCAAATCAATTTCATTATCCATTCCATAATATAAGACTGATCAACACATGTAACCGACATGACGTAAGAGTGAGTAATGATATCATTGGCATTCCCAAAATATAACATTTGAAGTTTAAACAAAAAATCATTTAAGTTAACAATCCCCAAAAATAATGGCCAACAAAGGCTAGTACAACCCAAAAGTATAAATCAAAACATTCTATAGATTTCCCCCCCAAAATGTTTCGCAACTCGAAGCTCAAACCAATGTCTACATGACATTGTCAGCTTGCCATTCCACTAATCGCTGTGGTTCACCGACTGCCTCCTCATGCTCCTCCTCATAGGCAATAACGGGGACTGGACCTGAGTACCACAAAAATGGGTCAGGCACGACGGTCTGGCAGGTAGGTGAATAGATAATACAATTTAAGAAAACAACACATGACTTAAGGCATAATGAAATCATAATAAAACAGTAATTGTTATAAACATGATGCCTTTTTTGAAATAAAATACAAATGCAGGATAAATCATGAGGGATAACAAAGAATAGGAACTGACAAGATGGCAACCACACTTAAGCTAAATCCTCCATCACTAGTGTGATGAGAGCACATTAAGGGTGTTGATCTCGGAGCACATGAGGTGACAAGAAGCAACTATATACATATATAATATACTGAGCAAAACCACGGCCGCGGAACCGGGTGACAGAACATAACAGAATTCAGACTGCAGCTCACAGAAACTAAAGGGGAACCCCAAGTCGGTGGATCAAACCAACAAGGTCGTCCAAGCTTAGTGGTGCCGACTCATAGGTTAAAACACATTCAAAACATATGCATATCTAAAGTAGCGTATAACACTCAAAACAGACTGAACTGAGGCTTGTAAGCGCATGTAACACAATCATATCTTATCCAAATGCATAAGGCTTATCAATTACTCAAATTACAGATTTCAGTGAATTTTGAAATACCACTTGTACTAATATGTGAAAATTGACAAAACGTATGAAATTCGATAAAAGCGGACACTATGAACCCCCACCAAATTCCGGACCAAACATTGAGGTTTTAAGATTCAAACAATAGGTATAAGGGTCCCGTATGTCGATTAAAATTGATAGCATGGTACTCCGGAAGGTTTGAGACATCCCGGGGTCCCTATACAAATTGATGAATCCATTATTCTCAATAAATCTCCGGATTTGGGCTTCTTTTCCAAATCAGTCTCCTAAAACACCTCTTATTCCTCCACATCATATTAGGGCTCCAAACCAACCTCACTGGACCTTAAAATAACTTTCGAATATGTTTGGAAACAGCCCAGTAATTTTGTACAGTTCGCTCAAGCGAACTGAAAGGTTCGTTTGAGCGAATAGTATTTCGGGAGGGGTTTACTCGAGCGAGTATAAGCTCGCTTGAGAGAACTGGTCCGAGTCAGGGAGGGTCGAGCGAACAGTTAGGATGGCTCAAGCGAACAACTCTCTGGAAGGGGTTGGCTCGAGCGAGTTTGGGGTTCGCTCGAGCGGACTACTTCAAGTCAGAAAGGGTCGAGCGAAGAAAGGTGGAGGCTCGAGCGACCAAGGTTCTGTGAGGGCTTCGCTCAAGCGATGATAAGGTCGCTCGAGCGAACAACTTTGGAACAGGAAGGTTCGAGTGAAAGAATGGGTTGGCTCAAGCGACAAGCGTTCTGTGAAGGGTTCGCTCGAGCAAATAGAGGTTCGCTCAAGTGAACTGCTTCAGAAACATTACGTTTCATCAGTCCGAACCTCAACATTTCTTCTTTTCAAAACTTCATTCAAGCCATTCTCTTGGCAACATTTATGGCCTTTCCATCTATCCAAACCACCATTCACTTCACCACCAACCATTCATTCAAAACCATCAAAATTATAATGATTTCCACCCTCATTCAATACTAAGAAAAGCCATCATAAATGAGAATGTAAAAATTGACAAAACATCAACTCAATGTACAAAATTTCAAGAGAGCAGTTAAGAGAAAAGAAAGCTCATTAACATGCATGCTTCCAAAAATCAATGAAAGGCATAAACATAGGAAAGAGCCAACATTATAAAAATCAATATTTCTCTACAAAATAACAAATCATAAAACAAACCCATTCATCTACTTGCCTTGGTCTCCAATTAAGCTAATAAGCTCATAATCACCCTTTCTCAAGCCAAAATCAAGATCTACACAAAAAACCCCAAATAACATTCATTTCAAGCCCTAAAAATGGCAAAACAAGGAATAGGAAGAGAAAGCTTCCAATAATGAAGATGGAGCTTCTCTTGGGCGAAAAGAACACATATCTAAAAGATGGAAATGATCACTTACATGGAAGGTCCTCAAATAGCAAGAGCTTGATCAAAGTGGGTCTTGGAATGGAGTGTTTCTTCTAAAAATGGTACTAATAGAGAGCCTAGGAGGAGAGAAAGAAGATGGCAACCTCCATTTATCCCTTTGCAATAGCTTGAGAGTGATTGAGAGATGGAGAAGCAAGAAGGAACAAGAAGAACCTAGGGCTGGAACTCTCTTTGCTCTCAAGGGGAAAGTTGCAAGAAAAGGGGAAGAAGAAAGGGCTCCTCCTTATATAGAGAATGAAGGTGGGTCCCACAACTTACTCAACTTCTAGGGCTGAAAACATCGATTTCCAGGCTTCGAATGGATTCGTCGAAGAAGGAAGAGTTGATCGTCAAAATTTCTAGTTTCCAAAAAGTAAATATTTCACTCGTTTTGGAGACATTGAAATTAGTGTCCAGATTTCATGCAAATAGACTAATTTACCCCTATCACTAGCAAAGTAGGGTTTAGAGGTTTCGAACGGAAACGGGGCAAATACGAAAGCTGTCGGAAACAATAAAATAAGTTGAATGGGGCAAAATACAGATTTTTTCGAATATCACCTAATTCCCAAAATTACACAAAACACTATAAAGGAAACCCTCAAAGGGTCCCACTAAATCAAAAGAGTTCACAAAAATAATTCAAAGCTATAAGAAGCTATTCTAATCCAAATTTAATCCAAACTCACTAATCACACTTATAACTAAAGCACTTCTTAATTAGCACTAATCGGAAACTCTCGGGGCGGGGTCTTACAAGCATCACTTCGAAGAATGACCCATATGCAAATACGGGGAAACCCCTAGAAGAACAATTGATAGGTGGTGAATACCTAGAATGGGAACTTGGGTTAATCTCATAAACTCTAAGAAGACTTATGACCGAAGAGATCAAGATCCCAACATTATGGAAAGGCTATGAGGTAGAAGAGGGGATACGAATTTTTAGAACGCATTTTGCTCCCTTCCATCAACTCGAAAACGAAGAAATCAAAGACATGCCATATCCCATAATTAACTGCCCACCAGATCATGTTCTCAAGAATTGGACCTATGATCCTCCATATTTGACAACTTTAGCCCCTGAAGTAACCTATTATCCACCATATGACCAAACTTCTGAATCTTCCGACGAGATCTACGATCCCATCTTTAGAGAAATGCTTCCTGAGGAATTTTATGACATGCTTAATGAAAATTATGAACACTGCGAAACACCTTGGGATGGTAAAACCCAAATCACCACACATCCAACGAACGAACCAAATCAATCACAAACAACCATCCCATCAGAAATGCTAAAACAGCAAATGCCACCTCAAACACAAACAAACGAAGATCACCCAACACAACAAATAGAAGGCATGACGATTCAACCGATGACACACGAGACGATACAACCTAATGATTTACACGTAGAATCCGAATTCACGACAACTATGAAGATACTTGATTATCAAATGGAACGAGTGGATGAATTAATTAAGGATTTTGATGTCATAATATCTAAAACACACGAACCAATCATGTTTGAATCGAATGACTTTGAATCAAGTGTGGAAACTCATAGACTGGTTAAACCATCTTCATTTGAAATAAAACACCAAACACAAACAAACAAAATGATACAAGATCCAAAACCTCAATCTATGACGAATACCACTATGAGACAAAGACCGCAATACAAACGAAAGAACTTGGATCCTACGCCATCATGCAAAACCAATGTCATGATCCGAAGGCAAACAAACATTCAACCAAACGATGAACAAAATTTCCCTAGACTAAAACCGGCGCATCTTGAACCCATCCCAACACCAATTGAGACTAGGAAGAACGAAAACGAATCTGGAGTTGAATTTCTTGGTCCCAGTATGTTTAGTGAATTGCAAATAGACATAGAGAAACTCAAATCTGAAATTAGGAAAAAGTCGATCTTATCGAGCATGCCACTAGAACGAGTAAATCCATCCGATCCTATTAATGAGTCCAACACACCACGTAAGAATCAATGCCAAGAGCTTGTTAGGCCTTGCACTGAAATTCAACAAGGAAGCCCCCTCATACATCCTACCTACCCACTGGAAAAGGCCATAGAAAAAGCACCACAATTACTTGATGTCTTGACTAATGAGCCTAATGGGATGAACCCTCTTAGAAGATCAAAGGATAACGATATGATTGAATCGATTCTAGAGGACAAGCATAACTTCCACAATGAGATAGAGCATAATCATGTATTAGCCCTGATTAAGGTCCATTTAAATGCGAGACTGAGACTTCAGAGTATTCTAAAAGGTTTACCATGCCCGCCCTTAACCAATCCAATAATCATGAGCCAAGATTATATAGAATACTTTGAGAAGAGACAACTACCAAAAGTTGATTCAACTCCGATCCTTCACCTAGAATGGTACCTTGCCTATAAAGAGAAAAATCCAAGCACAACAGCAGAGATCATTCCCGAACTAGAAAGCTAAATAGAGTGTGATCCAATTAGTCTTCATGAAAGGAATGAGACCACTCCTAAAGCTTTAGGAAAGACCTTTGGAGACTTGACCATAGAAGAACTTTCCGGTATTTGCCCAAATATGCTACCTAAGATTCCAGTAGTCCCAAAGAGCAATGTAAAAATCCACACGACTAAAGGAAGTCTTATCCCACATGACCATCCAGTCATGGCACAACCAAAATGTCAAAATTACTCTCTCGCTCAAAGACTCTTACGATGTAAGTCTGCTAGGTTACAACGAAAATTTAGAGCACGCCTAGCAAAACATGGACGAACTATATTTAAGGAAGCTAGACGCATTACAACAAAACCTAGAGCCCGAAGAAAAAGGGAAAATCACACGATTCGTAGAAAAGATGAGGGTCAAACAATTAGGAAAACGAATGACCAGAGATCATCAAGGAAAAATAGAAAACCATCTTTTAAAGATTCCAAATCCACTAAGTGTTTAAACTCTTTAAGGCCAAGGCCCAAATGGCGGAGGTCTAAAACATTTCAACGCTCTCGTTTTCGGTGAGACCAAACTAAAGATCCCCAATATAAGAGCTTTATTTTAATGCATCAACGAATGAAATCTTATCTACATTATCAAACAAAGAAACATAATGAGACACACATAAAACCTTTTAACATGAGACCAAGGCCCAAGTGGTGGAGGTCTAAAATATTCCAACGGTCCCGTTTCCGGATGGACCAAAATAAAACCTTATGGCCTACATCCATTATCCTAACATCTCAACAACAAAGAACATACCAAAGCTATCATAGAACATACCATAATAAAATGAAAATGAGATATATTATCATCATATCAAGGCCCAAATGGCAGAGGTTGAAAATGTTTCAACGCTCTCGTTTCCGAAGAGAGCAAAATGATAAGACCCAGACCAAACACCCAATGATAAAACCACATAGGTCAAAAGGTCTTAAACGCTCACATTTTCGAATAGTCAAAATATTCAAAGTGCGCACCACATCACTAGCACACATAATGGAAAATCATAAGCATGCTAGACAAATCTCTGGCTTCATGCCAATGAAGGGCTGCAAATTCAAGCAAGCCCACATGAATTAGGTATTACTTAGGATTATTACAAAAAAAAAAAAAAAAAAAAAAAAAACCCATAAAAATCAGAAAACCCCAAAAATCCAAAAAAAAAAAAAAACAAAAATAAAAAATCCAAAACAAAAAAAAATCATAAACCCAAAAAAAAAAAAAAGAGTATAATATAAAAACACAATTGTCTGATTATCTTAAAAGGCATAGGTGAACTAGAGCAGTGCAAGGTGTTTCGTTTGACTGCCATAAGAACCCCGATTGCTGATGATGGATGGATCTTTATAAATTAGTGGGTACAAAAGCTGGCGATTCATTTGGCTGCATTAGAAGTATTCATATTAAGAACAACAATAGTTGAGGCATATGTCAGCATCAAAGCTAATATAGTGGTCAAATTCATTAAGAAAAACATAATAGCTTGACTTGGCATCCCCATGGTATTCATAACAAACAATGGAACCCAATTTACATTCCAACAAATAAGCGAGTTGTGCATAAGATATGACATAGAACTGTATCATTCAACCCCATATTACCCCCAAAGGTAGTAACTAGCCAAACTATAACTTCCATAAAAAAGAAAAAATCCTACTAGTGAAACCCCAAGTTCTTTGACCTAGGGATGGAAGCAGTCCTTCCCTTTGGATTCTTTGACTCGTCACTACGCATTCAGCTAGATGAAGAAATGATAGAGGACCAAAGGCAAGAAGTGCCGCTACTTCAAGTAGATCTATCTAATGAGAAAAGAACGAAAGCAGCAGAGCATGCACAAGTATACCGGAAGCAAATTACGAGAGCCTATGACAAACATGTTAAAGAAAGAAAATTCAAAGTTGGTGACTTCATTCTGAAATGTATCACTCCATCTCAACTTCCACATCCCAGAGGTAAGTTTCCACCCAATTGGGAAGGCCCATATGTAATTAAAGAGGTATATCCTGGAAATGCATATAGACTAGTAAGCGCAGAGGGGGAAGACCTCCTCGATCCATGGAACGCTATGTACCTGAAAAGCTACATAGTATAACCCTTCCCTACTTCTTGCAAAATATGACCCTCTTTGCCTCTCGGCGTGGTTGTGGAAATCCCATAGGAGGAATGAAGAGGTACACTCTAGTCGAACTTGGAACTCAAACACACATTGGCACTTAAAAAAAAAACACAATGAGGTGAGTCTGCCCCACACAAATTCCGCACGGTTAAAGCCATTTTATGTAAGGTTTGAAGGTGAGTTCGCCCATGTCATGAAAGCTTTTCGACCGTTTGCTAAAAAAAAAAGGAAGAAAAAAATTAAAAAAAAGAAAAAAAAAGCGTTTAATTAGAAAGCCCTAAAAAAATATTCGTAACTAGTTTGGGTTCGTAGCCTTTTTAACCCGAGCCAGTAAGCCCGTAGGGGTATTTGCATACCTAGTGCCCTAAAACCGTCTGGTTTGGGAGTCATTGGCCTAATGCTCGCTTCATGGGTTAATTAGAAAGCTTAAAGGACCTAGACATTGCATAGTTACATGCTAAAAAAAAAAATCGTGACTAGTTTGGGTTCGTAGCCTTTTTAACTCGAGCCAGTAAGCCCGTAGGGGTATTTATGTACCTAGTGCCCTAAAGCCATCTGGTTTAGGAGTCATTGGCCTAATACTCGTTCCATGGGTTAATTAGAAAGCTTAAAGGACCTAGACATTGCACAGTTACGTGTTCGGAAAAAAAAAAAGAAAAAAAAAAGGAGAGAAGCCACAGTGGAGTCGCACAAGGTGTGGGTATGCTCCCCATGGCTAATGCTTCAGAAGCCATTACCCTAGGATCCCATTTCCTTTTGACCCCATTACAAACAAAAATAAAAAGAAAAAGGAAATCCCTATTAGAATTAGGCCCGCTGGAGTGACATGGGTACTCATCAGACGAACTGAGCAGAAGGTGGTAAAAAACCACAGCACTAAAGAAGCATGGAGACTTACCACCCCCACACACAGGCACAATCCACGAACGAGCCCCGAGGGCGGTCAAGTGCTTTCCGAAGTTCAACCGAAAAGATTATGCAGCTACAAAAGGAGGCTTGTGAGGGCTCGACCTCTAGAAGATGGTTAGGGAAGATCACGTCGCCTCCAGGGCGCCAATCATGGAACGAGGGCGCAGTCTTGCCCACGGCCAGAATGAACACTAGTCTTATGCTGGGGCATTTTTTTATATATTTATTTATGTACATCTGAATATTTGTCTATCTCGCACAGCTTCCCAATCTGGGTCCTCATCGCATACACGATTGCCACGAGCACTCACTGTCCTGCACACACTCACCTCATGCATGCTTTCATTACTAATTACTTTTAGCTGAATACAGGAAAAACACATATCCCTAAGGTCCCATTCCCGATCTTGTTTTTCTCAAAGCTTGAATGCTAAAACAACCCCCTGACATTTTTACCGAGAAAAAAAAATCTTGCTTTAGACAAACCATACGGGGGACCAAAAATACTATACTCACATGCTTGTTTTGAGACCTTTGCAGGAAAACCAACCCTGGTCATATTCAAAACACCCCTTAAGCTGGGGGCATTTTTATTTATTCTCTTTAGGATCACATCACAGGTACTATTTTGTGCACAACTCCCTATAACTTAAAATATGATAATGATTAACGGAAATTGTGGATCATGTCTGTTTGCTGGCGTAGATTGAATTTGACTACTATTTATATACCAATGACAATGTCTGCCATGGGATTTCATGGTAAAATATGATGATTGTTAGCATATGCCTTCACATCTATAGCTGATATTGTGAATGCCCCGAAACATAGAATTGCCTAGGTAACAAATGTCACACACTCATGCACTCCTTGTTGTTTGAGAACCTAATTCTATGTTGCTTATCAAGTTTAGACTGATGAGAGACTGTGCTTATTTGATTTTTATTACATGAATCTCACTTCATTAACTCCAAACTACTGATGCTCCCTTCATGAGACTCCTATGCTTAGGCACAAACTTCAAGGCTCTAGAAAGATTTCACCAGAATCTCCCTTATTTTTTATGTCTTGAAAAATCATCGAGTACAAAACTTCTCACCCGTAAAGAGAGAAATACACCATTTAAATCCTTGGTACCCCTCGGGCATCATTTCATCATCATACACAACCATGGCACTCCTAGGTCAATCATCACAACCACTATCAAGTCATGAGTCACATGTTCGCATCATGGATGTCACATGCACCTATGCACATCATATACATCATCCTACATATATCAAATGAAAAATGAGCCTAAAAATAACATCCCTCCATCATAGGTATAACACTAATGATCAACAGCTAATAATTAACATCAATCATACCTACAACAACAACAATATAGGGCCTCGATCATCTCTACACAATTTCCAATAGAATAGGAGGCCTTGTGAGAGTATGACTCTAAGAGTATGTACCGGCATGGAAAATCCCTCCAACATTTCATGTAATTCCCCGATGCTCTGAATTCGCACATAAATCTTTAAGGGATCCGTCCCAGATACAACCAGCTCGTGATAGCCTCATCAACCGGAATGACCATATAATGCCCTAGTTGTCACGTTGCCTTGCAATCAACTCGTCATCTGAGCTACCTTGATAAGGACACCAAATGACTTGCCAAATTAAATTTCATAAAAGAAATCAACTCACTAAGTGAAGAACTAAAACCAAACTCAAATTTAAAATTAAAACCAAACTTTAAATCGAAACTAACAGACTTAAAATTAAAATTAAAATTAAACTTAAACTTAAACTTAAACCTAATAGAAAAACTCAACCCAATTAAGCAAAGCAGGAGGATGTACACCTCGTGGTTCCCAAGCTTATTCAAGATGACCTGGTGGCCCTACTACACTCCTCGCCCCTCTATGTCGAGATCAATTAGGATTGTTGTAGGACGTCCTCCATTCTTCTTTTACTTTGCAAAAAAATAAAATAAAAAGATTAACAATCAATAAAATTCATCAACCAACCCATGATAATGAACTTAATTTAAAAACGACTAGACATAACAAAAATGAACATAACCAAAAGAAAAAAAAAAAAAACAACTCACAAAATGACTAATGAAAAAATAAAAGAAAACCCGACTAAAAAGAGAGAGAAAAAAAAACAATGAATGAACTAGCAGATAAACCAAATAACAAAAACCACATGAAAGGAAAAAAAGAAAAGAAAAGAAAAACACCAACTCATCAACCTAAAACATAAGCAACAAAACTTAACAAAAGATTACAAAGAAAAAAAAAAACAAGAACAATTAACTCACAACCAAACCAAAACAAACCATGACAAGCTTAAAACAACATAAAGCATAAAAGTCAAAATAATAAACTAAACAAATGAAATTAAACCTAAATCAACATTTAAAACCAAGCTAATAAAATGAAACCAACAAAAGAAATTTAAAATTCAACAAAACCAATTTTAAAATTCAATTACTCCACAACTAAGCTAAAAGGCAAAGTTAAAACACACCTCATAAACACATTTAGCAACAAATGATAATAAAACACACATATTTAATCCAACTCAACAAAACCGACATTAAGTTCAATTTTCAATGGTTCGCATGCATACATCATTTATAAGAAATAG
This sequence comes from Persea americana, assembly GCA_029852735.1. Taxonomy (NCBI): domain Eukaryota; kingdom Viridiplantae; phylum Streptophyta; class Magnoliopsida; order Laurales; family Lauraceae; genus Persea; species Persea americana. Next base: position 29,235,832 of record CM056816.1, on the reverse strand, counting down.
AACTTTACCACTCCCCCACACATCACACATAAGCACACACAAAAAAAGGAGATCAAAACTGCCCCCTTAAATCCACAAAAGATTAAAAAAAAAAAAAACATCTAAAAATCACCAAAACTGAATCTAAATCAACTAAGACACTCAACAAACCTAATCACACCCATTAATTTCATTAATTCCCACAAAGTGCACAAAATTCCCTTTTCCCCCAAACTTCCCTAAATCCTGTTAGGACTTGATCTCCTCATCAACAAGGCAATTTTTAATGAAATCAGAGGCTAGGACCTTCACCCCCGAACTGAAACGAACATGCCCCACCATATTCTTGAAGACCCATTACCTCTATGGCCATCACAGCCGACGGTCGAACCTCATTCCACTTCTTAGAACTGAAAAAAAGAAAACAGAGATGGAAAACTTAGAGGCCAGTGCCATAGAATCTGATCAAGCCTAACCCATGTCCCACTCCTATTAGCTATCTTTGATCAATAACTACCCACCTTACAAGGTTAGGACTAGAACATTTGGGCTGATAATTTTTTCAGTAATAATAATGAAAAGAGAAAAGAAAAGAGGAGACCGTGTCCAATTTAAAAAAAAAAAAAACAATCAAACAAAAATCACAAACCAATTTAAAACGACACTAAAATAATAATAATAAAAAAGTTTAATGAACTTAAACCTGAACATAAATATGATAAATCCACCAACACACATCCCAAAACAACTAATCTAAAACAAACTAATTAATCAAACCTAAACAATTGACTTAAACAAAAGAAACACTTACTTGGAAGCAAGGAAGAGCTTGAGAATTCTAAAATTCAAAGTTTGAAAGAGCAGGAGTTATGGGAAATTCGTAGCCTTGATTCACTTATATAGATTAGAGTTCGAACCTTATAAGGATTTAAAAAGAACTCGGACTGTAGCTTGGGCGCAGTTCGCTGGGTGCCCAGGTCACCTGTTTTTCTTTGTCAAGGGCTGTAAGTGCTAAAGATGAATTCAGCGTAGGTGCCACACCCCGGGTGCCCAGGTCACCTGCTTTTCCTAAAAATCAGGCATTCATTTCGACAAGGACTCTTAGTGCGATAGGTTGTATACAAATCCTACTCCGAGACTAACTCAAAATTCAATCTGGGCGCCACCCCTTCGGTGCCTAGTTCACATGTTTCCCCAAATTCGGAGTTCTACTTCGAGACCAACTCAAAATGTAGTCTAGGCACCACTCCTTGGGCTCCCAGATCACATATTATTCTGAATTAGAAATTCTACTTCAAAACCAACTTGAAATGCAACCTACTTCCTTGAAGTCAAAACTCCATTCTAAGACAGCCTAGGACAACATCTTGGGCACCACTCCTTGGAAGTCTAGGTGACTTGTCTTCCAAATCCACCATTCTACTTCGAGACGAACTCTGTCTATGCAATCCGCCTAGGCACCATCCCCTGGGCGCCCAAGCTGTCTACTTTCATAATCCTTGAACCAAAGCCCAAATAGGCTAGGCACCACCCTATGGCGCCTATCCGTCACCTTAGAGAACCGGAGGCCTCTTTGAGTCGAATTGTCCTAGAATTCTGAAAAGTTGAACCCGAACAAGAATTGATGATGATCGATGATAAAAATAATAATGATAATCATAATATATAAAAAATTAAAAAAAAAAAAGAAAAAAAAACAACAAAAAAAATAAATAACTAAAAAGAGAGAGAGAAAGGAAGTTAAGAGAGGCACAAAGAAATGGCGCACATTGTCAAATCAAACATTGTCCCGTCACATAAGGTCCCGTCACATGCACATTAGTCCCATTACGCATACATCTGACATTGTGCATTGCATCCCATGTCATCTCCATCGATAAAATTTGAACTACAGAGCACTAACAATGAGAAGTGCAGAATCTTTTAGTGTTTGTTCAATACAGGTTCCCAAAGCAAAAACAAAAACACCAAAGGTGAAGGACCTTCAAGCACACTGATGGAGGCAGATGACTCAAACTTCGGCAAACAAATGATGAAAGGAAGTACTGGCAATGATCCCCAACATTGGATTTACGGAAAGCTCTCCAGGTAAGTACCACTGACTATGATTTTCATGATTTTACCTCACGTCTAGAAATTGAGTCCCTGTAGGCCTCCCTTAAGTACTTATGATCGGTACGGCAACCATGATACCATGTTCTCATGAATTGTGTGTTCGCCTATTCAAGTCTTGACGTTGGGAGATGAAAACTGTGTAACTTGAAACTCTCCATGATAAGCACCAAAAAGATGATCGAATCTATTTCAGGTTCTCATTTAAGCTTGGGTGAAGACCAAGATCCCTAGAGAGTGACGGTTATTCCGGTGACCATCTTCCATTGATTTAGCTTTTTCAATGCATACCTGAGTTTCAAAATCAAACATCTTTTCAAAAAAAAAAAAAATGCATCTCATTCTCACTTGCACCTCACACTATTGCTTGAACTACGTTTGTGATTGCCTTCAAGATCCCCATTATTGCCAGTTACTTTCAACTATGCCTTAAACATTCAACTGTGGATGAAAGTTAAAAGACGCTATATATGACAACTTGAAATGAACTCTATTGCAAGAACAAATGAAACTCTAACAGTGACTTAGCCAATCGAAAGATCGACTTCTGATTCAGACCACCGGGGCATAGTTCCTGCCATCATTTTAAATTAAGCAACTAGGGCACAGTTCCCAACCCGCCAAGTGGCAATACCACAGGCACCGAGGCACAGATCTCGGGTTTCCAATCAAATCAATAGGCACGTAACTTCTTTTTTTCTTTTTCGCCCTGAATCAGAATCGATCCAAGAAAAGTGAACCTCACCTTTAGAATGAGTTTGCAATTGCATACATCCATAGGTGGCCACTCTCGTGAGCTCAAAAGCTCCTGTGAGCCATGAGTGGTGTGTCTACTTTCTTTGGAGCACAACTCTCCACGTGTTGCTCTCCAAAGAGGGGCATACTATAGACACCTCATTTGGCCCCTATGATAGCCTTAAATACCTATCATATCTAGCAGAGCCCCCATTTCACCCACAATTAAATGGTTACTGACATAGTTCAGATTAATTAATGACGATGAAGATGGCTGTTGATAATTCTAGATTTAGCTCAACGATCTCTAGAAATTTGTGAGAGAAAAGGCCGAGTCACGTCGAGATCCCGAGTCCAACCCACTACTTATACAAGTAGTGAACCACGATACTATTCAAACCTTTTTTGGATCACTTAGGATTCACTTGGGTTGATCCTAGAGAGACTACACTTAGTTTGCCTAGGTACGATGTAGTTGGCATAGGTAAGGAGACTAAAATCATTGATCCAGATATCCCTCACTTTTCCTGACCTCTGATCATTAGAATACATGGACCATTGGATTCCTCACTTCGAGAGCTTTCCGACGATATATAGAACATCCAAATCCGACTAACGGATCAAAAGATATGGCCCATAGAAGATTGCCCTAGCGCTCCCACTCAAAACAAACATGGGCACCACCACAGGTGCACCCATGTCCCAAGCTTCACTTGGGCGCACACACAGGTGCGCCCAGGTCCCCAGTGATGTTGAGAATGCACTTTGGTGTATACCTAGGTATGTCCCGCTCTACTCTTCGCAGTTTCGACTCAGTTTAGACCAAAAAACAACCCGAAATCGAACCCCAAACCCATTAAGCTTCAAACTGAACATGGGCGCCACCATATGTGCGCCCAAGTCATGGGACCCACTTGGGTGCCACCACAGGTACGCCCAAGTCCAGAGAAACCCTAATCCGACATTGGGATGCGAAAACCATCTAGAAATTCGTGCAAACAGCAGCCCTAATCTCTCTTGCGCACCCTAAACCCTTATTGAATGATCTCTTAACTTGATTTACAAGGGAGGCTACTCAAAAACCCAAAGAAAGGAGAGAAAAGATAGAATAAAGAAGAAGAAGAAAAAAGGTAGCCACCATTAGAGAGAAAAAGCTTCAGATCTAGAGAACAAGAAGAGGAAATAGAGGAGGAGGCTTTCATACCTTCAACTAGAGCCATGGAACTTCACAAAAGCTTTGTTCTAGGAACTTAACAAACACTTCACTACACCGGTATTCCTAGATCTCTCCTCCTTTATTGCATTCCATTGCTATACATGTTTAGAAATATGTTTAGGATCATCCATACATAGTAGATCTTCATTAATAATAGTAGTTTCACAGTAGATTTGATTTTCAGCAATCATCCATTATTAAAAACATGCCTAGGATCAATCATAAGTAATAGATTTGCATCATTTTCATCATCCCGAACTCGTGATTAGGTTAGATCTTGCATCCATATCATCCTCATTAAGAAAAATCCAAACTTGAAAGAGAAAAGTGCAGAAAAGCACTTGGGCGCCACTGTGTGTGCACCCAAGTCCCAAGTGCTGGGTTTCGACCCTGTTTTCCGTCATACGTATATTTTTTCTCTTAAATTTGGGTTCTTCTTCATGTAAGTTGATATCAGGGCCTTCGGATCTATAACTTCATGTTCTAAATTGCATAAAAGGCATCATAAGAACACATAAAAATATTACGAAAGAAGAAAAGAAGGGAAAAAGTGTAGAAAAGCACTTGAGCGCCATTGTGTGTGCGCCCAAGTCCCAGGAGTTGGGTTTCGACCCCGTTTTTCGTATTACTTGCATTTTACCTCTCAAATACGGATCTTTCTTCGTATAAGTTGATATCAAAGCCCTCGGATCTGTAAATTTACATTCTGAATCGTGAAAAGAATAAAAAAGATAAACAAACACATTACCAAAAGGGAAGGAAAAGAAGAGAAAAACAGACAATGCACTTCGGCGCCACTGTAGGTGCGCTCAAGTCTCTGCCAAAGGGTATTCACCCCTTTAACTTTGATTCTCGTGTCATCACTCTTAGATCCGAAGGTTTTGACATCATTAATCAACATTAAGACCCTGCATTTAGTCATTAAGTGTTAGAATTGCATCGAAGCATTGTCAAAAGTTACAAGTGCATCCCAATTCGCAGGGAGACACTTAGGCGCCACTGTTGGTGCGCCCAAGTCCCTAGTTCATTTTCCGATCGCATTTTCCATATTTTTCATTTTTATCTAGCTTGTTATTGAATCTCTGTGATGAATATGAATTATTTTTGAACTTCCGAACTCTGAATTGCTGAATCATCATTCTTTAGCCTAGGTTGCATTACTTTTGCATAAAAAACCAAAAAGATCATAAAATCATAAAACTCTTCCCTTCTCATCTTACTCTTTAGTAATTAGAGAAGAGAACAAAAAAGAATAAAAGAAATAGAAAAATCCAAGCAAAAATAGAGTAGATGTTCAGTAGGTGATCCTAGGTTATTGCACTCGTGCCTAAGTAAACTAATTAAACTCAATCAATCTCAATCTAAAACACTTAATTCAAAACACCTAAGTAAGAACGTCCAATTAAAATCCATAGACTTAACTAATTAAACTTTAATTAATCAAACCCTTAAAGCCTAATTAACAATCCCTAATAAAACTTCAAGTAATCGAAACCCCACTTAGTAAAACTTAATCAATAATCCCTAATTAATAAAACCCTAATTTAATAAATCCTAACTAAAAAAAATAAAATAAAATAAAACCCTTAATTAAGGAAAACTCTAATCAATAAGTCCCAATTAAGATCCTAAACAACAAACCTAATCAATAAGATCTAATCTATTAAGACCCTAATCAATGAAGTACAATTAACAACCCCAGATTCAAACCTTAACCAAACTTTAATTAAACCTTAATTACCAACTCTTAAATTAAATCCTAATCAAGACCTAATTAAAACAATAAATCAATCACATTCCAAAAATAAAAACATCTCCCAACCAAAACCGAATTCAAATACCCGAAGCCAACTTAGAAATACCCTAGAAACCATCGAACCAAAAGCCACCCTAGTAGGCCAACACTTGGGCACCACCACAGGTGCGCCCAAGTCACATTTTACCCCGGGATCACCGAATCCCTATTAATCTCAAATCTTGTCCCAAATCAGCACACTAGAACGCCTTTACGATTTAAAACAACTGAAACCAGAAGTCTGAATTAACCTAAAGCATCAAACCAATTCAAATCACGAAAGCATCCACTTGGGCACTACTCTCTTGGCGCCCATCCTTCCTTAATCATTAAGAAACCTAATTAATTGGAACCTAACTTAATCCTAATTGACACAACACAGTAAACCACATTTAATTTAAAGAACGCTAAACCATAAAAGTTAAACCTCAAATCAACCTAAGAAAACACAAAACTTACTAGAACCAACATTCCAAAACTTTACAGAATCGATAACAGCCTCAGAATTAAAATTTTAATCAACTTAAGCCCATCTGGAATCTCGAACCGAAGTTAGAGGAGCAAAGAACATCAAACTAAGACTTGGGCGCCACTGCTTCTGCGCCCAAGTACACAGAACCACTTAGGCGCGCACACAGGTGCGCCCAAGTCCTCTGTCTCCCCTGGGTTGTGAATCTCAGTCGCGTTTCTAGTTCTGGACTTAAAGTCATCACAATAAAATCAACCAAAACCTAAAACAATACCAGAACAATGACCTACCCTAAGTAGGAACTCCCCGAACTCTGAAATTAACATTGATATCATCACCGTAAGCCCAGCCACACAGAACCAGACACTTGGGCGCCACTGTAGGTGCGCCCAAGTCACCAAAGTGACCTAGGGGCCACTGTGTGAGCGCCCAAGTCCTTCGTCAGTCCTGTTCAGCTGATTTCGACATTATTTCACCTTTTAAATTCAAACCTTAAATTTCAGAACCCTAGAAGTATTTAAAAACACACTAATCAGAACTTTAAGACACCCCCTAATCCATCCCTAAATCACTCCTAATCAATTCATAACTTAAGATAAAACGAACCAATTAAAGTCACACCCAACAAGTTGCTTAGGTGCTGAAACCATCAAGCTTAAGTTGCCTACACCCTAGGATTAGATAGGATTACCTGATTAGGTAGCTTAGAGCGCTAGGCTCCGCCCCACCACTTTTCCTGTTCCTTTAGGGGATTGGGAGAGCTGATGTGGGCGGTCTAGGACCTTAGATTAGGGTTAATCCGATGATCAGTAATAAAGCATTAATCACATAAATCCAAGTAAAATCCCTTAGTTAGGCCCTTCTAGCCCCATATCGAAAAGCCATAAAAACTATAAAACCAACAAAATAAACTCAAAAAGATTTTTCATTTATTTCTTCCTCCACCTCAGGTGCCAGATATTTAATCAAACTTAATGATAAAAGGGAATAAAGAACTGATTTCTAAAATTGAATAAATGAGAATAACGAGATGAGATAAGTGATTTCGCACATACTTTTAATCAATCACGGCCCATCGGCCACCCTAAAATAAACACTGGCCCATCAGCCATCTCCAATCAATTTTGGCCCATCGGCCACCTCCAATCAATTACGGCCCATCGGCCTTTTACTTTTATCACTCGTGTATCGCACACGAAAAACACAGAAATCACAAATCAAAGACTCATTTACATCATCATTTTATTTGAAAAATCAGCCTTTAAACCCTATTTTGCCAAGGGATCAGAAGGGGGTACCCGGGGACAGGGCCGATCCTCTTCTTAAATATTTGGCACCTCCCCCCCTTTTATTTTCCTTATTTTAGTTACTTTATTTTACTTGGATATATTATGATTATGCTATGTGAGGATTAACCTTTATTCGGACTTTAACTCATGACTCTTAATTGACCCAAAATTAAAGAGACCCAAATTAATGTGACAGGACAACCGTCGTGTGTTGTCGGTGGCACATTAGATGAGAGGAAGAACCCACCTTATTATTTTTCTCCCCATATTTCTTCGACTTTCGTCGAAGAACAGTGTTATGGCCGTACCGTAGCTGGCGATCGTGATCCGTCGATTTAGAGGGTAGTCAGAATCCTCATTTTCGATGTAAAATTTAAATAGCATATATAGATGAATGGAGGTTTCCCCAGACCATGCCTCTCTTGGAGAGGGGGGGGGGTCGAAATTCACATCAGACACTTACTACTCTAACATGATTAGACACGAGGTATGGCTTTGATACCAATTGTTGGAAGTGGGTGGGCCTCGTGGATAGGTTTTCAAAACTTTTGACCCACTTGACTTAAGGATCAAGTATCCATAAGGCCATGAAACCAAATTCAGGATCCAAAACTTAATCTCATCAACCTTGATTAACAATAACCTCTATCTAGAAGATAGAGACAGCACCTAACAAGCAACCATGAAGTTCTACAATATGCAAGGAAGTAGATCTATACCTTAGGAGCTTGGTAGTACTCAAATAGAGAAGTTGATTTCTTTCTTTGAGAAACTCTTTTGCAAACCAAATCATAATCTCCAAGACCTCTTGGCCTTCCATGATATGATCCGTCTCAGATCTCTTTTCCTCAAGAAGATGGTAAAATCTCCAAGAGAAAAGCCAACTAGGACTTCTAGGGAAAAACCTGGAAGAGAAACTAAAAGAAAAGGGGGAAGAGAGGAGTGCAACTCTTGCACCTAAAGGGGCTCGGCATGAATCCCTAGGGGATTCCTTTGCATGGATGTCCAGCCCTCCTTTACTATCATATTTATAACCTAAGCAACCTCCTCTTTGTTTATTATTAGAAGTCCCACTTCCATAATAATTAATAACTTTCTTTTCCTATTATTACCACTATTAGAAATAGTAAGTTTCTAATTCATTTCCTTTTGAGTTGAAGTAGAATTAGTAATTATCCAATATTTTGTTAACATGGGGACCACTAAAGATTCCATAAAAAGCTGGCTCCAATTAGGACACCGCGACCCCACATCTCATATGCAATCCGGGCCCACAGTTAATTGCAAATAACTCAACTATATAAATGCAATTGAATTCCAGCCTTATGAATAAATTACAAGAAGACCCTAAACTTCCCTATCACCACAAGTAGGCCCCTCCATGAATATCCATGGATCAATTGGATATACTGTCCTACCAATTTAGATCCGTATCTTATTATCCTTGAGACCCAATTAATCACAGTGATTATCAGTATCATCCAATTAATTCTTAATTGAGATGAATGTACACGTACCAATGATAAATCCATTAATTGGCACAAGGGGATAATTAGGATAGATTTCATCTTGACAGTTAAATGTTCCAACAGTCCTACTACCACTTACCCAAGACACCGAGGTGTTGACCTATAGTTGGCCTCGCTCATTGGTGACTCAAAGCAAATGAAAAAATAGAAACTTGAGTTCAACAAAGTCTTAGAATTAAGAGCCTATTGTTAGGGAATTATGAGAGTCTCATAATTAAGAACCTATTGCTAGAGAATTATGAGAGCAGACCTTAAAGCAAAGACAGTATTTCATACGGTGCTTCTTATGGTCCTTCAATACATCCAATGTACCAGTATAATAATAATTCAGAATCTTATATTCCAATGATTGAAACAGATCATACTATCTCATAGTAGTCATAATACTGCAACCTTGTCAGATGAGATGCCCAATCTCATCACTGGTTGTGAATTAGTTTAAGTATAAGATTTGTGACATATGTCTCCTATATGTGGATCTCATCTACACACATATGTTACATATAATATACTTGTGGATTCCGGTTCATATCATAAACCATCATGTCATTCTATGTGCAACTAAGTAATAAACCACCATTCATCTCATGAAAGGAAAGCAAGATTATATTGAAATAAATCAATTAATTACATTATCCATTAGATTGAGACCATATAATCTAACATTACATTCATGATGTGGCTTCATTTTTCACAATTTCCTTTCTAATTTGTGTAGTCTTCTCTATTGATGTAGGTTGTTTTAAATAAAATGGGGTTTTTCTCCATGGCTTACCTTTAAAGATGACTTTTCCCTTCTCCTTCCCCAAAACTATAATTTTTCCTAGACCTTCTCCATGCTAGGGGAAATGACAAAACTGTCCAAATCTTCTTTTCTTAAGACATCTCCATTCCTTGATTTTTACTTTTTCCCCTCTTGGTATGATTTCTTTTTTCCGCTTCCTTTACCAAATGTTTGGTCATTGCACCCTTTGTGACCCACCCCTATGTGTACAATCCATCTACCCTTACATATTGAAGTGAAATTTGATACAATGATCATATTGGAAGTGGTTGTTCATATGATCAACTTTAAACAATGAAAGGTGGGCCTCAAATAGGATAAATTAATATCTCTCCATTTTCATTTTTTACATAAAAAGGTCTTTTTCTCATTATCCGAAAAATGTACATTTTCCAGGTCCTAACACAAAAAATCACATTGAGTGATAGATAGTAAGGATGGAAGACTCATGAAATTTTAGTTGTTTGCCTAGCTTGGGGCCTATTTCTGTAAGACCCCGCCCCGAGAGTTTCCTTTTTAGTGTTAATTAAGACGTGTTTTAGCTATAAGTGAGATTAGAGGAAACGGGTTAAATATGGATTACAATAGCTTTTTATAGCTTTGAATAATTTTGGGAACTCTTTTGATCTAGTGGAGCCCTTTGGGGGTTCCTTTTAGTGTGTCTTGATTAGTTTTGGGATTTATTTGATAATTCTGAAAATCTGTAAATTGCTCCGTTTAATGTATTTTATGATTTCCAACAACTTTCGTATTTGTTCCGTTTCCATTCGAGACCTCTAAACCCTACTTTGCCATTGATAGGGGTAAAACAGTCTTTTTACACAAAATCTGGACACTAATTTCAATGTCTTCGAAACTCGTAAAATATATACTTTTTGGAAAGTAGAAATTTCGACGATCAATTCTTCCTTCTTCGTCGAATCCGTCCGAAGCCCGTAGAACGATGTTTTAGCTCGATTGGACTTTTAAGTTGTGGGACCCATTGCCATTCTCTATATAAGGAGGAGTCCTTTTCTTCTTCCTCTTCTTGCAAACTTCTTGAGAAAAGAGGGAATTCCAGCCCGGCCTAGGGTTTTCTTCAAGCTATCTTGCTCCTTGCTTCTCCATCTCTCAATCTCTCTCAAATCTATTGCTAAAGGCAAAATGGAGGCATTGATCTTCTTCCCCTCCATGAGAGCTTCATCTTGATACCATTTGTGGAGAGAGCCTTCCATTCCAAGCTACCTTTTGAGCAAACTCTTGCCATTAGAGGACTCTTCATGTAAGTTCCTCTTCTCATCTCTTGGTTGTGTATTCTTCTAGCCATGGAGTGCTTCACCTTGATTATTGGAAGCTATCTCCATCTATTTCTTGATTTTGACATTCTAGGGTTGTAATGAATGTATTTTGGGGATTTTTGTGTAGATTGTAGATTTTGAGCTTGATAGAAGGATTAGAGCTTGACTAGCATACTTGGAGACCAAGGCAAGTGGATGAATGGATTCGATTTGAATAAGTTCTTATTTTGTTGAAAATGTGGATTTCTATTATCCCTATTTCATTTGGTTCATTATGTTTCATAATGTTTTTGGAAATGTACTTATTGACATGGTTTTCCTCTTAGTTAGTCTTATGAGAATATATGCATTCATCATCAAAGTTTATTTTGGTCATTATAAACTTCTTAAATGATATTTGTACTTGCATTGAATGAGATTTGTATTGGTAGGAGAATTAAATACATTGATGGAATGGTGGTTGGTGGAAAGAATTAAATGTTAAATGGAAGGGAATAGACCCATTCCAAGTTAGGAAATGGTTGGAATGGAGGTGAAATGGTTTGGGAAGAAAAGGGTTGAAATCTGCACCTGATGTGTAGTTCCCGCAGCTGGGCGGTCAGCGGGCGGTCACCTTGGCGGCTAGCCGACAGGTGACCGGCGGCTAGCCGACCCAGATGCTGTTAGAAACACAGAATGCTGTATTTTGACAGGCGAACCGCGGTCAGCCGCGCGGTCAGCGCGCGGCTAACCGCTCGGTCAGCGCGCGGCTAACCGCCAATCCAAAAACCCTGTGACCGCTAGGTAGCCGAGATGCGCGGTTAGAAACACAGAATGCTATATTTTAGCAGGGTGAACCGCGGTCAGCCAGCGGCTAACCGCCGATCACCTCGGCGGCTAACCGCCAGCTGACCGACAGGTGACCGAGCTTCACCCAGAATTCCTGAGTCTTTTCTATTGGTTTCAGATATGGTATTTAAAGGTTTGGATGGGTTGTTCTGATGCCCTACCACCTTGAAAAGACCCAGGGGATGACATAAGGAGATTGACATAGGAAGAGACACCATTTCGGAAAGGTATTGGGACTTTTAGATTCATCAACGTGCATAAGGAAACTTAGTATGTCCTCTATCATTCGAGTACCATACTAAGGGTAATATAGACATACAAGATCCTTATACATGTCGTTTGAATATGGATGCCCCAATATATAGTCCCTAATGATATAAGGTTTCATTGCATTGTTTTACTCCGGTTTTATGTATAATTACCCGATCCTACCAGTTTTATCTCGAATTCTGATTTATACACCTGATATGCCCTGCCAGCCCCGTCTATGTATGATCTGATAATGACATGAAATGTGTGCCTACGAGCACCATGCCCCGCTTACCCGAATGTTTTATACTGATATGTTTTGTATACGTTTGGATTTCTCATGTAACCTATGAGTCGGCACCACTAAGCTTGGACGTCCTCGTCAGTCTGATCAACTGACTTGGGCCTCCCCCTTGTGCTCCCGCCAGTTGCAACTTGGATCCTGTCCTGTCCCGTTACCCGGTTCCGCGGCCGTGGTCTTGCCTAGCTATATGTATATGTATATGTATATGTATATAATGTTGGTTCTCGTCACTTCGTGTGCTCGAGCCCAACGCACTGAATGTGCTCTCATCGCCTTAGTGATGGAGAGGATTTAGCTCTAGTGTGGTTGCCATCTGGTCAGTTCCTGAACCTTGAATACCCCCATGATTTATATTGCATCTGTACTTTAAATGAACTATGCATCCTGTTTTATGACAGTTTTCGTTACGTCTATGATATGCTTTGATTTCTTTATTGGTATTATCTATTCACCCACCTGCCAGACCGTCGTGTCTGACCCATTTTTGTGGTACTCAGGTCCAGCTCCCGTTAGTGCCTTTGAGGAGGAGCCAGAGGGGGCGGTTGATGAACCGCAACGATTAGTGGAGTGGCAAGCTGACGATGTCATGTAGACATTCGGTTTAGCTTTGAGCTGCGAACATTTTGGGGAGATTATAGACTGATTTTTGATTTATACTTTTGGTTGTACTGGCCTTTGTTGGCCATTTTTTTTGGGGAATGTTAATTTAACTTGATCTTTTGTTTAAACTTTAACATCATATTTTGCGAATGCTAATGAGATCATTGCTCACTCTGATATCATGTCATAATTGTGTATCATCAGTCTTATTTGATGAGAATGGATTAAGAGTTTGATTTGCTACACGCTTCCGCACCAATATAAATGTTCTATGAGTGTATGTGGAATCCTCACCGCGGAAACCTGTGGGAAATTAAGGAAATGTATAATCATTATTAAGGGTAGTTCATTATCCACACCACACCGTCGCGGTCCCGGGTCTCGGTTCGGGGTCGCGACAGACTGGTATCAGAGCGAGACGTGTTTCAGGCAATTAAAAGAAACTAGAAATCCTAAGGACGTGGCGAGGATCCGTTAGACTTTTCGTTAGACTTTTCGTTAGTTAGACTCGTGTGAGCAATGTGTAACCCTTATATGACTTTTTGTGCTAACAATTTGTTTTACAGTGATATGCCACCTCGAAAAAGACCCGTAACCGACAATCCCACCGCAAGCAATAGTGAACACACCGGGCCACTAGGAAACGGTACTCCGGATCCAAACATGCAGAATCAATTTCAACAGATGATGCAAGCCATGCTTGACCAGCAACGTCAAGCCAATGAAAATCAGGCAAGATTGCAAGAGCAAATGGCCAGGAAGGATGAAGAGCATGCTAGGGAGATGGCTACGATGCAAAGGCAGTTGTTAGAAGTGTTAGAAAGGAGACCTGAACCGGCACCAGCGCAACCTCTAGGCACTCAAATTGTCATTAACAATAGGGAACATGATCCCAATGCGTTGTATGAAAAGTTTAGGAAGAGGGGTCCCAAGGAGTTCACTGGACATGAGGACCCATTAGCTGCAGATGACTGGTTGGAGCATACAGAGAACATCTTCGAGATATTTAGATGTACCGGTAGACAGCAAGTGCAACTCACCGCTTCCATGTTCACCGGCCTGGCAGATATATGGTGGAAAACAATCAAGGCTGAGTATAGGACCATAGCAGACGCAGAGGCTTGGACAGGTTTCAAGAGGCAATTCGGTGACAAGTATGTACCGACACATGTGAAGAGGCAAAAGGCCATTGAATTCCAGCAGCTCGTACAAGGTAACACGACCGTTCAAGAGTACCTCACAAAGTTCGAAAGATTGTCTCGATATGCCCCCGAGTTAATTGACACTGTGGAGAAAAAGATAGCGAAGTTCCTTGAAGGACTTAACCCGGTCATTGAGAGGGATGCCACGGGTGTTGTACCACCTATCAATTTTGAAGAGGCTGTGAGAAGGGCCTATAAATTCGAGAACCTGAACAACAAGATCCTCAAGATCCAAGGAAAGGCACCAGCTCACCAACAGAATCACCAACCAAGGAACCATCAGAACAAACGACCGAGGCATGAACAAAACGTGCAGAATGCTCTAGTTTGCGTTCATTGTGGTAAAAACCATGAGAGTGCTCAATGCCGTACGATTACGGGAGCATGTTTCAGATGTGGATCCATGGCACACCAGCTCAAATACTGCCCAAGACAGGCTGGGCAAGGTAACAACAGACAGAATCAGCAACAACAAGGAACACAGCGCCAGGCACCACCCCAGAACGCACTAGTAGTACAGAACCAGCCTAGGCCACTCCAGCAGCAAGCTCCACAGCAACAATATAGACCTACACAGCAGCATCAAGCTCGTCGGCAAGGACAGAATCAGAATCAGCGTCCCCCTCAGCAGCATAGGAATGCACAGCAAGGAAGGCAGCAACAAGCTCAGAACAGGCCTCAGCAGCAAGGACAAGTGTATGCAATTAACCAAGCTGATGCAGAGGCGGCAGATAACGTGGTGGAAGGTACACTCCTAGTTTGTGGATTTGAAGCTAAGATTTTGTTTGACCCTGGCTCTACGCACTCCTTCTTGTCTCCAAAATTTTCTAAGTTGATTGATATGCCTGCTAGAGAACTTGAGTATGTATTGACGGTGTCCACCCCCGTAGGCAAACAAGTTGTGTGTAGGAAGTATTATCCTAGATGTGCTATTAAGATAGGAGATGTGGTGTTACCGGCGAATCTCATTTTGTTGGAGATGTATGATTTTGATGTCATTCTAGGAATGGATTGGTTAGCAGGGTACCATGCTATGATGGACTGTTTCCATAAGACCCTCACGTTCAAATTAGAGGAGACCCCAGCAGGCGTTTTGTTCCATGGGGAGAAGAAGACTTCTTGTCCAAGATTCGTCTCAGCATTGAAGGCTGATAGACTAGTGAGAAGTGGATGTGAATGCTATTTAGCGTTTATCACGGAGGATAAACGGTCCCAAGGGGTGGAGGAGATCCCAATTGTTTGCGAATTCCCAGACATTTTTCCAGAAGAAATCCCAGGTTTACCACCTGTTAGGGAGATTGACTTCACCATCGAATTGTTACCGGGGACCGCTCCGATATCTATCGCACCATACAGAATGGCTCCAGGGGAATTAGGAGAGTTGAAGATTCAGTTGCAAGAATTGTTGGATGAAGGTTTTATTAGACCGAGCGTCTCACCTTGGGGAGCTCCAGTTTTATTCGTCAAGAAGAACGACGGTTCCATGAGAATGTGTATTGATTATCGGAAATTGAACCAAGCTACCATCAAGAACAAGTATCCATTGACAAGGATAGATGAATTATTTGACCAATTGCAAGGTGCTGCTTACTTTTCGAAGATCGATCTAAGATCCGGTTATCATCAGCTGAGAGTTAGAGATTCAGATGTATCGAAGACAGCGTTCCGGACGAGATATGGACACTATGAGTTTCTAATGATGCCATTTGGACTGACGAATGCGCCAGCAGTATTCATGGCTTTGATGAACAAAATATTTGCTGAGTACTTAGACCAATTCACAGTGGTGTTTATTGATGACATTTTGGTGTACTCTAAGTCTAGAGAAGAACATGAAGAGCATTTGAGGATAGCATTGCAACTCCTAAGAGACAATCAATTGTATGCGAAGCTCACTAAGTGCGATTTTTTGCTTGAAGAAGTCGCATTTTTAGGTCATATCATTTCCAAAGAAGGATTATCAGTGGACTCAGCCAAGATAGATGCAGTTGTGAAGTGGGAAAGACCGAAGAATGCGTCAGAAATCAGGAGTTTTCTTGGATTGGCGGGTTACTATCGAAGATTTGTGCAGGGATTTTCGTCGATTGCGGCTTCATTGACGAAGTTGACCAAGAAGAATGCACCTTATGTGTGGACAGACCAATGTGAGACCAGCTTCCAAGAGTTGAAAACGAGATTAACATCAGCACCCGTCCTCACTTTACCATCCGGGAGCGGCGGTTACACCATTTTTACAGATGCTTCGAATATAGGACTCGGTTGTGTGTTGATGCAGGATGGAAAGTCGTTGCTTATGGATCCCGTCAGTTGAAGGACCACGAGAAGAACTATGCAACGCATGACCTGGAGTTAGCAGCGGTCGTTTTTGCACTAAAGATGTGGAGACATTACCTTTACGGAGAGAAATTCGAAGTCCACTCCGATCACCGCAGCTTACAGTATTTGTTCTCTCAGAAGGAGTTGAATATGAGACAAAGAAGATGGATGGAATATATCAAAGATTACGACTTTCCGATCAAGTACCACCTGAGAAAGGCAAATGTAGTAGCCGATGCCTTGAGTAGGAAGTCAGCAAGTGTGGCAAGCCTAAGAGTTACGTGCTTCTTTCAGCAATTTGAAGAGTTGGGGGTAGATTTTCAGCCCCTAAGCGAGGGAGTGATGTTAGCCAACATGTCAGTGTCTGAACCCTCGTTCATTCGGAAGATCAAGGACGACCAATTGCAAGATCCAGAGTTGGCCAAGATTTCAGAGCATATAGCAGAACGTCCTGATTTCCGTATTATAGATGGAGTCTTATTCTATCGTGATCGTCTATGCGTGCCCAACATTGAAGATTTGAAGAACGACATTATGACAGAGGCGCACAGTACGAAGTACTCTATGCATCCGGGTAGCACGAAGATGTATCAGAACTTGAAAGGCAGATTTTGGTGGAACAACATGAAGAGGGAAATAGCAGCTTTCGTTTCCAGATGTTTGACGTGTCAGTTGGTGAAGGCAGAACATCAGAGACCTCCAGGGTTATTGCAGCCATTAGAGATCCCAGAATGGAAGTGGGAGCATATCACCATGGATTTCATCTCGGGATTGCCAAGGACCAGAAAAGGGAGCAACTCCATATGGGTCATTGTGGACCGTCTTACCAAATCAGCTCATTTTATTCCTATGAAGACCGGAGAAAAAATGCATATGTTACCTCTCGCAGAGTTGTTTGTCAACGAGATTGTCAGCCGTCATGGACAGCCAGTCTCCATTACTTCGGACAGAGATAGCAGATTCGTCTTGAGATTCTGGAAGACTTTGCATGAGTCTATGGGAACGAAGCTTCAGTTCAGCACAGCGTACCACCCACAAACAGATGGTCAGTCGGAAAGAACAATTCAGACCCTTGAAGATATGCTTCGAGCGTGTGTACTAGATTTCAAGACTCAATGGGATGAGACCCTACCGCTTTGCGAATTCGCCTACAACAACAGTTATCATTCGAGCATTGGGATGGCGCCTTTTGAGGCATTGTATGGTAGGAGGTGTAGAACTCCAGTTTGTTGGGAAGAAGTAGGTATTCACAGTTTTCATGGACCGACTATGGTGAGTGAAACCAGTGACAAAGTCAAGTTGATCCAAGAACGTCTGAAAGTAGCCCGGAGTAGACAGAAGAGTTATGCAGACTCTCATCGAAGGGACTTACATTTTAAGGAAGGAGATAATGTTTTCTTGAAGGTGTCCCCTACTAGAGGAACCTTGAGATTCGGACAGAGAGGCAAATTATCTCGAAGATACATTGGACCCTATGATATCGTGAGCAAGATTGGTGACGTGGCTTACAGATTGGCCTTACCACCTGAGCTTTCCGGCGTACACAACGTGTTCCATGTGTCTATGTTGAAAAAGTACGTCCCCGACCCGTCACATGTACTACGTCATGAACCATTAGAGATCAGAGAAGATGCCACCTATGTCGAGAAGCCTATTCAGATCATCGATACGAAGGAACAAGAACTAAGGACAAGGACTATACAATGGGTGAAAGTGCTCTGGGAAAATCACGGACCTGAAGAGGCAACGTGGGAATTACGGGATCAAGTTCAGAAGAAGTATCCGCGTCTACTACCCGAGGTTAGTTATTTTATTTCATTTGGTGGACCAAATGCCCTAAGGGGTGGAGGATGTAAGCCCCGCCCCGAGAGTTTCCTTTTTAGTGTTAATTAAGACGTGTTTTAGCTATAAGTGAGATTAGAGGAAACGGGTTAAATCTATATTAGAATAGCTTTTTATAGCTTTGAATAATTTTGGAAACTCTTTTGATCTAGTGGAGCCCTTTGGGGGTTCCTTTTAGTGTGTCTTGATTAGTTTTGGGATTTATTTGATAATTCTGAAAATCTGTAAATTGCTCCGTTTAATGTATTTTATGATTTCCAACAACTTTCGTATTTGTTCCGTTTCCATTCGAGACCTCTAAACCCTACTTTGCCATTGATAGGGGTAAAACAGTCTTTTTACACAAAATCTGGACACTAATTTCAATGTCTCCGAAACTCGTAAAATATATACTTTTTGGAAAGTAGAAATTTCGACGATCAATTCTTCCTTCTTCGTCGAATCCGTCCGAAGCCCGTAGAACGATGTTTTAGCTCGATTGGACTTTTAAGTTGTGGGACCCATTGCCATTCTCTATATAAGGAGGAGTCCTTTTCTTCTTCCTCTTCTTGCAAACTTCTTGAGAAAAAGAGGGAATTCCAGCCCAGCCTAGGGTTTTCTTCAAGCTATCTTGCTCCTTGCTTCTCCATCTCTCAATCTCTCTCAAATCTATTGCTAAAGGCAAAATGGAGGCATTGATCTTCTTCCCCTCCATGAGAGCTTCATCTTGATACCATTTGTGGAGAGAGCCTTCCATTCCAAGCTACCTTTTGAGCAAACTCTTGCCATTAGAGGACTCTTCATGTAAGTTCCTCTTCTCATCTCTTGGTTGTGTATTCTTCTAGCCATGGAGTGCTTCACCTTGATTATTGGAAGCTATCTTCATCTATTTCTTGATTTTGACATTCTAGGGTTGTAATGAATGTATTTTGGGGATTTTTGTGTAGATTGTAGATTTTGAGCTTGATAGAAGGATTAGAGCTTGACTAGCATACTTGGAGACCAAGGCAAGTGGATGAATGGATTCGATTTGAATAAGTTCTTATTTTGTTGAAAATGTGGATTTCTATTATCCCTATTTCATTTGGTTCATTATGTTTCATAATGTTTTTGGAAATGTACTTATTGACATGGTTTTCCTCTTAGTTAGTCTTATGAGAATATATGCATTCATCATCAAAGTTTATTTTGGTCATTATAAACTTCTTAAATGATATTTGTACTTGCATTGAATGAGATTTGTATTTGTAGGAGAATTAAATACATTGATGGAATGGTGGTTGGTGGAAAGAATTAAATGTTAAATGGAAGGGAATAGACCCATTCCAAGTTAGGAAATGGTTGGAATGGAGGTGAAATGGTTTGGGAAGAAAAGGGTTGAAATCTGCACCTGATGTGTAGTTCCCGCAGCTGGGCTGTCAGCGGGCGGTCACCTTGGCGGCTAGCCGACAGGTGACCGGCGGCTAGCCGACCCAGATGCTGTTAGAAACACAGAATGCTGTATTTTGACAGGCGAACCGCAATCCAAAAACCCTGTGACCGCTAGGTAGCCGAGATGCGCGGTTAGAAACACAGAATGCTATATTTTAGCAGGGTGAACCGCGGTCAGCCAGCGGCTAACCGCCGATCACCTCGGCGGCTAACCGCCAGCTGACCGACAGGTGACCGAGCTTCACCCAGAATTCCTGAGTCTTTTCTATTGGTTTCAGATATGGTATTTAAAGGTTTGGATGGGTTGTTCTGATGCCCTACCACCTTGAAAAGACCCAGGGGATGACATAAGGAGATTGACATAGGAAGAGACACCATTTCGGAAAGGTATTGGGACTTTTAGATTCATCAACGTGCATAAGGAAACTTAGTATGTCCTCTATCATTCGAGTACCATACTAAGGGTAATATAGACATACAAGATCCTTATACATGTCGTTTGAATATGGATGCCCCAATATATAGTCCCTAATGATATAAGGTTTCATTGCATTGTTTTACTCCGGTTTTATGTATAATTACTCGATCCTACCAGTTTTATCTCGAATTCTGATTTATACACCTGATATGCCCTGCCAGCCCCGTCTATGTATGAACTGATAATGACATGAAATGTGTGCCTACGAGCACCATGCCCCGCTTACCCGAATGTTTTATACTGATATGTTTTGTATACGTTTGGATTTCTCATGTAACCTATGAGTCGGCACCACTAAGCTTGGACGTCCTCGTCAGTCTGATCAACTGACTTGGGCCTCCCCCTTGTGCTCCCGCCAGTTGCAACTTGGATCTTGTCCTGTCCCGTTACCCGGTTCCGCGGCCGTGGTCTTGCCTAGCTATATGTATATGTATATGTATATGTATATAATGTTGGTTCTCGTCACTTCGTGTGCTCGAGCCCAACGCACTGAATGTGCTCTCATCGCCTTAGTGATGGAGAGGATTTAGCTCTAGTGTGGTTGCCATCTAGTCAGTTCCTGAACCTTGAATACCCCCATGATTTATATTGCATCTGTACTTTAAATGAACTATGCATCCTGTTTTATGACAGTTTTCGTTACGTCTATGATATGCTTTGATTTCTTTATTGGTATTATCTATTCACCCACCTGCCAGACCGTCGTGTCTGACCCATTTTTGTGGTACTCAGGTCCAGCTCCCGTTAGTGCCTTTGAGGAGGAGCCAGAGGGGGCGGTTGATGAACCCCAACGATTAGTGGAGTGGCAAGCTGACGATGTCATGTAGACATTCGGTTTAGCTTTGAGCTGCGAACATTTTGGGGAGATTATAGACTGATTCTTGATTTATACTTTTGGTTGTACTGGCCTTTGTTGGCCATTTTTTTTGGGGAATGTTAATTTAACTTGATCTTTTGTTTAAACTTTAACATCATATTTTGCGAATGCTAATGAGATCATTGCTCACTCTGATATCATGTCATAATTGTGTATCATCAGTCTTATTTGATGAGAATGGATTAAGAGTTTGATTTGCTACACGCTTCCGCACCAATATAAATGTTCTATGAGTGTATGTGGAATCCTCACCGCGGAAACCTGTGGGAAATTAAGGAAATGTATAATCATTATTAAGGGTAGTTCATTATCCACACCACACCGTCGCGGTCCCGGGTCTCGGTTCGGGGTCGCGACAGACTGGTATCAGAGCGAGACGTGTTTCAGGCAATTAAAAGAAACTAGAAATCCTAAGGACGTGGCGAGGATCCGTTAGACTTTTCGTTAGACTTTTCGTTAGTTAGACTCGTGTGAGCAATGTGTAACCCTTATATGACTTTTTGTGCTAACAATTTGTTTTACAGTGATATGCCACCTCGAAAAAGACCCGTAACCGACAATCCCACCGCAAGCAATAGTGAACACACCGGGCCACTAGGAAACGGTACTCCGGATCCAAACATGCAGAATCAATTTCAACAGATGATGCAAGCCATGCTTGACCAGCAACGTCAAGCCAATGAAAATCAGGCAAGATTGCAAGAGCAAATGGCCAGGAAGGATGAAGAGCATGCTAGGGAGATGGCTACGATGCAAAGGCAGTTGTTAGAAGTGTTAGAAAGGAGACCTGAACCGGCACCAGCGCAACCTCTAGGCACTCAAATTGTCATTAACAATAGGGAACATGATCCCAATGCGTTGTATGAAAAGTTTAGGAAGAGGGGTCCCAAGGAGTTCACTGGACATGAGGACCCATTAGCTGCAGATGACTGGTTGGAGCATACAGAGAACATCTTCGAGATATTTAGATGTACCGGTAGACAGCAAGTGCAACTCACCGCTTCCATGTTCACCGGCCTGGCAGATATATGGTGGAAAACAATCAAGGCTGAGTATAGGACCATAGCAGACGCAGAGGCTTGGACAGGTTTCAAGAGGCAATTCGGTGACAAGTATGTACCGACACATGTGAAGAGGCAAAAGGCCATTGAATTCCAGCAGCTCGTACAAGGTAACACGACCGTTCAAGAGTACCTCACAAAGTTCGAAAGATTGTCTCGATATGCCCCCGAGTTAATTGACACTGTGGAGAAAAAGATAGCGAAGTTCCTTGAAGGACTTAACCCGGTCATTGAGAGGGATGCCACGGGTGTTGTACCACCTATCAATTTTGAAGAGGCTGTGAGAAGGGCCTATAAATTCGAGAACCTGAACAACAAGATCCTCAAGATCCAAGGAAAGGCACCAGCTCACCAACAGAATCACCAACCAAGGAACCATCAGAACAAACGACCGAGGCATGAACAAAACGTGCAGAATGCTCTAGTTTGCGTTCATTGTGGTAAAAACCATGAGAGTGCTCAATGCCGTACGATTACGGGAGCATGTTTCAGATGTGGATCCATGGCACACCAGCTCAAATACTGCCCAAGACAGGCTGGGCAAGGTAACAACAGACAGAATCAGCAACAACAAGGAACACAGCGCCAGGCACCACCCCAGAACGCACTAGTAGTACAGAACCAGCCTAGGCCACTCCAGCAGCAAGCTCCACAGCAACAATATAGACCTACACAGCAGCATCAAGCTCGTCGGCAAGGACAGAATCAGAATCAGCGTCCCCCTCAGCAGCATAGGAATGCACAGCAAGGAAGGCAGCAACAAGCTCAGAACAGGCCTCAGCAGCAAGGACAAGTGTATGCAATTAACCAAGCTGATGCAGAGGCGGCAGATAACGTGGTGGAAGGTACACTCCTAGTTTGTGGATTTGAAGCTAAGATTTTGTTTGACCCTGGCTCTACGCACTCCTTCTTGTCTCCAAAATTTTCTAAGTTGATTGATATGCCTGCTAGAGAACTTGAGTATGTATTGACGGTGTCCACCCCCGTAGGCAAACAAGTTGTGTGTAGGAAGTATTATCCTAGATGTGCTATTAAGATAGGAGATGTGGTGTTACCGGCGAATCTCATTTTGTTGGAGATGTATGATTTTGATGTCATTCTAGGAATGGATTGGTTAGCAGGGTACCATGCTATGATGGACTGTTTCCATAAGACCCTCACGTTCAAATTAGAGGAGACCCCAGCAGGCGTTTTGTTCCATGGGGAGAAGAAGACTTCTTGTCCAAGATTCGTCTCAGCATTGAAGGCTGATAGACTAGTGAGAAGTGGATGTGAATGCTATTTAGCGTTTATCACGGAGGATAAACGGTCCCAAGGGGTGGAGGAGATCCCAATTGTTTGCGAATTCCCAGACATTTTTCCAGAAGAAATCCCAGGTTTACCACCTGTTAGGGAGATTGACTTCACCATCGAATTGTTACCGGGGACCGCTCCGATATCTATCGCACCATACAGAATGGCTCCAGCGGAATTAGGAGAGTTGAAGATTCAGTTGCAAGAATTGTTGGATGAAGGTTTTATTAGACCGAGCGTCTCACCTTGGGGAGCTCCAGTTTTATTCGTCAAGAAGAACGACGGTTCCATGAGAATGTGTATTGATTATCGGAAATTGAACCAAGCTACCATCAAGAACAAGTATCCATTGACAAGGATAGATGAATTATTTGACCAATTGCAAGGTGCTGCTTACTTTTCGAAGATCGATCTAAGATCCGGTTATCATCAGCTGAGAGTTAGAGATTCAGATGTATCGAAGACAGCGTTCCGGACGAGATATGGACACTATGAGTTTCTAATGATGCCATTTGGACTGACGAATGCGCCAGCAGTATTCATGGCTTTGATGAACAAAATATTTGCTGAGTACTTAGACCAATTCACAGTGGTGTTTATTGATGACATTTTGGTGTACTCTAAGTCTAGAGAAGAACATGAAGAGCATTTGAGGATAGCATTGCAACTCCTAAGAGACAATCAATTGTATGCGAAGCTCACTAAGTGCGATTTTTTGCTTGAAGAAGTCGCATTTTTAGGTCATATCATTTCCAAAGAAGGATTATCAGTGGACTCAGCCAAGATAGATGCAGTTGTGAAGTGGGAAAGACCGAAGAATGCGTCAGAAATCAGGAGTTTTCTTGGATTGGCGGGTTACTATCGAAGATTTGTGCAGGGATTTTCGTCGATTGCGGCTTCATTGACGAAGTTGACCAAGAAGAATGCACCTTATGTGTGGACAGACCAATGTGAGACCAGCTTCCAAGAGTTGAAAACGAGATTAACATCAGCACCCGTCCTCACTTTACCATCCGGGAGCGGCGGTTACACCATTTTTACAGATGCTTCGAATATAGGACTCGGTTGTGTGTTGATGCAGGATGGAAAGTCGTTGCTTATGGATCCCGTCAGTTGAAGGACCACGAGAAGAACTATGCAACGCATGACCTGGAGTTAGCAGCGGTCGTTTTTGCACTAAAGATGTGGAGACATTACCTTTACGGAGAGAAATTCGAAGTCCACTCCGATCACCGCAGCTTACAGTATTTGTTCTCTCAGAAGGAGTTGAATATGAGACAAAGAAGATGGATGGAATATATCAAAGATTACGACTTTCCGATCAAGTACCACCTGAGAAAGGCAAATGTAGTAGCCGATGCCTTGAGTAGGAAGTCAGCAAGTGTGGCAAGCCTAAGAGTTACGTGCTTCTTTCAGCAATTTGAAGAGTTGGGGGTAGATTTTCAGCCCCTAAGCGAGGGAGTGATGTTAGCCAACATGTCAGTGTCTGAACCCTCGTTCATTCGGAAGATCAAGGACGACCAATTGCAAGATCCAGAGTTGGCCAAGATTTCAGAGCATATAGCAGAACGTCCTGATTTCCGTATTATAGATGGAGTCTTATTCTATCGTGATCGTCTATGCGTGCCCAACATTGAAGATTTGAAGAACGACATTATGACAGAGGCGCACAGTACGAAGTACTCTATGCATCCGGGTAGCACGAAGATGTATCAGAACTTGAAAGGCAGATTTTGGTGGAACAACATGAAGAGGGAAATAGCAGCTTTCGTTTCCAGATGTTTGACGTGTCAGTTGGTGAAGGCAGAACATCAGAGACCTCCAGGGTTATTGCAGCCATTAGAGATCCCAGAATGGAAGTGGGAGCATATCACCATGGATTTCATCTCGGGATTGCCAAGGACCAGAAAAGGGAGCAACTCCATATGGGTCATTGTGGACCGTCTTACCAAATCAGCTCATTTTATTCCTATGAAGACCGGAGAAAAAATGCATATGTTACCTCTCGCAGAGTTGTTTGTCAACGAGATTGTCAGCCGTCATGGACAGCCAGTCTCCATTACTTCGGACAGAGATAGCAGATTCGTCTTGAGATTCTGGAAGACTTTGCATGAGTCTATGGGAACGAAGCTTCAGTTCAGCACAGCGTACCACCCACAAACAGATGGTCAGTCGGAAAGAACAATTCAGACCCTTGAAGATATGCTTCGAGCGTGTGTACTAGATTTCAAGACTCAATGGGATGAGACCCTACCGCTTTGCGAATTCGCCTACAACAACAGTTATCATTCGAGCATTGGGATGGCGCCTTTTGAGGCATTGTATGGTAGGAGGTGTAGAACTCCAGTTTGTTGGGAAGAAGTAGGTATTCACAGTTTTCATGGACCGACTATGGTGAGTGAAACCAGTGACAAAGTCAAGTTGATCCAAGAACGTCTGAAAGTAGCCCGGAGTAGACAGAAGAGTTATGCAGACTCTCATCGAAGGGACTTACATTTTAAGGAAGGAGATAATGTTTTCTTGAAGGTGTCCCCTACTAGAGGAACCTTGAGATTCGGACAGAGAGGCAAATTATCTCGGAGATACATTGGACCCTATGATATCGTGAGCAAGATTGGTGACGTGGCTTACAGATTGGCCTTACCACCTGAGCTTTCCGGCGTACACAACGTGTTCCATGTGTCTATGTTGAAAAAGTACGTCCCCGACCCGTCACATGTACTACGTCATGAACCATTAGAGATCAGAGAAGATGCCACCTATGTCGAGAAGCCTATTCAGATCATCGATACGAAGGAACAAGAACTAAGGACAAGGACTATACAATGGGTGAAAGTGCTCTGGGAAAATCACGGACCTGAAGAGGCAACGTGGGAATGACGGGATCAAGTTCAGAAGAAGTATCCGCGTCTACTACCCGAGGTTAGTTATTTTATTTCATTTGGTGGACCAAATGCCCTAAGGGGTGGAGGATGTAAGCCCCGCCCCGAGAGTTTCCTTTTTAGTGTTAATTAAGACGTGTTTTAGCTATAAGTGAGATTAGAGGAAACGGGTTAAATCTAGATTAGAATAGCTTTTTATAGCTTTGAATAATTTTGGAAACTCTTTTGATCTAGTGGAGCCCTTTGGGGGTTCCTTTTAGTGTGTCTTGATTAGTTTTGGGATTTATTTGATAATTCTGAAAATCTGTAAATTGCTCCGTTTAATGTATTTTATGATTTCCAACAACTTTCGTATTTGTTCCGTTTCCATTCGAGACCTCTAAACCCTACTTTGCCATTGATAGGGGTAAAACAGTCTTTTTACACAAAATCTGGACACTAATTTCAATGTCTCCGAAACTCGTAAAATATATACTTTTTGGAAAGTAGAAATTTCGACGATCAATTCTTCCTTCTTCGTCGAATCCGTCCGAAGCCCGTAGAACGATGTTTTAGCTCGATTGGACTTTTAAGTTGTGGGACCCATTGCCATTCTCTATATAAGGAGGAGTCCTTTTCTTCTTCCTCTTCTTGCAAACTTCTTGAGAAAAAGAGGGAATTCCAGCCCGGCCTAGGGTTTTCTTCAAGCTATCTTGCTCCTTGCTTCTCCATCTCTCAATCTCTCTCAAATCTATTGCTAAAGGCAAAATGGAGGCATTGATCTTCTTCCCCTCCATGAGAGCTTCATCTTGATACCATTTGTGGAGAGAGCCTTCCATTCCAAGCTACCTTTTGAGCAAACTCTTGCCATTAGAGGACTCTTCATGTAAGTTCCTCTTCTCATCTCTTGGTTGTGTATTCTTCTAGCCATGGAGTGCTTCACCTTGATTATTGGAAGCTATCTCCATCTATTTCTTGATTTTGACATTCTAGGGTTGTAATGAATGTATTTTGGGGATTTTTGTGTAGATTGTAGATTTTGAGCTTGATAGAAGGATTAGAGCTTGACTAGCATACTTGGAGACCAAGGCAAGTGGATGAATGGATTCGATTTGAATAAGTTCTTATTTTGTTGAAAATGTGGATTTCTATTATCCCTATTTCATTTGGTTCATTATGTTTCATAATGTTTTTGGAAATGTACTTATTGACATGGTTTTCCTCTTAGTTAGTCTTATGAGAATATATGCATTCATCATCAAAGTTTATTTTGGTCATTATAAACTTCTTAAATGATATTTGTACTTGCATTGAATGAGATTTGTATTGGTAGGAGAATTAAATACATTGATGGAATGGTGGTTGGTGGAAAGAATTAAATGTTAAATGGAAGGGAATAGACCCATTCCAAGTTAGGAAATGGTTGGAATGGAGGTGAAATGGTTTGGGAAGAAAAGGGTTGAAATCTGCACCTGATGTGTAGTTCCCGCAGCTGGGCGGTCAGCGGGCGGTCACCTTGGCGGCTAGCCGACAGGTGACCGGCGGCTAGCCGACCCAGATGCTGTTAGAAACACAGAATGCTGTATTTTGACAGGCGAACCGCGGTCAGCCGCGCGGTCAGCGCGCGGCTAACCGCTCGGTCAGCGCGCGGCTAACCGCCAATCCAAAAACCCTGTGACCGCTAGGTAGCCGAGATGCGCGGTTAGAAACACAGAATGCTATATTTTAGCAGGGTGAACCGCGGTCAGCCAGCGGCTAACCGCCGATCACCTCGGCGGCTAACCGCCAGCTGACCGACAGGTGACCGAGCTTCACCCAGAATTCCTGAGTCTTTTCTATTGGTTTCAGATATGGTATTTAAAGGTTTGGATGGGTTGTTCTGATGCCCTACCACCTTGAAAAGACCCAGGGGATGACATAAGGAGATTGACATAGGAAGAGACACCATTTCGGAAAGGTATTGGGACTTTTAGATTCATCAACGTGCATAAGGAAACTTAGTATGTCCTCTATCATTCGAGTACCATACTAAGGGTAATATAGACATACAAGATCCTTATACATGTCGTTTGAATATGGATGCCCCAATATATAGTCCCTAATGATATAAGGTTTCATTGCATTGTTTTACTCCGGTTTTATGTATAATTACTCGATCCTACCAGTTTTATCTCGAATTCTGATTTATACACCTGATATGCCCTGCCAGCCCCGTCTATGTATGAACTGATAATGACATGAAATGTGTGCCTACGAGCACCATGCCCCGCTTACCCGAATGTTTTATACTGATATGTTTTGTATACGTTTGGATTTCTCATGTAACCTATGAGTCGGCACCACTAAGCTTGGACGTCCTCGTCAGTCTGATCAACTGACTTGGGCCTCCCCCTTGTGCTCCCGCCAGTTGCAACTTGGATCTTGTCCTGTCCCGTTACCCGGTTCCGCGGCCGTGGTCTTGCCTAGCTATATGTATATGTATATGTATATGTATATAATGTTGGTTCTCGTCACTTCGTGTGCTCGAGCCCAACGCACTGAATGTGCTCTCATCGCCTTAGTGATGGAGAGGATTTAGCTCTAGTGTGGTTGCCATCTAGTCAGTTCCTGAACCTTGAATACCCCCATGATTTATATTGCATCTGTACTTTAAATGAACTATGCATCCTGTTTTATGACAGTTTTCGTTACGTCTATGATATGCTTTGATTTCTTTATTGGTATTATCTATTCACCCACCTGCCAGACCGTCGTGTCTGACCCATTTTTGTGGTACTCAGGTCCAGCTCCCGTTAGTGCCTTTGAGGAGGAGCCAGAGGGGGCGGTTGATGAACCCCAACGATTAGTGGAGTGGCAAGCTGACGATGTCATGTAGACATTCGGTTTAGCTTTGAGCTGCGAACATTTTGGGGAGATTATAGACTGATTCTTGATTTATACTTTTGGTTGTACTAGCCTTTGTTGGCCATTTTTTTTTGGGGAATGTTAATTTAACTTGATCTTTTGTTTAAACTTTAACATCATATTTTGGGAATGCTAATGAGATCATTGCTCACTCTGACATCATGTCATAATTGTGTATCATCAGTCTTATTTGATGAGAATGGATTAAGAGTTTGATTTGCTACACACTTCCGCACCAATATAAATGTTCTATGAGTGTATGTGGAATCCTCACCGCGGAAACCTGTGGGAAATTAAGGAAATGTATAATCATTATTAAGGGTAGTTCATTATCCACACCACACCGTCGCGGTCCAGGGTCTCGGTTCGGGGTCGCGACAATTTCACTGCATGAATAATAATTCTTAGGAATTATAAGGAACTGCTTTACTACTAATTTCTAATCCGAACATATAACATGATTCGTTTACTTGCATTGAGTTGAATTCTCAAGGATTTAAAAAAATGAATTCATTATTGTTAAAAAGTTATTGGGCCAGACTATTATTTCGTTTGAATTTCTAAAAACTCCAAAAAACCCCATTATGTGGCATGAAAGGTAAAACCTATTTGTTCACACATGAAATTGAATCCCTACAAATTCAAAGGAGCTCATTTTAACATAAAACCCCTTATCTTAAATCAAAGAAACTCACTTTACCTTGAACTCCTTATCTTGAAAATATAATTACTCATTGAACTTAGTTCCTAGGAAATGGTGTCATCATTTTTTCATTTAATTGAAAAAATTCATAAAGTTATTGACTATTTTTTTTATTTGAAACTTAAGGTCAATCTAGAATTTAGCGTATATTATAATATAAGATAATTGTCAAACTATTTCATTCAAAATCTATTGAATGCTTTGGAAACTATCAAACAATAACAATATTTTAATATTAATTAGAGTGTTTTATGATGTAATATTTTATTTTCTAGTATTTAGATTTAAAAGTATTTTATTTTGTACATATCCAAACATTCCCTAAGGTCTTAAAGAATATAAGAAAATACATTTAGATGACAACTTCTCAATTATACAATTATGCTATATATTTCCATCCAAACTCATTTGCACCGTTGCATTTTCAGCCCGCAAATGCAATAATACAAATTCGAATGTTTTCATTGACCAAAATTCCAAACCCATTTTATAAGAATGCATTTTTTTTATACTATAGCCTACACTATCAGTATTTTAGTTCTAAAATAGTGTAATTGTAGCCGCGGGGGGGGGGGGGGGGGGGGGGGGGGGGGGGTATTTAAACTTTGGAAAGGGAGAGGAAAAAGTCATCTTTAGAGGTAAGCTATAGGGAAAAACC
This sequence comes from Persea americana, assembly GCA_029852735.1. Classification (NCBI taxonomy): domain Eukaryota; kingdom Viridiplantae; phylum Streptophyta; class Magnoliopsida; order Laurales; family Lauraceae; genus Persea; species Persea americana. Next base: position 29,205,061 of record CM056816.1, on the reverse strand, counting down.
TTAAATAAAAATTAAATATTTGTAAAACATTTTATCATACCAAACTGTTGCACGATGAGTCCTAGTTGTTGCTAAATAGGCTAGGCAAATTGTTTAGTAAGAATACATGAGTTCAAGTTTCATCTAAAGAAGGGAAAAAATTCTGGACCTAATACAATACGATCCGTGTCCAAATTTATATGAATCGGGATGGCCCAACTCAAATGGTTCAAATTTGAAATAATCGCTGAACTCATTTCTCGAGCTGAAGACAAACCGTTCAAGTCAACTATTAATTAATGGCTAGGTCACCAAAGAGGAAGCATAAGCATTGTAAATGCAACTGTCCTTCTTCTTCAATTCAACTGTCCTTTTCCTTCAATTGTGTTGTCAAATGTCAAATGAATGCATTGAAGGGATGTTATTAGCTTTTAAACATGGGCTGATAGTAGACAGAACTCCCCAAACATAAGGTTTAATGTGTGAGTGTCGGATTGTCAAATGAATGCAATGAAGGGCAGTTATAGCTTTTACACATGGGGGTGGTTGTAGGATGTAACTCTACGCACGATAAAGTCAGGAGTTCGGTCATCCTGTTTCATAAAAAGATCTAGATTTTCCTCTAATCGCATTAGTCAATTGCGTAAAAAATTTTATTTATTTATTTATTTTCATTTTTGAGATAGTGTATTAGGTTACATAAGATTTTAGGCAGTTGGCGAATGCAGATTTAATAAACAGTCCTCTAATCGCGTGAGTCAATTGTGTAAAAAAAAAATTTTTTTTTTTTTTTTCGTTTTTGAGATAGTGTATTATGTGATATAAGATTTTAGACAGTTGGCGAATGCATATTTAATAAACAGTGTCTTCATGTTTCTACGACACAGGAGATCCGGACTCCAAATTTAATGTGTGAGTGTTGGGTTGTGAAAAACACTCCAAAGGCGGGCTCCGGTGCAAGGTCCACACATCTGTCCATTTTAAACATTCACCCAATTTCCCAAATTACCCTTTTAGACCACTTTCCAAATTATCCTTATAAGTTTTAGCATTGCACCTTCAGACAAATTCTCACATAGTCTCTCTCTAAAAACTAAAAAAGAAAAATGAGATCAATGCAGTGGCAGTTCAAGGAATTCGAGTCAGGGGGGTCAATAAAAGACTAATCTTCTACAAACCGAATAAATCTATTTTTCCCTTTATCAGTATCTGTCGTCTACTTTCGATAATTCGACAAACATAATATAAAATTCTTAACTAATTTATTTTCGATAATCCGACAAAGATAATATTATATTCTCAAACAAAAATAAATAGAAATTTTAATACATTGTTACTAATATTTCTAACAAAAACGGGTAGCCACGATGAGATTCGTCTTGGATTTATATATAAATGACAGGTTTGCACTTACATCCATTAAACAAGATGAGTATATTATTATTTACAAAAATACAATTATTTTATCTCAAGTCCCAATGATCTCTCAATAACTCTCTCACCAGGGGTAGACCTAGGTACGAGGGCCTGGGGACTGATATTTGAGAATTTTGGGATGCAAGTTTCGAACAGCCGAAGAGGAGAAGTCATTCTCGTGTTACTTGCGTATGGAGAAGTAAAGGCATGGCTGACTAATAGGAGTATTCACAATGAAAGCAAAGCAACAACTAAAGAAAAGTTCGTGGGCCCATTAATTTTTTTTGTTTTGGTAGACAGTTGGCCCATTAAATTAGGTAGTGGGTCTTTTATGGTGACTTTTGTTCACTACCATAGCAACAAGGAAAATGTGTAAAGTTAGCTAGTGTGGGGTCAAACTCATAGATTAAGTGAGGTCAAAAGCTTCACATAAGTTCAATTAATGACATAAAAGAAATAAATATTTTTTCAGATCTCAGTGGGGTCGATTGACCCTATTGTGATCCATGTAGCCCCGGCATTAGATCAATGGATACCCTACGATTGTGCATTATTCTGAAGGAAAGCTTGGGGAATGGATTACTAAAGCAACATAGCCTGGGTCTTATTTCAAAAATAGAAAGCTGTTTTTTTTTTTTTTTGTATTTATCTGAAAAACTGAATTGGTGTAGCAAATTGAATTGTTTGTAAGAAGAAATAATATCTCTATTTGCATAAATAGAAAATTATTGATATAAGATTTCAAAATTAATTATAATCTCAATTGATTAAAAGAACACCTTCATTTCCCATTGTAGCAGTTCTAGAAAATGTAGCCACAACACAAGCAATTGTCCTAATACTATAGCCAGTAGTGCAGGTATCAGATTTAATGCATTTTTATGTATTCTTTAATATAAATCTATTTTAAAATTAATGACTAATTTTTTATAATATTATCTTTGTTTTATCAAATAAAGACATCAAATGAATTTAATGACGGTGGACAATCGAGGATTCATCAAGCTCAACAACAAGAATTGATTAATGTGTTTTTTGTAAAAAAAAATTTGTGTGCTCATCTTTTGTAGAATATTTCATATTTTTATGTGCATATGTAGTATAATTTCGCATCCTTAGACCATGGGTCAGGTTAATGGATCAAAAATCAATAACAGGTGCATTACAACCCTAATGTAAAGTGAATGTGGCATCCTTAGAACGTGGTTTTAAAACATATTTCAGACTCTTGTTGGTCAAAGCCAGAGCTTAATTTAAATTTAATCTCCTCTTTTTTTAGTTGTGACCAAACTTCACCCTAATAGGAATTGGGCTTACGGTAAGATTGGTCATATAAAGCACATGAATAAAATACCATGAAAAGTCCATGTGTTATGCATGACCAATTTAATGGTAGGATCATCTCTTTTTAAAGTAAGATTTGGGCAGGGCCTATACCAGAGGGGGGACTTTATTTGAGCAAGTTAGATTATGAATAGGTTTGCCATGTTATAGAACTAATGATTTTTCTATGTGACCAAGGCTCAGATGATTCCTATGAAAATGGCATTATATGGGTTTGGGACTTTTTTCACTTAGTAAATAATTTTGCACATCGACATGACAGAGCTCTACAATCATAAATATATTTTATCTAAGATTTTACCATTTTATCCTAAACTCAATTTCACATCAATTCTGATGCACCGCTTTAAGTATTGATGTGTATTTTGTTGGAAAATTGTGTGTCCCGACTGTCATAGGGTCCACTTCAGATCGAGCTCGCCGGTTTGCCACGGATGAATTCCCAATAAGTCTTCATCTGATTGAGTTAGATAAGGATTCAACTCTTGGTGATAGAATTGAATCAAGTTCAGACTCCGGATTTGGCAAGTTTCCCACGTTGGTCAAGGAAGATAGGAATCCTTACTTTTGATCATCCAGCGATCTGAGAGTATTCACAGTAAATTCGTACTTCACACTCGAACTTAAAGTTTGATTCAGACACCCATCGAACCGAGTCTACCTGCGACCAGCAACTTCCTTTAATTGGTATCAGAGTTTAATCCGTGCGTTTGACGGTTCGAATTTTAAGATAGGGCTGTTGATCGACCGGATCTACGTCTTGAGCACGGTCTCGTTCGTTTTCTGGAACAGAAGCGCAGTGAGAAAGAAGGAACAGCGCCACCAGGAGGTAGCAGGTCACGTGACGTGTATTGCGAGTTGCTGCTCTTTCTTCCGTCTTCGGACCGGCATCATCGGGACTTTTTTTTCTTCTCCTCCGTCTCGTTTGGCGTGCGTCTCTCGTCAGCCAAAATATTTCTCAGGCGCATATCTCGATCTGGCACAGGGACCCATCTCTCCTTTCCATGAATCTGCTCCTTCTTCGCCTAGGGATTAGCGCCGCACCACCATTTTTTTTTGGTTTTTCTTTCTCAAAACAAGCGCCAGCCAGCAGGATTGACCAGTGCCTGTCTCAGGAGGTGCCTTTTCTGCCCCTGCTGTGGTTCGGGTGGCGTGCAAGAGCGTTTTTTTTTGCTGCACTTGAGTTGTTTTCAAATCAAGTGGCGCTCGCCAATAACCTCGCTGCAGCAGTGACGTCAGCGCACGCGAGTCCGGGTCTCTTCGGTCAACAGAAATTTTCACTGGACATAACATCTTCATCCCACATCTGATTGACGAGCGGTTTGCGTCTGCGTATTCGCGGCGCCGAGTACCATTAGTCGACGCAGAGATTGGCAATCCAAGGCTTTGTTTATTTTTTTAATAAGATATATCTACAGCTAAATTTAATCTGCATGATTTCTCTAAAATTGATATTTTTAATCGAAGAAACTTACCGGTATGGGTAAAATACCGTAATGATGAGATTAAGCGAGGATTACAGTAGTACTTGCTATCCACCTCAGCCTCTGTAATTACAGCCCAGCAGCTCGGTTAGGAGTGCCAGCACGGCGGGGCAGCTCGGCGTGAGTGCCAGCTCCGCACAAATGCCCAGCGCGGCCAAGCCATTCTTGGTCTCGGTACAAAACGCTAAACCCAGTGGGGGCCGTCACCTTCCTCCGGGAAGTACGGTGCGCCCTGACAAATAGGAGCATTTATTTATAACGATAGGATTGCTCATTTATGGCGATAAGAAGTTAGCTTTATCATCCCTTAACATCAACTGACTGAAGGCATGGAAGGTTCGGATGGGATGTTCCCTTTTTATCTACCACTGAATGTCAGGGTAAGGACCGATGGGACCTCACCCCACCTACCCCACTCACAGAGAGAATGAACGAGGAATGTCCACATATATACACGTGGGGTCAGCCCCATAGAGATACGCAACACACAATACACAACAGACTCTCATTCTCTTCCTCCTCCTCCTGCTCAGGTTTTTAGAACTAACTCAGGCATCGGAGCGCCTTCGGCTCACAGCAGCCAGGGGCTCTAACCCAAGCCGTTTTCCTTCCCTTTTCAGGTTCTTGGCGTTCGGTATTCCCTGATCTACAAAGTTCATCTCAATCTAAGTGGGTCTCGTGTTTTCACCGCCTACAGTTTGGCGCCGTCTGTGGAAATCACTGAACAAAAAGCTTTCAAACACCATGCCTCCAAAAACCAGAAATGGTGAAGGACCCTCCAAGGGCAAGGGACCAACCACGCAGCCTGTGCTGGTCCAAGGTCCACCCCCTCGACAGAGAAGATCAGGAGGAAGGTCCCCTACAGTCCAGTCGGTATCACAGTCTAGGGGATTGACAATGCCTTCTTTTCACAATGTTATGCCTCCAGAGCAGCCCCACCATAGCAATGAGCACGCCAGGCGAGGTGACAAGTCAGTCATCAAGCTCCGTGAAAAGTCAGCAAGGGCTGGACCTCAGTCCCACCATCAGGTCAACCCTGACGAAGACGAAGACCCTCGCCTGGATGAGGTTAGAGCTCAAAACCGCCTCATTCAGGAGCAGGACGAGCTTATCCTACGGCTCAAACAACAGCTCCAGGAGAAGAAAGGGGCTCGGAGCCCACTTCACGGGTGTAGCCATGTCCACGGATAATTGACCCGTGTCTGTGTCTAGGCAGGCCCTCATACGGCCTAAGTTTGGGGATATGAAACCATAGTATGAAGAGGTTTATGATAAATGGTTAGTTAAGTCATTGTATATGAGCATAGGATGAATGTTTAAGGAATAGACATAGTATGGTACTTGTGTTACCTTAGGCCACGGTTGTGAGCCTCGGAGTGGATCCAATGTTGTTGGACTTGGACTTGTTGTTAGACTGTGTTCCATATTGTACCTTAACCTCTTAGAGACCTGGGTAGGACCTTGCTCACGCAAGATAAGCCTAAACAAACACAGACTCGTACTTAGTTTCCCGAGTCGGTACTGAACATTCACTCAGTTGTTCTAAGTTCAGCCAGTTGACTGATCATCTCTGGTAGGAGCTATGTTCTGGTTACTTAGAGCTATCATGATGAGCTGTGGTTGGACGGACGGTGTGATACCAAGTCCGGGCTAATCTGATAAAGGGGCGTGATCGGTGCGATAAAGGGGTGTGATCGGTGTGATAAAGGGGTGTGATCGGCGTTATGTATATTGTATGTTATATTTATCATGGCTGTTATCTCTTGCATGGTTATTACCCTTTCCCCACCGCAAACTGTTTATGGTATGGGACGTTTATAGTACAGGAGGGCTGCGGCATAATATCCCGCGGTGTATTTAGCTTGTGTGAATGTGCCTCTTGTTGTCTGTATAGATTAGTATACTTTACATTTTTAATTCTAAATTGCTATTACCACTCAACTGCCTAGATTATGTACTTTGTTCACTCATATGATTATGTACCTGTCATTACTCTCTTTTGTTGTGTACATCTGGTGTTATCTGCATATGGTGCATTGCCAAATCTTTAGATCTAACTCATCTTTGGTGCTTAGGTCCAGACTATAATCCCGCGGGTGACGCGATCCACGAGGCGCCTGTAGTCGGGCACTACGGATGGGGGCCGGCTGACCAAGTGGTTGAGCCGGAGGATGGAGAGCCTACACAGGAGGGTTGAGTGCAGTTGTTTTGGGATTTTGAGAGTTTACTTTTGTAGCGAGATGGGTAGGTTAGACTGATATGTATAAACACTTGATATTCACACTTTGAGATTACTACCAGGCTTCCGCGCTTTTACATTTGATTTATATCCATGATACCATTGCTTCCGCTATCTTGTGTTACGCTTCCGCACATAACTGTTGATTATGATGTTGTTTAAAAAGTTTTAAATTTGACCTCACTGCGGACTACGATCTTGGAAGTTCTCGGTTTATCTGGGAAGTAGCGCGCCAACTTCGGGTTACCTTAGCGTTATCTTCGGTATTCGGAATTTAAGCGTTACATCTCAGGTCTCACCATTGCATTGGGGCCTTAAACAGATATTTCTCAACCATTAAAACATCATTTCCAAGTCCCTAACACAGCCCCAAGCCTCACATGCAGTCGGGTCCGCTCGAGCCGGCAAGCTTCTGGGAGGGGTCCTTTCAAGCACACCAAGGTCTGCTTGAGCAGGATAGTCCCTATCAGGTTGGCTCGAGCGAATCATTGGTTAGCTCGAGCCAACTGGCCTCTGGATGGGGTCCGCTCGATCGGACAGCTTCAGAAACTGCCCGTTTATGCGTTTTGGGCCCTTTCTTCTCTTGTCTTCTCTTCTAAATCCCCTTTGAGCCACTACTTTGACACAAAAACAGTGGTGTCTTTACCTTCTCAAACCACAATTACTCCTCCAACAACCACTCTACCAAAACCATCAAATCACATTTGTTTCCACCCACATTCATCACAAGAACCCCCATCATTCATGGAAATCCACATGTGACAAAACAAGCTTTAACAAAATATATGTCGCGCCCCCGAACCCGAATCCCTGCAGCGGTCCGACCTCGGGAACGCGAATTGGGGAGTAAGTGATAAATATATTTCTCCCCGGGATCCGCGTGTGTGAGGAAGGCAAAATTTCCAAACACATCAAGAACATTTCGTGGAAGCTTACGTGGCATTGCGACCCGGAGCCTGTGGCCATCGGGTTCCGTGTCGCACTCAACCCGTCAGCATAAAGCTGCCATAGCATAATCATACTTAGACTGGAACAAACATGATATCAAAATATACAGAGCTGACAGTGACAAGCTTATCAATACCCAAGAAGATTCAAGTTATAATTTAACAAGTGCATTAATTACAATCCCAAAAGAAAAGGCTAACAAAAGCCTTACAAAATAACAAGCTAAGAACAAACACTACCCATGTGTGTAACGTATCTCCAGAGTCAAGCGCGACGTCTGTATGACATCACTGAAACAACAACCTGCAAAACTCGTGGCTCTACAGCCATCCGCACACGTACTAGCTCAAGACGAGAACCTGCTACCTAAGGCACCAAACAAACAAGGTCAGACACGACGGTCTGGCAGGTGATCAATTTAAGCATGAGTATGAATCATTTAAAATTTATAAGAAACCATATACTGAATTTAAAACTGTTTACAAAACTTGAAACGATGCTTGAACGATATACACTTCAAGAAAACAAAAGTCCACGAACGAGATATGAGGCAAAACTAGCATGAGTACATGTGGTCTAGCGTTTAAAACCATTTAATGAATTTCCAAATAGTACATGAACAAAATGCAAGACAAAGCTAGCATGATTACGAGAAAACATCATGATTCGTAAATCCACATTGAGCTCATCCTTTCTCCGTCATACATGATGACAAGAGCAAGCAAAGACAAAGCAAGACAGGCGAAACGAAACGAAAGCCCGAGCCACACAAGGTGGGCGGGAAAACCGGCCGCGGAACCGGAACAAAACAAAAATGTGTATAAATACACGACTTATCTGCAGATAGTCCTTATGTTTAAGGACCCCCTAACTAGTGGATCAGACTGAGAGGGCAGTCAAAGCTCAGTGGTATTCAACGGAATTCATAAATGCACAAAACTAATGGAGACTCGCCGTTTGAGGCCCGTGGTTGACACGTTATGCCCCGTGGTTAAGGGTGCCGCCCGGACCAAGATCTCATATTTGAATGCTCAAAACTAATGGAGACTCGCCGTTTGAGGCCCGTGGTTGACACGCTACGCCCCGTGGTTAAGGGTGCCGCCCGGACCAAGTTCTCACATTACTCTTATCGACCACACAGGGTGGACGGTGCACACAAGACAAAACAAGGTAGCATAAGCTATAAGCATGTCGAAGCACACTAAGTAGTCCCCTTTTTGGGTTCTTTGAAACAAAGCTGATACTTGTAATTCAAAACAAGTGCAAAGCAATACCGACAACAAAACTGATACTTGCAAGCCAAAACAAGTGCAAAACAACACCCGAATGAAACCAATGCTTGTAAGTCAAAACAAGTGCAAAACGAGATCCAAGACAAAACCAATGCTTGTAAGTCAAAACAAGTGCAAAACGAAATCCAAGACAAAAACCAATGCTTGTAAGTCAAACAAGTGCAAGACGAGATCCAAGACAAAAACAATGCTTGTAAGTCAAAACAAGTGCAAAACAATATTCTTCATGTCAAGACTAAGTTTCTGAAAACAGACTTTCAAGTTTATGCTAAGGCCCTTCATTCGATTCTTGTGAAATTGAAACCCAAAGGTTGGAATTAAAAGCGGATTGGTGCCCCTAAAGCTAAACAACATTTCATGTTTCAATTGCACAGCATCAAGCTAAAGACCCCTTAACATATTCTAGTTTTTCTCTCCCATCGAAGACCCTTCAAAATTCTCCTTCTGTACACTCGGCCACCACGCGGCTACCTGGCGGCTAGCCGCCGGTTGTGATCGGCTAGCCGACCGGCTGACCGACCCCTGACCGACTGTTCAGGAACAATACTACTTTCCATTTTTCTACGCAGGTCGGCCAGCCGCCTACTGACAGACCGCGGGCCGACCACACCCTGTGCAGAACTTGGTTGCTGTTATTCTGACCGACACAGGGGCGGCTAGCCGTGGGTCAACAGTCGGCTGGCCGACAGCTGACCGCCCATCTGCGGCAGCTTCAATTCAGTTCAAATTTTTCACACCATTTCACCCATATTACATCCTTCCATTCCTTTGTCAAATCCCTGCACATCCCTTGAGCCTCCATGCTCTCTAAGGGCCATTTCCATTAAATTTTTATCAACCAACCCATCTAATCATTTCACAAAATACTCCTCCATTCTTCCATCCATTTGCAAAACATTTAGGCAAGGTAAAAGCCACTTCAATTGAATGAAAACTATCAAGATAAACTACTAGCATATGCATTTCAAACTAAAACAAATTTTCAAACCATAACACATGTTTGAAACAATACATTGCTCAAATTAGAATGGAAAAAGAACCAAACCATGGAAGCTAAAACATTCAAACTTTGCATGCATAAGAAGAGCTAAGTTGATCACTTGCCTTTGTCTCTAGCACTCCAAGATTACTTAGAAATCTCACCAATTAAACACAAGCACACTTATGAAACAAAGACCCCCAAAACATACTCAAAAAGTGGCTCAAAATTAGGAATCTAAGAAAGAGTTAGAGTTAGAGCTTGCATGTTGAAATCAAGGCTCCCTAGGGGCTTCCCTACCTCATACAAAGAAATGAAAGGGAGGTCTTACCTGTAGCATCTCCAACCAGCAAGGAACAGCTCAAACAAGGGGCTGTCCAGCTGCTTCTCATACGAAAATGGGGTCTAGGGAGAGCTTGGAAGGTGGGGAACACAATGGCGAAATCATATTTTTAAAACGGTGACGAATCATGGTTGATTTGGTGGAGGGAGAAGCAAGGAAGGAGAGGAATAGGGCTCAGCTGGGAGTCCCTGCAACTCACTCTCGTTGGGGAAGAGAATGGAGAGAAGAGATGGAGGGTGGGGCTTATATAAAGTGATAATCATGGGGCCCACAACTTATAACTCTTCATAGACTTAGAACTGGGTTTTCTGTGCCTTGGATGAAATCGACGAAGAAGACTAAAATGATCCTTATAAAATCTAGTTTTCAAAAAGTATATTTTTGGCATGGTTCTGAAATTTCGAAATCTGGGCTCAGATTTAAATGTGAAAAGACTGTTTTGCCCCTCGGGCGGAAAAACTGATTTTCTGAGTTTCGAATGGGGTAGGTCTAAACACAAAAGTTGTTGGATCTGATTTGACCTATCAAAAGAAACCAAAATTGTAATTTTTCAAAATCAAGAACAATCCCCCACGCTGACACGTACAGCCCAAGGCATCCTCGGGCTGTCAGACCGGGTCCAACCGCTCTCAAAATTCTCCAAAGCTATGGAAAACCATTCTAAACCACAATCTAACTCAATTAGGCTCAAATCTTATTTAGAAAACTAAACCACGGCTAAAAACACACTAATCCCGAAAATTAGGGGTCGGGGTCTTACAATATAATGCACACATTTCCAAGAGATCAAATAAGAGAGAATGGGCTTAACAATATGCACATTTCAAAAATCATTATAAACCATAGAAGAAGCATAGATGAAAACCATTAAAAAAAATCCATACTTCTCATAAACAAACAAGAAATCATTCAAACCATCAATTCATCCACTTGCCTTGGTCTCCAAAGTAGCTAAACAAGCTTCTACCACCACTCCCAAGCTCAAAATCACCAAGCTACACAAAACCCCTAAATGAAAACCCATAAAAACCCTAAATGGTCAAACCAAAGAACAAGAAGAATAGAGTTCCCAATAATGGAGATGGAGACTCTCTAGAGCTAGGAGAATACAATTCTAGAAGATTGCAAAAAGAGTGCTTACTTGGAAGTTCCTCAAATGACAAGAGTTAGCTGAAGGGAAGCCTCAAAGCAGCTGGATTCCTCCTCCAATGGTATCAAAAGAAAGCTCTCATGGCGGGGAAGAAGATGTTGACACCCTCTTCCCCATTTGGCAAGAGTTTGAGGTGGATGGGGGATGAAGAAGCAAGAAGAAGGAGAAGAGAAACCCTAGAGTGCTTTGGCAACCCTTCCCAAACACTTGTAGCAAGAAAATAGGAAAGTGGAAAAAGGGGTCTCCTTATATAGAAAGTGGAGATGGGTCCAACTACTGACAATACTTGTCTGGCTAAAAACATGGTTTTCTGGGCCTCGAATGTGTTCGACAAAGAAGGGAGAAACGTTCATAGGAAAATCTAGTTTCCGAAAAGTATATATTTTAAGGGTTTTGAAGGCATCGAAAATTGTTTCCAGATTTTGTGTGGAAAGACTGCTTTGCCCTTGACACTAGAAAAGTCGGGTTTCGAGATCTCGAACAGAAATGGAGTAAACAAGAAAGTTGTAGGGATTAACGAAATAAATCAAACAGAGTTAAAATATGATTTTTTTGGAATCGCGGATAACCCCCATGCTCACGCCAAGTTACTAAGAGGAACTCCCAAAGGGTCCCACTAAACCAAGAAGGCTCTCAAAATTTCCCAAACCTATGTAGATGCTATTCTAATCCAAACTTAAGCAAAATCCACTAATCTCTCTAGCAGACGACTTAATTAGTACTAACAGTGGTCTCTCGGGGCGGGGTGTTACATCCTCCACCCCTTAGGGCATTTGGTCCTCCAAATGGAAAATAACAACTAACCTCTGGTAGTAGATGTGGATACTTCATCTGGACTTGATCCCGTGATTCCCACGTTGCTTCCTCGGGTCCATTATTTTCCCAAAGTACTTTCACCCAATGAATTGTTCGTGTCCACAGCTCTTGTTCCTTAGTTTACTTGTTCTATTTTGGACTAGTTTAGGTCGATTTTTTTTAGGTGCTGGTTAGGATTAATTAAGTTGTGTTAAAATCAGTTGTTTTTCATATGTTTAGGTTTTTAAAGTTTCCAAAAAAATTCTAGAACTTTCCCTCACAAAAGCAAGTCATAGATCGCGCAAATTCGGCTTTTTGGCCACCAAACTTGCCAAAATCTGAAAATTTCAGAACTTTCAATTGAAACTCAGTTGTTTTAGTTGTTTTTAAATTTAAAAGAACTCTTCAAAACTTGCTGGGATTGCAAGTTTATGGTCTCTCCCAGTTTCTTAAATTGCCAGTTGATTTTAGCATCCAATTGCCAAAATAAGTAATTGTCCTCATTTATGTTAAGTGCTTTAAAGTTAAGTTTTGCCAGATTTGTCGTCAAGCAAGAACTGTAATAAGAAATATATATATATATAATTAATCATATACAAATGATTAATAAAATAAAAAAGGAAAAATGAAAACTTAACATCAGAAGTAAATTAAGAAATGAATGTACACATGACAAATAAGTTGGCCAATAAAAAGTTAGAACATCAGGTTCTCAACTTTGAGAATCAGAACTGCCGGTTCTGTCAATGCTTCAGGCTTGATTTAGAACTTCAAGTTCATAACACATGAAGTTAGAACTGCAGGTTCTGTCAAATCTTTAGGTTTGAAGTAGAACTTCCTGGTTCTAACAAATGATCAGAACTTCTAATTATGTCAAATTTTTAATTTTTAATTTCATGGCTGTATAATTTATTTTGAATAAAAAAACTCCAGGTTTTGATTTATGGATATGAATTTACAAGTTCATATCAAAATTCCAACTTCTAGGATTGTTGGTCTATAGATAGGTGAACTTCGGATTTAGATTTAGAACTTCTGGTTCTATTTTGTGATCCATTAATAGTATTAATAATTTAAATTAAAAGAGAAAAAAATCGTGCAAGATGATGAACAGGAACCAAACATTATAATTGCAGTAAATAAGTATCATAGACTAATTTTATGCATTATAATAAATTTGGATTTAACTATGGTTTAGATACCACTTACTATGATTGCAGTCCAAAATTTTTTCTAACCGTTGAAATGCTGATCTGTTGCGTCTATCAAGTAATGCTTGTTGCCGCGAATCTCCAGAACCAAACTGTTCGTCAATCAAAGATCGGATGAATGAGTTATGGACAGACCCGATAACAAGATGGACATTTTTTTTCAACACACGCAAACCAAAGTCCTATTGGTTTCCCTATGAACCAAAACCAGAAAGAAAAAAGTCTTTTTCGTTGTTACTTCCATGCATGTAAACTAAGGCGCTATGTGAACCAAAAACAAATTTTTTGCTATTTGTTTCTTTGTGAACAGAAACTAGAGAAAATAATCTCTTACCTTGTTTCTTCCACGCATGCAAACCAAAAAGGTTTGCTACAGTATGCAAACCGAGGCAAAGGAACTTTGTGTTGCAAGGAAACCGAGGGGGACTTTGAGGCTGGGAAAAAAAACCGAGTCAACTTGGGTTTTTTTTTTCCTTCTTCTTTGTGCCAATAACGTGTTAGAAAAAAGAGAGAGAGACTAAAAGAGAAGATTAGAGAGAAAATTAGAGAGCGTTTCTATTATCTTATAACTGTGTACAAATACAAAGGGGAGATGCTTATTTTTAGGCAAAGTAACCTCTTAAGAGAGGAACCATAATTCTAACCTTAACTCATCTTAAGTGGGCATCCACCCAAGATCCATATCTTATAACAGAAGTATTTTTCTTCCCCCTATTGTCACTTTTGTTGTAGTTTTTGTTTTTAATGGAAGTCTCTTTCTAGAAAAATAGAAAAAAAAAATAGATTACCAGCATCAGACTAGAGATGGTCTCGCTATGACTCTCTCTCTCTCTCTCTCTCTCTCTCTCTCTCAAAAGCTCACTGTGGTACTCACATTAGATGCATCTCAATGTTACTTTCAACATTTGGTAGGCATGCATCTCAAAAAAAAAAATTTTTGAGTTTTTTTAAATACCATCCTAAAGTTTTTATGATTTGCAAATAGGCCCCCGTGATTTTATTATTTTTAAATAGGCCCCTACTCTTTCATTTTAATACCTTCTATGTCCCTGAAATTAGTAGCCTTCCAACCATCATAAGTCTTTAGAGTGAAATGATACCTTTGCCCAGCTCTCCATTATATATATATATATATATATATGTGCATAATTGCATAAGCTTGGGCTTATTTTTCTCTAAAGCTTGTAACATTAATAGTTACTATACTATATTTAGTGGGAGAGAATAATTCTTCATAAATCACATATTTATTAATACAAGTCTCATTTCATTAAACCCAAATCGATCATAATGACAATCAACACATGTACTTATAACTGGTTATAATTGATCTAATCCATCAACAATTCACTGTTGGATTGATGAAAGTTTTAAAATAATGTTTGGGCTTCATATGCATGATAGAATTATTGAGAGAGAGATTGTTAAGAATTGAGAAAAAGTAATATTATTTTGTAAAATGATATACTTATAATTGGTTATAATTGATCTAATCAACCCACGACCCACTGTTGGATCAATGAAAGCTTTGAGATAATGGTTAGACTTCATGTGCATGAGAGAGTTATTGAGAGAGACCATTGAGAATCGAGATAAAATAATATTATTTTTGTAAAAAATAATATGTTCATTTTTGTTTAATGAATGTAAGGGCAAACTTGTCATTTTTATAAAAAAAAAATTCAATACGAACTTCATGGTGGTTGGCATTCTCATTTGGACAATTGATTTTGGGGATATAAAAGGTATTAAAATGAAAATCCATGAGCCTATTTACAAATACTAAAACAACATGGGCCTATTTACAAATCCTACGAGCCTTACAGTGGTATATGCAAATGCTCTGTTTTTTTTTAGGAGCATCTCAATGTTACTTTCAACATTTGGTGGGTCTATCCACGTAGCAAAGCTTTAATAGGTGTAGATGTGATTTTGAACATCAAATGGGTTTCCCCGTATTACCAATATTAGGTAGATCTCTTTATGACTTCCAATATGACGTCACCACGAATATGATTCAGTTTTAAGGTATGGAATCACTTTATCCAAATGACTTATATGTTTTCTTCTTCTTGTAAATACTAGTGTGAAAGGCCCGTGTTGGATATATTCCAATATGAAAGCACCATGAGTATATATAAAAAAAATATTAAAATATTAAAATATTTGTAGAGGAAGAGGAAGCAAGATAGGGGAGAGAGTAGCGGAAAGATAAAAATCTGGATTGATAAGGTGGGCCCATAATGATATAGTGCTCTAACCCAAGCTATAATAATAAGAATAATAGTATAGTGCTAAGCACGGGCAGAGAAAAATGTACAACTTAGAGTATTATTTAAGATATTATTGGAAAGAGAAAATATATATTAAAAAATATAATTTTTATCATTCTTAGAGATTTAGTAAAAAGAGAGCACATGAATGTGAATTATTTAAAATTTATTGCAGATGTTTATGGTAAATCTTAATAAATCATAAAATGCATTTAATTAAACTTCTACAAGATTTTTCTACTCCAAATGCTTGGATGATCTCCTAAACCTTTACCACACGTACTCTTGCCTTACACACTATAAAACAAGCACAACAGAACCTTATATAGTCCTGCCAAATGACACTTTCAAAGAGACATGACTTTACATATTTCAAGATAACAATAAAGTTCGATAATGATCTTTAACATTCTTAGATGACCTCTAAAATCCCAATGATTTTGGATTCCTTACAAGATTATCTTGATTTTTTTATAAGAGTATTAAAAGTAATAATCCCAACATTTATCAGACGGAGCACATGTTCTTTAAGTTGATCATAATTGCATTCAAACTTCATGGCTCAAAAATAAAGAAGAAACTTAAAATCAACTACAAAACAAAGATTTATAACCATATTTAAAACATCGTTGAAATGCACGTGCACATGTGCATAGGTTAATGTTTTCCTGTAGGAATGACATATTCAATTTTATAGATATATAAAAACAATAGAAAAAATAATACATAATATGATTGAAGTCTTTTCTTTCTCCCGATTGTTTCTGCCCTTGGCATAAGTTAGAGTACCACCCAAATCCTTGCCATCCCATCTTTTGAAGTACGAGCTACCACCTTTATTAGGATCCTGACACAGTCTGCTATTACTAAAAAAAACTTCTAATTAGGAAAAAAAACCCAAAAAGTTGTAATTAAAACCATCAACTCATAGTATTTCAATAGCTCAATTGATTAGAGCACACATTTAGTAATCAAATCACAAAGAAATTATATAAAAAATAAGATATAATATAGTAAACTGGAGTTGATTGGACTGTCATCACATTCTACTATTCCCTATCACAATATAATCCTCTGATGCTCGTTTGGTTATTTACAGAATAAAATATTTACAGATTTAAATATTGCAAGAACAAGATAGTATAGAATAGAATAATGTAATATTATAATATTACAATATTTTTGCTGTTTGGCGATTTTTGAATAATTTTACAAATTTTAAATTGAGTTGTTTGGAAGGTGCTATGATTAAAGTAAATTATATTATTAGAATAATTATTTATTAAATATATTAATTTATATGTAATTTACCATATCTAGATAAAAAAGTAGTGTGGTAAAATAAAGTTCAACCACCATGTTTTTACCTTAAGTTACTTTTCTTTTATCACATAAAACCATGGTAAAGTATAGTAAAATCAAGTTAATACAAAAAACAACTACTTTATAACTCTCTCTCCCACTTTGTTTTACCACATACTTCATCTTACCTTACTTTACCTCACTTTTACTGTGATATGACATCAATCTTTATTTTACTTTACCATACCTGTAAATAAGTCACTTTTTATTTACCATATAAAACTATGATAAAATGTGATAAAGTAAAGTCAAATAAAATGAAACTACTTTACCATTCCTTCCCACTTTACTTTACCATAAAATTTTATCCCACCTTTACTTTTCTCCAACTTTACAGTGCCGTGACATTTACTTTTAGTTTACTTTACCATATATGTAAACAAACACATCATGATGGATTTAGTGAACTAAAGTCTTTACTTTATTCTACTACTTTCTAATTGTCATTTTGAAAGATTCTTATCTTGTAGAATGTTTTCTACAGGGGGGGAGCTGTAGGAGAAAATATTGAGCTTTTTGAAAGAAATGAGTATTTTCTTTAAATTTTTCTTTGGTTACCAAACGCACAAGATTCCCTTCTTTAGAAAATAAAAGATTATATTCTATAAAATATTATTTTCATGTGTTTTCTTGTGCATCCAAACAGGCCCAAAACAATTGATTTTACTTTGTCCACCACCTCCAAATTACTTATAGGACTTTGAGAAACCTATCAATAGTCTTGATTAGAATTTATTGCTGGTCTTGAATTGCACTATGTAATGTCCCATAAATGTGACTTCTTTTTTAGGTGGCCCGCTTATCATAGGACGTTTGATGGATGCAAATCTCAACCTTTCTGAATGAGTTAGATTATTAAATCATGTCTATTGAATACGAATAACTATGGGAGCATATTTTGATTGAGCTTTATATTATTTGAAAAATTCCGAATGGATGTGATGAGATGGGCATGCCACATGTAATAAAAAAACACTATAAGGGAGCATCACGTGTTGCTCTCCTGTAAGGAGGGTTACTATCATTATATATATATATATATATTAGCGCTTTGGGGCCCGCGTCTAACGCGAGCCTTGAAAAAAAATTCATCAAAGGAAAAATCTATTTAAATCTAAAAGTAAATATCAAGTAAACAAATAAACTTCATTTAAAACAATTACATATAAATCTCAAAAGTAGTCAGCAGCTTTTGGAGAACCCATATACCTTTATGCCTTCTCATCCATAGGACATGGATATTGCATGGAGAGAGAGAGAGAGAGAGAGAGAGAGAGAGAGAGATCACTATACCATGAAAGGATTTCACATTAGGATTGCTGAATATGGATTAGAAGATGGAAAGCAATGCAAATAATAAGGGGAACTTTAAGAAAAAGTATAAAATCTATACAGTTCATTTTCAAAAAAGGACAATCTATAGCAAAATGGTAAAATCTCAAGACAAATAAAACAAAATATAACAAAAGAAAACAAATGAAAAATGAAAAATTATAAACAAATAAAAAAGGAAAGAAATAAACTTCTCCAAATGACCCATTTAATAGATAAATTCAATTCATTTAAATCTAATTGATCTAATTAATTAACAATATATAAACTCTAATCTATGAATATATCATATAACTAATAAAATAAATGATTTGTCTATAAGAGAGATAAATAATACTACAAAATGCAGTAACTAAATGTAAAGGAAAAATATAAAATACCAAGTAATAAAATGTAATAAAAGAAAGCTTACCTTGTAAAAACCTAAAGAGAAGTAATAGCTTTTCTAAATTCTATGCCTTTGAATTTATTTGTAATTGGGTCATCTTGATCTGCAGGGATGATTAAATGCTATGTTTGAGCTGTTGAATTGATACCAATGAAAACAAAGTATAAAAATTCAAGTGATATAATTGAACGACCCTGACCTAAAAAAAATAAATTATATGTCATAAAACTACCTTCAGTGAAGCTCCTACTTTGAGACACGATCAAATCCAATGAGTTGGACTAATGACTAATTTCTAAAAATGGGCCAAAAAAAAAAAAGAAAAATGATACAGCAAAAAATAATAATAATAATAAAAATAAAATAAAATAAAATAAAATAACTTTGATAAAAATGAAAATGAAAGCCACATAGTATCTTCTTGCGGCACTTGCTAAATAAAGGGCGCATCAATTATCAAATAGAAAGTGCACATGCTATATAAGGATTAAAAACATTGGCCCATTTAATCATCTGACACCTCAGTGTTAAAACTCATGCTGATTGAGTTGAGTGACTCAAGTGAGTTTGGCTGAAATCACTGTCAGACTAATTATACCATTTGTGTGGCCCCAGAGTCAAATTAAGCTGGGCAGGTCTAGACAGGGTTAGAGAAAATGAGTTTTAGACTAACATTTCCTATCTCTCAGTGGGAGGACCCATTTAATTTTTCCCATCTCTCAGTGGCCGGACTCATTTATGTGGCTTGGAACGTACTAGCCATTTGTGTGGAAAAGTTTATGAACCATTTGTGTGGCCCATTGGATGCATGTCGATCACAATGTAAGGTGTTGGTGTGAAATAGAGGTGGGTCTTTATCTAGCACGATCTGATCCTAACCATCCATTTGTAAAATAGAGGTGTGAAAATCCTCAATGGCATAGAAAAAAGAAACTGAGGCATTTCTTTTTCAAGGACAAAAAGGGGACTCAATCTCTTGTAGATCAAGATGATCATTAAATAAAAAAAATTCAAAAACCCATGAAGGTATTAAAGATTTTTTTTTTTTTTTTTGGAAGAAAACATATAGGCCGTGTAGATGAATTAAGTCCAAATGATGGAGCAGCAAGATATAGATTGATGGGCTCAGCTTGTGGGTTGCATAGATGAAGGGTTGGTTTCAATGGGTGGATCAATAGGTGGGTTGGATGTCGAAGGGTTAATGGGATGAGTGAAGGTGGGTGGGCAAAGGCTTGAGTGGGTATATATGGGTTGGTCAATCGGTGGGTTGGATGTTGAAGGGTTAATGGGATGAGTGAAGGTGGATGGGCAAAGGCTTGAGTGGGTATAAATGAGTGGCTGGGCTAAGACAATACTTAGGTTCAGTTGGTAGCCAAAGAGCCTTTATTCTTTTTATTTTTTCTTTTTTTGCTAGTTTAATAATACGTGGGGCACATTGAATGTAACTAAAGAGAAGTTATTATTGTATGCCATGTTTTAGGGAATGAATAAGTATTTTATTTCAAGAATATCTTAGATTTGCATTGGAATATTTTAGGCATTGGAGTATTGGAGACTTTGAATTATTTTGGTGAGATTAGATTAGAAGGGTAATTCCGGAATGTAGCATTGCAAAAAGTTTGATGATGCGCCACGTGTCGCTCCCTCATGAAAAGGGTTGTCGTCTTTTATATATAATTAGCAGTACATAAAATCAAGGGCCCACATCAAAAGATAATCAACACTCGAGATTGGGCTACACGTTAGATGATAAGCAATACCTGACATTGAGAGGACTTGATTGATCATAGTGTCTCTGTTATGTAGGATTTGTATATTCATATTCCTGTAATATAGGATCTGTAGACTCGATTGGGTTGATATCCCTGCTCTTGTAAAAATCTAGGGACAATTACAGTACAACTGGCGTTAAACTTGACAATCGCCATAGAACTGTCAGAAAATGTGTAATTACTGCAGAACTGTTTGTTTGTAGGATATCACACTATCTGAAGTGGGAAAACTTGCGGAGCTACAGTGCCATGGATGGTAATGCTCCCCTCAATGCTTTGTTTAATTTTTGTTAAACTATGTGACCATTATGGATGCCACAGTGGCTAAGAATGGTCTCCCCAGAATCGGATGGTAATGCCCCTTTGGCACCTTTGCTTACCGACGGATGCCCTTTGGGCTGTGTAATGCTCCTGCAACCTTTCAAAGGTGCATGCTGAGTATTTTTAGTGATATGGTGGAACGTTTTCTCGAAGTCTTCATGGACGATTTCTCCGTTTTTGGAGATTCTTTCCAACATTGTTTGAGCAACTTAACTAAGGTCCTCTCTAAGTGTGAAGAAAAGAACTTAGTACTAAAATTGGGAAAAATGTCATTTCATGGTACAACAAGGGATTGTCCTTGGTCACATCGTATCATCTAAAGGATTGGAAGTGAACAAAGCCAAAATAGATCTAATTTCTAATTTGCCCACCCCAAAAACCGTAAGAGATGTAAGATCTTTCTTAGGGCATGCCGGATTCTACAAAAGGTTCATAAAAGATTTTAGTGTCATTTCTAGACCATTATGCAACCTTCTGATAAAGGAAGCAGAATTTGAGTGGACAGAGGCATGTCAAGCGGCTTTTACCAAGCTTAAGGACATGTTGACGATTGCTCCAATTATGCAACCTCCAGATTGGAGCCTGCCCTTTGAAATCATGTGCGATGCTAGCGATTATGCAGTTGGGGCAGTTCTTGGGCAACGTAGAGACAAAAAGCCATATGTGATTTACTATGCTAGCAGGACTTTAAACAGTGCACAGATTAATTATTCTACAATAGAGAAAGAACTATTGGCTGTGGTCTATGCACTAGATAAATTCCGTTCCTACTTAATTGGATCCAAAATTGTGATCTTCACTGACCATTCTGCGCTGAAGTACCTTCTTTCTAAAAAAGATGTCAAGCCTAGACTGATCAGATGGATCCTTCTACTCCAAGAGTTCAACATTGAAATCAAGGATAAGAAAGGAGTAGAAAATGTGGTGGCTGATCACTTTTCTAGGCTTGTCCTTTCCAACGCTTTAGAACCCTTGCCAATCCAGGACACTTTCCCTGATGAGCACTTGTTTGCCACATTTTCTCATTCTCCATGGTATGCTGACATTGCTAATTATCTAGCTTCGGGTGAAATTCCAAAAGAATGGACCCAACAAGATAAAAACAAGTTTTTCACTGAGATGAAACAGTTTTTCTGGGATGAACCATACCTTTTCAAATACTGCTCAGATCAAATCATTAGGAGATGCATTCCAGACCATGAAATGAACAGTGTTATATCATTTTGCCATTCTCACGCTTGTGGTGGCCATTTTTTTGCTAAAAAGACCGCTCACAGAATTTTGCAATATGGATTTTACTGGCCCACTATATTTAAAGATGCACTTGATTTCTGTAAAGCATGTGAGCGGTGCCAAAAATTAGGTTCAATTTCCAAAAGGAATATGATGCCTTTAAACCCAATTTTGGTCGTCGAGTTATTCGATGTATGGGATATAGACTTTATGGGACCTTTTCCCCCGAGCTTTGGTTTTCATTATATCCTCGTTGCAGTTGATTATGTGTCCAAATGGATTGAAGCAGTCCCATGTAGGAACAATGATGCTAAAATGGTAAAAAAGTTTATCTTGGACAATATCTTTTCCCGTTTTGGAACTCCACGTGCCATCATTAGTGATGGGGGCACTCACTTTTGTAACCGCATTATTGAGAGTTTGTTTCAAAATTACAGTGTTACACATAAAGTGGCTACCCCCTATCACCCTCAAACAAGTGGGCAGGTAGAGGTGTCAAATAGGGAAATTAAAAGAATTTTGGAGACCACAGTAAAACCGAATCGTAAGGATTGGTCCATGCGGTTAAATGATGCTTTGTGGGCCTATCGCACTGCGTATAAGACCCCAATTGGGATGTCTCCATACCGGCTTATATATGGGAAAGCTTGCCACCTTCCAGTGGAGCTGAAACATAAAGCTTATTGGGCCATAAAACAACTAAACATTGACTTAGACAAGGCTGGGGAGAAAAGAGCCCTTGATTTAAATGAATTAGAAAAATTGAGAAACGAGGCTTATATGAACTCAAGAATTTACAAAGATAGGACTAAGGCTTTTCATGATAAGCGGATATTAAGGAAGTCATTCCATCCGTCTCAAAAAGTCCTCTTGTACAATTCTCGACTTCATCTTTTCCCTGGAAAGTTAAGATCTCGCTGGACAGGCCCCTACATTGTTCAAGAAGTATTTCCATATGGGGTAGTGAACCTCATTGATCCATCGAATGGTACTTCTTTTAAAGTTAATGGCCAACGTTTAAAACCATTCTTGGAGATTATTCCTCCAGAGGAAAATGAAATTCCTCTGATCGATCCTGTCTATCAGGATTGACGGGCATTGGATCTGATAGTGGCCCACACCTTTGTACGTTATGAATATATTTCTTTCTATTCTTTGTCTCACATTGGACAGGGTTCTACGCAAAAGCTTCATTACTCCAGGTGCTTTCTACCCTTTTTCCTCCTTTTACATTTTCACCTAATGTTACATTTCATTTCGCATTTCATGTATGACATCGGGGACATTGTCTAGTTTAGGTTGGTGGGTGGGAACAAGCATACTTGTCCAAAAAAAAAAGAAAAAAAGGAGGGCGGGGGGGGGGGGGGGGGGGTTTCAAAAGAACTTGACGATTCGACGATGCTTAGAAATCTGGAATTTTAGAATTTTTTTGGAAGGAAGTAAAATGAAGGTTCGTTATTTTCTAAAAAATAAAAAGAATACCGAACTTATTTTTTTACAGTACCAGGTGTACATCATTTCAAAAGTTTTGGATAAAAAGATTTAAGTGTCATTTTCAAAGTTCTTTCAAGAGAGAAAAAGAGACGACTTTCTGAAATTTGGCCATATGAGTTCTCCTAGTTCATCGGCATGGTTAGGCCAACCAAAACCAGTGAATTAATTCGGGTGAATTGAAAAAGGCTGCCTATTGTTGGGGACCATTTAAAAAAAAAAAAATTTCCTAGGGATGCACAAATAAGTGTTAAAGAAAAAGTGTTTAGTTATAACTTTTGAAAAGAATAAAAAGTTATATGACTAGTTTGGGTTCGTAGCCTTTTTAACCCGAGCCAGTAAGCCCGTAGGGGTATTTATATACCTAGTGCCCTAAAGACATCTGTTTTGGGAGTCATTGGCCTAATGCTCGTTATATGCGTTAGTTAGAAAGCTTAAGGGACCTAGGCATTGCACAGTCACATGTATGTGTTCAGAAAAAAAAAAAAACAAAGAAAAAAAAAAGATGCATCTCGCGGCCTTTGAAAAAAACAACAGTGCGAAAGCCATCATAGTAGCCTTAAGAGGAGACTTGTATTTTTGCCCTAATCTAGGAAAGTTGGAAATTCCGAGGGATAATTCTGTTTTCATGGCATTATCGTAGAACATTTAAAATTTTTGTTTTGATGTATACACTTGCACAAGGCACTCAGAGTGTTGGTATAATTTTAAAAAAGAAAAAAAAAAGAAAAAGACAAAAACGTGAACCAGATTTTGAAAAGTCTGAAATATTGATTATTTGAGGATTGGAGGCATCCGATTTGATTCAATCGTCTTTTGAAAAACCTTCCATTGAATTTCTTTCACTTTTAGGTAAATAAATTTTGTGGGCATATTCACTGCAAACCCTCACGAGGCACAACTCGTCTACTAAGGGTAACATAGGGGTTTAAGGGCTTGTTGCATATGCTAAATGCAGATGAGAGTGCCAGCGAAAGTGGCATTTTTCTTTTTGTCTTTGCATTTAGTTTAGATTAGATTAGGCTAGAAGACCTACCATAGTTTGCATATTTTGCTCGGGACTAGCAAAAAACTGGTTGGGGGGTGTGATAAGTCCTTAAAAATGTAAATTTCCTCATCATTTTAGAGTAATTAATGACTTAATCATCAAATCATGGACCATTTTAGTAAAAAATTATGATTTTATGTTTTTGAGCATCAAAGTCTGAATTTGAGTCAAAACTCATCCAAAAATTGCATTTTCACATAAAATCATGAATTTCTCCATTTTTGGCATTAAAAGTCACAAATTTCTCGTAACTTTTTATTCACACATGAAATGATGAATTTTCTTTGCACCTTTAATTTAATTAAAGAAAACTTGACAACATGGTGAAGTATTATGCATCTATTCAGTGTGAATTGGGGCCCGCATCTTGTAATACTCTTTTCCTACATAAATAAATAATTCTTTGATCATTGATTATATTATTTGTATTTTTATAGGAAAAATCAATTTCTTGGGACCCGCGGAAGAGATGAATCAATTGAAGAATTAAAGAAGGAAAACCAAGCTATTGAAGCTCTGCATGGGGTCCACACTATCCTTGTTTGAAGATTCAAATCAAGCCAATCAAAGAAGAAAAAAATTTGCAAAAATCCCTCCAAGGTAGGGACGTCCAAGCATGGGATAGTTCAAGATTGCATTCTTCCAAGTATGGCCCACTCCTATGTCATGTTTGGGATGAAATTAAATTCAGATTTGAAGAGAGAAAGTGGGCCATGCTAAGAGTATTTTTTTCAAGCCATGAAAAATTCCAAAAAAACAATTCAAGATTCTTGCTAGCCAAGCAATCCAAGTTGGAAGATAAATCCAAAGAGTCACAGCATCAAGGGTTTCCATTATTTGAAAAGTCACAAAGCAAGCATTATCCAATACCGAGATGAAGTGGACGTCCAAGTGTCCAACACATAACCTTCTCAAGCATCACACGTTCAAGAATTTCAGAAATTATAGGAGATTTGTGGAGATTCAAACTTTCAAAACAAAAGCTAAGTATGGGAAGTTACAATTAAAGAGGTCATTAAAGAAAGAAGGACAAGAAAGAAGGGAATGTGCAATTAATTACATGAATCCAGCCATGTTGAAATCCAAGTCACACGTCCAAAAGAGGTGGGTCTTTAATTGTTTCAAGATTAGAACACTTTCAGAAGTTATTTTTGGCATTTATTTTTCTTCAAAGTGGATCCAAGTAAAGGAGTTGCAAGGGATAAGGAGAATGCAAGGATTTATGCACCAATGAATTCAAAAGAGAATTCAAATCTGAAATACCCACAAGAGTCTCCTAAACCTGCCAAAATCCCATCCAAAATTGGAGATTAAGCAAAGAGCCTTATGAAACTATGCTACTTTGGACTACAAGTGAGGAAAAAAGAATATAAAAAAGGGCCATAAACGGCTGGACGTGACATACCATCTCCCCCATTCCCCTTGGACGACCAGCAACAATACTTTCCCATTTTTTTTTATCACTTTTTTCTCCATCTCTCCCCTACCATCCTCACTCACCCAAGGCTCTCTAAGGCTACCACCACTTGGGCTCCTACGCCGTCGCGCCACCGCCGTTGCTATCGTCACTCCACCATCGGATCATCCTTGAAATCATCTTTCCTTGCTTGGATTTCAGATCGCGAAACGAGAGCCGGTTGGATTGCTGTTCAAGACCGCGAGTCCCTCTCCTCCGTTTAGTGTTTCTTGTGTTTATGGTAAGGTTGGATGCACTTTATTTTTATTAAAAGAATTATGTAATGGTTATTTGCTTGTAATGAGTCTTTCATTAATAAATCAAGTTTATGGGGTCTTCGTCTTCACCAATGAGTCAACATCGAATTTTTGTGCGTAGTGACAGTGCGCACTTGGTGCGGTGGTCTTGATTTTTCTTGATAGCATTAAGCAAAGTAATTATTGTAAAGGTTTAGAATTAAAATATAATTTCTTTATTCTCTGATTTTATTTTATTTTATTTTATTTTTTATTTTATGCACCTTAACAATTATTGCAATTGGTTGGGCTAATAAATCTTATGGTGATGCAGTGGTTAGATTAGGTTTCTAGATTAGGATTTTAATTTTCTTTGGTTGTAATTAATATTTCAGATTTGTAATTAATTCTTAATTCAATTAGAAAATTTGATTTGTATAGTTTTTTTTAAGCTAGAACTAGTTTCTTTTATTAGGACAGGTTTTGCGATAAATAAACTCTCCGTGGATCGATCCGGTTTCACTGGTTATTACTACAATCGCGGCCTTGCACTTGGGGCTACGATCACTGTACGATAATTGTCCCAAAAATCTATTATAAGTAATACAATCATTCTCTCCAAAAAGGCAAAAAGTGCAAAGAGAGAAATCTTTACAAGTTTGCCAGTAAACCCCTAATTGAGAATTTCTATGTGCAAAGCTCTATTTGGGAATTCTCTATTCTTCTAGAATTCTTAAACATAAATAACACTAGTACAATGACCTATGCTTAGCATGCCAACCAATAAGTTTTGTACAAAATAGATACAAAAAATATAAATAAAGGTTATTTTAAATTAAATTTTCATAAATTAAAAGGGGAGATGCCCCTATGAGAGATAAGGTGGGGCCCTCACATCCATATCCAACGCCAATAACTTAAATGTGAGGGCCCCACCCCTATCTCTCATATAAAGTGAGAGATATCTCTCATATAAACATCTCCCAATTAAAAGACTAAAAATTATATGATTAAATTATATTAAATGACAACTACAAAATAAGGACAATTAATCATTTCTCTTTTCCTCAAGGTTTACTTGAGGGTACACAATAGTGTATAATAGATTTTATTACCAAGGCTCTATGAAAAAAAGTAAAAATTAATAAAGGAATCCATTAAAAAATGAATCTAGACTGCTCGGCTTTAATATATTATAATAGCCCATTTCTCTTCGTTTCTCCTCCGTATTCTTTTTTTTTTTTTTTTATCTTCAAACTACTTTGTGCAATAAGAGGATTAGACACTTTGTGATTTTCTATTTTTATGAGAGGAAAATTCTGCATTCTTACCCTTCACATAAGAATTTGAAATCCTTTTAATTGGGCTAGATGGAAAATCATAATAATTTCCTTTCTTGGATTCAGCATGAACACACCTTTAAACTTCATGGAATCTTCTTCGTCAAGTTGTCTCTTGCCTTTTCTTATTTACGGTATAAGAAGGATCTCAGTCCTTCAAACTAAATTACTAACTTTATCAAATTAGGGCATTCCAAATAATAATAAAATAAAATAAAAAGAAACCTTAGAAATCAACTGAATAGGATGACGTTAGCCCTTGAAACCAAGTCAACTTCAAATTAGGGTTTTACAATCCGAATCATCTTCATGAGGTTCACACTAACTCCAACATGCGATCAATCCGCCTACATTGTTACTAGATATCTACACCCTCCGTCCCCCTTTGGTTAAGTGACCCTTTGCACGAGGTTCATTAAAACATCTTAAAAATCATTTTGTAAAAGGGAAAATTTCAAGAAAAACTATAAAAATTCTGGCTTATTTAAAAAAAAATCAAGATTTGAATATTATAAAAATGCTTTTCCACAATTATTTCAATCAATTCCTCTAAAAAAAATTTTTTTTTTTTGAAAAATGTAAAAAATACCGTCCTTATGAATCTTTTAAACCTCTTGCCTAAAAAAAAAAGAAAAAACACTATCCAGTTTGATTATGATGACTGCAACTATTAGACTTTGATCTCAACAATCCCTTCCTCAACGGCACACCCACCGCGACACCTACTGCGAACTCACAAAACGCGTGTCCCATGACTCGAACACCCTACCTACCATGCTCTGATACTATTTGTAGGATTTTACACCCCATTGAGGTACTACTTATCCCAAAACTAATTGGTGATAGGAAACGGCACAACTATAGTTTTATAGTGAGGGCGAGGGCTCGACCACAATGATGACTGCTCAGGAGCGAGGGTAGACGTTGACCTCAACAGACTCGATTGAAATAATTGTGGAAAACTTTTATACATTTTTGAAATATTCAAATCTTTATGTACTTTTTTCGAAATTGAGTCAAAAGTTATATATATATATATTTATTTAAACTTCCCTTTCAACTTTGCCTTTACATTTGCCCTAAGACCTAACTTTTACTCCACCAGTAAAAACTTAAATATCTTTCACAATCCTGTTTGTGGTATATTCTAAAATTGTGTGATATTGCACATATCGCACTATGTAATATAATTGGACCGATATCGCATAACAGGACCGTCTGATATCACACATATTGCACAATACAATATCTTAGTGCGTGAGATACCGCTTGTTTGAAAATTAGGACGGTTCGGTGGCAAATGTCATGAATTTATAGGGGTGGCCAAAAAGTCAAAATCCATGTCGAGATCAATGAAAGGCGACAAGAAGTGAAGAAGCCATGTGAACCCCCTGTGGACCGACTAGACGGCCTTAAACCAATGTTCTATAAAGAGAGAGCAGCTAATACTGAGTACGAGTACAAGCAAAAAAAGAGATGGCTTCTAAACCTGGTGTCCTCACCGAATGGCCATGGAGGAAGCTTGGAAGTTTCAAGGTATTTCTATTCCCACTTTGCACTGCTCTTTTCGAGCTCTATTCCAATGTTGTGTTACGTTTTGTATTGTGTTAGTCTCTTTAATCTGCAGATTTTCTCTTCATTTTTCTCCTGGGCATCTCCTTTTAGCTGAAAATCTTAAGTAAACTATGTCTCGTTGTTATTTTATAATATTCTAACTTGTTTGCTTATCCGTTTGCATTTCATGTGGCATTCCTTTGAAGTATGCGATTTTGGCACCCTGGGTGGTACACAGCTTGTTTACCTTGACAAAAGAAGGAGAGAAGGATTTGTTTTACGTGCTCATCTTTCCTGTTCTTCTATGGAGATGTCTTCATAACCAAATATGGATTAGTTTTGCTCGTTTCCAAACTGCTAGAAGCAAGCACTTGATAGTCCGTAAAAGCATCGAGTTTGAACAGGTGGATCGAGAAATGAACTGGTTAGTCTCTCTCTCTCTCTCTCTCCACCCCGGCTATTAGGCATTAGGGCATGATCTGCGTGGTCGGTGGAATGTTCTCCTGCGAGCACAATGGATACTTCTCATGTCCACCTTGTGGGGTACTTTGATGCCAACCTATCAGTGGGGTAGGATACATGGAAAGGCATCCCCATGGATAAGGGCTGTTAAAAAAAACAGCCCCATTAGATCTCAATTCAATGGTGGATAAAGGTTTGATGACCAGATCACAGGGGGATGATGGTGTGAAAGAGGCTGTGCTGAACAGAGGCGGGCCCATGTCAACCCCACATAACTGAACTACATGTACTGGTGCTCGTAGGATAACATTTCTCTCTCCATGCACCCCAGATTGTAGTCTTTGGAGCCACTGATCTGCGTGGCCAACTAGCATTATGGACTACCATGTAATGTAACAGGACACTCACTTTGGAACCATTGAACTGTTTGGCCTACTAGTTTTAATGGGCTATTATGTAGTGTAACAGAAAGACTCTCTCTTTCACTTTAATGGTTTGGGAAATGTATTTTGCAGGGATGACCAGATCATCTTAAATGGTATTATCTTTTACATGGTTAACATGCTCATGGATGCCACCAAAAACCTTCCAGTTTGGACGACTGACGGTGCAGTTCTGATGGCTTTATTTCACATGGGTCCAGTGGAGTTTCTCTATTACTGGTTACATAGAGGGTTGCACCACCACTTTCTATACTCGCGCTACCATTCTCATCACCATTCCTCTATTGCTACAGAGCCCATAACGTGTAAGACTGCTCTTTTATTTCATTTCCTTGCTCATCACTTCTTTTATTTATTCCTCTGAAAGGTTCTTAAAGTGCATGCTCTTTATAGGAGTGCATTTCAGTTTCCCGTGACCCTGAGTTTGTTGGGTGGGGCACATGATTACATCATTCAGACATACTGCACGGCTGTTAGCTTGCACAGTTTATCTGGTGGGTCCTATGAGAGTGATGGCCACGTTGCTCATATTATATGCTTATATATATATATATATATGAGGCGGTCCTTTAAGGAACATCCTTACGGTTTACTGTGCGGACCTCCTAATGGGACTCACCATAAGACCTCGCTGGTTATGGGACAAGGGGGGCTGAAAGATCCAAGTTGGGCTAACTTATATATCAAATTTGAAGTCAATCTAATACCTTTAATCCCTTCGTCAATGGTCCACAAGTTTAATAGCTTTATATCAAAGAAGAAAAATTGACTCTCAATCCAACGGTTTAGTTCATACAAATCCATGCAAATTCATAGGATTCAGTGCCTATAAAGGGGTTACGAATGAGTCCCCACTGCCTCCCATAGATATATATAGATATATATATATATATATATTCCAAAATTTCACTTTAATGGGATAGATAATTTACACTCTTAGATCATGTGCGAAGTATATAGTTTTGATCAATCGTCATGGGTTCTTCTGAAGGGAAATTTGGACTGGTTCCAAGATGGCCGGGTCTATATGCTTTGAGTGGGTTTGATCAAACAGTGTTGGCCCCACACAAAGCTGGATGATATCTTTTTTCTCGAGTATCTAAACGTGAGAACTGTGAAGTATTGTCAAAGTTTAGAGGAAGGTCATCCTAGACGGGCATCAAGAATTATTTGACCTCACAACCCGGATGGTTCAAAATCAATTCCACATTGCATTAGCTCGGGACGAAGACTCGTTTTACTTATCCTTCAAGCATAGCTTGGTGGTAGGACATCCACTGCCACAAGGAGTGCCGCTGATTGAAGTTTGGGTCCCAGAGTGTCTTCCATATGATCCCTTAGTGGGATGTGTGGCCTCTACCATGGGGCATGCCTTAATTGATAATCCGAACCGTTTAAAATAAAGTTCATTCGCACTAGTATCTATCCTTATATTTTACTTCAATACAATTCGGTTCCACTATAAGATTGAGCACAAAACTGATAACATGAATACTATATTTTATCCCTTAATCAAATCTCAGTCATTCTCAGTCTTATGGTAAGACCGACTTCTATTGAATAAAACTTTTGCAAATTTCAGTAGAGATGGAAATCATTTTGAACTGTTGGGGCTAATGAATTCCTATGCATTCCATGAGCTCCTATTGTGAGCACCATCTTGTGGGGCCACTTGTGCCCATGCGTATCATGTGGAGGTAGGCGATCGAAATATCTAATGAAATTAACTTAGGGGGTATACAAAATATCAACTCATCGGATCATTCTATCACTTTGAGTAGTGGTATTCAAGTGTAATGGTTTTAGAAAGCACCATTTTATTTGATTTCAATCAAGCAAGGGGTGACAGTCGTATGAGTGCCAAATTTTTGCTTGTGCTAGTTCACGGTGGGGTAGCAACTATGTAGGGGTTTGATTGATCACATGGTGTCTCATTTGCAAAAAAAAAAGAAAAAAAGAAAAGGAGTCAACTAATACGGTGGTCCATTAGGGTTGAATCTGAAACATGAGGCTAAACTCTAGATCCAATAACTAAAGTGATCCTATGCTAATGAAAATGCACATAAGAAATCATGCCTCAAGCACATATACAAATAAGAGCATACGTTACGTCTCATCCAATTAGAATAATAAATAAAAACTAAAACTCAAATTAAGTAATTAATTAAAAAATACATGAATTGAGTGAACGATTAAAAAAAAAAAAACCACATAGGCGGGATAATTCAATCTAACCATTTATTTTTCATATATTTATCCAATGGTCATGATCGTTGGGCGAACAAGAAGTTTAATGGATACGTAATCAACGTTGTGTCGTTTTTAAATGGATAGTGGAAAGAGGGTTGGAAAGTCTAATTTATCTCCTCCCATGAGATTTGGAAAGTACGGAAAAATATTCAAATGCAAAGAGAAATAATATTGTTTTGTGTTTTTGGTTACTCTTGCTAGAAGATACTAATTAAGCTAATGGTAGCCAAGTAACGAAGAAAGAACAAAGAAAATTTTCGGGTGGGGATTTCATGATCAAATTTTCATATCAATACCCTCAAAGACAAAACTCATATAAAAATATGAACATGAGATGTATAAAAAATCGCCTATTACATTTCTAGAGACATACATGAATGGGTTGTCTTTATATAATAATCTTAAATAAAATAAGCAGATATACCATTACCATCATATAGGTTTGTGCATGCTTGAGCTTGAAAGACAAATAGAAGCAGCAATAGAGAACGTCATTTTACAAGGATAGTTACTTATTGTATAAAAAGATTGTCTCACTCCATTGTGCCCAAGACGGTTGTTGCTAATCAAGCGTATATAGCTCAAGTGGAAAAAAAAAGAGATATAAACTAAATATATTGAAAGAAAAAACATAAATATATTGAAGCTTTTTTAATTAAAAAATATATAAACTAAAAGGATAGGAATCCAAACACGTCATTCATCTACATCAAGTGACCAAACAAGAAAAAGAAAAGGAAAACTTTCAAAAAAGTTTAAAACTTTTGGCTCATTTTCAAAAAAGTATATGAAGATTAGAATATTTTATAAAAGTATAAAAGTTTTCTGCAATTCTTTCACGAAATCTTTATTTCTAGAACCCGCTACAAATAAGCTAGTAACTGATAACACGCGAATTTAACAAAGAAAAAAAAAGGGAAAAAGAATCTCCAAATGTGCGAAAAACATATTTCACGGAAAACCAAGATTTCCTGAAAAATGAAGAATTGGGAAAAATGGCTTCCTCACGTCAAAAGATCATCAAAAGTATGTATACGGTCCCGAAATGAAGAAAACAACGCAAGTTGCATCAAAAATGAAAGATCAAAAGACCGGGAGAGGCAAAAAAATACTGCAGTCGAATGCGGGTACAACGCTCAAAGTCAAGATTTTCCAAGATTCACAAAGATGGTCAAAGATGCCAAGTTGGGCTGAATGGCAACATTTTGGTAGTCACAATTCCTTCCATACAACTTGGGTTGGCATAATCTTAGGATCTACGAACATCTAGTCAGAAAAAGCTTTCCATCCATATATCCTGGGCAAAATTATGATTCACAGTTCGAATGTTATAAGATCTCGCGGAAATACAAAAGAAGGAAAAATGAGACCTAGCTCGCCAAAGGTGATACCCATCCTCACCCAAATCAGTTACTTGGGTGAAAGAAGCACACCTCCACGGCTTAGATTGCACAAGAATTTGGCATGGGGCCCACCATTCTTTCCTAAAATAGATAAAATGATGACTTTTCCAAGGCGATAAATCATTTAGTATAGCTTTAATCCGGACAACCTTGGACCCTACGGATATCTACTTGAAAAGAGCTTTCCAAGATATATGCGAGAAAATTTGACAAATGGATCAACAGTCATAGGCATTTGAAGATTTGGCATTCAAAAGAATGCAAAAACTGACAGGAAAATACACAAAAAAGAAAAAAAAGAACAAAAAGAAAAAAAGAAGAAAGATAAAAAAAAAGGGATACTGAACTAGATTGTGCACACCCTCGCCCAGCTGGGACAAAGAGTGCCCAACCCTCACCCACACTTGGTGAGGAGTTGCCTTCCCTCACAAGTTCACTAAAGATTAGTTTTTAGGGCGAGGAGTGGTCTTTTCTCGCCAAAAGATGAGAGAGCCAGCCAGCTTCTATATATGATATATCCCTTGCTACAATTCTGATTGAGACAATCTTGGGCTCTACAATATTTACTCAAAAAGGGCTTTCTAACTATACGAAGAACATCAAAATTAATCCGACAGTAGGATCTAAAGTTATAATCGTTTAAAGATTCTGGAGAAAAAAATATGCAAAACAAAAAACAAAGAAAATTGGGCGGGTCGGGCCAGGTTGGGCCTAGTATTATCTAAGCCTAACCCCGAAACTGGCAAGACTACAAAAATTATGGTCCAAACCTTGCTCTAAGGTGTTTTAAGAAAATTAGAAATCCTCATGTTGCTGGCTTTTTGAGGGCCAAGTGAGGGCAGGTATATCATGTGACAGCCCTACGGCCCAAGGGGCTCTTTAGAATTCCTATGTATTTCCAAGTAAAGCCTTCCTAATAGAGAACTTTCAAATAGGTTTTTCATTGCATTATGAAATGGCTACTCAATAATCCCCTGGTAAATCAAATTGTAGAAAAGTGAGGCCTTCTACATCTTTATGTTACATCCTTCACTCACCTATTTAATGTTTTTTCATTTGAGAGTATTTTATTATGAATTCTTTTGAATTAAATAAGGGAAAACTTAAAAAATATAAAAGTTTTGGCTTATTCTAAAAGAAGCACATGAAGCCTTGAATATTTCAAAAAAGTATAAAAGTTTTCAGCAATTATTTCAATCAAGTCCTCCTCATAATTTTTTTCAAAAACGATAAAAATACCCTTCTCTTATGACATATTTTGATGATCATAACCATTTAATGAAGCTAGTTTTTTAGTCATTTAGAATCCCCCTTTTTTTAACCATCCACGTATAAAATTAGTTAAAGCGGGGCTCATTTGGGTTAGGCTTGATTATTTCTCTTAAAGGAAATGACATAAGGGTATTTTTGTCATTTTCTTTATTTATTTTTTATGAAGAGGACTTGATTGAAAGAATCATGGAAAACTTTTGTACCTTTTAAAATATTCAAATCTTCATGCATTTTTTTGACAATGAGCCAAAAAGTTTTATTACCTTCATGAAATTTTCCCAGTAAGAAAAGTACTCAAAAGGACCTTAAGATATCAAAGTTTTCAAGGAATAACATTTTCTTTCTTCTTGTTTTTTGTTTTTTTTTTTTTTTTTTGTTAACTGTTCATTCGCAGCTGTGATTCATCCCTTCGCAGAAATTCTGCTCTATTACCTACTCTTCGCAATTCCCTTCTTAGCCATGACATATACAAGAACTGCGTCCATTTTAGCGGCTGCGGGCTACCTCACTTACATAGATTTCATGAACAACTTGGGACATTGCAATTTTGAGCTGGTTCCCAGGTGGCTCTTCACCATCTTTCCATTCCTCAAGTACTTCATGTACACTCCTACGTAAGTTCATATTTTCATGGATTGATTCATTTCTAGAGACAGTTCTATTTTTCAGTGTGATTTATCAAATATGTGGATCTTGAATTTGCAGTAAGCAAGATATACATCACTTGGTTGCATATTTTTTTTCTTGAAAGATATATAATTAATAAAGTTGGCCGGTTTACATTAGGAAGTGCATTCCAGTACTTATTATTTTTTACTATTTACATTTTTTTTTTCTTATGTAAAAGTGTCCTATGGACCACCATACAGACAAAATTCACATATTAAGTGGACATGATAATCTGTGAGACTTTGGCAATGTAAAAGCTTTGATTAGTGATGACTAGGTTGTGGTCAGGACCACGGTTTCTCTCTTTTTCGGAACTAGAGGTTCTGGTATTGATCCCCGATTCTTCCAACTTCAGCAACCAAAGGTTGAGTCCACTGGTGTTACCACCTAGGGGCTACAAGGGTTTTACCCGGCTTTTCTCTGGGCCTGGAGGGATTAGTCTAGCCCAAAGGATTGGGAACCCTTTATTAACACAAAAAAAAAAAAGAAAAAAGAAAAAAAGAATAGGTCGCTACAAATTTGAAGATAAACCTTGTATGGGGTATGATCAAGCACTTAGATCAACTTCTAACATAGATTCTCAGAAGGGAAAACTCTATCTACTTCTCTCCTTACTCTTTGGACAAATTTTACATACTTTCTCTAGGGAAAGAGGGAAGTCTGGTTCTCTATTTAAAAGTAAGATTATACATTCCCTAATCCAATTAGAAAAACCTGCAGTTAGATTAGAAAACTTATATTTCTTTAATCTTATGTTTAAAACGGGAGAACTAAGAATCTTTAATCAATTAGGAAACATAATATTGCTTCGAATATAATAGCAGTAACTAAGGAATGTATTTGGTCCGTGCTGGGGCCCACCCACGTCACATGGGCCCTAGGTAAAGATGCTAACATAATTGTTAATCGTTATATATTATTTTTGGAAATTGTAGGTTATCTTAGAGAGTTAATTAAGGATTGTAGGTTTTCAAAAAAGATAACATACTTTTAGAGAAATTGTAGGTTATCTTAGAGAGGAAATTAAGGACTGTAAATTTTCATAAAAGATTATATACTAATGCCATCTCAGGAGATTTCTACCATTAAAAAAAAAAAGAAAAGAAAAACATTGTAACATATCTTTATCCTAGGGACCCACATATGGGAATTGCCTTTCTTTCCATGGATTTTTTTTTTTTTAATGAACAATTAGCATATTCAAATGCTTCTCATGGCAATGGATTTGAAGAAATTAGTGAGACGATTTTCTCTTGTTTGATTTTTGAGGTTTTTGTATATATCCCCCTAAGGTTTGTAGGATTTGTAAATAGGTCTCTGCATTTTCATTTTAATATCTTTTGTGTCCCCAAAATCAATAGTCTTCCAACCACCATGGGTTTTTAGTGCAAAATGACACTTTTGTCCATATCTTTTATCCTTATATACCTACTTTCAAAAGCTTGGACTCAATTTATTTATTAAGCATGTAACATTAACAATTGCACTCAATGGGGGAGAATAACCCTAATTCATTTTTTCTTATCAATATAGGTTTCATTGCATTAAATCGAAATTGTTCATGACGACAATCAACAACTATACTTATAATCGGTTAGGATTTATCCAATCCATACATAACCTACCATTGGATTGATAAAAGTTTCAAAATATATGATTATGTTTCACGTGTAGAGGGTCTAAAAGAAATATTGGGGAAACGGGAAAATATAAAAAAAAAATATTCATTTTTAGAATTTGCAAGGGGGGTGGGGAGTGTTTGGCTCTATGTAAAAGAAATATTAGGGGAAATGCAAATGTAAATATATATATATATATATATTAAGAATTTGTGCGGGGGGGGGGGGGGGGGGGGGGGGCGCGGGGCGGGGGTTGGAATTTAAACTTTTTTCAGATATGGGTGGGGGTTCTACTCCCTGGTCCCTTATACCTTGGTCCACCCCCGGTCATGTGCGTAAGAGAGTTATAGAGAGAAACCATTGAGACTTGGGATAAAATAATTATATTTTTGTAAATAATAATATACTTATTTTTATTTAATGGATATAAGGGCAAAGCTATCATTTATATAAAAATTCAACACAAATCTTATTGTGGCTGTCCATTCTCATTAGAAATATTGATTTTGGGGATATGAACTGTATTACTAAAAAGAAAAAGTAGGAGCCTATTTACAAATACTAAAACCTCAGGGGCCTATTTACAAATACTAAAACCTTAGGGGCCTATATACAAATCCTATAAATCTTAGGGGGGTATATACAAAAAGCTCTTGATTTTTTCTTCCCTTCATTCATTTATAACATTTTATGAATTGTATTTCCAAAGAGCGTCACCTATCCTTCATCTTCTACTACCTTGTAGTTTGTTTTTATCTTTAAAGAAAAGTTAAGAGTCATTAGGAATTAACTCCAGTTAACATTTAAAATGATGAACTCCTTCAGCAATTCCAAATAGAAAAACGAAGCCTTTTCCTTTTCTTGTTAAAAGGAAAACAAAGACTTAGATCTATCTAACCCATACTCTTGTTATCTTAGAGTATTTAGTAACGGTGTAATGGGCAAGTTGGGTTGGGTATTGCCTCAAAGATCTGGGTTGGGTATTGCCCAAATTGCATGTAGGTAAATCCCAAACGTTGAGCTGACATGAATTGTAAATTCCCCACTAGATTGCAAATTGGGTTGAGTCATATGAGGTTGGATATATTCAAAAAGCTCTTCTAAGAATGTACTTATCCGTAATCAAGGGGAAAGAAAGAACTCTATCCGATATATAGGTCTCTTAACCACACTAAAAAACACAAAAATTAGACTAACGTGAATTTGATATCTTATTTGTTATATTTTTTCCATGTTTTGAGAGAGTTGCATAGTCTTTTTGCGATTTTGTGAGATTAAGGTAAAATTTGTGCTAGAAAAGACATTGTCGTTACTCGAATTCTCCATTTCTCCATTTCTCCTTCATTCTTTGCTTCTTTAACTGCAGGATTTCTTCTCCTTGAACCAGGCCCATGAAGATTTTCTGTCCTTTTCCTTTTTTTTTTTAATGGTTTAGTCAAATCTCTCCTATGCTGTAAGTCTAAATAATCTACGAGTTATCATTGGTAGTTTTTATAGAATAAATATTTTCTTGCAATTGTTGGTTGAACTTCTACAAAAAGTAGTATATATTAATTTGTCCAAGAAAAATTCATACGTAAATTCACAGTTTATTAACATAATATTAAAGATTTTCATAAGTGCACCTTTACATTTCACCACCCCATTATGTTCAGAGAATATGGGGGCAATACATTCCGTATTATTCCATCAGTTCCACAAAAGATATTTTGCAACTAGTCATAATTTAATAAACTTATAACTGCCTAAATTACAAATAAAAGGATGGAAAAAGTTAGTTGATATTGCTCATTAGTAGTATGTGACAACATCTTTCATGTTAGCTGTTGCAGTACCTTACTTGGGAGGATAACCATGTAGCTTGTAGCATTTAGCCTTAATATGACCTAGTTGCTTACAATGATCACAATGTGGGGCGTTGATGAGTCCGTTATTCATTGTTATTATGAGGGCGATTAGTAGATGCATTATCCTTAATAACAGCTAATGCAGTAGCATCTGGCTGAATCGGATTAACAATATCCAAATCTCATTGCATTTCCTCTTGGAAGAAATAAGGAATATGCCTTGTTGACTCCATTGCCAAAATCCAGCTTCGAATGACACTATATATGAGTTGCTGAGACCCATTAAAAACTGATAGGCCCGTTCTTGTTGTTGAAACTCAGGAAGTCTTTTCAATGCTCCACAAGTGCAATCGAGAACAGAAGTATAAGAAGCTAACTCCTCCCAGTAACCTTTTAGTTTGGCGAAATAGGCAGCTGGGAAAGATTGTTCTTGAAGATGAGTACTAATTGTATGCTTTATTTGATAAATTCGTGCTGCATTAATTACCTTGAGAAAATATCTCTCAAGGTCCTTGTGTGGGTAAAACACCGTAATGACGAACTCGAACAAAGATCACGGCTAGACTCGCCGAACTCCTCAGCCTCTGTGGTAGAAGATCGTCAGCTCGGTAGCTCGGTCAATACCTTGGCACCTCGGCAGCTCGGTCAATAGCTTCGTAGCTCAGCACCACAGTTCGGCAGCTCGGCATAATGCCAGCTCGGTACAAAGGCGCGCCGCGGCCAGGCCATCCTTGGTCCCAGGCCACAGTACTAGTCAGAATGGGCCGCCACCTTCCTACTGGAAATACGGCGCGCCCTGACAGATATGAGCAGTCATTTATGGCGATAGGATCGCTCATTTATGGCGATAAGAGGCGTGCTTTATCAC
Source organism: Persea americana (assembly GCA_029852735.1). Lineage (NCBI taxonomy): Eukaryota > Viridiplantae > Streptophyta > Magnoliopsida > Laurales > Lauraceae > Persea > Persea americana. Next base: position 29,165,242 of record CM056816.1, on the reverse strand, counting down.
CCCTGTACGCCAACTGGCTGAAGGCGTGGAAAGAGAGGGAGGGGTGTTGTCCATTTCACCTACTGCTGCCAGTCAGGGTAAGGATCGATGGGACCTCACCTCACCTACCCCCACTCACAGAGAGAATGAACGAGGAACACTCGCCTATATATGCATGGGATCAGTCCCATGAAAGGTACGCAATATCCAACTCACAAAGCTCCACATTGTCTCATTCTCCTCTTCCTCCTCCTGTTTGGTTTTCTCAGAACTAACTCAGGCATCGGAGTGCCTTCGGCTCACGGCAGCCAGGGGCTCTGACTCTAGCCTCTCTCCTTCCTTTTCAGGTTCTTGGAGTTCAGCATTCCCCCTCCTAAGAAGTTTAACCCCGATCTCATCTCGATCTAAGTAGGTGTCGTTTTTACCGCCTACAGTTTGGCGCCGTCTGTGAGAAACTGAACAAAAAGCTTGTAAACACGATGCCTCCGAAAACCAGAAATGGCGAAGGACCCTCCAAGGGCAAGGCTTTGTCCATACAGCCTACACTGGCGCAGAATCTTCCACCTCCACCCCCTCAGCAAAGGAGGTCTGGGGGGAGATCTCCCACGGTTCAGACACAGTCGTAGTCTAGGGGAGTAACCATGCTCTCCCTTCGCGACGTCCCACCCCCGGAGCAACCCCACCATAGCCATAAGCGGCCCGTGCAAGGTGACAAGTCAGTCACCAAGCCACACGAGAAGTCAGCGCGGGCTGGATCACAGTCCCAGCATCAGGCCAGCCTTGATCGAAACGAAGACCCCCGCCTGGAGGACATCAGAGCACAAAACCGCCTCATCCAAGAGCAGCGTGAGCTTATCCAACGACTCGAGCAGCAGCTCGAGGGCAAGAAGGATCAGAGCCCGCCGCCCAGGCGTCCGGGCCGCGGACAAGACCTGAGGCACGTCCTCAACAGTAAGAGGCGTGACCGGGACCAAAGAGAAGAAGGCTCCAGCAGCAGCCACATGCACGAAGGGCCGAAGAAGCAACGCCAGGTCTCGGAAGATCAGGAGCTGAAGCAGTGGATCGACCAGCAGGTGAAGCAAACAATCCGCCTGAATATGGAGACTGCTGGTATCGACCGAGACCAGTATACCGCCTTTGAAGCTGAGGACACTAGCGCGTCTCCTTTCTCTAGGGAGATAAGAAAATATACACTCCCGGAGAAGTTCAGCGTCCCAAGGTTCACCCTGTATGACGGGACCTCGGACCCTGCTGCTCACCTCCGACATTACGTCCAGAGGATGTCGGTCTGGGGGGATGACGATTCCCTAAACTGTCGAGTGTTCTCCTCCAGTTTGGCGGATCTACCCCTGCAGTGGTTTTGCTCGCTTCCAGAGGATTCCATCTCCAGTTGGCGGTAGCTCCGGACCTCCTTCCTGGGAAAATTCCAGGCCCATCGCGTCATCCCAAAGACCGATGCCGACCTGATGGCCCTCTGGATGCAGGAGAATGAGAACGTCACCCAGTTCGCTCGCCGGTTCTGGACTGTCTACAGCCAGATCTAGTGCGCTTCTGAGGAGCTGGCAATGAGGTTCTTCCAGCTGGCTCTGCAGCCAGGCATCCCGTTTCGGGCACAGCTGGTCATGTACCCTGTGACCACCATGAAGGAGCTGATGACCCGAGCAAATCGGTTCATCCTTGCGGAGGAAGACGAGGCGCGAGGTCGAGAGAACTTTGGTCTCACCAAAAAGAGCCAACCGGCCAAGGGAGACAGCAGGTCCTCCAGGAGGGAGGATCGACGCAGGGATCCATCCCCGGATCGGCGCAAGGCCCGGTCCTCGGAGCAGCGCCGAGCCCCCTCTGCCTCGGCGTCGAGAACACAGAGCAGCAGAAGGTCCGGCCACGAGCCGACCTCCTACGTGGCAATAAACACCATCTTCAAGGAGCCAATCTATAGGCTCCTCAACAAAATAAAGGCGCAGCCGTTCTTCAAATGGCCGCGGCCAATGACGACCGACCCCTCCTCCCGGGACCAGAGTAGGTTCTGTGCCTACCACAAACAGAATGGGCACAGGACCGACGAATGTAAGAGCTACAAGTTCCATCTGGAAAACCTTGTGAAGGAGGGGCACCTACGGGAGTACATCAAGCAGGAGGGCCGAGGTGATGACCGACCTCCGCGGCGGGACGCTGATAACCAGGACAGCGAGCCAGAAGGCGTCATCCACGTCATTCACCTCGCCGCCCCACCTAAAAAGAGCTCTCAGGCTCGCGCCGAGGCCAGGCGCGCCTCCCACCAAAAACAGGTGCTGACCGCGGCACCAGAGCAGGCCGCGAAGAAGGCCAAAACAGAGGGGGTCAGAATATGGTTCTCTGACAAGGACCTGGAAGACGTCGAGCTACCGCACAACGACGCTCTGGTGCTCACCTTGAAGCTACAAAACTTCTTGGTTCAGAGAGCCCTCGTCGACCCTGGCAGTTCATCCGAGGTCCTCTACTATGATTGCTTCAAGAAGTTGGGACTAAAGGATGAGGACCTCCAGGCTGCCCGCATCCCTCTGGTCGGCTTCAGCTCAAAGCCTGTTTACCCCAAGGGTAAGATCTCCCTTAGAGTCCAAGTTAGTGGCGCCTGCAGGCAAGTCGACTTTCTAGTGGTCGATGTCCCCTCCCCATACAATGTTATAATGGGGAGGACATGGCTGCATAGCATGGAGGCGGTGCCCTCCACCCGGCATCAGAAACTCAAATTTCCTTTGGAAAACCAGTCGGGCCGAACGGAGGTGATCACCGTCAGAGGCGACCAGCGGATGGCCAGGCAATGTCTGCTGGCCGTGCTGCCTAACGAAGCTGAGCCTTCCCAGGTCAATGTGACCGAGCTGGATAGAGAAGCCGAGCTCGGGGACGTCGGCAGGGCTCCGGCACAGAAGAGCATCGAAGACCTCACCAAGGTCAATATCGATCCCGCCGACCCCGACAGATTCTTGCTCGTGGGAAGCCAGCTCCCTGAGACCGAGAAAACGGAGCTGCTCAGCCTCCTCGAAGAGAATAAGGCGGTCTTTGCCTGGACACCCTATGAGATGCCCGGCATTAACCCGGCAGTCATCTGCCATGAACTAAAGGTGGATCCTAACCATAAGCCCGTGCTTCAAAAGCCACGCCGGACTGGGGTCCCGCAGACTGAGGCCGTGGTTGAGGAAGTTCAGAAACTCCTCGAGGCAGGTGCGATAAGAGAGGTCCACTATTCGCAGTGGTTAGCCAACACCGTGGTGGTCAAAAAGAAAACGGAAAAATGGAGGGTCTGCGTGGACTTCACCGACCTCAATAAAGCCTATCCAAAGGACAGCTTCCCTCTTCCGAAGATCGACCAGCTCATCGACGCCACTGCCGGACACGACCGGATGAGCTTCCTGGATGCCTACCGGGGGTACCATCAGATCCCCCTGTACGCGGCCGACCAGGAGAAGACAGCTTTCCTCACTCCCCGGGGCACCTATTGTTACAAGGTGATGCCCTTCGGGCTGAAGAATGCGGGAGCGACCTACCAGCGGTTGGTGACGAAAATGTTCCAGGCCCAGCTCGGGAATACGGTGGAGGTCTACATCGATGACATGGTCGTCAAATCCAAGAGGTCGCAGGACCACCTGACCGACCTCCGCCAAATTTTTGGCATCCTTCACCAGTACCAGTTGAAGCTGAATGCATCCAAGTGCACCTTTGGTGTCGGTTCCGGCAAGTTCCTAGGGAGCCTGGTCACAAGAAGGGGGATCGAAGAGAACCCTGACCAGATCACCGCGATCCAAGAGCTCCAGCGTCTGACCTCGGCAAAACAAGTTCAGCGGCTGACCGGAATGGCTGCCGCCCTGAACCGATTTATCAGCCGCGCTTCCGACAAGTGCAGACCTTTCTTCCAACTCTTGCGAAAGGGGTCCAAGTTCCAGTGGACGTCGGACTGTACTCAGGCGCTGCAACAGCTAAAACAATATCTTTCTTCTCCACCGCTGTTGTCAACCCCGACGTTCGGAGAGGCACTGTTCTTGTACCTATCGGTCTCGGACCATGCAGTGAGCTCGGTACTCATCAGAGAGGACAACGGCCAGCAAAGGCCTATCTATTACACAAGCAAAACCCTGCTGGACGCCGAGACCCGGTATCTGCAGCTCGAAAAGCTCGCCTTGGCGCTCGTCAGCGCCTCTCGAAAGCTCTCCCACTATTTCCAAACCTTCACAATAGTGGTCGTGACAGAATACCCACTGAAGGCTCTCCTCCGGAAGGCAGATTTCTCCGGACGGATCTCCAAATGGGTTGTCGAACTGGGGCAATACGACATCAGCTATCAACCCAGAACAGCCATCAAGGCTCAAGTCCTGGCGGACTTCATCGTGGAATTTACCCCTCAGAGTTCGGCACCGACCGCGCTCGACACCGAACTGGGGGGCGACAGGGGTACGAAGATTGTCACCGAGACGGAGCAAGAACAGTCCTGGAGAGAACTCCTAGACTCATCCTGGAAAGTCTTTGTGGACGGATCGTCAACATCCAAGAGAGCTGGCGCCGGCGTAGTTCTCCAGTCTCCCGAAGGCCTCGTCATCGAACAAGCTCTGACACTTGGTTTCAAGGCATCTAATAACGAGGCCGAATATGAGGCGCTCATTGCCGGACTTAACAGTGCCAAAATCCTGGAAGCCCGGTCCGTTGTGGTTTTCAGCGATTCTCAGCTCGTGACGAGCCAGCTCAGCGGAGACTACCAAGCTCGGGATGACAGGATGGCTGCCTACCTTGCCCACGCCAGGGGACTCCTCTCCCAGTTCGAAAGGGCTGAGGTCCGGCAGATCGGCAGAGAATCCAACTCCCATGCAGACGCCCTCGCCAGCCTCGCCTCGGCTGTGGAAGCCGGTGAAAAGAGAACTATTGAAGTGGAAACACAGCAGGAGCCCAGCATTGACCTCCAGCGACCTCGGCAGCTCATGTGCCTGGATCTCGGCCCAAGCTGGATGGACCCCATCATTGCATACCTGAAGGAGGACCAGCTACCCGAGGACAGGACTGAGGCTCGAAAGATCAGACTGAAGGCGACCCGGTTTTGGCTGTCCCCTGACAGCAAGCTCTACCGAAAGTCATTCACAGGGCCCTACCTCCAGTGCGTTCACCCCAGCAAACTCGACGATTTCCTCTATGAGATTCACGAAGGAGTCTGCGGCAGTCATATAGGAGGTCGGTCTCTTGCGTACCGGGCCATCAGCCAGGGTTACTGGTGGCCGTACATGCAAAAGGACTCCCAGCTCTATGCCAGAAAGTGCGAGAAGTGCCAGAGGTTCTCTCACTCTCTCCACCAGCCAGCCCAAGACCTGAGTCCCCTCTCCAGTCCATGGCCTTTCGCCCAGTGGGGCCTGGACATCGTCGGACCATTTCACCGAACTCCAGGGAACAAAAGATGGTTGATTGTGGCCACGGACTACTTCATGAAATGGGTCGAAGCTGAACATTTGTCCTCCATCACCGAATTAGACACGAAGAACTTTGTGTGGAGGAACATCATCACCAGATTTGGAATTCCCCGCACTCTCATTTCCGACAACGGTACGCAGTTCGATTCCAACCTTTTCAAGAGTTTCTGCCAGGAGTACGGCATTCGCAACATCTACTCCACCCCGGCGTATCCTCAGAGCAACGGTCAGGCCGAGGTCTCGAACAAAGTGCTCCTCGACGGAATTAAAAAGAGACTCGACCGAGCCAAAGGTCGATGGGCAGAGGAGCTGCCAAGCGTTCTATGGGCCTACCGAACTACCCCAAGGCGTTCCACCTCGGCTACCCCGTTCTCCCTTGCCTACGGCATGGAAACAGTTATTCCCCTTAAGGTCGGCCTCCCGACCTTGAGGTCGGAACTCTGTGACCAGGGTCATAATGATCTGAACGTAGCACGAGAGTTGGACTTGGCTGAAGAACGAAGAGAGGCGGCAGCTATCCGCCTGGCCGCCTACCAACAGCAGTTGGCCAGGGGATACAACCCGAAGGTCAAAGAAAGAAGATTCGCGATAGGAGAGTTGGTCTTGAAGAAAACACTTCCTGGCGACCGAGATCCCAACGAAGGCAAGCTGGCGCCCAACTGGCAGGGACCGTTCAGAATAACTTCTACAGCCGGGAGATCTGCCTACCGACTCGAAGATATGGAAGGGAAGCCGCTCCCGCGACCATGGAACGCGACGCATCTCAAAAAATTCTACTTCTGAAAAATGTATTCGAGAAATCAAATATCAATAAAAGGCAACTTTTCTGGAAAGAGTATTTGCATTGCTTCAAGGCGGTTCAAACCCTCTATTCGGGATATCAACTGTCAGCTCGGCGCCATCGCCAGCTTCGACATACATATCAGGGTCGGGTAACAGTACCACCCTCGCGGCTTGGCGCCTCTGTTCAGAGGGCCAACCGTCCTGAGCGCGGTGCCTTCACCAGCTCTGGTGGCACAGCCATAAGCATATCAGGGTCCGGTAACAGTACCACCCTCGCGGCTCGGCGCCTCTGTTCAGAGGGCCAACCGTCCTGAGCGCGGTGCCTTCACCAGCTCTGGCGGCACAGCCATAAGCATATCAGGGTTCGGTAACAGTACCACCCTCGCGGCTCGGCGCCTCTGTTCAGAGGGCCAACCGCCCTCAGCTCGGTGCCTTCACCAGCTCGGGCGGCACAGCCAGATGCATATCAGGGTCTGGTAACAGTAACACCCTCGCGGCTCGGCGCCTCTGTTCAGAGGGCCAACCGCCCTCAGCTCGGGCGGCACAGCCAGATGCACATCAGGGTCCGGTATCAGTACCACCCTCGCGGCTCCGCTCTGTTCAGAGGACCAACCGCCCTCGCTTAGTGCCTATGAAACTACTCGTCAAGCCACTTGCGTCAATACTCATTCCACCATAAGCAAAATCAAGATCATTCACAGAACAACTGACCAAAAAAAAAAGTTGTTTTATTATAAAAAAAAAAAAAAATGCTTGAGTACAATGTATAAAAAAAAAAAAGGTACATAGTTCAGGGCGCTGCTGCTCCCTCATTACAATTAGTCCCGGCAGCGCTCTCGCTGGGAACGGCTGAGGCAGTCTCGGCAACCACTGGAGGAGCGGAGGCGACTGGAGCAGGAGGGACCTCCGAAGCTGAAGGGACGGGGGCGAATTCCGAGATGGCTCGCAACTCCGAATCTGAGCGAGGAAACCTGGGGGAGTTCTGAAAGATAGGGCTGTCCGTAGGGACACCAACCCTCTTTAAGGCCGCCCTCCACCCAAGTGTCCACGCCTTGTCTCGGATTCCTGGCAGTTGGGCCTTGTAGTCAGCTGTCAGTTTGCTGACCTCCTCGTTCATCATGGACTAGTGCTCGGCAAGGTACTCTTCCTTGAGTTTGGCTTCTTGCCCTTTGAGAGCCCGCGCGAGCTCGGCCGCCTTCCCCTCCAGAGCCATCTCTAGCCTTCTTTCAGCCAGCTTTCTCTCGGAGATGAGCCTACTGTTGGTCCCCCGCAGCATCTGCATGTCTTCTTCCCTCCGCGACGACGCAAGCCGGATCTCGTCTAGCTTCCAGGAAAGTTGGACGTTTTGATCCTTCGCCTCCTTTGCTTCCTCTTTGAGGTGCTCGGCCAAGGCCCGTGCTGCGTCGAGCTCGGCAAGGAGATCCGCATTCTTGCTCGCCTCCTCCTCCAGGGTCGCGTCCTTCGCCGTCAGGGACCTCAGCAGCTCCTCTTTCTCCGCTGCCCAGGCTGCTGCCCTGGCCTCGGCTGCGTCCATCCTTCTCATGCCAGTTTGGCACTTTTGCAAGAGCTGCAGTAAGAGCAGAGTGTCACCAAATGAAATGCAGCAAAAAAAGAAAGAGAACATGAGTCAAGTGTACATACCGCTACCAATGACCGCATTAAGAAAAGCAGCAGGGATTCGTTATCCATCTGCGCCCACCTTGCCATGTCCTGGGGAAGGGCGCAAGCTCGTCCCAGAGCGGCAACCACTTCGGGATTGACCGCTCGGTCCGATTCGGCTAGTTGCCTCCCCAGCACCCCCTCGATGTCCGGTCTCCATGGGATAAAATCGGAGGGAGTGGCGGACCCCCCGACCGACATGGCAGGTTCCGGGGCAGATGGGGCTTCGACCCTGGGCCTCTTCTCCGGCCTGCGCGCCTCGACGACCTCGGCAGTATCCTCTCTGCCTTGGTCAGAGTGCGATTCTTCAACAACCATGGCCGGAGGACTCGCGCCAACCTCGGCTGCTGCGGGAGGTCCCGATTGAGTACCGTCGGTGGCTTCTGGAACCGTCTCGGTCTCGGGAGCGAGAACCTCTACAGCCGCCGCCGCCGACGTAGTTGGGGCGACGTCGGCACCTCGGGAGGGGCCCGAGGTGTCGCCCATGTCCCCAAATGCTGCTGCGGCAAGGTCTTCCGCGACGAAGCACTGGCGACGGCCGCGCAACATCTCGACCTCGGACTCTTCCGAGCTGGATGTGCTCCGAGACTCGCTGGAGACGACGAATTTCTGCCTCTGCCGCTTGCGCCCGGTCTCGGCTCTCTTGGTCACCGCTGGTTCACGGACAGGAGACTGTCCGCCCAAGTCTACCGGAATGCCGCTGGGAATCGCGACAGTCACCGTCTCCGGGACAGGGACCTCGGTATGAACGGTGTCCGGTCCGATGCCTTCCCCGTGAAGCACGGAGTCGATCCCGGTCACCCGCCTCGGAGCGATGAAAGACTTGTAATGCGGGTTGTACCCCAGAAGCGAGTACGCGGCTCGGCAGTGATGGCCGCGGTACTTCCGCACCTTCTCGTGCCAGTCGCTGTTCACCCTCCACCGGTTCCTCCTGGCAAGCTCCCTCCTCTGTCGAAAACCTGCAGAAAACAGAACGATGTCAACAGAAGGAAAGAAACGTGCTTAAAATACAAAATCCAGGGGGGCCTCGGTTTTTACTTGGGGGGACTCCTATTCTGCGCGGTATCCGGGCTGTGGTGCTGGGCTCCGCCTCGCCGAACTCCCATGCCCCGCGGACGAAGACTCGGTCCTCCCCTGCGTATTTGTAGGAATCCTCCAGCGCGGTCACGAAGGCGGTTCGGTGGAGCCTTAACCGGAGATAGTACGTATGCCCCTCTGCGGATTTGCAGAGGTCATACGCCTCCTCGATGTCCGGGACACCGAGGTTGATTGAAAGTATCTCGTTGAGCCGCACTGCCCCCATGATAATCTTGTACCCGTTGGGAAGCAGCTGGCAGGGGCTCAACCCCCACTCCCGGAGACAGTCCCTCAGGAGTGGGTGAAGGGGGAACCGGACTCCTCCCTCGACGACGGACACCAGCCAAAACGGCATCCAGCCGTCGCTGTATGTGAATCCGTCATCAGGGCCGTCTGGCCTAACTTCTACGTTCGCAGGGACCTTGTACGCCTCCCTGAACAAACCTATGGACAGTGGGTCATCCAGCCAATGCCTGTAGATGCCCATTTTCTACCCTAGACGGAGGACTACCTACTAGAAAGGGAGAAGACAGGAGGAAGAAATCCTACGATGAAAGGCTGTGGAAACAATAGTGCTCGCAGGTAGTATTGTTCTTCAGCAGAGTGCCACAGAGAACTGTTCTTCAGCAGAGTGCGACAGAGTTTCTCAAGATCGAAAAGAGGGAAGAAGGAGAAGGTGCCCTAATTTATGAGGGATGGAAGCGCCGTTTCAGATTTCGAGAGAAGCTTTTAATGCAGCCCTACCTCGAATAGCCCTAACGTCGTCTCGGGCAGCCCAGGCGTCGTGCAGATATGATTGCCCGCCCTTCGGAGGGGCGACACGTGGCAACAACGCCGCATTTTCAGCGGACTATTAAATGCCGCGTCCTGCGAGAAAATAAATGCCTCGACAGACGAAAGGGCAACTGCCTCGACTAACGAAGAGAACTTAATGAGGCGCTCCACGTCAGCAAAACAGCCTCATGAGGCACCCCACGTCAGCAGAAGGTGAAAAGCCCTACCTGAACCGAGACTCCCCCGTCTCGGTAACGCATCACAGGTACTCATAAAAAGATCACTCCCGGCCTGACAAAGCTACTCAGCTTCTGACCTGCTCCAAGGAGCCCACAGGTCAAAAGCTGAGGGAGGAGATTATGGATACACAACAGACCAGGACCACGGTTCATGCACCGGGTCTCGGTCGTTGGCGTACGTTTCAATCCAAAGAATAGCCAGGAGTTCGGCTACCCGGACCAACAACTCAGACAGAAACATTGCGACATAGGGTCGACCACACATTTCATCAGAAACAAGGAGAGTGCCAGAATGCGAGCAAAGTCTCAGGGTTTTTATTAATCAAAGCTCCTGATTACAAGATAAAAGAATTACAATGGAGATGCGATAAAAGAAAGAATTACAAAAATTACAAAAAGCCTCAGAGGGCTACAGCTTCCACATTGCAGTCAATCTCTGGAGGGACCTCGGCCACAACCGCACTGGCTTCGGTGGCGGTTGGGGCAGCTTCAGGAACGACCGCGACATCTTCAGGAGGGACCTCGACGACTACTGCCACTTGGCAGCCCTCGGGATCAGCACTGGCAGCAGGAGCCTCTTGAGGCGCCCCGGGAGCAGCGTTCGCCTCCGGGCACGACTGCGAAGGAAGGACAGAAGCCTGAGACACGGCCGTAAGTTCCGAATCCGAGTAGGAAAATCTTGGGGCATTCAGGAACAAAGGGCTATCCTCGAGGACCCTAGCCTTGTGCAATGCTGCCTTCCACCCGAGCTCCCAGGCTCGGTCCCGGATCCCCGGCAGCTGAGCCTTGTAATCAGCAGACAGCCTGCCGACCTCCTCCCCCATGATGGAGTCGTGCTCGTCGAGGAACTCCTCCTTGAGCCTGGCCTCCTGTTTGGCCAGGGCAGACTCGATCTCGGCCGCCTTCCCCCTCAGCGCCATCTCCAGGGAACCTTGCGCCTGGTTCCACTGAGAGAGGAGTTTCCTGTTTGTCCCCTTCGCACTCTCCAGGTCGTCCTCTAGTCGCTTTGTCGCAACCCGGAGATCGTCGAGCTCGGAAGAAAGGTGCTGGTTCTGGACCTTCTCGTCCTCCAGCTCATCTTTGAGGCGCTGGACCTCAACCTTTGACTCTTCGAAATCAACGACGAGGCCGACGTTCTTGGCCGCCACCTCTGCCAGCGTCGCGTCCTTGGATGCCACGGACGCCCGCAGCTCGTCCCTTTCAACTACCCACTCCACCGCCCGCGCCTCGGCTGCGTCGAGCCTCTCGATGCCCACCTGGCATTTCTGCAACAGCTGCAAGATGAGAACCCAAAGTCAGTAAAACGACACACGACTAAAAGCTGAAGGAGAAACACTGCACTTACCGACACCAGGGATCGCATCGAGGAGAGCAAGAGGGACTCGTTGTCCATCTCGGCCCACCTGGCCATGTCTTGAGGGAGGGCGCAGGCTCGCCCTAGCGCTACGACCACTTGGGGATCGGTCGCGCGGTCCGTTTCGGCCAGCGGCCTCCCCAGAACCTCCTCGACGGCCGGCCTCCACGGAGCCAAAGGAGGAGGTAGGATCGTCCCACCAGCAGGCGGGGGCGAAGAGGGGCCAGGCGAGGCCTCGACCCTTGCCCTCTTCTCGGGTCGTTCGCCCTCGACGACCTCGGTGGGACGAGCCCGACCTCCAGCCCCCACGGCACGATCCGAGGGTGGGTCGTCTGCAATCACGGCCGGAGGCGGAGCTATGACAACCCCTGCCTCGTCAGGCCGAGCAGCCGCAATCACGGCAGAACCAGCCGTCCCGGCGTCTGGGGCAGGAGTACCACCGGGGAATCCCAGAGGCGTCGCAGCCACTGCCTGTGGAAGATCCCGGACCTCGCTTCCGATGTCTCCGAAAGCCGCCGCGGACAGATCCTCCGCGGCATAGCGTCGCCCGCGCTAGCGCAGCATTTCCTCTTCCTCTTCCTCCGAACTGGACGCTATTAGCCTCGTTTGGGAAGACAGGGGTTTGGCTCTCGAAGTTCCGGCGGGCTCCGCGGTGGAGACTGCTGGAGCACGTTCTGCAAACTCAACCAGACGACCGGCGGGAATCGCGACGGTCACCACCGCCGAGCTTGGTACCACGGTCGTCTCTGCTCTCCGACTCGCGCCTTCCCCGCTCAGCACGGAGTCTATTCCCGACACCTTTCTAGAGGTGTTGAAGGACCTGTAGTGGGGCACGTACCCCAGAAGAGACCACGCAGCACGACAGTTGTGGCCACGGTAGTTCCTCACTCGCTCGTGCCAGGCGCTGTTCACTTTCCAGCGGTTCCTCCTCGCGAGCTCCCTCTTTTCGCGAAAATCTGCATAGACAAAATCGTGTCAAAAAGCCAGATAGGGATAAAGGAAAGAACTACAAACCGAAAGAACTTCGGCCTTTACTTGGAGGAATCCCTATTTTTCGAGGGACCCGGACTGAGGTAGCAGGCTCTGCTTCGCCAAACTCCCATCTTCCTCTGACAAGTACTCGGTCTTCACCCGCGTACCTGTTGGAGTCTTCTAGCGCGGTCACGAACGCAGTCCGGCGGACCCTCAGCCGGAGATAGTAAGTGTCCCCCTCTGCGGATTTGCAGAGGTCATACGTGTCCTCGATGTCCGGGACACCGAGGCTAATTCCCAAGATCTGGTTGAGCCGCACTACCCCCATTATGATTTTGTACCCGTTGGGGAGTAGTTGGCATGGGCACAACCTCCACTCCCAGAGGCAGTCCCGGACCAGTGGATGCAGGGGGAAGCGGACCCCCCCTTCCACTACAGAAACCAGCCAGAACGGCATCCAGCCGTCACGATAAGTGAGGCCATCATCAGGGTCATTTGGTCTGACCTCCACATTGGAGGGGACCTTGTATAAATCCCTAAAATGGTCTATGGAGCCTGGGTCTCCTAACAGATGTCTATAGACCCCCATTCTCGACTCAGACGAGGACCTATCTAAAAAGAAAAAGACAAGGAGAACGGAGAGGAGTCCTACGAATACGGACTGCACAATCAAGATCGACGGAAGTCTGCAGGCGCCGGAGGAAGCTCTCTTGCAAAGCGCAGTAGAAATCTGAAGAAAGCAGAGGAAAGTGAAGACGAAGAAGGCGCCTTGATTTATAAGGCCTGGGGGCGTCGATTCGACTTTCGAGGAGAGTCTTTAAGAGGCGTCCCCTCAGTCAGCCCTAACGTCCCGTCTCGCAGCCCTAACGTCTCCTTGAAGTAATTGCAAGACAGCTAAAAGAAGCGACACGTGTCACCACTAGCGCGATATCCGAGGGCTATTGAATGCCCTGGACAGGCGAAGAGACATCTCGATAGGGGAACGCATGATAGCGGCAACCTCCAGGGCCAAAGGGGCCCCCCTGATCAGAAGTCCCTCGTCCCGGTACTACCCTCATGACGATCACCCTCACTTGAACTCGGTAGCAGAGCCAGCTATACGGTCATCAAGCTTCTGACCCCTTCGAGCTGGGTGGCTCTCAGAAGTCAAAAGCTAGGGGGCAATTGTGTGGGTAAAACACCGTAATGACGAACTCGAACAAAGATCACGGCTAGACTCGCCGAACTCCTCAGCCTCTGTGGTAGAAGATCGTCAGCTCGGTCAATACCTTGGCACCTCGGCAGCTCGGTCAATAGCTTCGTAGCTCAGCACCACAGTTCGGCAGCTCGGCATAATGCCAGCTCGGTACAAAGGCGCGCCGCGGCCAGGCCATCCTTGGTCCCAGGCCACAGTACTAGTCAGAATGGGCCGCCACCTTCCTACTGGAAATACGGCGCGCCTTGACAGATATGAGCAGTCATTTATGGCGATAGGATCGCTCATTTATGGCGATAAGAGGCGTGCTTTATCACCCCTGTACGCCAACTGGCTGAAGGCGTGGAAAGAGAGGGAGGGGTGTTGTCCATTTCACCTACTGCTGCCAGTCAGGGTAAGGATCGATGGGACCTTACCTCACCTACCCCCACTCACAGAGAGAATGAACGAGAAACACTCGCCTATATATGCATGGGATCAGTCCCATGAAAGGTACGCAATATCCAACTCACAAAGCTCCACATTGTCTCATTCTCCTCTTCTTCCTCCTGTTTGGTTTTCTCAGAACTAACTCAGGCATCGGAGTGCCTTCGGCTCACGGCAGCCAGGGGCTCTGACTCTAGCCTCTCTCCTTCCTTTTCAGGTTCTTGGAGTTCAGCATTCCCCCTCCTAAGAAGTTTAACCCCGATCTCATCTCGATCTAAGTAGGTGTCGTTTTTACCGCCTACAGTCCTCTCAAATGGATTGAGTTGTATCAACATAGCTGACATTATATGTAAGTTCAGGCGTAAGAAAATTTAAAAGCCAAGATAACCCCATATGATTGCATCTCTCCCAAAGCTCCAACTCAGGAGATGAGGATATTGAAAAGCAAGTTTATTCTTGACAGAAAGGGCAATATCATGGCATGTTGCCAAGTAACATAGTTGTTTCCATTGAGTAACTAGGAGACCAAAACAACAAGGGGAATGCGAATCAATATTGCTAGCGGATTTATTATAGGTGCTGGCCATACCCAGATCATTGATAAAAGACTACAAGTAAGAAGAATATACCACAGAAGGGACTTGTGGCTTGATCAAGAACTTGATCTAATGAACGCTAGAGATCCATGACACAAAGAATTTGGATGTCTACGATGTCATGTAGAGATACTAAAACATGAGAGCAATACAAAATGATATGGAGACCCCTTTCCTTGCTTGAAAATAGGGCCCTCATTGAGAATGACTTTTCCAAAGCCTTGGACAGAGGGAACTTTAGAGAAGAAGGGTCTCCTGTGGCGGCGAACGGCGAGGCGTGGACGGAGACAGAGGCCCCGTCCTTTTTCTCCGGCAGTGGCTGGAGTTCGGCCAGAAACGAAACCGACAGCGTTCTCTTCTTTCTTTCGATTTGCAGCAGGAAGACCGACTTCTTCGCTCTCTCTCTCTCTCTCTCTGTGTCTTCTTGCAACAGTTCGGATCTTCTGACACCCGCGATCCAAACAGAAAAACCCCACTTCTTCTATGTCACTGGGCAACAAACCGACGTCGATGAGATCGGGATATCCTCTCCGCAACAGAATCTGGATCCTCTGCAACACTTGGCGACAGGATTCTTCGATGGAGACGGCCCTGGATCCTCTACCTTCTCTGATGAGATCTCAATCAGAACTGCCCTCTGCAAAGATCGAGCCCAAACAGAGCTTGAGTCCTACTCCAATCAGAAAAGGATGGCAGAATCCGGGGTGCTCTCTGTTTCGCTCCGGCACTACAAACCCGATCGAAAACCCCTCTCTCCCTTCTTCCTGCAAACCCAACTAGATTTCCGTCCTCCGACACCCAATCCGATCGCAGCCCCGATCACGTGCAGCAAAACTCCAAACCCTAGGAAAAATCCTATACTCGAAGAAATTGGGGGGCAAAGTCATTAAACCTCTAACACTTAAGTCTAAACCTCACCCTTTTCATGATCATCAATATATAAGTTACAGATTAAGAGGTCGGGAAACTCACATCTCTAACTCTCTCTATAACATCATATAAGCCTAAGTTGAAGATTAGATCAATATATACCAGGTTGTTTTTTATTTTTTATTTTTTATTTTATATTTTATTTTAATGGAGGAAACTATAAATTAATATATTTAGTGACGCGACCTTTTATTTTAAAAGTGGAGACTTTACTTGACTTTTTATAATCTAGTAAAGGGCCAAATGGGCCCTCAATTTTTTAGGGGTCGGCTTTTATTATATAAATCACCCCAGTAGTTCTATATATTTCGGAATAATTGCAAAAAATATGTGAAATAGCTTTATTTATCTATCTTTTTTGTCAAATGATAAGTGAAAATAGGTTTATTTATCTTTGTTTCCTTCTGCCAAATCATATTGACATTGTAATTATTATGCTAAGCAGGTTTCATTCTCTTCACCATACTCAATTCCGAACAAACTACTCACTCTTCATGCCAATATATGATTACATCTACAATACAATGGACAAGTCCTCAGATGCTTTGTACGAAAGCATGCTCAATGGAAAGAGTGATACGCCTCATGTTGTTCACTTGAGCCATCCTACTACTATACATTCTATCTACCATCTACGGCTAGGATTTGCCCACGTGGCATCTAAACCTTATGTCTCCAAAGGGTATTTGTGGATGTTGTGGCCATTTACTTGGAGTTCCATGTTAGTAACATGGTTGTTTGGTTCCACGTTTACCGTGGAGAAGATTAAGTTGAATAAACTCAAAATGCAAACATGGGCAATTCCAAGATACAGTTTCCAAGTGAGCGTTTTCTCTTTTTTCCCCTTCTTGTTTTGGTTGCTTTTAGAATGATATCACTTTTTCTTTCTCTTAACCATTTAGATGGGTATGAAATTAAGCTAATGTGATCACCTGCATTGCATTGTTAGTATATGTTATCATGGCAAAGAAATCCTATCAACCACTTGATTGAGAGAGCTATTCTAGAGGCAGAACAAGAAGGCGTAAAGGTGATAAGCTTAGGTCTACTGAATCAGGCAAGTTCATATCCATTTTACAGTTGACAGATGATCACTTTTCATTTCTCAACAGTTCAAAACTAATGTAATGTAATTGGATTTAGAGCTTAGAAAAACCATGTGTTTTCTCTTTTCCTTCTATATAATTTTACAAAAATTTATCTATTTTATTGTTGGCTAAATCCCAAAATTCTAATAATTGGTATTTAGGCAAGTCGACTAAACTCAACTTTGGGGTATATATTTAAATAATTATTAGGATAACATGTGGGCAGAACTAATACCAGAAGTTTGTGTGCACAACGAAATACTATTTTCCCATATAAAAAAATGAAATGCGTGTAATATCTTGAGACTAGCCTTAAGACACACACACACACATATTGAACTGAGTACAGGATCCACTTCTAAAAAATGGAGTGCTACTTCCACTTTTTAAAATCTCTCTTCCCCCCTTCCTCACCAACCCAAAGTTCTTGTTACAATTCATATATCATGAACAGCAATTTCAACTACACTCACTTGATATATACCCTTCTCATGAATTACAACAACATGGAAAATGAGTTTTTTTTTTTTTTTTTGAAAGAAAACGAGTAACATTGCGGTACACGCACTCACACACACACTTATATAGATTTTAAATCAACTTGACATAATCTATCATATGCAATGGCTATTTCATTACTATGCAATTTCTTTAAATTGACAATATGTCGGAGAGGAGAGAATGATGGAGAGGATTTTCATCTCCATGAAATTAAATGATAGTGAGTATGAAGGCCTTTTACTTCTCACAAACTTTTCGACCAACTTAAGCAAGAGAATAAGGTGCTGATGTGGATTGCTGGGTGCTCTCAAGTTGAGTTGGTTGTGTGTGTGTGTGTGTGAGAGAGAGAGAGAGAGAGAGAGAGAGAGAGAGAGAGAGAGAGAGAGAGAATTTATGTAGTTAATTTGCTTCACCACCTCTAATGCCTAGGCATTTTGGGTGCATTGGTTAGCAACTTGAGATGGTATAAGAGACTACATGTCCTGGGTTTGTAACCGCGCAAGGTGAAAAAAAAAAAAAAAGATCCCATGGCGCGTCTTGTGTGCAGTGGCATGTGCATGGTGCTAAAGGGCTCCATGTTGGATCTTATGCAAGCGAGTGCTTTGAGTCCGGGTGGTGTCTAATTGATTTGCCACACCTCTATCATCTAGGCATTTTTTTTTCTTCTTTTTTGGGGTGTGTGTGTGGGTGTGTGTGGGGTGGGGGTGGAATGGGATTAGTTGGATGGCACCATAGATAAGTGGTATCGTAGTCATAGCCTATTTAGAATTTTTGAGTAAAATTCTTAGCCGGTCCCATAATGATGGGATAAGGCCTTGAAGCTTGAAAATAGAAACAAGTCAAGAGATTTTGGGAAAAAATGGAGGTGCCCTCTGTTTATCATTGGAACACCTTTTTATAACCTTTCATTCATATGTATTTGGTAACTATAATCCCTCATTCAAGGAATACAATCCTAATTACAACCAATCTCTGATCCTCTCAAATCTTAGGGAGAATTACAGTTGTGGTGGCTGTAAGGTAAATTGAAATACTATATACACAATAATTTACAATGGTGATTCATGAGACACTTGAAACTCTTTCTCTTCACACTCCCCATCAAATTGATGCCAATGAGAAAACATCAATTTGGATACAAGAAAATAATTTGTCGCCTATCATAGCAGTGGTAAAAAGACTTGCAAGATGGAGTAATGATGATCACGAGGAAGAGACAAAAGGTGTTCTTGTAATTGATCACAAATAAAATGTCAGTCAACCTCAATATATTTTGTTTGCTCGTGATAGACTGGATGAGGGCAATTTGAATCACACTAGTATTATCAACATAAAGAAGAATAGGAGTACGAACCTTGATGCCAAATTCGTATATGAGTCTCATTAGCCAGATTACTTAGGAGCATGTAGAAGACATCACTCGATACTTTACCTTGGCAGAAGATTTGGATTCATGATCCTGTTTCTTGCATTTTCACAAGAAAAGGGAATCTCCTAAGGACATTTCCCATCCAGTTTACAAACGACGAGTATCTAAACATCCAGTTCAATCAGAATAAACATAAGTACTCAAGTTAAGTGGTGATGTATAGGAGAAGAACAAACCCCTCCCTAGAGTGCCATGAAGATATCTGGTAATACGAAAGATAAATAGTAAAATCATGGTGTCTTGGATTAGACATGAATTGAGGATATGTCAGGTGAGTTGTTGTTAAGTATAGGGAGTTGTGATCAAGTATATGAGATTGGCAACCGATTTGTGGTATAAAGTAGGATTCGGGATTGGATGACCATAATCCTTATAATATTTTACATTTGCTTCCATAGCAGCACTGCTGTCTTAGAATCAGTAAGATGAGCGAGATCAATCAATTCCTTTGAGTATTTGGTTGAGTAAGCAAATCCCACGTTTGGAATGTGCAACCATGTTTGGAACTTGCAACTTCTAGTCCAAGAAAATAGGTTAAGAGGGCCAAGATGTATGAAAATCTGACCTAAGAGTTTGTTGCAGCTATCGAATCTCAATAAGATCATTTCCGGAGAAATTGACTTATACTAAAAGAATAGTAATGCCTTTGGACGTCTTTCCAAGAAAAAGAGAGTGATCTAAGTAACTTTGTTTGAATCCAGACTTAGTGAGAGTGCTACAGAATTTCTCAAACCATCGCAAGGTACCTGTTTGAGTCCATAAAGAGATCTACCAAGGCGACATACATAGGATTTGGTGTCGTTAATGCCTTCAGGAGGACAAATATAAATTGTCTCCTTTAGATCACTAGGTGGAAATGCATTTTTGGCATCATTTGAAGAGTAGGCCGTGACTGAGCTGCTGCAATTGCAATAAGCATCTGAACAGTAGTTATTTTAGCTATTCATCATAATCCAGCGAGCCTAGCCTTTTATATTGATCAAGCAAGCCGTTTGATTCAGGTTTGGCTGTTGAATCCCAAACTAGGAAGAAAACAAATCCGACCAACTGATCAAATGATATGGATGGATACTTCTACAAGTCCTGCACCTGCACCTCACAATATAACATCTCAGTAATCAATGAAGATGCATCACTGGGATAAAATAATTCTCAAAAATAGCTGAGATGATAGATTCCACAAATACCTCTTTAAATGAAGTGGAAAAAATCTTTTAAAAAAATCCTATAATTTTAGGGACAGTTTGATGACCAAGTTCCTAGAGTTTTTCTGACTTGTAATGCATCACTGTTGGGTCCCACTGTTAACCATGTGAACTGATGGACGGTTGATAAGTGTTGGAAGAGGTCAGAAGGATGAAAGTAAATCTCCAGAAGAATATTCAAGACTCCACAAGCAAGACTATCTCTTGCTGAATTGAAATGATCCCTATTTAAGCCTTTCAAATAGAAAAACATATATCGTTGTGCTGGAGGTAGTTCGACATAGGAAGAATCCAATCAGATTTTGCAAATCTTGCAATTGAATCTGATCCTGAATCAGAGATGAATAGAGGGCTTTGAAACGAAGGCTATCGACTTAATCAAATGAAGTACTTCGAATATGAGGGAGAATACGATGGATTTTTCTTAAGCAAAGTCCAGATTAGGGCTCTGATACCATGATAATAAACTCAAAAGTCAAGAAATTTGGGAATGGAGGTGGCCACTGTTATCATCAGCCCTCCTTTATGGTGACTACAATTCCTTAATCAGGGAATACAATCCTAATTGCAGCCAACCTATGCTCCTATCAAATCTTAAGACCAATTACAGTTCTGGTGCTCCTTGGGCACATTGATATACTGTACACAATAATTTACAATGGCAATCTGATACTTGGTGCTATTTTCTTTCACAGTCCCCCTCAAATTGATGCAGATGAAAAGGCATCAATTTAGACACAAGAAAGTGATCTCTCACATGGCACAGCATTGGTAAAAAGCTCTGCAAGGTGGACTGTTGATAAGGAAGGGATAAAAACAGTTCTTGTAATTGCTCACTAATGACTTGTGATTTTTCAATTGTTGTGATGGCTTACTTGCAGCCAAAACATTGTTGAACTGAATGAAACTTAGGATTGCGCATCTAATCATAACTCACTATAGATGCAATTGTGACTCATAGAGACCATGATTAACCCTTAGTGGTGTTTAATACATTTATGTAACATAGGCATTATTTAGAAAGGCTATTATTAATTTGTTCCAAGGAAAAAAAAAAAACTCTTTAGATCACAAAACTAATCACTGTTTTGATAACATGAATACTAGTAAATATACAGATAAACTATGAAAAAAAAAATGAGATTTGGACTTTGTCATTTTCATAGAATTTTAGCTATGGTGTATAAATTTGTTTGTTTTCTATGCAAGAACACAATTTACACTTGAGTCGATCAAAGCTAAACCTTTCTCTCAAAACCCAGGGTGAGGAGCTTAACAGAAATGGAGAGATTTATCTTCTAAAGCACCCAAAGCTCAAGGTTAGAATTGTTGATGGCAGTTCGTTAGCAGCAGCTGTTGTGCTTAAAAGCATTCCCCAAGGAACAAAACAAGTTCTTCTCCAAGGAAGCCTTTCCAAGGTGGGCTATGCTATCACCTTAGCTTTGTGCCAAAGGGGTGTCCAGGTATGATGATATTCACTCTTGGAAAATTAATTAACAATCCTAGTTAAATAATTGACTTTACATCATGTAGTCATACCATTTTTATTTTTAACGTGTAACAATTTTATATTTGTTAATTTGAATGAAAATTATGATCTTAAGTTTGGGATGGTTTTACTCAAACACATGAGGATTTGATTCTAAAAATGTTGCTCATTTCAACAATGGGTTGTATTTCAACAGGTAGGTTTGGTTTGTGAGAATCAATATCAGAAGCTGAAACTATGTTTACCAGAAAAGTTGGGAATTCACTTGGTCTATTCTAATAGTTACAATCCAAAGGTAGAACTTTCCTCTTTTTTGTTTTCTTTCCCTCTTTGGATTCTCAAGACCTGGTTGCTCTGCATTTAGTTTATCTATAAATCCAATCACCTATTAACTCTATTTACTTGCAATTAGTTATTGCATAGAATGCAACAACACTCACTTAATGCTGAATTAATGTCATCCAAACCCATGATCCTTGATTATGTGTGAACCAAGTTACTTAATTTGATTTAGAAAGATCCAAACAGAGTGCTCGTGTCAGAGTCTTGACATGGACCAAACAATTACATGCAATTCTCTTCATTTGTAAGGTGCTCTGTGGCACTTCATACCTTATTGCTTGCAAAATACCACATCATCAGCGCCACTGAAGCTTAAGCATATCTGGGTGTAGGATTTTATGAGTTACATCCATCCAGTTATGTTCTTTTTTGCTTAGAAGTTACAGGGAAGTGTACTTATAGTTCATACATTTGCATTTATAACATGGGCAATGCTTAACATCAACTAGGAGTCTAGGACACTCCGACTTAGTTAAGTTCATATTTCAGTTGCAAATTAGTGGATAATTTCACGTATATCATGGTTTGGGCCATTTGATTGGGATGGACGGCATAGGTTATGTCCATTGAAATGCTTTCAATAATCAATTTATTCTTGGGTGAGTCTCAAGCCATGAGATTATTTATTCAGTAATTCTAAGTCCTGACTTAGGGGCCCTTATTGAAGAACATAACAGATCCGTCAACTTTCATATGAGAGATATACCAGACTATGATCTCACCTTGTCAGCCTCTGTTTGATAATGTAACTCCCTGGTTTTAATATGTTTTTGAGTGCATAAACAAAAGAAATTAGAAAAGGTGAATTTATTTTTTTTTCCAAATCCTACTTTAACCAGCTTTAGTGATAACCATTCCTCATACAAATGTGTTCCAACAAGGAGACTCCAATGGTATGTAAACACCTCTAAGGCCCTATTTGTTTGCGTCAAAATACATATGAATTGAATACATAAGGCGGTTTAAAATGGAGATCAAAGGTAAGTTTTCAAAAATGAGCAGCAAATAGCATCTTCTTTTTTATTCTATTTCCCTATAAGAAAATTGCGTTTCATGTTCATTTTTTAAAGATTTTAATGTAAACAACAGGCCCACTCTAATCAAGCATGATTAGTTACATTTGAAGATTGTAAAAACTCATACTTCCATATGAAAACTCCAATAACAAACACACATGTCTACTATTTGGACTAGGAAACTTGGAAGGAAACAAATGGAAAATCTACATTGTCTACATACACCATCCATATTCAACTGGGTTATGTGATGAATAATTTATGAACTAGCCTTGTCTAGGTGGTGCATTAGGAGATGAGATAAAGAGATACATTTTGCAGGTGTGGTTGGTGGGAGATGGATTAAGAGAAGAAGAGCAAAGAAATGCACCGAAGGGAACAAAATTCATCCCCTTCTTGCAGTTTCCTGTGAAGAAAATACGCAAAGATTGTACTTATTTCAATACTCCAGCTATGGTGATTCCAAAGGATCTTGAGAACATGCACGCTTGTGAGGTTAGTTACAATTGTTCACCAGTATAAGGGATGAATTGAATCACATGTGAAGAAAACTCACCATACAAATGGTACACATGCAACCCATGTCATCTAGAGCACTCAACCTGTAGGGTCCATTGTGAGTGGGCCATGTCTCAAGATTTCAATATATTGGATGATCCAACCATCTTTGTACATTACAATGCGATGTGACTGGTACTGTGGGGGCTCAGTGCATGGCAGTTGGACAAGAAGGCTCTCTCATAGATTGCATGTGGCCTAAATTACATCCTAATTAAATCATCATAACCATATAACAAGGGGCCTTGAAAATGGATGGTTAGAAGTATTCAGTCTAATCACCTAGTTTGGGCCCATAGAAAGGTTGTGACTATTCAATTGCCTTCAACTTTGGCATATATGAAATCCCAAATTTCTCCTTCCCATCCAACTACTGGGTATGCACCTAGGTTATCCTGAACAAGCCATAACATTGTATTGTAATGCAACTTGGTTTTACTCGATTATGCCCCTGGTAAAATCCCTCTATAATAATCCTCTCTTGAGGGGTTGGCGCACGGCTTCTATGTAGGATTTTCGTGGGTGCCTTCAATTGAGGGGGTTCTGCTTTTGCCCCTATTACAGTCTCCTGTAGAGAAAATCCTCTCCTCAAAGGTTGCAGTTGCATAGAATTTTAGTAGCAAGGGGAAGAAAGTGGAATGCATGAGAAAGTACAGTTAATGAAGTTAATCAATAGTGTAACCTCATCAGCTAAGATGGGAGAACTGAAGATTTTTCTTTGATTTACGCAAAATAAGTAGATCATCATTATCATTGAAGCCTTACCCGTTATTCTGAGAGTCCTACTTTTCCACTCAATCCCTGTGACCGTTGTGCTCTTCATTGCTTGCTAACTTTAAGATGTCATTCCTATTTACTTCCTCCCATGTTTTCTTTAAATTAAACTCCTAGTTCTTTTTAACTTGTAATAGGATGGATAAAATAAAATTTACTAGTACAATTTTTGTGCATGTGCATGCAACAGAACTGGCTTCCAAGGAGGGTGATGAGCGCATGGCGTGTGGCTGGAATAGTGCATGCATTGGAAGGATGGGATGCACATGAATGTGGCGATAGAATACTTGACGTTGAGAAAATATGGGACGCAGCTCTTCAACACGGATTTAACCCCTTAGCATATGCAGCTGGTGAAAATAAATGAATTTACTCGATTCACTATATATATGGACTATATATGGACTAAGGAAAGCTCCTATTTCTGTAGGGTTTAATTTCTGTAGGATTTAATGAAAACTATTTTAAGTATGGAAGAGATCGACAACCTGGCATATATGTACCATGGTTCTAAAACATGGTTCTGGAACTTATATGGATTTTGTCTTTAATTAGATATGAATTGGCCGATGTATTTGAAGGAATCCTTCCATTCTGTTGTCTGTACACTGCACATTTTTTCCTTCTACCCAGTGCATTTTTAACTAAAGAGAATGTTTGTGCAAAAACGTAGAAAAGCAGTTTGGCGCTCACATCTGTGCCCCATTTCTGCAGGAGAGTTTTTGGCCAAAATTAGTTAAAAAGTTTCCTCTTTCCTTGCGGAAATGGAAGCACCAAACTGCAGAGATTCTAAGCCCACAGAGAGTATTTTCTGCAACATCAAGGAGTTCTCGGGATTATAGAATCATGCCATAAGGCATGACGTCAAGGAAATCTTGTAGATTTAGAAGAATAGAAGTGAGACTTATAATCTTGGGCCAAGAGGAGGTGCTCCATAAACTATAAATAAGAGGAGAGGGTTAAAGATCTCTACATATAATCTGATAAGCTCCTCTCTCTCCTTTGGTTTCCTTCTAAAGAGCCTAGGTTTTCTTTTCCTTAGAGATCCCACTATTTTCTTTGAGAAGTTCTCTACAAGACGGTCATAGCATAGAAAGACACGAGGCATAGGAGATCAAATATGCGAAAAGGGTTTTCGTAGAGAATCATGGTTTAAAATCTCGGCCAATACCGGTTCATATCGGCCGATATGAACCGGTATCGGCCCATACCGCGACGATATTTTGCCGCGATACTGAGTCAGGCCAATATGGTCAAAATATCCCCAAAATATCGGTTCATCTCGGCCGATATGGTCAAAATATCGGTTTTACCGATATCTTGGCCGATATTTTGAAAATATCGGCCGAGATGGACTGCGAGGAGTAATAGTCAAAAACACTAATTTTTTGTAACTTTTTCCCTATTCTCCAATTTTCTTCTCCTCTCCCCTCATCTCCTTAGAGCAACCATGTCTCCATAGCTCATTCTCTTATATTTTCCAAATTTTAAAAATATTTCTTGAAGAAATCATTTTATTTAGTAAGAGAAAATCAACTTAACTCCCTTATTTTTTCCATTATGTGTTTTTTATTTTTTATTTTTAGATAAAGCATAAAAATGAATGCAAAGATCATTTGCATGTCATTTTTTAGTTTGTGATGTGTTCTTCACTTAGATCTACACATTTTCATGCTAAATCTACTTATAAATTTGATTTTGGGTGTAGAAAAATGGTGCTTTTTAAATCTTCTACTTTAAAAAAAAATTGTTGGAGCATTTATGCTACTAAATAGTAAATATTAATATCTTATTAATAGTGTATAGATAATTGTTATGTTATCTTTGTTTTCTTATATTTTACACTAACAAATTGACTATGAGCCAAAATAATAGTTGCATTATATGAAATACTAGAGAAGACAGCGAACTGCGACACAGACAGGACTCATAACTTATGGTGACCGATATTTTGATTTATTGTTGTTACTAATGGAAAAAAATATTGTTTTCCAGCATTTTCTAATATTCTGGATTTTTTGGATATTTTTGTGAATTTTTTTTAATTAAATGAAAATTTCACACCGCGATGACCGCGACAAACCGATAACCGCGACCGATACCGATATCATATCGGTTTTTTGTCCCAACCGATACCACGACCGATACCGTGATTTTAAACCATGTAGAGAATCCATTTTTCAAGTTCTCAATTTGAGCATAGCCAACCTCCTCAGGTAAAGATCTACATCTAGTTGCTTTTGGTAGATGTTCTATGCTTGTTTTTCTTGATCTGTCTCCTTGATAGATCTTTGATCTTAACGCATGAGATTAGGGTTTTAAATCTTCGAATTGGGTTCGTGTTTGATCCCTATGTTAAGTGGGTCAAAAGTTTTTAAACCCATCTAGAAGGCCCACCTACTTCCAACAGTTTCCATATATAAAATGGTTTGGGGGTAGCTTAAATATGCACAACAAACACCCTGGTTTGCACGTTGTACATGACAAATACTAATTGCCAGAGACCGACAGACAAATGGCAAGTCATGGCAGTTATTCCTCTTCCACCTATCCTTATGGGCAATGGTTGAATAACCACATCAGGGCAATCCAAGAAGGTCCCGTTCCTTATTCTTTCAGGACAGGTAAATACTGAGATCGGAGTTTCACCTTCAGAACTGAAACTGCTATTTCTCCAGCTGATTTATCTGCATAACATAGACTATCCATAGTGAGGCCGCATCAGGTGGGAATTCCAGATTCACTCACTGAATTGAGTGTTTGTAAAGTAAAGCCCAACATCCCACATCACCTAAGTAATGCCTTTGGCAATGCTTCATATATACCTGTTTGGGCCTTCCACCTATGAGCGTAAGCGTTTAGATTGGTATATGGTTTATTACATGGTATCAGAGCGGGTTTTCGATCCCGTTGTTCTTGTGTAGCCCACATGACAGGCCGTCAATCCTTCAGCAAATGACCATTATCGATTGCCATTAAAAAAATGGCCATTATCGATTTCAGATTTGTGGTCCAAACTCTTTAAGCCAACCCATGTAGATAAAAGCTCAAATTTAGATGATTATGATGAATGGTGCAAACACAAAAGAAACCCATTTCCAAAATTGAGTTATAGGGAACGACCTAAATATCCACTTGGGAGAGGGGAAAGTACGAAGATTAGATGATATGAAGATCAGAGAGAAAGACAGAGAGATGTAATCAATTTAAGAATTCTTTCTTAAAAACTCTCTAGGTTCACGTCAATTGTAAGGACAAAAAAAAATGATAAAAAACACTCAACTCTGAAACAAAATATTTTTTGTTACAAAAAAACCTGCTTCCAGTTTTATCAACTTGTATTGAAAAGGTATCTAAAGTGGTACTAAAAGATTAGAAGGACAATAAGATTGTTACGCTTATGAAAATTTGGAGGTGTAATTGAGAATCAGGAAGGCCATACTTGGACAGACAAACTATGCTAAGGAATAAGTATGTAAAAAAAAAAAAAAAATGCTGAGTTGAAGAGTTTTTTAGAATTTCTTTTCAGAAAAAAGGGACTTCAGTATTAAAATCACAGAAATTGTAAGTGCAAAGAGTAGTTTGCATTTGTGTTTCTAAAAACAATTTCAAAGTGGTTGGAGTCCTTTTAGAACTTTTTAAGGTAAAGGCGTTTCTGAAATTGATTCAAAGTTCTGGTGTTTTTTAAAAAACTAAAAGATGCATTAACAATCGGATGCTACTTAAGCCCCTGTTTGGCAAATCTTTATATGTTTTAAATAGATTTGGCTCAAACAAATCTGTGAGATATAGACTCTTTTCAAATAGATCTTTTGGTAACACATGTAATATATCTAATTTAAACGGATCTATTTTCAAAAATATGTTTGGTAAACTTTCAAATAAGAGCTTATCACAGGGGCATTTCTTGTCTTTAAAAAAAAGTAATTTATAATAGAAATTCAATTTGACATCCATTATAAATTATTTTTAATCTCATTGAGGCAATGTAAAACTCATAAAAGTAAATTGAAATTATGAGCAAGTGCTGATGATGGCCCATAGGTGAGTGATT
Organism: Persea americana; assembly: GCA_029852735.1. Taxonomy (NCBI): domain Eukaryota; kingdom Viridiplantae; phylum Streptophyta; class Magnoliopsida; order Laurales; family Lauraceae; genus Persea; species Persea americana. The sequence goes on along the minus strand of CM056816.1, from coordinate 29,137,379 downwards.
AATAGTTTTCTCTGGCTCCTTTTTTTCCACTAAAAGAGAAATTTAATGAAGGTTCAAAAAAGGAAAATGAAAAGTGCAATTCCCCATTTCGACTGAGGTTGTTTTAAAATGTAAAAGAATCTAAAGGATGTTGAAATGGAGTTGCATTACATGCTATATCTTGGACTAAACCCAAAAAAATGGGCAAGAACATGGCTCAAACCTTCATTATCAGGCAATACAACTCACTTTAGGAAAAAAAAAAAAAAAATTTAAAACTACGATTCATTCCTTCAAAATATGGAAGGAATTTCCATGTTTTTGCCTTCCATTCCACCTATCGGTGAGGCTTCAATCAGAGAGCCATTGCCTTCCAATTAGCCATTGCCTTCCAACTACCATTCTTGTTGGTCCTAACTCTTTTAACATATCTAGCAAAGATAACCCTCCATAAAACACTTACCCCCGTCAAGATGCTTGAGTGAAATCCTTTAATCTCATTGGTTTTCTCCCAACACTACTAAATCACATGATAGAACCCTCCCTGCTTCCAGCCCAAAGTGGGCATATTTCCACCACCACCTTCTTCATGAGCCCTCCTCAAGACCAATCTCAAGAATCTCATGAAAAACACTAGGATCTTCTCTCAGATCTATTAAAACGCTACTTATTCATTGGCCTCCACAATAATCTAAAATTGGATCCAAATTCGTGTGGTCCAAAACCACAATTTTTGTTCTCCATCTACCCAAATTCATCATGCTCCTGTAGCAACTGCAAGTAGTATCCACTGGACTCTTGGTCTCCGTCACTAATCGGATTTAGAATCCGGCCATTGAAATATGACGAGTATCTATAGGTTACAGAGAGTAATTGATAAGAAGTAAAACTCAAGTTCAGAGCACGATTGAAATTTCCCCATATCCAAATACATAAATAATTATGGGGTTTTGTTTCAGATAGAAGCCCTAAAACCTTAACATACCATTATATTTTCAGAAGAAACCCCATCAAAATAACACAAAAGTCCCTAAATCCCCACGAATTTCAAATGGAGAGAGAGGGAGAGAGAGATTCACCGGTTTGAGATCTGGTGGAAAAGCACGATGGTGGTTGAAGTGGTGTAGGTAGGGAGTGACGAAAGGAGAAAATCCTTCGATGGAACGAGAGTTTTTTCTTTGTTGGTGTGGGAAGACATGAGAATGGAAAGAACATTCCTTATATATGGGTAAACTGGTCATTAAGCAAATAAAATGAGGGTATAGTTGTCCAAATATTTTAATGCAATGTCTTTCCGCTTCAGACGGAATTCTTTATTTCGATTCTCACAGTTTCTTGCATTTTTTGAAACAGAGAAAATCTCTCTTAACATCAATCCAAACAGTTGTACCTAAATACGTATCCAAACAACCTAAAAGTTGTTTCAACCCATTTTAATTGAAATAGAGGCTCCAAAAAGAGTTGCCAAACTAAACCTTAATTTTAGAATCCACTACGGAGTCATCTATTGTGATGTTCTGTTCTGTGATCAACAGAGTCTTAAAATCAGATGTCGTAAGAGAAAGACGAGAAAGTAAACGCGATTAACAATTGGATCCACTCCATAATCTCTCAATTGATTTCAACCGAAAGAATCAGAGAAAGCAAAGAATCGATATAATTGGAGACAAAGTATAAAAAAAAAAAACTACAAAAGTGTCAAGATCAGAGATCTGAGATCTAGGATGACTGCGAGAAAGCAAGATGCTAATAACAAATGGATGCAATCTATTTTAAAAATTCATACCAAAATCGACCCATCTATTTCAAATGAATTAGAGAATGTAAAGAATCTAAAAGAAATTCACCACAAATTTCTACCATGATAAAAGAGATAAAAGAGTAACCGGAAAAAATCCCTAATTAGATAAATTTTCACAGAAAGAAGAAATGCAACAAATGAATTCGAGTAGAACCACAGATTCTAACCGATTTGAGAAACGGAAGAAAGCAAAGAAGAAGATGTCATGACCTGGGCCCGAGATCCGATTGTCTCCAAGCTAATCCCGAGTCGCGGCACATACTTACTCCCATAAACTCTAAATTAACCGAAGTTAAAACAGAATCCACAAGGGATAACATTCATTCACCTGTCAGTTATACAATTTACAGAAATACACATTCAACTATATCAATTTAAATTTGTACAGTTCTATACAAAAGTAAAGTTTTTTATATACATGTATAGTCCTTTTTCCCATGTCTTGTCAAACATCTGCATATTCAAATACAATGTAGAATGATAACTATTCAAGTTTTCAAAACATTAAATTCCAAAATCCTTTCCAAAAAGAATTTTTGGTTTACTCCGCACTTGGATATCCATATCAAATGGTATCCCGTCCGTTCCATTTGATCAATCCTCCTACAGGAACTGGAGCGTCTCCTCCTCTGCCGCTGGGGTCGCTGCTAGATCAGCATTGGCAATCGGGCCTGTAATGCCATCAATAATACTAATGAACACGATGGTTCAACAATGTACAAACAGGCCTTGTGAATAGCATATGTTAATGCATATACTAAATCCATAATAATTTCATTCACTCTATCAATTAAACATTTAATCCCATTTCTTGACAATTTTAGACAATTCATTTAATAACCATGTCATGAGTCAAGTAGAGTCAAGTAATAGACATATATAAATTGGCAACTACCATAGCATTTATTTCATTTTGATTTCAATCCATTTCATTTCACTTCATTTCATTTCTTTTCATTTTATTTCATTTCATTTCATTTACCATCTTGCCTTAAAGGAATTATTCATCTTCCAAATGGAAGGCATCAATCAGTATCCATTGATACAATTAGAAATATGAGATTTACCAGTGCCAGGGGCCAGGGCCAAGGACAACTGACATCACCACGGAGCTTCGAAACTCTCTTAAATCCATCTACTGCAGTAGGAATACTCATTTATTTATTTATTAATTCATTTTAGCACTTTTAGAGCTTTAAGAAAATAACTATATAGTGTCAGACTCAAGAGTCAATACATTTCATCCATTTCTGGATTCAATTCAATTCAATAAATCCATTCAAAACACTGGAAAGGAAAAAACATTAGACTGGAGTTCAACAATACGAATAACAATATGGATATAATCCAATGAGAGAATTAGGATAATAAATAATTCTACTCATTTCTTTCTTAATTCCAACAAATCATTTAGGTGTAATCATTGACTATCTAATGTACGTGCTATTTTTTATGGACATCACATTTATATATGTGTACATTAGAGTCCTCGTAATTATCACCTATGGCGGTTTATTCTATAAACAATTGAATAATGAATACACTATTAAGACAGTGTTCAATTCATCACTAATTCTCCTTTTATTGTCCACAATTTCTAAAAATCTCCAATCACATTATACTAGTTTCAAAACTAACTTAGGAAGTACTTGCGCTCATAAGAAGCACTCATAATTCCAACAAAACTAAAACCAACCGAACTCAACCTGTCCCAGTTAGGGACCTGTCCAATCGATAGGGTGTTCAGTTCCGATGGATCGGACAAAAAAACTGTCCCAGTTATACACTGTCAGATCGATCAGACGTTCAATTCCGATCAATCAGATAGGTCCGGAACTCAGTTTTAGAACCTAAAACTGATTCCTTTCCTCTCCTTTTTCCTTCCTTTCCATTCTAAACCTGCACATAAACTAGGACCTCCTGTCCTCTCCCCAATTATCACCTCATACATACATTCCAACTCCTTCATTCCATCCATTCTCAAAGCAATCAATTCTAAATTAACATAAAATATACACAAAGCTCCAATCTATGAAATGCACATATTAATTAACATCAATCACAAGCAAGTGTTTATACTTGCCTCAATTTTGAATTCCACTCAAAACCCCCTTTGCTTAGCTTGGTTTGAGATGAAATCCCTTAAATCTAAACCCTAATTTCATGAAAATACCAAAATAGAGATCTATGAGCTATGTGTGCTAGAAACCAACTTTAAATACTCAATAGAACCTCAAAGTTCTACTAAGAACACTAAACACTTGTAATCCAAAGGAATAAATTTGAGATCCTTTGAAGCTCCAAACACTCCAAAAATGGAAGAAGCTTGATGGGGAAGATGAAGAAGAGGAAGTCTTCTTACAAAACCACTTGAAAACCTTCCAATCTTCACACTTGATGGAGAAAATGGAAGAAAGAAGAAGAGAAAGAGGTCTAGGGTTTGAAAAATGAGTGAATGAACTCATTGAGTTCATCTTATCTATATAAGTGAACTTTTTCACTTAAACCCTCTTTCACTTCTCGTATTTACAATTCAAGTCAAATGAAGGGTCATTTGAACTCCTTCAAGTCAAGCACAATCAAGACTATTATGGAAGTTAATGTAATCTTCAAGATACACGCGTTGGTATCAAGAGTTACTGTATTCGACAAAATACGCAGAAACCCGTATTTACGAAAAAGTCCTTGTTCCTTCTTGTTTGAGCCTAAATCCAATTTAATTACCTTAGTTTCATTCAAATCCACTTTTGTAAGTTAAATTCAATCATTTGAGACTAATACATCTCATTTTGGTCATTAACCACAGTTAGCTTAACTAAACACAGTTAGTTAGCGTTAATCTTAATCAATTAGAGTTAATCTTGATTAACTCGGGACAGGGTATAACACAAGAAAAGAGACAAGTATCAAGATCAGAGATCTGAATATCTAAAACAATGTGCAAAAAAGAAAGATGCCAATAATAAGAGGATGCAAACTATATTACTTGATCCATTCCAAGAATCTATCCATCGATTTCAATCGAAAGAATAGGAAAAAGAAAATAATCGACATATTAGTTGCAGACTCCACGTAAATATTCCTAAAAACGCAAGATCCTCATATGAAACCTGTATTTCTGATCCATCTCGGAATCTATATCCATCGATTTCAATCAAAATCATCAAGGAAGGCATCGAATCAGTGTAGATTCCATGTAAACGACAGAGATCTATTTGCATACGAAAGAAAAACTTTCAAAAAATAAAAAATCACAAAGAAACAAACATCTTTCATAGAAAGAATAAATCAACTGCCTAAACTTCATTGAAAACGTCAGATCTTCATATCCGATCTGAAAGAAAAGAGAGAAAAAGAAGGAGATCTTTTACCTGCGAGCTTGTTTTTTGTCTTTTGGTTGAAGGAGGGCTCTTTGACTCTGCGCTCAATCTTGCTTTTGCTAAAGGCTCGAGCTTTGGAATGTAGGCACTGCTTCTCTGAGAAGAATTGCAAATCATTGAAGTAGCTCTCAAGCGTGACAACTCGGGAGCTTCTAGAAGAAAAGACGACGAAGAAGAAGATGGAAAAGAAACGGAACTCATCATCTCTGCTATGCGATCTTTTGGAAAGGGAAGAAAGAGAGAAGTTTTGAATGGAATCGATAAGGAGAGGGCTTTTTTTCTTTTGAAGTTTTTTTTTATACACCTCCTAAGGTTTGTAGGATTTGTAAATAGGTCCTTGAGGTTTTACTATTTCCAAATAGGCCCTTGTATTTTCATTTTAATACCATCCGCGTCCCCAAAACAAATAGTCTTCCAACCACCATATGTTTTTAGAGCGAAATGATACTTTTATCCATCTATTTTATCCTTATATACATAATTTCAATAGCTTGGACTTAAATTTTTTTTGAAAAGCATGTAACATTAACAATTGCACTTGGTGGGAGAGAATAACCATACATAAATTTATTTTTTCTTATCAATATAGGGTTCATTTTATTAAATCCAAATTGATCATGACGACAATTGACAGATGTACTTATAACCGGTTATAATTTATCTAATCCATACATGACCCACCATTAGATTAATGAAAGTCTCAAAATACTTTATTATATACTTCATGCATAGGGGGTTTAAATGAAATATTGCTGGAATGGGCAAACGTTAAAAAAAATATTAATTTTTAGAATTTGCGGCAAGGGATGTTTGGCTTTATATAAAAGAAATATCGGGGGAAGGGGCAAATTAGAATTTGTGCTTGGGAGGGAGGGTGCGCGTTTGAATTTTAAACTTTTCTCATATATGTGCCGAGGCTTCAGTTTCCAAGCCCTTGTACCTGGGTCCACCCCTGGTCATGTGCATAAGAGAGTTATTGAGAGAAAGCATTGGGACTTGAGATAAAATAATGGTATTTTTGTAAATAATAATATACTCATTTTTCTTTAATAGATGTAAGGGAAAAGCTGTCATTTATATAAAAATCCAACACAAATCTCATGGTGGCTGCCCATTGTTGTTAGGAATATTGATTTTGGACATATAAAAGGTATTAAAAAGAAAAGGCTGGGCCTATTTACAAATCCTACAAACCTTAGGGGGTATTTACAAAAAGCTCTTTTTTTTTTTTTAATAAGTGGAAGTTCATGTTTGTAGTGATGTACTTACCATTTTTCGTTCTTTGCATGTGTGTTCAAGATTTCTAAATTGGAACTGATTGGTCCATTCTATCCGTCAAAACATTTAATTGATTGAGACCATGTTTTCTAAATTGGGATTTCAATTTCGCTCTTTGGATTGATATTTACCGTTGGATTTAAATCATGGAGATGGATTATGATTATTGTCATCTGAAACTGTTATGATTTGATGGTAATTCTTGCTTTGATCAAAGTGGTAATTGGGCATGTCTTCTTCGGTGAGTCATGAAAAATTCCTATTGAGGTCCAATTTTAAAATTGAAACCACTTGAAACATTAGCTAGTATGTGTTGTTGTCTTGTTAAATCTCACTCAAATAAGAATTGGACACCCTTTTCTAGAACTCTTAGAGATCAAGAGTATCACATGCCACTATTTTTTTCCCTTGAATTGAAATAAAAAAGAATCTCATAATTTACTAGGCCTAGCAATGGGACGGGTCGAGCCTAGGCTTGGGTTGTCCAATCCCATCCCGAATATTGGGCGGGTTTCTGGAGTTTTCCAATCTAGGCCCTAAATTGAATGGGCATAGGTCAAATCCCGTCCCATAAGGCCGGGGCTTAGCATGATCTGATGATCTTGAATATAAGCTATACATTTTCTAATTATTCCTAGACTGCCATCGGACACCGGGTGTAAACTGGACTTTAAACCCTCTTTCTTTTTTCTAGGCTCTATAGAAAAGTCAGACGTGGAAATCTAGCCCTTGGTATCAAAAGAATTTGTCTAAATGGAGAGAGAGATGAGTTGCCCAACATTTTCTTTTGCTTTGTTCTATTTTTTTTTTTTTTTTTTTTTGTTTTTTGCTAGTTGGCCCATCTAAATCACTTGATGCTTGTGGAGTTTCCCATCAATGTGTTCATGGGTTATTGTTTTGTATTCCGGTTAGTGGGGTCAGTTGCTCTGGGTTAGCTAGGCGACAGAGGATCAGGGTCAAATTTATTTTAGTCATTATGTATGGGGCTTTCTTGGGGGCCAAGAAAGCACAAATTATATATGATGATGTATTGTAACCCTAACTCAATGTGATTGAGGGGAGGATGATGTTTCTTTTCCCTGTAGACGTAGGCAAGCTTGCCAAAACGCTTGAAATTTATTCGTGTTCAAGCGTATGATTGCTCGATGATTTGTTTGTTTGTGCATCATGATTGAGTTCCTGAAAACCTAGACGAACCGACCTGGCTAAACCAAAATACAAGACAATAATCGAATAATCTCCACCATGGCTTGAATTCCATAAATTCTTGAGCCACCTTGAAGATACTTGGCATTGTCTTCGTTCTGCACATATACACACCTCAAGCCCAGGTGCAACGACAATCTCCACATTATCTTGACCTTTTCCATGGTTGTTTCCTTCGACCCAAACACCCTCATCTTGATCCTTTGAAGTGCCCTCCATTTGTTGTCATATTTGCATGCATCCTTACAATACAATGAACCTTCCATCTCTCGAGACAAAAGAGATATTCCTGATTCCGGATCTCACTAGCTCATTGTGAATCCTTCCTTCTTTGTCTCCGTCCCGATGTTCTTCTCGTCGAACCTATAACTGTCCTTTTTTAAGTAATTGGTCTTTGTCTTTGGCCCCATGACAAATTGAAACCCAAATGCCCTTCCCTTTCCGAGGAAATAGTTTTCTTTTAGGTCTTCCTAGATTACTACTAAATGATATCTTTGAAGATCTCGTCAATCCATCTTTCGATGATTTTGACGCATTGAACTCCACATGAACAATTTGTTTCATCCCCTTGTTAGTTGATGTCTCCTTCACTTCTCCACCTAGAAATGCATCCCCTATCAAGTTGTAAAGATTTCCATCCATCTCACTGTAAACTGGAAAAGTAAAAAAGAACTAGTGCCAGTGAGAACAGGAAAAGAAAAGAGTGCGTGTATGACGATTGTATTGAAAAACCAAAGACTTCGGCAGGAAAGAAAAGAGTGTGTGTATGACGGCTTTTGGTCTGTCAACAAGGTGATTGCCGGTACTCCTACAAAGAGATCAGGGATGACTTCAATCGACCTCAAGAGAAGGATGAAAGAAGTCTAAGAGCGTTTGCTCCAATCTAACTTCAATATTGAGGCTCCTCTCCTCCTGTCGCTACCCCTTTTTCTTGGGATCAGCTTCCCTTGTATAGACTCTTCCTTTGCATGGGTTCTGCTTTGGCAAATCCGGCTTGCCTTTCCTGCAGGTGGAGGAAAGCTTATTTCTTAACCACAGAGATAGAGAGAGAGAGAGAAAGAGAGAGAGAGCCCGGCTTCCTTTCTTTATTGGGCTAGCACATTACTTGAGCCGTCCACGAAAGCACGCCTCTAGAGTTGATGGACCCGGCCTCTCGCCTTCCTCCGCCCAGGGTCTGCCGGGGTACGGCGGGGCGAAAAGCGAGCATCAACATCTTTTGTATGGGTATGCCAAATTTTCTATTGCATTTGGAATTTAGAAATGGTGATCCGGAGATCCACCTTCACAAGTAGAAAGGAAATCAAACTTTTTTCTAACTTTCCATTGCATATATACTTTAAGAAAAGAGACAGATTTTGAATGCCGTGAAAGGCAATTTTCTTTTGTTTGCCGTGAAAGGCGATTTTGTGCCGTAGAAGGCGATTTATATATCTCATCAATGAAGAAAGACAAGAGTTGTGATTTTTTGTCTCTTTAAAAAATTACAAAATACAATAGAAGAAGTAAGAAAATGGATCTAACTTCTCAGGAGATTGTGGGGACTCGTTCAGATCGACGGTTACGAGTCATGTATGGACTCCGCCATCGTCATTCGGATGAAGATATTTGATACTTTGATTCATTTGGCTTGGCTTCGATCTTAGATTTTTAGAGGATAAAGACCAAGGGAAGGTCCTATATCCAATAAAAAACCGAGTAGACGGGCTGAAAAGCCACGTCTAGCCATGTTGGATGGAAGAAGGGGGAACCTTGGGGGGGTGGCCCCCAAGGGACTTCAATCACCTTGTGGTGTTTGTTGCAGTAGAGTTTCTTCAGAGTAATCAAGCTTCTTTGCACAGAGATTTCTCCGAGAATTTTCTAGCAATTTTTTGAGGATTTTTCAGGACCCTTTCTCCTTGGAATGACCGCCTTTTATAGCCTTTTGGTGGTCATTAGATGAGTTTATAGGCATTGATTACATTAATGCTCCATGATGGGAGGAGTTACAAGTGTTTAATTTTTTATTTTGTAACTCATTTTTCTTAGCTTTTGATTGGCCGATGGAGAATGATGAGCATTTAATCGCTTTTAATCTCCATGACGAGGGGAGTTACATGGTTTAATGCCATAAATACTTAGATTTGTAACTCCTTTTTCCTTGCTTCTGATTGGGCCGTCTAAAATAATGAGTTAATGACCGCATTAACTTGTCATAAACGGGTCAATTAACAGCATTAAGTAGTCGCCAAGTCGCTTGAAGAGTCGCGGGCCGCGCCGCGCCTTTTGGAATTCTTCTTACGATGATCGCCAATGGATCCACATGTTGATTGATGTCGGATGGCAATGCAATTTCATACATTGGTTGACACCAATGGGCCGGCGACATCTGTCCAGTCGTTCTCTCAATCGATCGGGCAGAAAGTGTGCTTTCTTAGTTGGCCGGCTGGTGATTCCGAAGCGTTGGATGATGATTTCATGATTTTGATAGCGGATCCGTGATGTTGACGAAGATTGACGGATTTCATGCTCCAAAAATCAGATTTCGGATAAATCACAGGGGCCAATTGTCACGTCCCCCGAACTCGATTAGAAAATAAACCGGATCCGGGGAGTGAGATTTAGGGCTAATTAAAATTTTTGCCCTTTAGGCCCAAGGATCGTAAGTCCGCTGTGAGGATATTGCATTTCAAACCTCAAGTAATATAAGAATTGCGGAATTCATACAATTTGAGGCATATTTAAATATCAAACAATGGATACTAAATCTCATTTATTAATTTCAAGTTGCAAAGAATATTTAAAGCTAATCAAAAGTTAATCTAATTACAATGGCCATCCCCAATAACTAAGGCCATTTAAAAGAACAGTGATATCAATAATGAAAAGTCCAACGAGAGAATAATCAAAAGAATAAACAAAATCTAAGAAAGTTCCCATGTGAGTCTCTCTCATGCCGGAAGTGATGACACTACTCTACATCATCGGCACGCCACTCTCTCTCCTCCTCTGCTGGTTGGAGATCCTCTGGGATCTCCTCACCTGCCTGGTCATCATAGTAGTCACCTGGGGTGTCTGCACACCAAGGAACAGAGTCAACGACATGTTGAGCAATAGATAAGCAAGATATAAGTGAACATGACATGCATCAAGTATCAGAATAATGATAAGTATAATAATCGTGCGAATACAAGGAATCGAAGCTAGGCCTAAAGCATGAATAATAACCATCAGAAACAATAACAGGAATCATAGCAACACTAACAATAACCACTATCCATACAATGCAACGCAAGTAACAAGAGGGAGACTCCGCGGATGTCCAAGCCATCTCACGGGGTACCAGTAACAATCCCAATCCGGACTATTGATACCAAAGTCCGGCTCCAGGGGGATCCAAGCTCCCGGTCCTGGGAATAGTAGCACGGTCCAAGCCCGCTCCCAACTATTCAACGTCATGAACGCCGTCCAAGCCGACTGCCCACCCCGATGTCCGAGTAACCGGCCCATCAATAAATCCCCAAACTGCAGTTGGCCATGACGTGCAAACAACAACCAAGTGGTGCTGACACAAGAAAAGACAAGACAAGCAAGTCTGGCTAGCTCAATATACAAGACATGCTCGGAGGGATTATCTCATTCAAGCCAATACAAGACCAATCACTCACATGATAATCCCTTCAGTCTAGCCAGTCATGTTTATCAATTACATGACACAGGGTCCTAAGGTACACTCTAAGTCAGGTCCATATCCTAACTCTACAAGAGTTTATGTTTCATAATTAATTAGGTGTATTATGCCAAGAGAGTCAAGGAGGAATTACAAACCAAACCTAGGCAAGCGTGCCATTCATGTATTGTACCTATTTTAATGGAGTGCGTGGGGAAAATTGATTCAATGATGCTTCTAGGAGAATTCCTTGGTGTACAATCATGTTAAGCATCTATTGAGACAATTCCATATGCATTCGGTTAACCCATGCATACTACACGAATACCTAGACACCCAATTGAAGCACACCAAGCCACGCGCTACGATTTTAATCATATTAATGGTCTGGTGAAAATATATTCATGGTTTCCAACATCTAAGGCCCAAACCTAGGTTACCGGTCTTGTTTCTAATAAAATATGAGCTGAAGCAATAATACAAGTATTTACATCACTTCCCGATCTTTGATCGTAACGAAACTAGAACGATTGGATTCTACGACTCAATGGCTTTCCAACGGTATATTATACGTAGAAATCCAACGGGCGGATTAAAAGTTATAAGTGTTTGAAGTTTCCAAGTGCTGTCAAAATTTTACTATCCGATCGATCAGATAGAGCTGTCCTATCGATCGGACAGAGCCAGAATGCACTTAACTGAGGCATGTTTTCTATCCGATCGATCGGACAGTTTGCCCGATCGATCGGACAGTGAACTGTCTCAGTTAACTGAGGTAGAAAACCTGTCCGATCAATCGGACAGAGTGTCCCGTCGATCGGCACTGCACCGGAACCCCGCATTTGGGTGTTCTGCCCTCTTCCTCTTCAGGCCATTGCATGGAAAACCTGCAGAAATAAGCCACCATGCTCCCCCATTCATCACAATCACAATTTCGATGCATTTTATCAAAATAAAAACATCCTAAGGCTATCAATTTAACCATTTAATCCAACCCAAATCTCCAAACCTAATCTAACATGTGAATCCCAAATCAATAACATAAACAAGCTTGGAATTACGGTAATCTATCAAGAAAACATAGTCAATCAATAAGAAACATACACACATGCTTAATTATATAATGCAAATCCACTTGCCTCAACCAAGAAGAATATGAAATTGGGAAAATTCGAGGAGAAGCTTTTCTTTTACGAAATCCACGAATCTAACCCAACCAAACGCAACCTAAAACGCAAAGGAGAAGAAAAGAGAGGAAAAGATTGAGATCAAACCTAAATCTAGCCAAAAGAGAAAATGATTGAAAAACGAAAATGAGGGAAATCTTACCAAACTAAGATCAATGGAAAGAGGAGATCGCGAGGAAGAAGATTACCGGTTCGGATTTTCGAGAAGGCCTCTCCCAAAAGTTCTGGGCTTGAGAAGATGAAGAGGAAGAAAGAGGGCTGCTGTAGCTCTTTGTTGCAGAGATTAGAAAAGATAGAGATTAGGGCAAATCTCTGATTAAGAAGAAGAGAAGGGGAAAAAGACAAGTTTGCCCTTAAGTGGGTCCGGTGAAGAAATTGGCCACTTGAAGGGTTTCTGATCATCGGATCGTGACGAGCCAAGAGACAAAAATGATCAGTACGACGAGACCTATCCAACGATCCCAAAATCACGGCGATTGAAATTTTTCGGAAAAATACTCAATTTTCCCTAAATTGCAAACTACCCCCCTGCTATGATCAAACGAACTCAGAATCGTACGAAACTTCGCAAACACTATTCTAATGCTAAAAGAAACTCGTTTATGATCTAAACCCACCTATTTATCTAATAATACAATAATTATAATAAATACAAAATAAACGGATCAGCGGGCCTGTTATTGGGCCTAGTTGACCCAGTAAGGTCGCGGACCTTACACCAATCATCTCGAAACGCGAAAAATACCCGAAAAAGTGGGTTTCGGGGCGAAATCGGGAGACCCGGATCCCTATGGTCGCCGGCGACCATGGGACTTTTGTCACTTTTCGGTCGCCGTTCGGTCACAAGTTTTCCATCGTTTTCGTTTCTTCTTTCTCTTGTATTTTTCTTGACATCTTTCCTCACTTATTGACTTGATTTTCTTGAGGAAAATTTGACGAGAAGCCGCATAAATCAGAACACAAAATTTCCTATTTTTTGAAAAGCCGAAAACTTTGTAGCCGATTTTCCGTTACGAGTCGAAACTAGGTCAAATGATGTCGGAATGACCTGAAATTTGAGGTAAAGCTTCTTGAGCAATAGATAGGACCAACCATGGGCTTTTATTTGAGTTTTGAAGCCGTTTCGAGTCCCGTCGATGCTAGACTTGATTTCACCGTGTGGAAGATGTCGAGCTTTGATGTACGGTCAACCGATGTCCGATTGACATGAAATTTGACAGGGAGCCTATTGGAGTCATTTTGAGACGATCCATTAGCTCAGATTTGGATGCCATCGTCCCGGGGAGCTCCGCCGCCGGTAGGTTTGATTTCGTTTCCAAGCGTCAAAGCCGGGTCAAACGTCGTCGGAATGACGTGAAATTTGACATGCAGCCCTTTGGGAGCATGTAGAAGCTACCCATGTGCTTTGTTTGATGAGTGGCGGCATCGGTGGTTCTCGCCGCCGAGAGGCTTGATTTCGCCGCTTGAGAGTTGATGGAGGGTCAAACGGTGTCAGTTTGACTTGAAATTTGACGTGGACCTTTTGGAGGTATTTTGAGACCATCCATAGGCTCTGATTGAATATTTGATATCTTCGACACTGTCGCCGCCGGAAGCTCCTGCTCAGTCATTGGATTGAAGTTAGGCCAAATGGTGTCGAAATGGCCCGAAACTTCATGTGTACCCTTCTTTTGGCTATTTTGAAGGATCTTGTAGTTTTTGTTTGATTCTAACAAGATCTGATGCTTGAAGCGGCTCTGCCTGTTTGTTGTAGGATGCGGCTCCATGTAGCTTTTAATGTTGAAGAGGCAAAGTGACATTTTTGGTGTCAACAAGAGTACTTTATGAGTTTTCTCTCTTCCAACATCCTACCTTCGTGAGTCTTGTTGTTCGTGCCTATACTCACCCTTCATGATGACGAATGCTCCTTTTTCACCTTCATAACTGCACCCGCTCTTGTGTACTTACAGTCGTTAGAGCTTAAGGCATGTAAAGAAAATAATTTTCTTTGCAAACCTAGAACATGCATCACATCCGTTAGGGTCCGAACAATCCCGTCAACCATTCGGATCTTTAATATTCATATCTTAGTGCTCGCCAATTTTGCATCATCTCCCATAAGAACAGAATAGATCCAGTAGCATGAGATTTATATGCATCAAGCAAATCTCTACTCCCACACATCTGATAGGAAAAATCAGAATCCAAATACTATGAATCATTAACTCGATCCATAACTATAGCAACAGAAAGTGGTTCCCTATTGTCTAAATCCAATCTTTCTGGCACACCTTCCGATTCTGATTCTTTCACTTTTCTCTCAAAGCTCTCCTTTTGATTTCTACTATTCCTTCCTAGATATTTGTGTTGGAAAATACCATAATACCAAGATTGAGCTAAACCTCGGTGGTAACAGTACCAGCTAGTTCGTCTTGATCTCGGTAACCCACGTCTCGGTAGCTCGGCAGCTCAATAGAGAGTGTCAGCACGACAAAACCACTCCTGGTCTCGGTAAGAGTACTGAAGGCCGGAAGTAGGCCATCGCACTCCTATGAGAAGTACAGACATGCTCTGATTGATAGGGTGGCACGTGATGGAGATAAGAACTTGACTCTATCACCCCATCACGTCAGCTATCTCAAGGGGAATGGAAACTTGCGATGGGATGTTCCCTTTTTACCTACCACTAAGAGCCAAGGTAAGGCCTGATGGGACCTTACCCCCACCTACCTCCACTCAACAAGAAGATGGATGAGGATTCCATCTACATATACACATGGGTGTTAGCCCCATGAAGGTACGCACAAACTCATACTCACCCATACTCACTTCTCTTCTCCACTCATCCTTTGCTTAGTTACAGAACTAACTCAAGCATCGGAGTGCCTTCGGCTTACGACAGCCAGGGCCTTTGACCCCCGTTTCTCTCCTTCCCTTTCAAGTCTCGGGCGTTCGGTCTTTCCCGTAATCAAGTTCTACTTCCTCCTAATTAAGTGGGTGTCGTTTTTGGCACTTACAGTTGGCGCCGTCTGTGGGAATGACTAAACAACAATCTACAAACGCCATGCCTCCAAAGACCAGAAACGGCGAAGGATCGTCAAAGGGGCCGTCCCAACCACCTGCGAGTCAAAGAAACTACCACCCTCGGTTCCTCACCAAAGAAGGTCCGAGGGGAGGTCTGGCGCTGCAAGTGTCGAAGAATTTGTGGTGACCCAGTTGGGTTCCTTGACATGGGAGGTGACAGCACCTTCTTGACGAGATGTACCGCCACTAGAACAACCACGGTAGAATAAGGAACACACCAAACAAGGCGAGACGTCAGGACTAGCTAAGTCGCAGTCTCATTATCAGGCCAACCCCGACGGCAATGATGATCCGCTCCTGGAAGATATCAGGGCCCAAAACCTTGCTATCCAGGAGAAGGACGAGCTCATTTGTCAACTCCAACAGCAGTTCCAGGAGAAGAAGAAACCTCCGAGCCCACCTCCCAGATGCAACCAGGCTCCACCTTAGGCCGGACGAGATCTAAGGCACGTCCTGAATAACAAAAGGTGTGACAGAGTTCATGATGAAGGCTCAAGCAGCAGCCATCTCAATGAAGGATCCAAAAGGCTACGCCAGAAGTCAGAGGACAATGGCGACCTAAGGGAGTGGCTTGACCATCAGATCAAGCAGACGATCCAGCAAAATATGGAAGTTGCTGGCTTTACCCGGAATCGGTTTAACGCTTTCGAGACAGAGGATCTCGGGGCGTCTCCTTTCTCTCAGGAGGTCAGAAACTTTTCTTTGCAAGAGAAGTTCAACATCCCGAGGTTCGTCCTCTATATTGGGACCTCAGACCGTGCAGCGCATCTCTGACATTTCATCCAGAGGATGTCGGTATGGGGTGATGAGGATTACCTGAACTGTCGAGTCTTCTCCTCCAGTTTGGGAAACCTCCCCATGAGATGGTTCTGCGCGCTGCCGAAGGGCTCGATTTCAAGCTGGCGGCAGCTTCAGAATTCCTTCATGGAGAAATTCCAGGCTCATAGGGTCATCCCCAAGACTGACGTAGACCTTATGCCTCTCAGGATGTGGCAGAATGAGAACGTCACCCAGTTTGCCAAGAGATTCTGGACGAGCTATAACCAGATGGAAGGCGCTTCTGACGAGGTGGTTGTCAAGTCCTTCCAACAGGCTCTACTGCCGGGCAACGAGCTGTGGAAGGATCTGGTGCGGTTCCCTGTGGTCATAATGAAAGCATTGATGGCCCGGGCGAACCAGTTCATCGAAACAGAAGAAGACGAGGCCCGAGCCTGGGAGAACTTTGGCCTCTCCCCAGAAGACAAGCCATCCAAGAAGGACAAAAGATCCTCCAGTAGGGAGGAGTTGCACCGACACAGGGCCCCGTCAACCTCGGCAGCAACCTCGGTTCCGACCTCGGGGGGCGGCAAGAAGTTCAAGCCAGAAGCCACCACCTACAGGGCTGTAAACACGATCTTCAAAAAGCCGATCTACAAGCTCCTCAGCAAGATCAAGTCATAGCCCTTCTTCAAGTGGCCGCAGCCAATGAAGGGTGACCCGTCCTCCCGAGATCAGAACAAGTTCTGTGCCTACCACAAATAGAATGGGCACAGAACCGAAGACTGCAAGGCCTTCAAGGCTCACCTCGAAAGGCTGGTCAAAGACGGGCACTTGAGGGACTACATCAATGAGGAGGGCGGAGACAACAGCCGAGCTTGGCGTCGAGATGATGATCAGGACAGCGACGAGCCGGAGGGTATCATCAACGTCATCCACCTCGCCCCTCGTCCGAAGGAGAGAAATCAAGCTCGTGCCTAAGCCAGGAGGGCCTCCCACCAGAAGTTGGTGATGACTGCCGAGCAGGAGCCTGCTACAAAGAAGGCTGGGATAGAAAGGGCCAAGATCTGGTTCTTAAATAAGGACCTAGATGGCGTCCAGCTCCCCCACAATGATCCTCTAGTTCTCACCTTGAAGTTAAAGAACTTCATGGTTCAGAGAGTCCTGGTGGATCTCGTCATAGATCCTCTACTACGATTGCTTCAAGAAGATGGGTCTCAAGGACGAGGGTCTCCAAGCAGCCCGCACCCCTCTGGTGGGTTTCAGCTCGAAGCCCGTGTACCCTAAGGGTAGAATCTCCCTCAGAGTCCAAGTCGGAGGCGCCTCCATGCAAGCCGATGATGCGTATTTTCCCGCAAGTATACGGTTGTCTCAAGTAATATAGACTATGGAAGTCCGAATATCGTTCCCATGAGGATCGTTACAAAGAAAATAACAAAGATCTATGAAAAGGAGTATCAACTCAAATATAGCTAACAAATTCAAATGAAAATAACAATGGAAACAAGAAACTAGATAATAACAAGGAAAATAAAAAATGCAAACTAAAAAAAATCTAGAACTAGATAACAAAGATAAGTTAGTAAAGAAAATGAGAACAAACCAAGAGCAATGTTAGTAACAAAGTTAATGACAAAAGAAAAATAACAAGGTTAATACAAAAACAATGGAGAAATGTTAGATAGATCAAATGAATAAGTGTGTGAAAATAACAAGTGAAATATAGAAAATGAGTGGATGGAGATAAAGAAATATGCTAAAGTGGTGTAAAATCAAATGTGAAATTGATGGTGTGAATAATAGAGAAATGGAGTGTGAAAATTAAAACTAGTGAATAAGTGTGTGGGAGTGTGAATAGAATCAAACTAAAGTAAGTAAAATAAACAACAAGCAATACTAATGGATATATTGAATCATCTAGAATCCACTAAGTGGCACTAATCCAACACTTATGCTCTTCTCTTTTCCCAAAAAAAACAATACTCAAATCTAATTACAAATCAATGCTTAGATTCGGAAAATATAACTTTAAAGCTCTAAGATAGAAATTAACAATCTAATAGCTAAGATTTTCTTCCCTTCATAAAAGAAAAGATTCCTAATGACTATCTATCAAAAGTAAGCATAAACCATCAAAAGATATTAACTCCTAAGCATGATTTATCAAACCTAAGCATAGATAGTAAAAAGAATGCTAATAAAGAAACTAAGCATGGAAGGTTGCACAAAGTAATGAAGAAAAATCTACTCTAACATATTAAGCACATAAACAAGGGAATTTAAAAGAAAGAGCATAAGCAAAAGGAATATGATCAACTTAGCTTCACCTAGAAGATCCAATCAAAGGAATTAGCCACCCATTGGAGAAGAAGCTTTCAATTTCATTCCAAATCTTTAATTTTACAAGGCTTTCCTCACTTTCTCTCTACAATTTGCTCTCAATTACATGAATAGCTTAAGTAAAGAGGAGGAGGCTCTCCTTGCTTGTGTCTTTAATGCTTAGAGCTCCCTTCTTTATATAGAAACATTTGTCTTGCTCTCTTTTGCTTTCTTTCCAATGTGGGCTTCACAAGAATGGAAATATGAACATATGTATGTGATTCCCGTATTAGAAAACAGTCTCTGGATTGATATACGATTTTGACCCCCGAAACATCCGAATTGTGAAATATGATTTGTTGGTTTTTGAACAAGCTTTCCAATGCTTTTATATCACCTCAATCGGACACCCGAGTAAAAAGATATGGTCAAAATACCAACCCAGGTCTATCATGTTCCTTCTTATTATTGGCCTAACTTTGTCATTTCTTCATCCAATTGCCTTCCAAACTTATTCTAACTCTTTTTAATTCTTGAATCTCAACTTTAATCTTCAAATTAATCTTCAATTAACACCTACAAAGAGAAATTAATATAATTGAGAGTATGGAAGTCATTGGAACTCATATAAATGCATACAAATGGCCATCTATAATGGAAAGATATGAGCAAAGATGATGGGGACAAACTTTATGATTTTTATTCTAAAAATAGTGTTTTGAGTTCTTTTATCATTGAAAACTCATAAAATAATGCTATAAAAGTGTATTTTTTGTGAACTCATCAGCCGACTTCCTGGTAGTCGATGTACCATCCCTATACAATGTGATAATAGGAAGGACTTGGCTACACAGTATGGAAGCCGTGCCCTCCACCGGCCACCAGAAGCTCAAGTTCCCACAGGATAACGAGAATGGCCGAGTTGAGGTGATTACGGTTAGAGGTGACTAGCACATGGCCAAACAGTGCCTGATGGCCGTGCTGCTTGGCAAAGCTGAGTCATCACAAGTTCACATGGCCGAGCTGGAAAGAGAGGCCGAACTCGAGGATGTCGGCCGAGCCCCACTGCAGAAGAGTATTGAAGACCTCACAGAAATTAGGATTGACCCCAACAACCCTGACAGATTTTTTCTGCTGGGGAGTCAGCTTCCCGAAACTGAGAAGACCAAGCTGCTGAACCTCCTGATGCAGAATAAGGAGGTCTTTGCATGGACTCCCTATGAAATGCCTGGCATCAGTCCCGAGGTCATGTGCCACAAGCTAAACGTAGTCCCCAAACATAAACCAGTGATCCAGAAAGCCCGCTGAACGAAGATCCCACAAACTGAGGCCGTGATCGAGGAGGTCCAAAAGCTGCTAGAAGCCAAGGCGATCAGGGAAGTCCACTACCCAGAATGGCTGGCCAACATGGTAATGGTCAAGAAAAAGAATGGGAAGTGGAGGGTCTGCGTGGACTTCATCGACCTCAACAAAGCTTGCCCCAAGGACAGCTTCTCCCTCCCAAAGATCGATCAAATGATTGACGCCACTGCCGGACATGGCCGGATGAGTTTCCTCGATGCTTATCGAGGTTACCATTAGGTCCCGATGTTCGGGCCTGACCAAAAGAAAACCGCCTTCATAACACCCCGACTACTACAAAGTCATGCCCTTTGGGTTGAAGAACGCAAGAGCAACGTACTAGCGGCTGGTCACCAAGATGTTTCAGGCCCACCTCGGCAAGACGATGGAGGTCTACATTGATGACATGGTTGTCAAGTCTAAAAGGTCACAAGACCACTTGGCAGACCTAAGTCAAACATTTGAGATCCTCTGGCAGTTCCAATTAAAGCTGAACGCGTCCAAATGTGCATTCTGCTTCTGCTCTGGCAGATTCCTGGGAAGCCTGGTTACAAGAAGAGGCATCGAAGCAAATCCGGACCAGATCTCGGCGATCCAAGAGGTACAAAGTCCAACCTCGGCTAAGCAAGTTTAGAGACTGACCGGCATGGTTGCCGCGCTCAACAGGAGCTCAAACATTATCTATCGTCACCACCCCTGCTGTCAACACCAACACAGGGCGAGGTACTATACTTGTACCTGGCAGTCTTGGATCATGCGGCGAGCTCGGTACTCATCAGAGAAGAGAGCGGGCAACAAAGGCCTATTTACTACACGAGCAAGATCCTCCTTGATGCCGAGACCAGGTACTTACAGCTGGAAAAACTTGCATTAGCACTCGTCAGTGCTTCTCGCAAACTCTCCCACTATTTCCAGACATACACTATAGTGGTTGTTACAGAACATCCACTCAAGACCCTCTTAAAAAAAGCGGACTTCTCTGGAAGAATCTTAAGATGACTATTGAACTGGAACAATATGATATCAAGTACCAACCCAGAACGGCCATCAAAGCTTAGGTTTTGGCGGATTTTATTGAAGAGTATCTCTCCGAATTCAGCACCAAGCCCACTCGGTACCGAACTGGGGGCAATAAGGATAAGGAAGAAGTCAACGAGACAAAGCAAGAGCGGTCTTGGAAACAGTTCCTTGACTCAGCTTGGAAGGTCTTCGTCGATGGATCCTCAACATCTAAAAGGGCTGGCGCTGGCATAGTCCTCCAATCTCCGGAGGGCCTTGTCATCAAATAAGCCCTGACACTTGGCTTCAAGGTGTCCATGTTGACACCAAAAATGTCACTTAGCCTCCTCAACATCAAAAGCTACATGGAGCCGCATCCTACTGCAAATAGGCAAAGCTGCTTCAAGCTTCAGGTCTTGTCAGAATCAAACAAAAACTGAAAGATCCTTCAAAATAGCCAAAATAAGGGTACACATGAAGTTTTGGGCTATTTCGACACCATTTGGCCTAACTTTAATTCTCCTACGGCTGAGCAGGAGCTCCCGGGGGCGACAGTGTCGAAGACATCAAATCTTCGATCAGAGCCTATGGATGGTCTCAAAATACCTCCAAAAGGCTCCACATCGAATTTCAAGTCAAACCGACACCGTTTGACCCTCCATCAACTCTCGAACGGCGAAATCAAGCCTTTTGGCGGCGAGAACATCCGATGCCGCCACTCATCAAACAAAGCACATGAGTAGCTTCTACATGCTTCCAAAGGGCTGCACGTCAAATTTAGGTCATTCCGACGACATTTGACCCGGCTTTGATGCTCCGAAGCAAAATCAAGCCTACCGGCGGTGGAGCTCCGCGGGACAATGGCATCCAAATCGGAGCTAATGGATCATCTCAAAATCACTCCAATAGGGTCCCTGCCAAATTTCAGGTCAATCAGACATCGGATGACCGCACATCAAAGCTCTACATCTTTCGCGCGGTGAAATCAAGTGTAGCATCGACGGGACCCCAAATGGCTTTAAAACTTAAATAAAAGTCAATGGTTGGTCCTAACTAATGCTCAGGAAGCTTCACCTCAAATTTCAGGTCATTCCGACATCGTTTGACCAAGTTTCAACTCTTGGCGGAAAATCGGCTACAAAGTCTTCGGCTTTCCCAAAAATAGGAAACTTTGTGCTCTGATTTGCACAGCTTCTCGATAGGTTTTCCTCAGAGGAATTAAGCCAATAAATGAGGAGAAATGTCAAGGAAAATACAGAAGAAAAAATAAGCAAAAAAGCTCGAAAAAAGGACGAGAAACGATGACCGGACGGCGACCGAAAAAAGGGACCAAAGTCCATGGTCGCCGGCAACCATGGCCCAAGGTCACCGGCCCCATGGTTGCCGACGACCATGGGTGCATGGTCGCCGGAGACCCTGGAAATCTAGGTCGCCAGATTTCTGCCAAAACGGTAGTTTTTCCGATTCTTTTCGCTTTTCGCGATGTTTGGTCCCTGTGATTTTCTCAAATTCTGATTTTTGAGGCATGATATCCGTTGATCTTTGTCAACATCATGGATCCGCCATCGAAATCATTTGATCATCATTGGACACTCCGAAATCGCCAACCGGCCGACCAAGAAAGCACACTTTCTGCCCGACCGATCATGAAATCGATTGGGCAGATGTTGCTGGCCCATTGGTGTTAACCAATGTCTGAATTTGTATCGTTATCCGACATCAAATAACATGTGGATCCATCGATGATCATCGCAAGAAGAATTCCAAAAGACGCGGCGCGGCCCGCGACTCTTTAAGCGACTTGGCAACCAATTAATGAAGTTAAATGACCTTTTTATGACAACTTATTACGGTCATTAACTCATTATTCTGGACGGTCCAATCAGAAGCAAGCAAATGGGAGTTACAAGTTTAATTAATCGTGACAATTAACCATGTAACTCCTATCATTATGGAGATTAATCATGGTAATTAATCATGAAACTCCCATCATCCCATCATCATGGAGATTAAATGCCCATTATTCTCCATTGGCCAATCAGAATCCAAGAAAAAGGAGTTACAAAATTATGAAATTAATACTTGTAACTGCTCCCATCATGGAGCATTAATCAATCAATGCTCATAAACCCTCCTAAATGGCCACCAAAAGCCTATAAATAGGCGGTCATTCCAAAGGGAAAAGGTCCGAAAAAATCATCTGGCGAGTGTTCTGAAGAATTGTCCTAGAAATCTCTGCACAAAAAAGCTCCCTTGCCTTGATGAAACTCTGTTGCAAACGCTTCAAGGTGATTGAAGTCCCTTGGGGGGCCACCCCCCCAAGGTTCCCCTCTCCTTCTATTCGACATGGCCTAGATGTGGCTTTTCAACACGTCTACTCAGTTTTTTTATTGGATATAGGACCTTCCCTTGATCTTTGTCCTCTAAAAATCCAAGGTTCAAGCCAAGCCAAGTGAATCAAAGCATCAAGTGTTCTCATCTGAAGGACGATGGCAGAGCCCATACATGACTCGCGACCGTCGATCTGAACGAGTCCCCACAATCTCTTGAGAAGTCAGATCCCTCTTTCTTACTTTTCTATTGTATTTTGTATTTTTAAAGAGAAAAAAAATCACAATTCTTGTCTTTCATCATTCATGAGATTTGTAAATCGCCTTTTACGGCAAAATTGCCTTCTGCGGCACAAAACTGCCTTTCACGGCATTCTAAATCTATCTCTTTTCTTAAAATATATGTGCAATGGAAAGTTAGAAAAAAAGTTTGATTTCCTTTCTACTTGTGAAGGTGAATATCTGGATCACCATTTCAAATTCCAAGTAGAATAGAAAATCTGGCATACCCGTACAAAATGTTGATGCTCGCTTTTTTTTTTTTTTTCACCTCGCCGCACCCTGGCGGACCCGAGACAGAGGAAGGCAAGAAAAAAGCCGGGACCAACAGGTTGGCATGCCCGGTGGGACTCGTTCATTTGAAAACACGATGCTTAGGCTCCTTGGCTCCTTTCTAGTTGGTGGCCTATTGGATTTTGCATCTAAAAAAAAAACATGAGACGGGATTCTCTGGAAATTTCTGTCTTTGAACTTGTTTCCATTCTTTCTCTTCTCAAACAAAAAAAAAGTTGTTTTTTTTTTCCCGTTGGGTTCAGATTTGAGAAATTTTTATTTCTTCCCTTTCGGATTTAGTGCTCGCGGAAATCGCTGAGCCTTTGTTCAGATTGGATTACCATTTCTTCTCTTTTGTGAATCCAATCTTAACTTTTATTTAAAAAAAATTCAGATTTCTTTATTTTGGATTCAAATTGGAGAAACTTTGGTTCTTTCCTTTTCGTACAATGGCTCGCGGAAATTGCTGAGCCAGCGTTTGGATTGAGAAGGGCCACGTTTCTCTCTTTGATGGGTCCATTGGAGATCTTTCAAAAAAAAAAATGCATTAAGGTTGCACCAATTGCGTTCTTTGACCAAAGTGAATTTAAGAAAAGCCTTGTCCAGAGTATGGAGGCAGCTAGACTGTTCGAGGCAAGGGTCGTTCAAACGGGTTCATTAAGTAATCCTACCCTTACCTGGGAGCCGATCTATTCACTAAGGTTTCATAAGACCGAATTGGAAGACCTATGTGCACTCTTAAAAAAAAAAATCTTTTCAAAAATTAAAAAAAAAAAAAAAAACTACTGTCACTATTGTGTTCAGATTCTAGAAATTTTGGTTCCTTCCTTTTCGGATTTAGTGCTCGCAGAAATGTTTGAGCTTGTATTCGGATTGGAATATCATTTGCTCTCTTTTATGAATTCAATCTTGACTTTTCAAAAAAAAAAAAAACTTCCGTCATTATTGGATTCAAATTTGAGAAATCCTGGTTCTTTCCTTTTCGGATTTAGCGCTTGCGGAAATCCCTGAGCCTGTA
Organism: Persea americana; assembly: GCA_029852735.1. Classification (NCBI taxonomy): domain Eukaryota; kingdom Viridiplantae; phylum Streptophyta; class Magnoliopsida; order Laurales; family Lauraceae; genus Persea; species Persea americana. The sequence goes on along the minus strand of CM056816.1, from coordinate 29,112,524 downwards.
TTCGGATTGGAATACCATTTTCTCTCTTTTGCGAATTCGATCTTGACCTTTCAAAAAAAAATCCCATCTCGTGTCCTCCTCAAGGATGCGACTTACAACATTTGTGCCTAGCGGTGCTAGTACGCCCTTTCGGGTCTACTGTATTTGCGACCGACACATTTGTATCTCCAACCTTATTCATTTTACCTCAAGTCAGCTTCGCTTCTCGGTAACTTGAATTAAGGTTTACAATTGCTTCTAGCAGTCACTGGAACGCTCATTTCGAGCGGACCATACTTGCGTTCAGAACAATTGTACCCTCTATGGCTTTTTGCCGTCTTCATTATGCTCAGAATAGGCCATGCCTGCTGAGCGATTTGAAAAGACAAAACCATAGTATTTTCCAATTATGATCACCATATTCTTGTGATTACTAATGGATGTGGTCTTGTTTCAGAAGTTTTCCAAAACTAACAATGGCAGCCTCGGTGACCATCACCTTTGATTGAAACAAGTACCAAGTCATGCTTCAAGAGAAGCAAAGCAAGCGCACTTACAAGCGCCCCGCCAGCTGCCGAAGCATCGCCTCCCTCGGCAACTCCCAAAACCCCAGGTCGACCTCCACTCCCCAGACCATCGTCTTCGAGTCACTGGGACCATTCCCACTACCCGTAGAAGAGACGGTGCTTGCTAAGAAGCAGAAGACTGCCCCTGAACGTGTCGCTGCCTTGACACCAAAGGTGGTCACCAAGAAACCCGAGGCTCGTGGCAATCCCGCGAAGCCTCAACCTGTAAAAAACTAGGTCTGCCCCAAGACTTGGTCCGTGAGACCTTCACCAAAACAAAGAAGGTCCCGGACATCTGCAAAGCCAGTATACCTAGCCCCTCTTAAGGAGAACCGGTTCTATCCTCTCGCTTACATCAAAGGGGAGAAACCTACCCTCCACCGAACTACAAAACCAACCCAGCACGAGCCGGCTTGCACATACAAGCCCAAAATCAATTCGCGCATCACAAGGCCTCGAAAAGAACCTGCCAGGGCTTGCTCTCCTGCAACTCGACCCTTCATCTCAATAGAGGCTGAGCTTGCAAAATTTAAAGCTTCGTTGCGACAGGCTAAGGACCGTGTCCAGATCCTGTCCATGCTAGTCTTCAAGGAAGACAAGCTCGGTTGCTGCGCACGAGGGACCATGTCCTTCATTGCCAGAGCACAGCCCGAGCTAACCGAAGCTCAAATTGCTCGTCGTATACGTCGTCGCGCGGCATATTGACAAAAGAGATTAGAGAAGCAAAGAACCCAGCATTCTGAGCTTCAAGTCTCCCAAAAATGGGTCGAAAAAGAAGGACCCGACCAAATTGCTGCTGTCTACATGGTTGACAAAACCAAAAGACGCCAGAAGTTAGCAACAAAAATACATGTCAGACGGCTAGTGACTTGCAGCGTCTCCCGGACACGAAGACATCAGGAGGACTCTCCCGCTCCTTCAAGGCAAGGACATCGGAGTGACCATTCCTCGGGCTTTTCATCTAAAAGAATGAGCTCCAGCTCAGTCACTAAGACAATATCCTCATTCGATTCTCGAAGGATGAATGTCTTGGTCACAAACTCTGAGCAACCTCCACCACATGATGACATGGCTCTACGCATTCAGCAGCTGGAGCAAGGATAGCAGAGAATAAAGGTCCTGATGGAAAACCTCCTTCTCACTCTCCAACATCCACCAAACAATGATGAAGTTCCTCCACAAGATGAGGCAAACGGTGGAGAAGATGAGTCACGCGCCCTTACTAAAAAGGACGTTGACAATATCCTCGCCAAAACAAAAGAAGAGGATACACTGAAGGAGCATGGAATCAAGCCACCATATCCCTTATGGATGGACTCGGTTTCGTTCCCTCCAAAGTTCAAACAACTTCTTCTCCAAACACATACGGGGAAAGGTTCAGCTAGACAGCACGTCATCCACTTCAAGATCCTGACGGGAGCTATTGTCGATCAAGATGCCATCAAGATCCGTCTCTTTGCAAGTACCCTAAAAGGTACGGCCTTTGATTGGTACTCCACTCTGCCAGAGGATTCCATTCAAAACCGGACTATGCTAGAGACACGCTTCCTAACCCATTTCAAAGGTGAGGATCATCCTGTTACTATGGCTCAACTCTACAGCCTAAAACAGGGAGAGAATGAGTCAACATACGACTCATTCACAAGTGGAAAGCAATGGCGTACAAATGCTCAGATGTGCTGCCACAAGCGTCATTGGTCGACATCTGCCGAAACAACGTGAGAGCAAGAATCCGCTCCATGATCATCGGCAACAAATCAAAGAACCTGGGAGAACTCTTAGAAGCGTCTATGGAGGCTGAAACGGTGCTAAAAAAACCTCAACAGTTAGAAGTCATCAAAGAAGGAGCCAACCGCCATTTCGACCTCCAATCCAAAGAAAAAGGAGGTTCTCAATGTGCAAACTAAGTCAGCTCCTCAGCCACCAGAGAAAGGTGAAAACAAAGCTCCAGGTAAGAGCCTTTAACTCTCTGATGCCTTCAAAGAACGAGTAGAGAAGAAATACCCGTTCGATGAAGATGTTGAAGAAATATTTGGGGCCCTCTTAGCAAATGGAAAACTCACCTTGCCTGACCTGAAAAGACCGGGAGATGTTGGCAAAACCAACGATCCCCGATATTGTCCATACCACCAAATGGTCTCGCATCCTCTCAACCAATGTTTCGTTGTGAGAGAGGAGATCAACGAGATGTGGAAAAACGGAGTCATCACCTTTGACAAAAACCGTGGGTCTTCCTTCGTTAACATGGTGTCATATAGACAAACATCAAAGTCACCAAAGGAAAAAATCACCACTTCCTTCAAGGTGATAAAAATGACCCAAATGTCCCAAGAGCTGGTGCCTTACCCAACACCAGATGGACAACCCATATGGGTACATCCCGATCTCCTAGAAGATGAAAATTGGGAGATCGTCGAAACAAAGCAGACCGCTCAACAGCGAAGGCAAGCCAAGAGGCAACTCCGCAAGCTCAAACAATAGGAGAAGGCTCAAACCAAGCAAGAGATCCCTGAAAAGGCAGAAACCTCCTCTACCGCTTCACTGGGGGCGACAAAGGAATCTCTTCCCAAAGCTTCAAGAGTGGTAAGAAAATTCACCCTCAGTGATTTCATGCCACCACGGCTCAGAGATGAGACTACGCAGGGGGCATCATACTCGTGCAACTCGGTAGTTGGATTCTCCATGAATGGATACGAGTCTAGTGACACAGATGAATGGGAGGAATCCCTTGAAACTGGAGAATATCTCTCCGATGAAGAATGGATCCCAGAATCTCACCTTATGCCAGTGATCTGGTATAACCGCTTCCAACCACAAGGATCCTGGTCTGATGATGATGAAGACCAAAAGGCTGTTCAAGAAAATGCCGTCAATCCAGCGCAAACAAATGCTCTAGTGGATCCCAACCAGGTTGAACCACAAGGAACATATGAAGAAGAAGATTTGGCTCCTATGCCCGATCTTGAAGAATATGCAAGGATCTTGCAGCGTCATGCCATAGAGCAAGAGCAGGATCGCATCAATCAGCTTCATCAAAATCCAGAACCGGAAGTCCCAGAGAATCTATAAGTATCTCCTCCAGTGACTCCGGAAAATGAAGAAAGTTGCTGGATTGATGATCTTCTTACATCGAAAGATGAGTCTGATTCCCAACAGTCCATTATAGAGGCATCTTCTATCGAAGTTACTTGCAATGTGAAAGTTCAGGATGATAGTGCCTCTAAAGCTTCATCTGCTGAGGCCGCAAACTCTCAAAATGCATCTGGGAGCATATCTTCTGGAGCCACATCTTCTCAGGTGACTTCCACCGAGATAGCATCTTCTCAACCGTCGTCTCCTGACACAGTGACATTGGAATTCAAGCCTCTTCCAACTGGTCACCATGAAGAAGCTCTGGCCGATAAAGTCTTCAAAGAAGACCCGGTCAATTGGTCTCAGATACCCAATCTCATAGGAGATGTCTGGACCGATGAAATCCTGGACAAAGAAGAAAAGTTGCTGGAAGCTGTTCAGGAATTGTTCCCGGAAAATGCTCCATGCAACGCAATAATTGAAGACGACAATGCTGCTGTAGAAGCGTTTTCGGTAAATGGAGAATATTAGCCCCTTGAGCCAGAAGGGGGGTCCTCCAAAAGAAGAACCACCTCTAGAAGCTTTTGAAGTTGGGAAATGTACCTGCTCCAGCTGGGATTACCACAAAAACTACAACCAACCTTTTTCTTCTTCTTATGTAAACCCATCAAGAAAACAAGCTGTAAATGCCCCAAATGGCAATGATAATGAAAATGCAGGCCCCAAGGAGGCTTTCAAGTATGACTTGATCGAGCACTTCAAACACATACCTACGTGCTTGCACATCCTAACTTATTACGAATGTCACCACAAACTCGTGATAGTCTCATTTCAGAATTGCAAAGGCCGGATGTGGATGTCGACAAACATGCCCCACAAGTCCTGCAAATTGAAATGGACTATAGGGTCAAAAAATCAAAAACCTCCCCAAAGGGAGAAAAGAAAGAAGCTGGAGGACCTCGCACTGAATGCCTCTTGGTCCAAAAAGCCGCAAGTGCTACCATCGCCTTTAATAAGGAAGACCTCCTGCTAGGCGAGACAAAGCACAACCGACCCTTGTACTTCACGGGGTACATCAAAGAGATGCCGATACACAGAGTCCAGATCAACCCGGGTTCTGCACTTAACCTCATCTCTACTACGACACTCAAAGAGCTGGGTATCCCACCTAGCAAGCTGAGCCACACATCTGTGTCAATCTTTGGATACGATGGGAGTGCTCAAAGGCCCATTGGCAAAATCAGGTTCAGGTTGCAAATCAGTGATCTTATCTCTGAGGTCACCGTGTATGCAATAAAAACTCCTTCATGCTGCAACATTCTTCTTGGACGCCCTTGGATACATGAGAACGGTGTCGTCCCTTCAACTCTACATCAATGCATCAAGTTTGTTGGTGACGACGGCTTGATACATCGAGTGTTTGCAGACAAAAAGCCCTTCAAAGGCAAAGAAGTCCATTTTGTAGACTCTCAGATGTACAAGGATGAGAAAGAGAAGAAGGAGGAGAAAATAGCATTCTTTGCCGGCAATCTCCAAAAAGATAAAGGCAAGGCTCCTCAACAATCATCGGAAGAAAACAAACCTTCCGGCAAATCCGAAGAGAGCAATCCGTCTCCCTTCGTTGTCTCCTTCAAATCTTCCAAACATTTGGTAATCACTACTAAAGCAAAGAAGACAAAGCAAAAGACTAGGGGCAAGTTTGCTGTCTCCTTTGTGTCTATCATATAAGACACGGATTCAAATTCAGAGTCCGAAGATGATACATCGTCAAGCCAAGCTGATACTCAGCAAGTTCAGCCTGCTCTCACTCCATTGGAGATACCGGATGACGTAGAAGATCCCGCGTCTGTTACCTTCATCGTTCCGGTAACAACGGCAGAAGAGAAACCAATCTTTTTCCATAGATCGGACGCTTCTTCATCAAACTCCTTGCTTGAACCTTTCCAAAATGAAGGTATGCCTCAACTATCCTTGTATAGTCCAATGGCACAAGCTATCATGAAGAAAATGGGCTATGACACTAAAAATCGAATCGGTTTGGGAGGTGGCCGTGGTATTCTTATACCATTGGAACCCACCCTGACCAAAAGTTAGCTGGAAGAATGGAAACTCCACCGTCGCATAGACAAGTCTTCATACGGATTGGGGTATGATCCTGACACTCCGATGAGACAGCTGACATGAAGGCTGCAGAGTCGTTTTGCCGACCAGGCCTCAACATCTCGTGTTGATGAAGACATCGATCTCCCTGGATATCTATTTGAAGAGTTACCCGATAAAGACCTAGGAAGCTCATCAAATTGGTATGATTTCTCTGATGATGAAGAGGAATTGTCCGATGATACAGATGCATGGTTCTCTGATTCAGAAGAGCCATCGTCTCCAAAAGAAGTGCCTTACTTTGACCCAATTTCAACAAGTGATTGGGATCATCTCATAGCGAGTCTTGAGAAGAGTACCGATCAAAAAGATTTATGGACAGAAGCGGAGCTATGGTCTGAGAATGCCCTTGGAAATCCAGAAGGTCTTGTTGAGTTGGAAGCCTCCGAAAATATTGTGGAGGAACCACCTTCAGACCTTCCAACAGAAGATTTTGTTCAAAAGATAGACTTGGGAACACCAGATAACCCATGTCCTGTATTCATAAGTAAGAATATAAAGGATGATGAGTTACCCGAGTATGTCTATTTTCTTCGTGAGTTCGTTGATTGTTTTGCATGGTCTTACGTTGAAATGTCTGGCTTAGATCCCAAAATAGCAGTTCACAAACTCAACCTGCAAGAAAATAGCAAGCCTATCAAACAAGGCCAAAGAAGATTCCGTCCTGATGTGATGGACAAAATTGAACAAGAAGTTCAGAAACTCAAAAACGTTGGCTTCATCCGTGAGGAGCAACATCCTGAATGGTTGGCCAACATCGTCCCCGTGACAAAAAAAAAGGGCAAATTAGAGTCTGTATTGACTATAGAGACCTGAATAATGCCTGCCCCAAAGATGAATTCCCGCTCCCCATACCGGAGGTAATGATTGACAACACCTGCGGGTTTGAGCGAATGACTTTCATGGATGGCTTCTCTGGCTACAACCAGATAAAGATGCGTCCCGAAGATGAAAGGCATACATCATTTTGCACCCCATTCGGCGTGTATTGCTACACTGTCATGCCATTTGGTCTGAAAAATGCCGGTGCAACATATTAGAGGGCTATGATGAACATATTCCAAGATATGCAGCACAGGACGGTCAAATGTTATGTTGATGACCTCGCCGTCAAAAGCAAAAGAAAAGAAGACCGTCAACTTGGCGAATGAGAGTCCTCTCTTTATTACGAGCTTTCAAAATAGTAGTCCACTTGGGAGCAGCTTGTTCTTCCAATAACTCAAGGCGCTGTCTGGCCTTAGTGACCTCCCTATCGAGACGGTGCCGGTCCTGTGTTAGCTCGATAATAGCCAACTCGGTAATGTTCCTCTCCCGAACGAGCTGCTTCCGAGTTTGTAAGATCTCATTCAGTTCAGATTTGACCTCACTAGAAGGCTTAAAAAACATCTCGTTGAAGAAGTCACCATTTGGAAAGCTCTTGGTTTCAATCCACTTGTTGCCTAGAGCAATGACTTCATCAACAAAAGCCTTGACGTCTGTAATGTCCAAACTGACCTCTTCGCTATCGGCAAGAATGTCCTGCACATGCTTAATCATGCCGAAGCCAGTTTCCAAATGACCAGATGAGAGAGTCTCGACCCATGAGCTCAAGACTCTCTTCAACACCTTCCTCGCAAACTGACGGGATGGCTTAGATGAAGAATCGCCATGCTCCATTGGTCGACCGCCCATGTCATGCATCGTTGGAAGAGCAATCAAGAAACTCTTTCCAATCTGAGCCGCTAGAGAAGGAATATCAGCATGTGGACTCGCCTCTGCCTAATCAAAACTAGTGGAAAAAGCCCTTACCCCTGGATCATCCACGGGCACCCCCTGCTCTGGCTCTGAGAATGATAGAGGAACTTCTCATGTCGCCTCACAACCTGCCAAAAGAAGATGAAAAAGGTATGAATACAACAAGCTTTGGGCACTAAGTTGAGTTTCAGCACTGCTTATCACCCACAGACGGATGGACAGACCGAGCGCACCAACCAGACACTAGAGCGCATGTTGAGAGCTTGTGTCTTGGACTACAAAGAGAACTGAGAGGATTGTCTACCACTTTGTGAGTTTACCTACAACAACAGCTACCATTCGAGCATCAAGATGGCATTTTTGAGGCGTTTTACGGCAGGACATGCAAGACCCCAGTTTGTTGGAAAAAAAGTTGGTGTTAAAAGTTTCCACAAGCCATCCATAGTCAGCAACACCAACGAGAAGATCCAACAGATAGTCGAGAATCTGAAGGTTAGCCGTAGTAGCCATAAGAGTTATGCAGACAACCGGCGCAGACCTCTCGAGTTTCAGAAGGGCGACACGGTATTTTTGAAGGTTTCCCCGGCCAGAGGTACCCTTAGATTCGGCGAGAAGGGTAAGCTAGCACGGAGATACGTCGGACAGTTTGAGATCAGATCCAAGATCGGTGACGTTGCTTACAAGCTCCAGCTACCACCAGAGTTGTTAGGAGTGCATGATGTTTTCCATGTCTCCATGCTGAAGAAGTACGTGGAGGACCCTGCTCATATTCTTCACTATCAGCCACTCAACATTCAGCCGAACGCTTCATACGTTGCCAAACCTGTCGTCGTCATTGACACCAAGGAACAGGAGCTCCGGACCCGAACCATTCATTGGGTGAAGGTCCAGTGGGAGCACCACACTCCAAAAGAGGCTACGTCGGAACTACGCTACTAAGTAGAGAAGGACTGCCCACATCTCCTACCTCAGGTATGTTCTGACTTTGTTTTTACAATTGGGGACCATATGTTTTAAAAGAGGGAGTGATGTGAGGCCCCACCTCTTGTGGGCCCTCAATTTGATTTGAATAAATATAAATATAATATTAGTTATCTTAATATGCTAATTAATAGGATTTAGTAGAATAGTCTACTATTGTTCCTAAGTCTTAAGATTAGGCTTTATATGTATTCCTTTGTAGATATAGGGTATTCATTGTAATTCTATTAGGGTTTTAGTTAGATTAGGCCTTAGCTAGTAATTAAACTTTAATAGGAGGGGTGTTATAGTTAGGAAGCTTCTAGAATTTCCTCCAAATGACTAAGTTGCCAATACCCTCATTCCCAATTCCATTTAAACCCTAAAGGCTTTTTAGTAACCAACCACTAAACCCTAACCTATATATACTAACTATTGCAATGAAATGAAACCTAGCCCTAATTCACTCTCATTTCACTCTCATCTTCTCTATCTCTCTCCCTAAGAAACCCTAATTCCCCAAATCCCAGCACAAGAAGGAGTAGGAGATCATTCCCAATTGCATTATCAACCTCCTAGGAGCTTGGATTTCTTATCTTTTTTATCAATTCTCTTTGCAATTCCGGATTGAGGCAAGTACCCTATGCTAGATAACTTAGAATGCATGCTTTTTTTTGTTTTGATTCTGCAATTTCAGCTCAATTGATGTATATACATGTTTAGATCTACCAATTGAGTTCAGTTTTTGGGTTTTTGGCCATTTGATGGATGAGACCTCTCATTTGGAAGATAAATGGCCCAAGGATGGATGGTGGGATGTGTATTAGAGTGCTTTTCTTGTTTGGTAATGTTTCTATGATGATTGGAAGTGATTAGAAGTGTTTTGGTTGGAATTTGGATTGGAGAAGGAGAATTACAGAAATCTAGAATTTTACATCAGGGTGTGTACATGGCCGACCTGCCTGTAGCTCGGTCGACCGGCTACACTAAAAACTGGGGAGTCCAAATCTCAGTTAAATTTTCCTGTGAACCTCTCAGTCCAGTGTACCCGATCGACCGGGCCCTGTTCCGGGTCGACCGGATACACAGGAATTCCAGAGAAATACTGAGGGCTGGGACATCCATTTTCCCAGAATACTTAGTGTGCGCGGTCGACCGCTCAAGCCAGGAGGTCGACCAGACACACATGAGAGTTCAGTGACCAGGCCATTGCTTGCTAGGTGCTTGTCTGTAAATCCCAGTGTGCGCAGTCGACCGACTAGGCTAGGAGGTCGACCAGGCACACTAAACAGTGGTCGACCTGGGAGTCAACATCCTTATTTCCTAGTGTACCCGGTTGACCGGACCCTGTGCTCTGTCGATCATATACACTGTGTACAGTGAATTTTTAACTTTCAGTCTTACGAGATTGTGACCATTTGTGGGGCCCATTGACCATCCAAATTGACTTCCATTGATGTGTCAAGCACGAGTCAATGGTATGGCTCAACCTTGACTCATGGGGACTACCAAATAGGTTTTTGGGATTGGAATTGTCAATGATTCGACCCTTAAACGTAGTCAATAATGTTCGTAACTTCAGGAGAACCAAATATAACATCCTTTGGCATCTGAGACTACAGTTAGGGATCCAATTATCTGATGTGGCCCTGAACCTGAGAGTGGACCATTGTCTTATTCCACTTGATTCTATTGCTTGGAGGATTTTATAAATTGTTCTTCTCTTATATCCCTGTTATTGTTATAAGCCAGTTAATTAAAGGGAAATTGGAGGATCTGAACTTAGGACTACTTAGTGGTGACGCGGTGATGTAATCGGTGATAAATGACCCATGTCTGTGGCTAGACGGGCCCTCATACGGCCTAAGTTGGGTGTGTGATACCTTATAATGAAGAGGTTGGTCATGATGTATAGTTGCGAATGGATATGGATTGGTTACTTGCATTGTTATAGACTAAGGCCATGGTTGTGGGCCTAGTGTGGTTCCAATGGTGATTGGACTTGGACTTGGGACTTGGATATTGGTTGTGTCCCGTAATATTGTACTTGGACATCTTAGAGACTTGGTTAGGACCTTGCTCGCGCAAGGCAAGCCTAGACAGACACAGACCTGTATTATGTTTCCCCGGGTTGGCACTAAACATTCACTCAATTAATCTAAGCTCAGCTTGTTGACTGATCATCACTGGTAGGAGCTATATTTGGTTATCACTAGAGCTATCATGATGAGCTATGACCAAAACTGACGGTGTGATATCGGGTCAGGTCTAATCTGATAGGGGTGTGATTGGTATTATATTTATATATTGTTATTAACAAGGTTGTTATCCCTTGCATGGTTACTTTACTTTTTCTTGCCGCGACTGTTTACAGTATAGGAGGGCTGCGGCATAATATCCCGCGGTATCCAACTTGTGTGAATGTGCCATATTGATATATGTTAGATTAGATTACTTATATTTCTGATTCTAAACTGCTATTTACTGCTCAATTGCCTAGTTTATGTTTCATTGTTACTCTTATGATTTTATGATCGTCTCTATTCTCTTTGATGCAAACATCCTGTGTTATCCGTACATGGTATCTTGCCAGATCCTTGGATCTGACCCTTCTTTGGTGCTTAGGTTTCGACCTTGACCCCGCGGGTGACGCGATCTACAAGGCACCTATAGCCGGTGATTACGGTTGGGGGCCGGCTGATCAGGAGATCGAGCCGGAGGATGGAGTGCATGCACCGGGTGTCTGAGTGCACACTTATTTTTGGGATTTGAGCAATTTTGTAGTGAGCAGGGTATTATTCAAATATGTAATTAAACTGGTTATTCATACTTTGAGATTTTGTTAGATCTCAGCCCTGCTTCACTTGATTCGTTTTATATATGATACATATTGCTTCCGTTATCTTTTCTTACGCTTCCGCAATATAACTGTTGATTATTTTATTGGTAAAAAAGTTTTAAAATTTTGACCTCACTGCGGACTATGATTTTGGAAGTTCTTGGATTTTCCGGGAAGTAGCGCTCCAATTTCGCGTACCTTGGCGGTAACTTCGTTATTCGGAATTGGGGCGTTACATAGTGCATGATGAAGTACAAAAGTTGAGGGGTCCACAGTTAAGACAGAAGGCCAAACAAAAGATGGCTAGGATCTTCTTGTCGTTTCCAATTCTCATTAGACATAAGGTCATGCAAAAATTCGACCTCATCCTATTATCCTAACCATTGATCTAATGGTAGTTAATTTTGGTATGGATTTAACAACAATTAGTAATATACTAGGTTATTTTTTAATAAGTTTATTGCTCTAGGATTTTTATGAATCTCCTCGGTGCGGGAGATGGTTATGAAGATCAATGGTTACCGCTGTTAGATTTTATATATTCTATGTACTAAATAAGTCGAGATTGGAACAAAATGCTATAGAAACCCAAATTGTTCAAAATAAATGTCCTCACATAGAGTATCCCACAAAAAATGTGATAATGAATATGCACAAGGTTGTGATATGATAATGAATTAAGAAAACTCAAAATTATTAGCAAGAGATGAGCTCAAAATTAAAATAAAAAAAAATAGTTGTGTATGTGTACTATTGATATATAATAAGACTTCATTAAAAACAGTCTACATATCTAGGATCAAAGCAAAAAGATATTAAGAAGTATTAAGAGCTCAAGATTGTCTTTAAACTAGAAAATATAAAAAGAATTCAAATACAAATGCATAGGGCTATAATATGGTTTTCTCTGAAAAGTTTGAGATCTAAACTTTTGGCATTTTATGCATGCATCTCTCTAAGGCATTAGTTCAATTGTATTTTATATTGATTTCAAATACAAACTGTCTTTGCGTTTGCTTATTTGGGAATTTGAACTTACTCTACCCTCACACCCATGTCCCAACTAGTTGAGGTACTGCTAAGGGACATGTTGTTCATCTTATAATGGATGGAAAATGAAATTTTTTTGCCTTTTGGACAGGTTATTCAACAATTTTGATGTGTTTAGGAATTTTAAGTTTTTTTGCAAATTTCTTTTGAAAAAATCAACGAAGATTGAAGACTAGAGCGGCTGGCTGCTTTAATTTTTTTTGGCATTTGTGTAATTGGATTGTTTAGGCATATTTTTCTGAAAATTAAATAAAATAAAATAAAAAAAACAGCATGGCACCTCTCATGGTGTCCGGGCATTTCAATGTATTGCTTCCCAAGTATAGCTCAGTCAATGATGTCAAGTTAGATATCCAAGGAGAAATGCCATCATCCGTCAATTGATTCGACTCGAGATGCAGTTCCTGCAATCGTTTCAGTCCTGTGACATCATAAAAACAAATCGTGTTTATCAACTTGAAGTGGGCCCTACCAATCAAATGGTGGTCCATAATTTCGGATAACATGGCATCCTAGAAATATCCTCGACATGGGTACTTTTGCAATATAATTCCGTGACTGCAGACACATGGTCTTAATAACTATAAATCAATTATGGAGATTTTGCCGCACAGCAGACTGATAATGATGCAATGCTAAATCAATTGTCTCGATCTCTCAAGAGTGGACCCACATGGTAATCTTCATGTGAAACATGTATGAATGTGGCAGTTTTCCATGACATTTGAAATCCTCAAAATGAGGGTCCATGATGAGCCTTCTGATGAACTGTTTAGAACGTGAACTAGGCCCCAAAAATATTTTAGAAAATTAGTTCCATATGTGCAGGATTCATATGAAATGTTATATATATGCGAAAAACATTACTATATTTGTCAAAAACCCGATTTTCACGTGAGTATATGAATATATTTAACAATTTTGATGTGTTTAGGAATTTTAGAATTTTTTTGTAAATTTCTCAAAAAAATCAATGAAGATTTTTAAGACTAGAGCGGCTGACTGCTTTAATTGTTTTTGGTGATTGTATAATTGGATTGTTTAGGCATATTTTTTGGAAAAAAAAATTAAAAAAGAAAAAGCACGGTACCTCTCCCGGTGTCGGAGCCTTTCAATTTGTTATTTCCCAACCAGAGCGTTGTCAATGATGCAAAGTTAGATCTCTAAGGAGAAATTCCATCATCTGTCAAGTGATTTTTAAATAAATACATGAAGATTTTAGTATTTCAAAAAAGGTATAAAAGTTTTCCATGTTTCTTTCAACCAAGTCCTCTCCAATAAAAAAAAATTGAGAAATGATAAAAATACCCTTATGTTATTTTTTTTCAAGTTTTTCTTTAATACATCATTTGAGAGAAATCATCAAGTCCAACTCAAATGACTTAGTGGGGCCCAGTTCAACTACCTTTATGTAGGGATGGTTAAAAAAAAAGGATTCCAAATTACTAAGAATCCAACTTCATTAAATGGTTATAATCAACAAAATCAAAATGGTCAGTTTGGGGGGAGGAATGAGGTTAAGAAAGGACAAAAACCTTTCATAAGAGTTGGATGTTTTTGTCATTCTCTAAAAAAAAGTATGGAGAGAAATTAATTGAAAGGTTTGTGGAAAACTTTATACTTATTTTTTAAACTTTCAAATCTTCATGTGCTTTTTTTGCAAATGAACAAAAAGTTAAATATTTTTTTTGAAACTTTCCCCATTTTTAGGGTTTTAGATGGGGTTGTATAAAGAGGTCTGTTCATATGTACTCCAAATATTGTCAATAAGAATTTGAGAGGCTGCAGAGTGGACAGGATAGAAACTTTCGCTATGTCTAAAAGAAACACTTCTAGCCTTTGTTGCCCGTTAGCCAGGAGGTTGGAGATGTCAAATTCTTATTGACAATATTTGGAGTACTTTTTTTGAAACTTTTCATTTTTTTAGGGTTTTAAAAAGTTAAATACTTTTTTTGAAACTTTCCTTTATTCAAACCAATTCTGGTTAATGGCTTTATTTTACAACTTTCGTGCTACGTGAGTTAAGAGGCACTATTTCGTGAGATGCCCATGTAATGGGAATTTTTCAGTAAAATCCTCTATATCTTTCTACTCATATGCATTAATATAAAATTATTCTAATCACATGATTTCGGTCATACACATATCAAATGCTGTTTCTACTAATATTCAGCAATAATCACACCAACACAATTGGGACCCATTGAGTCGGATCTATGATGCAGTTGTATTGATGATAACTTGAGGTATGAGCTGTGACAACTTTTGAAGTGGTAGGAAAACAAAGGGCTCCATTGGTTTATTTTATAAATGGCTTCATATAGTATTAAGCCCCGTGGCTGTATGATCTTACACCCTATTGAGGTGTGCCGCGACTCCTACTGCAAATTCCCAAAACGTGTGTCTTGTGACTTGAACACCCGACCTACCAGGCTCTGATACCACTTGTAGGATCTTACACCCCATTGAGGTACCACTTATCCCAAAACCAATTGGTGATAGGAAACGGCACAATAATAGTTTTATGGTGAGGGCGAGGGCATGACCACAATTATGACAGCTCAGGAGCGAGGGTGGACGTTGAGCTCAACAGTGGCCCAATAGCTACATACATGAATTGAGCCTAGTCTTATGATAAAATGATGTGGCCCAATAGTTACGGTTTGCTATAACTCAACGCATTTAATACAAAAGGCATGCCCTAATATCTTGTTAATTGCAAAGTTGGGTCTATTCAGGCCCTTGACATTAGCATGAAATCATAATTATAGAATTCATAGATTCTTAATTAAAACATATATATTAGAAGTAAAATATATCCCATAAAGTATATTAAGAGATCAAAGATGATAGATAACAATTCAATATTTAAAATTATTAAATATGTGGACTTTTACGTTTTTAAAGTAGATAATAATTAAAATAGTTTACATATTTTAAATTCGTTTCATCAGTTTTTACCAGTTTGAACAGTTCTTATGGTTGAGCGACAACATGGTTCATACTGATATAAATAGTTTTATTGGAGCTCAAGCTCAATAGGTAAAAGTTCTGGTTGAACTAGATCAGACACATCACGAAGCACATTTTTGTAGATGTTTATATGTACATCTAGGACCTTCCAATGGATATTCTTTTACCAACCAAAATAAGAGAATTAAATCTGTTCTTGATCTAGATTTTAATTCGAATGATTTGAAGCCATGTTCGGATGTTCCATATCATTTCATTATCGGCGTTTTTTAGGATAACATCAGCAGGGAACAATAACTGGATAATTTCACATTTTATTAGTATATATTCTAGAAGAATTGCCTTCCAAACAAACAAACCTTTTATTCGTATTATTAAAAAAATTAAGTTTTATAAAAAGTTCAGAAAATGTTATGATACACCAAAATACTGGTAGGTTGTATGGCTCAATAGAAGTAATAAATTTGGTAAACCGGGTCCCTTCATTGTCCATGTTCTACTGTGATTAGAAGTAGGTCTATTATTGTTAGTCTATTGTGATTAGAAGTAGTGTTTGGGTGTAATAGGGTTTTGGGGCTGATATTATAAATAGAGACTAAGAGTCTTTATGATGTACACCTCTTTTGATTACATAGTGAAGTCTACCGTCTTCTTGTGGACGTAGGCCAAAAGCCGAACCATGTAAATCTCTTGTGTTTCTTGTGCGTGATTGATCTTTTCTCATAGGCCCTACATCACAACAAATACTTTTCCTAGTAAGAAGTTAGATTCTAAAACCTTAAGATCTGATGATAACGATGATGGATTATTCACCCTCTTGTTAAAATCTTGTGACTGTAGTTTTTTACTATTTGTTTTTGAAACTCTATTGGATCAAAAGATTTTGGTTTTACTATTATAAAGACTATAAATGGAAGTAAATAAGAGAGAAAATATTATTAGTAATAATATAAACCCCCCAAATTTTGTTTTCTAACTCCTTCAATAAAATTGGAATTTCCATGGTCAAAAAGTCCGCTTTAATTTAACTTCAAAAGCTTGCTCTATTTTAGAAAAGAAACTCCACCAAATACAAACTAGGCCGCACTTCATTGGCCCTATTAACACCTCAGTGTGAATTTAAATAAAGGAGAAAGGTTATGGGCTTATACCTGGTATTGAGGTGCCGAAAAGGCCAGTAAGATTGTTCCGCAACGAGTTCCTCAAGTGAGGAAAAGTTTCCCATACACATCGGAAGACTACTGAGATAGTTGTCATTTAGATATAGAACCTTCAAAGTACTCAATCCACATAAGCCTACAATATGAAATAAACATCACAAAAGCAAGGAGAATCATAAAATGAGATAGTGATACAAGTCAAACGAGGTTTTTAAAAAATGGTTTGTACTTTTAGGAAAACCTCAAAAACTAATATGTATAACTAGGACTGTCAAATGGATTTTCTTTTACCGACCAAAATAAGAGAATAAAATCTATTATTGATGGATTTTAATTAGGATGATTTGGAGCTACGTTCGGATGTTCAAGATCATTTCATTATCGGGTTATGATTTGAATCCATGGCAATGGTGGAAATGTCATTTTGAGGAGTATACGGTGTAGAGCAAATATGAAGTATACAGATTTTCTAATTTTTATTTTCCTTTTAAAGTAAACTAATCCCGAAATTTGGCTACCCGACTTGTAGTTCAATTCCATTGTCCATTTGAATTAAGATCTTAATTCCATTGTTCATTTGAATTCAAATCTTATAGTTGGGTCATTTACCATGCTTGATTAAAATGCAATATGGATATGCTATGTATGGTTCACTCTTAAAGGCCAAAAGGTGTTTGTTTATCTTTCTTCGTGAAATTTGTATTAGCTAATGTAAGATCAAAGCCTGCAACAAAGTGGAGGATAGTTTCTTTATTGTTGTTCCTTTGCTAAAGTAATTCCTCCCATAAATTTTATGATATCCATCGCTTTCCTTCCTTACATGACAACTAAAGTCTCGTCTGGTTACTATACTTTTTTCCTTCGTGATGCAACTTTCACACTTAATTTTCAATGATGTGCATATGCATTAATTATGTTTAAAAGCATAATATCCAAAACAATCTTGACCACTATAACCCTATCACTCAATCTTTTTACCACTAGTATCTTCTCCTTTATGTTACTAACCACAATATCTACCTTATTAGAAAAGCCTAAATCCTTTCCAATATCTCTAAGCAGTCTCTCCTTTCAATGTAGTTTCATCAATAAATGCTTAGTTTATTCACTTCATTTTTGTTACAACAATCAATTCCATGCTCCTGTCTATCAAATAGCAGGCTTCTTTATATCCAACCTTCTTTACCCATGCTTCCCTCTTACCCAACCCTTTCACCACCATGTGCTAAGAAGCTTCTATGAATTATCTGATCTAATACTTCTTTCTTTGACACTTTTTTTTGGTACCTAGGCACAGGAGAGGCCTACACAAGCGGGAAGACAGCCTACTTACATGGGAAAGGAGCCTACACCTATAAGAAAAAAACCCACACAAGTGAGAATGGAGCCTATACACCTCGGAAGACACAGCATACCCAAGGTACAAACCCTAGGCAGCCAAGTAGAAACGTGGTTACTAACTGGTTGAGAAACTACACATTCTCTCCTCATATGACACTTGATGGAGTTTCCTGCAGGTGGATGTTTCATATCAGTGTGTTTTGTTCGTGGTCGCATGAATTTGAATGATTTGAAAATGAAGAAAACAGAAAAAAAGTAGAAAAGGAAAAGTCATCTTAAATAGTTACACCCACAGTAGAAATTAAAAAGTGTGGCATTTTTTAATAGTTGACAACCACTCCATGTCATTCTCCTCCTTTATCTGATGTTGAATGTGAAACTGCAAAATATTTATAAAAAAAAAAATACTATCAAATGAAATAAAATCATGACCTTTTTTTTTCGTACTATCAAATGAATTAGATAGATGGGTTAATGATGAATTAAAAAAAATGAGGGGTGTTCAACTGAGAGAAGGCCAAACAAAAGATGGCCAGGATCTTCTTGTCATTTACACTTTTGGGAAATTTTTTATTAAAGCGGAGGTTTTTTTTTTCCAATTTTGATAAAAATTCTTTCAATTTTGACCTTTTTTTTTTTTGATTTGAAGTGACGACCTTTTGCCTCCTTTAAAACCTAATCTAACCACTGCTGCCACACAATACTAATATGTAATTATTTATCAAAAAAAATGTCAAATGTAATTAGATGTAGAGGGTACCTCATGGCATGCTCGTGCTTAGCATGGATTATTCTCCTAGTATCATATTATATTACAAGTAAAGGTCATGTGCCTATGTCCCACTACCCTTGAACCTTGTGGCTATTATCTGTACTTCCAAACAGAGTCATATAATTTTACTAAGACAAGTAAAGGGAGGCCTCGTGCCGAGCCCACGGTAAAAAAAAAAAGATATATTCATAAATCAAATGTTTTCTCTGAAAGTAAAAAAAAAAAAAATACAATTCAATTTTCATTAGGGATAAGGTCCAGCAAAAATTCAATCTCATTGTATTATCTTAACCATTGATTTAATGGCAATTAAGCTTGGTCTGGATTTAATAGCAGTAAGCCATATCCTTGATTTCTCATTAGTTTACTGGTTGAGAATTTCCATAAATCTCCTCAGTGGGGGACATTGCTATGAAGATTAACAATTACTATTATTAGATTTTTATAGGTCCTAACTTGGCTCAATTGCAAATTTTATATAATTCTATGTACAAAATAAGTTAAGGCAGGGAGAATATACTATAGAAATCCGAATTGTTCAAAATAAATGTCCTCAATTACATGGAGTGTCCCATAAAAATGTGATATTCTATGATTGTATCTTTTTTATGTCTTTAATATAAACTACCATTTCCAATAAAAAATAAAAAAGTGATAATGAATGTATATAAGATTGTAATATGATAATGAAATGAAATATAAGAAAATTTAGAATTTCTTTAAGATATCATTAGGTAGAAATCAATTAAAAATATATATATTATCAGCTGTATATATGTATTATTGATATGCAGTTAGACTTCATAAAAAAGAATTTTTTTATTCTTTTCCAAAAAGGCTCTTCTATTTTCATAAAATCTCGAAAAGGCTCCTATGTTTTCTATTTTTAGATAAAACCTCTCTTGACTAGCTACAAAGAGGAGCTGGCATTTGATTGATTTACCATTGAGAAAAAACTAAAAGAAAATATCCCTCAAATTAAAAGATAAAAGACAGTTTTTCTATCATAGCATCATGTAATAAGCTAAATCAACTAAATAGTTTACTGACCTAGTTATGTCATCGAGTCACATTCGATCACTTCCCAAACCTTTGTATGAGTCATACATTAGCGTGGGTGAACTCATGTTCATTTGACCTGGGGCGACCAAGAATCACCAAAAATTGGTGATTGGGCCTGGCCCATGCCCCAAGGAAGTTATAGCGCAATCGCCCCACGTCTATCCTTTTTCTTGTCTTCTCCGGTGGAAAGGAACCCAAAAAACCCTCTTTTTCTTAATCTCTACAGGAGAGTAAGACTGCACGGCTCGTCTCCATTCTATGACTAAAAAAGGAAGATAAATACTCTTGTCTATTCTTCTCTGACTTTATGTGACCTTGACCTTTTTCCTTAGATATACTACAACAAACTGCACATTTCCCGACACTATTTGCCGACGCAGTGAAAATTTGCGTTGGTAAAAGTTTTATTTCCAACACATATTTGGACTGCATTGGCAAAAGTCATAAAAATTGTTACTTTTGCCGACGCAAGTAAGACCGCGTTGGCAAAAGTTGTGGAAACCACATTGGTATCAACAAAAAATCCCCCCAAAAGAGAGGGAAAGTTTTGTCAACGCGTGTTTTTCTATGGTGACACAATAATGCATTGTCAATTATCTTGCCTACTGGCAACGCACAGGTGTATGTTGGGAAAGCTTTGAGTTTTTATTCACACCACTGCCAACGCATGAGTTGCGTCTGCAAAGCCCCATCTATGACGAACTTACCTCTCCCGACACTATTTCCCGACGCAGTGAAAATTTTCATTGGCAAAAGTTACAGAGAATTGCTACTTTTACCGACACAAGTAAGACCATGTTGGCAAAAGTTATGGAAAACATTTCCCAGCACTATTTGCCGACGCAGTGAAAAATGGCGTTAGTAGAAAACTTATTTCCAATGCATATTTGGACTGCGTTGGTAAAACAAACAGAGAATTGCTACTTTTACCGACACAAATAAGACTGCGTTGGCAAAAGTTGTAGAAAACACATTGGCACCAACAAAGATTTCCCCCAAAAGAGTGTGAAAGTTTTGCCAACGCGTATTTTCCTATTGGCGATGCAATAATACGTTGACAATTATTTTGCCTACTAGCGACGCACAGGTGTGCGTCTGCAAAGCCCCATTTAGTAAAATTCTTTTTTTCCAAAATAATATGAGTACACCGTTTTAATCGCTTTGATTTATTCCCAACTCTCTACCTTTTCCATTTTTTGTTTTAATTCTGAGGTCAACTACAATGGCTTCTAGCAAAGTATACTGGGGACTTTTTTGGGTGGGCCCCACTCATGCCCATATGTGGATAATTAGAGTCGCTCAAAATGATCAACTTACTTAATTATGGGATATCCCAATTTTTTGTTTATAATTGAGTTGGTCCAACTGTAAGATTGACTAAACAAGAAACCATGGCTGAAAAATGGAGTCTTATTAACTTTTTCTTTTCTGTGTGTTCAATCGTACAGTGAGATAATCTCCAATCAAAATGAGATTTGACGATACCTTATAAATGTATGGAGTGCTTATTCTGAATAGCTTTGATTATTCATCGAGGGTCAAACTCATATATAAGAAAAGCCTCCACCCAATTTGAAAAAAAAAAAAAAACGCGTAAGGCTTGTATTTTGAGCCCGTAAGCACTACTTAAAAACCTAATAAAAATGACAATCCACCCTCGCTAAAAGTCAATTTTAATTAACTTTTTGTAGTGCCTGTACTAGTGGCTGCTTGTATAAATCTCACTCTAATGGCGCCAATTTTTTGTGGAAAATATTTTAGTTTTTAGCGTCTAACTTTTTTCCGCGGCCTATACTTTTGAAGCGAAAGATATGCTTTTAGTGGCTGCCATTATTTTGGGTGAGGTCAAACTTAGTTTTAGTAGGGCCATGGGAGGCCCGGTAAGAGTCAAGAAATTTATGATTAAATCTCACATTATAAAAGACTTTATGCCCGTAATCTCCTTCTAATGTAACAGAACTCATCTTCCTAATCTTCTTCTTCTTACAACTGCAACAGGCTAGGCCAAGGTTTGATCTCTTTCTCCATCTCTCTTCCCTCTTCCCCCATTGCCCCAACCTCCACCCGCCCAGCAACTCGCCCGCCCTAGCCTCCTTCCTCTTCCCCCCACCGCCCCTACCTCCACCCGCCCAGCAACCCACCCGCTCGCCCTAGCCTCCTCCCTCTTCCCCTAACGCCCCTGCCTCCACCCGCCCAGCAACGCGCCCACCCTAGCCTCCTCCCTCCTCCCCCACCGCCCCTGCCTCCACCCATCCCTCTGCAGAAGAAGGTCAACCCCTCTCAAATCACTTGCATAAATACTGCAAGGTAGAGAATCCAAGGTTCTCTTTGGGGGCTCTCCTTCTCTTCAATACACAAATCTGTGAGGAGAGAGAGAGAGAGAGGGAGTCAGACAAACCCAGCCAGCTTGAGTACCCAGACCCAGTACCCACACCAGATTTTGGGCAATCTTCTCATTCTTTCTCTTTCTCTCCCTTTTTCATCAGAAGAAGCAGAAAGCAGAGAAAGAAAAAGGTTGGGTGACATGGGTTTTGTTGCAGTGCAGAAATGGATGACATAATCCCACCTGGAAATTACTTTCAGTACTCTCCTTCTGGTCTCCATTCCTCTCCACACAATCCCATCAGGCCTTCTTTGGCATCTTTAGATCGAGAAAGGTATCTCCAGTTACTCTCTTTTATCTTTGTTTCCGGGGTTCTTTATTCCAATCATATGCTTTCTGGGTTCTTTGTATTTTGAATTCTTATTATCATTTTTGTCAGTTTTTGTTATGGGTTCCTTGGTGGGTCTTGTTTCTCATTTCTGGGTTTGTGTCTTGTTTGGTTTATGAATCTGATTATTGATCTTGGTCTTGATGCTGTTGTTGTAATTGTAACTGTAATTGAAACCTGAAATTGGTTGGAAGATTTATATGGTGATTCCTTTGGCTTTTGTAGGCGGTGAAAACACGACACCCACTTAGATTGAGATGAACTTTGTAGATCAGGGAATACCGAACGCCGATAACCTGAAATGGGAAGGAAAACGGCTTGGGTTAGAGCCCTTGGCTGCTGTGAGCCGAAGGCGCTCCGATGCTTGAGTTAGTTCTCGAAAAAGACTAAGCAGGAGGAGGCAGGAGAGGGGAATGAGACGATGTGGTGAGTATTGCGAGTTGCGTACCTCCCTGGGGCTGATCACCCCGTGTATGTATGTCTCTCGACATTCCTCGTTCATCCTCTCTGTGAGTGGGGGTAGGTGGGGTGAGGTCCCATCCATCCTTACCCTGACATGCAGCGGTAGGTGAAAAGGGAACATCCCATCCTAACTTTCCATGCCTTCAGTCAGTTGATGTTAAGGGCTGATAAAGCTAACTTCTTATCGCCGTAAATGAGCAATCCTATCGTCATAAATGAATGCTCCTATCTGTCAGGGTGCGCCGTACTTCCCGGAGGAAGGTGACGGCCCACTCTGCCTCCAGTGTTTTGCTCCGAGACAAAGAGTGGCTTGGCCGCGCTGAGCACATTGTGCTGAGCTGGCACTCAAGCCGAGCTGCTGAGCCGTCCTGCCGTGCTGGCACTCCTGACCGAGCTGCCGAGCTGCTGGGCTGTGATTAGAGGCCGAGGTGGACAGCAAGTGCTACTGTGTTCCTCGCTTAATCTCGTCATTACGGTGTTTTACCCACACAGCTTTGATTCTGATTGTTGTTTTGGCCTACATTCTTCAATATTATTATTTTTTATAAGATTATATTATATTATATGAAATAGTAATTAAGGTAGCTAAACAGCATAGGTGAAACTGGGTTATGAGATTTTTTTCTGAAACAGTCAAGCAATACTTTGCCAAAAAAAAGAAAAAAAAAAAGAAAAAGTAATAATCATATCAATATCTTACTTAGGTTTCAAAAGAGGAAAAAGGCATAATAATATTTCATTAATTGTAGAACAGCATCTAAATTAGCACTCTGGTAAGATTGTGGAATGGTATACTGTGTTTGTTGCTCTTATTAAGTTGTCGGTGACTCTGAGCTGAACGCTCATGTGACAGTCTCGCATGTCAATGACTAGGCCATACCACAATTCCCATGTTTGTGGTATTAGATGGATTTCAATTCATTAGTATCTGATGCAATTAGTTACTTTTTTTTAAAAAAAATTGAGGGGTTGATTCTGTTTATTATAAGTGGACTCATGGAGTATTTTAGGTTTATGGATGGATTAGATTTCATCCATGGGAAAATTATGACTTCTCAAGCAAAAGTTGGAATAGTGGAGAACAATTGAGTTGTTTGTATTGCATGTAAAGTGGTAAATGGTTTGTTAATCAATAATGAAAAGCCTCTTTGAACAGCTCTTTAGGAAGAGTCTTAAAAAGAAATCTTTGTAGGAAAATATCCTATGATTGCAATGATTTGGGATCAAGTGTCTCGAAGTGGGTGATTGCAACTCTAAATTTAATATCTGTATTTGGCTTTACATGTGATCTATGAAAGGTAGAATTTATGAGATAATTGTGGGGATATTGAACTTGTAATGATTGTTGTTTACAACTCCTTTTTCACTAGAAAGCATAGGTTGTGACCTATTCCGGAAGAACATTGGAGATATTCGCTTTTTACAGCGTGTTCACCCAGACATCATTGGACTTCCGAAGAATGCAAATTTACAAATTGTCTTGTTTTTAGTCAATTTTGAGCAAAATAAGTGGCCAGTTCTTAGCAGGTCACTTCAATGTATAATGACAAATCTTAAGCATTGTTCATTTATGGGGTTGGAAGTCTGAATTTGATAGCAAGATTGGTTTAATGGACTCCTTAGTTGTGTATATTAGCTGCAGTTTTGCAAGAACATGAGTAGATTACTTGAATTTCTGTCCCGTAAAATGGTAGAGAAACTTCTTGGCTTCTAAATTACTTGATTTTATGAAGAAACAAACCTCTATGAAGGTCAAACTTTCTTATGATGTGGGTATCCTTGTACAAAAATTCAACCTTCAGAAAACAACCTTGAGTCATTTCAAATGTTCCTAGTTTGGAGGTGCTAATTTGCCACAGGGGACAGATTTTGCACCCATAGTAGTTTTTCCCTTAACATAAACCAGGAAATTTCGGTAACAAAAATGCCTTCTATCCCATTGTAACAAACAGAGCCCAATGAATTCTAGGTAGGAAACCTTACTCAACTCCTATTTTTAGTGGCTCAAAGTTGTCTTTCGTCGGAGGTGAATCCTTCTTGATCTTAAGTACAAAAGCATCATTGGTGCCTTTTAGTATCTCTCTCTGACATGACCTGATATTATCTATGCTATCGATCAGGCTAGGCTATCAGTATATGCACATGATCAAGCTATGAAGCAAGTTCTTCGATTCTTAAAAGAGGCACACTGGGTTTTGATCTTCGCCTCATCCAGGCCCCATTAGCACTTTTAATCATCTTTTTGGATGGTAATTGAGCAGATTGTCCAACTAGCGCTCTACAACTGGTTTTTGTGTTTCCTTGGCATTTTGTGTTGTTCTTCTTAATCTTCTTAGGTGTCCAAGAAACAAAAAAACTTTTGTGATGAGCATTTAGTATAATGCCTTGGCTATAACAATCTTGAGAAGCTCTGGTGTCCTACTTGTCACACGACCTTCTTCTTCTTTCTCAAGTAATCTCAACATCTATTACTAGTTTGTGACGATCTTGAGCTGCTCACATAGCAGCCAACCCCATGTTCCATGTATGTCACCAAGCAAATTGAGGTGGATTATCACTTTCTGGTTAGCATTGTCACTGAAAGATAAATATGCTTTTTTTATGGTCTACGAATCATCTTATCTACTGTAGAATCTCAGACACCATTGGGCTACCACTTATCCCAAGACCAATTGGTGATAAGAAACGACAACAATGGTTTTATGGTCTGTTGGTTGTGTTAGGAAGGCATTCGAGTATCACTCCACCATGGGTGCACACGAGGGTTGTACAAGGGACCTAACATCTACACTTCGCCGAAGGTGTCTCTGCCCCTGTTTCTCAAGTTTAGCTCCGAATTGTCAGTTGTTCCTTCCCATCAGTTTGTGCAGAGTGATAGCATATTAGTTGAGATGGATGTACTCAACACCATTCATTTTTTTTTAATATTTCATATCTCACTGTTTCTATGTAGATATTACCTTGTTTTGGTGGGAACATAGTAACTGGTAAATTAGAAGAGCAA
Organism: Persea americana; assembly: GCA_029852735.1. Lineage (NCBI taxonomy): Eukaryota > Viridiplantae > Streptophyta > Magnoliopsida > Laurales > Lauraceae > Persea > Persea americana. The sequence goes on along the minus strand of CM056816.1, from coordinate 29,086,679 downwards.
AAAGTAGCATGTAGTTGCCCATTCTAATGCTAGAGTACAGGGCCAGCGCACATGAAGCATTTGAGGCAATGTATATTAAAGTTTTAAGCTTGAATTAATATGTACAGATATAACCAAGCTGTGGTTTATATCTCAAAAAATCTATTCTACATGAGATGATGAAACATGCCGAATTCTTAGAGAAACTGCAGCATTCTTCTAATCAACCCCGCATCTGAAGCCTTCTGGTAAGTCAGCTCTCCCAAAACCTCCTCTGTTGCTACACAAACTATTCTTGTTAATCCTGCTTAGCAATTGTAGATCTTGCAAAAACAAGTCTGCAGTGAAAATGGGCAATTTGGATCTCTAGGTTGTGTATGTTGTGGTGAGAATTATATAGCATTGAGCAGCAGGAACATTATGTGCTGATCTCATGCAAAAATCATTAATTTCCCATTTAGCAAATCTGCAATTTAGCAAAACAGTTTTGGCTGACCCTTCTCCCTTTCAAATTAAGACATTTTCAACTTGATTAATAAATGTATCCATTTAGGATAAACCTATATAACCTCTATGCTCCATACAACATAAACTCTCAAACGGACTCATTGACATTGCTAATCATAGATTTTATCTTGTAACAACCACTTTGGAACCAAATATTTTTTGGAACCAAATATTTTTTAGAACTTTGGAATTTTTTTCCTTAAGTGCATTGATATTGATGTTTCTCTCCTTTCTCATTTTCATTTACTATTCGTATTAGGTAAACACATGCTAAATGATTTAGAACTTGATGTCTCATTATCACATGTTCAGGTTATGTGAAGGTAAGGAGCTTTTGGATATGATACTCTCCTAGTGAGTTTTTGTTATTGTCATATGGGTATTGCAAAGTGATTATATAAAATTATTATGCTAACTTAATATTGTCTCATTATCCCAAGATCTTTTTTGTAGTGAATGCTTTGCCTTGCAAGAATTTATTGCTACTTGTATTATGATGTTGTTCTTTTTTTATTTTGCAGATTGGTTTTGGATTTTATTGTGCTAGCTGTGGGCTCTTAGGGATTACCTTTTTTATTTTGATCACAGACATTTGTGGATGTTAAAGATCTTTGGAAATGATCAAGTAGTAATATTTGTGTATTTTAGAGATTTTTGGGTTTATTTTGGTTTATGGATGTGGGATATTTGGTTATGAATGTTATTTTTGATTTATTGATGAACTTATTTTAAATTGGGTTGTGCATCAGGTTTGTTGGTTTGAAAATTATTCAGATTTTTATTTGTGGTATACAGGGAGAAATGAAATTTTAATTTTGAAAAAATAATATTAAGCTTTCCCGACGCACCAGCGTGTGTTGTAAAAAAGAAAAGGTATTACAACATTTACCAACGTGATTTGTGCGTCGGCGAAGTTACATTTCCCAATACATTAGCCCAAAGATATAGCGCATTCCCAACGCATTAGCAGTGTCGTCGTCTATTTCATTAATTCCCAATGCATTAGTAGCGTCGACTATGTCATGCATTCCCAACGCAACGCATTGGTAGCGTCGGCTATTTCATGAATTCCCAACGCTTCATCATCGTTGCCCATTACCATGAATTCCCAACGCACTACGAGCATCGGCCATTACCATGAATTTCCAATCCCAACGCACTACGAGCATCGGCCATTACCATGAACTTCCAACGCATTGCCAGCGTCGGCCATTACCATGAATTCTCGATCCACTGCTAACGTCGGCCATTACCATAAATTTTCGATGCACTGCCAGTGTTGGCCATTACGTGTCGGTGTTTATTTTGCCGATGCTGGTACTGCGTTGGCAAATATGACTTTCAAATAAGGAAGATTGGACTTTTGCCGATGCACATCTCTTTGCCGATGCATTGGCCGACGCTGCAGTGCATTGGTAATTGTATAGGGATCTACCGACACAGTTAAAATAGCACTGGCTATGGATTTGGCAACACATAGTTGCCAACGCGAAGCCGACGCACTAAAATGCGCTGGGAAATCATTTCCCAACACAAAACTTACCATTTTTTATTGGTTAATTTTATCATTTGGATCATCTCCAAATCTACCATTATAGAAGTTGTGGAGGGAAGTTATGGCGAAGCTTGGAATCGGCAGTAGCACATGAGAAGGGGTTGAAAAAACAGTTAAGTATTGTTTGTCTCTCTTTCTTTGTATGAGTAATGAGTGTCTTTGTAGAGATGAGAGAGATAGCAACGCTGAACTTTCATTTTCTTTGGACAAAGGCAAGGGAAAGAGGTGCCTAGTAAAGCTCAACTTGTCTTTTATCTCCAAAGAACCGTTTGGCAATTAACTAGTAGAGTGTAGTTAAGTATACTGATGACCCATATGGTAAAAAAAGTTGGTTACATCATGTTCCATACATCCTTGCACCTCACCACATTTGGGAAGTCCATGTAAAAAAGAATAGACTTAACTTTACCATGTTCGGACTCCTACGAATGGAATGCTGCCATGCCATCAATACGGAACAAGGATTTTAGTGGAACCCTTCCATAATTATAGTTTCCCCATCGTACTAAAAGGAACTGGAAAGTTGGGTAGGTCCTGGTAAGATTGTATGGAACTCACCAGTCTACTCCAGTCCCCAAGGGCCCAAGTAATCCAAAGTACACGTGGGCCAGTTCTTGTATTGTATGGAAGTCAGGCATATATGGAAAGAGAAGTTGCAGAGTGTGGACTCAGAGCCAAAGAATTAAACAAAGAAAAAACAAGAAAAAAGGGGAAGGCGACAAAATAGAAGCCCCATCATTCCCTTTCTGTGGTAGCAGTAAACCTCGAACTGGCGCCAAAGCAGATTTTCTTCTTAGTACGTTCTCTTTCTTCTCCAACGAAGAGATGCCATCTAACCGGGCCGATGCCTCTCTGCTAGTACAAAAGCATTTTCAGGCGGCACTGTGCAGGACGTTCGCAACGTACGAAATAGGGTTCCCAGACTGCTTTTCTTTGTGCACAGCGTCGAGAGATGATCGACGGTCAAGCACTACGTCAAAAATGGTCAAACACTACACGTTTGGCGTCTTTTAACAGCAGCCGCTGCTATGGTTTGTTTTGACCACACTTTGTTTTTAATAACCACAATCTTAAGCAGTGGAATTCCCTGACCTAAAATTTGCACTCAAGTTCCAACGATTCTTGTGCCTTTCTCTGTGTAGTATTTCTCACCTGCACGCCCTTTCTTTGTGACCCTCTCCCTCTTTCGCTTCCTTCTCTCTCTACTCAATTCTTTGGAACACTAAATTAGGGGTTCATGAAAGTATAGTGATTCTGCTTCCTCACATGCTTTCGCCAAAGTTGTCGGATTAAAAAAAGAATTCGAGATAGGGATTTTGTGTCGAGAAGACGGTGGCAAGAGGTGTGAAATTGCTAGAACTCTTTTTTATTAGTCTCAAATGAAATCCCTAGATCTCTTTTTATACAGTATACTGAGTTGCGTTATCGTTATTTTTCTATTTATGTCATGGATTTTCTCTCACGGCATCATTTCTCATGCTATAGATTTTTACAATGTCATGTGAAATAGATAGATGTGCACGTAATGCCTTTTATTGGAATCGGGTTGGTGTATGTGTTTGTTTCCCCCTTGTTTTCTAATATGGGTCTTTCTTGCAGTTTCTGCAATGGGCTATTTCTGTAGCCAAAGAGTGAAAGTGGAACTTAGCAATCAAACACCTCTACCCATCCTAGACAAATCTGAGTGGTTATCACGTTTTCTTTTTATTGGTGTTGTTCTTTTTTTTTCTTTTTCTTTTTCTCATTATTCATCCTCTTCTTCCTCAGGTCTGCAACCCACTCTCTGTTCAATCTCAGCATCCCTCTCTGCTCACAGTTTCTACAACCATCTCAGGTCTGATCTTTTTTTATTTTCCATAAATATGTAGGTTGTAAATGTGTATGTATGGCTGCCATTTTTTTTCCTTCCACGGGTTGTGTACCCTGTGATGGTGGTGGTGTGATAGTTGGAATGGACAAATGGAAGGGGCTGAGATGGTACAAATGGGCAAAATGTTTTTTTTTTTCTTAGTCAGATTGCAGGCTGAGTGTGGTGGGATGATGAATGGGTTGTTACCATTCAGGAAAAAAAGGGTCATTTGGCTTGAAGGTTGGGTTCAGTAATTTTGGGAGATTGGCTTGGAGGTTGGGGACTGGTGGGTTTTGAGGTGATTTTACCTGCTTGAAGGTTTGAAAGAATAGAGATGTCTATATTAAAAGGTTTGATAGAGACCATCGTACAACATCGTACCTATCAATTCTCCGCATATGGACAAAGATTTTCCAGAATCCTATGTATACCCGATGTTGTCTTCATCCTATTTGTTCTTGTAAGGTCTTCATTTGCACAATCTCTACAGCAGTAATGCTGGATATCCTGATGTATTAATATTTGGATATGCATTGAACATGTGTACGCAGTATGTTTTGGGCTGTTCCTCTCATAAAATTGCTCACCAGAACCCTTCTAAACAGTCCATAAACCTTATGGGACTGAACTTGTAATTGGCATTGTAAATTTACTGACATACCATATTGCATTTGTTTCATTGAACTTGTGCACCCCTACACTTGGAATGTGGCACATCTTCCTCTGCGGAATATGGGTCAGTTGTATCTTGTTCATTTGTAAATTTCGTGAATGTGATTGCAACCTTCCTTTTGAGCACCTTTATTAAATGTTAGTTTACTGATTGTAAGTGCTTATGGCTCACTTCACTGCACATGGCCCAATTCTGAACTGTCAAATTTATCGGTGAAATGCCATATTCAGAATTCATTCTTATGAGTTATTTATATTGCCAAATTGAGATTTTCGATATATATCATCTTTCACCAAATAAGCAAGTTGAAGAACTTACAACTCTAACAGAGCTATTTTGAATTTTGTTGTCCATGAACCAGGTCTACGATATAAAAAAAATACATATGTGCTTGTCAGGGTCTTATACTACTACTACTACTACTACTAGAATATGGAGGAATCGCTAGAACTGGGATCGGACGACTACCTGTTATATGACGAGCCAAACCATATTTCCTTGCAATTACAACAGGGAGAGGTATTGTAGCACAATGTTTCTGTAAAAGTATATGATTGAAGCATTCACTTAGTACCCCTTGCATGGCTGCTGGATTACTTACCGCATTTATAGCTTTTGCAGGAAATAGAACCAGTTTGTTTTATTGCATTGGACCCAAAGTCAAATTTGTGGAAGCTAACCCCAAAGGTAAAAGAGTATGTGCGGCGAACGGGGCCACAACACCTCGCCGAACTGAAAAAGGGAAATATAGACAGAGCGTTGATCAATGCGCTAATTGAACGATGGAGGCCCGAAACCAGTACTTTCCATTTCGTTGGAGAGGAGGCGACTATTACACTAGAGGACATTTCATATCTATATGGCCTACCAATAGATGGCAAAGCCGTAGCGGGTCCGGTTTGGTCGACACAAGCCAAGCTTGAGGAAATAGTTTTGAAAATGCTTGGAGTTAAGGTAGATGCGGCTGCCTATTTGAGGGGAGAGCAATTGAGTTTGCCTTGGATACAAAAGAAATTCAGCAAGCTGCCAGCGAGACCTACTACTCTTGACGAGATCAGGTACGCACGGGTTCTGTTTGGTAGCATCACAGCTATCAACAAATAATGCAGGGGCACGTGGATACGCTTATTTCTTGAAATTCTCGAGGACTTCGAACGATATGCATGGGGCCCCACGTGCCTAGCCTGTGTATACTGTAGCATGACTCGGGCCACACAGATAAAAGACCGTCTACGAGCAATCACCGGGCCCCTCCAGTTGCTTCGGGTAATGGATTTAATTTGTAACAGCACTGGTATCAATTTCTGCATTATCTCATTTATAACCTTCAAATTCATTTTCCCTATACATTCAAATTTGGGTTTACTCTAGTACAGTAGTCGGCCGCCCCATCAGGAGAGAGTTGGCTGTAGTACGCGTTGATTTTCCATTGTTCAAGATGTGGCAGACTGCCTTATCCACCCAACCATGTTCCACCACAATCCAAGAGGTACGGACGCTGCTTGAAACCGCTGACGGAGACCAGGATGTACTGAATTTCTGTACATTTGCAATGACAACTAGATTTCACTTTTTAGCAGTTTGAGTGGCAACCATACCAGCAATGGAGTTTGTAGCTCGATGAACTTGTGGAGTATCAGGATCGGCAGCTATTCCGCTATACAGTCCTATTGGTCTACTATTGGATAGTAGAGCGGCACAATGTTGATAGGGTGTACAAGCAGTTCAGGCTAAGACAACCTGTACCACCTCCATTCCACCAATGGGAAAGAATTAATGAGAGGGCTGTTGACACAAAAAATGTCACTTTGCCTCCTCAACATCAAAAGCTATATGGAGCCGCATCCTACTACAAACAGGCAAAACTGGTTCAAGCATCAGATCTTGTTGAAATCAAACAAAAACTGCAAGATCTTTCAAAATAGCCAAAAAAGAGGTACACATGAAGTTTCGGGCCATTTCGACACCATTTGGCCTAATTTCAATCATCCAACAGCTGAGCGGGAGCTCCCGGCTGCGACAATGTCAAATACATCAAATCTTCGATCAGAGCCTATAGATGGTCTCAAAATACCTCAAAAAGGCTCCATGCCAAATTTCAAGTCAAACCGACACCGTTTGACCCTCCACCAACTCTCGAAAGGTGAAATCAAGCCTCTCAGCGGCGAGAACACCCGATGCCGCCACTCATCAAACAAAACACATGAGTAGCTTCTACATGCTTCCAAAAGGATGTACATCAAATTTCAGGTCATTCCGACAACGTTTGACCCGGTTTTGATACTCCGAAGCAAAATCAAGCCTACCGGCGGCGGAGCTCTCCGGGACCATGGCACCCAAATCGGAGCTAATGGATCGTCTCAAAATAACTCCAGTAGGCTCCCTGTCAAATTTCAGGTCAATCGGACATCGGATGACCGTACATCAAAGCTCGACATCTTCCGCACGGTGAAATCAAGTCAAGTATCGCTGGGACCCCAAACAGCTTCAAACTCAAATAAAAGCCCATGGTTGGTCCTATCTAATGCTCAGGAAGCTACACCTCAAATTTTAGGTCATTCCGAAATCATTTGACCTAGTTTCAACTCTTGGCGGAAAATCGGCTACGGAGTCTTTGGCTTTTCCAAAAATAGGAAACTTTGTGCTCTGATTTGCACAGCCTTTCGATGGGTTTTCTTCTGTGGAACCAAGCCAATAAATGAAAAGAAATGTCAAGAAAAATACAGGAGAAAACAGAAGCGAAAAAGCCCGAGAAACGGCGACCAGAAGGCGACCAGAAAATGGACCGAAGTCCAAGGTCGCCGGCGACCTTAGCGCATGGTCGCCGGCGACCATGGGTGCATGGTTGCCTGCGACCCTGGAAATCCGGGTCGCCAGATTTTCACCGAAACGCCCGTTTTTCCCATTCTTTTCGCGTTTCGCGAAGTTTGGCCCCTGTGATTTTCTTAAAATCTAATTTTTGAGGCATGATATCCGTTGATCTTTGTCGACATCACGGATCCGCCATCGAAATCATTTGATCATTATCGGACACTCCGAAACTGCCAACCGGCCAACCAAGAAAGCACACTTTCTGCCCGACCGATGGTGAAATCGACTGGACAGATGTTGCCAGCTCATTGGTGTCAACCAATGTCTGAATTTGCATCATCATCCGACATCAAACAACGTGTGGATCCATCAATGATCATCGCAAGAAGAATTCCAAAAGACACGGCGCAACCCACGACTCTTCAAGCGACTCGGCGACCAATTAATGCTGTTAATTGACCTTTTTATGACAACTTATAAGAGTCATTAACTCATTATTTTGGACGGCCCAATCAGAAGTAAGCAAATGAGAGTTACAAGTCCAATTAACCATGTAACTCCTATCATTATGGAGATTAATCATGGTAATTAATCATGAAACTCCCATCATCATGGAGATTAAATGCCCATTACTCTCCATCGGCCAATCAAAATCCAAGAAAAAGGAGTTACAAAATTATGAAATTAAATCTTGTAATTCCTCCCATCATGGAGCATTAATACCATTAATGCCCATAAAACCCTCCTAATGGCCACCAAAAGCCTATAAATAGGCTGTCATTCCGAAGGGAAGGGGTCCAGAAAATTTGTCTGAAGTGGTCCTGAAAAATTGTCTAAAGTGATTTGGAAAAATCATTTGAAAATTGTCCTGAAGAATTCTCTGCACAAAGAAGCTCTCCTGCCTTGAAGAAACCCTGCTGCAAGAACTACAAAGTGATCAAAGTCCCTTAGGGGGCCACCCCCCCAAGGTTTCACCCTCTTCTTCTATCCAACATGGCCTAGATGTGGCTTTTCAGCCCGTCTACTTGGTTTTTTATTAGATATAGGACCTTCCCTTAGTCTTTGTCCTCTAAAAATCCGAGGTCCAAGCCAAGCCAAGTGAACTAAAGCATAAAGTGTTCTCATCTGAAGGACGATGGCGGAGTCCATACATGAGTCGTGATCATCGATCTGAACGAGTCCCTACAATCGCTTGAGAAGTCAGATCCCTCTTTCTTCCATTTCTATTGTATTTTGTATTTTTAAAAGAGACAAAAATCATAATTCTTGTCTTTCATCATTGATAAGATTTGTAAATCGCCTTCCATGGCAAAATCGCCTTCTACGGCACAAAGCCGCCTTTCACGGCAAACTAAACAAAATTGCCTTTCACGGCATTTAAAATCTTGTCTCTTTCTTTGAATATATATGCATTGGAAAGATAGAAAAAAATGTTTGATTTCCTTTCTACTTGTGAAAGTGAATCTCCCTAACCATTTCAAATTCCAAGTAGAATAGAAAATCTGGCATACCCGTACAAAAAAATGTTGATGCTTGCTCTTTTTTTTCTCTTCGCCCCGCCGCACCCTAGCGGACCCAGGACGGAGGAAGGCAAGAAAGAAAAAGATGGGTCCATCAAGTTGGCACACCCGGTGGGACTCGTTCATTTGAGAACACGATGCTTGGAATCCTTGGCTCCTTCCTAGTTGGTGGCCTATGTTGGATCTTGTATCTAAAAAAAAACATGAGATGCGATTCTTTGGGAACTTCGTTCTTTGAACTGGTTTCCATTCTTTCTTTTCTGAACAAAAAAAAAAGTTTTTTTCTTTTGGATTCAAATTGGAGAAACCTAGGTTCTTTCCTTTTCGTACAATGGCTCGCAGAAATGTTTGAGCTAACTTTGGATTGGGAGGGGCCATTTTCCTCTCTTTGATGGGTCCATTGGAGATCTTTCAAAAAAAAAAAAAGGAAAAAAAAAAAAAAACTTTTCAAATTCCTTTCATTGGATTCAAGTTGGAGAAACTTTGGTTTTTTCCTTTTCGTACAATGGCTCGCAGAAATGTTTGAGTCAACATTCGGATTGGGAGGGGCCATTTTCCTCTCTTTGATGGGTCCATTGGAGATCTTTCAAAAAAAAAGTTTTTTAAAAAAAAAAACCTTTTCAAATTCCTTTCTTTTGGATTCAAATTGGAGAAAACTTTGGTATTTTCCTTTTCGTACAATGGCTCGCAGAAATGTTTGAGCCACCATTCGGATTAGGAGGGGCCATTTTCCTCTCTTTGATGGGTCCATTGGAGATCTTTAAAAAAAAAATAATTTTTTTTTAAAAAACTTTTCAAATTTCTCTCTTTTGGATTCAAATTGGAGAAACTTTGGTTCTTTTCTTTTCGTACAATGGCTCGCAGAAATGTTTGAGCCAACGTTCGGATTGGGAGGGGCCATTTCCCTCTCTTTGATGGGTCCATTGAAGATCTTTAAAAAAAAATGCATTAAGGTTGCACCAATTGTGTTCTTTGACCAAAGTGGATCTAAGAAAAGCCTTGTCCAGAGTGTGGAGGCAGCTAGATTGTTCGAGGTAAGGGTCCTTCAAACGGGTTCATTAAGTAACCCTACCCTTACCTGGGGGCTAACCTATCCACTAAGGTTTTATAAGACCGAATTGGAAGACCTATGTGCACTCTTCAAAAAAAAAAAAAATCTTAAAAAGAAAATTAAAAAAAAAAACTTCTGTCACTATTGTGTTCAAATTGGAGGAATTTTTGTTCTTTCCTTTTCGGATTTAGGCTTGCAGAAATGGTCGAGCTTGTATTCGGATTGGAATACCATTTTATCTCTTTTATGAATTAAATCTAGACTTAAAAAAAAGAAAGAAACTCCCGTAATTATTGGATTCAAATCTGAGAAATCCTGGTTCTTTCCTTTTTCGGATTTAGGCTCGCAAAAATGTTTGAGCTTGTATTCGGATTGGAATACCATTTGCTCTCTTTTGTGAACCCAATCTTGACATTTCAAAAAAAAAATCCCATCTCGTGTCCTTTTTCAAGGATGCGATTTACAACATTTGTGCCTAGTGGTGCTAGTACGCCCTTTCGGGTCTACTGTATTCGCGACCGACACATTTGTATCTCTAACCTTATATCATTTTACCTTGAGTGAGCTTCACTTCTCAGTAACTTGAATTAAGGTTTACAATTGCTTCTAGCAGTCACTGGAACGCTCATTTCGTGCTGACTATACTTGTGTTCAGAGCAATTGTACTATCTATGGCTTTTTGCCTTCTTCATTACGCTCAGAACGGGCCATGCTCCTGAGCGATTTGAAAAGATAAAACCATAGTATAGCCCATTTATGATCACCATATTCTTGTGATTACTACTGGATGTGGTCTTATTTCAGAAGTTTTTCCAAAACTAACAATGGCAGCCTCATTGACCATCACCTTCGACGAGAACAAGTACCAAGTCATGCTTCAAGAGAAGCAAAGCAAGGGCACTTTCAAGCGCCCTGCTAGCTGTCGAAGCGTCACCTCCCTCGGCAACTCTCAAAACACTAGGTCAACCTCCACTCCCCGGACCATCGTCTTCGGGTCACTGGGACCATTCCCACTACCCGTAGAAGAGACGGTGCCTGCTAAGAAGCAGAAGACTGCCCTTCAACGTGTCGCTGCCCCGACACCAAAGGTGGTCACCAAGAAACCCGAAGCCCGTGGCAATCCCGCGAAACCTCAACCTACAAAAACCCAGGTCTGCCCCAAGACTTGGTCCCCGCGATTTTCGCCAAAACAAAGAAGGTCCCGGACATCTGCAAAGCCAGCATACCTGGCTCCTCTCAAGGAGAACCGGTTCTATCCTCTTGCTTACATCAAAGGAGAGAAACCTACCCACCACCGAACTACCAAAACAACTCAGCACGAGCCGGCTTGTTCATACAAGCCCAAAATCAAGTCGTGCATCACAAGGCCTCGACAAGAACCTGCCAGGGCCTGCTCTCCTGCAACTTGACCCTTCATCTCAATAGGGGTCAAGCTTACAAAATTTAAAGCTTCGCTACGACAGGCCAAGGACTGCGTCCAGATCCTGTCCATGCCAGTCTTCAAGGAAGACAAGCTCGGTTGCTGCACACGAGGGACCACGTCCTTCATTGCCAGAGCACAGCCCGAGCTAACCGAAGCTCAAATTGCTCGTCGCATACGTCGCCGCGCGGCATATCGACAAAAGAGATTAGAGAAGCATAGAACTCAGCATTCTGAGCTTCAAATCTCTAAAAAATGGGTCGAAAAAGAAAGACCCGACCAAGTTGCTGCTGTCCACATGGTTGGCAACCAAAAGAAGGCAGAAATCAGCAACAAAAATACATGTCAGACGACCGGTGACTCGCAGCGTCTCCTGGACGAGAAGACATCAGGAAGACTCTCCCACTCCTTCGAGCCAAGGACACCGGAGTGATCATTCCTCGGGCTCTTCATCTAGAAGAATGAGCTCCAGCTCAGTCACTAAGACAGTATCCTCTTTCGACTCACGAAGGATGAATGTCTTGGTCACAAACTCTGAGCAACCTCCACCACATGACGACATGGCTCTACGCATTCAGCAGCTAGAGCAAGGACAGCAGAGAATAGAGGTTATGATGGAAAACCTCCTTCTCACTCTCCAGCGTCCACCAAACAATGATGAAGTTCCTCCACAAGATGAGGCGAACGGTGGAGAAGATGAGTCAGGCGCCCTTACTAAAAAGGACGTTGACAATATCCTCGCCAAAGCAAAAGAAGAGGATATACTGAAGGAGCATGGGATCAAGCCACCATATCCCTCATGGATGGACTCGGTTCCGTTCCCTCCAAAGTTAAAACAACCTCTTCTCCAAACATATACAGGGAAAGGTTCAGCTAGACAGCACGTCATCCACTTCAAGATCCTGACAGGAACGATTGCGGATCAAGATGCTCTCAAGATCCGTCTCTTTGCAAGTACCCTAAAAGGTACGACCTTTGATTGGTACTCCACTTTGCCAGAGGACTCCATTATAAATCGGACCATGCTAGAGACACGTTTCCTGACCCACTTCAAAGGTGAGGATCATCCTGTTACTATGGCTCAACTCTGCAGCCTTAAACAGGGAGAGAATGAGTCGACATACGACTTCATTCACAAATGAAAAGCAATGGCATACAAATGCTCAGATATGCTGCCACAAATGATCAAAGACTTCAACAGTCAGAAGTCATCAAAGAAGTAGCCGACCGCCATTCCGACCTCCAAGCCAAAGAAAAAGGAGGTTCTCAATATGCAAACCAAGTAAGCCCCTCAGCCGCCAAAGAAAGCTGAAAACAAAGCTGCAGGTAAGAGACCTAAACTCTCTGATGCCTTTAAAGAACGGGTAGAGAAAAAATACCCGTTCGATGAAGATGTTGAATAAATATTTGGGGTTCTCTTGGTAAATGGGAAACTCACCTTGCCTGACCCCAAAAGACCGGGAGATGTTGGCAAAAACAACTATCCCTGATATTGTCCATACCACCAAATGGTCTCGCATCCTCTCAACCAATGTTTCGTTGTGAGAGAGAAAATTAACGAGATGTGGAAAAACAGAGTCATTACTTTTGACAAAAACTACGGGTTTGCCTCCGTTAACATGGTGTCATACGGACAAACATCCAAATCACCAAAGGAAAAAATCACTACTTCCTTCAAGGTGATAAAAATGACCCAGACGTCCCAAGAGTTGGTGCCTTATCCAACACTTGATGGACAGCCCATATGGGTACATCCCGATCTCCTAGAAGATGAAAATTGGGAGATCGTCAAAACAAAGCTGACCGCTCAACAGCGAAGGCAAGTCAAGAGACAACTCCGCAAGCTCAAACAGTAGGAGAAGGCTCAAACAAAACAAGAGGTCCCTGAAAAGGCAGAAACCTCCTCTATCGCTTCACTGGGGGCAACAGAGGAGTCCCTCCCCAGAACTCCAAGAGTGATAAGAAAATTCACTCTCAGTGATTTCATGCCACCACGGCTCAGGGATGAGACTACGCAGGGGGCATCATACTCTTGTAACTCGGTAGTTGGATTCTCCATGAATGGATACGAGTCCAGTGACATTGCCATTGACACAGATGAGTCGGAGGAATCCCTTGAAACCGGAGAATATCTCTCCGATGAAGAATGGATTCCGGAATCCCACCTTATGCCAGTAATCTGGTATAACCCCTTCCAGCCACAAGGATCCTGGTCTGATGATGATGAAGACCAAGAGGCTGCTCAAAATGCTGTTGACACAGCACAAACAAATGCTCTAGTGGATCCCAATCAGGTTGAACCACAAAGAGCAGATGAAGAAGAAGATCAAGCTTCTATGCCAGATCTCGAAGAATATTCAAGGGTCTTTGTCGCGACCCCGAACCGGGGGCCCGGGACCGCGACGGGGGTGGTGTGATGAAGAACCACCCCTTAGATAATAATTATACATTTCCTTAATTTCCCACAGGTTTCCGCGGTGAGGATTCCTCATACACTCATAGAACATTTATATTGGTGCGGAAGCGTGTAGCAAATCAAACTCTTATTCCAATCACATCAAATAAGACCGTTAATAAACAAGTATAGCGTGATGTCAGAGTGAGCAATGATCTCATTAGCATTTCCCAAAATATGAAGTTAAAGTTTAAACAAAGATCAAGTTAAATTTACATTCCCCAAAGATAAAGGCCAACAAAGGCCATTACAACCCAAAAGTATAAAACAGTATCAATCTCAAAATTCCCAAAATGTTCGCAGTTCCGAGCTAAACCGAATGTCTACATGACATCGTCAGCTTGCCATTCCACTAAACGTTGCGGTTCACCGACCGCCTCCTCTGACTCCTCCTCAAGGGCAAAGACGGGAGCTGGACCTGAGTACCACAAAATGGGTCAGACACGACGGTCTGGCAGGTGGGTGAATAGATAAACCAAGAAAGAAATCAAACATATCATAGTTATAACGAAAACTGTCATGAAACAGGATGCATGGTTCATTTAAAATACAAATGCAATATAAAGCATGCGGGGTATTCAAGGTACAGGAACTGACTAGATGGCAACCACACTAAAGCTACATCCTCTCTATCACTAAAGTGATGAGAGCACATTGCGTGCATTGGGCTCAATCACACGAAGTGACGAGAACCAATATTATAAACAGATACATATACATATACATATAGCTAGGCAAGACCACGGCCGCGAACCGGGTAACGGGACAGTACGGGATCCAAGTTGCAACTGGCGGGAGCACAGGGGGAGACCCAAGTCAGTTGATCAGACTAACAAGGATGTCCAAGCTTAGTGGTGCCGACTCTTAGGTTACATGATAAATCCAAAACATATACAAAACTATATCAATATAAAACATGCGGGCAGGCGGGGCATGGTGCTCGAAGGCACACACACATTCAAATCATTTTCGGTTCATGTTTACACGAGCTGGCAGGACACATCGGGTGTACAAATCGGAATTTGAGATAAAACCATTAAGATCGGGTAATTACATATATAATTTGAGTAAAACAAAGCAATAATTTCTTATATCGTTAGGGACTAAATATTGAGGCTTCCATATTCAAGCAACATGTATAAGGATCTTGTATGTCCATATAACCCTAATATGGTACTCGAATGATAGAGGACATACTAAGTTTTCTTATGCACGTTAATGAATCTAAAAGGCCCAATACCTCTTCCGAAATGGTTTTTCTTTCTATGTCACTCTCCTTATGTCATCCCCTGGGTCTTTCCAAGGTGGTAGGGCATCAGAACAACCCATCCAAACCTTTTAATATCATAACTGAACACAATGGAAAGAACTCAGGAATTCTGGGTAAAATTCGGTCACCTGCCGGTTAGCTGGCGGTTAGCCGTCGAGGTGATCGGCGGTTAGCCGCTGGCTGACCGCGGGGCTGACCGTGGTTCACCCTGCTAAAATGTAGCATTCTGTGTTTCTAACCGCGCCTCTCGGCTACCTAGCGGTCACTGGGGTTTTGGACTGGCGGTTAGCCGTAAGGTGACCGCGCGGCTGACCGCGGTTTGCCTGTCAAAATGCAGCATTCTGTGTTTCTAACCGCATCTGGGTCGGCTAGCCGCCGGTCACCTGTCGGCTAGCCGCCGAGGTGACCGCCCGCTGACCGCCCAGCTGCGGGGACTACACATCAGGTGCAGATTCAGTCATTTCTCACCCAAACTATTTCACATTCATTCCAACCATTTTCTGATGTGGAATGGGTCCATTCCCTTCCATTTAACATTTACTCCTTTCCACCAACTACCATTCCACCAATGCATTTATTTCACCTACCAATCCAATTTCATTCAATGCAAGTACAATACCATTTAAGAAGCTTATAATGACCCAAAATAAACTTTGATGAGGATTGCATTTATTATCATAAAGCTAAGGAAGAAACCATGTCAATAAATACATTTCTAAATCATTATGGAATCATGATAAATCAAATGACATATGAATAGTAAAAATCCACATTTTTGACAAAGTAAGAACTTATCCAAATTGAATCTATTCATCCACTTGCCTTGGTCTCCAAGAATGCTAATCAAGCTCTAATCACTCTATCAAGCTCAAAATCTACAATCTACACAAAATCCCCAAAATACAATCATTATAAGCCCTAAAAAGTCAAAAATCAAGAAATAGATGGAGGTAACTTCCAATAATGGAAATGAAGCATCCTCTAGACTAGAATAATCCAAATCTAAAAGATAAGAAGAAGGGCTTACATGGAAGTTCTTCAAATACACAAGGCTTGTTCAAAGAGGGTCCTTGAATGGTGGTTTCTCTCTAAAAATGGTACCAAGAAGGAGCTCTCATGGAGGGGAAGAAGATTGTAGCATCCACTTAGCCTTTAGCAAGAGATTGGGAGTGATTGAGAGAAGAAGGAGCAAGAAGAAATGGAAGAACTCTAGGGCTGGGCTGGGATCCCTCTTTCTCAAGAAATTGCAAGAAGAGGAAGAAGAAGGAGACTCCTCCTTAAATAGCTAATGGCCATGGGTCCCACAACTTAAAGTCCAAAATGGGCTAGAACATCAATCTATGGGCATCGGATGGATTCGACGAAGAAGGAAGGATTGATCGTCGAAATTTCTACTTTCCAAAAAGTATATATTTTACTAGTTTCGGAGACATCGAAAATGGTGTCCAGATTTTGTGTAAAAAGACTGTTTTACCCCTATCAATGGCAAAGTAGGGTTTAAAGGTCTCGGACGGGAACGGAACAAATACAAAAGTTGTCGGGAATCATAAAATACATTCAACGGAGCAAATTACCGATTTCCAGAATTATAACTAAATCTCCAAACTAATCAAGACACACTAAAAAGGAACCCCCAAAGGGCCCCACTAGATCAAAAGGATTCCCAAAACTGTCCAAAGCTATAAAAAAAGCTATTCTAATCCAGAATAAACCAATTTCCCACTAATCTCACTTATAACTAAAACACGTCTCAATTAACACTAATCGGAAACTCTCGGGGCGGGGTCTTACATCCTCCACCCCTTAGGGCATTTGGTCCACCAAATGAAATAAAAATACTAACCTCGGGTAGTAGATGCGGATACTTCTTCTGAACTTGATCCCGTAATTCCCACGTTGCCTCTTCAGGTCCGTGATTTTCCCAGAGCACTTTCACCCATTGTATAGTCCTCGTTCTCAGTTCTTGTTCCTTCGTATCGATGATCTGAATAGGCTTCTCGACATAGGTGGCATCTTCTCTGATCTCTAATGGTTCATGACGGAGCACATGTGATGGATCGGGGACGTACTTTTTCAACATAGACACATGGAACACATTGTGTACGCCGGAAAGCTCAGGTGGTAAGGCTAATCTATAAGCCACGCCACCAATCTTGCTCACAATATCATAGGGTCCAATGTATCTCCGAGATAATTTGCCTTTCTGACCGAATCTCAGAGTTCCTCTTGTGGGTGACACCTTCAAGAAAACCTTATCTCCTTCCTTAAAATGTAAGTCCCTTCGATGAGAGTCTGCATAACTCTTCTGTCTACTCCGGGCTACTTTCAGACGTTCCTGGATCAACTTGACTTTGTCACTGGTTTCACTCACCATAGTCGGTCCATGAAAACTGCGAATACCTACTTCTTCCCAACAAACTGGAGTTCTACACCTCCTACCATACAATGCCTCAAAAGGCGCCATCCCGATGCTCGAATGATAACTGTTGTTGTAGGCGAATTCGCAAAGTGGTAGAGTCTCATCCCATTGAGTCTTGAAATCTAGTACACACGCTCGAAGCATATCTTCAAGGGTCTGAATTGTTCTTTCCGACTGACCATCTGTCTGTGGGTGATACGCTGTGCTGAACTGAAGCTTTGTTCCCATCGACTCATGCAAAGTCTTCCAAAATCTCGAGACGAATCTGCTTTCTCTATCCGAAGTAATGGAGACTGGCTGCCCATGACGGCTAACAATCTCGTTGACAAATAACTCTGCGAGAGGTAACATGTGCATCTTCTCTCCGGTCTTCATAGGAATAAAATGAGCTGATTTGGTGAGACGGTCCACAATGACCCATATGGAATTGTTCCCTTTTCTAGTCCTTGGCAATCCCGAGATGAAATCCATGGTGATATGTTCCCACTTCCATTCTGGTATCTCTAATGGCTGCAATAACCCTGGAGGTCTCTGATGCTCTGCCTTCACCAACTGACACGTCATACATCGGGAGACGAAAGCTGCTATTTCCCTCTTCATGTTGTTCCACCAAAATCTGCCTTTCAAGTTCTGATACATCTTCGTGCTACCCGGATGCATAGAGTACTTCGTATTGTGCGCCTCTGTCATAATGTCATTCTTCAAATCTTCAATGTTGGGCACGCATAGACGATCACGATAGAATAAGACTCCATCTACAATACGAAAATCAGGACGTTCTGCTATATGCTCTGAAATCTTGGCCAACTCTGGATCTTGCAATTGGTTGTCCTTGATCTTCCGAATGAACAAGGGTTCAGACACTGACATGTTGGCTAACATCACTCCCTCGCTTAGGGGCTGAAAATCTACGCCCAACTCTTCAAATTGTTGAAAGAAGCACGTAACTCTTAGGCTTGCCACACTAGCTGACTTCCTACTCAAGGCATCGGCTACTACATTTGCCTTACCCGGGTGGTACTTGATCGGAAAATCGTAATCTTTGATATATTCCATCCATCTTCTTTGTCTCATATTCAACTCCTTCTGAGAGAACAAATACTGTAGGCTGCGGTGATCGGAGTGGACTTCGAATTTCTCTCCGTAGAGGTAATGTCTCCACATCTTTAGTGCAAAAACGACCGCTGCTAACTCCAGGTCATGCGTCGCGTAGTTCTTCTCGTGGTCCTTCAACTGTCGTGATCCATAAGCAACGACTTTCCTATCTTGCATCAACACACAACCGAGTCCAATCTTCGAAGCGTCTGTAAAGATGGTGTAACCGCCGCTCCCGGATGGTAAAGTGAGGACGGGTGCTGATGTTAATCTCTTTTTCAACTCTTGGAAGCTGGTCTCACATTGGTCTGTCCACACATAAGGTGCATTCTTCCTAGTCAACTTTGTCAATGAAGCTGCAATCGACGAAAATCCTTGCACAAATCTTCGATAGTAACCCGCCAATCCAAGAAAACTTCTGATTTCTGACGCGTTCTTCGGTCTTTCCCACTTCACAACTGCCTCTATCTTGGCTGGGTCCACTGATAATCCTTCTTTGGAAATGATATGACCTAAAAATGCGACTTCTTCAAGCCAAAAATCGCACTTAGTGAGCTTCGCATACAATTGGTTATCTCTTAGGAGTTGCAATGCTATCCTCAAATGCTCTTCATGCTCTTCTCTAGACTTAGAGTACACCAAAATATCATCAATAAACACCACTGTGAATTGGTCTAAGTACTCCGCAAATATTTTGTTCATCAAAGCCATGAATACCGCTGGTGCATTCGTCAGTCCAAATGGCATCACTAGAAACTCATAGTGTCCATATCTCGTCCGGAACGCCGTCTTCGATACATCTGAATCTCTAACTCTCAGCTGATGGTAACCGGATCTTAGATCGATCTTCGAAAAATAAGCAGCACCTTGCAATTGGTCAAACAACTCATCTATCCTTGGCAATGGATACTTGTTCTTGATGGTAGCTTGGTTCAATTTCCGGTAATCAATGCACATTCTCATGGAACCGTCTTTCTTCTTGACGAATAAAACTGGAGCTCCCCAAGGTGAGACGCTCGGTCTAATAAAACCTTTATCCAACAATTCTTGCAACTGAATCTTCAGCTCTCCTAATTCCGCTGGAGCCATTCTGTATGGTGAAATAGATATCGGAGCGGTCCCTGGTAACAACTCAATGGTGAAGTCAATCTCCCTAACAGGTGGTAAACCTGGGATTTCTTCTGGAAAAATGTCTGGGAATTCGCAAACAATTGGGATCTCCTCCACCCCTTGGGACCGTTTATCCTCCGTGATAAACGCTAAATAGCATTCACATCCACTTCTCACTAGTCTATCAGCCTTCAATGCTGAGACGAATCTTGGACAAGAATTCTTCTTCTCCCCGTGGAACAAAACTCCTGCTGGAGTCTCCTCTAATTTGAACGTGAGGGTCTTATGGAAACAGTCCATCGTAGCATGGTATCCCGCTAACCAATCCATTCCTAAAATGACGTCAAAGTCAAACATCTCCAACAAAATGAGATTCGCCGGTAACACCACATCTCCTATCTTAACAGCACATCTAGGATAGTATTTCCTACACACAACTTGTTTGCCTACGGGAGTGGACACCGTCAATACATACTCAAGTTCTCTAGCTGGCATATCAATCAACTTAGCAAATTTTGGAGACAAGAAGGAGTGCGTAGAGCCAGGGTCAAACAAAACTTTAGCTTCAAATCCACAAACTAGGAGTGTACCTTCCACCACGTTATCTGCTGCCTCTGCATCGGCTTGGTTAATTGCATACACTTGTCCTCGCTGTTGAGGCCTATTCTGAGCCTGTTGCTGCCTCCCTTGCTGTGCGTTCCTAAACTGCTGAGGAGGACGCTGATTCTGATTCTGTCCTTGCTGACGAGCTTGATGCTGCTGTTGTGGAGGTCTATATTGTTGCTGTGGAGCCTGCTGCTGGAGTGGCCTGGGCTGGTTCTGTACGGCTAGTGCGTTCTGAGGTGGTGCCTGGCGCTGTGTTGCTTGTTGTTGCTGATTCTGCCTGTTGTTACCTTGTCCAGCTTGCCTTAGGCAGTCTTTGAGCTGGTGTGCCATGGATCCACATCTGAAACATGCTCCCGTAATCGTACGGCATTGAGCACTCTCGTGGTTCTTACCACAGTGAACGCAAACTAGAGCATTCTGCACGTTTTGTTCATGCCTCGGTCGCTTGTTCTGATGGTTCCTTGGTGGGTGATTCTGTTGGTGAGCTGGTGCCTTTCCTTGGATCTTGAGGATCTTGTTGTTCAGGTTCTCGAATTTGTAGGCCCTTCTCACAGCCTCTTCAAAAGTGACAGGTGGTACAACACCCGTGGCATCCCTCTCAATGATCGGGTTGAGTCCTTCGAGGAATCGCGTTATCTTCTTCTCCACAGTGTCAATTAACTCGGGGGCATATCGAGACAACCTCTCAAACTTCGTGAGGTACTCTTGCACGGTCGCGTTACCTTGTACGAGCTGCTGGAATTCAATTGCCTTCTGCCTCTTCACATGCGTCGGCACATACTTGTCACTGAATTGCCTCTTGAAACTTGCCCAAGCGTCTGCATCTGCTATGGTCCTATACTCAGCCTTGATTGTCTTCCACCATATGTCCGCTAGGCCCGTGAACAACGAAGCGGTGAGTTGCACTTGTTGTCTACCGGTACATCTGAATATCTCGAAGATGTTCTCTGTCTGCTCCAGCCAGTCATCTGCAGCTAGTGGGTCCTCATGCCCAGTGAACTCCTTGGGACCCCTCTTCCTAAACTTTTCAAACAGCGCATTGGGATCATGTTCCCTATTGTTGATGACAATCTGAGTGCCTGGAGGTTGCGCTGGTGCCGGTTCAGGTCTCCTCTCCAAAACTTCTAACAGCTGCCTTTGCATCGTAGCCATCTCCCTAGCATGCTCTTCATCCTTCCTGGCCATTTGGTCTTGCAGTCTGGCTTGATTTTCATTGGCTTGACGTTGCTGGTCAAGCATAGCTTGCATCATCTGTTGGAATTGATTCTGCATGTTTGGATCCGGAATACCGTTTCCTAGTAGCCCGGTGTGCTCACTATTGCTTGCGGTGGGATTGTCGGTTACGGGTCTTTTTCGAGGTGGCATATCACTGTAAAACAAATTGTTAGCACATAAAATCATACAAGGATCACACATTGCTCACACGAGTCTAACTAACGAAAAGTCTAACAAGAAGTCTAACGGATCCTCGCCACGTCCTTAGGATTTCTAGTTTCTTTTAATTGCCTGAAACACGTCTCGCTCTGATACCAGCCTGTCGCGACCCCGAACCGGGGGCCCGGGACCGCGACGGGGGTGGTGTGATGAAGAACCACCCCTTAGATAATAATTATACATTTCCTTAATTTCCCACAGGTTTCCGCGGTGAGGATTCCTCATACACTCATAGAACATTTATATTGGTGCGGAAGCGTGTAGCAAATCAAACTCTTATTCCAATCACATCAAATAAGACCGTTAATAAACAAGTATAGCGTGATGTCAGAGTGAGCAATGATCTCATTAGCATTTCCCAAAATATGAAGTTAAAGTTTAAACAAAGATCAAGTTAAATTTACATTCCCCAAAGATAAAGGCCAACAAAGGCCATTACAACCCAAAAGTATAAAACAGTATCAATCTCAAAATTCCCAAAATGTTCGCAGTTCCGAGCTAAACCGAATGTCTACATGACATCGTCAGCTTGCCATTCCACTAAACGTTGCGGTTCACCGACCGCCTCCTCTGACTCCTCCTCAAGGGCAAAGACGGGAGCTGGACCTGAGTACCACAAAATGGGTCAGACACGACGGTCTGGCAGGTGGGTGAATAGATAAACCAAGAAAGAAATCAAACATATCATAGTTATAACGAAAACTGTCATGAAACAGGATGCATGGTTCATTTAAAATACAAATGCAATATAAAGCATGCGGGGTATTCAAGGTACAGGAACTGACTAGATGGCAACCACACTAAAGCTACATCCTCTCTATCACTAAAGTGATGAGAGCACATTGCGTGCATTGGGCTCAATCACACGAAGTGACGAGAACCAATATTATAAACAGATACATATACATATACATATAGCTAGGCAAGACCACGGCCGCGAACCGGGTAACGGGACAGTACGGGATCCAAGTTGCAACTGGCGGGAGCACAGGGGGAGACCCAAGTCAGTTGATCAGACTAACAAGGATGTCCAAGCTTAGTGGTGCCGACTCTTAGGTTACATGATAAATCCAAAACATATACAAAACTATATCAATATAAAACATGCGGGCAGGCGGGGCATGGTGCTCGAAGGCACACACACATTCAAATCATTTTCGGTTCATGTTTACACGAGCTGGCAGGACACATCGGGTGTACAAATCGGAATTTGAGATAAAACCATTAAGATCGGGTAATTACATATATAATTTGAGTAAAACAAAGCAATAATTTCTTATATCGTTAGGGACTAAATATTGAGGCTTCCATATTCAAGCAACATGTATAAGGATCTTGTATGTCCATATAACCCTAATATGGTACTCGAATGATAGAGGACATACTAAGTTTTCTTATGCACGTTAATGAATCTAAAAGGCCCAATACCTCTTCCGAAATGGTTTTTCTTTCTATGTCACTCTCCTTATGTCATCCCCTGGGTCTTTCCAAGGTGGTAGGGCATCAGAACAACCCATCCAAACCTTTTAATATCATAACTGAACACAATGGAAAGAACTCAGGAATTCTGGGTAAAATTCGGTCACCTGCCGGTTAGCTGGCGGTTAGCCGTCGAGGTGATCGGCGGTTAGCCGCTGGCTGACCGCGGGGCTGACCGTGGTTCACCCTGCTAAAATGTAGCATTCTGTGTTTCTAACCGCGCCTCTCGGCTACCTAGCGGTCACTGGGGTTTTGGACTGGCGGTTAGCCGTAAGGTGACCGCGCGGCTGACCGCGGTTTGCCTGTCAAAATGCAGCATTCTGTGTTTCTAACCGCATCTGGGTCGGCTAGCCGCCGGTCACCTGTCGGCTAGCCGCCGAGGTGACCGCCCGCTGACCGCCCAGCTGCGGGGACTACACATCAGGTGCAGATTCAGTCATTTCTCACCCAAACTATTTCACATTCATTCCAACCATTTTCTGATGTGGAATGGGTCCATTCCCTTCCATTTAACATTTACTCCTTTCCACCAACTACCATTCCACCAATGCATTTATTTCACCTACCAATCCAATTTCATTCAATGCAAGTACAATACCATTTAAGAAGCTTATAATGACCCAAAATAAACTTTGATGAGGATTGCATTTATTATCATAAAGCTAAGGAAGAAACCATGTCAATAAATACATTTCTAAATCATTATGGAATCATGATAAATCAAATGACATATGAATAGTAAAAATCCACATTTTTGACAAAGTAAGAACTTATCCAAATTGAATCTATTCATCCACTTGCCTTGGTCTCCAAGAATGCTAATCAAGCTCTAATCACTCTATCAAGCTCAAAATCTACAATCTACACAAAATCCCCAAAATACAATCATTATAAGCCCTAAAAAGTCAAAAATCAAGAAATAGATGGAGGTAACTTCCAATAATGGAAATGAAGCATCCTCTAGACTAGAATAATCCAAATCTAAAAGATAAGAAGAAGGGCTTACATGGAAGTTCTTCAAATACACAAGGCTTGTTCAAAGAGGGTCCTTGAATGGTGGTTTCTCTCTAAAAATGGTACCAAGAAGGAGCTCTCATGGAGGGGAAGAAGATTGTAGCATCCACTTAGCCTTTAGCAAGAGATTGGGAGTGATTGAGAGAAGAAGGAGCAAGAAGAAATGGAAGAACTCTAGGGCTGGGCTGGGATCCCTCTTTCTCAAGAAATTGCAAGAAGAGGAAGAAGAAGGAGACTCCTCCTTAAATAGCTAATGGCCATGGGTCCCACAACTTAAAGTCCAAAATGGGCTAGAACATCAATCTATGGGCATCGGATGGATTCGACGAAGAAGGAAGGATTGATCGTCGAAATTTCTACTTTCCAAAAAGTATATATTTTACTAGTTTCGGAGACATCGAAAATGGTGTCCAGATTTTGTGTAAAAAGACTGTTTTACCCCTATCAATGGCAAAGTAGGGTTTAAAGGTCTCGGACGGGAACGGAACAAATACAAAAGTTGTCGGGAATCATAAAATACATTCAACGGAGCAAATTACCGATTTCCAGAATTATAACTAAATCTTCAAACTAATCAAGACACACTAAAAAGGAACCCCCAAAGGGCCCCACTAGATCAAAAGGATTCCCAAAACTGTCCAAAGCTATAAAAAAAGCTATTCTAATCCAGAATAAACCAATTTCCCACTAATCTCACTTATAACTAAAACACGTCTCAATTAACACTAATCGGAAACTCTCGGGGCGGGGTCTTACAGTCTTGCAGCGTCTCGCCATAGAACAGGAGCAAGATCACATCAACCAGCTTCATCAAAATCCAGAACCGAAAGTCCCGGAGAATCTACAAATATCTCCTCTAGTGACTCCGGAAAATGAAGAAAGTTGCTGGAATGATGATCCTCTTACATCGGAGGATGAATCTGATTCCCAACAGTCCATTGTGGAGGCATCTTCTATCGAAGTTGCCTGCAATGTGATAGTTCAGGATGATAGTGCCTCTGAAGCTTCATCTGCTGAGGCCACAGACTCTCAAAATGCATCTGGTAGCATATCTTCTGGAGCTACATATTCTCGGGTGACTTCCACTAAGATAGCATTTTCTCAGCCTTCGTCCCCTGAAACGATGACATCAGAATTTAAGCCTTTTCCGACCACCATGAAGAAGCTCTGGCTGACGAAGTCTTCAAAGAAAACCCAGTCAATTGGTCCCAGGTACCCAACCTCATTGGAGGTGTTTGGACCGATGAAATACTGGACAAAGAAGAAAAGTTGTTGGAAGCTGTTCAGGACTTGTTCCCGGAAAATGCTCCATGCAACGTAATAACTGAAGACGGCAATGCTGCTGCAGAGGCGTTTCAACAAATGGGGAGGATCGGCCTCTTGAGCCCGAAGGGGGTCTTCCGAAAGAAGAGCCACCTCTAGAAGCTTTTGAAGTTGGGAAAGGTACCCACTCTGGCCGGGATTACCACAAAAACTACAACCAACCTTCTTCTTCTTCTTATGTAAATCCTTCGGGAAAATAAGCTGTAAATGCCCCAAGCGACGATCATAATGAAAATGCAAGCCCCAAGGAGGCTTTCAAGTATGACTTGATCGAGCACTTCAAACACATACCTGCACAACTGCACCTCGTAAACTTATTACGAATGTCACCACAAACTAGTGATAGTCTCATTTCAGAACTGCAAAGGCTGAATCTGGATGTCGACAAACATGCCCCACAAGTCCTACAAATTGCAATGGACTATAGGGTCAAAAAATCAAAAACCTCCTCAAAGGGAGAAACGAAAGAAGCTGAAGGACCTTGCACTGAATGCCTCTCGGTCCAAAAAGCCGCAAGTGCTACCATTGCCTTCAATAAGGAAGACCTCCTATTAGGCGAGACAAAGCACAACCGACCCTTGTACTTCACAGGGTACGTCAAAGAGATGCCAATACACAGAGTCCAGATCGACCCAGGGTCTGCACTTCGTTACTACGGCACTCGAAGAGCTGGGTATCCCACCCAACAAACTAAGCCATACATCTATGTCCATCTTTGGATACGATGGGAGTGCTCAAAGGCCCATTAACAAAATCCGGTTCAGGTTGCAAATCGACTATCTTATCTCTGAGGTCACTGTGTATGCAATAAAAACCCCTTCATGCTACAACATCCTTCTCGGACACCCTTGGATACACGAGAACGGTGTCGTCCCTTCAACTCTACATCAGTGCATCAAGTTTGTTGGTGACGATGGCTTGATACATCGAGTGTTTGCAAACAAAAAGCCCTTAAAAAACAAAGAAGTCCATTTTGCAGACTCTCAGATGTACAGAGACGAAAAAGAAGAAAAGGAGGAGAAAATAGCATCCTTCGCCGGCAATCTCCAAAAAGACAAAGGCAAGGCTCCTAGCAATCATTGGACGAAAACAAACCTTTTGGCAAATCTAGAGAGCAATCCGTCTCCCTTCGTTGTCTCCTTCAAATCTTCCAAACCCTTGGTAATCACTACTAAGGCAAAGAAGACAAAGCAAAAGACTGGGGGAAAGTTTGCTGTCTCCTTCGTGTCTATCATACAAGACACGGATTCGGATTCAGAGACTGAAGACGATACATCGCCAAGCCAAGCTGATACTCAGGAAGTTCAGCCTGCCCTCGTTCCATTGGAGGCACCTGCTGATGTAGAAGATCTTACGTCCGCTACCTTCACCGTTCCGGCAACATCAGCAGAAGAGAAACCAATCTTCTTCCATAGATCGGATGCTTCTTCATCAAATTCCCTACTTGAGCCTTTCCAAAATGAAGGTATGCCTCAACTATCCTTGTATAGTCCAATGGCACAAGCTATCATGAAGAAAATGGGCTATGACGCTCAAAATCCAATTGGTTTGGGAGGTGGCCATGGTATCCTTATACCATTGGAACCCACCCTGACCAAAAGTCAACTGGAAGATTGGAAACTCTACCGTCGCATAGATAAGTCTTCATACGGGTTGGGGTATGATCCTGACACTCCGATGAGATAGCTGACACAAAGGCTACAAAGTCGTTTTGCCGACCAGGCCTCAACATCTCGTGTTAATGAAGACATCGATCTTCCTGGATATCTCTTTGAAGAGTTACCTGACAAGGACCCAGGAAGCTCATCAAATTGGTATGATTTCTCTGATGATGAAGAGGAATTGTCGGATGACACAGACGCACGGTTCTCTGATTTAGAAGAGTCATCGTCTCCAAAAGAGGTGCCTTACTTTGACCTAGTTTCAGCTGGTGATTGGGATCATCTCATAGCAAGTCTTGAGAAGAGTACTGATCAAGAAGATTTATGGACAGAAGCGGAGCCATGGTCTGAAAATGCCCTTGGAAATCCACAAGGTCTTGTTTAGCTGGAAGCCTTCGGAAATATTGTGGAGGAACTACCTTCAAACCTTCCAACAGAAGATTCTGTTCAAAAGATAGACTTGGGAACACCTGATAACCCACGTCCTGTATTCATAAGCAAGAATATAAAGGATGATGAGTTACCCGAGTATGTCTGTTTTCTTCGTGAGTTTGTTGATTGTTTTGCATGGTCTTACGCTGAAATGCCTGGCTTAGATCCCAAAATAGCAATTCACAAACTCAACTTGCAAGAAAATGTCAAGCCTGTAAAACAAGGCCAAAGAAGATTCCGTCCTAATGTGATGGACAAAATTGAATAAGAAGTTCAGAAACTCAAAAACGTTGGCTTCATCCGCGAGGAACAGCATCCTAAATGGTCAGCCAACATCGTCCCTGTGACAAAGAAAAATGGGCAAATCAGAGTCTGTATTGACTATAGAGACCTGAATAATGCTTGCCCCAAAGATGAATTCCCGTTCCCCATACCGGAGGTAATGATAGACAACACCTGCGAGTTTGAGCGAATGACTTTCATGGATGGCTTCTCTGGCTACAACCAGATAAAGATGCATCCCAAAGATGAAAGGCATACATCCTTTCGGATCCCATTTGGCGTGTATTGCTACACTGTCATGCCATTTGGTCTGAAAAATGCAGGTGCAACATATCAGAGGGTTATGATGAAAATATTCTAAGATATGTAGCACAAGACGGTCGAATGTTAGTTGATGACCTCGCCGTCAAAAGAAAACGAAAAGAAGACCATCTCCAAGATCTTCGAAAAGTCTTCCTCCGGCTTCGCAAGCACAAACTGCGAATGAATCCCCTTAAATGCTTCTTCGGTGTCTCATCGGGTAAGTTCCTTGGATTCATAGTTCGGGAAGCTGGAATAGCGCTTGACCCCATCAAAGTCAAGGCTATCCTAGAAATGCCATCTCCAAGAACCCTGAGAGAACTGAAAGGGCTTCAAGGAAGGTTGGCGTACATCCGACGGTTCATTTCCAACCTATCAGGGAAGTGTCGTCCATTTTCTCGCCTAATGAAAAAAGGTGTAGACTTTGTCTGGGATGCAGAATGTGAAGCTGCATTTCAAGACATCAAGTCATACCTGACCAAACCTCCGGTGTTGGCTGCTCCCATAACCGGAAAACCATTCATCTTGTACACAAGAGCTCTCGACTATTCTTTGGGCGCTCTACTTGCACAAGAAAACGATGGAGGAAAAGAAGCTACTCTATACTACCTCAGTCGCATGTTGGTAGGTTCAGAGAATCGCTACTCTCCAGTTGAAAAAGAATGCCTGACAGTGATTGTTGACACCAAAAATGTCACTTTGCCTCATCAACATCAAAAGCTATATAGAGCCGCATCCTACTACAAACAGGCAAAGCTGCTTCAAGCATCAGATCTTGGCAAAACCAAACAAAAACTACAAGATCTTTCAAAGTAGCCAAAAGAAGGGTACACATGAAATTTCGGGCCATTTCGACACCATTTGGCCTAATTTCAATCCTCAAACAGCTGAGCGGGAGCTCCCGACGGCGACAGTGTCAAATACATCAAATCTTCGATCAGAGTCTATGGATGGTCTCAAAATACCTCCAAAAGGCTCCATGTCGAATTTCAAGTCAAACCGACACCGTTTGACCCTCCATCAACTCTCGAACGGCGAAATCAAGCCTCCCGGCGGCGAGAACGTCTGATGCCGCCACTCATAAAAAAAAAACACATGAGTAGCTTCAGCATGCTTCCAAAGGGCTACACGTCAAATTTTAGGTCATTCCGACAACGTTTGACCCGGTTTTGATGCTCCGAAGCTAAATCAAGCCTACCGGCGGCGAAGCTCCCCGGGACCATGGCACCCAAATCGGAGCTAATGGATCATCTCAAAATGACTCCAATAAGCTCCCCGTCAAATTTCAGGTCAATCGGACATCGGATGACCGTACATTAAAGCTCGACATCTTCCGCACGGTGAAATCAAGTCAAGCATCGACGGGACCCCAAACGGCTTCAAAAACTCAAATAAAAGCCCATGGTTGGTCCTATCTAATGCCCAATAAGCTTCACCTCAAATTTCAGGTCATTCCGACATCGTTTGACCCAGTTTCAACTCTTGGCGAAAAATCGGCTACAGAGTCTTCGGCTTTTCCAAAAAATAGGAAACTTTGTGCTCTGATTTGCACAGCCTTTCGTCGGGTTTTCTTCAGAGGAATCAAGCCAATAAATGAGGAGAAATGTCAAAGAAAAATACAGGAGAAAACAAAAGCGAAAAAGCCCGAGAAACGACCAAGAAACGGCGACCGAAAAATGGACCAAAGTCCAAGGTCGCCAGCCGCATGGTCACCGGCGACCATGGGTGCATGGTCGCCGGCGACCCATGAAATCCGGGTCGCCGGATTTCCGCCGAAACATCCGTTTTTCCGATTCTTTTCGCATTTCGCGATGATTGGCCCCTGTGATTTTCTTAAAATCTGATTTTTGAGGCATGATATCCGTCGATCTTCGTCAACATCACGGATCCGCCATCAAAATCATTTGATCATCATCGGACACTCCGAAACTGCCAACCGACCGACCAAGAAAGCACACTTTCTGCCCGACCGATCAAGAAATCGACTGGACAGATGTTGCTAGACCATTAGTGGCAACCAATGTCTGAATTTTCATCGTCATCCGACATCAAGCAACGTACGGATCCATCGATGATCATCGCAAGAAGAATTCCAAAAGGCGCGGCGCGGCCCGCGACTCTTCAAGCGACCTGGCAGCCAATTAATGAAGTTAAATGACCCTTTTATGGCAATTTATTAGGGTCATTAACTCATTATTTTAAAACGGCCCAATCAGAAGCCAAGAAATGGGAGTTACAAGTCCAATTAATCATGACAATTAACCATGTAACTCCTATCATTATGGAGATTAATCATGGTAATTAATCATGAAACTCCCATCACCATGGAGATTAAATGCCCATTACTCTCCATCGGCCAATCAAAATCCAAGAAAAAGGAGTTACAAAATTATGAAATTAAATCTTGTAACTCCTCCCATCATGGAGCATTAATATCATTAATGCCCATAAGACCTTCCTAATGGCCACCAAAAGCCTATAAATAGGCGGTCATTCCAAGGGGAAGGGGTCTTGGAAAATGGGGTCTAGAAAAATTGTCTGAGGTGGTCCCGAAAATTGTCCAAAAAAAATCATCTGAAGAGTTCTGAAGAAATTGTCCTAGAAATCTCTACACAAAAAGAAGCTCTCTTACCTTGAAGAAACTCTGTTGCAAGCACTACAAGGTGATCGAAGTCCCTTGAGGGGCCACCCCCCCCCCCCCCCCCCAAGATCTCCTCTCTTCTTCTATCCAACATGGCCTAGATGCGGCTTTTCAGCCCGTCTACTTGGTTTTTTTATTGGATATAAGACCTTCTCTTGGTCTTTATCCTCTAAAAATCTGAGGTCCAAACCAAGCCAAGTGAATCAAAGCATCAAGTGTTCTCATCTGAAGGACGATGGCGGAACCCATACATGACTCGCGACCGTCGATCTGAACGAGTCCCCACAATCGCTTGAGAAGTCAGATTCCTTTTCTCACTTTTCTATTGTATTGTATTTTTTTAAAAGAGACATAAAAATCACATTTCTTGTGTTTACATTTTGATGAGATTTGTAAACTGCCTTTTATGGCACAAAATCGCCTTCTACGGCACAAAACTGCCTTTCACGGCAAATTAAACAAAATCGCCTCTCACGGCATTTTAAAACCTTGTCTCTTTCTTTAAAATATATGTGCAATGGAAAGTTAGAAAAAAATTGATTTCCTTTTCTACTTGTGAAGGTGAATCTCCGGATCACCACTTCAAATTCCAAGTAAAATAGAAAATCTGGCATACTCGTACAAAAAAAAAATGTTGATGCTTGCTCTTTTTTTTCTTCGCCCCGCCGCACCCCGGCGGACCCGGGACGGAGGAAGGCGAGAAAGAAAAAGACGGGTCCATCAGTGATGTTTGCCGTACAAAAGCTACGTCACTATTTGCTGTCAAACACAGTATACCTGATTTCGAGGATTAATCTTCTAAAGGTCCTTGTTACAAAAGCAGGTTCTCTTAATGCCCGGCTGGCAAAATGGTCCATCATTCTGTCACAATTTGATATGAGGTATGTACTATAAAAAGCAATCAAAGGTCAAGCTCTGGCAGATTTTCTCGCAAAGCATCCACTGCCTAAGGATTCTCCACTCAGGGATGATCTCCCAGACGAGCCTGTCTACAGCGTGGAGACCTCCTTATCAAATGCCTCCTGGAACATGTACTTTGATGGTGCAACCAGGACAAATGAAAAAGGAAAGCCGATATCAGGAATTGGCATTCTCTTTGTTAGCCCTGATAAATACATGATTCCTCACGCATTTTCGCTATTGGAGCCATATTCAAACAATGCAGCTGAGTACCAAGCCCTGATCTTAGGATTGGAACTCGCCCTCGAATCCGGCATCACCATGCTGGAAGCATTTGGGGACTCCCAACTGATCGTCAGCCAGATGAATAAAAAATATGAAATCAGGAAGCCTAATCTGTTGCCTTACTACAACAAGGCACAATCGCTTCGTCAAAAGTTTGACATCTGTCGCATCACCCACATCCGCAGAGGTGAAAACATCCGTGCAGATGCCCTGGCTGGACTTGCTGCATCCATGGCAATCCAAGAAGGGGAAAACATGCAAATTACAGTGTGTCAAAGAAGGATTCTCCCTCCTCTCAACACACACCAAGCAGTTGCTGAATGCCACCGAGTGGTTGGAAGTCGGATTTCCATCCTTAAACCTCCAATTGGCGACTGGAGGGATCCGTTCATCGATTACATTATGTTCGGAATCCTACCTGAAGATCTAAAAGAATGGGTAAGCATTCAAAGATAAGCCCCAAACTTTCATTTGGATATTCCCTCCAAAATGCTTTACAGAAAATCCTTCAATGGAGTACTTCTACGCTGCTTGTCACAACAAGAGGCGGAAGAGATTCTAAAAGAAGTTCATGATGGTCTTTGTGGAGCCCATCAGGCTGGTCCTAAGCTCTACGATCAGATAAAAAGGTTAGGTTATTATTGGCCTACCATGGTAGCTGACGCAATGCAATTTGCTAAACGTTGCCAACAATGACAAGTTCATGGAGATTATGTACACATGCCTCTAGAATGGCTACATCCTATAGCGATCTCATGGCCCTTCGAAGCCTTGGGTATGGACATCATAGGTCCTATCTCTCCCCCGTCAAGCAAAGGTCATCACTTCATTTTCGCCGCTACGGATTATTTCTCCAAGTGGTCAGAGTCATTTGCGTTCAGTGAAATGAAGACCTCGTCAGTCCTTCAATTCTTACAAACCAACATCATTTGTCGCTTCGGCATACCTAAAAGATTTGTCCATGATAACGGACCACAATTCCGGGATCACAGATTTTACAGGTTCTGTGACAAATACAAAATCCAAAGTTGCCCTTCGACTCCGTATAACCCGGCAGCAAATGGACTGGCAGAAG
Organism: Persea americana; assembly: GCA_029852735.1. Lineage (NCBI taxonomy): Eukaryota > Viridiplantae > Streptophyta > Magnoliopsida > Laurales > Lauraceae > Persea > Persea americana. The sequence goes on along the minus strand of CM056816.1, from coordinate 29,053,533 downwards.
CCTTCAACAAGACACTCTGCAAAATTCTCAAGAAAATGGTCTCTAGTCACAAAAGAGACTGGAGCGACAAACTGCCTGAAGCTTTATGGGCCTACCGGACTACCGTTCGAGGACCAACCCATAGCACACCATTCTCCTTGGTCTATGGATGTGAAGCAGTTGTCCCCCTAGAGGTACAAATTCCTTTTTAATGGTATCTCTACAAAATGAAATGACGCAAGAAAGCAACATCAAATTGAGACTCCAAGAACTGGATAATCTCGATAAAAGATGGCTTGAAGCTCTACAAAGCGTTGAGCTTTACCAAGCACGCATGGCAGGGTCTTTCGACAACAACGTCAGGCAACGCGCCTACAAAAAGGGTGACTTGGTTCTTGCGGTGAAAAGGCCAATGGTTTTTGCCCACTAATCCAAAGGCAAATTCAAACCAAAATGGGAGGGACCCTTCGTCATCGACAAAGTCTTCTCCAATGGCGCATATGCTCTTCTAAACATGGAGGGTGACAGATGTATGCTACCCATCAATGACAAGTTCTTGAAGCGGTACTACCCTTGAAGACTTCCTACATCGGGTCAGAGCGATGCCTGCATGGCCAAAGCCTATTCCTAGGTACTTGCTTGTAAAACTCACCTCTTTTACAGTTTTCATCCCTATGTTGAAATTTCTAAAAACCCAAAACAATGCTTACTTTCAATGTTCCATTGTTCAAAAAAAAAAAAAAAAAAAAAACAAAAAAACAAAGCCAAACCCAAAATCCAAGTTTAGGAGCCTCTTCCCTAACTTGACCAAAACTTTCGATCCTTGAACCCAAAATTCATGGTTTGAAACAAAAATCAGGACTCAGGAATTTCCACCCTAGTCCACCCTGACTTTTACCACAAAAAATGGTTTTCAGTCAAAATTTATGACCTTCGTGTCTTTAAACAAAAAAAATGGTTTTTCAAAAAACCGTGGGGAAGCGACGTTTAGTCTATACTCACACGAAACCCAAAAACGGAAGGATGCGAACCCCATTCGATACTTCCAAAACCTCAAAATCGCAAGAAAGCGACACCTCGTAGATACTTGCAAATTTTCAAAAAAAATCGTGGAGACACAACGCTTCGGTTGATATCCACAACCCAAATTTCAAAACAAAAACAAAGGTTCGAAAAAACCTCAAATTTCAAGAATCCTGGGGAGGCGACATTCCATCGATACCCACAAAACCAAATTTTTGAGAAAAAAGCAAGGAGGCAACATTCAGTCGATACTTGCACCCAAATCCGCGAGGAAGCGACATTCCATCGATACTCGCAACCGAATGAGCAAGGAAGCGACATTCCATCGATACTTGCAATACCATTCAGCAGGGAGGCTACTCTTAGTCGATACTTGCATTTTTGAAAAACAAAAACTGGCTTCCATACCACAAACAAAATTTTGGCTTTCACGCGAAACAAACAAAAATCGGCTTCTATGCCACAAAAACCGGCTTCCATGCCACAAACAAAATTTGGCTCCCATGCCACAAAATTTTGGCTCTCATGCCACCAAAATTCAGCTTTCATGCCATCTCAAAAATCAGGATTTCAAGCCACAAAAACCGGCTCTCATGCCAAAAACCGGCTTCCATGTCACAAACAAAATTTTGGCTCTTATGCCACCAAAATTCGGTTTTCATGCCATCTAAAAAAACCAGGCTTTTTGCCACAAAATCTGGCTTTCATGCCCAAAACAAACTTTTGACAAAAGCTTTTCACAAAATGACAACCTTTTAATCAAATTTTCAAACAAACCTTTCCCATTCAATTTTTGCTTATGTTTTCATCAAAAGTGAATTTAAGTGAAATAAGGGGATACAAAAAAAAAAAAAAAAAAAAGAGTGCCAAAAATGTTTATACATGGAGGTACCAAAAGAAAAGAAGAAAAAGTTTGTTACAAATCAGGAGGCTAGTCCGACATGGTCTTCAGCCAAAGGCTTAACTCCTCAAGCAAACTCTTGGCCTTAGCCTCCAAAGCTTCCAGGCCGCGTTTCTTCAGAATCTTCCCATAAAATGCAGTAGGCCGTCGCGATCCATCCTCAGCACGAGGAAGCTCTTCCCAGAGAATTTGCCATTGTTCATATTCTTGAGTCTTCCTCCGGAGATTGCTTTCGACCTCCTCAACTTGGTGAATGAGAGTCCTCTCTCTATTGTGAGCTTTCAAAGTGGCAGTCCACTTGGCAGCGGCTTGCTCTTCCAATAGCTCAAGGCGCTGTCTGGTTTCGGTGACCTCCCTATCAAGACGGTGCTGGTCCTGTGTCAGCTCAATAATAGCCAACTCGGTGACGTTCCTCTCCCGAACGAGCTGCTTCCGAGTCCACGAGATCTCCTTCAGTTTAGATTTGACCTCACTGGAAGGCTTCAAAAACATCTCGTTGAAGAAATCATCATTTGGAAAGCTCTTGGTCTCAGTCCACTTGTTGCCTAGAACGATGACTTCATCAATAAAAGCCTTGGCATCTGTAATGTCCAGACCGACTTCTTCGCTATCGGCAAGAATGTCTTGCACATGCTTCAACATGCCAAAACCAGCCTCCAGATGGCCAGAAGAAAGAGTCTCGACCCATGAGCTCAAGACTCTCTTCAACTCCTTCCTCGCAAACTGACGGGATGGCTCAGATGAAGACTCGCCATGCTCCATTGGTCGACTGCCCATGTCAGGCACCGTTGGAAGAGTAATCAAGAAGCTCTTTCCAACCGGAGCCGCTGGGGAAGGAATATCAGTAGGTGGACTCGCCTCTGCCTCATCAAAACTGGTGGAAGAAGCCCCTACTCCTAGATCGGTCACAAGTACCCCCTGCTCTAGTTCTGAAAAAGATAGAGGAACTTCTTCTGTCACCTCACAACCTACCAATGAAAGATGAAAAAGGTATGAATATGATCTAGTCAAAAATCAAAATATCAAGATTATCACAACAAAATACCTTCTTCGACGACTGGTGGAATGCTTTCTGCCTCTGTGAGCTCATCCGAAGCATCATCAGAAGTTGTGTCCATGGATGGCTCAAAGTCGTCGGAATCTTCTGGCAAGTCAGCTGGCAAGAAACAAAAATGCATGTCAGCAAGCGGCAGTATAGAAAAACAAAAAAAAAAAAAGAAGAAAAGAAGTCATACCAGGAGGAGATTCTGGGTCTACTTCAGAATTTCTAAGTTCTTCCTCAGATGCCACGATCAGATCCGTCACTGCCTCATCGGCCGGAACCTCAGGCATCATCAAACCATCATCTTCTGCCAAAAGAAAGAAAGCAGTAGATCAAAATAAAAGCTCTCATGAAAAAAAGAGAAACGGAAAGAGAAAAGGGAAAAGCATACCATCATCAATGGTCTCTTCCCCTTGGCTTCTCTTCTCTGGAGGCTCATCATCATCCCCGGATGCCTCCTCAACAATGGTGGAAGGAATTTCCAGATCAGGAGAGCTTTCGTGCCGCCTTTGACTTCGGCGCTGTCCTCTTCTCCTCTTGCTCCTACTGGACGAACTGCTGGAAGCACCTTCCCCACCATCGAAATCTGGCCTCTTGCCAAATTCCTCACTGGATGGTCTGCTCCTGCCAGTAGACTCCATGGAAGCCTTTGCTCATTCTGCTTGTATCCAAGTAGCGACCTCAGCCTCCTCCTCGACAAGCTATTCCAAGACCTCACCAGGTATCTCTTGTGCAGCTCCCGATCTGATGACGTTCTGGTCCTCGAGAAAACCTGTTCTGTGCTTTTCTCTAAAAAGGAAAGCCAGAACATCTTCTTGGCGGATGCCATCTGACTTCCCAAGGCCCTTCCCAGAAGACTGCTTTACATCAAGCTCTTTCTTGGAAAGCCCTCGGTATTCTGAAAAGCTCTCCACAAACCATTTTGTGAAGCCAGCAGTCCGAAAAGTAGGCAACTCAAGATAAGAAATCAGGGCAGTAGTGTCTTCCGCACTATAAAACGCCCATGCATTTCTCTCATCCTTCAGATCTCCAAAACGCTTCACCTTGCTCGAAGGCGCTCCAACAACGCCTTGAGAGAAGCCCAACTGCATGGCAAAACGCGAAGGAACATACGGCTGGATGTCGACGAAAAGATGTCTGCGGTACACCATCGTGCCGACACGTATGTTAAATAGCCAACTCCTGTCTGTGTTTGTCAAAAAATAGTGTCTCCCCGACCCTGCCCTGGTCGAATCACGGGAGACACCAAAATCAAAAGCCTTCTTCCTTAAACCCGAAAAAAGCATCACTGAAGACTGCCCCATCTTGACGTTCGAGAATCGTCGGATCCTTAAGCGGGCAGATAAAAGAGATTCGAAAACAGGCTTCCCTCTAGCCAACCGAATCATGAAAGGGTCATCGTCCTGAGCAGCACCTAATCGGTGGAAACTAGGATAGTGGTATACATACCACGAATAGAAAATGTGGGTAGAAAATACCCTATTCATGGGAAGCCCAAGCCGAACCAGAAAAGCAGCAGCTTGCAGTTCGGTGCATAAATAGGAGTAAAGAGCCGGCACCAAAGCAAGCCGCTCTCTAAACGCCATCTGACAAGCCGGAAAAATGCAGTGCGGCCTGATGTGCGTTCCATCTCCTCCAGTAAAAACGGCCTCACCCAGCCAATAAGTGAGGAAGACAGGAGATCTCTCCGCAGCGCATTGTCAGAATGAATGGCGTCTGTGCTTGCGAAGAATACCCTCAAATTCTCTTGCATGACGGAGATCTTCTTCGAATCCGGGTTCTTAGCCCTGGCTTCCTGGGTCGTACTCTCAGAAGACTCCCCACTGTCAAAGAAGTTGGAAGACAAAAAGCTACAACTCCTCCAACTGCTACACCGGACTTTTGAGTCCTCCTTCTCCTTAAAAAAATCGTAGAAGGCGACGAGCTGAAAGTACAAAAGCTTGAACTCCTCAGACTGCTCCTCAAGGACGCTGTCATTAGGCATAAATTCCTCATAGAGATTGCCGAGGATAGGCAGCCCGGTGATGGAACTCAGTTCCTTTAAAGAAAAACCAATCTCACCGTTCGTGACAACGAAGGTGTTGGTTTGAGGAAGGAATGACTCCAGCATGGCCATGAAGGCCTCATCAGAGAAAACCACGGTTTACCGAAAAGCGCGAACCGCGTCAAAAATCTCGGCCTCCTTCAGAATGGCACCGCCGACCTGCAGGATGTGATCAGTCCACGACTCCCAGCTCGAGTCAGCACTGAAACGGCCGCGAAGTCTAAAAGGCTTCATCCAATTGCTGCCATCGCCCTTGAAAATGCCAAGGCCCACCGGTCTCAAATAGACCGAAGGATGGTCCGAACCTTGGTAGCTGCTGGGCGGCATCAAAATGTCCATACGGGCAGGCGACTTCTCTGGAAAACCAGAAGGGCCGCCAACAAAAACCCCGGTCTTGATCAGCTTGTCCTCTTCACCTAGCTTGGAGGATCTTCCCTCTTCGAGCATGTGGAGGAAAGGCTCATGATCGAGATAGTCCGATTGAAGGTAGACCGGGTAGAAACAGTTCTCTTCTCACCATCAACTGTGAAAGAGAACTGAAAACATCTCCTTTGGTATGTTGAATCGTTGGGGACGGCATCACCAAAGAAGAAGGTAGGCTTGGGCACAACGCTTTGATCGTCCGTGACCCAAGGACGGTTGCATACCATAATCTTATAAAACTCCTCACCCTTGAGGGCAATCTAACTTTGCCTCATCTCATCTCGGTTGAGCGAGTCACACTCTTCCAAGTTCCTTTCAACATACTGGACCTCTTTCCAGGCCTGCTGTACGGCCATATTAGAGGATCTGGTAGAACGACGAGGCGCATCAATGACGGGCTCCTGACCCTTGTTCGTTCTGGAGGAACTACCTGCAAAGGATGGAAAGAGAGAACAATCAATCATCAAAATGACAGAGTTTTGCTAAAAGAATTCTAGCGAAATTTTGGCATGGTTCTGGGGCAATTCCGAAGAAAAGGAAAACACCCCGAAAGAAATAGGAGCTTGAAGATGGGCTCAACATCGCTGCAAGCTCATAATCATGGAAAATTCTAGAAGAAGGCTTGAACTCAAACATTGCTGCGAGATCAAACCAAAGCTTCTCAAATATCCGCAAGACTGGAAAAGGGCTCAACATTGCTACGAGCTCCAGAATCCAAAACTTGCAAAGCTCCTCAAAAAATCCTCGCAAGACCAAGAACGGGCTCAACATTGCTGCGAGCTCCAAATCCCAAGACTTACGAAAAGATTTCCAGGTGTGCACTATCACACTTCCAATTCTATTTTCTAAAAAGAAAAAAAAATGCATAGAAGGAAAGTTGTCATGCATGTGCATATCGAAATCCAAAAAAAAAAAAGGGAAAGAAGAGAGGAAGAAAGTTTCTTTTTTTCAAACAACAAAAAAAAAAAAAAGAGAAAGAAAATGCCCATAGGTCACGTGGCCGTACGGCCATGACCGTACGGTCTTGTCCGTATGGCCACACACACACAAAAAAAAAAAACAGAGAAGAAAAAAAAAGAAAAAAAAAGACAAACAAAACACGGTTAAAAAAAACAGAGAGAAAAAACCGTGTAAGAAAAAGAAAAGAAAAAAAAACAAACAAAAGGAAGAAAGAAAAACGTGTGAGAATAATAAAGAAAACACGTGGAAAAGAAAAAAAAAAAGAAAGAAAAAAAAACGTGTGAAAAAAAAAAGAAAAAGAAAAAGAAGAATGCACGTGAAAAAGAGAAAAAAAAGAGAGAGAAAGAAAAAGAAAAGAAAAGAAAAGAAAGAAAACCTTTTTCTATTCCTACATGGGGTTTCTTAAGGAAAAAGAAGAAACTTACTTGAAGCCATTGATGGAAAAGAAGAAGAAAAAGCTTGAAGATCCTTGAAGAAGAAGAAGAATTCTTGATCTTGGAGCACTCTTGAAGACTTTTCCAAAAAGAAGGCAATAGGAGCAAGAGATCCAACCCCCCCTTGCTTTTATAGAAGAGAGCAAACCAAAAGTGGAAAGGAGGAGAAAAGAAAGGAGGTAAGTGCTACAAATTAGCAAACTTCCTAAAAGAAAGGAATCATGGGATATTCTTTCCCAATGAGGAGATCTTTTGAGAAGTTCTCTCCAAAAAGAGAGGGATTATGAGAAACTTTCTCCCAAAGAAAGATACTTTGAGAAAATCTCTCTCAAAATCAAGGAAACTTGAGAGATTCTCTCCAAGGAAGAATATTTTTAGATATTCTCTACAAAAAAGATATATTTTTAGATATTCTTTACAAAAATGATACCACATGAGATCTAAGCTATCTTTAAAGCTTAATGTAAGACCCTGCCCCGAGAGTTTCCTTTTAGTGTTAATTAAGACGTGCTTTAGCTATAGGTGAGATTAGTGGAAATGGGTTAAATCTGGATTAGAATAGCTTTTTTATAGCTTTGAATTATTTTGGGAACTCTTCTGATTTAGTGGGGCCCTTTGGGGGTTCCTTTTATTGTGTCTTGATTAGTTTTGGGATTTATTTAATAATTCTAGAAATCTGTAATTTGCTCCGTTTAATGTATTTTATGATTCCCGACAACTTTTGTATTTGCTCCGTTCTCGTTCGAAACCTCTAAACCCTACTTTGCCAATGATAGGGGTAAAACAGTCTTTTTACACAAAATCTGGACACTATTTTCAATGTATCCGAAACTCGTAAAATATATACTTTTTGGAAAGTAGAAATTTCGACGATCAATTCTTCCTTCTTCGTCGAATTCGTCCGAAGCCCGTAGAGCGACGTTTTAGCCCAATTTGGACTTTTAAGTTGTGGGACCCATTGCCATTGTCTATTTAAGGGGGAGCCCTTTTTCCTCTTCCTCTTCTTGCAACTTTCTTGAGAAAAAGGAATCCCAGCCCAGCCCTAGGGTTCTCTTCAACTTACCTTGCTTCTTGCTTCTCCATCTCTCAATCTCTCTCAAATCTATTGCTAAAGGTAAAATGGAGGTGGTAATCTTCTTCCCCTCCATGAGAGCTTCATCTTGATACCATTTTTAGATAGAGCCTTCCATTCCAAGCTACACTTTGATCAAGCTCTTGCCATTAGAGGACTTTCTATGTAAGCTCTTCTTCTCATCTCTTGGTTGTGTATTCTTCTAGTGATGGAGGTGCTTCACCTTGATTATTGGAAGCTATCTCCATCTATTTCTTGATTTTGACATTCTAGGGTTGTAATGAATGTATTTTGGGGATTTTTGTGTAGATTGTAGATTTTGAGCTTGAGAATGTGATTAGAGCTCACTAGCATATTTGGAGACCAAGGCAAGTGAATGAATGGATTTGATTTGGAATGAGTTCTTGTTTTATTGAAAAAGTAGATTTTACTATTCATGTTCCTTTATTTTACTATGTTTCATAATGCTTCTGGAATTGTACTTATTGATATGATTTTTCTCCTTGTTAGCTTATGAGATTGTATGCATTCATTCATTAAAGCTTATTTTGGCCATTATGGACTTCTTAAATGATATTTGTACTTGCATTGAAAGGGGATTGGTGTTGGGAGGAGAATTAAATGCATTGATGGAATGGTGGTTGGAGGAAAGGATTAGATGTTGAATGGAAGGGAATAGACCCATTTCATGTTAGGAAATGGTTGGAGTTGAGGTGAAAGGGTTAGGAAAGAAAGAGCTGAAATCTGCACCTGATGTAGAGTTTCCGCAGCTAGGCGGTCAGCTGGCGGTCACCTTGGCGGCTAGCCGACAGGTGACCGGCGGCTAGCCGACCCAAATTCGGTTACAAACACAGAATGCTGTGTTTTGACTGGTGAACCGCGGTCAGCCAAGTGGTCAGCTCGCGGCTAACCGCTAATAAAAAAACCCTGTGACCGCCAGGTAGCCGAGATGCGCGGTTAGAAACACAGAATGCTATATTTTAGCAGGGTGAACCGCGGTCAGCCAGCAGCTAACCGTCGATTACCTTGGCGGCTAACCGTCAGCTAACCGACTGGTGACCGAATTTCACCCAGAATTCCTGAGTCTTTTCTATTGTTTTCAGATATGGTATTTAAAGGTTTGGATGGGTTGTTCTGATGCCCTACCACCTTGGAAAGACCCAGGGGATGACATAAGGAGACTGACTTAGAAAGAAACTCCATTTCGGAAAGATATTGGGAATTTTGGATTCATCAACTTGTATAAGGAAACTTGATATGTCCTTTATCATTCGAGTACCATACTAAGGGCAATAATAGACATACAAGATCTTTATACATGTTGTCTGAATACGGAAGCCCCAATATATAGTCCGTGATTGTATAAGAATTTATTTCATTGTCTTTAACTCTGATTTATGCACCTGACATGTTCTGCCAGCCCCGTTTACGCATGAAAAGATAATGATATGAAATGTGTGCCTATGAGCACCCTGCCCCGCTTGCCCGAGTGTTTTGCACCGATATAGTTTTGTACACGTTTTGATTTCTCATGTAGCCTATGAGTCGGTACCACTAAGCTTGGACGTCCTTGTCAGTCTGATCAACTGACTTGGGCCTCCCCCTTGTGCTCCCGCCAGTTGCAACTTGGATCCTGTCCTGTCCTGTTACCCGGTTCCGCGGCCGTGGTCTTGCCTAGCTATATGTATATGTATATGTCTATAATGTTGGTCCTCGTCACTTCGTGTGCCCAAGCCCAACGCACTGAATGTGCTCTCATCACATTAGTGATAGAGAGGATTTAGCTTTAGTGTGGTTGCCATCTAGTCAGTTCCTGTACCTTGAATATCCTACATGATTTACATTGCATCTGTACTTTAAATGAACTATGCATCCTGTTTTAAGACAGTTATTGTTTTAGTAAGATTTCATTATGTTTAAGAAGTGCTTTGATTTCTTTCTTGGTATTATCTATTCATCCACCTGCCAGACCGTCGTGTCTGACCCATCTTTGTGGTACTCAGGTTCAGTCCACGTTATTGCCTACGAGGAGGAGCCAGAGGAGGCGGTCGGTGAACCGCAACGATTAGTGGAGTGGCAAGCTGACAATGTCACTTAGACATTTGGTTTAGCTTTGAGCTACGTAACATTTTTGGGGAGTTTATAGAATGATACTTGATTTATACTTTTGGTTGTACTGGCCTTTGTTGGCCATTATTTTTGGGGAATGTTAATTTAACTTGATCTTTTGTTTAAACTTTAACTTCATATTTTGGGAATGCTAATGAGATCATTGCTCACTCTGACATCATGTCATACTTATGTATTAACAGTCTTATATGATGAGAATGGATTAAGAGTTTGATTTGCTACACGCTTCCGCACCAATGTAAATGTTCTATGAGTGTGTGTGAAATCCTCACCGCGGAAACCTGTGGGAGATTAAATGTGTATATTCATATAATCATTCATCCACCACCGTCGCGGTCCCGGGTCCCGGTCCGGGGTCGCGACACTTAAGGTCCCATGGGCTAGCCCACATGAGCCAGGTTTGACCACCTAGGCACTAAAAGTGGCTTTTAGTCAAAATCCCTCTTACCAAGAGTATACAAAAAATGGTTCCATGCCTCCTTTGAGTTGATTGGACCATACAAAAAAAAATAAAAAAATCCAAGCCTCATGAGTTTCCCAAAATCAAACCATCCTACCTCATGAACCAAATTAAGCCAAAAACCTTGAAATTGACATTCCACAAAAACCAAAAACCAAACCATGGTCCCCTAACTTGCCACATACAGCTTGTTAGGTCACAAGACCAAAAATCAAAATCCAAAATCCGACCCCCTAACCTGCCATATACAGCTTGTTAGGTCACAAGGTCAAGAACCAAAAAAAAAAAAACCTTCTTGACCGCCTGATGCGCCACACAAAGCCTTTAAGGTCACAAGGTCAAAAAGAAAATCCAAAACCCAAAATCCCAATCCGAATGTTATTTTCAAAATTTTGCCTTGAGATGGTACGTGATCTCTCTCACTGCCATAAAATTCCCTTGGAAACTCAAAAGGCTACACTATCAAGAAGAAAGCTCAAAGACTCTTGGTCACGTCAAAAGTTCTCCTTCAAAGTTTTCTTCGAGGCACATCGACTGCAAAAGCTATCCAATTCATCGCTGTACCTCGAGGGGGCATTTGTTGACACCAACAATGTCACTTTCCCTTCTCAACATCAAAAGCTATATGGAGCCGCATCCTGCTACAAACAGGCAAAGCTGCTTCAAGCATCAGATCTTGTCGAAATCAAACAAAAACTGCAAGATCTTTTAAAATAGCAAAAAGAGAGGTACACATGAAGTTTCGGGCCATTTCGACACCATTTGGCCTAACTTCAATCCTCCAACAGCTGAGTAGGAGCTCTATGCGGCGACAGTGTCAAATACATCAAATCTTCAATCAGAACCTATGGATGGTCTCAAAATACCTCCAAAAGGCCTCACGCCAAATTTCAAGTCAAACCGACACCGTTTGACCCTCCATCAACTCTCGAAAGGCGAAATCAAGCCTCTCAGCGGTGAGAACCCCCGATGCCGCCACTCATCAAACAAAACACGTGAGTAGCTTCTACATGCTTCCAAAAGGCTGCACGTCAAATTTCAGGTCATTCCGACAACGTTTGACCCGGTTTTGACGCTCCTAAGCAAAATCAAGCCTACCGGCGGCGGAGCTCCCCGGGACCACGACACCCAAATCGGAGCTAATGGATCATCTCAAAATAACTCCAATAGGCTCCCTGTCAAATTTCAGGTCAATCGGACATCGGATGACCGTACATCAAAGCTCAACATCTTCCGCACGGTGAAATCAAGTCAAGCATCGAAGGGACCCTAAACGGCTTCAAAACTCAAAAAAAAAAGCCCATGGTTGGTCCAATCTAATGCTCAGGAAGCTTCACCTCAAATTTCAAGTCATTCCGACATCGTTTGACTTAGTTTCAACTCTTGGCAGAAAATCGGCTACGGAGTCTTCGGCTTTTCCAAAAATAGGAAGCTTTGTGCTCTGATTTGCACAGCCTTTCGACTGGTTTTCTTCAGTGGAATCAAGCCAATAAATGAGAAGAAATGTCAAGAAAAATACAGGAGAAAACAGAAGGGAAAAAGCCTGAGAAACAGCGACCGGAAGGCGACTAGAAAATAGACCGAAGTCCAAGGTCGCCGGCGACCTTGGCCCATGGTCGCCGGTGACCCTGGAAATCCGGGTCGCCGGATTTTCGCTGAAACGCTGGTTTTTCCAATTCTTTTCGCGTTTCGCGAAGTTTGGCCCCTGTGATTTTCTTAAAATCTGATTTTTGAGGCACGATATCCGTCGATCTTAGTCGACATCACGGATCCGCCATCGAAATCATTTGATCATCACCGGACACTCCGAAACCGCCAACCAGTCGACCAAGAAAGCACACTTTCTGCCCGACCGATCTTGAAATCGACTGGACAGATGTTACCGGCCCATTGGTGTCAACCAATGTCTGAATTTGCACCGTCATCCGACATCAAACAACGTGCGGATCCATCGATGATCATCGCAAGAAGAATTCCAAAAGACGCGGCGCGGCCCGCGACTCTTCAAGCGACTCGGCGACCAATTAATGCTATTAATTGACCTTTTTATGACAACTTATTAGAGTCATTAACTCATTAGTTTGGACGGCCCAATTAGAAGCAAGCAAATGGGAGTTACAAGTCCAATTAATCATGACAATTAACCATGTAACTGCTATCATTATGGAGATTAATCATGGTAATTAATCATTAAACTCCATCATTATGGAGATTAATCATGGTAATTAATCATTAAACTCCATCATCATGGAGATTAAATGCCCATTATTCTCCATCGGCCAATCAAAATCCAAGGAAAAGGAGTTACAAAATTCTGAAATTAAATTTTGTAACTCCTCCCATCATGGAGCATTAATACCATTAATGCCCATAAAACCCTCCTAATGGCCACCAAAAGCCTATAAATAGGCGGTCATTCCAAAGGGAAGGGGTCCAGAAAAATTGTCTAAAGTGGTCCTGAAAAATTGTCTGAAGTGATCCCGAAAAATCATCTGAAAACTGTCCTGAAGAATTCTCTGCACAAAGAAGCTCTCCTGCTGCAAGAACTACAAGGTGATCAAAGTCCCTTGGGGGGACACCCCCCCCCAAGGTTTCACCATCTTCTTCTATCCAACATGGCCTAGATGTGGCTTTTCAGCCCGTCTACTTGATTTTTTTATTGGATATAGGACCTTCCCTTGGTCTTTGTCCTTTAAAAATCCGAGGTCCAAGCCAAGCCAAGTGAACTAAAGCATCAAGTGTTCTCATCTGAAGGACGATGGCGGAGTCCATACATGAGTCGTGATCGTCGATCTGAACGAGTCCCCACAATCGCTTGAGAAGTCAGATCCCTCTTTCTTCCCTTTCTATTGTATTTTGTATTTTTAAAAGAGACAAAAATCACAATTCTTGTCTTTCATCATTGATAAGATTTGTAAATCGCCTTCCATGGCAAAATCGCCTTCTACGGCACAAAACCGCCTTTCACGGCAAACTAAACAAAATTGCCTTTCACAGCATTTAAAATCTTGTCTCCTTGTTTGAATATATATGCAATGGAAAGATAGAAAAAAAGGTTTGATTTCCTCTCTACTTGTGAAGGTGAATATCCGGATCACCATTTCAAATTCCAAGTAGAATAGAAAATCTGGTACACCAATACAAAAAAATGTTGATGCTTACTCTTTTTTTTCTCTTTGCCCCACCGCACCCTGGTGGACCCGGGACGGAGGAAGGCAAGAAAGAAAAAGACGGGTCCGTCAAGGGCATCTAAAGACAATGTCAACTATGGTGAGAGATGCAGGAAGTATGTGGATGCATGGGAGGCAAGAGGAGACATGGTCATTCTGGGAGAAGCAGCCAATGGAAGGCGATGTCATGGCGAATAGTACCTCAGTTGGTATCGTCAAGCGACCGACAGGTCGAGCGCCACATCTGAATCTGTATCACGAGCAAGAGTTGAAAAAGCACTTACCAAGCTAACAGTTCCTGCATTGTGAATATATCTTAAGTAACCAAGCTTTAGCCATAATGACTGTGTCTAATGCCTTGCACTATCTAGGTCGATCTCTTCCTCCAATTTGGAGCTGGATCCATCGCTCTCATGACTCGAGAACAAGGGACTGACATACTATACGAACAGTCCATGAAGATCGGTCGTAAGATGCATGAGTACAGAGAGGCAATCCAGTCGTTGAAGACCCTAGAGGAGTTCAACCTCCAGGCTTGCATAAATGAAACAAACGGCAGCGGAATTGCTACTGTAAGTGTTAGCGAAATCTAGTTATATCAGATTGTGGAGGAAGGGGTCATCCTTTTTTAAATTTGTTCTTGTATCAATTTCTGACAGGCATTGTAGCTAACACTTAATAGATAGAAAAAGAGAATCTTGTAATGCTTTCTATTTTTATATCTTTCGCATATGTTTTCCAATGTTGCAGGGCAGTAGCAGCAGTGAGTGGCCCGTCGAGGAGGTATTAAAGATCGCATTCTCGACCAGACCTGGGAAGAAGGAACATGCTGACAACACGGTCAGGCGGTGCACTCCAACCATTAGTGCTGCGACACAATCCCTTCCCTAAGTCAGCTCGTGCAAACGCAAAGTAGGAGAGAAACGTGAAGTTGGAGCACATACAGAAGGACCCAGAGGTAGTGCGGCTGTTCCTCCATTTTTAACCCCGCTACATCAATGCACAGGATCTGTATTTGGTCCTACGCAGGCACTGGATAAGCACAACGGTACGATGCATATTTATGCTTCTTCGACGGACATTTGATATGTCTCTTATTTGATTGTTTCCATATTTGACCCGTCCAAAAATTTTAGATCATGGATTACTGGCTGTCTGTTAATGCCGAGCGTGTGCAAGGAGTTTGTATATTCCCAAGCACTTTGGCGGTAAATTTTCCACTATCTTGTCCGTTTTGATTAATACCTTAGAACCATATAATCTTCTTCCTTTCCTGACGTCCTGGGTGACAATGTTTAATGGTAGACCATGCAGGATCATCGATGTAGCAATGCATGCTCCGTTGCATTCAGTTTCTGCCACTCTCACCGCATGGACGAGTTTGATGCATTTCTTTTCCCGGTTTGGCATGAATCCCATTTCTACTTACTAGTGGCATACCCAAGGCTCAAGAGATGGGATTATTACAATACAATGGGATGGAGGAAGCGCCACTGGGAGTATGCATGAGCGTTTTAAAGTTGTCTGAGACTCTTGCAATTGTATTTGCAATCTTTCATTCTTTTTTGAACACTTACAATTCGTATTTCTACTGTAGAAAGAGTATGTCTGCATGGAGTTCGCATCGAGAGGTTGGGCAGCTGTAGGTTGGGAAATGCATAATGTTGTAAGTTGCCCACAGCAAGGCAACAGGTAGAAAATTGCAATGAACTTGTTTGTTCTATTACTTCTCATATGGGTACGTACCCTTACTACATTCATGTTTTATGGTTTCGTGTAACTAGTGATGATTGTGGGGTATTTGTCATGGCCATTGCTAATCACCTGGCGAGGCGTCATGAGTTACGATTTACACAGGCTGACATGTGGTACTTTCGCCAGAAGATAGTCCACGACAAATATCAACACTAGTTGGATAGGGCCGCAGGTCAGGAGGCATTGTCCGAATAGGAACGCCGGTGTCTTAGTTGTGTCTTAGATGTTTTCAGGGAACTATCACTACATTGCATGTGGGTCTTATGTTGATTTTCTTGTACTTTCTTGTCCGTTTCTCGAATGAGTGTTTGCAATGATGAAATAAGGTTTTTGCTTTTGTCCTCCAATCTTGGAACTGAGATGTATTATTACTTTTTCGGCAATGTGAAAATCCTGACAAGAGATTAATAGATGTGATGAAATGATTGTTAATATTGGAGTTTGGCATTGGAGCTATACATATGATGTTTCTTTTTATTAAAATGTTATACATTTGTGCTCCCAACATATTTTTCGGGGTCCGAAATACAGGGGAGATTTTGCCAATATTTCCCTAAAAAGAAGTGATCTCATACCAACACTAAAAGTGTATGTAACACCTTATTAAGTGATTGATGTATCTTCTAAAAGGTCATATCTAGCAGGCCAAGATGTTTCATTTTCATGTATGCTGATTACTGTGACATGTTTTCTAGTATATTAAGTGAAGCACAACTGTCAATTTGATGGATTAGGACTTCAAAGGCTATGGTAGTTATTCAATTATCTAAATCCACTTTAGTTGTATCAAATTTTCAGGATTTGCAACTGCCATGATGGGATGCTGTAAGGCTTAGAGGGTTTCATAATTGTTTTAATGGTTTTGGGATATTGTATCAGTTCTGTAACATTTGTTGTAATCATTGTGTAACAACATCTTGGGTTGTTGATTTTGTAATTGAATGTTCCTAGAATTTGTGAATATTGTATCAGCGCTGCTGTTTTGTGGATATTGTGTCAGTTGCACACAATTTGTGGATCTTGTAATGGTATCCAGCATTTGTAATGGCATCGTGAATTTGCAGCTTATGTAACATTTTCCGGATTGATGGAAGTTGTTATACTGGTCTCCTGACTAAAAGTTTAGATGATTTGCCAGATGGTAGTGGTTTTATTTGCTGAAATGATATGTTCTTGATTTGCCAGGGGTAGTATGTTGTGCATGCCCACCAGCATGAGCAGATGTTGTAAATGTGATGGTTATATTCTTGTTTTCTTTTCAGTGTCACAAAAATCAGAAATTAATTTTCTTTTCTATGTGACATCTGATTCAATTTGTCTATTGTATAATTGGTAGAGAGCATGTTGGAAACAGAATGTGCTCACTGAATGAATATCAATAGTTTGTATTGGGTAGATAACAGTTATTTCATGTCTATATGTTGCAACTATTAATGGTCATTTTGCCACTTCATTGCATTGAAGTTTAAATGTAACTAAAATGGGAGGCATCATGTTACAGGTTGACTGTGTTTGAATTTAGTGGATGTATGTTTGGAAAGTTTCAACTAGGATTTGAATGTGCCATAGGTTGTATGTTTGAGAGTGCCATAGCTTCTTGATGGTGTTACCATAGGTTTGTAAATATTACTTGCCAACAGTTCAACCAAATTGAAAAGAGGGGAAAATTTATTGAAGGTGCTGCCATTTGTTGATCCAAATGCATATGAAAATCCTGAACTGATGTAAGATTTAAGGTTGGCTAATTCATTGGGTAATGGACAAAACCGGTACTCTTAATGATGTAAATTTGATTAGAAGTGAACTGCCCAAGATTGTCATTAAAGAAGTCTAGGTGGTTCAGTAACTGGCAGTGATCACTCGAGCAATCGTCAATTCGCTCGAGCGAACCCTCACAGAAACCCCTTCACTAAAGCCACTCTTATCTTCACTCTATCCATCCATCTAAGCTGAAGACAGAATGCATTTCGCTCAAGCAAAGTGTGTGACTGCTCGAGCGAACCCTCACGAAAACCCTTCGCTCAAGCCACTCTTATCTTCGATCGATCCATCCTTCTAAGTTGAAGACAAAATGCAGTTCGCTCAAGCAAAGTGTGTGACCGCTCGAGCGAATTGAAGGAGTTGATTAAACAAAAAGTGATTTAAAAAAAAAAAAAATGGGCTGCAGCAATATTTAAAACAAAATATAGCACTATATAACACTATTTAAAAAATAAAACAAAAAAATGGGGCAACATATATGAGAAAAAGATGGATTATTTAACTTCTTTTCTATGGGTGTGCTCCATATGCAATAGTGTAGTTCATTTTGAGGAGATTTAGGGGGAGTTGTGCACACAATTTTTTGCAATTCTTATTTTTCTCGTTTTTGGTTATACTGTTCACATATACACTGTACAATTAACTTTATGAAGATTTTCTCTTATTGTTGTGTTTCATGGAGTGTTTTGACCAATTAATAGACGTTAGTGGGTTTTCACATGCTGCATTCAAAGTGTTCAAATCTCAAGGCATTCGCTCGAGCAAACGTTACCTTCGCTCGAGCGAACGGGCGCATTAACTGCTTGCCAGTGGTTTTTCTTTTTCCGTTTTCTCCCTATTTCTTCGTTTCTCTTCGTCTTCCTCCTTCCACGATTTCTCTGCTTCTCTCTTCCATTCTTCGTCTGCATTTTTCGTCTTCTACCTTCCTCGTCGATCGAACGTACTCTTCATCAGGTATTTTTTTTCTTTTTTCCATTAGTAATCTATCATGCTAGGAATTTCATTCTTTTATCTTTTGATTTTATATTATTTGATTTAGGGCTTCTTATTTCCTCTTGCATTTCTTCATCTCC
The DNA here is from genome assembly GCA_029852735.1 of Persea americana. Taxonomy (NCBI): domain Eukaryota; kingdom Viridiplantae; phylum Streptophyta; class Magnoliopsida; order Laurales; family Lauraceae; genus Persea; species Persea americana. The sequence continues at coordinate 29,035,306 of CM056816.1, read as the reverse complement.
ATTTCAATTTGTTCATTCTCATGCATCATTTTTTCTCATTGTTTTGGTACCTCCATGGTGAGATAGCGATTGCTCTCCGGTTGATTACAAGGGAAAGTATCTCGTTCTTTCCCATTTTGAAATTTCAATACAGTGGATGGTTTGGTATGGTGGATCTATGCATTTTCAGTGGATTTTATGTGGATTGATAAAGGGATTTGAATTTTTTTTAACAATCGAAATGGCTGGATGTATGTGTTTATGGTGGTTCAATTTTTCTTTCAATGGTAGAATGATATGGTTTGATGGATGAAAATTTTCTCATGTGGAATGGAAGATATGTGGATTGTGTGGTAGTATGGATTTTGGTGGAGATGAGAAGACGGTTGGGAGTGTGTGGTTTGTGGAGATGGGTGGTTATTCCCAAAATTTTTCTTGCAGGGATTTGGAGGAGGCTAGTGTGTTCTGACATGGATTTTTATCATGTATTTTTAGCATCATTTGTGTTGACATGGCATCGAAGAAGCGATCCCATGCTGAATCTTCTTCATCTCAGACCAGCTTTGACCACAACTGTTTTCCCTCACTGGCCAAAGCTGCTCAGTTTCACGATCAGTTTCAATCAAGAAGTGTGGAATCTAAAAGAGAAGTAGCTGAAGAATTGCATGACAAGCATGTTTTCCGTAGCCTGGCTGTTCGCAATTGGTATTCACTAGTGAAGTTTAAAACTTCGAAGATATATGTGGACTGGGTTCGAGAATTTTATAACAATATGGAGATTAAAGATTCCAGGGCTATCAAGACCTTTGTGAGGGGCAAATGGATTACAATTGCTGCAGCTGACATATCTTACTTCATTGTTATCCAGGTGGTAGCGAACCCACACTACCCTATCCCAAAAAATACATAGATTGACTATGACCTGGTGGCCACCATTATTTGTGGGGCAAACACTACTTGGCCTGGTGGCATTATCCCTCATGAGAATCTGATAGATGAGTATCGATTTCTCAATCGGTTCATTTGCCACAATCTGGAACCGAGGGGCCACACTTCTGATGTTACCCAAAATAACATATATCTGCTGTACTGCATCGGGACTGGGAAATGGGTCAACATCCCTAAGGTAATCTTGAATGCAATGATCAAGACCTTGACTGCGAAGAAGAACTCGATTCTTCCATTTGGTGTCCTGCTCTCTGAGTTCCTGGCATATAAGGAGGTTCCAAAGAAGAACAATGATGTCATTCAAAAGATTCGGAATCCGATAAATGCTCGTACTGTAGCACAGTCGACTGCTCACATTCCTCCTTCTCATCAAGGTGATGAAGTTCCTGAGGAAGACGTTGCACCTGCTGCACAAGTTCAGGGGGAGTAACATGAACCCCACGATCGGATTGATCAACTAGAAGCCCAGATGCAGGGTTTGACTGCGCACATGGATACGAGATTTGATTCCATTGATGCCACACTTGTAGCTATCTTAGCTCGATTGGGACCTCAGGATTAGATCTTTTTATATGTTTTTGGAAATTTTTTCCTGATGCTCTGCACTTTATTATTGTTTTTGGTTGTCTTGAACTTGTTATTTTTCTTGCTCCTCTGATGTAATTTCTTTTTATGTTATTTTCACTAAATTCTAGATTGTTATGCTATGTCTTGCACTTGATTACTTGTTTATGATTCAGTTTATATTTTTGACTTTGTCAATTCTGAAAAAAAAGGGGGAGCAGCCTCATTATGCCTCATTATGATGCTTGTTTAAAATTCGATGATGAATACACTTGATCTAGTGATAGGCTGTGCAGGTTCTTTACAGGTACAAGTTTTGACAAACTCAAGTTTTGTTTTTAGTTAGGCTTGGGGACTGGGTAGAATTTTTTTGTAATTAGGGGTTTTGTCCGTGAATTGCCGAAGGGGGATATTGTAAGATTTAAGGTTGGCTAATTCATTGGGTTATGGACAAAATCAGGAATTTTAATGATGTAAGTTTGATTAGAAAAGGACCGCCGAAGATTGTCATTGAAGAAGTCTAGTTCATCAGGAACTGACAGTGGTCACTAGAGCGATCATCAATTCGCTCGAGCGAACCCTCACAGAAACCCCTTCGCTCAAGCCACTCTTATCTTCGCTCGAGCCATCCTTCTAAGCTGAAGACAGAATGCATTTCACTCTAGCGAAGTGTGTGACCGCTCGAGCGAACCCAAGACAGTAGCTCCTTCACTCGACCCAAGATAATGATCGCTCGAGCAATGGTTTGAACTTCAAATTTTCGAAGACAAAGGCTGGTCTACTCGAGCGGACTCCTTGGTCGTTAGAGCAAACCTGGGTAAAGTTATGAATCAAACCTGAGGCTGGTCCACTCGAGCGGACTCCCTAGCTGTAGTTTTCATAGATTGTTGACGTAGTGTCAGTTTGTGTTTACAAATTCGCGCTCTTTCTTCTTTTCATTTTGTTATGTTACTGAGCGTGTTCAAATCAGGTAGATGTGTTGGTCAGTTGATTGGCACTCTTAGATACATTTTATGATGACCGGCATCCTCATGTAGCAACCCCTTCAATAAGTAAGCCCCAATGAATCAGCAGTCACCCAAAGTTGCCAACTTCAAAATCGTAGGATGAACGAATTGATTGATCATGTAAACAATATAAACCAAAGAGTGAGGTCTTTACACAAATGATCAGACTGAAATATGATGGTAATGGTAAGAGTCCAATCTGTCGCACACTGATATATTGGCCAAATTTCCAACACTTTATCCTCAATGCATTTAGGTAGGCCAAACACACCCGGTGGTGGTGATATGCATATGATAGCCCATTATATCAGACAAGCTGATACTAGTTATTATATTCTCTTATAATCAAAAGAGGAGCAATGAAAATGAGTACATGTAGAGTCCTTGTAGTCCTACAACTGTGCACATCTCATGCAGCAACCCCCATTTCATGAGAATAAGTGTCTACAAGACTGGTTTTTACCATTATTAAAGTGCACCACTTATTAAACATGGATCAAGAACTATCTAGGAGAAAATGATAGAAGAGACCGAAATGCACTAGAACTATGCCCATTATTAAAGTGCATCACTTATTAAACATGGATCACTGGTGCTGGTTTCTTTCTTGAGGTAGTCCTGTTTTATATTCGGATAAAAAAACAGATGGGCATGTGGCAAAGAAATTGATGATGTGCAATTCCACATACTCGATACAAAGAGTCTATATCCAAAAACCACTTTGTCAATATATTGTTTCCGACATCATTTGCTACGGTTGTCTACATATTAAATAGCCTAGCCAATCCAACATATATATATATATATAGATGGAAATGAACAGGCATACATAATAGATTTTTTGCAAATAATAATCGTTCCACATCCATTTTTCTTAATGTCTCTCTTTAATTCTTCGATTTGATTTGATATATTCTGCAGGTCTAGACGAATGACACCTCGGTCACAAGGCCCGGAATTCGCATCGAAACCATGTTCTCCTGAGGCTTTATCTTTCCACAGGAATGCGTCGCAGCCATTTTCGTCCTGCAAGAAAATGTTTGAGTGGACGTCTAATGGGATTAGAATTTGATTACTGCAATGAACTTCAGATTATTGACAAATCCTCATATTAGCACTTACAATCCACCTTGGGTAGCCCCAAAACTTTCGATATGGATTTGTCTTTGTGTGGGAGGTGAAGAGCCGCATATTGCCATTCTCGCATTGACACCTGGGTGCAATTTCAGTAGTAGAGGAGATGGAACGTGACATGCTGACACAGGGAAATATAAGAAAATCAAAATAGCATGAAAAGAGGGAGAGGCACCTTGAACTCATAATTTTGTGCTTCTCTTGATGGCCCACAGGGAAAAGTAAAACAAAAGGGAAATAGGAGGTGGGGAAATAGTCTTAATTTGAGCTCTTTGAATTCACTTACATGTGTAACGGGGTTGTAATGCTAGTTTTGACACACGAACTGTCGTACACAGCAGTCTAGGGCCAGTCTCTTCTGAAAGCTCTAATAGCTTCAAAAATGGCTACAGCTGCTCAACGGTTCTGCAAATACACAATTACAACACATACTAACAAGACATATTATATGGCAAATGGTATTCAAAGAAAGTTGTGCAAGGGATTATAGGAATTTATTCATGTGTCATTCCAGCCTTGCCAGTAGAAATAATGACTATGAAAACAACGACCTGAGATAAATATACCACAGATGTTCTTGCATTTTCCTCTCATGGGAGCGAGGAAGAGTTAGATAGGTTTATGTTTAAGTACAAGCCAACAACAACAACCAACACACACAACAACAACCAACACCAACAACAATAACCAACCAACACACACAACAACAACCAACCAACACACACAACAACAGCAGCAACAGGCCCTTTCTCCAGGAGCCGGATCAAAGACCGGTCTCCTTGTGCATCAGATCCAGACGACGGAAAATCCATACGGATTTATCCTTAGAATGGAGGAAAGCTGTCAAACTATCAGCACTATTGCTTAGCCATTCCTGTGCAATGTCTAGATTGGTTGGGGACAGTTCTGGGATCTTATCCAATTCGGCTCCAACAATTTCTGAAAGTCGTTCTGAAGGCTCTAGCATCTTGTTTGCAACCCCTTTGATCGCCAAACTAATCACCATGGATGCCTCTTTGAACCCTGTAATGAACTCCGCCATACCGGCTTCCTTGATCCTGTCGAACTCTCGCAGCCTTTGCCGCCCATAAGCATCTCCTCCACACAGTTGTCTGCCCCAATCTCCGCGTTACCGAAAACGACATGGGTGTTCGTACGTGACATGGTGTCATTGGTCTACCCTGCATTTTGGGAGGATCGTGCGAACTAGCCATTGGCGACATCGCGACCAAAAACAAGTGAGAGCTTGTCATGCTTCGTTGCATTATCAATGCCGAAGCCAGAGGCATTAAGGAGTTCTGTACATGCCACATACTATTTTTTCAGATTCTTGGATTTGTTTCAGATCGTGCCTTCGGAGAATTTTTCCCCGACCGTACTCGTAGCTGTCATGGCAATTGTGACAGTGGCGTAGGCCTCATCCTTAAATCCTTTGTCTCCCTTTTTACCCATTGCAACCTGCTCTAGCATAAGGTCTAGCAAGAGTTCATCCATTTCAGCATTGAACACCATGTTCTTTTGTTGTTGCTTTGGAGGAGCTACAGGAAGACATGTCAGTTTGGCAATACAATCTATTTAAATAGAATTGAATAGATATAAACGATGATGAAATGCATTGTAAGCAATCAAGCAGTGACATTTGAGGGGTAAATATTAGCACAGAACATGAAGATTCATTTGACAGCATATCATTTTTAAGGTTATGCTTAGATAGATACAATGCACAGCAGGTGCATGCAAAACCAATACAGCAGAAACTAACTTCAGCCAAGAAGTGTACTATATAAACTCTAGATTCCTTCATATCTCCTATTCAATTGATACTTGTCCCACAGTTGGTTTGCGAAGCTATCACGGAAGGCATGCCATTCATCCCTTTCTCTTTGGTTGTATGCCTAAAAACCCTTGCCAAATCAACATCGTTGCCTTCTTCCTCACTTTGGACACCATCTGAAGAACTAGTTTCATCGATGTCAGGAAGAGCATCATTTTGCTCTAGGATAAAATTGTATAATGTGCAGCAGGCATGCACTATCAACACCTGGTGTACGAAGACATACTGAGGGGCTGTCCTTAAGAAGGCAAGGCGCCCCTTTAGCAATCCGAATGCCCTTTCGATAACATTACGAACCTGCGAATGCCTTTTATTAAAAAATTATTTTGGATCTTGTGATGTTCTTCCTCGGTGGTCCTTCAAATGGTATCAGACTCCACGGTAAGGTGCGAGGAAGCCCAGTGCATTGGCAAATCTGGCGTCCACGAGGTAGTATCGGCCTATTCCAATGGAGATAGGACAATGAGTGGTCACTTTCCATTTGAGTGGGATGTTGTCTTGGTAAATGAGAAACAACCTCAAGTTAGATGAAATATACCTCCTGGCACGACCAACAAATCACCCCTTGACAGCGCGTTTTGGAGGACTTATGCATCCGCTGCGGATCCCTCCCAACCGGGAAGAAAGTACTGAAGCTTTAAGTCAAAGCCACAAGCAGCCAAGACCTTCTATGTCAAAGTTCCCTTTCTATTTTGGTATGATGCCTGTGACTGTATTGGTAGGAAGGCTGGTATGTGCGGGCCATCGATCACACCTATGCAGTCCTGGACAGAAAATGTTAGTCAGTCCGATATTATTTAACAAAACATAACAATATTAATTTGGCTAAATTGATGTAACAAAAATATTAGGTTTAGACAGCATACCCTGAAGTTGGTAGGACCTGCTGGTGCAAATCTGCTAGATTGTTTGATGAAGTTGGGTGCTAGTGTTAAAATAGCATTGAGCACTCTGTGGAAGTGTCGGCTTACTGTTTCCCCTGATCGCATAAACCTCGATGAAATTGTTATGTTTTTAACCGCGTGTGCTAGAATATGTAAGCATGCGCCAACCTCTTCCTCAATGGTGACCTCGCGTGTGTCTTTCAGCAACCCTCTAACTCTTAGCAGGTCACAGAGGTAATCAAAGCTAGCCTTGTTTAGTATATGCTAACTAATAAACTCTTCATCCCTCCCTTCTGTTAATTTCGAAAGGTAGTGGGCTCTTTCAGTACTTCTCTTCTTCTTGGATCCAGATTTATTTTGATTCTGTAATATTATTGTGGCTACAGCCGCTACCTGCATTTGTCATGCAGCCAATATTGCCCAGAGAATTGCAGGCACCACTTTATTTTTTTCTTGTTTCTTGCTTCCCTCCTTTCCTTATTTGCATTTTTATAGAACGATCTTGTACCCTCCATTTTTTTCACGTGAGAATGGAGAAATTGTACTGACTAATTCCAAGTGTGAAATTCACAAATCTTGATGCACAGAGAGGTTAGCACTCTGAGGGGTTGACTATTGGAGAAAATATTTTTTACATATATTTGGTTGAATAGTCAAGAAACAAGTGTTAAAGCAAGATAAGAAGCAGTGACTATTAAAACACATACTACACTGGTAATGATGAAGATCACAGATCACCATTCCACTCAGTGGAAACAATTTACCAATCGCTGTACTACTGACATGGATATAATGCTGAATTGCATTATAAAGGTAAAATTAGACAAGTATCTATGGGAGTCGTACAGCATCATACGGTTTCGTTTGATTTTCTATAAGTAGCATAAGAACATATCAGAAATATTACAGAGTGCGTAAACCTAACAAGTGCTCTCAGTGATCTGAATACAGACATTGAATCAAATTCGTCCTTTCTAGTGTCTAAAAAGGGAAATAGTATATGTATTATGGCCGGAACCAAGAAAATGCAACCTAGAGCTTGCTCACTATATCTATGTGAGTGGTTGGCTGAATCTACATACACAGGCATTACAGAGAGATAGAGAGGAGTCCATACCTTGCTCATCGACGGACATATTTAGGATCGTATCGGAAGTCATCTTCTCAGATCAATGCTGCTATACACATTCTTCATATTCCAGGCTGCTCCGGATGCCTCTTTCTGTAAAAGGATTTGGGAGAAGCAGTAGGAAGGGCTCATTACTTCCCAGAGTAAGTTGTTTGAATGTGGACAGGGCATGAAATTGTACGAGCGATCCTGTACAATTTGGTGCAGGACGTTCTTTCATCGTATGTCCAACCATCCTCTTCTCTGCGCAACAATCTAGAGTTATTATCAGAGAGATTGAGAAGGTAAGGTAGAATATATTGCTTCTGCAGGGCGCTTACAGACCTATTCTCTCATTTGGGTCAAGACGAAGAGCATGAAGACATATGGCAATTTTCTAGGTTCATTTTTTCTGATGGGGATGTCCTCTGAAAGTGATGCACCGTGCAATTCGCAGTCTGTAGATGCAAAGACGTTTGAAGGCCTATGAATAGCGAAGCGGATTCGCCATGGAAAGAAGAGACGATCCGATCTGGAGTGTAGTTGGGGGAAGTTATGAAGGAAGAGGGTTTGAAGGAGAGATAGGCAGGAGTAATTATGATTGTGTATACACTTTGATGGAATGATGGTTGGGCGAAGTTATGAATCAGACTCTGTTTAAGAAAGACCTCACCTCGTTGAAGTAATGATCATCACTGCCCTTGGTGTCTCTCCGTTCGAGCTCAAAATAGGGTTTCATGGATATCTCTGGTTCTTGTACGAGGAAAGTATATGGCAAAGTTGATGGGTGAGGGACTTTCTCACTTCTTCCCAGAAGATGACTTTTGGCTTCATACACAATGTAGTGGACTTGTTCACTTCACTTGTAATGTTTAATAGCAAGGACAGCTGTCAACTTGCAATTCTCTCCGAGCAATGTGATGGGTTGCAGACAAACAGGGAATAGTTAAAAATCGATTGTTGGATGGGCACTGTACTTGACATCACTTTACTTGTAAAATTACCAAACACGCCCTAATGGAACCCAAGATTAGGATAAATGGAATTTGAGAAATTAGGGCTAAATCCGAACTATTAATCTCTAAACCCTATTTCCAAACTTAAATCCCCAAATCCTAATAGAAACCGTAAGCCCTAAATCACCAAATCCTAAATGCAAACTCTAAGTCCTAATACAATAAACTCCCCTAATTCCCCAAATTCTCTTTTTTGGGATTTTCTCCTTGGACTATAATATGATATTTGTGATTATTCTAATAATATTCATTTGCAAATATATAGGTGGTTTCATATGATAGAGGAACTATTAGGAGCATAAGGAAAGGATAAAGACTAAAAAGACACCGATTTTCGCAATATAATGATTATTACTTTTTTATGGTTCTCTAGTTTCTTGATGAATCGAAAAGCCTTATTTTCGAATTTGGTGTTAGTATTAGGATTTCTTACAAAAATAAAAACTTGTTTAAAATCTGTTGAGTTTATGAATTTGCATATTTATGCATCATTTTAGGATGAATTAGGGGTTTTATTAGGTGAATTGCATCATTATTCATTTAATTCCATCATTTCATGCATTTTCACCTAAAAACCCAAACTTTCATATTTTCCATACATTTTCTGCATTAACTTAGAATATTATGCACTTTTTCTCAAAAGAGTCCCAGTTGGAGTAGAACTCTATCCGGATGGGTCTCGCTTCAATATGGGCTCTTTAGTATTTGATGTGTTGAATTAGAATGTGCAGAAACTGAGAATTGCAGACCTCTGTCACAGAACCGACTTTCAAGCATACATAGTCATCTTGGGCCCTACATTGCTAAATTGAAGCTTAAAAAGAAGTAAATTGAAGAATTCACAACGTGGACCTCACATACAAGCTATGTGCAAATCAATCAAAGGAGGGGTCCACTCATCATGTCAGTTGAAGAGTCCTAAGTACAACAAAAGACTTCTCATAAGCCCACTGTTCAAGAAGATGAAATGTCCCACATGGCAGGGTCCGCAGTAGTTACAGATTTGAAACTATTAATGGATAATTCAAAAAGTAAAAGTTTGATTGGAATAAAAGAAGAAGAGTTTGAATCATCCACATCTAATATCCTTTCAAAAATGAAAGTTGTACAGAGATAAAGTTCATTGCAAATCAAACTTCAAAGGTGTACCTTTTTCTCAAGATAACTCATCTTCAGATGGTCATAACTTTCAATCTGACCATCGGATCGATGAAATTTACCTACCGTTGAAAAGCTTATTCGGACTTGATGTCCGTGGAGCGCAAGATTGCGCAAATCGGAGCTAAATTAACAAAGTTATGGGTTCGGATATTGTCATGTTTATTTTTAGATGGGATTGCAATTAAATCCACACCGTTGATAATCTATTGCTGCATATCCCTTGTGGGACCCCATCTGAATATTAGCCTATCCATCCAAAGGTTTCCAGAAGCTTCTATCTCATTCAAATTAAAAAATGATAAAGAGATATACCTTATCAATGAGGATAAATCAAATCTGCAGAGAAAGTGTCCAGATTTAATGTATCTGTAAGATAACCAGGAGTTATAAAAGGACCGAAGGAAGCATACGTGGATACAACCCCTCCCTTGGACATCCACTAATTACGCTCTCTCTCCTCTCCCTCCCTCTTCTTTTCCTAATTAATAGAATTTAAGAGTTATTTTTAGGTATTCTGGAGCCCGGTTCCAGAACTAGGTTAGAAGGGTGTGAGAAAAGATTGTAATTGCCATAAAGTTTTCAATGAAAATCAAATCTTTTGCAATGGAGGAGTAGATCCCTGGATCAGAGTATCAGATGAAGTTAAGTGTTTCTTATCATTAATCTATGTGATATTTTTGTCTCTTGCTTATTGATTATAATAATAAATCTGCCTTCTGTCATTGACAACCTATGTTATTTAATTTTTTTATTTCAACAATGCTTTAATCATGTATATTTTCTTAATAGATTATTCTTAGATCGAAATTCTTTGATAATCTATCTTTGATTAATATGTGATATTTAGTTAAGTTCATAATTTCATTAGGTGAAGGAGATTCTTGCCTTAAATAAATTGTAGAAAATTGTGCTCTTTGATAGACAAATTATCCGAATCAGAAATAATGATTTTTTTCTGATTTGAAGGATTTTTGGAACAAATTTATTTCATCAATTGTATAGAATGATGGTGGGACTTCTTATTGGATTCATGATATTCTGATCTGTTTTTTCTCATATCTTATTTCTGCACTTTAGATCTAGAATTTTCTCAATTTTATTATTGTTTCTTATTATCTCTCTTGTCACTATCATTGATAAAAAAAAATCAGATTTTAAATTTTAACTTAGTAGTGCTCCCTGTGGGATTGTCCTGTAATTGCCACTGTCTCAACAAGAGAACTGTGCACTTGCAGTATTAAAGGATTGAATTTAAAATTACATCAAGTTTTTGGCGCTGTTGCCAGGGAGCCAAATCTTAGTTCTTGTTAGAAATCTGAATTTTTTTTATTAGATTCATACACATGCTCATATTTAGGTTTCATTAGTTGTTTAGTCATCTAATTTGCATTAGTAGTGTTCTTTGCAATTAGTTTTAGTTATTATTTCACTTTGCTAATTTTTCAGACTTTTCAGATTTTTCTGATATTTTTTGAACTTTCGGAATAAATAATTAACTAAAAAAAAATTTGAAGGATTTCTTTTAATTCCGAATTTCAGTAAATAAAAAAAAGAAAATTTATTTTAGATTGGTTTTACTAATATGTTGATTGGATTAGATTAGGGTTGGTAAGGTAGAGTTTAAAATCTTTAGGATTAGGTTGTTTTGATTAATAACTAACCTTTGAATTCTGAAATTAGGTAGTTAGAAAATTTAAAATTCTATCCCTTAAGTTGTTTAGATTACTTAGAGTTTTAAAATCTAAAATTTGAATTGGATAAGATTGGATTTCTGACAATTTGAAACTTTTTGAAAACTCTAACCCTATCTGGACACTTGTTTGGATAATTTAGAATTTCTGATTTTTTTTTATAGAGTTTTTTTATTTGTTTCAATAACTAAGAGTCCACTTTGGATAGAGTGTTGATTAACTTGGATGTCTTTTGTTTGAAATTAGGATAAGATAGAACTTTTCGGACAGGATAAGAATTTGAGTTGGTTTATTAACTTAGGATTTACTAACAAGAGTTTCTTCTGGATAGGTTACCTTGCTAAGAGGAGAGTTGCACAAAAACAGGAAACTGCATGGATTTGCTCATAAGCAAACAAGTTGCTCTCAGAATTTCTTAAAACAAATTGCTCCCAGGATTGCAAAATTGCTATAAAAAAATATAGGTTAAGCTTGCACAATTTAAAGATTAGCGTGGACCCGCTGTAAGAGTTTCTAAATTGTACCCCACAAATCTTTTACTTGCAAGTGGGGCTTGGGTGATTTAATTTTTGCAAAGTGTGAATACTTGCTTGACACACCAATTAATTGGACCCACACACTTAGTTAATGGCAATTGACCCCAATAAGATAAGGACTAGATTTCATCACCAGATCCATGCCCAATTAGGTTTAACCACCTCTCACATAGTAACCTAACCATTAATTAAAATCAAGTAGAAACGAGACCATAGGACTTTGTTGACACAAAAAATGTCACTTAGCCTCCTCAAACATCAAAAGCTACATGGAGCTACATCCTACTACAAACAGGCAAAGCTGCTTCAAGCATCAGATCTTGTCAGAATGAAGCAAAAACAACAAGATCCTTCAAAATGGCCAAAAGAAGGGTACACATGAAGTTTCGGGCCATTTCGACACCATTTGGCCTAACTTCAATCCTCCAACGGCCGAGAAGGAGCTCCCGGCGGCGACAGTGTCGAAGACATCAAATCTTCATTTAGAGCATATGGATGGTCTCAAAATACCTCCAAAAGGCTCCACACCAAATTTCAAGTCAAACCGACACCGTTCGACCCTCCATCAACTCTCGAAAGGCGAAATCAAGCCTCTTGGCGGCGAGAACCCCCGATGCCGCCACTCATCAAACAAAGCACATGAGTAGCTTCTACATGCTTCCAAAAAGCTGCACGTTAAATTTCAGGTCATTCCGACGACGTTTGACCCGGCTTTGACGCTCAGAAGCAAAATCAAGCCTACCGGCGGTGGAGCTCTCCGGAGCCATGGAACCCAAATCGGAGCGAATGGATCATCTCAAAATGACTCCAATAGGCTCCCTGTCAAATTTCAGGTCAATCGGACATCGGATGACCGTACATCAAAGCTCGACATCTTCCGCATGATGAAATCAAGTCTAGCATCGACGGGACCCCAAATGGCTTCAAAATTCAAATAAAAGCCCATGGTTGGTCCTATCTAATGCTCAAGAAGCTTCACCTCAAATTTCAGGTCATTCTGACATCGTTTGACCTAGTTTCAACTCTTGGCGGAAAATCAGCTACGGAGTCTTCAACTTTTCCAAAAATAGGAAACTTTGTGCTCTGATTTGCATAGCCTTTTGACAGGTTTTCTTCAGAGGAATTAAGCCAATAAATGAGGAGAAATGTCAATAAAAATACAGGAGAAAACAGAAGCGAAAAAGCCTGAGAAACAGAGACCGAAAGGTGACTTGAAAATGGACCAAAGTCAAAGGTCGCCGGCTACCTTGGCCCATGGTCGCCGGCGACCCTGGAAGTCCGGGTCGCCGGATTTCCGCCGAAACGTCTGTCTTTCCGATTCTTTTCACGTTTCGCGATGATTGGCCCCTGTGATTTTCTTAAAATCTGATTTTTGAGGCATGATATCCGTCAATCTTTGTCAACATCACGGATCCGCCATCGAAATCATTCGATCATCATTGGACACTCCAAAATCGCCAACCGGCCGACCAAGAAAGCACACTTTCTGCCCGACCGATCGTGAAATCAACTGGAAAGATGTTGCTGGCCCATTGGTACCAACCAATGTCTGAATTTGCATCGTTATCCGACATCAAATAACATGCGGATCCATCGATGATCATCGCAAGAAGAATTCCAAAAGACGCGGCTCGGCCCGTGACTCTTCAAGCGACTCGGCGGCCAATTAATGAAGTTAAACGACCTTTTTATGACAACTTATTACGGTCAATAACTCATTATTTCGAACGGCCCAATCAGAAGCAAGCAAATGGGAGTTACAAGTCCAATTAATCATGGTAATTAACCATGTAACTCCTATCATTATGGAGTTTAATCATGGTAATTAATCATGAAACCCCCATCATCATGGAGATTAAATGCCCATTATTCTCCATCGGCCAATTAGAATCTAAGAAAAAGGAGTTACAAAATTATGCAATTAAATCTTGTAACTCCTCCCATCATAGAGCATTAATATCATTAATGCCCATAAACCTTCCTAATGGCCATCAAAAGCTTATAAATAGGCGGTCATTCCAAAGGGAAGGGGTCCTGAAAAATCGTCTTGAAAATTATCCTGAAGTCTTCTCTGCACAAAGAAGCTCTCTTGTCCTGAAGAAACTCTGCTGCAAACACTACAAGGTGATCGAAGTCCCTTGGGGGGCCACCCCCCCAAGGTCTCCCCTCTTCAATCCAACATGGCCTAGATGCGGCTTTTCAGCCCGTCTACTTGGTTTTTTTTTTTATATAGGACCTTCCATTGGTCTTTGTCCTTTAAAAATCCGGGGTCCAAGCCAAGCCAAGTGAACTAAAGCGTCAAGTGTTCTCATCTGAAGGACGATGGCGGAGTCCATACATGACTCGCGACCGTCGATCTGAATGAGTCCCCACAATCTCCTGAGAAGTCAGATCCCTCTTTCTTTCTTTTATATTGTATTTTATATTTTTTAAAGAGACAAAAAATCACAATTCTTGTTTTTCACTATTGATAAGATTTGTAAAATCGCCTTCCATGGCAAAATCGCCTTCTACGGCACAAAACTACCATTCACGGCAAACTAAACAAAATTGCCTCTCACGGCACTTAAAATCTTGTCTCTTTCTTTAAATATATGTGCAATGGAAAGTTAGAAAAAAAGTTTGATTTCCTTTCTACTTGTGAAGGTGAATCTCCGGATCACCATTTCAAATTCCAAGTAGAATAGAAAATCCGGCATACCTGTATAAAAATGTTGATGCTTGCTCTTTTTTTTCTCTTCACTCCGCTGCACCCCGGCGGACCTGGAACGGAGGAAGGCAAGAAGAAAAAAGACGGGTCCATCAAGTTGGCACACCCGGTGCGACCTGTTCATTTGAGAACACGATGCTTAGAATCCTTGGCTCCTTCCTAGTTGGTGGCCTATGTTGGATCTTGTATCTAAAAAAAAAACATGAGATGGGATTCTTTGGAAACTTCTTTCTTTGAACTTGTTTCCATTCTTTCTTTTCTCAAACAAAAGAAAAAAAGGATTTTTTCCATTGGGTTCAAATTGGAGAGACTTTGGTTCTTTCCTTTTCATACAATGGCTCGCAGAAATGTTTGAGCCAACGTTCGGGTTGGGAGGGGCCATTTCCTTCTCTTTGATGGGTCCATTGGAAATCTTTCAAAAAAAATTTATTAAAAAAAAAAGTTTTCAAGTTTCTTTCTTTTGGATTCAAATTGGAGAAACTTTGGTTCTTTTCTTTTCGTACAATGGCTCGCAGAAATGTTTGAGCCAACGTTCGGATTAGGAGGGGCCATTTCCCTCTCTTTGATGGGTCCATTGGAGATCTTTCAAAAAAATTTTCAAGTTTCTTTCTTTTGGATTCAAATTGGAGAAACTTTGGTTCTTTCATTTTCGTACAATGGCTCGTAGAAATGTTTGAGCCAACGTTCGGATTGGGAAGGGTCACTTTCCTCTCTTTGATGGGTCCATTGGAGATCTTTCAAAAAACAAAAACAACAAAAAAAAGAAACATTAAGGTTGCACCAATTGCGTTCTTTGACCAAAGAGGATCTAAGAAAAGCCTTATCCAAAGTGTGGAGGCAGCTAGACTGTTCGAGGTAAGGGTCCTTTAAACGGGTTCATTAAGTAATCCTACCCTTACCTGGGGGCCGATCTATCCACTAAGGTTTCATGAGACTGAATTGGAAGACCTATGTGTACTCTTCAAAAAAAAATCTCTCTTCAAAAAGAAAAAAAAAAAAAAAAACCTTCTGTCACTATTGTGTTCAAATTGGAGGAATTTTGGTTCTTTCCTTTCAGATTTAGTGCACGCAGAAATGTTTGAGCCTATATTCGGATTGGAATACCATTTGCTCTCTTTTATGAATTCAATCTTGGCTTTTCAAAAAAAAACTTCCGTCATTATTGGATTCAAATCTGAGAAATCTTGGTTCCTTCCTCTTCGGACTTAGGGCTTGCGGAAATCGCTGAGCCTTTGTTCGGATTGGAATACCATTTGCTCTCTTTTGCGAATTCGATATTGGCCTTTCAAAAATCCCATCTCGTGTCCTTTTCAAAGATGCGATTTACAACATTTGTGCCTAGCGGTGCTAGTTCCCCCTTTCGGGTCTACTATATTCGCGACCGACACATTTGTATCTCCAACCTTATATCATTTTACCTCGAGTGAGCTTCGCTTCTCAGTAACTTGAGTTAAGGTTTACAATTGCTTCTAAGCAGTCACTGGAGCGCTCATTTCGAGCCAACCATACTTGCGTCCAGAACAATTGTACCCTCTATGGCTTTTTGCCTTCTTCATTACGCTCAGAATAGGCCATGCCTGCTGAGCGATTTGAAAAGACAAAACCATAGTGTTTTCCATTTATTATCACCATATTCTTGTGATTACTAATGGATGTGGTCTTGTTTCCGAAGTTTTCCAAAACTAACAATGGCAGCTTCGTTGACCATCACCTTCGATGAGAACAAGTACCAAATCATGCTTCAAGAGAAGCAAAGCAAGAGCACTTTCAAGCGCCCCACCAGCTGCCAAAGCGTCACCTCCCTCGGCAACTCCCAAAACATCGGGTCGACCTCCACTCCCTAGACCATTGTCTTCGGGTCACTGGGACCATTCCCACTACCCGTAGAAGAGACGGCGCCTGCTAAGAAGCAGAAGAGCTCCCCTCAACGTGTCGCTGCCCCGACACCAAAGGCGGTCACTAAGAAACCCAAGGCTCGTGGCAAGCCTGCGAAGCCTCAACCTGCAAAAAACCAAGTCTGTCCAAAGACTTGGTCCCCTCGATCTTCACCAAAACAAATAAGGTCCCGGACATCTGCAAAGCCAGCATACCTGGCTCCTCTCAAGGAGAACCGGTTCTATCCTCTTGCTTACATCAAAGGGGAGAAACCTACCCTCCACCGAACTACAAAACCAACCCAGCACAAGCCGGCTTGCTCTTACAAGCCCAAAATCAAATCGTGCATCACAAGGCCTCAACAAGAACCTGTCAAGGCCTGCTCTCCTGCAACTCGACCCTTCATCTCAACAGGGGCCGAGCTTGCAAAATTTAAAGCTTCGCTGCGACAAGCTAAGGACCGCGTCTAGATCTTGTCCATGCCAGTCTTCGATTAAGACAAGCTCAGTTGCTGCGCACGAGGGACCGCGTCCTTCATTGCCAGAGCACAGCCCGAGCTAACCGAAGCTCAAATTGCTCGTTGCAAATGTCGCCGCACGGCATATCGACAATAGAGATTAGAGAAGCAAAGAACCTAACATTATGAGCTTCAAATCTCCCAAAAATGGGTCGAAAAGGAAAGACCCGACCAAGTTGCTGCTGTCCACATGGTTGGCAAAACCAAAAGACGGCAGAAATCAGTAACAAAAATACATGTCAGACAACCGGTGACTCGCAGCGTCTCCCGGCCAAGAAGGCATCAGGAAGACTCTCCCACTCCTTCAAGCCAGGGACATCGGAGTGATCATTCCTCGGGCTCTTCATCTAGAAGAATGAGCTCCAGCTCAGTCACTAAGACAGTATCCTCTTTCGACTCATGAAGAGTGAATGTCCTAGTCACAAACTCTGAGCAACTTCCGCCGGACGATAACATAGCTTTACGCATTTAGCAGCTAGAACAAGGACAGCAGAGAATAGAGGTTTTGATGGAAAACCTCCTTCTCACTCTCCAACGTCCACCAAACAACGATGAAGTTCCTCCACAAGATGAAGCAAATGGTGGAGAAGATGAGTCATGCGCCCTTACTAAAAAGGACGTTGACAATATCCTCGCCAAAGCAAAAGAAGAGGATACATTGAAGGAGCATGGAATCAAGCCACCAGATCCCTTATGGATGGACTCGGTTCCATTCCCTCCAAAGTTCAAACAACCTCTTCTCTAAACATGTACGGGGAAAGGTTCAGCTAGACAGCATGTCATCCACTTCAAGATCCTGACGGGAACTATTGCGGATCAAGATGCCCTCAAGATCCGTCTCTTTGCAAGTACCCTGAAAGGTACGGCCTTTGATTGGTACTCCATTCTGCCAGAGGACTCCATTCAAAACTGGACCATGCTAGAGACACGCTTCCTGACCCACTTCAAAGGTGAGGATCATCCTGTTACTATGGCTCGGCTCTGTAGCCTAAAACAGGGAGAGAATGAGTCGACATACGACTTCATTCACAAGTGGAAAGCAATGGCATACAAATGCTCAGATGTGCTGCCACAAGCGTCGCTGGTCGACATCTGTCGAAACAACATGAGAGCAAGGACCCGCTCCATGATCATCGGCAACAAATCGAAGAACTTGGGAGAACTCCTCGAAGCATTTATGGAGGCTAAAACGGTGATCAAAGACCTCAACAGTCAGAAGTCATCGAAGAAAGAACCGACTGCCATTCCGACCTCCAAGCCAAAGAAAAAGGAGGTTCTCAATGTGCAAACCAAGTAAGCTCCTTAGCCACCAAAGAAAGCTGAAAACAAAGCTGCAGGTAAGAGACCTGAACTCTTTGATGCATTTAAAGAACGAGTAGAAAAGAAATACCCGTTCGATGAAGATGTTGAAGAAATCTTTGGGGCTCTCTTAGCAAATGGGAAACTCACCTTGCCTGACCCCAAAAGGCCGGGAGATGTTGGAAAAACCAACGATCCCCGATATTGCCCATACCACCAAATGGTCTCGCATCCTCTCAACCAATGTTTCGTTGTGAGAGAGAAGATCAACGAGATGTGGAAAAACGGAGTCATTACCTATGACAAAAACTACGGGTCTACCTCCGTTAACATGGTGTCATATGAACAAACATCCAAATCACCAAAGGAGAAGATCACAACTTCCTTCAAGGTGATAAAAATGACCCAAACGTCCCAAGAGCTGGTGCCTTACGCAACACCAGAAGGACAGCACATATGGGTGCATCCCGATCTCCTAGAAGATAAAAATTGGGAGATCGTCAAAACAAAGCCGACCGCTCAACAGCGAAGGCAAGCCAAGAGATAACTCCGCAAGCTCAAACAGTATGAGAAGGCGGAAAGGAAGCAAAAGGTTCCTGAAAAGGCAGAAACCTCATCTACCGCTTCACAAGGGGCAACAGAGGAGTCTCTTCCTAAAGCCTCAAGAGTGGCAAGAAAATTCACCCTAGGTGATTTCATGCCACCACGACTTAGAGACGAGACTACGCACGGGGCATCATACTCTTGTAACTCGGTAGTTGGATTCTCCATGAATGGATACAAGTCCAGTAACACTGCCGATGACACAGATGAATGGGAGGAATCCCTTGAAACCGAATAATATCTCTCCGATGAAGAATGGATCCCAGAATCCCACCTTATGCCAGTAATCTGGTATAACCCCTTCCAGCCACAAGGATCCTGGTCTGATGATGATGAAGACCAAGAGGCTGTTCAAGTAAGTGCTGTCAACCCAGCGCAAACAAATGCTCTAGTGGATCCCAACCAGGTCGAACCACAAGGGGCAGATGAAGAAGAAGATTTGGCTCCTATGCCCGATCTTGAAGAATATGCAAGGATCTTACAGCGTCTGGCCATAGAGCAAGAGTAGGATCGTATCAATCAGCTTCATCAAAATCCAGAACTGGAAGTCCCGGAGAATCTACAAGCATCTCCTCCAGTGACTCCGGAAAATGAAGAAAGTTGCTGGATTGATGATCCTCTTACATCGGAGGATGAGTCTGATTCCCAACAGTCCATTATGGAGGCATCTTCTATCGAAATTGCCTGCAATGTGATAGTTCAGGATGATAGTGCCTTTGAAGCTTCATCTGCTGAGGCCACAGACTCTCAAAACGCATCCGGTAGCATATCTTCTGGAGCTATATATTCTCGGGTGACTTCCACTGAGATAGCTTCTTCTCTGCCGTCGTCTCCTGAAACGGTGACATCAGAACTCAAACCTCTTCTGACTGATCACCATGAAGAAGCTCTGGCTGATGAAGCCTTCAAAGAAAACCCAGTCAATTGGTCTCAGATACCCAACCTCACAGGAGATGTCTGGACTAATGAAATACTGGACAAAGAAGAAAAGTTGTTGGAAGCTGTCCAGGACTTGTTCCTGGAAAATGCTTCATGCAACGCAATAACTGAAGATGGCAATGCTACTGCAGAAGCGTTTTCAGCAAATGGGGAGGATATGCCCCTTGAGCCCGAAGGGGGTCTTCCGAAAGAAGAACCACCTCTAGAAGCTTTTGAAGTTGGGAAAGGTACGCACTCTAGCCGGGATTACCACAAAAACTACAACCGACCTTCTTCTTTTTCTTATGTAAATCCTTCGGGAAAACAAGCTGTAAATGCCCCAAGTGGCAACAATAATGAAAATGCAGGCCCCAAGGAGGCTTTCAAGTATGACTTGATCGAGCACTTCAAACACATACCTGCATGACTGCACATCCTAAACTTATTACGAATGTCACCACAAACTCGTGATAGTCTCATTTCAGAACTGCAAAGGCTGAATCTGGATGTTGACAAACATGCCCCACAAGTCCTACAAATTGAGATGGACTATAGGGTAAGAAAATCAAAAACCTACTCAAAGGGAGAAAAGAAAGAAGCTGGAGGACCTTGCACTGAGTTCCTCTCGGTCCAAAAAGCCTCAAGTGCTACCATCGCCTTTAATAAGGAAGACCTCCTGCTAGGCGAGACGAAGCACAACCGACCCTTGTACTTCACGGGGTACATCAAAGAGATGCCGATACACAGAGTCCAGATCGACCCGGGTTCTGCAGTCAACCTCATCTCTACTTCGGCACTCGAAGAGCTGGGTATCCCACCTAGCAAACTGAGCCACACATCTATGTCCATCTTTGGATACGATAGGAGTCGTCAAAGGCCCATTGGCAAAATCCGGTTCAGGTTGCAAATCGGCGATCGTATCATCTTATCTCTGAGGTCACCATGTATGCAATAAAAACCGCTTCATGGTACAACATCCTTCTCGAACGCCCTTGGATACACGAGAACGGTGTCGTCCCTTCAACTCTACATCAGTGCATCAAGTTTGTTGGCAACGACGGCTTGATACATCGAGTGTTTGCAGACAAAATGCCCTTCAAAGGCAAAGAAGTCCATTTTGCAGACTCTCAGATGTACAGGGACGAAAAAGAAGAAAAGGAGGAGAAAATAGCATCCTTTGCCGGCAATCTCCAAAAAGATAAAGGCAAGGCTCCTCAGCAATCATCGGAAGAAAACAAACCTTCCAGCAAGCCCGAAGAGAGCAATCAGTCTCCCTTCGTTGTCTCCTTCAAATCCTCCAAACCTTTGGTAATCACTACCAAAGCAAAGAAGACAAAGCAAAAGACTGGGGGCAAGTTTGTTGTCTCCTTCGTGCCTATCATGCAAGACACGGATTCAGAAACAGAGTCAGAAGATGATACATCGTTAAGTCAAGTTGATACTCAGCAAGTTCAGCCTGCTCTTACTCCATTGGAGACACCGGCTGACGTAGAAGATCCTGCATCTGCTACCTTCATTGTTCCGGCAACATCGGCGGAAGAGAAACCAATCTTCTTCCATAGGTCGGATGCTTCTTCATCAAATTCCTTGCTCGAGCCTTTCCAAAATGAAGGTATGCCTCAACTATCCTTCTATAGTCCAATGGCACAAGCTATTATGAAGAAAATGGGCTATGATGCTCAAAATCCAATTGGTTTGGGAGGTGGCCGTGGTATTCTTACACCATTGGAACCCACCCTGACCAAAAGTCAACTGGAAGATTGGAAACTCCACCGTCGCATAGACGAGTCTTCATACGGGTTGGGGTATGATCCTGACACTCCGATGAGACAATTGACACAAAGACTGCAAAGTCGTTTTGCCAACCAGTCCTCGACATCTCGTGTCAATGAAGACTTCGATCTCCCTGGATATCTCTTTGAGGAGTTACCCGACAAAGACCCAGGAAGCTCATCAAATTGGCACGATTTCTCCGATGATGAAGAGGAATTGTCCGATGACATAGATGCACAGTTCTCTGATTCAGAAGAGCCATCATCTCCAAAAGAAGTGCCTTACTTCGACCCAGTTTCAGCAGGTGATTGGGATCATCTCATAGCAAGTCTTGAGAAGAATATTGATCAAGAAGATTTATGGACAGAAGCGGAGCCATGGTCTGAAAATGCCCTTGGAAATCCAGAAGGTCTTGTTGAGCTGGAAGCCTCCGAAAATATTGTTGAGGAACCACCTGTAGACACCTCATTTGGCCCCTTAGCGATGCCCCCATTTCACCCATAATTGAATGGTTAATGGCATAATTTAGATTAATTAACGACGATGAAGATGCTTGTTGATAATTTTAGAGTTAGTTTGGCGATTTCTAGAAATTCGTGAGAGAAAAGCCAAGTCGCATCGAGATCTCGAGCCCAACCTACCACTTACACAAGTAGTGAACCACAATACTAAAACCTTTTTCCAAACCACTTAAGACATGCATAAGCTAATTCATACAAAGACTGTGCTTAGTTTGCTAAAATGTTACCTGATTAGCCTAAGTTAGGAAACCAAATCCATTAGTCCAGAAGCCACCCTTGTTTCCCAGATCCTATTCATTAGGATATTTGGACCTTGGATTCCTCACATCGAGAGCTTTCCGACAATATGTGGAATGTCCAAATCCGATAAGCGAGTCAAAAGTTATGAGCTTCCGAAGTTTGTCCTAAGAAATGACGAAACTCCATCTGGGCACCACCCATGTGGCGCCCACCCTATGGAAAACCATCTAGGCGCCCCATGGTGGGCGCCCACACAGCCTAGGGCCACCTAGGCACCCCATGGTGGGCGCCCAGCCTCCAAATTCCACTAGTTAGCCTAAAAGTAGCCAGGGACCACTCAACGTAGGGACTGAACTCCGAAAATGAATCGACTCCACCTAGGCACCACCCATGTGGCGCCTACCATACTAAGTTCCACATAGGCACCAACTCTGTGGCGCCCACACTTCCTAGAATCATCTAGGCACCCCATGGTGGGCGTCCACCTTAAAATTTACTTGTTTGGTTAGAGATTAGACCGGGGCCACTCATACATAAGGACCAAGCATCGAAGACGAACCGAACCACCTAGGCACCACCCATGTGGCGCCCAGCCTTGAAGTTCACCTAGGCACCACCCATGTGGCGCCCAACCTTGAAATTTGTCTAAGCACCACCCATGCGGCGCCCAGCCTATTAATGATAGTGTAGGTCCCCTAGCTGAAGAGCTAGCCGTTCAATCTCGACTACAAATGGGACCAAAATCCAAAAAGTGAAACACAAATCATCTGGGCACCACCCTGTGGGCGCCCAGATTGCGCAGACCATGTGGGCACCACCCCATGGGCGCCCATCCTCCCTCAAACCCTAATTCACTCTAAAATAGCTTAAGCCGCCTAGGGATGCATGAGACCTTCTAGAAACACGAAGTAATGAAGCCCTAGCCCTTCTAAACTCGTCCCAAAACCTATATAACTCCTCTTAACTTCATTTATAAGAGGAGGCTACCCAAAAACCCTAAGAAAAGAGACAAAAAGGAGACAATAGAAAAAGAAGAAGAAAGGTAGCCACCATTAGAGAAGAACTTCAGATCTAGAGAAGAACTTCAGATCTAGAGAAGAAGAAGGAGAAAGAGAGGAGGAGACTTCCTTATCTTGAACTGGAGCCATGGGTCTTTGTGAAAGCTTCAATCTAGGAACTTGAGAAACGTTTCATCATACCGGTATTCTTAGATCTCCCTTCTTTTACTACACTCCATTACCATTCATGCTTAGAAACATGCTTAGGGCCATTTGAGCATCATAGATCTACATTAACTTGAGATAAAAATGGTATTAATGCATTATCATGTTAGTAACATGCTTAGGTTCATTTAAATATAGTAGGTTTGCTTTGATTTCGTAGTTCTAATTGCATAGCTAGGTCAAATCTCGCATTAGCATCATCATCATCGTCATTTGTATCGAAGAGATTGCGAACATCCTTTGGCAGAAAGGCTGGGCGCCAGCTCTCTCCAGAACCACCTGGGCGCCTGCCCTTCTGAGACAGGGTTTGGGTTCTAGATCTCCACCTGTTGCATTGTTTGCTCGTAGGTTCGTTAGTAGCATCATTAGTAGTTCGAATTAAAACATTCACATCAGTCGCTGAGTATCGGAAGTTGTGTTGAAAACTAAGATTCTTGTGCATTCATTGTGTTCCGTTGGAAACCCTGACTGGGCAGGGCCTGTGGCGCCCAAGTGGATTTCTCCACTTTTGTGCACAACTTCAAATCTTCCGCATTTAGTTCATTTAGAAACTGCAAATTAATGATATGTTAGGTTGTTTGATCTGTTTTGAGCTTTGAATTGCCATTTTTGTCACACTTCACATCATATCATTTGAACCACACATCCATAGAAAATCCCAAAAAAAAAATCATAAAACATAAAACCCATTCTTCTCTTTCCTTACTCTAGTAAATTAGAGGAGAAACCAAGAACAAATTAAAAGATATCCAAAAAACCCAAAAAGAATAGTTAGATAGTCTAAGTTATCGAATTTAGTGCCTAAGTAGGATAAATCCTAAGATTAATTAAAACAGCATAATTAGTTAACTTAAGAAACATCGAATCATTAAGAGCCCTAAAACATTAAGACCCTAATTAATTCGGATTTAAAAGTAACTAAAAACTTTAAAAACACAAAAAACCAAAACCCAAAAAAAACAGCCACCTGGGCGCCATCCCCTTGGCGCCCATCCTTCCACAGCCACTTGGGGGCCACCCTCTGGGTGCCCAGCCTATTCATTCTCCAAAACACCCCGGTTAAAGCTTAAGATAATTAGTTAAGACCTTAAACCAATCTGAATCAACACAATAAAACATTTTAAGCCTGAAATAATTGAAACCCTAATCAACTCAATCTCTAATTAACTCAAAAACTCAAAGCCAACACAACTCCAAAACAGTCCACCTGGGCGCCACCCCCTGGGTGCCCAGCTTGCCAAGTCCACTTGGGCACCACCCTCCTGGCGCCCATCCTATTCCATCACTAAAGAACCCTTAATTAAAACTTCTAATTAATCACAACCCGAATTTAGTCCTAGTTAACATAACAAGACACTTTTAGATTTAAGAAACCTGAAACTTCAACCAATTTAGACTTGAACCAGCCTAAAAACGCAAAATCAACACAAAATTCCAAAACGGTCCACCTCGGCGCCAACCCTTGGGCGCCCAGCCTGCCTACTCACTTGGGCACCACCCTCCTGGCGCCTATCCTATCCCATTCCCTTAGAAATCACTACTTAATTAAACTTAATTGATTAAACCTTAATTAACACCTTAAAACATTGTTAACCTAAAAGACTTGAAACCTTAATCAATTTGGACTCAAACCAACTTAGAAAATACAAAACGAATAAACCACAAAATATCCACTTGGGCGCCACCCCTTTGGTGCCTACCCTTCCGCATCCATTTGGGCACCACCCTCTTGGCGCCCATCCTACCCAATCACTAGGAAACCCCACTTGAAATTAAACTCGAATTCAATCACGATCAACACACCGGAACACCCTTGAAATCTAAAACAATCGAAACCATAAGCCCGAATAGAGTTAAAACATCGAATCAACTCAAACACACAAGACAGACACTTGGGCGCCACCCCCTGGGCGCCCATCCTGTCACATCCACCTTGGCACCACCCTCTGGGCGCCCAGCCTCCCCAATCACTAAAGCCTAATTAATTAAAGCGGAATTTAATCTTAATCAACGCAACAGAAAACTTTTAATTTAAAATACATCAAACCATAAACGCTCAACTGCAAATCAACCTAAAAAATACGGAACCGACCCGAACGACAGAATAGTTCACCTGGGCGTCACACCCTTGGCACCCATCTGTCAAATCCACCTGGGCACCACACTCTGGGGGCCCGGCTTCCCGGTTTTCAGAAAAACTCAATTCACAACTTAGCCCAATTAATTGACGTTTAAATAAATCACAATCGAATGCGAATAGCATTCCACATCCAAACACACTAAGTCCTTTAATCAATTTAAACTTAAATTGACCTAAGAATCACCAAATTGACCGAACCTCAACACAGTCACCTGGGCGCCACCCCTTGGGCGCCCATCCTTCCAAATTCACCTGGGCGCCACCCCCTGGGCGCCCAGCCTATCCGTTTTCATAAAAAAAAACCCCCAACCAACAACCTAACACCATCAATTAACATTCAAACCAATCTCAATCAACATATTAAAACACTTTTAACTTAAAGCATTTGAAATTTTAATCGATTCGGGCTTAGCGCCCGAAACCCTTACGAACCGACGAACAACCACCTAGGCACCACCCCTGTGGCGCCTAGCCTACACCTTGACCCCAATCCACTACCTCAACTAAATGCAAGTAATTAAACATCTTATAACTTAAATTAATTAAAACCAGAACCTAAAACAACCCCTGGACCCAAAGGCTAATATCAAATCCCATCCGGAATACCTGAAAATCTCAAGCCATCCACCTAGGCGCCACCCCCTTGGCGCCTATCCTCTCATTTGCACTAAAACACTAATTCTTGGTTTCATCTCAAAATTCGGATACGAATCCCTTTGACATTTGAACACCGGAGAATTAAAACAATTTGAAACATTAAAACTCACCAACTAAGAACCCCTTGGATTCCGAAAACATAATAGATACCATCGTCACTAGCCAAACCACCCAGAAACAGCCACTTGGGCACCACCCCCCTGGCGCCCAAGTCCTCTGTCAACCCGTTTCGTTGATTTCGACATCGTTTCACGTTTTAAAATAAACCATAAATTCCATAACCTGAAATAACTTAAACAGAACTCCAAAATACATTTAATCCACTTCTTAATCAATCTTCAACTCAAAATAAACCGAACCAATTAAAAATCACAATTAATAAGTTGCTTAGGCGCTGAACCATCAAACTCAGGCTATTCATACCCTAGGATTAGATTGGATTTCCCCATTAGATAGATTAAAGCATTAGGCTTCTTCCCGTCACTTTTCCTGTTCTGTTAGGGGACTGGGAGAGCTGATGTGGGCGGTCTAGGACCTTAGGTTAAGGTTAATCCGATGATCAGTAATAATGCATTAATCACATAAATCCAAGTAAAATCCCTTAGTTAGGCCCTTCTAACCCCATATAAAAAAGCCATAAAAACCATAAAACCAACAAAATAAACCCAAAAAGATTTTTCATTTATTTCTTCCTCTACCTTAGGTGCCAAATATTTAATTGAACTTAATGATAAATGGGAATAAAGAATTGATTTCTAAAATTGAATAAATGAGAATAACGAGATGAGATGAGTGATTTCGCACACACTTTTAATAATCACGGCCCATCGGCCACC
Source organism: Persea americana (assembly GCA_029852735.1). Taxonomy (NCBI): domain Eukaryota; kingdom Viridiplantae; phylum Streptophyta; class Magnoliopsida; order Laurales; family Lauraceae; genus Persea; species Persea americana. The sequence continues at coordinate 29,008,132 of CM056816.1, read as the reverse complement.
CTAAAACAAACACTGGCCCATCGGCCACCATCAATTAATTACGGCCCATCGGCCTTTTACTTTTATCACTCGTGTATCGCACACTAAAAACACAGAAATCACAAATCGAAGTCTCATTTGCATCATCATTTTGGTTTGAAAAATCAGCCTTTAAACCCTATTTTGCCAAGGGATCAGAAGGGGGTACTCAGGAACGGGGTCGATCCTCTTCTTAAATATTTGGCACCTCCCCCCTCTTTTATTCTATTTTCTTTATTTTAGTTATTTTATTTTACTTGGATATACTACGATTATGCTATGTGAGGTTTAACCTTTATTCGTACTTTAATTCATGACCCTGAATTGACCCAAATTAAAGAGACCCAAAGAGACCTAAATTAATGTGACAGGACAACCGTTGTGTGTTGCCGGCAGCACATTTGACGAGAGGAAGAACCCACCTAATTATTTTTCTCCCCATATTTCTTCGACTTTTGTCGAAGAACGGTGTTACAGCCGTACCGTAGCTGGCGAACGTGATCCATCGATATTGAGGGTAGTCGGAATCCTCATTTTCGATGTAAAATTTAAATAGCATATATAGTTGAATGGAGATTTCCTCAAAGCGTGTCTCTCTTGGAGAGGAAGGGGGGGTCGAAATTCACATCCGACAGCCTGGCGATCGTGATGGGACCTTTTATGTTTTCCTGTCACTTATTTGGGTCTTCCTGGTTTAATATTCTAAGACACGAACATCCAATCAATGATCTGATGTCCGTGTCCAATTCAGTTTAGGGTTGCTATGAGTAGTCTGAAAATAAAATCAAAGGTCCGAATGCACCATCCACTAAGCTTTCCCTCATTACACCATAAGAAATAGACCTTCACCAACAAAACTACATACCAAGTGCTCTTCTCTTCCTCTCCTTCTCTCTCTTCTCATCTAAACAGTTCTTCACAAATGGAGGGTCAGACGTTCGGAATGTCCGACTTTCAACCCCTCTCACCCCCACTATTGATCCGCGCCACTGGCGGGTCACACCAAACCACCCATAGTGTAGAACCCTCTAGGGTATTAGATGGATCCTTGGCAGCTTCAAGCCATGACCCACAACAGATAAGACGGTCCCTCTTCGAAGGAGGCCCGCTACCGGTCAATACCATAACAATGAGAAGGAATCATTCCAATACATCCACCCCATCTCCTTCATCTAGAGAGAATCATTTCTCCTTGCATTAAGGGGTGACTTATACTGATTTAGTAAGTTCCACCCGCCAGGTTATAAGATATAGGGTTCACGATAACGTTTCATCAAGAGACTACCCTCTCCATGCGAGTGATCCTGTTGTCTCGCAGGTTATACCCTATTCTCCCCTGATCAGCCAAACCGAGCCAATCACGTCCTTTATCTCGCAATATGGGATGCCTACTGATGCACCTATCATAACCCCAGTTAAGGCCATCGCGCCTTCCCAGACTTTTGCTATAAATGAAAACCCATATCACCAGACGAATCATAGTCCAATGTCCAACACCTCGTACCAAAACCCTTTGACTCATGCGGGAACACCAGATGCTTACCGACAACACGAGGTGGCTCGACACCAATTCCAAGCAATGGTTCCTCCACCAATGGACCAAGTCCGTTACAATCCTGTAACGATTGGCGCTGGTATGTTATATCCCCAACTGGCTCAATACGAGGGGGGCCTTCTCACTTATCAAAATCAAACAGTCCCGATCTATCAAATGCCCAATGCGAACCAGAATCTCCCAATCCAGAACGTGCAAGTTACTAACCCCACGGGCATTGGAAATCCTTATCAAACACACCAAGCGAATGAGTCGCGCTATCAGCAAGCATATCAACCATCCACTTTAAACCCGGTAGTTGACCCATATAGGGGACAACCGATTACTCATGGGGGAACTCAGTTGAACCAAAACTATCAACCTATCTCGCAACCGTACTTCCAAGACTAATGCCAAGAACCGGCCTACGCCCCTACTTTGCTAGAACCACAAAGAGAATGTCAGCCATAGACAATTCAATATCTAGATCCTCTAGCATTCAAAGAGTTGCAAAAAAACGTGGAGGAACTCAAGAACGAAATTAAACAGAAATCCTCGAGCTCAACTGGTAAAAAACTAGGATTCTATGACTTTACCAAAAAAGAGGAAAAAGAGAGGTCACCTTTCCCTGTTAGAGCCCCTAAGTTCGTACCTTACGATGGGACTACTAACCCTCAGCATCATCTAGTCTCGTTTTGCAACAAGTGTCGTGCCATCGCAGACAATGACTCCATGCTCATAAATTATTTTCAGGAATCATTAACAGGAGATGCATTAACTTGGTACACGTCCGTGCCTTCGCATGAAATCAATACCTTCGAGGATATAGTAGAGAAGTTTCTAGCGCGACACCAACATCTAACTAAAAACAAACCCTTATGGCATGACCTAGCTAATCTCAAACAGAAGAACAATGAGGACTACGAGGAATTTGCAGTAAGATGGCAAAACCAATTCGCGCGGTTGGATTGCAACATGTAAGAGGAAGAACAAGTAAGAATGGCCATATCGAACATGAAGGATCCCATGAGAGCCCTGATGACAATCGGAGAGGTCGTTGGTTGGAGTGGCCTATACCGTAGGTTATCCAGGATGAAGCAAAATTTAGATGAAGGAGTATTGAACACCATCATTGACCATAAAAAGAACACGCGTAGGGCAGGCACAACCACCCAACCAGAGAGCTGCACGGCTCCTGAAGTAAGCCTGAATCAGGAAGAGGTCTACCGACCGTATTAAGAGTGTACCAGCGTTAGCTTTAACCAACACCAAAACCAAGGGCAAACTGGCAATCCTAATTTCCAAGGTGGTAACCCGAATTATCAGAGGAATAATCAAAACTATCAGCATAACAATCAGAACTACTGAAACCCTCCGAGAAATAATCAAAGCTATGACCAACCATCAAGAAACCAAGGGCCTCCAGTGAATCAAAACCAGAATCCTAATCCCATACAACCGGTCTCGAACCCGATAGCTCCGCCGCAAAACCAGAACGCGAACCCTCAACCCAACTATGGTACCGTCCCCTTCAATTACAATAGAGACAACAATGGCAACCAGAATAATGAGAACAATGGAAATAGAAGAAGATTCGGACCTAAAAGGGCAAACTACCCATCCCTTCCTCAACCATGGACTGTTGTCTTCTGGTCTCTCTTAAACCATAATGCACTCCAACTTCCGCCGGAACGACCGCAGGCATGGTCCGAACACCTAGACAAGACCAAGTTTTGCGCCTACCGTAGGATGCCAGGTCATGACCTCACCCAATGCTACACGTTTAGAGATTTGATCTATGACCTCAATGATGAAGGTAGAATTGATTGGAGTAACATCAGGCCAATAGGTGGGAATGACCCACGGAATGCCCCTCCCAATCAAAATCCAACCACCAATCCCGCACAAAATATTCCCAACATGCAAATTTATACAAATCCTTTACCTCAGAATGGAGCACCAACCTCTGGACAGGGCCCACAGACCCAATTAATAAACATCGCCATAATAGAGCACCAACATGTTGATGCCTCGGTTCAAGGGAGTGTAAACCATAGCCAACCGTGTCATGGTGATTTCTTTGAAGAAGAGGATTATCGAAAATACATCACGCCATGGGATGGGAAGACCAAATTCAAAATCTTTAATTCGGGGATGGATACGATCGTTGACTCCCCTGACCTTTATAAGGTAAATTTTGATGAGCCAAACGACCAAGAATCGTTGATCATCACGAATTCCCAACCAGATCCTTACCCGGACGCAAATGCATCTCAAGCTCACCTACGATCTGGACGGATCCGTCCTCCCCAGCTACCCCCTCACCCTGTTTCTCAGAACTTAGATTCGCAAAATCCCAATATTCAGGTTGAGGAGATAGTTGATGAAAGAGCTTATAGTTCAATAGAAACCGGGATAGAATATGACCTCTTAGGGCACCTCACAAAGATCCCAGCTAAAGTATCTGTCCTTGATCTGATTAAAACCTCCCCCAAACATCAGCAACAATTACTTGAGGCTATTACACGCTTACAAGTCCCGGTAGGCATAACTCTAGAAAAATTGAGAATGTCTATTTCAGCCTTGGCCCTGGGGGCTTCGTTCCCTGCCATTACCTTTACTGAGGAAGAATTGAAGGAAATACCACCTGTGGCGAGAACCTCTCCCCTACATCTAACAGTCAAGATAGCAGGGAAGGAAATGTCAGGAGCTTTGGTTGACACTGGTGCATCACTGAATATTTGTCTGTTGAAAACCTACAAAGCCTTAGGGCTCACAATAAAGGACCTAACTCCAGCCCCTATGGTCGTAACCGGTTACGACGGGAATAAGAAAACGGTCTGTGGAAAAATTATGTTACTAGTCCAAGCGGGCCCGATTTCAATGCCAGAAGAATTTTATATTATGGACATCCCCGCCAGTTTTAACTTAATCCTGGGACGCCGATGGTTGAACCATATGAATGCCATTATGTCAAGTCGACACCAATGCGTCAAATTTCCCCACTTGGGTAAGATCATGAAATTGATGGGAGACCAGCCTGTCATTGAACCGGAAGAACTTCAAATACTCCCGACCCTACAACCCGTTCCTATTACGCCAGAGGTCAAGATTCATGGGTACAAGGTCGATCCTCTCATCTCTTTGATGGATATGGACCCTACGCAGAATATGTTTTCCGAATTATCCTCCTCGCAAAATCTGGTGTTTGACAACGAAGGGCAAGCTCGAGGATGGACTCTAATAAAGAAGATGGGGTATCAACCCGGATTTGGGCTAGGAAAGAATGGAGAAGGCATCACCGACCCTTACATACCAGACCCTAGAGCGAGAGCAGAAGGATTAGGGTACGACACACACAATGACATAAGGTATAAACGGGAGGACTGGACCTTAAATGAACATTTCATGAAGTATGACAAAACCTTAGATCCCAACGCACCACCGTTCGGAAGGGGATGCCACAATTTGGATCCAAATGATAAAGGCAAGACTGTTTTAGTAGAAGATTGGGAAGATTCGACTTCATCTGAAAGTGAGACTCACGAGGAAATCTTCGGCACTTGGAGAGAGCTCCATTCACCAAAAGGAGCGAACAATATAGACCACACTATCAATCCAAGATTCCAGACCCTATCTTGTAACATGCTGAATGCGAGTGAGTTAACTCATTTACCTAAAAAAAAAACACCGATCGCCGAAGTCCGAGAAAGTCGCGAAACATTCGAAATCGAGGACCCTACTAGTGAAGAAGTGGTATATTAGCCCGTTGCCTGGCGCCATTGGTGAGAAGACTCCTCTCAAGAGAATCATGAAATTTGGGAAACTGATGACCTCAATGATCACGAAGTGGTATACCGCCCCACCGCCTGGCCACGCCAGCGAGGAGGATCCTCCTCGGTAGATAGCCCATCTTTGACCTCACCTGTACCATATCATTTCAAAAATCCCAAAAAATTAGAAAATCCGAAAACCCCAAAAAAAAAAAAAGAAAATAGAAAACTCAAAAACATAGGAACCGTAGGAGTAGAAGACTGTGATCATCATCTAAATATGGGCAACCTAAGGTGATGGAAGATACCCACAGTGGAGTAGTCTCGACTAGAAGAAATTATGACAAACATCGAGAAGTTAGGCTGCGAATCTCTGCATGTCGTTCCAGAACCCGAACCTTCCGTGCAACATGTGAACATCAATGATGGAATGGGCGTTTACGAATTAGTAGACACTGAAGAAGGGGATGACGAAGTTTCTGAGGAATTTAGGAGAGTAATTAAGAAGTTTAACGAAGAAACACAAGCGGCTGCCGAAAAGATGAAAGAGATAAACTTGGGAACGGACAAAAGACCCAAGCAGGTCCAATTCAGTGCATGCCTAGAACCTGACGAAGAGAACGAGATCCTTGAGGTCCTAAGAGAATATCAAGACGTGTTCGCATCGGATTATAATGACATGCCCGGACTCGCGCCCGACCTAGTGGAACATAGGATCCCATTGGAGGAAAATGCTAGACCAGTTAAACAGAAATTGAGAAGAATGCTCCTTGATGTTGCACTGAAAGTGAAAGAGGAGGTTGACAAACTCCACCAGGCGAAGTTCATCAGGGTTGTGTTGTTTCCTCAATGGGTTGCGAATATAGTCCCGGTGAAGAAGAAAGACGGACGCGTCTGAGTCTGTATTGATTTCCGAAATTTGAACAAGGCTTCTCCCAAAGACGATATCCCTTTACCTCACATCAACGTGCTTATTGATAATACCATGGGGCACGATATGCTATCATTCATGGAGGGTTACTCAGGGTACAACCAAATCAGACTATCACCAGAGGCTCGTTCACCACGCCTTGAGGGACTTACTGTTACATTGTTATGCCCTTCGGCTTGAAGAATGCCGGTGCCACTTATCAGAGGGCCATGATGGCAATATTTCATGATATGATACACGACTGCGTGGAGGTTTACGTAGATGATATTCTGATCAAATCTATAACACGTGAAACACATGTCATCGCTCTCAAGAGAGTCCTTCAACGATCCTGGGACACCCAACTAAAGATGAATCCGAAGAAATGTGTTTACGGAGTATCCTCTGGCAAACTTCTAGGCTTTATGGTAAGTAATCGAGGAATCGAAGTCAATCCTTCTAAGGTAAAAGCCATTCTTGAAATGCCACCCCCGAAGAACCTTAAAGAGTTAAGAGGCCTAATAGGACGACTACAGTTCATCAGAAGATTTATTTCGCAGCATTCGCAAAGATGTGAGCCATTCTACAAGTTGTTAAAAGGAGGCGTGGAATATCACTGGGACGACGACTGCCAGAAGGCATTTGAAGATCTGAAAAAATATCTATTGAGTCCTCCCGTCTTGAAGCCCCCAACTAAAGATAGGCCCCTCATTTTGTATGTGTCAGCGACAGAGTCTGCATTAGGCATGGTCCTGGGTCAACATGATGAGACTTGGGGGAAAGAAAATGCGATTTATAACCTGAGTAAATCTCTCCTACCCTACGAAAGGAAATACTCCCTAATGGAGAGAACCTGCTTAGCCGTAGTTTGGGCTGCCCAGAAATTGAGACACTACTTCCTAGCCCACCAGGTCAAACTCTTAGCCAGAATGGACCCCTGAAATACATTTTCGAGAAACCCGTTACTTCGGGAAGAGTCACGCGATGGCAAATGCTCTTGGCAGAGTTTGACATAACCTATGTTACCCAGAAGTCTATAAAGGGACAAGCAATTGCCGACCATTTGGCACACCTCCCTCTGCCACAGTATGAACCGGTTAGAACTGATTTCCCCGACGAAAGTATCTTGTTTGCAGACGTTGAAGAAGCAAAGGATGATGATTTATGGACCATGTACTTTGATGGAGCTTTGAATCAGAATGGAAAAGGAGTTGGTGTAGTGTTATTATCCCCGGAAGGAGTTGTCATCCCAATGGCCTATAAAATCGGATTTCCAGCGACCAATAATACGATGGAGTACGAAGCCTTATTAGTAGGATTGAGAGAAGCCCAAGACCTAGGTGTTGAAAAGCTAAGAGTCTTTGGTGATTCTAAGGTCGTTATTTCCCAAATAGCCGGAGAATGGAAGGTTGTCGCCCTTAACCTTGCGCACTACCACGAGAAAGCGAAAGAACTGATGTCTAAATTCAAGAAGATTTCATTTCTCTACATCCCTCGCGCCTTGAACCGATTGGCTGACTCATTAGCGATTTTAGCCTCAATCATAGAGATGCCCGATGATAAGGATTCCAAAGAATTTCTGATTAGAAGGCTAGATTTTCCATCCGTAAAACCAATAGACCGACCAAGGGGAACCCCGCCGAAGTCCTGCTGAAAGTCTCGAAGAATAGGAGTAAGAAAGCTAAGACCGAAGAGTCCGATCAGGAGGAAGATTCCAAACCTAAAGAAGGAATCCTAGCTCGCATACAACATGATGATGACCTGGAAGATGACCGCCCGTGGTACTATGATATTTGGAATTACCTGCATGATGGCTACATCCCCGACTACGCCACACGATTGGATAAAAGAGCATTAAGAGAAATGGTTCAGAGATATATCATAGTTGCAGGGCTACTGTACCGTAGATCATTTAGTGGAGTTCTCTTACGATGCATGACCACAGAAGAAGGGCAATAGATAGTTAAAGAGGCACATTCAGGAGAGTGCGGAGGACATGTCAACGGCCAGATGCTAGCTAAGAAGATTATCCGTTTAGGTTACTATTGGTCGTCCCTAGAGTCTGATTCAGTCAATTATGTCAAAAGATGCAAAGAATGTCAGCTGCACGCTGACCTAATTCATGCCCCCGCATCATCCCTTCACCCTACCACCGCTCCATGACCTTTCTCGACCTGGGCTTTTGATATCATAGGACCCCTGGCCTCTACTGTAGAGAACACACAAAATAAGACATTCATATTAACAGCAACAGAATATTACACTAAGTGGGCAGAAGCATAAGCATATGTTAATATTAAGGCAACCTCCGTAGTCAAATTCATTAAAAAGAATATAATAGCTAGGTTTGGCATCCCTAAGGCATTCATAACGGATAATGGTCCGCAATTCATATCCCAACAAATGAACGAGTTGTGCACAAAATATAACATAGAACTGCATCATTCAACCCCATACTACCCCCAAGCAAATGGTCAAGCCGAAGCAACCAACAAGACCCTACTAAAGATCATCAAGAAGACTGTGCAAACCACCAAAGGTAGTGATTGGCCAGACCGTTTGGTTGAAGCGTTGTAGGCGTATCGAACCTCAATAAGAACTCCCACAGGAGAAACCCCATACTCTTTTGACCTATGGAATGGAAGCAGTCCTTCCCTTCGAAGTCCTTCACCCGTCGCTGCGCATCCAGCTAGATGAAGACATGAAAGAAGACCAGAGGAGAGAAGCATTGCTACTTCAGCTAGACCTACTTGACGAAAGGAGAATGAAAGCAGCAGAGCACGCACAGGTATACCGGAAGTAAATTGCCAGAGCCTACGACAAACATGTCAAAGAAAGAAAATTCAAAGTTGGTGACTTCGTGCTGAAACGCATCGCTCCTTCTCAGCTTCTGCATCCCCGAGGTAAGTTACGACCCAATTGGGAAGTCCCTTACATAATTAAATAAGTATATGCTGGAAATGCATACAGACTAGTAAATGCAGAAGGGGAAGATCTCTCTGATCCATGGAACGCTATGTACCTGAAAAGGTACACAGTATGACCCTTCCTCACTTCTTGTAGAATATGACCCTCCTTGCCCTTTTGCGTAGTTGTAGAAATCCCATAGGAGGACCGAAGAAATGCACTCTGATCAAATTTAGAACTCGGACACACACTAACACTTAAAAATACACAAATAAGGTGGATCTGCCCCGCACAAATTCCGCACGATTAAAGTCACTCAATGTGAAGGTTTGAAGGTGAGTTCGCCCATGTCATGAAAGCCTTTCAACCGTTTGCTAGAAATATATATATATATAATATATATGTATATACTCGTAACTAGTTTGGGTTCGTAGCCTTTTTAACCCGAGTCAGTAAGCCCGTAGGGGTATTTGCATACCTAGTGCCCTGAAGCCGTCTGGTTTGGGAGTCATTGGCCTAATGCTCATTACATGGGTTAATTAGAAAGCTTAAAGAACCTAGACATTGCACAGTTACACTAAAAAAAAAAGAAAAAAAGAAAAAAAAAAGGTGATTAGTTTGGGTTCGTAGCCTTTTTAACTCGAGCCAGTAAGCCCATAGGGGTATTTATGTACCTAGTGCCCTAAAGCCGTCTGGTTTGGGAGTCACTGGCCTAATGCTCGTTACATGAGTTAATTAGAAAGCTTGAACCTAGACATTGCACAGTTATATTCAAAAATAAAAAAAAATCTCTCTATTAGAATTAGGCCCGCTAGAGTGACATCGGTACTCATCACGTGAACTAAGCAAAAGGTGGTCGGAAACCATAGCACTAAGGAGGCACGGTGACTTACAGCCCCACACACAAACATAACTCACGAACGAGCCTCGAGGACGGTCAAGTGCTTTCTGAAGTTCAACCGAAAAGACTAAGCAGCTACAAGAAGGGGCCTTGTGAGGGCTCGACCTCCAAATGATGGTTAGGGAGTATCACATTACCGCCAAGGTGACAATCATGGAACGAGGGTACTTTCTTACCCACAGCCAAAATGAATACTAGTCTTATGCTGAGGCATTTTATACGTATATATATATCTGTGTATATACGGAAATCTATTTATCTTGCACGGCTTCCCAATCTGGGCCCTCATCGCATACACAATTGCCACGAACACTCACTGGACTGCACACACCCTCACCTCATGCATGCTTTTGTTGCTAACCACTTTTAGTTGAATGCAGGAAAGAACACACCCACTAAGGTACCAATTCCATCTCTTTGTTTCCCAAAGCTTGAATGCCAAAATGGCCCCCTGACATTTTTACTGAGAAAGAAAGATGCCACCTTAGCTAAATTATGCAGGGGGCCTAAAAATATTAAACTAACAAATTTGCTTTGAGACCTTGCAGGGAGACCAACCCCGATTACATTCATAACATCCCACAAGCTGGGGCATTTTTTATTATTTACGAGTATTATTTTGCACACAACTCCTCATAACTAGAAAAGGTCAAAATGCTGATGACCAGACTTGGGAAGTATGAATTATGGTTGTTATGATATACAATGATGAATTTGATTATAGATGTATGCTATGCACACCCTTTATGATATCATATTTGATTTGAAAATGCAAATATCTTGAACTCTTGCCTTAATACTTATTGCTGATGATGTAAATGCCTTAAAAACATAGAATTGCTTAGGCCACAAATGTCACACACTCAGGCACTCTTCATTGTTTGAGAACCTTGTGGTTATGTTGCCTTCTCCGGGTCAAAATTGGCATGGGATTACATTCATTTGGTTTATTATATCTCATCTTGTCTATCCCGGATTGCTATTATTCGTATTCCACCCACCCATGACTTTGAAGGATTACATGTACCCCACAAGAACAACTCAACCGTCCTGCATCACCCTGCCTCAGACCAATGCCACATTTGAGCTGAAATCTGGCATGATCCAGATGCTCCCAGTATTCCGTGGGCTAGACCAAGAAAACCTATATCAACATGTTAAGGAATTTGAGGACATTTGTGGGACCATGAGAATCAATCACATGACTAAGGAGGCCCTTAAACTTAGATTATTTCCTTTTTCTCTTAAAAGAAAAGGCTAAAGCTTGGCTTTATGCCATACAGGTCGGGTCCATCACTACATGGGCCAAGGTAGTCGAAGAATTTTACGAAAAATTCTACTCCAAGCAGAAAACCACTTCGATTAGGCAGGCCATCAATGGATTCCATCAAATGAAAGGGGAGAAACTTTATAGTTATTTGAAATAGTTCAAAGACCTTTTAATCCAATGTCCCCACCATGGATTTGAAAAAATCTAATTAGTCCAAATTGTGTATGAAGGCATGGATTACCTAACCAAACAAATGGTGGAATCTTTCTGTAGTGGGAAATTTATATAGAAAACAGCAGAAGAAGCTTGGACATTTTTAGAAGATACCGCTGAGAATACATTGCAGTGGGCCCCAATCAAGAGGGAGCCCACTAAAACCACCATTCATGAAAAAGGGGGGATGTTCAAGGTTGAACCCAAAATCGAGGCAGAGGCCAAGCTAGCCACAATGATGAGGAGAATAGAGGCCTTAGAGCTGAACCAAAAGCCCATTCCAAACACTTTTGAGTCATTGAAATATAACCAGGCCATGAATGGAGGAATTGACCCAACAACTTTGGGTCCGGCCAAATATGTCGAGGAGGTTAATGCACTATATCAAAACACTCGCTTTGATAATCATCAGAGGTATGACCCATACTCTAACACATATAATCCAGGTTGGAGGGACAACCCAAACTTTTCTTGGACCAAAGGCCCAACTCAAGGTGGCCCATCTCAATCCACTCAATTTTAACCCAATCAATCTCAAGTCAATGCCCCACCCGGTTTCCAAAAACCCAACTTCAACCCCAGTCCATTGACTCAAAGGGTAGATTCTTTAGAAGTGGCCATGAAACTCATGTCTCAAACGATGACCCAATTGTCTCAGAGTACTGCTCAATTCCAACAGACCACTACTCAACTTTTGAATGGCCACACTCAAACCCTTGTGAAATTGGAATACCAAATGGGCCAACTGGCCAATTCATTGAGTGCTAGAGACAAGGGAACCTTCCCTAGTCAACCTGAACCCAATCCCAAGGGCCAAGTTGTTTATGATATAAAAGGAAAAGGCCCATAACAAGTTAAGTCCATCATTACTCTTAGGTCGGGTACACAAATTGATAACAAGGTTGAACTACCCAAAGAATCTGAGAAAAAACCAATTGAAGATGTGGAAAGTGAGGAACAAATTGTGAATACTGAACCTATGGTAGAACCTGAGCCAGTTAAAGAAAACCCAATCATAACCGATCCATCACCTAGTGAGCCATCCCCTAGGACTTATGTTCCCAAGGCACCATGGCCACAATGGCTAGGCCCAGTAAAATCAATTGTTCAGTTGGATAAAATGTTAGAAGTATTCAAACAAGTGGGGATCAATATCCCACTACTTGATGCTATCTAACAGATTCCGGCTTATGCAAAATTTCTGAAAGACCTTTGCACCTTCAAAAGAACTACCAATATGCTCAAGAAGTCTTTTCTAGCCCAACAATCTAGCTCGATCATTTCCTATCTAACCCCGATCAAATACAAGGACTCAGTGTGTCCTACAATTTATTGTCAGATAAGGGACCATCACATAAAGAAAGCTTTGCTAGATTTGGGAGCAAGTGTAAACCTCCTTCCGTACTCTGTTTATGAAGAATTAGGTTTGGGGGATTTGAAAAAGACCCATCTGACTTTGCAATTGCCTGATGCATAGATTCGATACCCCAAGGGGGTAGTCGAACACGTTCTAATCAAAGTCAGAGACTTTGTGTTTCCTGTCGATTTTTTTGTCTTGGTTATCAAACACACATCTGGGGCTGAACCCAAAATTCCAGTAATCTTGGGGAGACCATTCCTAGCCACCTCAAATGCCTTGATCAATTGTAGGAATGGAGTGATGCAAATTTCTTTTGGGACCATGACAGTTCAAGTGAACATTTTCAATGTCAGTAAGCAACCTCTTGATGAGGATGATGGGGTTTTAGAAGTTGATTACATTCATGAATTGGTGGAAATTCACTTACCCCAATTGAAACTTGAAGATCCACTAGAGGCTTGTCTGGCCCACTTTGGAAGTGATTTTGATGTAGATGGACATATTGAGGAAGTCAATGCACTGTTGGACTCCACCCCATCCACGGATTGCTCCAAATGGCAACCAAAGGAAGAGATTCGGACTCCATCTGCTTCCCCACCTGTTCCATCGATTGTAGAGCCCCCTAAGTTAGAACTCAAGCCATTGTCAGATACCTTGAAATATGTGTTTTTAGGCCCATTAGAAACCCTTCCAGTGATTATAGCTTCACACTTGGACCATGTCCAAGAGGAAAAACTCGTGGAATTTTTGGATGAACACAAGGAAGCTATTGGATGGTCCATCGCAGATATCAAAGGAATCAGCCCATCTGTGGTCCAACGTAAAATCCATTTGGAAGAAAATGTAAAACCTTCTCGTGAACCACAGAGGCGATTGAACCCTGCAATGAAGGAAGTGATTCGGTCGGAAGTCTTAAAATTACTCAATGCATAGGTGCTTTACCCCATATCTGATAGTGCATGGGTGAGCCCGGTTCAAGTGGTACCTAAGAAATCAGGGATAACAATGATTCAAAATGCGGGCAATGAATTGGTACCCACTCGGATACAGACTGGATGGAGGGTATGCATTGATTATAGGAAGTTGAACTTAGTCACTCGAAAAGATCATTTTCCTATCCCATTCATGGATCAGATGCTCGAAAGGGTAGCCGATCATGCATGTTATTGTTTTCTTGATGGTTATTCCGGCTACAATCAAATTCCAATTGCACCCGAGGACCAAGAGAAGACCACCTTCACCTGTCCCTTTGGAACTTTCGCCTACCGGTGCATGCCCTTTGGGTTATGCAATGCACCTGCTACCTTTCAGCAGTGTATGATGAGTACTTTTTCAGATATGGTTAAGTGTTTCATTGAGGTTTTCATGGATGATTTTTCGGTCTTTGGGGATGATTTTGAAGAGTGCCTGCAGCATTTGGAACTTGTGCTACTTAGGTGTAAAGAGAAAAATCTGGTCTTAAATTGGGAAAAATGTAATTTCATGGTGAAGAGAGGGATAGTCCTAGGACACATTATCTCTCAACAAGGAATTGAGGTGGACAAATCAAAAATCGATTTGATCTCCAAATTGCCGCCACCAAAATCAGTTAAGCAGATTCGATCGTTCTTGGGCCATGCTGGTTTTTATTGTAGATTCATCAAGGATTTTAGTAAAATTGCTAAACCTTTGTGCCAATTACTGACAAAAGATGCCCCATTTGAATTTGATGAGAAGTGTCTAAAGGCTTTTGAGAGACTGAAAAATGAACTAACTTCAACCCCTATAATTCAACCACCTGACTGGACCATTCCATTTGAATTAATGTGCGATGCATCCGATACTGCTATTGGAGCTATTTTGGGTCAATGGGTTGGGAAGTTACCCCATGTGATTTATTATGCCAGTAGGACCCTCAATGAAGCACTACTAAATTACACAACCACTAAAAAAGAATTACTAGCTGTGATTTTTTCCCTGGAGAAACTTCGGTCCTACTTGATAGGATCCAAAGTTATCATCTACACGGACCATGCAGCTCTGAGATACCTTCTGTCCAAAAAGGATGCAAAAGCTCGATTGATCCTGTGGATCCTTATGCTACAAGAGTTTGATTTAGAAATAAGAGATAAAAAAGGATGTGAGAATGTTGTAGCATACAATCTTTCGAGGTTACTGTCGGATGTGAATTTCGACCCCCCCTTCCTCTCCAAGAGAGGCATGGTTTGGGGGAAATCTCCATTCATCTATATATGCTATTTAAATTTTACATTGAAAACGAGGATTCCGACTACCCTCAAAATCGACGGATCACGATCGTCAGCTATGGTACGGCCGTAACACCGTTCTTCGACAAAAGTCGAAGAAATATGGTGAGAAAAGTAATAAGGTGGGTTCTTCCTCTCGTCTAATGTGCTGCCGGCAACACACGACGGTTGTCCTGTCACATTAACTTGGGTCTCTTTGGGTCTCTTTAATTTAGGGTCAATTTAGGGTCATGAGTTAAAGTCCGAATAAAGGTTAATCCTCACATAGCATAATCATAATATATCCAAGTAAAATAAAATAACTAGAATAAAGAAAAAAAATAAATAAAAGAGGGGGGGAGGTGGCAAATATTTAAGAAGAGGATCGTTCCCGTTCTTGGGTACCCCCTTCTGATCCCTTGGCAAAATAGGGTTTAGAAGCTGATTTTTTAAACCAAAATGGTGATGCAAATGAGACTTTGACTTTTGATTTCTGTGTGTTTCGTGTGCGATACACGAGTGATAAAAGTAAAAGGCCGATGGGCCGTAATTGATTGAAGATGGCCGATGGGCCAGGATTAATTGAAAATGGTCGATGGGCCAATGTTTGTTTTAGGGTGGCTGATAGGCCGTGATTGATTAAAAGTGTGTGCGAAATCACTCATCTCATCTCGTTATTCTCATTTATTCAATCTTAGAAATCAGTTCTTTATTCCCTTTTATCATTAAGTTTGATTCAATATTTGGCACCTGAGGTGGAGGAAGAAACAAAGGAAAAATCTTTTTGGGTTTATTTCGTTGGTTTTATGGTTTTTATGGCTTTTCAATATGGGGCTAGAAGGGCCTAACTAGGGGATTTTACTTAGATCTATGTGATTAATGCTTTATTACTGATCATCGGATTAACCCTAACCTAAGGTCCTCGACAACCCACATCAGCTCTCCCAATCCCCTAAAGGAACAGGAAGAGTGGTGGGGCGAAGCTTAATGCTCTAAGCTACCTAACTAGGTAATCCGATCTAATCCTATAGTATGGGCAACCTAAGCTTGGTGGTTTCAGCGCCTAAGCAACTTGTTGAGTGTGACTTTAATTGGTTCGGTTTATTTTAAGTTATGAGTTGATTAGGAATGATTTAGAGATGGATTAGGAGTGTCTTAGAGTTCTGATTAGTGTGTTTTTAAATACTATAGGGTTCTGGAATTTAAGGTTTCAATTTAAAAGGTGAAATGTTGTCAAAATCGGCTATACGGGACTGACGGAGGACTTGGGCGCACCTAGGGTGGCGCCTAGGTCACTCTGGTGACTTGGGTGCACCTACAGTGGCGCCCAAGTGTCGGGTTCTGTGTGGCTAGGCTTGTGGTGATGGTATCGATGTTAATTTCGGAATTCGGGGAGTTCCAACCTAGGGTAGGTCTATGTTAGGATATTATTTTAGGTTTTGGTGGATTTTATTGTACTGATTTTAAGTCCAGAACTCGAAACGCACCTGAAGTTCACAACCTAGGCGAGACAGAGGACATGGGCGCACCAGCAGTGGCTCCCAAGTCTTGATTTGATGCCTTTTGGTCCTCTGACTTCGGTTCGAGGTTCTAGATAGGTTTAAGTTGATTAAAAATTTAATTCGAAGGCTGTATCGGTTCTGTAAAGTTTTGGAATGTTGGTTCTAGTAAGTTTCGTGTTTTCTTAGGTTGATTTGAAGTTGAACTTTTATGGTTTGATGTTCTTTAAATTATATGTGATTTACTGTGTTGTGTTGATTAGGATTAGGTTAGGTTTCAATTAATAAAGTTTCTTAGTGATTAAGAGAGGATGTTTTTGTGATTTGAATTGGTTTGATGCTTAAAGTTAATTCGGGCTTCTGGCTTCAGTTGTTTTAAATCGTAAGGGTGTTCTAGTGTGCTGATTTGGGACAATATTTGAGATTAATAAGGATTCGATGGTCCTAGGGGTAAAATGTGACTTGGGGGCACCTGTGGTGGCGCTGAAGTCTTTCTGGTGTACTTGGACGCACCTGTGGTGGCGCCCAAGTGTCAGTCTACTAACTCGTTGTCTTCTAGGGTGCTTTTGAGTCAGTTTCAGGTACTTGACTCTAGTTTCGGTTGGGAGAGGTTTTTATCTTTGAAATGTGATTGGTTTATTGTTTTTATTAGGTCTTGATTAGGATTTAAATTAAGAGTTTGTAATCGAAGTTTGATTAAAGTTTGGTTAAGGTTTGAATTTGGGGTTGTGAATTGGACTTCGTTGACTACAATCTTAGTTAATTAGTTTTTTTTTATTTTGTTGGATTTTTAATGGGTTAGGATTTATCAAATTAGGTTTTTATTAATTAGGGATTGTTAATTAGGGATTATTAAGTGGGGTTTTGGTTAATTGGAGCTTTATTAAGGGTTGTTGATGAGGCTTCAAGGGTTTGATTAATTAAAGTTTAGTTAATTAAGTCTACGGATTTTAATTGGATGTTTTCACTTAGATGTTTTGAATTAATTGTTTTAGATTGGAGTTGATTGATTAATTAATGTACTTAGGCACGAATGCAATTACTTAGGATCACCTACTGAACATTTACTTTATTTTTGTTTGGATTTTTCTATTTCTTTTTGTTCTTTTTTTGTTCTCTTCTCTAATTACTAAAGAGTAAGATGAGAAGGGAAGAGTTTTATGATTTTATGATTTTTTTTTTTGGTGTTTTACGCAATAGCAATGCAACCTAGGCTAAAGTGTGATGATTCAGAAATTCAAAGTTCGGAAGTTCAGCAACAATTCATGTTCATCACAGAAATTCCATAACAAGCTAAATGAAAATGCAAAATATGAAAAACGCAGCCGGAGAATGAACTGGGGACTTGGGCGCACACACAGTTGCTCCCAAGTCTCTCCCTGCAGATTGGGATGCACTTGTAACTTCTTACGATACTCCGACGCGATTCCTAACACTTAATGACTAAATGCTGGATCCTAATGTTAATTACTGATGTCAGAGACTTCGGATCTAAAAGTGATGACACGAGGATCCAAATTAAAGGGGTGAATACCCTTGGCAGAGACTTGGGCGCACTCACAGTGGCGCCCAAGTGCACTGTCTGTTTTTCTTTTCTTTTCCTTCCCTTTTGGTAACGTATTTACTTATCTTTTCAATTCTTTTCATGATTTAGAATGTAAATTTGCAAATCAGAGGGCTCTGATATCAACTTATACGAAGAAAGAGCCATATTTGAGAAATAAATGCAAAAAATACGAAAAATGTGGTCGAAACCCAACTCTTGGGACTTGGGCGCACACACAGTGGCGCCCAAGTGCTTTTCTGCACTTTTCCCTTCCTTTCTTCTTTTGTAATATCTTTATGTATTCTTATGATGCCTCTTATGCGATTTAAAACGTGAAGTTACGAATCCGAAGGCCCTGATATCAACTTATATGAAGGAGAACCCGAATCTAAGAGACGAAATGTACGTATGACTGAAAACGGGGTTGAAACCCAGCACTTGGGACTTGGGCGCAACTATATGTGCGCCCAAGTGCTTTTCTGCACCTTTCTCTTCTTTTCTTCTTTTATAATACTTTTATGTGTTCTTATGATGTCTTTCTTGCGATTTAGAACACAAAGTGATAGATCCGAAGGGTCTGATATCAACTTGTATGAAGAAGAACGCGAAGTTAAGAGACAAAATTTGCGGATGATGGAAAACAGGGTCGAAACCCAACTCCTGGGACTTGGGCGCAACTGTATGTGCGCCCAAGTGCTTTTCTGCACTTTTCTCTTTCAAATTCAGGTTTTTCTTAATGAGGATGATATGGATGCAAGATCTAACCTAATCCCGAGTTCGGGATGATGAAAATGATGCGAATCTATTACTTATGATTGATCCTAAGCATGTTCCTAATAATGGATGATTACTGAAAATTAGATCTACTGCAAACCTACTATTATTAATGAAGATCTACTATGTATGAATGATCATAAACATATTTCTAAGCATGTATAGCAACGGAATGCAATAAAAGAATAGAGATCTAGGAAAACTGGTTTATCAAAGTATTTGTTAAGTTCCAAGAACGAAGCTTTCATGAAGTCCCCTAGCTCCAGTTGAATGTATGAAAACCTCCTCCTCTATTTCCTCTTCTTTTTCTCTAGATCTCAAGCTTTCTCTCTCTCTAATGGTGGCTACCTCTCTTTTTCTTCTTCTTTATTCTCTCTTTTCTCTCCTTTCTTAGGGTTTTTGTGTAGCCTCCTCGTAAATTAGGTTAAGAGATCCTTAAATAAGGGTTTAGGGCGTGCAAGAGGGATTAGGGTCGCTGTTTGCACGAACTTCTAAAAGGTTCTCGCATCCCAAGGCCGGATTAGGGCTTCTCGGGACTTGGGCGCATCTGTGGTGGCGCCCAAGTGGGTCCCAAGAGTTGGGCGCCCATATGGTGGCGCCCATGTCCAGTTTCGAAGCTTAATGGGCTTGGGGTTCGATTTCGGGTTGCTTTTGGGTCTAAACTGAGTCAGAACTACGAAGAGTAGAGTGAGACACACCTAAGTATATACCGAAGTGCCTTTTTAACAGTACTGGGGACCTGGGCGCACCTGTGTGTGCGCCCAAGTGAAGCTTGGGACATGGGCGCACCTGTGGTGGCGCCCATGTTTGTTTTGAGTGGGGGTGCTAGAGCAATCTTCCGAGGGTCATATCTTTTGATCCAATGGTCGGATTTGGACGTTCTATATATCGTTGGAAAGCTCTCGAACGAGGAATCCAAAGTTTTAATTGTCCTACTGATTAGGGGTTAGGAAAAGTGAGGGATATCTAGATCAATGGATTTAGTTTCCTAACTGAGGCTAATCGGGTGACATTTTGGCAAACTAAGCACGGTCTTTGTAGGATTTGACCTAAGCACGTCTTAAGTGGTCTGGAAAAAGGTTTGAATAGTATCACAGTTCACTACTTGCGTAAGTAGTGGGTTGGACTCGAGATCTCGACGCAACTTGGCTTTTCTCTCACAATTTTTTAGAAATCATCGAACTAAGTCTTGAATTATCAACAAGCACCTTCATCGTCATTAATTAATCTGAATTATGTCATTAATCATTCAATTGTGGGTGAAATGGGAGCACCACTATATATGATAGGTATTTAAGGCTATCATGGGGGCCAAATGAGGTGTCTACAGTTACCCTTAAAGCCATCAGATGAGATCCCACTGAATGAAAACTTTCCTGATGAACAATTGCTCAGTATTTCCCAAATCCCCTGGTTTGCAGACATAATCAATTACCTTGTTACGGGGAAGATGCCCACCCATTGGTTAAAACAAGATTGATCAAAATTTTTAGCTGAGGTCAAGTACTTTTTCTAGGATGACCCTTGTCTTTTTAAATATTGACCAGACCAGATCATCAGGAGATGCATTCCTGATCATGACCATTACTTGGTCATTTCATTCTGCCATGATCATGCATGCGGTGGCCACTTTAGTTCGAAAAAGACAGCTGCAAAAGTTCTGCAGTGTGGATTTTACTGGCCAATAATCTTTAAAGATTGCCACATTTTCTGTTTGAACTGTGAGAGGTGTCAAAACCCTGGCAAGCTCAATCGGAGAAACATGATGCCCTTGAATCCCATACTTGTGGTGTAAGTTTTTTATGTGTGGGGAATTGACTTCATGGGGCCATTTCCAAATTCCTTTGGAAATCTTTACATTTTGCTAGCAGTAGACTATGTTTCCAAGTGGGTAGAAGCCATACCGACAAAGAAAAATGACCACCATGTGGTGGTCAAGTTCGTGAGAGACCACATCTTTTCTCGCTTTGGTACCCCTAGGGCGATCATTAGTGACGGAGGCAATCACTTTGCAACCGTCCCTTTGAGCATTTGTTGAAAAAATATTCTGTCACCCATAAGGTTTCTACACCTTATCACCCACAAAGAAGTGGCCAGGCGGAAATTTCGAATAGGCAGATTAAACAAATTTTGGAGAAGACGGTCAATCCAAATCGGAAAGACTGGTCTTTGTGACTATTGGATGCACTGTGGGCCTATCGAACCACTTACAAGACACCTATTGGGATGTTCCCATATAGGTTGGTCTATGGGAAGGCATGCCACTTGCCCGTTGAATTAGAGCATAGTGCTTATTGGGTCATTAAGAAGTTCAATTTTGATTTACCCACTGTGGGTACTCTGCGCAAATTGCAAATCAATGAGTTGGAAGAACTTAGAAATGATGCCTATGAGAATGCCAAGATCTACAAGGAAAGAATGAAGCTAAACTATGATAAGTCAATTTTAAGAAAATCCTTTGAACCGGGTATGAAAGTCCTTTCGTATAACTCCCGGTTACACCTATTTCCAGGGAAGTTACGAACCCGGTGGACTGGCCCATTCATTGTTAGGACTGTTTACTTTCATGGTGCTGTGGAAATTGAAAATCCCAAGAATGGGGATGTTTTCAAAGTGAATGGTCAACGGTTGAAACCATTTCTTGAACTAAAAGACACACACACTGAGGAAATCCTGCTTCAGGATCCCATTTACTCTGAGTAGTCAGCATCACCATTGCATTCACCCCATTGCATTTTTTTTTATTTTTATTATTAACATTGAGGACAATGTCAGGTGTACGTTGAGGGGTGTGTGCGACTTAGTAGCTTCTTGTTCAACATCTTTTGAAAAAAAAAAAAAAACACTTAGGAAATAGGAAGTTTTCAAAGGAATTGAGATGAATTGAAGATATTTAAGGGTTTTTGAATTTTTGAATTTTCAGAAGGAAGTAAAAAGAAGATCCATTATTTTTTTGAAGAAACCTATCAAGGCAGTATCTAAGCTTGTCCTCACATACACACATGTATACATTTATCAAAGTTTTGGATAGGAAGCTAAGATTTTACTCTTGGACTTTTCTAGAAAATACTTGTGAACCCACGGTTTAGTTCAAGAATATTTTTGTCTCCTGGTTCGATAAAGAGAATTAAGTCGGGCTAACTGAAAATGGATACCTTTTGTTTGGGGTCTAATGTGTTTCTCCCTACTCTCTCTTAAAAAAGAAAAAAAGAAAAAAAAAGTGTTTAGTTAGAAGTCTTGAAAAGAATAAAAAGTTTGTGACTAGTTTGGGTTCGTAGCCTTTTTAACCTAAGCCAGTAAGCCCATAAGAGTATTTACATACTTAGTTCCCTAAAGTCATCTGGTTTGGGAGTCATTGGCCTAAGCTCGTTACATGGGTTAATTAGAAAGCTTAAGGGACCTAGGCACTGCACAGTCACATGTGTGTGTTCGAAAAAAAAAAATTGAGAGGAATGGAGAAATTTTTCAGCCCCTAACAGCAGTGTGCAGCCGTCATAATAGCTTTGAGAGGAGGAAATCTATTTTGGCTAGATTATGGGGAATCGAACAATTTGAAGGAATTTTCTGTATCGTGGCATTGGTGTGGAAAGTTCAAAACCGGTTAGTGATGTGTACTTAATCTCACCGTGCACACAAGTATTGGTATGAATTTGATAAAAATTTTGAAACTCGAATGGTGGACTGGATTTTGAAAAGTCTGGACTTTTGATTATTCTTAATTTTGAAAATATCCAACAAGAGTGGAATTTCTTTTGAGAAATTTCTTTTGCCTTTGATATATATATGAAAAAAAAAAAAGAATTTTGTGGGTAGATTCATTGCAAACCCTCATGAGGCACAACTCGTCCACTAGGGGAAACCTAGGGGTTTAAGGGCTTGTTGCATATGCTAAATGCAACCGAGAATACCTACGAAAGTGATTTTGTTTTCATATTTACTTGTTTTTCTTAGATTCGGTCAAAGAACTGCAAATCTTTTTGCTCGCAACTTTTGCTAAGGGACTAGCAAAATGCTAGTTGGGGGGTGTGTTGAGTTAATGAATTTGCATATTTATGCATTATTTTAGAATGAATAGGGGTTTTATTAGGTGAATTGCATCATTATTCATTTAATTCCATCATTTCATGAATTTTCACCTAGAAACCTGAACTTTCATCATTATTCATCGATGGGTGGTTGAAATGACCATGCTTTTCATTCTTGGGTAGCCCTACTTTATCGATGGAGGGGGCCCCTCCATGGTTTCACCACTAGCTATGTCACCTCACTTTGATTCCCATCGTAAGTAGGTCCCATCACTAGTGTGATTCCATTACATGATGAAAGGTCTGCCCGGCCAAGGTGTTCCTACTAATGGATTTATAATTGTATTCATCATTTTAGTAAGTCCTATTATAATTATTAGAGGAAACTAAGGGAAATAACCCCATAGAATCCCATACCATTGATGAGGTCCAGTAACACTACCTTAAAATGGGGTTTGCTCGTGCTACCTTCCTGTGTGGCCACTCGCGAACTGGGAGTATTTTATTCACTTGGTAGTTGGTACATTTTTCAATTGATTCAACTAGCTACATGATGCATACAGGGTAAATTTGTCATTTTATATTCTAACTCAAGGGATTTTTTAATTTTCTTAGGGGTATATCAGTCAAAAACAAAGAATTGTAGAGTCGGTTGCTTTCCCACTAAGAAATTGTTAGTCAAGGAGGGTTTTAGTAAAAACATAAAGCACAAGGGTCTTTTTGAGGTTTTGTGGAAATAGAGGAGCCTTTTTTTAAAAGTCTATAAATTTTCTACATATCAAGGATCAAATGCAAATAGAAATTAAGAAGCATTAAGAGTTAAAACTTGGATTTAAAATGGAAAGAGTAAAAAAAAGTAAAAATCAAATACTAACACATTGAGCCATAATATGGTTTTCTGATTTCTCTTATAAAAGTTTGAGAACTAAACTTTTGGCATTTTATGTATGTATCTCTTGAAGCTATTAGCTCATTGTATCTTATAATGATTTCAAATACAAATTGCCCTTTTCTTTGCTCATTTGGACTTACTCGCTTGCTCTACTTGCTCTACTTTCATACCCTTCACTTGCCCTTTTAAAACTTGGTTTTGAACTTACTCGCTCTACGCTTATACCCATTTCCCAACCAATTAAGCTACAACCAAGGGACATGTCGTTCGTCTTTTAATGAATGAGATATGAAAATAGGATTTACATATGTAAAAACTATGTGAAAGATATTATATCAAGTTCGTATGGAAGATTGGAAGCACCATTTTTACATGAGTAAATGATATGGAGGCAGAAAGAGAAAGAATATATAAGAAGATATTTTTGGTTTTATACAATGGACGAGGCTCTAACACTCTGAATATTTTCTCCAGAGGAAATAGTAGGTATTAGACACAATGAATGGTTCAAATTATGAATTGGGGCTTATAGTTACAGAAGGTGCAGAAATTTAGTTATTTTCCCACTTTTTCACATCTCTCCAAAATCCTTGAGGATCTAAGAAATGAAATCTCATGCATTGGGTTTCATTATATAAATGAGAATATTGAATAGTTTAATCATGAATTGGAGGCCCAGAAGAGTGTAGATAATCGAAAAGTGGGATTTAGATATTTTTTCCATTGTTTACATACTTCTCAAAATTCATGAAGATCAATGATAAGAAACTTCACATGTTTAGATTTTTAATTTTGGTGAGAATATAAAATGGTTCGGATTCTTAACCGGGGCCCACAAAGAGTTTAAAAAATTAGTTCCATATGTGAAGGATTCATATGCATATGTTATATGTGTGAAGCACATTACCATATTTATCAAAATTCTAAACACATTACCATTTTCGTATGAGTACATACATTCAACAATTTTGATGTGTTTAGAATTTTTTGAAGTCTTTCAAAAATTTCTCAAAAAAATAAAATCAATGAAGATATAAGATGGGCGGCTAGCTGTTTTAGTTGTTTTGGTGTTTGTGTAATTAGTTCGTTTAGGCTTGTTTTCCTGGAAAAAAATTAATAATAATGAAAGTATGATACCTCTCAAAGTGTCGGAGCCTCTCAATTTGTTGTATCCTAAGCTTGACACATTCAATGATGTTGAGTTGGATATCCAAGGAGAAATACCTCATCGGTCAATTGCTTCGACTCGAGATACAGAATATGCAATTGCTTCAGTCCTGGGACATCATAAAAACAAATAATGTTTAACTAGAACTCTCCGTGACATGGGAACTTCTGCAGTATAATCCCATGGCAGCAGACACACCGTCTCGGTCACTAAATGAGTGATGGAGACTTTCCCCCAGAGCTAACAAATAATGATGTAATATTAAATCAATGGTCCCATCAACTCAATAGTGGACCCCCTGTCCTACTAACCCAAAGGGTAATCTTCTTGTGTAACATGCATGAATGTGGCAGGTTTCTATGATATCTGAATTGTCAAAAAGGGGGTCCAATGATGATGGATATATTCACATCCATAGTGCGCAAGTCTGATGGACAACCAAGGTCTGCAATCGTACTTATGCATGAGTAGCTAAAACTGTATTGTACTAGTGTAGGTTTGTTAAAATGTCATCTTGAACTGCATTCTTATGATTGTGATCTGGACAAGCTACACCAACACCCAAGCTGTGGTATTGGGCCACACATTTTTTTAGTTTGGACCTCATGATTTGGCCCAATAGCTACATGAATTGAACCTAGTCCTATGAATAAATTTTTTTTTTTTTTTTTGAACAGCCAAGTAAATGATTAGTTGTGAACTCGAAACATTTAAAACAAAGAGTTTAATATCTCGTTAGTGGTAAAATTGGGCTTCTTTTGGCGCCCATCAGGGGTGGCGGACCCACCTACTAGGAAGGTGGTGCGGTCACCCCAGCGGATTTGAAAAAAACTAATAAGGGTTACAGGCCATTTGGGCCATGCCCTCTTTAAAACTTGATTTCACCCCACCCTTTTGAACCCAAAATCGCAGTTTTAGGCCTGTTAGTTTGCTTGAAGAATAATAAAAGGAAAAGTGAAAAAGGACATTCAACTCTGTAATAAATTAATATTATGGTGTTTACCTTTCCGAGGTGGAGTGAAGTCTCAACCACTAACTACTGTAGGTGCAGCAGAAAAATAAAAGAATTACTCCTTGCACTTCCATCTCCTGTGGACTAGTCATTTCAGTTAAAACTCCTACCCTCCCTCCTCTGCATTATCATCGTCATCCTAGGTCATCTCATCTTCCTGGTTATAGTGCAGATCTGCGCGTTTTAAGTTACATTGGTTTTCTTTCTTTTGTTGTCCTCCCTCTCTCTCATTCTCTCTCATTCTCTTGCTATCTTGGCTTCTCAGCTAATACCAAATATCTGCTCCTTGTTTGCATATATTGATGGTTCAGAGTTTATCCCACATAACCCATATAAAAATCCGAACAAGAAGAGAGAAGAAAAGGTAAGAAAAATTGGAAATAAGCTGTTGCATTTTTTTCCCCTTCTTTTGTTTCTATAAAACTCATTTACTTGATTTGAACATCTTTTTCTTTTCATACATGGATCCAAAGTTCATCCCACAGAACTCATATCAAAATCTAATTAAAAAAAGTAAAAAAAAGGGAAAAATAAGCTGTTTACCAGGTTCTTAGATTTGGTTTTCTAAGAAAACCCATTTCTCACACACACACACAAAAAAAAATAAAATAGAATAAAATAAAGATGAGGTGCTTTGTTGCATTTCTATCATTATTTTGAAACAATTGTTTGGATGGCTAATTTAGAGGGCAACCAGGGTTCTTTTTTAGGTAGACATTGGTTTGAATTTGTAGGCGGTAAAAATGACACTTACTTAGATTGCGGAGAAGAACCTCTTAGATCAGGGAAGACCGAACCCCGGGAACCCCCACGGGGCTGAGGAACCTGAAAAGAGAAGGAGAAAGGCTTGGGTCAGAGCCTCTGGCTGCCGTGAGCCGAAGGCGCTCCGATGCCTGAGTTAGTTCTGGAAGAAGGCTCAACAGCAGGAGGCCAGAGAGGGGAATGAGACGATGTGTTGTGTATTGTGTCACGTACCTCTGTGGGGCTGACCCCAAGTGTATATATGTGGACATTCCTCGCTCATTCTCTTTGTGAGTGGGGGTAGGTGGGGTGAGGTCCCATCGTTCCTTACCCTGACAGGCAGCAGTAGGTGAAAAGGCAACATCCCATCCTCACTTTCCATGCCTTCAGTCAGTTGATGTAAAGGGCTGATAAAGCTAACTTCTTATCGCCATAAATGAGCGATCCTATCGTCATAAATGAATGCTCTTATCTGTCAGGGCGCGCCGCATTTCCCGGAGGAAGGTGGCGGCCCACCCTGCCTTCAGCATTTTGTTCCGAGACCAAGAATGGCTTGGCCGTGCTGTGCTTTTGTGCTGAGCTGGCACTCACGCCTAGCTGCCGAGCCGCACTGCCGTGCTGGTACTCTTGACCGAGCTGCCGAGCTGACGGGATATGACCACAGAGGCTGAGGTGATCAGCGAGTCCTACAATCCTTGCTTAATTTCGTTATTACGGTGTTTTACCCACACAATTGCCCCCTAGCTTTCGACTTCTGAGAGTCCTCCAGCTCGAGGAGGTCGGAAGCTTGGTGACTGTAAAGCCGGCTCCGCTACCGAGCTCGAGTGAGGGTTTCCGACGTATGAGAGGGAGCTACCGGGACAAAGGAGCTTCGGGTCAGGAGGGTCCCCCCTGGGCCCAGTGGCCGTGCTAATGTACGGTCCCCTTCGAGATGTCTCTTCGCCTGTCCAGGATATTTAATAGCCCTCAGATATCACGCCGATGGTGGCACGTGTCGCCTCTTTTGGCTGCCACGCAATTACTTCGAGAAGACGTTAGGCTGCGAGATGGGACGTTAGGGCTGATTGAGGGGACGCCTCTTAAGGGCTCTTCTCGAAAGCCGAAACGACGTCTCTGGCCCTTATAAATTAGGGCGTCTCCTTCATCTTCACTTTCTTTTACTTTCTTCAAATTTCTACTACGCTCTGCAAGAGAACTTCTCCGACGTCCGCGAACTTCCGGCGATCCTGTCTGTGCAGTCCCCCTTCGTAGGGCTTCTTTCTGTTTCTCTCGTCTTTTTCTTTTAGGTAGACCCTCGTCTGAGTTGAGAATGGGGATCTATAGACATTTGTTATCAGACCCAGATTCCATAGCCTATTTTAGGGATGCATACAAGGTCCCCGCCAATGTGGAGGTCAGACCGGATGGCCCTGATGACGGCCTCGCCTACCGCAATGGCTGGATGCCGCTCTGGCTCGTCTCTATAGTGGAAGGAGGGGTCCGCTTCCCCCTTCATCCACTAGTCCGGGACTGCCTCCGGGAGTGGAGGTTGTGTCCATGCCAACTACTCCCGAATGGATACAAAATCATAATGGGAGTAGTGCGGCTGAACGAGATTCTGAAAATCGGCCTCGGTGTCCCGGACATCGAGGACACGTATGACCACTGCAAATCTGCAGAAGGGGACACCTATTACCTCCGGCTGAGGGTACGCCGGATTGGGTTTGTGACCGCGCTGGAGGATTCCAACAAGTACGCGGGTGAAGACCGAGTACTCGTCAGAGGAGGATGGGAGTTTGGTGAAGCGGAACCTAGCACCACGGTCCGGATTCCTCGAAAAATAGGAACTCCTCCAAGTAAAGACCGAAGTCCTTTCGGTTTGCAGTTCTTTCTCTTTTCTACGCCTGTCTCCTTACACAATTTTTTTTGTCTATGTAGATTTTCGCGAAAAGAGGGAGCTCGCCAGGAAAAACCACTGGAGGGTGAACAGCGCGTGGCACGAGAAGGTGAGAAACTACCGCGGCCACAACTGCCGTGCTGCGTGGTCTCTCCTAGGGTATGTGCCCCACTACAGATCCTTCAACACCTCTAGAAGGGTGTCGGGAATAGACTCCGTGCTGTGCGGGGAAGGCGTCAGCCTCGGATCAGCAACGACCGCGGTGCCCAGCTCGGCGGGAGTGACAGTCGCGATTCTTGCTGGAGGTCTAATTGAGCCTGGAGACCGTGCTCCAGCACTTCCCGTCGCGGAGCCTGTCGGGACCTCGGGAGCCGAGCCCCGGCCTTCTCGAAGGAAGAGGCTAGTAGCTTCCAGCTCCGAGGAAGAGGAAGAGGAAGAGGAAGAGGAAAAGGAAGAGATGCTACGTCAGCGCGGGCGGCGCTACGCTGCAGAAGACCTGTCTGCGGCGGCCTTCGGGGACATCGGAGGCGAGGTCCGGGATCCCCCTCAGGCAGTGGTTGCGACGCCCCCGGCCGTTGCGGGTGGAACTCCTGCCCCAGATGCCGAGACGGTCCGTGCAGCCGCGACCGAGGCTACTCGGTCTGCCGCAGCCGAGGTCGCCTCGGCTCCTCCTCCGGCCATCGTCGTGGGTGACTCACCCCCCGATCACGTTGCAAGGGCTGGAGGTCGGGCTCGCTCCGCCGAGATCTCTGAGGGCGAGCGACCCGAGAAGAGAGCAAGGGTTGAGGCCTCGCCTGGCCCCTCTTCGCCTCCGCCTGCTGGCGGGACGATCTTGCCCCCCCCCCCTCTGGCTCCGTGGAGGCCGGCCATCGAGGAAGTTCTAGGGAGGCAGCTGCCCGAGACAGACCGCGCGACCGATCCCCATGTGGTCGCAGCGCTGGGACGCACCTGTGCCCTTCCTCAGGACATGGCGAGGTGGGCTGGGATGGACAACGAGTCACTCCTGCTCTCCTCGATGCGCTCTCTGGTATCGGTAAGTGCAATATCCCCCCCCCCCCAGAGCTTTTAGTCCGATGTTCTTTTATTGACTTCGGGTTCTCTTCTTGCAGCTGTTGCAGAAATGCCAGATGGGCATAGAGAGGCTCGACGCAGCCGAGGCGAAGGAGGCGGAATGGGTGGTCGAGAGGGACGAGCTGCGGGCGTCCTTGGCGGCTAAGGACGCGATGCTGGCAGAAAAGGTGGGCAGAAATGCTGGACTCGTCTTCAATTTCGAGGAGTCCCAGGTCGTGGTCGAGCGCCTCAGGGACGAGCTGACGGACGAGAAGACCTAGAACCTCCATCTTGCCTCTAAGCTTGACGACCTCCGGGTCGCGGTAGGGCGGCTGGAAGAGGACCTGCAGAATGCAAAGGGGACAAACAGGAGGCTCCTCTCTCAGCGGAACCAGGCTCAAGGTTCCCTGGAGATGGCGTTGAAGGGGAAGGCGGCTGAGATTGAGTCTGCTCTGGCGAAATAAGAGGCCAGGCTCAAGGAGGAGTTCCTGGCTGAGCATGACTCCATCATGGGGGAGGAGGTCGGCAGACTGTCAGCTGACTATAAAGCTCAGCTGCCAGGGATACGGGACCGTGCCTGGGAGCTTGGATGGAAAGCAGCCTTGAAGAAGGCTGGGGTCCCTGAAGATAGCCCTCTCAAGAATCCCCCAAGGTTCCCTTGCTCGGACTCGGAACTCGTAGCCTTGTCTCAGGCTTCCCCTTGCCTTCCTTCGCAAGCCTGTCCGGAGGCGAGCGCCGCCCCCGAGGCGCCTCTAGAGGCTCCTCCAGTCGCCAGCGCGAACCTGGAAAACCCCAATTCGCCCGCGGTCGTCGAGGCCCCTTCTGAAGCCGTTGCTCCTGAGGCTAGCGTCCCTGAGGCAAGCGCGGTCGTCTCTGAAGCCACTCCGACCGCTCCCGAGGCCAGCGCGGTCGTGGCCGAGGTCCCTCCTGAGATCCCTCCAGAGATTGACTGCAATGTTGAAGCTGCAGCCCTCTGAGTCCCTTCTGTAATTTTTCTTTTATTGTATTTCCATTCTTGTAATCAGGATCTCGATTAATGAAAACTTTCTTCGTATTCTCTGGCTTTCTTTCTCCTTGTTTATGATGAAATGGGTGTGTGGTCGACTTCATGTCGCCATGCTTTATTTGTTAAGTTGTTGGTCTGGATAACCGAACTCCTTGTCATTCTCAAAATTGGATGTCTGCCCATGACCGAGACTTAGTTTACGAACCGTGGTCTTCATCGGCGTCCATGACCCTTGAGAGCAGAAGCTGACAACTCGAGGTATTCATGGAAGTTTTTGGCTTTATCGCCGCAGCTGGTGCTAGAATTGAGCCAGGAAGGCAGGCACTCGACTGAGCTGCCGAGCCGGGGGTGGTGCTGGCACCGGACCCCTGGACTTTTATGGCTGTGCCGCCAAAGCTGGTGCGGGCACCGAGCTGAGGACGGTTGGGGCTCTGAACAGAGCTGCCGAGCCGCGGGGTGGTGCTGGCACCGGACCCTTGGACGCTTATGGCTGTGCCGCGAAAGCTGGTGCGGGCACCGAGCTGAGGACGGTTGGCGCTTTGAACAGAGCTGCCGAGCCGCGGGGTGGTGCTGGCACCGGGCCCTTGGACGCTTATGGCTGTGCCGCCAAAGCTGGTGCGGGCACCGAGCTAAGGACGGTTGGCGCTCTGAACAGAGCTGCCGAGCCGCGGGGTGGTACTGGCACCGGACCCTTGGACGCTTATGGCTGTGCCACCAAAGCTGGTGCGGGCACCGAGCTGAGGACGGTTGGCGCTCTGAACAGAGCTGCCGAGCCGCAGGGTGGTGCTGGCACCGGACCCTTAGGGAGCTGGTACAGCGGCCGAATTGCGTAACTTTGGAAACAATTTTGAAAAAGGTCTACTGAAGAATATTGCTCTTTATTGCTGTTTGAACCCTCCATGTCTTCAAAAGTACATGTTTTCAAAAGTAAAACTTTTTGAGATGCATCGTATTCCATGGTCGTGGCAGCTCCCTCCCCTCCATGTCTTCAAGTCGGTAGGCAGATCTCCCAGCTGTTGAAATTATTCTGAATGGCCCTGCCAATTGGGCGCCAGCTTGCCTTCGTTTGGGTCTCGGTCACCGGGAAGTGTTTTCTTTAGGACTAGCTCTCCCACCGCGAATTTTCTCTCCTTGACCTTCGGGTTGTATCCCCTGGCCAAGTATTGCTGATAGTCGGCCAGGCGGTAGCTGCCGCCTCTGTTCGTTCTTCAGCCAAGTTCAGTTCTCGCGCTACGTTCAGATCATTGACGCCCTGGTCACAGAGTTCCGACCTCAAGGTCGGGAGGCCGACCTCAAGGGGAATAACTGCTTCCATGCCATAGGCAAGGGAGAACGGAGTAGCCGAGGTGGAGCGCCTTGGAGTAGTCCGGTAGGCCCATAGAACACTCGGTATCTCCTCTGCCCATCTTCCTTTGGCTCGGTCGAGTCTCTTTTTAATTTCGTCGAGGAGCACTTTGTTCGAGATCTCGGCCTGACCATTGCTTTGTGGATACGCCGGGGTGGAGTAGACATTTCGAATGCCGTACTCCTGGCAGAAGCTCTTGAAGAAGTTGGAATCGAATTGCGTTCCGTTGTCCGAAACGAGAGTTCGGGGGATTCCAAATCTCGTGATGATGTTCCTCCACACAAAGTTCTTCGTGTCTAACTCGGTGATGGAGGACAGAGGTTCGGCTTCAACCCATTTTGTGAAGTAGTCCGTGGCCACTATCAACCATCTTTTGTTCCCTGGAGTTCGGTGGAGTGGTCCGACGATGTCCAGGCCCCATTGGGCGAAAGGCCACGGACTGGAGAGGGGGCTCAGGTCCTGGGCTGGCTGGTGGAGAGAGTGAGAGAACTTCTGGCACTTTTCGCATTTTCTGGCGTAGAGCTGGGCGTCCTTCTGCATGTATGGCCACCAGTAACCCTGGCTAATAGCTCGGTACGCAAGAGACCGACCTCCTATATGACTGCCGTAGATTCCTTCGTCAATTTCGTAGAGGAAATCGTCGACTTTGCTGGGGTGAACGCACTGGAGGTAGGGCCCGGTGAATGACTTCCTGTAGAGCCGATCGTCTGGGGAGAGCCAGAACCGGGTCGCCTTTAACCTGACCTTACGGGCTTCGGTCTTGTCCTCGGGTAGCTGGTCGTCCTTCAAGTATGCAACGATGGGGTCCATCCAACTCGGACCGAGATCATGGCACATGAGCTGCCAAGGTCGATGGAGGTCGATGCTGGGCTCTTGTAGCGTCTCTACTTCAACAGTTCTTTTATTACCGGCTTCGACAGCTGAGGCGAGGCTGGCAAGGGCGTCGGCATGGGAATTGGACTCTCTGCCGACCTGTCGGATCTCGGCCCTTTTGAACTGGGAGAGGAGTTCCTTCGTGTGAGCTAAGTAAGACGCCATTCTGTAGTCCCGAGCCTGATAGTCTCCGCTGAGCTGGTTTGCCACCAATTGGGAATCGCTGAAAACCACAATATGTCGTGCTTCCAAGATTTTGGCACTGTTCAGCCCGGCAATGAGTGCTTCGTACTCGGCCTCATTATTGGATGCTTTGAAGCCGAATGTTAGAGCTTGCTCGATGACAAGGCCCTCCGGAGACAGAAGGACTATGCCAGCGCCGGCCCTATTGGACGTTGAGGATCCGTCGACGAAGACTTTCCAGGACTGTTGATGCTCTGTCTCGGTTGCTGCCCCTGTATCCTCATGGTCCCCTAGTTCGGTGTCGAGTAATGTCGGTGCCGAACTCCAAGAGGTGAATTCGACAATGAAGTCTGCCAAAACTTGGGCTTTGATGGCCGTTCTGGGCTGATACTTGATATTGTATTGCCCCAGTTCGACAGCCCATTTGGAGATCCGACCGGAGAAGTCTGCCTTCCGGAAGAGAGCCTTCAGTGGGTGCTCGGTCACGACCACGATAGTGAAAGTTTGGAAGTAATGGGAGAACTTCCGTGAGGCACTGACTAGCGCCAGTGCAAGCTTCTCGAGCTGTAAATACCGGGTCTCGGCGTCGAGCAGGATCTTGCTGGTGTAATAGATAGGCCTTTGCTGGCCGTCTTCTTCTCTAATGAGCACCGAGCTCACTGCATGGTCCGAGACCGCGAGGTACAAATACAGTGCTTCACCATGGGTTGGGGTCGACAGTAGCGGAGGTGAAGTGGGGTAGCACTTGAGCTGTTGCAGGGCCTGATCGCATTCCGGCGTCCATTGGAATTTTGAACCTTTGTGTAGGAGCTGGAAGAAGGGCCTGCACCTGTCGGAAGCTCGACTGATGAAGCGATTGAATGCGGCAGCCATGCCGGTCAACCTCTGAACTTGTTTAGCCGAGGTCGGGCTCTGGAGGTGCTGAATCGCCGAGATCTGGTCAGGGTTTGCTTCAATCCCCTTCTCGTGACTAGGTTCCCCAGGAACTTTCCGGAGCCGACACCGAAGGCGCATTTGGATGCGTTCAGCTTCAGCTGGAACTGGCGGAGGATGCCGAAAACCTGGCGGAGGTCGGCCAAATGGTCTTACGACTCTCTGGACTTGACGACCATGTCGTCGATGTAAACCTCCACAGTCCTCCCGAGCTGTGCTTGAAACATCTTTGTCACCAACCGCTGGTAAGTCGCCCCTGCGTTCTTCAGCCCGAAGGGCATCACCTTATAACAGTAGGTGCCCCGGGGTGTGATGAAGGTTGTCTTCTCTTGGTCAGGTACAAACAGAGGTATCTGGTGATATCCTCGGTAAGCGTCGAGGAAACTCATGCGGTCGTGTCCGGCAGTGGCGTCAATGAGCTGGTCGATCTGTGTTGGCTAGCCACTGCGGGTAGTGGACTTCTTTTATCGCCTGCGCTTCGAGCAGCTTTTCGACCTCTTCCACTACGGCCTCAGTCTGTGGGACCCCGGTTCGGCGAGCTTTTTGGATTACGGGCTTGTGGTTAGGGTCCACATTTAGCTTGTGGCACATGACTGCTGGGTCGATGCCAGGCATCTTGTAAGGTGTCCACACAAAGATCTCTCTACTCTCGAGGAGGAGGTCCAGCAGCTGTGTCTTCTCATCCTCGGGGAGCTGGCTTTCGACTAGAAAAAATCTGTCCGGGTCGGCGGGGTCGATCCTGACCTCGGTGAGGTCCTCAATGCTTTTCTGCGCTGGAGCCCTGCCAACATCCCCGAGCTCGCCTTCCCTGTCCAGCTCGGCCATATGAACCTGGGATGACTCGGCTTCTCCAGGCGACACGGCCATCAAACATTGTCTGGCCATGGGCTGGTCGCCTCTGATGGTGATCACATCGGTCCGGCCAGAAGAGTTCTCTAAGGGGAACTTGAGCTTCTGGTGACGGGTGGAGGGCACAGCCTCCATGCCATGCAGCCACGTCCTTCCCATTATGACATTGTATGGGAGGGGACGTCGACGACCAGGAAGTCAACCTGCCTGGAGGCGCCTCCTACTTGGACTCTGAGGGAGATCTTTCCCTTCGGGTACACTGGTTTTGAGCTGAAGCCGACGAGAGGAGTTCAGGCAGTTTGGAGGTCCTCGTCCTTGAGTTTCAGCTTCTGAAAGCAATCGTAGTATAGGATCTCGGACGAGCTGCTGGATCAACAAGGACTCTCTGGACCAAGAAGTTCTGCAGCTTCAAGGTAAGCACCAGAGGGTCGTTATGTGGGAGTTCTACGTCCTCTAGATCCCTGTCGGAGAACCATATTCTGGGACCCTCTGTCTTGGCCTTCTTTGCAGCTGGTCCCAGCGCCGCAGTTAACACCTGCTTCTGATGGGAGGCTCTCCGAGCCTCGGCACTGGCCTGGGAGCTCCCCTTCGCCGGGGGAGCGAGGTGGATGACATTGATGATGCCTTCCGGCTTGCTATCCTGTCCGCCATCATGTCGGCGCGGAGGTCGGCTGCTGTCGCGTCCTTCCTCCTTGACGTAGTCCCTTAGGTGCCCCTCTTTCACAAGGCTCTCAAGATGGGACTTGAAGCTTTTACACTCATCAGTCCTGTGCCCATTCTGCTTGTGATAAGCGCAGAACTTGCCCTGGTTTCGGGAAGAGGGATCACCTCTCATGGGCTGCGGCCACTTGAAGAAAGGCTGTGACTCTATCTTGTGGAGGAGCTTATAGATGGGCTCCTTGAAAATCGTGTTTACCGCCTTGAAGGTGGCGGCATCGTTCCCGGCCCTCCTGTTGCTTCCCGAGGCTGTGGCCGAGGTGGAGGGGTTCCGTCGACGATCTAAGGATCGGGCCCCGTGTCGATCCGGGGACTGGTCTCTACGGCGGTCCTCCCTCTTGGAGGAGCTGTTGTCTGTCTCCCCTTTGGGTGGTCGGCTCTTCTGGGAGAGGGCGAAGTTCTCCCGCCCGCGGACCTCATCCTCCTCCGCCCGGATGAACCGGTTTGCCTGGGCCATGAGCTCCTTCATGGTGGCCACGGGATATATGACCAACTGTGCCCGAAGCTGGATGCCCGGGCGCAGGGCCAGCTGAAAGGATTTCACCGCCATCTCTTCAGAGGCACACTCGATCTGGCTGTAAACAGTCCAGAAGCGACGGGCGAACTGGGTGACGTTCTCGTCCTCTCGCATCCGGAGGGCCTTCAGGTCGGCGTCGGTCTTAGGGATGACGCGGTGAGCCTGGAACTTCTCCAGGAAGGACTTCCGAAGCAATCTCCAACTGGAGATGGAGCCTCCTGGGAGTGAGCAGAACCATCGTAGGGGGAGGTCTCCCAGGCTGGAGGAAAAAACTCAACAGTTCAGGAAATCGTCCTCCCCCCAAACCGACATCCTCTGGACATAATGTCGGAGGTGAGTCGCAGGGTCCGAGGTTCCATCAACAGGGTGAACCTCGGGACGTTGAACTTCTCGGGGAGGGAGTACTTTCTGATCTCCCTGGAGAAAGGAGATGCACCTGTGTTTTCACCTTCAAAGGCGCTGCATTGGTCTCGAGAGATACCAGCAGTCTCCATATTCTGGCGAACGGTTTGCTTGACCTGCCGGTCGATCCACTGCCTGAGCTCCTCTTCGTCTTCTGGCACCCTCCGCTGCTTCTTTGGCTCCACACGCTCATGGCTGCTGCTGGAGTCCTCTTCTCCGCGGATCCGATCACGCCTTTTATCATCGAGGACGTGCCTCAGGTCTCGCCCGTGCCCCGGAGGAGCCTGGCTCTGCCTGGGT
Source organism: Persea americana (assembly GCA_029852735.1). Taxonomy (NCBI): domain Eukaryota; kingdom Viridiplantae; phylum Streptophyta; class Magnoliopsida; order Laurales; family Lauraceae; genus Persea; species Persea americana. The sequence continues at coordinate 28,971,313 of CM056816.1, read as the reverse complement.
GGATGACCGGAGGCGTGGCTGCGCCCATGGAGTGGGCTCCGGGCCCTCCTGTTCTCCTGGAGCTGCTGTTTGAGTCGTAGGATAAGCTCGTCCTGCTCCTGAATGAGGCGGTTTTGCGCTCTGATCTCGTCGAGGCGAGGATCTTCGTCTTCTTCAGGGTTGGCCTGATGGTGGGACTGAGGTCCAGCCCTTGTTGACTTTTCACGCAGTTTGGTGACTGACCTGTCACCTCGCCTGGCGTGCTCATAGCTGTGGTGGGGCTGCTTTGGAGGCATGACATTGTGAAGGGAAGGCATCGTCGATCCCCTAGACTGTGATACAGACTGGACTGTAGGGGACCTTCCTCCTGATCTTCTCTGTTGAGGGGGTGGACCTTGTGCCAGCACAGGCTGCATGGTCGGTCCCCTGCCCTTGGAGGGTCCTTCGCCATTTCTGGTTTTTGGAGGCATGGTATTGGAAGGCTTTTCGTTCAGTGATCCCCACAGACGGCGCCAAACTGTAGGCGGTAAAAATGACACCTACTTAGATTGAGGAGATGAACCTGTTAGATCAGGGAAGACCGAACGCCGGGAACCCCCACGGGGCTGAGGAACCTGAAAAGAGAAGGAGAAAGGCTTGGGTCAGAGCCTCTGGCTGCCGTGAGCCGAAGGCGCTCCGATGCCTGAGTTAGTTCTGGAAGAAGGCTCAACAGCAGGACGCCGGAGAGGGGAATGAGACGATGTGTTGTGTATTGTGTCACGTACCTCTGTGGGGCTGACCCCAAGTGTATATATGTGGACATTCCTCGTTCATTCTCTTTGTGAGTGGGGGTAGGTGGGGTGAGGTCCCATCATTCCTTACCCTGACAGGCAGCAGTAGGTGAAAAGGCAACATCCCATCCTCACTTTCCATGCCTTCAGTCAGTTGATGTAAAGGGCTGATAAAGCTAACTTCTTATCGCCATAAATGAGCGATCCTATCGTCATAAATGAATGCTCCTATCTGTCAAGGCGCGCCGCATTTCCCGGAGGAAGGTGGCGGCCCACCCTGCCTTCAGCATTTTGTTCCGAGACCAAGAATGGCTTGGCCGTGCTGTGCTTTTGTGCTGAGCTGGCACTCACACCGAGCTGCCGAGCCGCATTGCCGTGCTGGTACTCTTGACTGAGCTGCCGAGCTGACGGGATATGACCACAGAGGCTGAGGTGATCAGCGAGTCCTACAATCCTTGCTTAATTTCGTTATTACGGTGTTTTACCCACACAGAATTGTAAGAGTATTCATGCTTGTTTTAAACACTTTTTGAATTCCTTTTGAAAATATTGAAAAAAAACTTGGACTAAAAACCATGTCTTTAAACCATTATGTAGTGGAGATTATTGGCAATTGCCCATAGTAATGTAGCATTGTTAAAGCTACAAGCGGACTAATGTTTTTCAAACGACACTAGACAACAAACCGATAAGGATAATGTTTAGTGATCCAACCAGCAATTCAAACCATGAAATTAGACTGAAATCATAATTAAATAATTGATAGATAAAATATAAGAATTTTAAAAGTATATATTAAAAGCAAAAAAAAATATCCAACAAATTTTGTTAAAAGGTCAAAGATAATAGACAACAACTCAATATTTAAAAAGTGTATTGTTAAGTTTTTGAAATAAACCCTACTAAAATAAGGAGTTTTGATAGTAGCCTAATGGCCAGATGGAAAACACAGTCTTAAGTCGGAGAAGCCTATAATGAATATTGTGTACCTGAACTTTAATTTGTATATGGACAAAGACATGCATTTTGTGTTTACAGATGCTTCCTTTAGAAAGCTTTATGAAAATTCTTATATTGGTTTTGCTATTTGGATTAATGGTGCATATTCCTATGTCAGTTCAATGAAAGGGCCAAATGTCAATTCCCCAAATTAAAGAAGTTGAAATGAGGGTCATTCTCACTACGCTCCAGAAGGTGAAAAAATGGAGTTTCAACAATGTTCTTTTACTGTCCTGAATATTCAATCCATCTCCTATCGCTTCAATTTCTTAGATTTTGTTCATATCCCAAGAATGTTTAATCAACTATCTCATGAGCATTCCAAGTCGGACATTGTGTTGAACTTAAGCTCTGACTTTGCAACAGGTCCTCTGGTTATGTGATTACTGGGGATCCCTGTCTTTTGTAGACCTTTACTATAGGCTTGTTTTGTGTTTTGTGTTAATAAGATTTTCTACTACAAAAAAAATTTTCAAATAAAGATGGATAATAATAATAAAAAATTACACTTAGAGTGTAAGTTTGCAAGAGATCGTATTTGGATAATTCTAGTCTTTATAAGGATATATTTAAGAAAATATCTATCAAATATAAACAAATTATATTTGTACTACTAAAAGTTAATTTTTTATAAAAAGAAATTCACACAATGATATAATACACGAAAATACTTTCGTAGTAATAAAATTACATTTTAAAGCCTTATGATGATGACAATGACGTGGATGGATTATTCACCCTCTTGTTAATGTCAAAGTAGATGCCTTTCATTATTTTATAATTATTCTAGTTAAATCAAAACACTGGATATTCACCTGTAGAGTTGTAACAATAGCTTCTTTCTCTTTACATTCGAAACTCAATTGGGTCAAAGTTTATGATTATAAAACCCATAAGCGAAAGTATATAAGAGAAAATCTTATTAGTAAAAATTCAAAGCCCTCAAAATTTGCAGTCCAACTCCTCAAATAAAACCCCTAAGCAACCCGATGTTTAAAATCCTAAATTCCAATGGCCAAAAAGGCTCATTCAATGTAACATCATAATTTTACTTTCTTTTCCTTTCAAACCTCCATGTAATAGAAATAGGGTTGCAACTCATTCACCCCAATTGTAACCATATCAGTAGTGACAGATAGGCAACAAAAACATGCGATTTCAAATTAAGGAGAAATATTATGGTCTTATACCTGATATTGAGTTGCCAAAATGGTCTCTGAGATTGTTCCTGGATAGATCGAGACTCTCAAGTAAGGAAAAGTTTCGCATACACATCGAAAGACTGCTATCATCGAAGTAGTTGTCGCTTAGATTTAGAAGCATTAGTGCACTCAATCCACATAAACCTACATACAACATCAAATAAGCATCACAAGAGAAAAAGCCAATCATAATATGGGATAGTGAAACAAGTCAGGAGTTTTTTTCTTTACAAAATGGCCCCTGTACTTTCATGAAACCTCATAAATACCCTATTTTTTATATTATTACAAAAAGTACTCCTGTGACTTACCGTTAAAATACAATCAAATTGTATGAAAGTAATTGATTCCTTTCTTAATCTTCTTTTCATTCCCTTTTGACTGATTAACCCTTGGAGAAAAGCTCAAATGAATCACCACTTGAGTTTACTCATATGTATCCAACCCAAAATGAAGAGACATGAGGATGAGGACAGTTAGCCCATTCCCAGCAAATTACCAGAAATAAACCTCATTTTTTTCAAACCATTACGGGTGTGCCTTTCCTAAGAAAAGTCTGAGAAAATTGTTAATTGATGACTTATATTATTATTATTATTATTATTTGCGAATGGTTAAAAGGAACATGCATGTGAGAAATGCAGTGGCACTGCACTGAAAGTGGGTCCAAGTCCCCACAATTAAAAACCTTTATTGCACTATTCACGGTCATTTAGTCAAAGATGGACCACATCTAATAGCCCACGTAGATACTTCTCTTTTTGGCAACTTTTCTTGGACCTCTTTTGCCTACCTACCTTATGAGGAGACCAACCTTGAACCTACTATGTCCACACATTGACTGTTATAATCATGCTAGATAAATTCACTCTTTTTTCATGCTTTAACATGCATACAGGTTGGGCCCACCTATAATCCAATCCCCTCCAAGGAATCAGGCCCCATAGCTGAAAAATACAATGTTTATTCCTCATAATAATAGGCTGGCGTGGTTTGCTCACAGCCCAGTCAACCCATCCATGTCTTTAATCCAATGGGCTCTTCATTGCGTCTTTTCACTTTTATCTAAAGATAACTCATTTAGTCTTTTGGGGCGTTCGGCAGTAGGTCCCTCATCATTGGGTTTTATAGCCTAGGGTCCAAGATAGTTTCTCATAGAGTCGGCAGTCCTCTTTTAAAATTGACACGGTAAAAAAGACAAAAATATCCTCTCTATACATTAGCAAACACACTCCGCTTAAAAACATTTCAGACCGTCAGACGATTCGTAACCTAAGCAATTATCTAAGTTTGCTGTGAATTTATCTAAGCTTGTTCTCAAGTAGCCTTAGTCTGATATCAATTAAAAAGGACTTTAAATGAGTTTATCTGTATATTACATGATTTTATCTGAGTTTGATTTGTAATTAACTGCGTTTGTTATCAATTAAACAGAAAATTATTCAATTGTGACACGATTTTATCTGTTTTCTTCTGAATGTATCTGAGATTCTTATAAAATAATATGAGTTGGGTATAAAATTAAATGGATCTCGCATGATTTTATTTGACTTTGAAATGTATTCAACCTTGTTTTAAATGAGTTTGCTGTGAATTTATCTGAGTTTTGTATAAGTTATTAGACTTTGGCATGAAGTTATCTGATTTAAATTAAACCTATCTCTGTTTTGTATGAATTTATATAAGTTTGATATGAATTTATTTGTATTTGCTGTGAATTAATCTGAGTGTGATATGAATTATACTGGATTGAGGTGAATATATTTGAATTTGAAATTAATTTATCTAAGTTTGTTGTGCATTTATATTTATTTGATGTGAGTTTATATGATTTTATCTATTTTCGAAATCATAACCAGTTCACAAAAAAAATTATGTCCCATCAATATGAGTTTCTTTGTATTTGATATAAAATTATCTTACTAGATTAGGTTTGATTTGACTAGATTTGATTTGAATTTATTTGAATCTGATATAAAATTATCTGTGTCTGAAGTGGATTTAAATGAATTTGTTTATGATTTTATCTGACTTTGTTATGGTTCTATTTAACTTTACTATTGGACTGGGATGAGTTTGATATCATTTTAGCTGAGTTATATATAGTTCTATCGAAAACTCAACTTACTACATTTAAATTAGATAGTAATCAGGGAAAGACTATGAGTTGGAGCTAAAAACTAGGATTAGAATGCATGACACCTATTCAAACGGTTAGAAGCGCAAATCAGTCATAAAAATTTTGTGATGTGACATGCTAAGGATCCACCGCTCGAATTAATCCCATGCACAAGGGACTTTAGGCCTTAAACAGTAATGTTATGTAATGGAGGCCTTACAATACCAATCTGAGGGACTTTTGGCTAATTTACCCTAGTTCTTGTTAGTGGTGACAAATCGCCCAAGTAGCAATCATAATATTTGTTAAGGGAGATTTTAGTAAAAATATAAAATACAGGGGGATTTTTGAGATTTTGTGAAAATATAAGGGGCCTTTTTTGCTAAAAAAAGGCTAAAAATTAAACACATTACTTTATGACTGAAAATGGAATCGAGTTGACCCAATGAAACTAATGGAACTAATTCATTGAACTTTGGTAGGATCCTGACCTCTTTGGGTCCATCTCATTCAAGTTTTAAAATGTAGGAATTAATTCATAATTAGGCTAGACTTACACTGCCCGCATTGATTTATAATGTGCCATGGAATTCGTGTCAAGTCTAGATTTCAGCTTTGCATACCTAATTTGATATAAACTAAATGTTATATACATTGTAAAGCCCTAGAGTATAAATGAAGTATATATATTCTCTGATGTTATATAAATTCCTTGATGTTTATTTTTAGTTAAACTAAATGATGAGATTTGGGTACAGGAGGCAATCGGGCAAGTTAGCTAGGGTTTTATTTGGGTCAGGTTTGGGCTTGAAATTAACTACATGCTAATTCTCGTTGGGCTTGGATGGAGCCATTACCCGATCAGACCACCAAAAGTTGCAATCTCAAACCCCTTTTTCTGGAAAATAGAAATCGATATATTTTTAAAAAAAGTAGGGAAAAAAAAACAAAAACAAAGGAGCAAAAACAAATTATAAAAAAGGAACGAAGCTAACATTTCTCAATAACCATTCCCTATCAATGACCCAAAGCGTAAATTACTTTAGATAACAAATGAGCAACCTCAGTAAGTTTTCGAGGAATAAGGTTGAAATCAATACTATTAAAATACTTACCCTATCAGTTTCCCAATCACTTCTACATAAATCATTTTTATTGCTATTTTACCTGTTAGAGGAATAGAGTAGGATCCAAAATCATTGCCCAATACGACAATTTTTCCAACATTGATAGGTTGCTTAGACATGGAGGAAGTGCTCTGCCATCAAGATTGTTGCTATCAAGATATAAAACTCGGAGATTTTTCAATTCGCATAAACTTGCAAAAGTCAGTAGACATGTGTATGTTTTGATGAGCCATGTCAGCTGTAGGTGGTGAAAACACGACACCCACTTAGATTGAGATGAACTTTATAGATTAGGGAATACCGAACGCCAAGAACCTGAAAAGGGAAGGAAAATGGCTTGGGTCAGAGCCCCTGGCTGCTGTGAGCCGAAGGCACTCCGATGCCTGAGTTAGTTCTGAGAAAACTAAGCAGGAGGAGGAAGAGGAGAATGAGAGATAGTATGTTGTGTATTGTGTGTTGCGTACCTCCATCAAAAGTCAGTAGACATGTATGTTTTGATGAGCCATGTCAGCTGTAGGCGGTGAAAACACGACACCCACTTAGATTGAGATGAACTTTGTAGATTAGGGAATACCGAACGCCAAGAACCTGAAAAGGGAAGGAAAATGGCTTGGGTCAAAGCCCCTGGCTGCCGTGAGCCGAAGGCACTCCGATGCCTGAGTTAGTTCTGAGAAAACTAACCAGGAGGAGGAAGAGGAGAATGAGAGATAGTATGTTGTGTATTGTGTGTTGCGTACCTCCATGGGGCTGATCCCATGTGTATATGTAGATATTCTTCGTTCATTCTCTCTGTGAGTGGGGGTAGGTGGGGTAACATCCCATCAGGTCTTACCCTGACATTCGGCGGTATGTAAAAAGGGCACATCCCATCAGAACCTTTCATGCTTTTAGTCAGTTGATGTCAAGGGATGATAAAGCCAACTTCTTATCGCCATAAATGAGCTATCCTATCTGACAGGGCGCACCTGTACTTCTCAGAGGAAGGTGATGGCCCACTCTGCCTTCAGCGCTTTTACCAGGAATGGTCTGGCCGTGCTGTCACTGTGCTAAGCTGGCACTCACGCCGAGCTGCCGAGTTGCTCGCTGACCTGGCACTCCTAACCGAGCTGCCGAGCTGCAGGGTGAAGGCCTCTTGAGCCGGCACTCCTTACCGAGCCGCCGAACTGCTGAGCTGTGCATACCGAGATCAAGGTGAAGGTCGGTGTATTACCGTGGTTCCTAATCTCGTCATTACGGTGTTTTACCCACACAATTGCCCCCTAGCTTTTGACCTCTGAAGGTCTGCGAACTTGTGGAGGTCGGAAGCTAAATGACTGCTTAGCTGGTGTTCCTTCTGTGCTGGAGAGATGGTTGCCAAAGTATGGGAAGAGTTTATCGAAATGACGGAGTCCCGGTTCGAGGAGGGGTCCTTCCTTAGATTGATGACCGTTGCTGACGTGCGGTCTTTATCAAGATGTCCTTTCGCCTGTTCGAGGCATTTAATAGTCCTCAGGAATTGAGCTGGCGGTGACACGTGTCGCCGCTTCAATAGTCACGCAATCGCTTTGAAAAGACGGTAAGGCTACGCGATGCTACGTTAGGGCCTCTTGAGGCGTCGCCTCATTAAAGTCGCTTCTCGAAAGCCGAAACGGCGCCTCTAACCCTTATAAATTAGGGCTTCTTCTTCGTCCTTACTTTCTTCTTCTTCTAGTCTCTGTCGAAATCTCTGTTACACGCTGCTGGAGAACTTCTCTGTCGCCTGCAAGTCGCCAGCATTCTCATCTGCGCAGTCCCTCTCGTAGGGTTTCTTTCTGCTTTTCTCTTTTCCTTTCTTCTAGGTAGATTTTCGTCTGGGTAGAGAATGGGGGATTACAGGCACCTAGTAGGAGACCTAGTAGCCATAAACATTTTTAGGGGCATGTACAAAATCCCTGCCAACGTAGAGGTCAGATCAGACGGCCCTGACGATGGCTTCGTGATGGATGATGGCTGGATGCCATTTTGGCTCGTCGCCATCGTGGAAGCGGGGGTCCGGTTTCCCCTGCACCCACTCCTCAGGGACTGTCTCCCGGAGTGGAACCTTAGCCCCTGCCAGCTGCTTCTTAATGGCTATAAGATCATTATCGGGGCAGTGTGGCTGAACGAGATTTTGAGGATAAACCTTAGTGTCCCGGACATAGAGGAGATGTATGACCTTTGCAATTCTGCAGAAGGGAACACCCATTATCTCCGGCTGAGGGCTCGCCGGGCTGGCTTCATCACCGCGCTAGAGGACTCCAATAAGTACGCGGGAGAGGACCGAGTGTTCGTTAAGGGAGGATGGGAGTTCGGCGAAGCAGAGCCTAGCACCGCGGTCCAGATTCCTTGAAATATAGGAATTCCTCCAAGTAAAGGCCGAAGTCTTTTCGGTTTGCAGTTTCACTTTCTTCTGTGCCTACCTGACTAATAACTTCTCTATTTATGCAGATTTTCGCCAGAAGAGGGAGGTAGCCAAGAGAAACCGTTGGAAGGTGAACACTGATTGGCACGAGAAGGTGAGGAATTACCGTGGTCACAACTGGCGAGCTGCGTGGTCACTCCTGGGGTATATGCCCCACTACAATCCTTCAACACTTCGAGAAGGGTGTCCGGGATAGACTCCGTGCTGCGCGGAGAAGGCGCCAGCTTAGAGCCAGCGACGACCGCGGTCCCCAGTTCAGAGGCAGTGACAGTCGCGATCCCCACTGGGCGTCTAGTCAAGTCCGGAGACCGGACTTCAGCTCCTCTCCCAGACCCAGAACTTGCCGGGACCTCGGCAGCCGAGGCCGGGCCTTTGCGGCAGAGGAAGAACTTCGTAGCATCTTCCAGCGCATCTTCGAGCTCGGCGTCTTCCAGCTCGGAAGAAGAGGAGGAAAAGATGTTGCGCCATCGTCGCCCACACTATGCGGCAAAGGACTTGTCGGCCGCGGCTTTCGGGGACGTCAAGGGTGAGGCCTTGGATGCCCCCCTAGCTGCCAGCGTCGCTCCGACCTCGACGTCCACTGCCGTTGCGACCAAGGCTCCTTCTGCTCCCCCTGTGGCCGAGGTCGCTCCTGTCATTGCGGCCGAGGTTGGATCCGCTCCACCCCCAGCGGCGATTGTCATTGAAGACTCACCTCCTGGCTCTACCCCAAGGGCAGAAGGTCGGGTCCGCTCAGCCGAGGACGTCGAGAAGCGTCGGGTCAAAAGAGGGCGAGGGTCGAGGTCCGGCCTGGCCCTTCGTCTCCACCGCTCGTCGAAGAGATTGCCCCGCCCCCTCCGATGGTCCCATGGGTACTAGACATTGACGACGCATTGGGGAGACCGCTGGCTATGACAAACCGTGCGGGCAGCAGCCCCCATGTGGTCATTGCGCTGGGGCGAGTTTGCGCCCTTCCATTGGACGTGTCCAGCTAGGAGAGGATGGCCGATCCTTCGCTAATGGTCTCGGCGATGCGGTCGGCAGTCGCGGTAAATAGCTCGCACAGAATTTTATTATTATTTCGGCATTAGTTTTTCTTCTGACTATGTTTTTATTTCGCAGGTGATGCAGAAATGCCACGTCGGCCAAGGGAGGATGGAAAAGGCGGAGGCCTGGGCAGTCAAGTGGGCTGCTGAGAAGAAGAGGCTGCAGTCCAAAAAAGAGGAATTACGGAATGCCTTGGAGGCCAATAGTGGACTGCTGAGCGAAGAGGTGAGCAAGAACGCCTGTCTCGCTGTCGACCTCACTCAGGCTCAGGCCGTGGCGACGCGGCTGAGGGAGGAAGCAGAGACGGCGGTGGCCCAGAACGCTCACCTCGCCGCCGACCTCGGTGGTGCCCGGGCTACGCTGGTGCGGCTGGAGAAGGACCTGCTATCCAGTCGTGGGTTGAGCACACGGCTGCTCGCTGAGCAGAATGAGGCCAGGGGCCAGCTGGAGGTTGCCCGAAGGGAAAAGGCGGCCGAGCTTGAGTTTGCTCTGGCGAGGCAAGAAGCCAAGCTCAAGGAGAAATACTTGGCCGAGCACAACGCCGCCATGGGGGAGGAGGTTGGCAGATTGGCAGCGGAGTACAAGGCTTAGTTGCTAGGGATCTGGGACCGAGCCTGGGAGCTCGGATGGAAGGCAGCCCTGAAGAAGGTTGGGGTTCCTGGGGATAGCCCTATTTTCAGGAATCCCCCCAAGTTCCCTCGCTCGAACTCGAAACTCCATGCGATATCTTCGCCCCTCCTCCCCGGCCCATCTTCTCAAGCCTGCCCAGAGGCGAGTGCCGCCCTCAAGGTGCCTCCGGAGGCTCCTCCAACGGCCAGTGCTGCGCCTGAAGCTTCTCCCACGCCCGAAGTCGTCCAGGCTCCTCTCGAAGCCAGCGTAGTCGTCTTTGAAGCCACCTCGGCCGCTCCCGAAGCTAGTGCGGTCGTGACCGAGGCTCCTCCAGAGATTGACTGCAACGTGGAAGCTACAGCCCTATGAGTCCCCTTTGTATTTTTTTCTTTTCTTTTATTGTATCCCTCCTATCTATTTGTAATCAGGATTTTTGTTTATATGAAATAACAACTTTTTTGCACTCTTCAACTTTCTTTTTCTTGTTTCTGATGAAATGGGGCATGGAAGACATTTATTTTGTTATGCTTCCTTCGCTAAGTAGTTGGTCTCAGTAGCTGAACTCTTTGTAAGCTTTAAAATTGGACGCTTGCCCTTATCCGAACTTGATTCATGAACCTTGGTCCCAATCTGCACCCATAACCATTGAGAGCGGACACTGCCAGTTATGACTTGACGAAGGAATCCTCCTTGGTTTAACAACCCGAGGTGTCCCTGAGCGCCGAGGTCAACGTCAATGCTTTTGGCTTTACCGCTGTAGCTGGTGCTGGCACCGAACTAAGGACGGTTGGCACTCTAACTGAGTTGCCGGGCCGGGGGTGGTGCTGTCACCGAACTGTGATGCTTTTGGCTTTGCCGCCTTAGCTGGTGCTGGCACCGAACTAAAGATGGTTGGCACTCTGACTGAGCTGCCGAGCCTGGGGGTGGTGCTGTCACCGAACCCTAATGCTTTTGGCTTTGCCGCCGTAGCTGGTTCTGGCACCGAACTAAGGATGGTTGGCACTCTGACTTAGCCGCCGAGCCTGGGGGTGGTGTTGTTACCGAACCCTGATGCTTTTGGCTTTGCCGCCGTAGCTGGTACTGGCACCGAACTAAGGACGGTTGGCACTCTGACTGAGCTGCCGAGCCTGGGGGTGGTGCTGTCACCGAGCCCTGATGAAGCCGGCATTGCTGCCGAGCTGTACAACTTGAAGCAATTTGAAAGAGAGAGATTCGTTCCAGAAGAATGCACTTTTATTGTTGTTTGAATCCTTGAATACATTTTTTAGAAATAAAACTTTTTGAGGTGCATTGCATTTCATGATCGTGGCAGTTCATTGCCTTCCATGTCTTCAAGTCGATACACGGATCTCCCCGCTGCTGATAGTACTTTAAACGGCCCCTGCCAGTTGGGCGTCAGTTCGCCTTCGTTAGGATTTTGGTCGCCAGGAAGTGTTTTCTTCAGGGCTACCTCTCCCACTGTGAATCTTCTTTCTTTGACCTTCTGGTTGTATCCCTTGGACAACTGCTGCTGATAGGCGGCCAGGTGGATAGTTGCCGCCTCCCTTCGCTCTTCAACGAAGTTCAGCTCTCCGGCCACATTCAGATCATTCAGCCCCTGGTCACAGAGTTCCGACCTCAAGGTCGAGAGGCCAACCTCAAGGGGAATAACTGCTTCCATGCCGTAGGCAAGGGAGAATGGTGTAGCCGAAGTGGAACGCCTTGGAGTCGTCTTGTATGCCCACAGAACACTTGGAAGCTCTTCTACCCACCTTCCTTTGGCTTGGTTGAGTCTCTTCTTGAGTCAGTCAAGGATCACTTTGTTTGAGACCTCAGCCTGACCATTGCTTTGTGGGTACGCCGGGGTGGAGTAAACATTCCGGATGCCGTACTCCTGGCAGAAGCTCTTGAAGAAGTTGGAATTGAACTGTGTTCCATTGTCGGAGATGAGACTTCGGGGGATTTCAAATCTCGTGATGATGTTCTTCCATACAAAGTTCTTTGTGTCTTGCTCGATGATGGAGGACAGAGGCTCCGCTTCGACCCACTTTGTGAAGTAGTATGTGGCTACTATCAGCCACCTTTTGTTCCCTGGAGTTCGGTGGAGCGGTCCTACGATGTCTAGGCCCCACTGAGCGAAAGGCCACGGACTGGAGAGATGACTTAGGTCCTGCGCTGGCTGGTGGAGAGAGTGTGAGAACTTCTAGTACTTTTCACATTTTATGGCGTAGATTTGGGCGTCCTTCTGCATATGTGGCCACCAGTACCCTTGGCCGATTGCTTGGTAGGCTAGCGACCGACCTCCAATGTGACTGCTGCAGACCCCCTCTTGAATTTCGTAGAGGAAATCGTCATCGACTTTGCTTGGGTGGATGCACTGGAGGTAGGGCTCGGTGAATGACTTCCTGTAGAGTCTGCCATCTGGGGAGAGCCAAAACCGGGCTACTTTTAGCCTTATCTTCTGCGCTTCCGTCCTATCTTTGGGCAGCTGGTCGTCCTTTAGGTAGGCGATGACTGGATCCATCTAGCTCAGACCGAAGTCGACACACATGAGCTGCTAAGGTCGCTAGAGTTCGATGCTGAGCTCTTGTAGTGTCTTCACTTCGACAATTCTTTTATTACCGGCTTCGACAGCCGAGGCGAGGCTGGCGAGGGCGTCAGCATGGGAATTGGACTCTCTACCGATCTGCCGGACTTCGGCCCTTTCAAATCGGGACAGAAGTTCCTTGGTGTGAGCTAGGTAGGCCGCCATCCTGTTGTCCCGAGCTTGGTAATCTCCACTGAGCTGGCTCGTCACCAACTGAGAATCATCGAAAACCACTACGCGTCGAGCTTCCAAGATTTTGGCACTGTTCAGTCCGGCGATGAGCACTTTATACTCGGCCTCGTTATTGGATGCCTTGAAGCCGAGTGTTAGAGCTTGCTAGATGACAAGGCACTCCTAAGACTGGAGGACTATGCCAGCGCCAGCCCTTTTGGACGTTGAGGATCCGTTGACGAAAACTTTCCAGGCCGAGTCCAGAAACTTCTTCCAGGATTGCTCTTACTCCGTCTCAGTGACTGCCTCTGTATCCTTATTGCCCCCCAGTTTGGTGTCGAGTAGGGTCGGTGCCGAACTCTGGGAAGTGAATTCCACAATGAAGTCTGCTAACACTTGGGCTTTGATGGCCGTCCTGGGCTGATATTTGATATCGTATTGTCCTAGTTCGACAGCCCATTTGGAGATTCGACCGGAGAAGTCTGCCTTCCGGAAGAGAGCCTTCAGTGGGTGCTCGGTCACAACCACTATTGTGAAGGTTTGGAAGTAATGGGAGAGTTTGCGCGAGGCGCTGACGAGCGCCAGGGCAAGCTTTTCGAGCTGCAAGTACCGGGTTTCGGCGTCGAGCAGGATCTTGCTCGTCTAATAGATAGGTCTCTGCTGGCCGTCTTCTTCTCTGATGAGCACGAAGCTCACTGCGTGGTCCGAGACCGCCAGGTATAAGTACAGCGCTTCGCCATGAGTTAGAGTTGACAGTAGCGGAGGTGAAGAAAGGTAGCGCTTGAGCTATTGTAGGGCCTGATCGCAGTCCGGCGTTCATTCGAACTTGGAGCCCTTGTGTAAGAGCTGGAAGAAAGGCCTGCATTTGTCGGAAGCTCGGCTGATGAAGCGATTGAGCACGGCAGCCATGCTGGTCAGCCTCTGAACTTGTTTAGCCGAGGTCGGGCTTTGGAGCTCCTGGATTGCCATGATCTTGTCAGGGTTTGCTTCAATCCCTCTTCTTGTGACCAGGCTCCCCAAGAACTTTCCAGAATCGACTCCGAAGGCGCATTTTGATGCGTTCAGCTTCAACTGGAATTGGCGGAGGATGCCGAAAATCTGGCGGAGGTCGGCCAAGTGGTCTTGCGACTCTTTAGATTTGACGACCATATCGTCGATGTAGACCTCCACTGTCTTTCCGAGCTGCGCCTGGAACATCTTCGTCACCAGCAGCTGGTACGTTGCTCCTGCATTTTTTAGCCCGAAGGGCATCGCCCTATAACAATAGGTGCCCCGGGGTGTGATGAAGGCTGTCTTCTCTTGGTCAGGTGCAAACAGAGGTATCTGATGGTACCCTCGGTAAACGTCGAGGAAACTCATACGGTCGTGTCAGGCAGTGGCATCAATGAGCTGGTCGATCTTTGGAAGAGGGAAGCTGTCCTTGGGACAGGCTTTATTGAGGTCAGTGAAGTCCACGCAGACCCTCCATTTTCCAGTCTTCTTTTTTACTACCACTGTGTTGGCCAGCCACTGCGGATAGTGGACCTCTTTTATTACTTCCGCCTCGAGCAGCTTATGAACCTCCTCAATCACGGCCTCAGTTTGTGGGACCCCAGTTCGACGTGCTTTTTAAATCACGGGCTTATGGTTGGGATCCACATTCAGCTTGTGGCACATGACTGCTGGGTCGATGCCAGGCATCTCATATGGTGTCCAAGCAAAGACCTCCTTATTCTCCACTAGGAGTTTGAACAGCTCTGCCTTCTCGGGCTCGGGGAGCTGGCTTCCAATTAGGAAGAATCTGTCTGGGTCGGCGGGGTCGATCTTGACCTCGGTGAGGTCCTCGATGCTCTTCTACGCCGGAGCCCTGCAAACATCCCCGAGCTCGGCCTCTCTGTCCAACTCGGCCACATGGACTTTGGATGATTTCGCTTCACCAGGCAGCACGGCCATCAAGCATTGCCTGGCCATGTGCTGGTCGCCTCGAATAGTGATCACGTCCGTCCGGCCAGACCGGTTCTCTAGGGGGAATTTGAGCTTTTGATGACGGGTGGAGGGCACAACCCCCATGCCATGCAGCCACGTCCTCCCCATTATGATATTGTATGGGGAGGGAACGTCGACGACTAGGAAGTCGACCTGCCTGGAAGCGCCTCCTATTTGGACTCTGAGGGAGATCTTTCCCTTCGGGTACACCGGCTTGGAGCTAAAGTCGACAAGAGGGGTTTGGGCAGTCTAGAGGTCCTCGTCCCTGAGTTTCAACTTCTTAAAGCAATCATAGTACAGGATCTCGGACGAGCTGCCTGGGTCGACAAGGACTTTCTGAACCAAGAAATTCTGCAGCTTCACGGTGAGTACTAGAGGGTCGTTATGTGCGAGTTCGACGTCCTCCAGGTCCCTGTCAGAGAACTATATTCTGGGCCCCTCCGTCTTGGCTTTCTTTGCAGCGGGCTTTGGTGCCGCGGTCAGCACCTGCTTCTGGTGGGAGGCCCTTTTGGCCTCGGCACGGGCCTGGGAGCTCCCCTTAGGTGGAGGAGCGAGGTGGATGACATTGATGATGCCCTCTAGCTCACTGACCTGGCCGCCATCATCTCGGCGTGGAGGTCGGCTGTTGTCTCGGCCTTCCTCCTTGATGTAGTTCCTCAGGTGCCCCTCCCTCACAAGGTTCTCCAGGTGGGACTTGAAGCTTTTGCACTCATCAGTTCTGTGCCCACTCTGCTTGTGATAAGCACAGAACTTGCTTTGGTCTCAAGAGGAGGGTTCACCTTTCATTGGCTGCGGCCACTTGAAGAAGGGCTGTGCCTTTATTTTGTTGAGGAGCTTATAGATTGGCTCCTTGAAGATCGTATTCACCGCCTTGAAGGTGGCGGCTTCGTGCCTTGACCTCCTGCCACTCCCTGAAGCCACTGCCAAGGTGGAGGTGGCCTGGCACAGTTCTGCGGACCGGGAGCTGCGCCGAACTAGGGATGGGTCCCTGCGGCGGTCCTCCCTCTTGGAGGACCTGTTGTCTCCCTTGGATGATTGGTCCTTCTGGGTGAGTTCGAAGTTCTTCCGGCCCCGGACCTCGTCTTCTTCTGCCCGGATGAACCGGTTTGCCCGGGTCATTAGCTCTTTCATGGTGGCCACGGGGTACATGACCAGCTGCGCTCGAAGCTAGATGCCCGGGCACAGAGCCAGCTAAAAGGACTTCACCGCCATCACCTCAGAAGCGCACTCGATCTGGCTGTAGACAGTCCAGAACCGACGGGCGAACTGGGTGACGTTCTCGTCTTCTCGCATCCAGAGGGCCATCAGATCAGCATCGGTCTTTGGGATGACGCGATGAGCCTGGAACTTCTCCAGGAAGGATGTCCGGAGCTGCCGCCAACTGAAGATGGAGCCTTCAGGGAGTGAACAAAACCATCGCAGGGGGAGATCTTCCAAACTAGAGGAAAAGACTCGACAGTTTAGGAAGTCGTCATCCCCCCAGACCGATATCCTCTGGATGTAATGTCGGAGGTGAGCCGCAAGGTCCGAGCTTCCATCATTCAGGGTGAACCTTGGGACGTTGAACTTCTCGGGGAGGGAGTATTTTCTGATCTCCCTGGAGAAAGGAGATGCACCTGTGTCCTCAGCTTCAAAGGCGCTGTACTGGTCTCGGGCGATACCAGCAGTCTCCATATTCTGGCGGACAGTCTGCTTGACTTGCCGGTCGATCCATTGCTTGAGCTCCTCCTCGTCTTCTGGTATCTATCACTGCTTCTTCGGCCCTTCATGCACGTGGCTGCTGCTGGAGTCTTCTTCTCCATGGACCCGATCATGCCTCTTATTATTAAGGACGTGCCTCAGGTCTCGCTCTTGGGCCGGAGGAGCCTGGCTGTGCTTGGGTGGAGGACCTGAGGCGTGGTTGCGCACTGGAGGTAGACTCCGAGCCCTTCTCTTCTCCTGGAACTGCTGTTTGAGCCGCCGGATAAGCTCGTCCTGCTCCTGGATGAGGCGGTTCTGAGCCCTGACCTCATCTAGGTGAGGGTCTTCGTCTTCGTCAAGGTTGACTTGATGGTGGGACTGAGATCTAGCCCGTGTTGACTTTTCAAGTAGCTTGGTGACTGACTTGTCACCTCGCCTGGCGTGCTCATTACTATGGCGGGGCTGTTCTTGAGGTGGAACATTGTGAAGGGAAGGCATTGTCAGCCCCCTAGACTGCGATACTGACTATACCGTGAGGGACCTTTCTCCTGACCTCCTCTGTCGAGGGGGTGGAATTTGCACCAGCACAGGCTGCATGGATTGTCCCTTGCCCTTAGAGGGTCCTTCACCATTTTTGGTTTTTGGAGGCATTGTGTTTGAAAGCTTTTTGTTCAGTGAATTCCCACAGACGGCGCCAAACTATAGGCGGTGAAAACACGACACCCACTTAGATTGAGATGAACTTTGTAGATTAGGGAATATCGAACGCCAAGAACCTGAAAAGGGAAGGAAACTGGCTTGGCTCAGAGCCCCTGGCTGCCGTGAGCCGAAGGCATTCCGATGCCTGAGTTAGTTCTGAGAAAACTAAGCAGGAGGAGGAAGAGGAGAATGAGAGATAGTATGTTGTATATTGTGTGTTGCGTACCTCCATGGGGCTCATCCCATGTGTATATGTAGATATTCCTCATTCATTCTCTCTGTGAGTGGGGGTAGGATGGGACCTTACCCTGACATTCGGCGGTAGGTAAAAAGGGCACATTCCATCAGAACCTTTTATGCTTTTAGTCAGTTGATGTTAAGGGATGATAAAGCCAGCTTCTTATCGCCATAAATGAGCAATCTTATCGCCATAAATGAGCGCTCTTATCTGACAGGGCGCGCCCGTACTTCTCAGAGGAAGGTGCTGGCCCACTTTGCCTTCAGTGCTTTTACCAGGAATGGTTTGGCCGTGCTGGCACTATGCTGAGCTGGCACTCACACCGAGCTGCCGAACTACCGAGCTGCCGAGCTGTCCGCTGAGCTGGCACTCCTAACCGAGCTGCCGAGCTGCGGGGTGAAAGCCTCTTGAGCCGGTGCTCCTTACCGAGCCGCCGAACTGCTGGGTTGTGCGTACCGAGATCGAGGTGAAGGTCGGTGTATTACCGTGGTTCCTAATCTCGTCATTACGGTGTTTTACCCACACATCAGCCAATGTCTGAAAACCCAATAAGAGGTCAAAATAGTTGGTTGGATAGTTTGATCAAACTAATTTGACGGATGCCTTTTCAGGTTTCCATGGTGATGTCAAAAGTAAGAATCCAAAATGAGGTGCAATTGTTTTGGTTTACTATCTATGGTTTGTTAGGATTGGAGAGAGGAAATCAGTGTTGGTAATGATCAACTATCGTGAAAACAGTTCATGATGTGGGCCCAAGCCTTGTTAGGATTGGTGAGTCGATGCCTGCAAAAAGATTATTATACGATGCATCCATCTCCTTGTAATCTAAGAAAATTATGTCCATATGGAATATGAATATATCATATAGGCATTACAATTCTTCAAATACCTAGATACTCCATGTTGAAAGAATGAAAAATGCAAGTACCTGTTCCATAAAGGCCTTCTATAAACATTTGTCAAATCAAATTGTAGTCCCCCAATTACCATGGATTAGGATCAAGAATTAGAATATACCCTCAAAAATAATTTTTTTTTATATGGAAGCTCCTCCTTAATCATATAACGACGAGAAGCCATCTTTTCTTCTAATCAAGATTGCTCCTTTAGTGGAATGGATATTGAGATAGCTGACGGCCTATTCAAATCTTGGCCCTGCTCTTAAATGATTTGAAATATAGTCTGACAATCTCATTTCTTCCAAAGCATCTACTAGTAATTCCATTAATTCGTGGTTTTGGCCTGCTCAGAGGAGAGATAGGGAAATGGATTCAATTATGTCTTGGCACTTGTGGAAAATTAGAAATATATTCATCTTCCAATTGCACCCACCCTAATCCCATCAATAAAGCAATATTAATCAAACACCAATGCAAGGTTGCTTAGGGAAAGAACTGTCAGATGAAAATTGAGGGCAACCCTCCAAATAAATGGCCTCCTCCTCAAAGGTGGGTGAAGCTTAATTTCGATGGGTCTTTTGACCACTCAAGCACCTACAATGCTAATACTGAAGCTTCGATCAGAAATCAACAAGGATTGATTTATTATTATGACACAATGCCAATTATATATATATACTGGGTTTCAATTCCCAATTCCATGCCAATTTGAGATTTGATTTTGACCCTTCTCCAAATTTGACTCCGTACTAATATCATCCCGCCAATTGTTCTCCCATATTTATTGAACCTACCAATATCACCCATTGATACTTACCGTTCTTCTTTTCCAGAGGAATTTTTTCGAAGCTCTTTGTGGTCGTAGGTAATTTCACACAAGAAAACAATGTCATTTACACATCTCTCTATCTATCTTATGTTTTCTTATTATTTTTATTGAATCAGTGCTTCTAGCCTTCGGTGGGTTTCTTTTGCCATGCCCGTGTCTCCATCACCATGGCATGGTCTTTTGAAGCAGGTAAAAATAAGGTGCTTTGATGGAAAAGAATTCGAGGCAGACCAAAAGTTTGTAATGTTTTATGATCAGCCACTATAAGAGGCCATTATCCCTAGCGTAAATGTAAATATAGATATCCTACGAGATTGAGTACTACAAGGTGGAGGAGCCCGACAAAATCTCTTGCAGGTAATGGTTGCCCTATGTTTTAGATTTCTTTTTTTTTTTTTTTTTGGCCCGGTTTCTTTTTTGGCATACTTTTCTTGATTTGTTTTCTTATATATGTGTTGTCTCTCTGTGAACCTCTTGTTGTGGCGAGACTTTTGTATATTTTCTATGTCCTAAATTTTATTGGCATGGGCATGTTTTGCTAAATTGTGTTGTCTCTCAGTGAACTTCTTGCTGTGAAGAAATGCAGTCACTAGAAATATTTTTTTTTTTAACAATTTAGATCTCAAGGATTAGCAGGGCAACCATTCCTGCTGTGTTGTCATTTCATTTTTTATTTGTTTACCTAAATGTTTTTTTTTTTTTTTCTGAAATGAAGTTTGGCTTTTCTTGATTATATAAAATGCATACTATTTACAGTTGAGCACAAGCAGAGAAGCTTTATAATTAAAAGACAACAAAGGGAGACATCTTCTCTATGCCATTCAAGGAACAAAGGTGTTATTATTTATGAAGGGGAAACGCACTTGTGACTCTACAATCCTAGCAAAGTCCTTGCTTTGCCCATCGGTTCTTTGGACAAAAACTTTTTCTCGATGAAAGGTTGCCAATATTGAAAAAGGCCCTGCATTTTATCCCTAAAGAAAAATCAGTAGGACTAAAAAAGAAATAGATTGAATTGGGTATTTTAGATGAGGATTTGTGCAATTCCATGGAAGAAGAAAAATATTCAAGGAATCAAATTAATGGTGGACAAATGAAAGTCATTTGGATGTTTTCTGTTGTAAATGTTGGGCACCATTGTTTTTATTTTTATGGATCAGAATATACATCTTTCAATTGCTTTCTTTCATTTTGCTTATATGTCAATACATACGTAATAATGTTATATTGCTTAGATGAAGGGAAGGTAGGGAAATGTTAGTTGACCCTAGACTTTCTCTATTCATAGTTTATTAAATCTAAAAGAAAGAAGAGTGTGAAAAAAAAAGAGGTTACGATGGAAGAAAGAAAGCATAGCAATATGCGAGAGAAAAAATGATAAAGAAAAGAAAAATTAAACAAGCTTCTTTCTTTCTTCATCTTTCTCCTTTTTTCTTACAAATGAAAAAAAAATAAAAATAGAAACTTATGCTTTTTTGTGAGAGCCGGACTAATAGTGATGCCCAATGCCGAATATAGTTTATTTGTAGCTTATGTTTTGTTGTCCAAAAAGTTGACGTAGTATAGTGATGCCTTTTGGTTTTATTTTCTTTTTATTTCATTTCATTTTATTATTTTTAACTTTTTGTGGGGCCTATAGTAATTTATAAAGGATTGATTAAGAGACTTGATTTCTGCTTTCCTATGACTATGGGGGTATCTAGATAAATGTATTTAATACGAACCCCCTGATTGTTGAGAGTTTAATGCCCTTGGGTGAAGATCCTCGACCATTCCCCAGCTTAAATAAATATTTGGAATTTCTAAATTTATTAGTTTATTTTAAGGCAACAAGCAACAAATGGTTAGTATCATGGTATAGTTTTAACATCCAACTCAACTAATTATATTATTTCATAAAAATCTATTACAATTATAACTTTTCTACATAATGATTCTCATGAATGAAGGTAAATAATGATAATTTTATCAAATTTATCAACTCAAGAGTGAGTCAAGGAAACTCAAAACATGAGCCCGCCTTGAATCAGGCTCAGGTGTAAGTCCATAAATGTAGAAACCCATACCTACCTGAACCCAACCGCTCACTACTAAAACCCACCTCTAATACAATTAATATCATATTTTAAATTTCTTATAAATATTTCTCATCACAATTTAATTTCTTGAGAAATTATCATATTTTGATTTTTTTATGAAATTTTAAAAATGTTGTATTAATTATTTATTTAAAGTTGTAATTTTATTATTTTATGAAAACCTGCTATTCTATGTTTCATGATTGTTATACATGCCATAATATCCTTCCCATCGGCAATTATAATCTTAAGCCTATAAAACTTTTTGTTTTTATGAGACATTTCTATTTTTTTTTAGATCATATATAATATAACCGTATAAAAAAAAACATCTTTTATATAATAAAAATCAAATGACACTTTTTTGTGTGACTTCTATTGCCCGTGCTAAGCACGGGGGCATTTTGCTAGTGTAAATTGAGTGTAAATTCTTCCTCACGATATCTTGCCTTGGGGTGTGTATCTTGTATTTATAGACATGGGATTTGCACAGACAATTACAATCAATAAGAATCCCACAATGATTGGGATGATATGAATACAGATCATGATTCCTAGATATATGCATTACATGATGTGGCAGTGACATGCTTTCTATTTATTTGTGCAACCTTATCTCGAACAAAATGAAAATCAACTTCAATGTGTTTTGTCCGAGAATGAAAGATTCGGTTAGCTGGCAAGTAGGTGGCACCTACATTGTCACACCACAGTGTTGGCGGAGCTGATAAGTAGATACAAGTTCACCAAAAAGTGACCGTAGCCACGTAAGTTCTGCCGCTGCATTTGCAAGTGCCCGATATTCACTTTTGGTGCTTGACCGAGCTACGGTCTATTGTTTCCGTGATTACCATGATATGACATTAGATTCATAGAATATAAGAAAGCCTCCCTGATATTTTCTGTCATCAGGACAGCCAACCCAATCTGCATCAGAATAGACTGACAAATGTAACGTGGGAGACCGTGACACTTGAATTCCATAATTAATTGTGCTTTTAAGGTATCTGAGTATCCGTTTGACCATGACCCTGTGTTCATTAGTAGGATGCTGCATGAGTTGAGAGGCCTTATTGACAACAAAGGAGATGTCAGGCCTGGTGATGGTGGCATATTGAAGAGCTCCGACTGTTTGACGATAGATAGTTGGGTCAGTCATTGGAGCACCTATGTGCTTGGAGACCTTGCTTGTAGATGAAAATGGTGTAGACAAGGGTTTAGCCCCATCCATCTTGGCACAGGTTAATAAATCCAAAATATATTTTTGTTGACTCAAATGTAAGCCCTCTTTGTAATAACGCACTTCCACTCCTAAAAAATAGTGGAGTGGTCCCAAATCTTTAATAGCAAACTCTTGGCCAAGACTTGTTAGAAGCATAGTGAGAGATTTTGGCACGTTCCCTGTAATTATTATGTAATGTAGGCCAGTAGAAATGTGACCACCCCTTTATAACGAAAAATGAAAAGAGAGGTATCTGTCTTGGAGCCAACAAATCCAAGTTCTAGAATAAACGAGCTTAACCGTTGGAACCAAGCACGTGGAGCTTGTTTTAGTCCATATATAGATTTTTTGAGTAAGCAAACATGATGTGGGTACCTTTCATCTGTGAACTCAGGAGGTTGAGCCATATAAACTTCTTCTTGAATATGCCCATGTAGAAAAGCATTATGCACGTCTAATTGCTGAATAGACAAGCCCTTGGAAACAACAACTAAGAGTACAATCCGAATGGTGGTGGGTTTCTGTCACGCCCCCAAAAGTGAAACCGGGGTTATGCGTGAAATTAGGGCCAATTAAAAATTTCTTCCAATATAAATCAAATGTAACTTGGCCCCAATCATGTCCCATCTGGATCGAAGACCGCTGTGAGGTATAAACGTTTTCTCGAGTATAACAACAATAAGCGGAAGCTTTAGAAATGCCAATGGTATCTTAAGAATGTTACTGAAATTATTAACTTGGTATCTTAAGAATGTTACTGAAATTATTAACTAAGTTCAGGTTGAAGACAATTAACAAAAGTATTAATTACAATAAGAAGGCCACACAAAAACTGGGCCTAAACAAAAGATAAAAGAAATCAAAAGATGAAGCTAATCCAGATAATTCGTGAAGGCTCTCGGTACGGGGTCAATATGGCCATACAATGCCGTCCGTACAGTAATCTAAGGAATCATCAAGCTGATCCGCTTGAACTTCCTCCTTCGTCTCTTCCTCGAGATAGAATGGCTCGGTACCTATGCACCAAGAGTAGCATCATCATACACAACGGTCAGCAAGCAGATATATATATATATATATATAAATCACCCAAAGATATGCAAACTAAAGAGACTGAACGAGAGACAAGACCATCAGAATGCAAAGCATCGGAATCAAGAACATGCTAACATAAACACATATCAAGATAGGCAGTCCACATATGCTAATTACCACGAGATAGTGTCCTTGCCCTCCCTACTCATATAGAGTTGTGGTGGAGATATAAATATTTTGGGATCATACCCCTAGAATCAGAGTGTTTAGGGTATTCAGAGTGTTCATAGTCGATACCCCATTGGCATCTATTGGTGTCCATTACACCAACCCGATCTGCAGACGGGTCCTCTTTTGGCTCATACGGCTCGGTCCCTGTGGGCTTTGGCCTAATCTTGCCTCAAGGTTCTAAATTCAAAGTCTTCCCACAGGTGGTGCCCCAGCTGTGTTAGATGTTAACAGCTAAGTGGTGCTTGACACACAAAATCCTATATAGACATCAGTGAGGGACTAGGCTTTCTTGCGCGAACAAGATTCATCAGACAATAGAAAAACTACTTTGCTTCTAATCAGATCAGACTTCCAACAAACTTCAGACTTCAATAGTAGTTCTCTTCAAGCCTTACAATCAAAGCTGCCTAGTCTCAACAATTTCAAACAAACCTCAGAATAAACGGAACATCAAAAGGGACCCTAAGTCCAATGTCTAAGTTCTTCATGTGATCCTAACAAAGTAAAGTAAACAGAGCTAATGAACATGTTCGTTACATGTAGACAAGTACCAGACGATACAATTCAGAATCAAAAGCGAAAGACAATCCAAACCTAAGTCTAGTGTTACACTCGAAGCATTGTACAACCTACTCAGTCATCGAAAGGAATAAGGTTCGCGATACCCGGACGAACAATCTTTGTGCATAGATTTAAAGAAGGGTATCCCGTTGTCCCATACCGTTCAAGATTGAGCTAGGTTGGATCCGAATACAATCGGATTAATCGTGAAGAACGTCGGCTCAAAACATCCTCACATATAGTCAAATGAGTTCAAAAAGGTTAGCCAAAGTTCCACCTAAGGTCATCTAAAACATGGTAAAAAGGAACCCTTTCAAAAGGTCCTCACAGTTGGCCCGGTTGACCTGGCCCTTGGCCGGTCGACCCCATACACAGCGAACCCAGTCGACTTGAAGGGATCAGGTCGACATCTGCCCTATGCGCCCGGTCGATCGAGCCCTTGGCCGGTCAACCGACAGTTGTAAGTGGAAAAGGAGAACAGTGCTTTTGGACCTGACTCTGCGTGGCCGATCGATCACGCCCCATGGCCAGTCGACATCCTTCATGCCCGATCGACCTGGTCAAGCCCCGAGTCGACCGGCAATTGTAACTAAAAATAGGTGAGCAGAGTTTTCGTCAGGTTCCAGGGAACCTAATTTAGTGTCGCCGCATACACTGCAGGTTCTGTTTCTGAAATGAAATGGGTCCAAATCCATTCCTTTCTTCCCTGAACCTGATAAGCAAGCAATATCAAGTATAAAGGCAGTCTAACCTCAACCCACAAATCTATCTAATCAAGTCATTCACATCTCAATCCATCTCATTGAGCAAATAAACTTAATTATCATGTTTTCAATCCCCTAAAGCATTAATTGAGCAAATGACATCTAAATCATCATGTTTCCATACAAATAAAGGAAAACAAGCATACCAAGCATAAACATATTTATCTATTTGCCTTGATGAAGAGCTTGGCACAAATCCAAAAAGAAAATTTGGGGAAAAGTCCTCTCAAAGCTCAACTTGCACAAATGGTTCTCAATAAAAAAACCAACTACAAAAATGGATGCAAATGGGTTGAGTGAGCTTCTCTTAACTATTTCTAAACCAAAGGAAGAAGAATAGCTAGATCTAGTAGCTTGGGGAGCTTACCTTTGAATGGGTTGTTGGTGAAAAGCTTAGAAAAGGAGGTGGGAGTGATCTTGGGAGCTTGGGAGAGAAAATGGGAAGCTTCACCGGTGATGTCGGAGCTCCGGTGGCCGTTGACGTGAGGAGGCAGTGAAGGGGCTGGGAGCTTTGGAGATGGCATAGTGAAATGAGAAAGAGATGGAATGAAAGGAGGGATGGGCTTATATTAGGTTAGGTTAATGGGTAATTTAAGTTTAGTCCTTGGTTTCACTAAGGAAGAATTTTGGGTCTCTTCGACGGGTCGAATCGAAACGCGACAGAAGACTAAAGTTCATAAAATGCCGAGACCTACCTGATGCACCCAAACTCACAAAAATTCATAATCTCATAAAAACCCCTGAAAACTTTCCAAAATTGCAAACCACTCCCTACTGTACCCAAACGAACTCGGACTCACGCGAGACTTCTCACGCGTGATCGCATGATCCAAATGTCAAACCCGACTCGCTAAGACTTTAAACATGCTTACTAACTAATCACGTAATTAATTATAATTAATAGAAGGTTAAGGAGCAGGATGTTACAGTTTCACTACTGGATTAAATGTATCAGTATAGTCAATCCCTTCTTGTTGACTAAATCCTTTGGCCACCAGTTTTGCCTTGTAGCGTTCAACAGAACCGCCTGCCCTATGCTTAATTTTAAAAATCCACTTGCACCCGATGACATTTCGGTTCTATTGTGGTGCAGTGAGAACCCAAGTTCCATTGTGAATAAAGGCATTAAATTCTGAATTCATAGTAGCACGCCAGTGAGAATGTTTTGTTGCCCTTGTGACACATGTTGGTTCATCATGTAAGGGATCCGCGAGTGCTACATCCACAGAAATTGGGTGTTTGGTGGCCAATAACATTTTGAGCTTGCGGATGCCATCCCGAAGTCTTGTCACCATAGGATGAATATGAGTGGTTGCGGATGGTGGGACATGTTCTAAAATCTTCAGAGAACTTGAATGTGTAGGTGGTGGGTTATGGGTAGATGGAATTGATGTGGTAGCCGGTGTAGTAGTGTTGTTTGGAGGCATTTGGACCATTTGACCACTTGTTGGATGCTTATGGATAGTTGATGAAAATGTGTCTTATTGGAGAGTTGGTGGAGATATGGTTGGTGAATTTCTACTTGGGATGGCGCATGAGACAATATGATGTTGGTCCGAAATGATGGGCTGACTAGAATGATGCATGGGCAGTATGCTGTTGAGCTGTTGCGTAGAAATGGTACATGGTCTATGAGGCTAATTGGTGGGATTTGCTAATGGAAAACGTAGTGGAGTTGGATCTGAAATGAGTGTAAAAGATGGGGTAGAGAAATGGGTCTTGTAATTGGATTTAATAATGAATTTTGCACAGAGGACTGCGTTTTGAATGGATAGGTTTCCTTATCAAATACAACATGATGACTGATGATAATTTTGTTGGTCATCAAATTGAAACATTTGTAGCCTCTGTGATGTGCACTGTAACCCAAGAATACACATAAAGATGATATGTATTGAAGTTCAGTTTTATTGAAGGGCCGAAGAAGAGGGTAACAGGCACACCCAAAGACCCTAAGCCATGTGTAATTAGGTTTGGAACCAAATAATTTTTCAAATGGGGTGAAATGATTTAGAGATGGGAGGAGCAAGCTATTTATAAGATAGACTGCAGCTTCAAAGGCATGGTTCCAATAGGTGATTGGAACAGAGCTATGTGCCATTAATGAGAGCCCTGTTTCTATGATGTGACGATGTTTTCTTTCTGCTACCCCATCTTGCTCATGAGTGTGGGGGCATGGAATTCTATGAGTGACATCACAAGAGGCTGAAAATCAAGAAAGAGAGCGATATTCACCTCCCCAATCTGGTTGTTGTTGTTTGATTTTACACCCAAAGAGATTTTCCACCAAAAGTTTAAATTTCTGAAAAATGAGAAGGACAACCGATTTATTAAACATGGGAAAAATCCATGTACACTTTGTGAAAGCATCTAGAAAAATGCACATAATATTTGTAACCATCAACCGAAGTCACAGGAGACGGTCCCCATACATCAGAATATAAATGTTCAAGTGGAGCATGACATTATAAAGAAGAACTGACCAAGGGCTATTGGTGGGATTTGCCAAGTTAACAGGCTTCACATACACCATGTACTTTATTAGATAAAACAGGTTTATTTAGTACCATGTGAACGGTGCGAAAAGCCGGATGACCCAAATGATTGTGCCATTGTAGAATAGACGCTTTTTCTCCAAGAAGTGCCGATTTATTTTTCAGCCTCCAAAGTACCAAGTTGAAGATGGTAAAGGCCATTGTTAGCTGGTCCTTGTAAGAGGATCCTCCCCGAAGCCTGATCCTTTATAGAAAAATGATGAGGATGAAATTCAAAGAATACGTTATTATCCTTGGTTAGACGATTAACAGGCAGTAAATTTTTGGTGATAGAGGGGACATGCAAAACATCATGAAGTTGGAGTGTGATGCCCCGGAGTCCCACATCGACTATAGAGAGGAAAGTGAATGGGTTTATATGTAGAGCCTACACCCTTACCTTGCATGTGGCCTTTCGATGGGTTCTGGCCCATCGGAAACAAAACCGTGAGGCCCGTGGGCCAAAGCGGACAGTATCATGCATGGGTGTAGGGTGGGGCGTTATAGATAAATATTACAAAGTAAATAGCAAGAACATAATCATAATTCGAAATTTAATATGATAACGAGATGAATAAAGACAAGTGTGATCATAAGTAATGAGAAAGAACGTAAAACAAAAATCTAAACGATACAAAGGGAGCAATATAGAATCACATGGTGACAAGTGTCCCCGTTGTGGGTGGTCAGCCCTAAATAAATCGGGAAAGCCCGTCCATAACGTCAGTGGTCATAAACCGATCAAAATAAAATCAGGATAACCTGTGCATAAACAAAGCGGATTATAAGTGATCCGGTCACATCGGTGATCAACCGTCCATATATCGATCTGCAGTCGTCCATAAATGACCCACATAAACACATAAACATATATTCATAATAGACCTGATTAATAATGCTCCGACACAAGAATTCTAAGTCATATTCAAATAACCACTCATGTATGCAAACCCTAAGGTCAAAGAATAACCACAACCAAATCCTAAAGTCAGACATAAGGTTTCGTACCTAATAATCACAGGAATCTCTAATGGATAAAAGATCAATGCATCCCTTTTTCCATCAATGGTGCATAGACCCAATTAAGGGTTTTCCAATAGGGACGGGTTGAGCTAGAATCCATCAGGATTTCCCCGAAGTTATATGGAGCACTAAACCCCCATGTTAGTAAGATACCGTATGCCCAGACGGTATTTACTCAGGTCCAATTATTCAAATAATAAGGTACAAATATATAATTTTAACACCTTAAAACCCAAAGATATCATTTAATATCAATTTACAAATAATAATGATAATACCAATCTTAGTTTATAATTTTAGAAAACCCAAGGACCCTATCAGAATATTTTCCACATTCAAAATAGTCAAAGGATTTAATTTGGATTTATAAAACCACCCAGGCCCTTATTCCTAATTTTTAGAACATCATGGTATTAAAAATAACTTCACATAACACTATGCGATGTCACAGGGGCACTATGTGATGTCACAGGGCCTTCACTTCTTTTTCAAAACCGTTGCCAATCAACTTCCCACACCTTTATCATTTCCTTCAATCCTATTCAAGTCAAGTTCCTACTCATCAGGTAAACAAGTTACCATGCACCAGGTCAACAGGTCACCCATTCTCATCCCTTTATTTCCTAACCTGACAAGTCAACACTTCCTTGTCTCCTTCATCAGAACTGCCCAAGCAGGTGAAACAGCATGTAACTCTGTAATGGTGAAACGACGCCATATGCCTCATCACCATCTAGAAAGTGGGCCCCACCATTTCCAATCCCAAATCAACTCCACTTTCTGGGTCGCCCAACCATGTACGGCCAGCTGAATGGACTAGATCTATGATCAATTCATCCAGTGGGCCCCACAACTAGATCAAGCAAAAGAAAACATCTCCATATGAGTCACGCCTCTGATTCCTAAACCATTAGATGGTGGGTCGGACGGGACCCACTTCTCACGGGTCCAACACCTCTAAGGTCGCCCGTGGGTCCTCCTCCGGATCCACGGATTAGATTGGTCATCAGGTGGCCCACCTGGGTTCCATGGCAGAAAAATATGGACAGTGCCAAACCGTGTAAACCCATCACAGATTCACTGTCTTCAACATATAATTCCGCTTGATATCACGGCCACTTGAAATTGTGGTCTCACGGTCTACAGAAGATGAAAAAGGGGTTTCTAGCATGTAAACAGGGATCGGTCATGGCAAAGAGGTTTGAAACACGATCTCATTACTAAAACAATTAACATCATAAAAAGAAGGCATTAAAGGTTTCTACATGCAGTGACATGCCAATCAAAGAAAAACAAATATTAAATTTATAAACCATGATCAGGTACTTGCCTTTTACCGGGGTTGAAGAAAAATACACAGATCCTAACCAATACCCAAACCGCGATTCCCACAGCGCTTGAGAATAATCCTACCACCGATCTGACAAAGAATATGGGAAAGGAATGCTCAGATGAACAGATCTATGGTATTCCTACCCAAAACCTAACATTGAAAAGAATAGGAAGATAACCTAAAAATATAGATCTACTCCTAATGATTTGAGGAGAGGGTTACCTGAGATAAGAAGATTGAACGAAGAATGCTGGTATCCTCTGATCTTGATTCTGATGGCTGGATCCTAAAGCTGGTATGGCTTGGGAAGTTGAAAGAGGAAGAAGATGAAGATAACCGGGAGGAGTTGCAGAGATTAGTGGGGAGAGATAAGAAGCGTTTCGTTAATAAAGGGGATTAGATTAAAAAGAATACTACTGGGCTTAAGTCATTGGGTCAAACTACGGGTCAGGCCATCTACCCATTAACCCAACTCATCGATCTATGCATCTAATCTAACGTGTGCCCCACTTAATCCTACCCACTTAAATAACTAATATACATTCAATTAAAATAATAATAATATCTAATTAAAATATAATAAAATAATAAATATGTGGGACCGGGATCTTACATGGAGTGGGGAGGAATATGTATTAAGAATAGAATGACCAATGTGTTAGATAGGCAAACATGTTCTATTTCCGATTTTGACAGTATCATTGCCACCATAATCAGTATGAATTGAGAGGTTAGACAGATCTGGAGCGATATGGTTTGTAGCCCCTGAATCAGGATACCAAAAATCTGATGAGTATGTTTGTGCTGCATAATGTGCATTTGGTGCTGCATTTGGAGAAACGTAGGCATGGTTGAATGGCTGATAACATTGAATAGCGGTGTGTCCTACGCGATGGCAAACTTGACAGGTAGGTCGATTGTTTGATGGGCCAGGCTATTCATTGGATGCAATATTTCGATTGTTAGACTGTCCTCGACCACTATCGGGATTGCCACCACGACCACGTCTGCGCCCCTTGTAATCACCTTTCCCACTATTTGAAGAAGGTGATGATTTGGCATCAACATTTGTAGTGATATTTTGAAGGTCATTTTGAGAACCATTCATACGAATTTCCTCACTAAGGAGGAGACTATGCAAGTCCGAGACACGGATATGTGCTTCACGTGTGGTAATGGAAGCAACAAAGGGCCCTTACTTAGAGCCTAACCTGTCAAGAATGTAGAGAACCAAAATCATCATCGTCAATGGGTTTGAGGGCCATCGCAAGTTGATCGGCAATGGATTTTGTCACAACCCCGCCCAACTTAGCATGAAATTGTCTACTTTGGCCCCTACGTGCGCGCCCGAGGACTTCCCAGGAGGTCACCCATCTTAGTACTGCTCCTGCCCGAGCATGCTTAACTCCATAGTTTTTACGGTTTCCGGGGCTACACTGTTTTAAAAGGCCTTATGCTAAGTTAATACGGGGTTTGACTTATAAGGCCAGGGATTTGGACGGCTTATTTTTAATGTGGGGCTCATGTATTCCTCACATTGCAAACCCAGTCCATATGCAAACCCTTCTAATCGTCCTTCTTCAGGGGGGTCACAATTGTGGGGCGTTACAATCTCCCCCACTAGGAATAAAGCTGTCCTCAGCTCTGATATTGTCATGCCCTTGGACCAAGGCCTTAACAACCAAGTCCTTAATCCAGGGCCACGGTGCGGTGAGCCAGAAAATTTTGCTGCGCGCTAGTTATTTTCCCACAGGTTCTGCGGTGAGGATTCCCAAACGATCCATCACAACCTGGCAATCAATTTCGCAACAAATAGCAATGTGCTGAAGCATGTAGCAAGACATAATCAAATGAAGCATAAGATAGGCATACAAGTCTTGCATCAAAGTGAGAAATATACACATAAACAAAACCCAAAGTTAAAGTTAAAGTTGTATGAATTACAAAAGTATATTAAAATTATACATCCCAAAAGAGCCAACAAAGGTAACAAAGTTCCCAAAAAGAATGGTCACCCAAAATGTTATCCGAAACTCATGCCCCAACCCGATGTCTAAATAACATCGTTGGGCTGCCACTCTAGTGCCATCGGAGGTTCTACCGCCTCCTCCGTGTGCTCCGCCTCAAAGGCAGCGGGTTTGTGATCTGGCACCAAACAAGAGAGTATCAGATACAACGATCTGGCAGGTGAATAAAGCAGATAAGTCATACAAGTGTTTATCGAATCATATTTAAAATCATGAAAGTTCATTTGAGAGGTAAATATGTGTAAAGATAATCCAAGGTAATCAATTCCTGAGAAAAAAAGAAATTAACATTTAAACATTTCAAAACCAACTGGGAATCGACTAAAAATACTGGCAATCCACATCTCGCTATATTCTCCTATTATCGAGGTAACAAGAGCACTCAATCAACAACGGTTGCCATATAAAATGGCCGAAGCAATCAATCACCGTCACCATATAAAATGGCTGAAACAATCAATAACCGTTGCCATGGCCTGAACAAACAATCAATGGGGTCCAAACTGCAGTTGGCAAAGTATTTGAGGATCCTAAGCCGGGTGATCAGCCCGACAAAGTAACCCAAGCTTAGTGGTGCCAACCAAAAATCCGAAACGATACAATCAAATCATTGAAATACATGTCAATCGATAAAAGGACTACTCTGAGCAAGGCACAAATGAATGATACGAAACGAATCAACGAGTAGCCTTAACAATATTTTCAAACATGGTGAACCACTCAAATCCGTACACCATACATATGCTAAGACCACATCATTTGACCCCTTGTGGGTTTGAAGCCAGAATGTCAGATTTTCTATAAATAATTTGGTGCCCAGAAGGTAGACGACATTCTAAGTTTCAAGTACACATTATCAAGTTGATGGCTCTTAGAATATTCTGGGTTTTCGTTCCCATCAAACTCCCACAAAAGAGGCCGACCTTGATATTCTGTCAGCTCTCGGTCACCTGTTGGCTAGCTAAGGTAGTGCATGTCGGCTAGCCGCCAGCTGACCGACTGGTCCCAGATCAGGAAAAGTAGTATTATGGAATTGGAACCGAACTAGAAGGCGGTCACCTTTCGGTTGGCTGTCGGTTAACCGACTGCTGACCGATGGACCTCCTGACGAAAAGCACGCTTCCGGAATTGCGACCGAATTGAGGTCAATCACCTGTCGGTTAGCCAAACTGGCATTTAGTCACCACTTCGGTCAACCACACCTGACCGATGTCCTGCGGGTAGATCCATTTCGAATCAGATTTCTATTTTTCCTCCTTCATTCTTTTCCCCATTTCACTTCCTTCCTCATTCATACCAATACTGACCCTCATTGCTCCAATCCAACTCCATTCGACCACAATCAATCCAATCCTATTCCAATATCCATTAGCAAACAAAACTTTTAAGATTCAACATAAGTAAAAATGCAGAAGTTTAAAAGAACCAGATTTACATTCTCATAAAACCATCCATGACCATTATTTTTCCAAGCTATCATAGACATAAAAACCCTGCAGAAAACTATACATATTCTGATTACAAAATCCTTAAGGAATCAGCCACACATAACAAAAGAAAACAAGTCCAATGAAATAACAAATTTTGAAGAAAACACCCATTCAATTGCATGCATTCCAAATCAGTTTATTCACTTGCCTTGGCTGAAATTGGGTCCTAAACACTCCAAGAACACTCCCCCTAGCACCCTCTCCAATCTACACAAGAAACTCCCAAGAAAATACACTCAAAACTCCACAAATTTTGTAAACAAAGGAGTTCTCCAAGAGAAAACCTTACATGTATGAGAAAAACCTTCCTAAGGGTCAAAAGAACCCATGGATGCAAGAGGGTAGCCATTGCTTACCTCTAGAAAGTCCAAACAAGAAGAGGAGCTTGAAGAAGAAGGTGAGTCCAGCTAAGATCCCACAGAAACACTATCCTTGAGAAGCTTAGGAGATAAGAAAGAAGATGGTGTAAGATTTTCACTTGAGGCTCAAACAATGGAGCATGCAAGGGCAAGAAGGAGGAGAGAAGAACCTCTCCCTTGGCCCAGCTGTAGTAGAAAATGAAGAGGAAGATGAAGTGAAACGTGGGTTTTGTTTCTGAATGGGTTTAAGTGGATTGTGGGCCCCACTAGCTCCAAAACTTCAAGGGACTATCATTTGTGGATCCTAGATGAGATCGAAGAAATAGAGAAAAATGATCGTCGAAAAATCTACTTTCCAAAAAGTATATTTTCCTCATGGTTTGCAAATATCGAAAACTATGCACATATTTGGTGTGAAAAGTCCGTTTTGCCCTTTTTCCTCTAAAAAAGTGATTTCTAGGGTTCAAATTCAAATGAAGAGAACATAAAAGTTATTGGGACTAATATAACAAATCCAAAAAGGTCAAAATCAATATTTTTCGAAATCAAAGATAAATTCCCACTCGGACGCATGTCACACGGCCACCCGGGGCCCCGTCAAACCAGACTCAACGGCTCTTAAAATTTCCCTAAAGCTATTCAAAATTCTAATATAGATAAAACCCAAGCTAATCGTCCCCTAATCCCACTTAGAGATTAATCACGACTAAAACAATCATTAAAAATACTAAACCTGAGTCGGGGTCTGACATCCTCCATCCCTTAGAGCATTTGGTCCTCCATATGAACACTAACCTCTTGCAAAAGGTGAGGATACTTCTTCTGAATTTGATCACGCAATTCCCAAGTAGCCTCTTCTGGTTCGTGGTTCTCCCAAAGTACTTTTACCCAGTGAATGGTTCGGTTCCTCAATTCTTGTTCTTTTGTGTCAATGATCCTGACCGGTTTCTCAACATAGGTGGCATCTTCTCAAATCTCTAGTGGCTCATGACATAACACATGTGATGGGTCTAAAACATACTTTTTCAACATGGAGATATGAAATACATTATGCACACCGAAACGTTCTGGCAGCAAGGCAAGTCTATACGCCACGTCACCAATGCGACTCAAAATCTCATACAGTCCAATGAATTTCCTTGATAATTTACCCTTTTGACCAAACCTCAATGTTCCTCTAACCGGTGATACTTTCAAAAACACTTTTTCTCCTACTTGAAACTGTAGATCGTTCCTTCGAACATCGGCATAGCTTTTCTGTCTGCTTCTAACAACTTCCAAACATTCATGAATGAGTTTAACCTTTTCACTGGTCTCACCAATCGATGTCGGTCCATGGGAGCTGCGTTCTCTAACCTCTTCCCAACACACCGGAGTTCTGCATCTCCTTCCATACATTGCTTCAAAAGGTGCCATCCCTATGCTCGAGTGGTAGCTATTGTTATAAGTAAATTTTCAAAGATGTAAACTTTCATCCCACTGAGTCTTGAAATCGAGCACGCACGCCCTAAGCATGCCTTCCAATGTCTGAATGGTCCTTTCTGATTGTCCATCTGTCTGCGGGTGATACGCTGTGTTGAACTGAAGCTTCGTACCCATGGATTCATGTAGAGTCTTCCAGAATCTCGAGACGAATGTGCTATCTCTGTCCGAAGTGATGGAGACTGGTTGACCGTGACGACTGACAATCTCATTAACAAATGTTTGTGCAAGTGATAGCATATGCATCTTCTTTCCCGTCTTCAACCGAATGAAATGTACAGATTTTGTCAGACGGTAAACTATAACCCAGATGGCATTGGTCCCTTTGCTAGTGGTTGGTAAACCTGAGATGAAATCCATTGTGAGATGTTCCCATTTCCACTACAGAATCTCCAGCGGTTGCAAAAGACCTGATGGCTTCTGATGTTCCGCCTTTACTAATTGACAAGTCATGCATCGAGACACGAAAGCTACAATTTCCCTCTTCATATTATTCCATCAGAATCTGCTCCTCAAATTATGATACATTTTTGTACT
The DNA here is from genome assembly GCA_029852735.1 of Persea americana. Lineage (NCBI taxonomy): Eukaryota > Viridiplantae > Streptophyta > Magnoliopsida > Laurales > Lauraceae > Persea > Persea americana. The sequence goes on along the minus strand of CM056816.1, from coordinate 28,935,340 downwards.
CCCCAGATGCATGGAATCCTTTGTGCTATGGGCCTCAGCCATAATTTCGTTCCTTAAGTCATCAATATTTGGAACACATAGTCGGTCACGGAAATATAATACTCCATCTACAATTATGAAATTAGGGCGTTCTATAATGTGTTCAACAACTCTAGCCAAATCTGGATCTTACAACTGAGTCTCCTTAATTTTCTAAATGAAAGTAGTCTCCGACACTGACATATTTGCTAACATAATACCCTTTTTCAGCGGCTGAAATTCCACTCCCAAGTCTTCAAACTGCTAAAGGATACAAATTCCTTGCAAACTGGCCATACTCCCCAGACTTTTGGCTCAAAGCGTCTGCCACTACATTTACCTTTCCTGGATGGTACTTGATTGGGAAATCGTAATCTTTAATATATTCTATCCACCGTCTCTGTCTCATATTCAACTCCTTCTAAGAGAATAGGTATTGGAGTCTACCGTGGTCTGAATGGACTTCAAAATTTTCTCCATAATGGTAATGTCTCTACATCTTCAAGGCAAAAACAACTGCTACCTATTCCAAATCATGCGTCGCATAGTTTTTCTTGTATTCCTTCAGTTGCCTCGAGCCATACGCTATGACTTTGCCATCTTGCATCAATACACATCCGAGTCCCACATTCGAAGCGTCAGTATAAATGACGAAACCACCACTATCCGAAGGTAAAGTGAGAATAGGTGCTGTGGTTAACCTCTTTAAAACTGGATTCACACTGTTCTGACCACACGAATGGCACATTTTTCTAAGTTAATTTGGTCAAAGGTGCTGCAATAGATGAGAATCCATGCACAAACCTTCTATAGTAGCCTGCTAAATCCAAAAAATTTCTAATTTCGGTCACGGTCTTTGGCTTTTCCCAATTGATGATCGCCTCAATCTTTGCCGGATCATCTGCTAGGACTTCTTTATAAATGATATGACCTAGGAAAGCAACTTATTTAAGCCAGAATTCACACTTCCCAAGCTTTGCATACAGCTGGTTATCTCTCAAAGCTGTAGTGAAGTCCTCAAATGCTTCTCATGATCTTTTCTAGACTTGGAATACACAAATATGTCGACAATAAAGACAACTTTGAACTGATCTAAGTAGGGTGTAAAGACCTTGTTCATTAAGGCCATGAATACTTCTAGCGCATTCATTAGTCCAAATGGCATTATCAAGAATTCATAGTACCCATATCTTGTCTGGAAGGTTGTCTTAGGTACATCCGATTCTCTGACTCTCAACTGGTAATATTCGGACCTCAAGTCAATCTTCGAAAAGTAATCTATTCCTTGTAATTGGTCAAATAGCTCATCTATTCTTGGCAATGGATACTTATTTTTAATGGTCACTTGATTTAATCTTCTATAGTCTATACACATTCTTAAGCTTCCATCCTTCTTTTTAACAAACAACACAGGTGGTCCCCAAGGTGATATACTTGGTTTAATAAAACCTTTCTCCAACAATTCTTGTAACTGTAACTTTAATTCGCCAAACTCTGCCGGAGCCATTCTATACGGTGCAATGGAGATTGGAGCCATCCCTGGCATGAGCTCTATATGAATTCAACCTCCCTGACCAGTGGCAACCCTGGAATTTCTTCCGGAAACACATTGGGGAACTCCCACACCACGGGGATTTCCTCCATCCCTTGGGACTGTTTATCCTCCGTGATGAACGTTATGAATCCCTCACATCAACTTCTCAATAATTTGGCCGCTGACAGTACTGAAATGAAGCTAGCTTGTGAAGCCCTTTTCTCTTCCTTAAATTCCACTTCCGAGGATGTTCCATCCAATTTGAAAGAAATGGTTTTATTAAAGCAATTTATAGTGGCATGGTGACTTGCTAACAAATCCATCCCCAAAATGACATCGAAGTCATGTATGTCCAACAGAATAAGGTTTGCTGGGAATGTAACTTATCCTATCCTAACTGTGCAACTAGGATAATATGCGCTACACATAACCTGTTTTCCTACTGGTGTTGTGACGGTTAGAATAAATTCAAGTTCGCTAACAAGCACATCAATCAATTTTGGCAAACATAGGAAACAAGAAAGAATGGGTGGATCCAGAATCAAACAGTGTTTTAGCTTCTACTTCACAAACAAAGAGTGTACCTTCCACGACATTGCCTGTTGCATCCGCGTCCACTTGGTTCAGATGATATACATGGCCTTGTTGTTGGGGTCTATTCCGATTCTGGTTCGGTCTCGCTTACTGCGCATTCTTAGTCTACTGAGGTGGACAAGCATTCTGATTCTGAGGTGGTTGGCGTGGCTGCTGTTGCTGATTCTACTGCTGTGGCTGCCTTGGTTCGTTCTGAACCACTTGTTGGCTCTGCTGAGGTGCTTGTTGAGGAGACTTGTTGCCTTGGTTTTTGTTATTTGGGCAATCCTTCACCATGTGGTCCGTAAGGCCACATTTAAAGCATCCACCAGTGACCTTATAGCATAGGTGGGAAGGGTGATTTTTGCCACATTGTTCACATGCACCTTGTCTTGGAGGGTTCTGATTTTGTCTTGACTTTTTGCCCTGATGGGTTCTCTGCCCTTGCTACTGACGTTTCCTCTGAGCATCCTTGATGATTTTGTTGTTGATATCTTCAAACTTATAAGCTCTCTTGACCGCTTCTTGGAAAGTAGCGGGTAGTACCACACCGGCAGCATCCCTCTTTATGATGGGATTAAGTCCTTCTAAGAATTTGATAATCTTTTTCTACTCGGTATTGATAAGCGCTGGGGCATACCGGGATAGTATCTCAAACTTTGTAACAAATTGTAAAACTGTCATATCGCCTTGTTTGAGTAGTTGGAACTCCATTACCATTTGTCTCTTGATGTGGGAGGCCACATACTTCTCTGTGAACTGTTCCTTGAAGGTGGTCCATGCGGTGTCATTCGCAATATTCTGATAGCCATCCTTGAGTGTCTTCCACCAAATGTCTGCTAAGCCGGTGAACATAGAGGCTGCCAAATGGACTTGCTATCTACCCGTGCATCGGAAAATATCGAAGATATTCTCGGTAAGTGCTAGCCAATCGTATGTAGTTAAAGGATTCTCCTGTCCTGTAAACTCCTTTGGGCCTCTCTTCCGAAAGCGTTCAAACAATACATTTGGATCATTGTCACGGTTGTGGATGACAATCTGGGGACCCATTGGTGGAGCTTGCACGGGTTCTGACCTCCTTCCCAATACCTCCAGCAGTTGTCTCTGCACTTGAGCCAGCTCCTCATCTTTCTTGGCAATATGCTTTTGGAGTTTGGCTTGATTTTGAATAGCCTGCCATTGTTGCGCCATCATCATCTCATTCATCTTCTGTTGTTGTTCCATCATCATTTGCATAAAGTTTTGAAATTGATTATCCCCAGACGGGCCTGCATTATGGGCATTGCTGCTAGAAGGATTTGTATTGGTGTAATCTCTACATGTAGGCATTTTGCTGCAAAACCACTTGTTAGTACAATAAAATATGTCAAAGAAGACGTACGAACAACCCCACTCAGTACTGACTAACGAAAATTCTAACGAATCCTCTCCACGTCCCTACATTTCTAGTTTCTTTTAATTTCCCAAAACATTTCTCGCTTTGATACCAACTGTCACAACCCCGCCAAACTCAACATGAAATTGTTCGCTTTGGTTGCACGTGCACGTGCGAGGACTTTCCAGGAGGTCATCGATCCTAGTACTGCTCCCGCCCGAGAACGCTTAACTCCATAGTTTTTACGGTTTCCGGGGCCGCATGGTTTAAAAAGACCTCATGCTAAGTTAATACGGGGTTTGACTTATAAGCCCAGGGATCTGGACATCTTATTTCCAGTGTGGGGCTCATGTATTCCTCACATTACAAACCCAGTCCATATGTGGACCCTTCTAATGGCCCTTCTTCAGGGGGTCACAATCGTGGGGTGTTATAGATTTAGCCTTAAGCAAAAAATCAGACATAGTATTCGAACCTTTCTTGAGTTGGTGGAGTTGCAAACGCAATTGCATAATGCGAGCTTTTGATGTGGAAGCATATGTGGTGGCTAGGTGATGCCATACTCATAGGAAGTAGAAAGGCCCACAACTTGGGCATGAACACTGTCACGACCCCAAAATGGGGGTAGGATTAAGGGCCGTGACTGGGGAATTACTATAGCATAATTTTTTTTCCCAGGATCCGCATTGGTGAGAATTGTAGGGTCCAATCACCGTCATGGAACATTTAGCAGAAGCTTGCATTGTGGTACAACCTGAAGTCCGGTGCACGTCGGATTCCGTATTGTATGACTAATGTTTAGCAGAATCACATGGATAATACATTCTCAGACTGGTACATCATAACAGAATATAAACAAAGCGAGACAAGTAACAGGAGATTTCATTCCCATATTTCAAGTTATAATACAAAAGATGTATTAATTACATTCCTAAAATAAAAGACCAACAAAGGTTAGTAAAACGGAACATAAACCCTAAAATAATACTCCCAGGTATTTCATGTCTCATGTGCAAGGGACTGAGTCTGCATGACAACCTCTGCACCTCAATCACACGTCACTTGCGGCTCAGCAATCGCCTCTTCGGAAACCGCACCAGGGTACAAGTCAGGAAATCAAACCTATGGCATCAAGCGTAGATCAGACAGAAAGCCTGACAAATATTGAAGATAAAAAGTATATTTTGCGGGACATATCAAAACAAAATACAGGTAATAAATCGGGAAAACTGTAGCAAAGAAGCTAAACACACTAATGCAATAAGGTATGGTTTTCCAAATCATAACATAAATACCAATGACTATTTCAGGGAATCAATGCAAGTGAGTTGAGCAGGCTGATGCAGGAAAGTATAATTTACTAAATCATAAACACGAATTAATTTCAAACTGATGAAACTTGGCAACTACTTGAATAATCCTAAAAAAGGGGGAGCATTCGCTAACCCCGATTGAGCAGAACTGAGAGTACCAAAAAACTCACCATTGAGTTATGACTGTTCTGAAATCTTTGGCCCTGCCACGAGGAGAGCCTGAATCGAGCCTAGGCAGGGTAGGTACTATAGTGTCATCGGTCACATCAGAACTCAAATTGCAGCAAGCAATAGATTTACAGATATAATAAATACTAGACTCAAACTGCAATATGCAGCGAGCAATAACAGCTTGGTGGTGCTGACTTGAAAATCAATGCAAAAAGTAGGGTTCAGTGCTTAAATCAGAATTAATGAGTAAATTGGTTACTCTCAAGATACAAGTGCAAGTACAAGGGATTTTCAAACGAGTTAAATGCTTAAAAGTATAACAAGGTTGATTCGGCTTTTAAAACAATAAACCAGGGTAAAGCAGGCTTCATGATAGTATTCTTTCAATTCAAGCTGAAAACAATGAAATGGGTTTTGAGACAATATTTTCTTCAATTCAGGCTAAAACAGTAAACAGGTAAAAACGAGCTTCAAGACAATATTTTTCTAAGTCCGGGAATTTTATAGAAAATTGGGCAGCATTTCGGGTAGAAATAAGGAAACCCAAAACGGGTGGTGGAAACGAAGGTGATCCAGGTAACTTGAAAGGGCAGGGCAATAAATGCTCGCACACAAACCAAGAGACCCTTTATGGATCCGGGTATGTCCAATGGTCCAGCAGGGCGAGGACCGCTCGCTAAGACCTTTAGAGTCCCGTGTGGCAAAATGCAAAAAATCAAGTTTACAAAATGCAAGATAACAATACAAAAAGTCTAGTTCAATTATCAAAGGCATGTGAGTACGATGATTCTCAAAGTTATACACTCAAAGGGATGGATATTGGTGTATTTTCGTACACTTGATGTATTCTTAAGGTGAGAATACCCAAACCCTGAGTTCGGGTAAAAATACGAGTCACTGTGCTCCACATGCGTCCATAAATGTTAGGGTCGAAGTACAAAGTTGAAATTAACATCGGGCAAGTCGGGGGACTGGGTATATGAAAGACAGTCTTCCTTCATTGTCCGTGTTTTTAAGTTGAAAAGCCTTTATTTATGAAATCAAGCAATTATAAATTCCTTTTTGAACATTGGTTAAAGCATCCAATTTTTGGTTCAAAATTCAGAAATCCCTGAAAGGTTAATCAAATTCGAAACAGGTTTAAATCAGACTAAGATCCAATTAAAAATTTAGTTTTTTAAGGTTATAAAACAGGGCCTAGGGATAGGGTTCTGCGGGTCCCGGGGTGGGACCCATTGGTCCAAGTTATAACAGTAATTGGCTGGAGGAACAAGAAGAAAAAGGAGAAGCAGCTAGCAGCTGTGCTCAGGTGGCAGGTAGAGCTGCAGGTGGTTTCAGGTGGCTGGGGCAGTGCAGGGTGAGGTCAGGTGGAGGTGCAGCTGGGTCAGTGTGTAGTAGGGCTGGACATGCTGCCGGTGGACGGGACGATGTGGACTGGTTCGGGTGGAGCTGAAGTCAGGGAAGGAGCAGGTTCTGGTGGCTGGATAGTGAAGATGGAGGGCAGGTGAAGGTAGTGGCTCGGATGCTGTTGTAGGAGGAGGAGCTGCAGGGCAGCAGAGGAAGAGCTGCAGTGCAGTAGAAGAAGAGCTGCAGGTGGGTGGCCGCTGTGCAGGGAAAAGGGGGTGGCCGGTAAGTGTGCAGGGAGGAGGGGGTGGCCGCTGACTGCGCAGGGAGAAGGGGTGGCCGGTGACTGTGCAGGGAGAAGGGGGATGGCTGGTGACTGTGCAAGGAGAAGGGGTGGCCGGTAACTGTGCAGGGAGAAGGGGGTGGCCGCTGGCTGTGTAGGGAGAAGGGAGTGGCCGCTGCAGGGCTGTGCAGGGAGGAACTGGCCCGCAGCTGCAGGTTTGCGAAGGACTGGCCGGGCAGAAGAAGGGAGTGAAGTGGCCGGCAGAGGCAAGGCTGGATGCTGGAAAAATGAAGGTGCAGTTGCAGGGAGGCAGTGGCCGGTGACAGAGGGAAACAGTGGGCGAGTTGCAGGGAGGCAGTAGCCGCTAGGTGTTGTTGGCAGATGAGCTTGCTGGTGGGAATCAGGAAGACAGAGTTGGCCGGCTGGTTTACAGGCGACTGGCCGGGAGCAAGAGGAAAGAAATGGCCGACAGGGTTACGACGTGGGTGGTCGGGCAGATGGGAGAGGTGAAGTAACTGCTGTGTGCAGTAACCGAGGCAAGCAGGGAGAAGGAAGAAGAAAGGGGTAAGGCCCCCTGGGCCTGATGGCCCATGGGTTCAGGTACCGGCCCACCTCAGCTGGGGCTGATCTGAATCCAAGGGCAGGATCCCCTAGCGGGCCCCACGGGTGGGGTGGACTCATCATCAGGCAGGGGTTCACAGTGAGGGATGAGGGTGGCGGTTGGCTTCACGTAATCCATTTCTCCTTATTATTAGGGCCCATTCAGACTAAATCAAACCATTAAAATTTTGATTTTTCCCCAAATAATTCCAACCATGGCAGGGGCTCACAAAAACAGATTTATTTCCTTAAACAGAGTTTAACATGCAAGATCAAATCAAATCAAGATTAATCATTCACAGTATGCAATTTAAATTAAATACTTGCCCCAAAACCAAGAATGGATCGCACCCATAACCCACTGTCAATCCAAGCTCCAACCGAGAGCTTTCTCTTCTAAACAAAACCCCAAAATCCAACCTAACAAGAAAACCCACTCACTGAGTTAGAACCCACTCCAAAACAGAAAATACAGAGGTGAAGAAGGTTGGTTCTAGCCGAGGAGAAAGAGGGCCTACCTCTTTGAAGATCAAGGAAAAAGAAGGTGGTTGCGTGAGGGGGCTGCCACCGTCGGATTTGTACCAAAATGGAGTATGCTGCAAAGAAGAGAACAGGGAGTTGATTGGCCGGGCTGGATCGAGCAAGAAAAGTCTCCAAAAAGATGTTCTCCAACAAGCCATGGAAGGAGTGAAGAGGAAAAAAGAAAAGAGAAAAGAGAGAAAGCTCTCTTGTTACCGTGGCCGGTTGCAAATGAGCTAAGAATGAGAGTTGTAAAGGTAAGTAGTGGTGGTGGGTGGCATTCAATGTGGTTGGTGGTGGTAGGTAGGATATTTTGCAAGCTTGAGGTTGCGAGTTTGCTACCATTCTAACTGAACTTGGGACGTGCTAGCGAAGATTTTCGGAACCTCGGACGGATTGGGTCAAAGAAGAAGAATTGTAGGTCTAGAGAAGAGTTTTCCAACATGCAAAGAATCATAATTTTCTGAGATCAGGGACAGGAATTGATATTTTCCAAACTGTGATATTTGTCTCAAAAAGTGTGCCGGGAGTCATATTGGGCTCTCTAGGCCTCGGATGATTTCAGGCTGAACATGAAAGTTGTTAGGCAGGTCGAGATTTAAGTTTTGGGGTCAAAAGTAACTCAATTCAGGGTTCTGAGGAAAAAGTCAACTGTCCGGTAAGAGTTTATCAATTTATGACATAATTGGTCAATCGAAGGGTTTCAGTGTCTCAAATAGATTCGGGTTGTATACAAAAGTTGACTGGAATGATAATCTAGATCACATAGGCTTAGAATAACATTTTGTTCAGGATTCAAGAATAATCTCCCGGTCTCAATTGAAAACACAGATGAGTTCAACAAGAGGGTCAAACTAGACTCAAAGACTCAAAATTCATCAAAGTTGATCAAAGACTAATCTAACATAGAGAACACCACAAATGGCCTCTAATACTCACTTAGAAACCTAACCACATAATTAACTAGCGGAAATCCTAGGGTTAAGAAATTGGATCCTTACAAACACCTTCAGTTAAGGAGGAGAGAATCCAACTGAGAAGTAGTTGGTCTTGGCGAGAGACCAAGAAACATAATCTAGGTTGAGAGAAGGAGAATTGTCCTCTTTGGATTTTGATCCATCATCTTTTGCAGCAGACACAAAAATGGGTGGGCATGGCTTGGTTCCATCAATGAAGCCCATCAGGTTGTGCCCTTTTAATAGAGGCATGAATTGAGAGCGCCACATCAAGTAATTTGTGGGGAACAATTTGATGGGAAGAAAATGATGGATGTTCATGAATTGAGAGCGCCACATCAAGTAATTTGTGGGGAACAATTTGATGGGAAGAAAATGATGGATGTTGGAGGAGAGAGGGATAGCTTCTGCCGTGGTAAAAATGAAAGGAAGCAAAGAAAGAGGTTGGTAGATAGTGGGGGGGGGGGGGGGGGGGGGGGGGGGGGGGGGGGGGGGCGGGCGGGCGTGGTGAGAGAGGTTTCTATTTTTTAATTAGAAGCCCAAAGAACTGACACTCTCTAATACCATATTACGACTCAATGCCAATTCAAATTGAGTGTAAATTCTTCCTCAAGATATCTTGCCTTGGGGTGTGTATCTTGTATTTATAGACATGAGAATTGTATAGACAATTACAATCAATAAGAATCCCACAAAGACTGGGATGGTATGAATACAGATCATGATCCCTAGAGATATGCATTACATGATGTGGCAGTGACATGTTTTCTATTTATAATGAATTGTATCCTTATCATTTATAAAGCATATGCATCTCATATGACAGTAGACTATCATAATGTATATAGGGACAAAATGTGGCACCCACACTTGAAAACCGCCCCTTGAGCTGGATTATAATTCTTTGCACTCTAGCAGGTCTGTCAATCGGTCACCCAATAATCCCACCCAATGTTGTAGATCTAGGTATGGATTATTTAATGATCTCCATTTACAATTGTTTTACTAATTTCATTTAGTTCTAAGATTTGTATGGAACATACCCTATTAGTTGTTTACCTGTAGTATGCTAATATACTACATGTTTTTTTTTTTTTTTTGGGGGCATTGCTAAGTGCTAAGGAGTGACAATACTATATACTTGCATATTTATGTAAATAACAATGGATGATGAATCTAATAATACTATATAATAAAATGACTATCATAATGTATAGAGGGTCGTTCCTTTCAAGCAACATGCATCATTTTGGTGGGGGATTCTTGTATAATAGAGGAAACTTTATGTGAAGGACTAATACCCCCATGGAAACTGACGGATATATGGAAGAAAATTCTTAAATCTCTACAATCCTTCCAAAGTCGGTAGGTCAATATCTCCATGCGAGAAGGAAGTAGGTTGGCAGATGCTTTATCAAGAATTAAACCACCAACTAAACAATTTGGGAACCAGTTGTGCTTAGTTCATGTCTTGACGGACATATGCAGGAAGTCCAAGATGCATTTTGTAGTCAATTTAGTAGTGGTTTATGGTCCTTTGATGCTTTCAATTGCAATTGTTAATGTTTTTTCTAGTATGGTTGGTCATTTGAGTTGTCTGTCCTGTTGTTTGTCTTGGTTCTTATTTCAATAAAATCTGGCATGTTCCGAAAGAAATATAACTTTCTGCTTATCATAAATCATGATAAATGATCAGGTTCCTATGGCAATGCGTCTTAATCATTACAATGCTGCTCGTTTGCTCTACCTATGTGGGGTCGGACCTATATATAAAAACAACAAATGATACTGCCTTATGGACTCCAATGATTCATGTATTACTCATTTTTATAACTATTTTACCTGTTGGAACACTAGAGTATGATCCAGATGATTGCCCGATAACGACAGCTCTTCCCACATTGATAGGTTGATTAGACATGGAGGAAGTGCTCTACCATCAAGATTGTTGCTATCAAGATATAAAAAAATTTCAATTCGCATAAACCTGCAAAATCTAGTAGGCATGTATGTTTTGATGAGTAACGTCAGCCAATGTCCAAAAATGCTACAAGAGGTCAAAATGGTCGATTGGATGGTTAGGTCACACTAGTTTGATGGATGCTTTTTGAGGTCTACATAGTGATGTCAAAAGAAGGAAGAAACTGAGATGAAATTGATTGGCCTACGATTTTGGGTTTAGGGTTTGTTCGGATGGGAGAAAAGAGAATAGTGTGGGTAATAATCAACTAGCATGGAAGTAGTTCAAGTTCTAGACCCAAGCCCATTAGGTATTGGTCAAGTACATATATACCTCGTAGAGAGTCAATGCTTGCAGAAAGGTTATTTTCCAAAAGATACAACTTTCTTAAGCTTTGCATCTCAGAGAAGGCTACAAAAAGAAATAAAATAAAATATTAATATTAGCCGAAACATGAAAATTGACAATATAATGATACTTAGAAGGGCATGCACACATCTCCATTCAATCTCAAACGTCCATCTACCATGCCCTTTTCCGTTACCCACTGATATAGTTAATTTGGTGCCCAATCATTCACGATACAAGGGTAATTGATGGACCTGTCTTTTTCTTCTTGCCTTCCTCTGTCCCGGGTCCGCCGGGGTGCAGCAGGGCGAAGAGAAAAAAAGAGCAAGCATCAACATTTTTTTGTACGGGTATGTCATATTTTCTATTCTACTTGGAATTTGAAATGGTGATCCGGAGATTCACCTTCACAAGGAGAAAGGAAATCAAACTTTTTTTTTTATATCTTTCCATTGCATATATATTCAAAGAAAGAGACAAGATTTTAAATGCCGTGAAATGCAATTTTGTTTAGTGTGCTGTGAAAGGCGGTTTTGTGCCGTAGAAGGCGATTTTTCCATGGAAGGCGATTTACAAATCTTATCAATGATGAAAGACAAGAATTGTGATTTTTGTCTCTTTTAAAAATACAAAATACAATAGAAAGGGAAGAAAGAGGGATCTAACTTCTCAAGCGATTGTGGGGACTCGTTCAGATCGACGGTCACGAGTCATGTATGGACTCCGCCATCGTCCTTCAGATGGGAACACTTGATGCTTTAGTTCACTTGGCTTGGGTTGGACCTCGGATTTTTAGAGGACAAAGACCAAGGGAAGGTCCTATATCCAATAAAAAACCAAGTAGACGGGCTGAAAAGCCGCATCTAGGCCATGTTGGATAGAAGAAGAGGGGAGATCTTGGGGGGGTGGCCCCCCAAGGGACTTCGATCACCTTGTAGAATTTGCAGCAGAGTTTCTTTAGAGTGAGAGAGCTTGTTTTTGTAGAGAATTCTTCAGGATAGTTTTCAGACAATTTCTTCAGGACCCCTTCCCTTTAGAATGACCGCCTATTTATAGGCTTTTGGTGGCCATTAGGAGGGTTTTATGGGCATTAATGATATTAATGCTCCGTGATGGGAGGAGTTACAAGTATTAATTTTATAATTTTGTAACTCCTTTTTCTTAGATTCTGATTGGCCGATGGAGAATAATGGACATTTAATCTTCATGATGATGGGAGTTTCATGATTAATTACCACGATTAATCTCCATAATGATAGGAGTTACATGATTAATTGTCATGATTAATTGGACTTGTAACTCCCATTTGCTTGCTTCTGATTGGGCCGTTCAAAATAATGAGTTAATGACCTTAATAAGTTGTCATAAAAAGGTCAATTAATAACATTAATTGGTCGTTGAGTCGCTTGAAGAGTTGCGGGCCATGCCGCGTCTTTTGGAATTCTTCTTGCGATGATCATCGATGGATCCGCACGTTGTTTGATGTCGGATGGCATGCAAATTCAGACATTAGTTGACACCAATGGGCCGGCAACATCTGTCCAGTCGATTTCTCGATCGGTCGGGCAGAAAGTGTACTTTATTGGTCGGCCGGTTGGCAGTTTTGGAGTGTCCGATGATGATCAAATGATTTTGGTTGCGGATCCGTGATGTTGACGAAAATCGACGGATATCATGCCTCAAAAATCAGATTTTAAGAAAATTACAGGGGCCAAACATCGCGAAAGGCGAAAAAGAACGGAAAAACGACACTTTTGGCTGAAATCCGGCGACCCGGATTTCCAGGGTCGTTGGCGACCATGCACCCATGGTCGCCGCCGACCATGGGCCAAGGTCGCCGGCAACCATGTGGCTTTGGCCCCTTTTTCGGTCGTCGTTTTTTCGCCGTTTTTCGGGCTTTTTCACTTCTGTTTTCTCCTGTATTTTTCTTTGACATTTCTCCTCATTTATTGGCCCGATTCCACTGAAGAAAACCCATCGAGAAGTCATGCAAATCAGAGCACAAAGTTTCCTATTTTTGGAAAAGCCGAAGACTTTGTAGCCAATTTTCCGCCAATAGTTGAAACTAGGTCAAACGATGCTGGAATGACCTGAAATTTGAGGTGAAGCGTCCTGAGCATTAGATAGGACCAACCATGGGCTTTTATTTGAGTTTTGAAGCCGTTTGGGGTCCCGTCGATGCTAGACTTGATTTCACCGTGCGGAAGATGTCGAGCTTTGATGTACGGTCATCCGAAGTCCGATTGACCAGAAATTTGACAGGGAGCCTATTGTGGAGTCATTTTGAGATGATCCATTAGCTCCGATTTGGATGCCATGGTCCCGGGGAGCTTCGCCGCCGGTAGGCTTGATTTTGCTTCGGAGCGTTAAAGCCAGGTCAAATGTCGTCGGAATGACTTGAAATTTGACGTATAGCCCTTTGGAAGCATGTAGAATTTACTCATGTGCTTCATTTGATGAGTGGCGACATCGGAGGTTCTCACCGCTGAGAGGCTTGATTTCGCCTTTTGAGGGTTGATGGAGGGTCAAACGGTGTCGGTTTGACTTGAAATTTGGCGTGGAGCCTTTTGGAGGTATTTTGAGACCATCCATAGGCTCTGATCGAAGATTTAATGTCTTCAACACGGTCGCCGCCGGGAGCTCCTACTCAGCCACTGGAGATTGAAGTTAGGCCAAATGGTGTCGAAATGGCCCGCTTCATGTATTCCCTTCTTTTGGCCATTTTGAAGGATCTTGCAGCTTTTGTTTGATTCTGACAAGATCTAATGCTTGAAGTAGCTTTGCTTGTTTATAGTAGAATGCAGCTCCATGTAGCTTTTGATGTTGAGGAGGCAAAGTGACATTTTTGGTGTCTACAAATGCCCCATCGTGGTACAGCGACGAATTGCGTAGTTTTTGCAGTCGATGTGCCTCGAAGAAAACTTTTGAAGGAGAACTTCTTACTTGACCAAGAGTCTCTGAGCATTTTTCTTTGATAGAATAGCCTTTTGAGTTTCCAAGGGAATTTTATGGCAGTGAGAGAGATCACGTGCCATCTCAAGGCAAATTTTTGAAAGTGACATTTGGATTGGGTTTTTGGGTTTTGGAATTTTTCTTTTTGACCTTGTGAACCTAAAGGCTTTGTGTGGTGCATCAGGCGATCAAGAAGGTTTTTGGTTTTTTGACCTTGTGACCTAACAAGCTGTATGTGGCAGGTTAGGGGGGTTAGGGGGTCGGGTTTTGAATTTTGTTTTTTGGTCTTATAACCTAACAAGCTGTAGGTGGCAAGTTAGGGGACCGGGATTTGGTTTTTTGGTTTTGGTCTTGTGTCCCAACAAGCTGTATGTGGCAAGTTAGGGGACCATGGTTTGGATTTTTGTCACTCTTTGGGACAATTTTGGGTCCATTGGAGTGGTTTGGTTTTTTGTGGAATGTCAATTTCAAGGTTTTGGCTTAATTTGGTTCATGAGGTGGGATGGTTTGGATTTTTGGAAACTTATGAGGCTTGAATTTTTATTTATTTTTTTTGTTTGGTCCAATCAACTCAAAGGAGGCATGGAACCATTTTTGTATGCTCTTGATAAGAGGAATTTTGACTAAAAACCACTTTTAGTGCCTAGGTGGTCAAACCTGGTTCATGTGGGCTAGCCCATGGGACCTTAAGCTTTAAAGATGGCTTAGATCTCATGTGGTGTCATTTTTGTAAAGCATATCTAAAGATATCTCTTTTTGGTAGAGAATATCTAAAAATATTCTTACTTGGAGAGAATCTCTCAAGTTTTCTTGATTTTGGGAGAGATTTTCTTAAAGTATCTTTCTTTGGGAGAAAGTTTCTCATATTTCCTCTTTTTTTGAGAGAATTTCTCAAAAGATGTCCTCATTGGGAAAGAATATCCTATGATCCCTTTCTTTTAGGAAGTTTGCTAATTTGTAGCACTTACCTCCTTTCTTTTCTCCTTCTTTCCTCTTTTGGTTTGCTTTCTTCTATATCAGCAAGGAGAGGTTGGATCTCTTGCTCCTATTGCCTTCTTTTTGCAAAAGTCTTCAAGAGTGCTCCAAGGTCAAGATTTCTCTTTCTTCTTCAAGGATCTTCTAGTTCTTCCTCTTTCTTCTCCATCAATGGCTTCAAGTAAGTTTCTTTTTTTCTTAAGAAACCCCATGTAGGAATAGAAAAAGGTTTTCTTTCTTTTCTTTTCTTTTCTTTTCTTTTTCTTTCTCTGTTTTTTTTTCTTTTCCACGTGCATTCTTTTTCTTTTTCCTTTTTCACATGTTTTTTTCCCTTTTTTTTCTCTCTTTCTTTTTTTTCTTTTCTTTCACCGCTTCTCTTTTTTTTTACCGTGGCTTTTTTTTTTCTTTCTTTTTTTTTCCTTTCATGGTTTTTCTTCCTTTTTTTCAGCGTGTTTTTTTTTCTTTTTCTTTTTTTTTTTCTTTTCTTCTCTTTTTTTTTTGTGTGGCCGTACGGACAAGACCGTACGGCCCCCTATCCTTTTCTTTTTTTTTTCTTCTTTTTTTTTTTTGAAAGAGATTCTTTTCTTCTCTCTTTTTCCTTCTTTCTTTCCCAGATTTCGAGACACGCATGCATGACAACTTTCCTTCTATGCTTTTTTTTTTATGAAATTGGAATGATGATAGTGCACACCTGGGAATCTTTTCACAAGTCTTGGGATTTGGAGCTCGCAGCAATGTTAAGCCCTTTCTTGGTCTTGGGAGGATTTTTGAGGAGCTTTGCAAGTTTTGGATTCTAGAGCTCGCAGCAATGTTGAGCCCTTTTCTAGTCTTGCGGATATTTGAAAAGCTTTGGTTTGATCTCGCAGCAATGTTTGAATTCAAGCCTACTTCGAAAATTTTCCATTGATTATGAGCTTGCAGCGATGTTGAGCCCATCTTCAAGCTCCTATTTCTTTCGGGGTGTTTTCCTTTTCTTCGGAATTGCCCCGGAACCATGCCAAAATTTCGCTAGAATTTTTTAGCAAAATTCTGTTATTTTGATGATTGATCATTTTTTTTTTCATCCTTTGCAGGTAGTTCCTCCAGAACAAACAAGGGTAAGGAGCCTGTCACTGATGTGCCTTGCCGTTCTACCAGATCTTCTAATGTGGCCGTGTAGCAGGCCTGGGAAGAGGTTCAGTACATTGAAAGGAACTTGGAAGAGTGTGACTCGCTCAACCGAGATGAGATGAGGCAACTTTTGATTGCCCTTAAGGATGAGGAGTATTATAAGATTATGGTAAGCAACCGTCCCTGGGTCACGGATGATCAGAGCATTGTGCCCAAGCCTACCTTCTTCTTTGGTGATGCCATCCCCGACTATTCAACATACCAAAGGAGATGTTTTCAGTTCTCTTACTCAGTTGATGGTGAGAAGAGAACTGTTTATACCCGATCGACCTTCGATTGGACTATCTCGATCATGAGCCTTTCCTCCACATGCTCAAAGAGGGAAGATCCTCCAATGCTGGGTGAAGAGGACAAGCGTGATTAAGATCGGGGTTTTTGTTGGCGGCCCTTCTGGTTTTGCAGAGAAGTCACCTGCCCGTGTGGACATTTTGATGCCGGCCAGCGGCTACCAAGGTTCAGACCATCCTTCGGTCGATTTGAGATCGGTGGGCCTTGGCATTTTCAAGGGTGATGGCAGCAATTGGGTGAAGCCTTTTCGACTTCACGGCCATTTCAGTGCTGACTCGAGCTGGTAGTCGTGGACTAATCACATCCTGGAGGTTGGCGGTGCCATTCTGAAGGAGCCCAAGATTTTTGACGCGGTTCGCGCTTTTCAGCAAACCATGGTTTTCTCCGATGAGGCCTTCATGGCCATGCTGGAGTCGTTCCTTCCACAAACCAACACCTTCGTTGTCACGAATGGTGAGATTGGTTTTTCTTTAAAGGAACTAAGCGCCATCACTGGGCTGCCCATCCTCGGCAATCTCTATGAGGAGTTCATGCCTATTGACAGTGTCCTTGAGGAGCAGTCTGAGGAGTTCAGGCTTTTGTACTTTCAGCTCGTCGCCTTCTACGATTTTTTGAAGGAAAAGGAGGGCTCGAAAGTCCGGTGTAGCAGTTGGAGCAGTGGTAGCTTTTTGTCTTCCAACTTCTTTGACAGCGTGGAGTCTTCTGAGAGTACGACCCAGGAAGCCAGGGCTAAGAACCCGGATTTGAAGAAGATCTCCGCCATGTGAGAAAATTTGAAGGAATTCTTTGCAGACACAGACGCCATTCATTCTGACATTGCGCTGCGAAGAGATCTCGCTGTTTAGCTCACTTATTGGTTGGGTGAGGCTGTTTTTGTTGGAGGAGATGGAGCGCACATCAGGCTGCACTGTATTTTTTCGGCTTGTCAGATGGCGGTTGGAGAGCGGCTTGCTTTGGTGCCTACTCTTTACTCGTATTTATGCACCGAACTGCAGGCTGCTGCTTTCCTGGTTCGGTTTGGGCTTCCCATGAACAGGGTATTTTCTGCCCATATTTTCTATTCGTGGTATGTATACCACTATCTCAGTTTCCACTGATTGGGTGCTGCTCAGGACGATGACCCGTTTATGATTCGGTTGGCTAGAGGGAAGCCTGTTTTCGAATCTCTCTTATCTGCCCGTTTGAGGATCCGACGATTCTGCGACATCGAGATGGAGTAGTCTTCGGTGAAGCTTTCTCCGGGCTTACGGAAGAAGGCTTTTGATTTTGGTGTCTCCCGAGATTCCACCAGGGCAGGGTCGGGGAGACACTATTCTTTGACAAATGCGGAGAAAGCGTGGCTTTTTAACATACATGTCGGCACGATGGTGTACCGTGGACATCTTTTTATCGTCATCCAGCCGTATTTCCCTCGCGTTTTTCCATGCAGTTGGGCTTCTCTCAAGGCATTATTGGAGCGCCTTCGAGCAAGGTGAAGCGTTTTGGAGGTCTACAAGACGGGAGGAATGCATGGGCCTTCTATAGCGCGGAAGACACTACCGCCATGATTCCTTATCCTGAGTTGCCCACTTTCCGGACTGGTGGCTTCACGAAATGGTTCATGGAGAGCCTTTTAGTGTACCGGGGACTTTCCAAGAAGGAGCTCGATGTAAAGCAATCTTCTGGGAAGGGTCTTGGGAAGTCAGATGGCGTCCGCCCAGAAGAAGTTCTGGCTTTCCTTTCTGGAGAAAAGCACAGAACAGGTTTTCTCGAGGACCAGGACGTCATCAGATCGGGAGCTGCACAAGAGATTCCTGATGAGGTCTTGGAACAGCTCGCAGAGGAGGAGGCTGAGGTCGCTGCTTGGATACAAACAGAGCGAGCAAGGGCTTCCATGGAGTCTACCGGCAAGAGCAGACCATCCAGTGAGGACTCTGGTGAGAGGCTCGATTTCAATGGTAGGGCGGGTACTTCCAGCAATTCCTCCCGTAGGAGCAAGAGGAGAAGAGGACAGCGCCGAAGTCAGAGAAGGCACAAAAACTCTCCAGATCTGGAAATTCCTTCCACCATTGCTGAGGAGGCATCAGGGGATGATGATGAGCCTCCGGAAAAGAGGAGCCGAGAGGAAGAGTCCATTGATGATGGTATGCTTTTCCCTTTTCTCCTTCCGTTTCTTTTCTTTCATGAGAGCTTTTGTTTTGATCTACTGCTTTCTTTCTTCTGGCAGAAGATGATGATTTGATGATGCCTGAGGTTTCGGCCGATGAGGCGGTGACGGATCCGATTGTGGCAACTAAGGAAGAACCCAGAGATTCTGAAGTAGATCCAGAATCTCCTCCTGGTATGACTTCTTTTTTCTTTTCTCTTTTTCTTTACCGCCATTTGCTGACATATTTTTGTTAGTTTTATGGTCTCAATCCATTAAGATTGATGTAATAAATTGATTAATTTCTTTATTTATCAATATATTCATGCTTTCCTTTCATGAGATGAATGGTGTTTATTGCTTAAATGCACATAACCAATACGAATGACATGATGGTTCATGAGATGAACTGGAGTCCATAAGTATACTAGATGCAATACATGTGTATGGATGAGATCCACATACGGGAGACATGTATAGCAAATCTTATATTTGAATATCTTCACAACCAGTGATGAGACTGGACATCTCATCTGACAAGGTTGCAGTACTTTGATTACTATGAGATAGTGTGATTTGTTTCGATCATCAGAATATAAGATTCTGGATCATAGTGCTGGTACATTGGATGTATTGAAGGACCATGAGAAGCACCTCAAGAACACTGTCTTTACTTTAAGGTCTGCTCTCATAATTCCCTAGCAATAGGCTCTCAACCCTGAGACATTTATGAACTCAAGTTTCTATCTATTCATTTGCTTTGAGTCACCAATGAGTGAGGCCAACTGTAGGTCAACACCTCGGTGTCTTGGGTACGTGGTAGTAGGACTGTGGGAACATTTATTGGTCAAGGTGGAATCTATCGCTATTATCCCCTTGTGCCGATTAATGGATTTATCATTGGTAAGTGTACACCCATCTCAATTAAGAGTTAATTAGATGGTATTGATGATTACTATAATTAATTGGGTCTCAAGGATAATAAGATATGGGTCAAAATTTGTGGGACAGTCTGTCCAATTGATCCATGGATAATGATAGAGGGGCCCACTTGTAGTGATAGGGAAGTTTACGGTCTTCACGTAATTTATTCGTAAGACTGGAGTTCAATTGCATTTATATAGTGGAGTTATTTGCAATTAACTGTGGGCCCGGATTGCACATGAGATGTGGGGTCGCGGTGTCCCAGTTGGAGCCAGCTTTCTATGGAATCCCTAGTGGTCCCCACGCTAGCCTAAGATTGGATCTTTACTAATTCTATTTGAACTCAAAAAGGAAAGCTACTATTTCTATTTGAAGTGAGACTTCTAATAGTGGTAATAGTGGAATGAAGATTTACTAATTAATCTAGAAGTTGGACTTCTAATTTTTAAGAAAGAGAGGAGTTACAAGACTATAAATAAGGGGACAAGGGAGGCCTTGGACGTCCATGCTTGGTCTATTAAGAGGAGTTCACGCCCATCAACCTAAAAGTGCAAGAGTTGCATTCTTCTCCTTCCCCTCTCTCTCTTCTAGTTCCCTTCTAGTTTCCTTGGAGATTCTAGATAGTCTTTCTCTTGGAGATTCCGCCATCTCTCTTATGGAAAGAGATCTGAAGCGGGTCATAGCGTGGAAGACGATTGGGCATTGGAGATTCTGATATTAGAAGAGCTCTTCATCAAAGAGTTGAATCAAGTTCTCCTTTAGAGCACAACCAAGCTCCATAGGTATTTTCTACTCCTTGTATGTTGTGGAATTTCGTGGTTGCATGTTTAGTGCTGTTTCTATCCTTTTGATAGGTTTGTTTGCTGATCATGATGGCTGAGTTTGAGGACATGCATCCTGGATTGGGTTTTGATGGCTTTTGGATAGGTGTTCATCACTTCTAGTTGGTGAAAAGTTTTTGAAACCTATCCAAGAGGTCCACCCACTTTCAACAATTGGTATCTAAGCTATATCTCATCTTTGATCATGTAGGAGCACCAAGCTTGCTCTGTTCTTTGCATGAGATGCGAAGAAGATAGAGGAAGGGCTATGTATGGATCGGTTTTTATGGTTTTGCTTTGTTTAATGGTGAATCCATGTTTGGATTGTCACAAAAGGGTTTAATAATGATGGAAGGATGGTAGGAAGTCATTGGGAGACTTCAGAAGTGTTTTGGAGTCGTTTGGACACGAAACAGAAAACCCAAAGTTGCAGGTGTTCGTCAGTTCGGTCCACCGACCCCGTGCCCGGTCTACCTGGTGACTGTAGACGCGGTCAACCGAGCCTTCTGCCCGGTCGACCGGGTACACTGACACAGAACTGGGCAGTTTCAGCTTCGAGTATGTTCTGTTTTCTTTTCTTCTTTTTTTCGGGGGCGCTGCCCCCTGGGCCCCCGTGAGCTGACCGGGCAGCTCGAACCCCGCCGGGGGACACCCTCGGACCCCCTTTGCGGAGTGCATAAATTCAAAAGGATGACAACTTTTAGCATGTTGTTTTTCCATTGTTATTTGGTAACCCGGTTTTGTGAGTTGCTTGGTTGTATGAGATACTAACTTGCAGGTGATCTTGTTCTCTCCATATGGCCCACAAGTCTTTTACTTTCTTAATATGGTTGTTGGTTTATTTAAGGCTAAGTGTAAAGGGCATTATGGTTTCCTTGGTTTCCTGTGAAAGGGCAAGGCATGGTGGTTTCCCTATAACTCTTTTATTTCCATGTTTAGATTACCATGTAAGTCTCATTGTTGAGACATAGGAATTTATGTAATTTTCTAAATTTGTAAATTCCGGCGATGTCTGAGACGAAGAAGGAAAGTGAAGTTGGACTCCTAATCAAAGAGTTTGAAGATTACCAAAAGGTGTTTTGGAGATGTCCAAAGAGTTTGTGGAATCCCAAAGTTTTGGAAAGTCTAGAAGTCCAAGAAGTCTATTCCGCTTGGGCCATATGGAGGAGAGGACTAGTTACTAATTTTAGCTTTTTCTATTTATGGATGAATGCTTAATTTAGAATGTTTCCAAATCTGATCCAAACATAGCAAGTTACTAAAATTGGTCAAATCAAATTAATTTTTGGAAAGATTTCTAATTAATGTTGATGACCCATGAGATGGGCACATTGGTAACTCTAATTTAAGAAACTAGACTTTCCTTAAAATAACTTGACTTGGAATCAATATTTGATCATGTCATGAGATGATTTGATGTTTCATATGTGTATATATGTGGGCCCTGATACCTTAAAATGAAAATCCTCAATCCTAAAATATTAAGTGGGAGCGGGGCATTAAATTGAGAAATCCCCAGGGTTTTCCACCATAGGTCCATTGTAAGGAAAGTATTATCCTCACGCCATCTTGAGAATGGCCGTTCCCCACGGAGGGCTTTTATTCGTCTGGATACTAGATATGGATCTCCCAAAAGGATAGTGCTAGTGAGACGGGGTGGGGGTTCACTCCCAAAGGAGGGGCTGCCCACAACGGTTGTCATTCAATGTTACTTGGTGTGTCACACTTAACTAAAATAGTGATGTAGCATCCCTAAGGATTTGCCTCTTGTATTTTAGAAACCAAAGTTATTCGGGAGTCATACATTATTTAGTATGACATACCTAGATAATAATGAATGATAGGGGATAATTAGTCTTAATTTTAACTTACTTTGATCTGTACCAATCTAGGTGATATTCGCACTCCCCAAGGAGGCATATCCCAGGGATTGGAATTCCGAAGTATTCTAAATTTTAGCGGTTATGAGGATCACCACATAAATTTGGTAGAATGCTAAACCCCTAATGTCATTAATATTCATTAATTGAATGTATGGTTATGTGCTACAGTTTATTCAACATGAATTCAAGTACTTTCAATCCACTTGCCACCATTCTCAACCAAAATAAGTTGATGGGATCCAATTATGTAGACTGGAAACGGAACCTGGATATTGTCCTGACTGCATCAGGATATAAATATGTCCTTACCAAGCCCCCCCTTGATGAGCCTGTGCCAGATGCACCACAGGAAGAGAAAGACCATTATGCCAAATGGGCAAAAGACGATGAGATGGCCAGATGTTATATACAGGCATCCATGTCTAGTGTTTTGCAACACCAACATCAATCCTATAAGACTGCATACGATATTATATCGAATTTAAAGGAGATGTTTGTGAACTAGGGCAGGCCTGCCAAGCAGGCTGCTATGAGGGTGCTCATAAGCACCAAGATGGCTGAGGGTACACCAGTACAGGACCACATGTTGAAGATGATGGACTCATTGAATGAGTTAGATGTACTGGGTGTCGTGATTGATGCAGAATCACAGATTGACATAATCCTCGAGTCGCTACCAGATTCATTCAACCATTTTAAGATCAATTATAATATGAATAAAATGAATTTAACCCTAGCTGAGCTGTCTAGCCAGCTGGTAGCAACTGAAGGAATTATAAAGAAAAGGCCAACTGCCCTGATGACAGAAAAGTCAAATGCCAGGCCCAAGCCGAAAGGCAAAGACCGGAAAGGCAAAAAGAAATCAGTCTCCAAGGGTCCTAAGGTGGAAAATGGTCCTAATGGTGGTGTGACAAAGGCTAAGGGTTCAGGGACTAAGGGAAAGTGTTTCCACTGTGGTAAGACAGGACATTGGAAGAGGAATTGTCCAGATTTTCTGTCAAAGAAAAATACCTCAGGTATGATTGAGTCACTTGTTTCTGAAGTTAGCTTTGCAACTTGTACTTCAGAGTCCTGGTGTGTTGACTTCGGTGCAACTAATCACATCTGTAATTCGTTGCAGGGGTTCTGGGAAACCAGGAGGCTCAGTGACGGCTAAATCATTGTCAACCTAGGATCTGACGCTAAGGCAGAGGCGGTTTCAGTGGGAGTTATTACTTTATGTTTTTCGAATAATAAATTGATTTTGTCAGACACTTTATATGTACCGTCTTTAAGGCGGAATTTAATTTCAGTTTCTAGTTTGGTGAATAAATGTTATTCTATTACTTTTGGTACTGAAGTTGTCATAAAGAGGAATGGTGCTTTCATATGTTCTGGCAAGGTAATCAATGGACTTTATTTGTTAACTCCCACAATGTATGAGATATATGATACCGAGATAAATAATAGACCATCATTAAAGAGAAAATCACCTTCATCTAATCCAATAAAGCTTTGGCACCTGAGGCTAGGTCACATTAACCTAAACAGGATTGATAGGCTAGTGAAAGATGGTATCTTGCCTTCACTGGTGGTAGAACCAATGCCTGTCTACGAATCCTGTCTGGAAGGCAAAATGACCAAAAGACCCTTTTCATCTAAGGGCAATAGGGCCAAAAATTTATTGGAATTAGTGCATACTGATGTGTGTAGACCCATAAATATTAGAGCGAGAGAAGGATATGAGTACTTCATCACTTTCACAGATGACTACTCAAGATATGGATACATATACCTTATGCACCGCAAGTCCGAGGCTTTTGAAAAGTTCAAAGAGTTTCGAGTGGAAGCGGAAAAGCAATTAGGTAATAGTATCAAGACTCTTTGATCAGATCGAGGAGGGGAATATCTCTCAGCTGATTTTATGGGATACCTATCAGAAAATGGGATTATATCCCTGTTGTCTGATCCTGGTATGCCTCAAAAGAACGGAGTGGCAGAAAGAAGGAACCGGATTCTTTTGGATATGATCAGGTCTATGATGAGTTTCTCAGGATTACCTATATCCTTTTGGGGATATGCTTTAGATACTGCAATGTACATACTAAACCTCGTACCATCTAAGTCTGTACCTAAGACTCCCTGGGAGTTGTGGTCTGGGCGAAAGCCTAGTCTACAACATTTACATATTTGGGGTTGTCCAGTACATGTGTTGAAGGTAAAGACAGATAAGTTGGAATCGAAGCCGGAAGTGTGCACCTTTGTAGGATATCCTAAAGGAACTAAAGGTTGGATATTCTATAATCCCAGAGAGCAGAAAGTGCTTGTCAGCACCAATGCGGTTTTTCTGGAGGAAGACTATATGATTGACCGGAAATCTTTAGAAAAGGTTATCTTAGAAGAGATTCAAGAGAAGTCAATTCCAAATCCTACTATAGCCGAACTTGAAGAGAATCCGCCCATACCTAACCCAGTAGTTACACCAGTGCCTCGTCGTAGTGGGAGGATTGTCAGATCCCATGACAGGTTCTTGTTCTTGGGAGAGTCTTATGAGACAATCTCGGAAGAATTGGAACAGGATCCCTGTAACTATAATGAAGCAATAAATGACATAGACTCGAGATGTTGGCAAGAAGCTATGAAAGCTGAGATGGAGTCGATGTACTCTAATCAGGTCTGGACACTTGTGGACTTGCCTGCTGTCAAACCCCGACCCAGGATTAGCGCGATTAGAGTTAGTTAAGTGCGTGTTCAGTGGTAATGTGAGTTTAGTGTACGTGGGATTAGAAATTGGTTCGATTTAGTCTAGAATTAGCTTTGGGGAATTTTGAGAGCGTTTTGTACATTTTGGTCACACTTAAGGGTGCCTTGAGTGTACGTGTAAGTTTGGGGAGGAAATTCCATTTTTTCGGATTTTAATCATGATTTCGATCTCTTTTGAATGGTTTTATTTTATTAATAAACTTTTGTGTTCGTCTTGTTTGTGTTTTAGGCCCAAAAAACCCAAGTTTTGGCCCAAAGGGGTAAATCAGTCTTTTCACACCAAATCTGAACTCAAATTTCGAAATCTCAAAACTATGCCAAATTTATACTTTTTGGAAAGTAGATTTTTCGGCGATCATTTTAGTCTTCTTCGTCGTTTTCATTCGGGGCCCACAAATCAGTGTTTTAAACATTGCAAGTTTTGGAGCAATGGGGCCCACAGGAACCATTTGAATTAAGTCTCTCTTCTCCCTCATTTTTCTTTTCACTCTCGTTTCAAGCTCTCCCTGCAACTTCTGAACTCAGCTGAGGTTCTTCTTCTTCCCCTCCCTTCTTCTCATTGCATGCCTATGCTAGAGAACTCCAAATCAAAAACCAATCTTACCATCTTCTTCCTCTCTACCCAAGGAGTCCATTGCTACCTTTTTCTTGGAGATTCCAGCTGTGTTTCCACTCCATTTTCTTCTCCTCCTCTTGTTTAGCAAGCTACAGGTAATGGATCTCTTTCTCCTCTTCAAGGTAGTCTTTTGAGTTCCTTAGGAACCCATTTTTCAAACATGCAACACCCATTTCGAAATGGGTCATTGTCTTCTCTTTTTGATGGATTTTTTTGAAGTTCTTTTCATGGATTTCTTGTAGATCTCGTGGAGTGCTTTTGGTAGGATTTGTTTCTGAGTTTGTTGGGCTAGGATTTTGGTTAAGGCAAGTGATCAACTTAGATTCATAATGCATGCAATATTTGAATGTTTTAACTTTCATGATTTGATTTCTTTCCATTCTATTTTGAGTAATATATGGTTTTAAGGATGTGATATAGTCTGAAATCTTGTTTTAATTGAAATGCAAATGCTAATGGTTGTTTAAATGTTTTTCACCCATTTGAAGTTGCTTTTATCTTGCCAATGTATTTTTATAAATGGATGAAAGATTGGAGGAAATGTTGTGAGGTGATTTGGAAGTGTGGATTGTATAATCTGAATGGGAATTGCCCTTGGAGAGCATGGAGGCTCAAGGGATATGCAGGGATTTGACAAAGGAGTGAAATGGTGAGAGGAGGTGTGAAATTCTGAATTCAGCTGAAGCTGCCGCACACAGGCGGTTAGCAGTCGGCCAGCAGTCGGCTAGCCGACTGTTGACCCACGGCTAACCGACCCTGTGTCGGTTAGAATAACAGTAACTTATTTTCTGTACAGGGCGTGGTCGGCCAGCAGGCGGTCAGCAGGCGGCTAGCCGACCTGCGCAAGAAATTGAAAAGTAGTATGTTTTCTGATCAGTCGGTCAGTAGGCGGTCAGTTGGTCGGTTAGCCGACCAGCACCTGGCGGCCAGCCGCCAGGTAGCCGCGTGGTGACCGAGTGCACAGAAGGAGAATTCTGAAGGGGCTTTGATGGGAGAGAAAAACTAGAATATGTTATGGGGTCTTTAGCCTGATGCTGTGCAGTTGAAACATGAAATGTTGTCCAGCTTCGGAAACACCAATTCATTTAAACTCCAACATTTGGGTTTCAACTTCACGAGAATCAAACAAAGAACCTTAGCATATACTTGACATAATTGTTTCGAAATCTTGAATTTTGACACGAAGAATACGTTCTGTACCTGTTTTGATTTACAAACATGTATTTAACTTTTGATATGTTTCAAGAACTATATTGGGGACACTTTTCCAGCTTTGATGTTATAGCTTTTGCCATTCTTGTTTAGTCTCGTCTAGCATTGTTTTGATAGTGTTTTCCCCATTTTTCGCTAAGTTTTGTACAAGTATTGATCAGCTTTATGCATACGTGAATATCATAGAATACCACTGAGCTTGGACTGCCCTCTCAGTCTGATCCACTTGTTAGGGGGTCCTTAAACATAAGGGCAATCTGCAGATTAGCCGTGTATTTATACACATCTTTGTTCTGTCCGGTTCCGCGGCCGGTTTTCCGCCCACCTTGTGTGGCTCGGACTTGTGTTTTGTTTCGTCTCGTTCTGTTTTGTTTTGCTTGCTCTTGTCATTACATATGACGGAGAAAGGATGAGCTCAACGTGGATCCATGAATCATGTTATTTTATTGAAAAGCATATTAGTTTTGAAGTGCACCTTAAATATGTTTTGTTCAGAACTCATGCCATGTTTTAAGTGCTGATTAACTTCATATTAACTAACTTGTATTATGTATAAGCTGTTCACCTGCCAGACCGTCGTGTCTGATCTCTTTTGTTTTGGTGTTTAGATGCAGGCGCCGTTGTTATTGAGGAGGAGCGCCCGGAGGAGGCTTTTGAGCCACCCCCAGCCCGTGAGTGGCAACCCGACGACGTCCTCTAGACGTCGGGCGGAGTCTTGAGCACGATGCACATAGGGGGAAACATTTTGCTATTTTGGGAATGTATGGCCTTTGTTGGCCTTTTTCATCTTTTTGGGGTTATGTAACTTAACACTTTGTTATCTTGAAACTTAAACTGAATCGGGTAAAGCTATGCTTACATTTTCTACTCTGATTACTGTCTTAATGATGACTTAACATATGCAATTCTGAATCATTAAGTTTATGTCATTGAATTGTGATGAGATTACTTGCACGCTTCCGCAAATCATTGTTAGTGTGAGATTGTTACATGTTCGTTTTGGGGAATCCTCACCGCGGAAACCTGTGGGTTAATCATAGTTGGATGGACAACAACAACCGTCGCGGGGCCCGGGCTTAGGGAAACCTCGGTCCGGGGTCGCGACACCTGCCAATATTAAACCTATTGGGTGCAAGTGGGTCTACAAGAGGAAGAGAGGACCGGACGGAAGAGTTAAGACCTTTAAGGCCAGGCTTGTTGCAAAAGGGTATACTCAGAAAGAAGGTATCGACTATGAGGAAACCTTCTCGCCGGTAGCCATGCTCAAGTCTATTCAGATACTCTTATCCATTGTGGCTCATCTCGATTATGAGATTTGGCAAATGGATGTCAAGACGGCGTTTCTAAACGACCATCTAGAGGAAGACATCTATATGATGCAACCAGACGGCTTTGTGGCTAAAAACCAAGAGCAAAGAGTTTGCAAGCTGCAGAAGTCCATTTATGGATTAAAGCAGGCATCCCGAAGCTGGAACATCCGTTTTGACCAGGCAATCAAGGCATTTGGTTTTTGTCAAAATCCAGATGAGTCATGTGTGTATATGAAAAGTGAAGGAGACAGGGTAGTTTTTTCTGGTATTGTATGTCGATGACATTCTTCTACTCGGAAGAGACATAGGAATGCTGTCTATAGTAAAAGTTTGGTTAGCTAAGACTTTTGATATGAAAGACTTGGGAGAAGCTAGCTACATCCTAGGGATCAAGCTCCATTGAGACCGGAAAAATAGGATGATTGGCTTATCTCAAGCTGCGTACATAGATAAGGTATTAGTGCGGTTTGCAATGCAGGACTCCAGGAAGGGTATCACACCTTTCAGGCATAGAGTGCACCTTTCCAAAGATCAGTGTCCCAAGACACCTCAGGAAAAGGAGCAGACGAGAGAAGTGCCATACGCCTCGGCTGTTGGCAGCCTCATGTATGCTATGCTTTGTACTAGACCGGGTATCTATCATGCAGTAGGCTTAGTCAGCAGATATCAGTCTAACCCAGGTCCTGACCATTAGACTGTTGTGAAGTATATTCTCAAATACTTGAGAAGGACTAGAGATTACATGTTAATTTATGGCAGTGAAGAGTTGATTCCAGTTGGTTACACAGATTCTGACTTCATGTCAAATAAGGATTCTAGGAAATCAACTTCTGGGTATGTGTTTATGCTTGGCGGCAGAGCTATCAGCTGGAGGAGTATTAAACAGGAATGTACCGCTGATTCCACCTCAAAAGCTGAATATGTGGCAACTTGTGAAGCGGCTAAGGAAGCAGTTTGGCTCAAAAGATTCCTTATGGAACTTGGAGTGGTACCTTTGGCGCGACAGCCGCTCACAGTGCATTGTGACAGCAGCGGGGCAGTCGCACAGTCCAAGGAACCAAGAAGCCATAAAAGCCAAAAACATGTACAGAGGAAATATCACTTGGTCAGAGAGATTGTACAGAGAGGTGACATTGCCATCACCAAGATAGCATCTGCGGATAATCTCGCAGATCCCTTTACTAAGCCTTTGACTACCAAAGTCTTTGAGCAGCATGTGGATGGGATGGGCATGAGATGCAACCCTGACTGGCATTGAGCCCGAGTGGGAGATTGTTAGTTTTATGGTCTCAATCCATTAAGATTGATGTAATAAATTGATTAATTTCTTTATTTATCAATATATTCATGCTTTCCTTTCATGAGATGAATGGTGTTTATTGCTTAAATGCACATAACCAATACGAATGACATGATGGTTCATGAGATGAACTGGAGTCCATAAGTATACTAGATGCAATACATGTGTATGGATGTGATCCACATACGGGAGACATGTATAGCAAATCTTATATTTGAATATCTTCAAAACCAGTGATGAGACTGGACATCTCATCTGACAAGGTTGCAGTACTTTGATTACTATGAGATAGTGTGATTTGTTTCAATCATCAGAATATAAGATTCTGGATCATAGTGCTGGTACATTGGATGTATTGAAGCACCATGAGAAGCACCTCAAGAACACTGTCTTTACTTTAAGGTCTGCTCTCATAATTCCCTAGCAATAGGCTCTCAACCCTGAGACATTTATGAACTCAAGTTTCAATCTATTCATTTGCTTTGAATCACCAATGAGTGAGGCCAACTGTAGGTCAACACCTCGGTGTCTTGGGTATGTGGTAGTAGGACTGTGGGAACATTTATTGGTCAAGATGGAATCTATCGCTATTATCCCCTTGTGCCGATTAATGGATTTATCATTGGTAAGTGTACACCCATCTCAATTAAGAGTTAATTAGATGGTATTGATGATTACTATAATTAATTGGGTCTCAAGGATAATAAGATATGGGTCAAAATTTGTGGGACAGTCTGTCCAATTGATCCATGGATAATGATAGAGGGGCCCACTTGTAGTGATAGGGAAGTTTACGGTCTTCACGTAATTTATTCCTAAGACTGGAGTTTAATCACATTTATATAGTGGAGTTATTTGCAATTAACTGTGGGCCCGGATTGCACATGAGATGTGGGGTCGCGGTGTCCCAGTTGGAGCCAGCTTTCTATGGAATCCCTAGTGGTCCCCACGCTAGCCTAAGATTGGATCTTTACTAATTCTATTTGAACTCAAAAAGGAAAGCTACTATTTCTATTTGAAGTGAGACTTCTAATAATGGTAATAGTGGAATGAAGATTTACTAATTAATCTAGAAGTTGGACTTCTAATTATTAAGAAAGAGAGGAGTTGCAAGACTATAAATAAGGGGACAAGGGAGGCCTTGGACGTCCATGCTTGGTCTATTAAGAGGAGTTCACGCCCATCAACCCAAAAGTGCAAGAGTTGCATTCCTCTCCTTCCCCTCTCTCTCTTCTAGTTCCCTTCTAGTTTCCTTGGAGATTCTAGATAGTCTTTCTCTTGGAGATTCCGCCATCTCTCTTATGGAAAGAGATCTGAAGCGGGTCATAGCGTGGAAGACGATTGGGCATTGGAGATTCTGATATTAGAAGAGCTCTTCATCAAAGAGTTGAATCAAGTTTTCCATTAGAGCACAACCAAGCTCCATAGGTATTTTCTACTCCTTGTATGTTGTGGAATTTCGTGGTTGCATGTTTAGTGCTGTTTCTATCCTTTTGATAGGTTTGTTTGCTGATCATGATGGCTGAGTTTGAGGACATGCATCCTGGATTGGGTTTTGATGGCTTTTGGATAGGTGTTCATCACTTCTAGTTGGTGAAAAGTTTTTGAAACCCATCCAAGAGGTCCACCCAATTCCAACAATTTTTTCTTGCTAGATGACTTGCCAGAGGATTCTGATGACTTCGAGCCATCCATGGACGCAACTTTTGACGACGCTTTGGATGAGCTCATTTATGCAGAAAGCATTCCGCCAGTCGTCGAAGAAGGTATATAGTAATAATCTTGATATTGATTTTTGACAAGATCATATTCATACCTTTTTCATCTTTCATTGGCAGGTTGTGAGGTGACAGAAGAAGTTCCTCTATCTTTTTCAGAACCAGAGCAGGGGGTACCTGTGACCGATCCAGGAGTAGGGGCTTCTTCCACTAGTTTTGATGAGGCAGAGGCAAGTCCGCCTGCTGATATTCCTTCCCCAGCGGCTCCGGTTGGAAAGAGCTTCTTGATTAGTCTTCCAACGGTGCCTGAAATGGGTAGTCGACCAACGGATCATGGCAAGTCTTCATCTGAGCCATCCCGTCTGTTTGCGAGGAATGTGTTGAAGAGAGTCTTGAGCTCATGGGTCGAGACTCTTTCTTCTGGCCATTTGGAGGCTGGTTTGGGCATAATTAAGCATGTGCAGGACATTCTTGCCGATAGCGAAGAAGTCGATTTGGACATTACAGATGCCAAGGCTTTTGTTGATGAAGTCATCACTCTAGGCAACAAGTGGAATGAGACCAAGAGCTTTCCAAATGATGACTTCTTCAACGAGATGTTTTTGAAGCCTCCCAGCGAGGTCAAATCTGAACTGAATGAGATCTTGCGGACTCGAAAACAGCTCGTTCGGGAGAGGAACGTCACCGAGTTGGCTATTATAGAGCTAATATAGGACCAGCACCATCTTGACAGGGAGGTCACTGAAGCCAGACAGCGCCTTGAGCTATTGGAAGAACAGGCCGCTACCAAGTGGACTACTACTTTGAACTCGCAATAGAGAGAGGACTCTCATTTGCCAAGTTGAAGAGGTCAAAAACAATCTCCGGAGGAAGACTCAGGAATATGAACAATGGCAGATTCTCTGGGAAGAGCTTCCTCGTGCTGAAGATGGGTCGCGAAAGCCTACCGCATTTTATGGGAAAATTCTGAAGAAGCGCGGCCTGGAAGCTTTGGAGGCTAAGGCCAAGAGTTTGCTTGAGGAGTTAAGCCTTTGGTAGAAGACCATGTCAGACTAGTCTCCTGACTTTGTAACAAACTTTTTCTTCTTTTCTTTTGGTACCTCCATGTATACATTTTTTGACACCCTTTTTTTTGTATTACCTCGTTTCACTTAAATTCTTTTTTTTTTTTTATGAAAGTAAGTAAAAGTTGGATGGGAATGTTTGTTTGAAAATTTGATCAAAAGGTTGTCATTTTGTGAAAATCTTTTGCCAAAGGGTTGTTTTGGGCATGAAAGCCAGATTTTATGGCGTAAAGCCTGGTTTTTTGAGATGGCATGAAAACCGAATTTTGGTGGCATAAGAGCCAAAATTTTGTTTGTGGCATGGAAGCCGATTTTTGGCATGAGAGCCGATTTTTGTGGCGTGAAAGCCAAGTTTTGGTTTTGTGGCATGAGAACCAAAAATTTTGTGGCATGGGAGCCAGATTTTATTTGTGGCATGGGAGCAAGATTTTGTGGCATAGAAGCCGATTTTTTTTTTGTGGCATGAGAGCCAAAATTTCGTGGCATGGGAGCCAAAATTTTGTTTGTGACATAGAAGCCGAGTTTTTTTAAAACCAAGTTTTGTTTTGTTGGCATGGAAGCCAGATTTTTTATTTTTGGCATGAAAGTCGGGTTTTGGCGTGAAAGCCAGGTTTTTGGTTTTTGGCATAAAAGCCGGGTTTTTTGGTTTTCAAAAATGCAAGTATCGACTAAGAGTCGCCTCCCTGCTGAATGGAATTGCAAGTATCGATGGAATGTCTCTTGATTGCTCATTCGGTTGCGAGTATCGATTGAATGTCGCCTCCTCGCGGATTTGGGTGCAAGTATCGACTGAGTGTCGCTTCCTTGCTTTTTTTCTCAAAAATTTGGTTTTATGGTATCGATGGAATGTCGCCTCCCCACGATTTTTGAAATTTGAGGTTTTTTTGAACCTTTGTTTTTTTTTTGAAATTTGGGTTGTGGATATCAACTGAAACGTTGTGTCTCCACGATTTTTTAAATTTTGCAAGTATTGACAAGGTGTCACTTCCTTGCGATTTGAGGTTTTGGAAGTATCAAATGGGGTTCACATCCTTCCAATTTTTGGGTTGTGTGTGAGTATCGACTAAACGTCGCTTCCCCACGGTTTTTTGAAAAACCATTTTTTGTTTAAAGACACGAGGGTCGTAAATTTTGACTCAAAACCATTTTTGGTGGCGAAAGTCGGGATAGACTAGGGTGGAAATCCCTGAGTCCTGATTTTTGTCTCAAACGATGAATTTTGGGTTCAAGGATCGAAAGTTTTGGTCAAGTTAGGGAAGAGATTCCTAAACTTGGATTTTGGGTTTTGATGATTTTTGAACAATGAAACATTGAAAGTAATCATTGTTTTGACGTCTTTTTTTTTTTTTTAGAAATTTCAACATAGGTATGAAAACTCTAAAAGGAGTGGGTTTGACGAGCAAGTACCTAGGGATAGGCTTTGGCCATGTAGGCATCGCTCTGACCTGATGTAGGAAGTCTTCAAGGGTAGTACTGCTTCAAGAACTTGCCATTGATGGGCAGCATACATCTATCACCCTCCATGTTCAGAAGAGCATATGCGTCGTTGGAGAAGACTTTGTCGATGACGAAGGGTCCCTCCCATTTTGGTTTGAATTTGCCTTTGGATTTGTGGGCGAATACCATTAGCCTTTTCACCGCAAGAACCAAGTCACCCTTTTTGTGGGCGCGTTGCCTGACCTTCTGTCACGACCCGGGCCCGAGATTAGGGTTACCACGGCCAAACCCCGAGTCGTGATGACATACTTACTCCCGTAAACCTCGCATTACCGAAGTCAATACGAGATTCACAAGGGATCTTACCTATACCTGTCAAATGTACATTAGTTTGCGGAAATATATACATACATTGACCTTTAACGTTCACATGTACAAGTCCTTTACAGAAAGTAAGGTTTACTTACACATCTCATTTCCTAGTTAAATCACCCATGCATATTCAAATACAATGCATGTGATCACTATTTACAACAAAATGAATCTATTCAAAATGTTCCCTAAACGTTCTAAACCGGTCGCCTCTGATTCACATCCATTCGTTCAATCCTCCTGGAGGAACCGGATTGGTCTCCTCCGCTGGCGGCGCGGTCTCGGAACCACTGGCACGGCCAACTGGGCCTGTAATGTCACCAATAACACTGTGAACACGACGGTTCAACATTGTATACACAATTCTATGATAATCACATGTCAGCAATTTGGTTCCAATATATAACAATTCTATTCAATTCAATTCAATTCAAGTCAATTCAATTCGAATCAATTCAATTCAATGCAATTCAAATAGTTCTTCCCTGAAGGAAGCATTCAATGCATGTAGTTCTCCCCTGAAGAGAGCAGTCAATTCATGTATACACTTTATCAAGTGTCTTTTCGTTGTCCTCTAGCATAGGCGGAAGGCGCACCGTTCACAACCCAGCCTTTCAAGGACTCATTTCATTTCATTATTACTCACTTTATTAAGTGGCTTTTCAAATGTACTCATTCATTAAATGGCTTATCAAATGTGTGGGATTTACCAGTGTCTTGATCAGAGATCACCGGCATCACCACGGAGCTCCGGAACGCTCCATCTACTGCAGCAGACTTAATCTTGTATACATTACAATGTTTGTTCATTTCAGTTTCGTTTGATTTCAGTGCATTAATTCCATACATTATTCCATGATAGCTCAACACGGAGCATAACAGTAATAGACGAGAGAGGACAGGCCAACTCAAGTCATAAACAAATAAATTTCCTAAAACAACATTCGGGTGAAACGTTCATTATGTAATGTAGGTGTTATTGTAGATGACATCACTTTTTAGTGAAATGTACATTCACATAAGTTTAGCTAACACCCATGAAGGTTTAGGAAATGATCAGAAATCAATTCTGATATTCCCACTCTTTCGGTCACCTCGGCGGTTACCTGGCGGTTAGCCGCATTAGGGGTTTCGGCTGACCGAACCACATTCGGTCAGCTGTCCAGAATTTCTCAATTTCTACAGGACATTTTGCCCAATTCGGTCACCTACGCGGTCACTCACTCGGCTAGCCGAAATTCAACTTTCGGTTAGCCGAATTTCTTCGGTCAGCCCACGGTTCGTTTTCCAGAAGCTAAACTTCTGATGGAAAAACCCTGACAAGATTTTCGGTGACCTTACGGTCAACCCGCGGCTAGCTGAACTCACAATTTCGGCTAGCCGACTCATGTCGGTCAGCTTTCGGTTAGGTGTCGGTCAGCCTGGCGGCTGACCGAATTGCGCCCAGAAGTTCAGAAAATTCTGAACCGAATTTTCTGTAATTGAACTTCTTGAGTTCTAACAATTCACTTAACAATGGAAATCAATGCAATTGGGTATACTTGCCTTGTTTGGAAGCTTTTTAACAAGAATTCCCTTGTCTAGCTTGAAGCCAAGCTGAAATCCTCAATCAAACCTCCTTTTGAACCTAAAACCCAAAATCAATCCACAAAACAGAAGTCTTGTGAATTCTTTGAACCATAACTCAAGAATGAACCAGGAGAGTGCTGAAATCAACTCAACACTTACTTGTAGCTTCTCTGATGGAAATCTTGAGCTCTTCTCAAGTTGAAACTCCAAGAAAGTAAGAAAGATGATGGAGAATAGAATGGTGAAGATGGAGCCCTCTTCACAAGTCCTTGACAATTCTCTCAATCACACCACTTAAGGAAGAAAACGTGGAAGAAAGAAGAAGAAGGGAAAGAAAGAGATCGGCTGGGATGAAGAATGAACTCAAATGAGTTCATCCTCATCTTATAATCCCCATTTTTGCATTTAGCCCCCTCCTAGTTCCTCTAATTACAATTTAAGTCAAATGAATGGTCATTTGACCCAATTCACGCCGAATGGACCTACTATAATTACGAAAGTTAACGTACTCCTCGAGATACACGTGTGAGTATCAAGAGTTTCCGTATTCGACGAAATACACGTAATTTCGTATTGACGAAAAAGTCCTTACATTGCATGGTTTAGCCTAAAACCATTTCAAGTCATTCATAACATTCACCATTCTTTTCATTAAGTTCAATTTGACCACTTGAGCCAAATTCTATATCAATTTAGCCATTAATCAACATTAAGTCAATAAAACATGTTGAATTAGCATTAATCCCGATTAATTAGAGTTAATCTTAATTAACTCGGGTCAGGGTGTTACATTCCCCTAAACTTTTAGAACCATTCGGTCCTCCGAATGCAATACAAATCAATTAAG
The DNA here is from genome assembly GCA_029852735.1 of Persea americana. NCBI lineage: Eukaryota > Viridiplantae > Streptophyta > Magnoliopsida > Laurales > Lauraceae > Persea > Persea americana. Next base: position 28,899,021 of record CM056816.1, on the reverse strand, counting down.
CAATGTAAAACGAACTGTACCTGAATGAATAGCTCTGGATACTTTCGAGCCATTTGCTCTTCAAGCTCCCAGGTAGCTTCGTTTGGTCCATGATGTGCCCAAAGCACTTTGACCCATTTGATAGTCTTGGTACGCAGAACTACCTCTTTGGTGTCAATTATCTGAATTGGCTTCTCAACGTATGCAGTGTCTGGCAACACTTGGATCTCTTCATGACGAATCACATGTGAAGGATCTGACACATACTTCCGAAGCATTGACACATGAAAGACATTATGGATACCAGAGAGTTCTGCTGGAAGGTCTAGGCGATAAGCCACATTCCCAATTCTACTCTGGATCTTAAAGGGTCCGATAAATCTCGGAGAAAGTTTACCTTTTTGTCCAAATCTGACGGTGCCCTTCATTGGAGAAGTCTTCAGAAAGACTAAATCACCAACGGCGAATTCCAGATCACGCCGACGATTGTCAGCATAGCTTTTCTGCCTTGATCTAGCAACTCTCAACCTTTCTTGCACTTTCTGCACTTTATCTGCGGTTTCAGCAATGCTCGTAGGACCGTGGAAACTTCGAGTTCCAACTTCTTCCCAGCTAACTGGAGTCCTACATCTTCTACCATACAAGGCTTCAAAGGGTGCCATTTCAATGCTGGAGTGATAGCTATTGTTGTACGCAAATTCGCACAAAGCTAGGTGATCATCCCAATCACTCCCAAAATCTGCAACACTAGCCCGAAGCAAATCTTCAAGCGTTTGGATTGTTCTCTCTGACTGCCCATCTGTCTGTGGATGATATGCAGTACTAAACCGCAGTCTCGTACCCATGGCATTCTGATATGTTTGCCAAAATGTGGAGATAAAGCGACTATCTCGATCAGAAATGATCGAGACCGGTACTCCATGCAATCTAACAATCTCCTTGACAAACAATTTGGACATCTCGCTGAATCCCATATCCTTTCGAAATGGGAGAAAGTGCGCGGACTTCGTAAGACGATCCACAATAACCCAAATGGCATCATGTTGTCTCCGCGTCCTAGGTAATCCGGATACAAAGTCCATCGTGAGATGTTCCCACTTCCATTTAGGGATATACAATGGATGAAGCAAGCCTGGTGGCTTCTTGTGCTCAAATTTCACACGCTGGCAAGTCAAGCAGGAAGATACATAACTGGCTATCTCCCGTTTCATATTATTCCACCAAAATCTGCCCTTAAGATTTCTATACATCTTCATACTTCCTGGATGCACAGAATATCTGGTGTGATGAGCTTCAAACATGACCGCTTGCTTCAAATCTTCCTGTGCTGGTACACACAGTCTATCTCTGAAATAGAGAACTCCTGTTACCAACACGAAATCTGGCCTTGCTGCAATGTTATCCCGAATTTTTACTAATTCCGGGTCGTCGAACTGCCTATCTTTAATTTGCTGAATGAGTAGCGGTTCGAACACTGACATCGCTGCAAACATAACTTGATTGTCCAAGACTTCAATGGATACATCCCAATCCCTGAATTCTTCAATCATACGCCATTCACCCACCAATGATGCCAAGTCAGCTGACTTGCGACTCAAAGCATCAGCTACCACATTACCCTTTCCAGGTACATACGTGAATGGAAAATCATAATCTTTGATAAGCTCTAACCAACGGCGTTGCCTCAGATTGATATCTTTCTGAGTGAACAAGTATTGGAGACTTCTGTGATCGCAATGAACTTCAAAAGTTTCTCCATACAGATAATGTCTCCATTGCTTTAATGCGAATACAACAGCCGCGAGCTCTAAATCATGTGTAGCATAGTTCTTCTCATGCTCTTTTAATTGACGTGAACCGTAGGCAATTACCCTACCTCGTTGCATCAACACACATCCCAATCCAACGCCTGAGGCATCTGAGTAAATCTCAAACCCTCCTCTTCCTTCAGGTAAAGCCAAGATTGGGGCTGTTATCAATTTCTGCTTCAGCGTTTGGAAACTGCACTCGCATACATCATTCCATTGAAAAGGAACATCCTTCCGAGTCAGTTTCGTCAACGGAGCTGCTATCTTGGAGAAGTCCTTTACGAATCTTCTATAGTAGCCCGCCAACCCTAAGAAACTCCGAACCTCTGGCACATTCTTCGGACTCTGCCAATTGCTAACCGCGTCAACCTTAGCCGAATCAACAGCTAATCCATCTCTGGTAATGACGTGACCCAAAAATGCAACCTGCCGCAACCAAAAGTCGCACTTCGAGAACTTTGCATACAACTGATTCTCTCTCAGTGTCTGCAAGGCTATTTTCAGATGACGTGAATGCTCTCTCTCTGACCTTGAGTATACCAGGATGTCATCAATAAAGATTACCACAAACTGGTCTAGGTACGAAGCAAACACTCTGTTCATTAGAGCCATAAAAACTGCAGGTGCATTGGTTAGACCAAAAGGCATCACTAAAAATTCATAGTGTCCATAACGAGTCCTGAATGCAGTCTTCTGTACATCTTGATCCTTAACTCGTATCTGGTGATATCCAGATCGAAGATCAATCTTCGAAAAGTAAGCTGCACCTTGGAGTTGATCAAACAACTCATCGATTCTTGGCAGTGGATATTTATTTTTAATTGTCACTTGATTGATCTGCCTATAATCAATACACATTCGAAAGGTGCCATCTTTCTTCTTCACAAACAGTACAGGTGCTCCCCATGGTGAGACACTAGGTCTGATAAAACCTTTGTCTAGCAACTCCTGTATCTGTTTCTTCAACTCATACAACTCTGATGGTGCCATTCGATACGGTGCCTTGGATATCGATGCAGTACCGGGCACAAGTTCAATAGTGAAGTCCACTTCCCTTGCTGGAGGTAGACCTGGCACTTCATCGGGAAACACGTCTGGAAATTCACAGACTACCGGGATGTTTTCTAATTTCTGTTCAGGCTTCTGTTCAGAAATGAATGCAATGTAGCCTTCACAACCACTATGCATCATTCGTTCAGCCTTAAGTGCTGAAATAAGCCTCGTGTCAAATCTCTTTAAAGTGCCTTCAAAAAGTACACTGGCATTGGCCTCATCAACCCTAAAGGTGATGATCTTGCGGAAACAGTCTAAACAAGCTCTGTACTTCGCAAGCCAATCCATGCCAAATATTACATCAAAATCATTCATGGCTAGTATAACCAGATCAGCTGGCATTGCTACTTCCCCGATTTTCACATCACATTGGGGAACGTATAATTCACATACTACCTTTCTCCCTAAAGGAGTAGAGACGGTAAAATCATATGGCAATTGCATTATCCGGTCTCGCATATTACACACAAATACAGGTGCTACAAATGAATGCGTGGAACCGGGATCAAATAATGCAACCGCTGGTTTAGCACCTATAAGAATTGTACCTTCAACCACATTGGTTGCAACCTCAGCTTGCTCTCGGTTAAGAGCATAAGCCCTTCCAGCTATCTGTGGCCTCTGCTGTTGCGGTCCAGGCTGTTGCCTCTGCCATTGACGCTGCTGGCCTTGTTGTTGCTGTTGCCTAGGAGGCGCTGGCAAAGCTAATCGTTGTGGAGGAGCAGGAAGTGCTGCTTGTCCTTGAGCAGTCTGCTGATTAGGAGTTCTGTCATCTCTCCTTGCCTTTGGACATTGTGCCATTCTGTGTTCCAAAGAACCACAAACAAGGCATGCTCCAGTAGTCCTCCAACACAACTCAGTCTGGTGAGCCTTTCCACATGTCTCACAAACTGGCTTATTCTCAGTCTTAGCAGCAAATTTCTGTTTCTTCTTTTTATCCTTGAATCGTCCTCCCTTTTTGAACCAGGAGCCTGTAGATTTTTCACCACTACTCCTCTTAGTACTCTCATTCTCAGCCATTTCCTCTCTGTGGACCTCTTCCGCTGTGTAGGCTCTATCAACGGCATCATCGAAGGTAGTAGGCTTATTTGCCAATACCATCTTCTTATATGTGGCATTTAGGCCATTGAGAAACCTCTTCACCTTCTTGTCTTCCGTATCTACCAAATCAGTAGCATACTTAGACAACTGCAGAAAGGTGTGGACATACACAGATATGGTCATTTGACCTTGCTTCAATTGCAGAAATTCTGCTTCTTTCTTCTGCCTCACATGTTCTGGAACGAACTTCCTTTGAAATTGTTGTTTGAAAGTCTCCCATATTACCGCTTCTGGCAATGTAGTGATTGCCCCACTCACACTCTTCCACCATGTCTTTGCTACTTCCCGTAGCATAGAAGCAATGAGAGCAACCTTTTGTTTCTGCGTGCACGTGACTGTGCCAAACACATCCTCAATGTGTTCTAGCCACTCATCAGCTTTCAGCACATCTTCGGTACCCCGGAACTCAGTAGCTCCTCTTTTCCTGAATTGTTCATACAAGACATTAGGATCTCTCTCCTTGGATTGAATTACCACTTGTGTTCCAACCTGAGGAGGTGGTTGAACTGGTGGCACTACTGGTGCTGCTTGCATCTGAGCCTGCAACTGGCTCTGCACTTGCAATAAAGAAGTGATCTGGGCTTGCATACCCATCTGTGCTTCATGACTCTTAGCCATTTGTTCATTGCTCCTCACCAATTGCTCCAGGATGGCAGTCATCCTTGTGTCCAACTCGGAGACAGGAGACGGTGTGACAACCTCAATAAAGTCATCATTGTCTGGATTTGATCCAGATGCAGCCATGCTGTAAACAATACGGAAGGTAAGATACATAGATCTCAACACTTCCATCACATATAGCACATAACGTGAAAGCATTTAAATCACAACTCCAAGATTGGATTTGGCACGTAACGTAACATTCCTCACTTCGTTCCTATAGATGGCTAAGTCATTTAACTTAGTGAACTTAGCTCTGATACCATACAATAAGTATGTCACGACCCGGGCCCGAGATTAGGGTTACCACGGCCAAACCCCGAGTCGTGATGACATACTTACTCCCGTAAACCTCGCATTACCGAAGTCAATACGAGATTCACAAGGGATCTTACCTATACCTGTCAAATGTACATTAGTTTGCGGAAATATATACATACATTGACCTTTAACGTTCACATGTACAAGTCCTTTACAGAAAGTAAGGTTTACTTACACATCTCATTTCCTAGTTAAATCACCCATGCATATTCAAATACAATGCATGTGATCACTATTTACAACAAAATGAATCTATTCAAAATGTTCCCTAAACGTTCTAAACCGGTCGCCTCTGATTCACATCCATTCGTTCAATCCTCCTGGAGGAACCGGATTGGTCTCCTCCGCTGGCGGCGCGGTCTCGGAACCACTGGCACGGCCAACTGGGCCTGTAATGTCACCAATAACACTATGAACACGACGGTTCAACAATGTATACACAATTCTATGATAATCACATGTCAGCAATTTGGTTCCAATATATAACAATTCTATTCAATTCAATTCAATTCAAGTCAATTCAATTCGAATCAATTCAATTCAATGCAATTCAAATAGTTCTTCCCTGAAGGAAGCATTCAATGCATGTAGTTCTCCCCTGAAGAGAGCAGTCAATTCATGTATACACTTTATCAAGTGTCTTTTCGTTGTCCTCTAGCATAGGCGGAAGGCGCACCGTTCACAACCCAGCCTTTCAAGGACTCATTTCATTTCATTATTACTCACTTTATTAAGTGGCTTTTCAAATGTACTCATTCATTAAATGGCTTATCAAATGTGTGGGATTTACCAGTGTCTTGATCAGAGATCACCGGCATCACCACGGAGCTCCGGAACGCTCCATCTACTGCAGCAGACTTAATCTTGTATACATTACAATGTTTGTTCATTTCAGTTTCGTTTGATTTCAGTGCATTAATTCCATACATTATTCCATGATAGCTCAACACGGAGCATAACAGTAATAGACGAGAGAGGACAGGCCAACTCAAGTCATAAACAAATAAATTTCCTAAAACAACATTCGGGTGAAACGTTCATTATGTAATGTAGGTGTTATTGTAGATGACATCACTTTTTAGTGAAATGTACATTCACATAAGTTTAGCTAACACCCATGAAGGTTTAGGAAATGATCAGAAATCAATTCTGATATTCCCACTCTTTCGGTCACCTCGGCGGTTACCTGGCGGTTAGCCGCATTAGGGGTTTCGGCTGACCGAACCACATTCGGTCAGCTGTCCAGAATTTCTCAATTTCTACAGGACATTTTGCCCAATTCGGTCACCTACGCGGTCACCCACTCGGCTAGCCGAAATTCAACTTTCGGTTAGCCGAATTTCTTCGGTCAGCCCACGGTTCGTTTTCCAGAAGCTAAACTTCTGATGGAAAAACCCTGACAAGATTTTCGGTGACCTTACGGTCAACCCGCGGCTAGCTGAACTCACAATTTCGGCTAGCCGACTCATGTCGGTCAGCTTTCGGTTAGGTGTCGGTCAGCCTGGCGGCTGACCGAATTGCGCCCAGAAGTTCAGAAAATTCTGAACCGAATTTTCTGTAATTGAACTTCTTGAGTTCTAACAATTCACTTAACAATGGAAATCAATGCAATTGGGTATACTTGCCTTGTTTGGAAGCTTTTTAACAAGAATTCCCTTGTCTAGCTTGAAGCCAAGCTGAAATCCTCAATCAAACCTCCTTTTGAACCTAAAACCCAAAATCAATCCACAAAACAGAAGTCTTGTGAATTCTTTGAACCATAACTCAAGAATGAACCAGGAGAGTGCTGAAATCAACTCAACACTTACTTGTAGCTTCTCTGATGGAAATCTTGAGCTCTTCTCAAGTTGAAACTCCAAGAAAGTAAGAAAGATGATGGAGAATAGAATGGTGAAGATGGAGCCCTCTTCACAAGTCCTTGACAATTCTCTCAATCACACCACTTAAGGAAGAAAACGTGGAAGAAAGAAGAAGAAGGGAAAGAAAGAGATCGGCTGGGATGAAGAATGAACTCAAATGAGTTCATCCTCATCTTATAATCCCCATTTTTGCATTTAGCCCCCTCCTAGTTCCTCTAATTACAATTTAAGTCAAATGAATGGTCATTTGACCCAATTCACGCCGAATGGACCTACTATAATTACGAAAGTTAACGTACTCCTCGAGATACACGTGTGAGTATCAAGAGTTTCCGTATTCGACGAAATACACGTAATTTCGTATTGACGAAAAAGTCCTTACATTGCATGGTTTAGCCTAAAACCATTTCAAGTCATTCATAACATTCACCATTCTTTTCATTAAGTTCAATTTGACCACTTGAGCCAAATTCTATATCAATTTAGCCATTAATCAACATTAAGTCAATAAAACATGTTGAATTAGCATTAATCCCGATTAATTAGAGTTAATCTTAATTAACTCGGGTCAGGGTGTTACATTCCCCTAAACTTTTAGAACCATTCGGTCCTCCGAATGCAATACAAATCAATTAAGCAATGTAAAACGAACTGTACCTGAATGAATAGCTCTGGATACTTTCGAGCCATTTGCTCTTCAAGCTCCCAGGTAGCTTCGTTTGGTCCATGATGTGCCCAAAGCACTTTGACCCATTTGATAGTCTTGGTACGCAGAACTACCTCTTTGGTGTCAATTATCTGAATTGGCTTCTCAACGTATGCAGTGTCTGGCAACACTTGGATCTCTTCATGACGAATCACATGTGAAGGATCTGACACATACTTCCGAAGCATTGACACATGAAAGACATTATGGATACCAGAGAGTTCTGCTGGAAGGTCTAGGCGATAAGCCACATTCCCAATTCTACTCTGGATCTTAAAGGGTCCGATAAATCTCGGAGAAAGTTTACCTTTTTGTCCAAATCTGACGGTGCCCTTCATTGGAGAAGTCTTCAGAAAGACTAAATCACCAACGGCGAATTCCAGATCACGCCGACGATTGTCAGCATAGCTTTTCTGCCTTGATCTAGCAACTCTCAACCTTTCTTGCACTTTCTGCACTTTATCTGCGGTTTCAGCAATGCTCGTAGGACCGTGGAAACTTCGAGTTCCAACTTCTTCCCAGCTAACTGGAGTCCTACATCTTCTACCATACAAGGCTTCAAAGGGTGCCATTTCAATGCTGGAGTGATAGCTATTGTTGTACGCAAATTCGCACAAAGCTAGGTGATCATCCCAATCACTCCCAAAATCTGCAACACTAGCCCGAAGCAAATCTTCAAGCGTTTGGATTGTTCTCTCTGACTGCCCATCTGTCTGTGGATGATATGCAGTACTAAACCGCAGTCTCGTACCCATGGCATTCTGATATGTTTGCCAAAATGTGGAGATAAAGCGACTATCTCGATCAGAAATGATCGAGACCGGTACTCCATGCAATCTAACAATCTCCTTGACAAACAATTTGGACATCTCGCTGAATCCCATATCCTTTCGAAATGGGAGAAAGTGCGCGGACTTCGTAAGACGATCCACAATAACCCAAATGGCATCATGTTGTCTCCGCGTCCTAGGTAATCCGGATACAAAGTCCATCGTGAGACATAATCTCCATGAACTTGGCATTGTTGGCAACGTTTAGCAAATTGCATTGCGTCAGCTACCATGGTAGGCTAATAATAACCTAACCTTTTTATCTGATCGTAGAGCTTAGGACCAGCCTGATGGGCTCCACAAAGACCAGCATGAACTTCTTTTAGGGTTTCTTTCGCCTCTTGTTATGACAAGCAGCGTAGAAGTACTCCATTGAAGGATTTTCTGTAAATCATTTTGGAGGGAATATCCAAATGAAAGTTTGGGGCTCGTCTTTGAATGCTTACCCGCTCTCTTGGATCTTCTGGTAGGATTCCAACATAATATAATCAATGAACGGATCCCTCTTGTCACCGATCGGAGTTTAAGCGACTGCTTGGTGTGTGTTGAGAGGAGGGAGAATCCTTCTTTGACACATTGTAATTTTCATGTTTTCCCCTTCTTGGATTGCCATAGATGCAGCAAGTCCAGCCAGGGCATCTCCACGGATGTTTTCACCTTTGCGGATGTGGGTGATGTGACAGATGTCATACCTTTGACGAAGTGATTGTGCCTTATTGTAGTAAGGCAACAGATCAGGCTTCCTAATTTCATATTTCTGATTCATCTGATTGACGATCAGTTGAGATTCCCCATATGCTTCCAGCATGGTGATGCCAGATTCGAGGCGAGTTCCAATCCTATGATCAGGGCTTGGTACTCAGCTGCATTGTTTGAACATGGTTCCAGTAGCGAAAATGTGTGTGGAATCATGTATTTGTCGGGACTAACAAAGAGAATGCCAATTTCTGATATCGGCTTTCCTTTTTCATTTGTTCTGGTTGCACCATCGAAGTACATGTTCCTAGAGGCATTTGATAAGGAGGTCTCCACGCTGTAGACAGGCTCGTCTGGGAGATCATCCTTGAGTGGAGAATCCTTAGGCAGTGGATGCTCTGCGAGAAAATCTGCCAGAGCTTGACCTTTGATTGCTTTCTGTGGTATATACCTAATGTCAAATTGTGAAAGAAGGATGGACCATTTTACCAACCAGGCATTGAGAGAACCTGCTTTTGTGACAAGGACCTTTAAGAGATTGATCCTCGAAATCAGGTATACTCAACTGGCTGGAAGGTAGTGACGCAGCTTTAAGAACAACGTCGGAGAAATCTATTATGCAGCATAAACCTGTCTCCTTCGAAATTGAAGAAAGCGTATGCTCCATTGGAGAAGGCTTTGTCAATGATATAGGGACCTTCCCATCTTAATTCATCGCTTGTTTTAGATGTATGAACGAGAATCAATGGCTTTTTTACTGCAAACACAAGGTCGCCTTTCTTGAATGACTCTGTGGGGCTTGGATCATCAAGAGCGATGTTGAGATCCTGTATGTGGCGGATATTCTCCATCAAGGAAGACTCAATGTCATCACCTTCTTGTTTGATAGGTTTACCCACTATGTTGTCAAGAGAGACATTTAAGTCTAGTACAAGATGCCTTCCTTCAAAAGGTTCAAGTGCTAGATGTGATGAAGATGCTTTAGAATTGTGGAAGATGGAAGATGCGGTATCTTCTTCTTCTTTTTCTGAATCAGAGTCAGTGTCTTGCATGATTGACACCAAGGAGACAGTGAACTTGCCCCTAGTCTTTTCTTTTGTCTTCTTTGCTTTGGTTGTGGTGACCAAAGGCTTTGATGTTTCGAGAAAGATCACGGAGGGAGCTTGACTGTTTACTTCGAGTGCTTTTTGATAAGGGTCTTCCTTTGGAAGATCACCTTCGGGATCAAGGGGTTGATCCTTCTCATTTGTTGAAAACGTTTCCACAGCAGCATCGCCGTCTTTAGTGATTGCGTTGCATGGGGTATTTTTCGGGAACAAGTCCTGGACAGCTTCCAACAACTTCTCTTATTTGTCCAGTATTTCATTGGTCCAGACATCTCCTATGAGATTGGGTACCTGGGACCAATTGACTGGGTTTTCTTTGAAGACTTCATCAACCAGAGCTTCTTCATGATGATCAGTCGGAAGAGGCTTGAATTCCGATGTCACCGTTTTAGGAGACGAAGGCTGAGAAGATGCTATCTCAATGGAAGTCACCCGAGAATATGTAGCTTCAGAAGATATGCTACCAGATGCATTTTGAGAATCCGTGGCCTCAGCAGATGGAGCTTCAGAGGCACTATCATCCTGAACTATCACATTACAGGCAACTTCGATAGAAGATGCCTCCATAATGGATTGTTGGGAATCAGACTCATCATTCGATGTAAGAGGATCATCAATCCAGCAACTTTCTTCATTTTCCGGAGTCACTGGAGGAGATGCTTGTAGATTTTCCGGGACTTCCGGTTTTGGATTTTGATGAAGCTGGTTGATGCGATTCTGCTCCTGCTCTAGGGCGAGATGCTGCAAGATCCTCGCATATTCTTCGAGATCTGGCATAGGAGCTAGATCCTCTTCTTCATCTGCTCCTTGTGGTTCAACCTGGTTGGGATCCACTAGAGCATTTGTTTATGCTGTGTTAACAGCATTTTGGGCAGCCTCTTGGTCTTCATCATCATCAGACCAGGATCCTTGTGGCTGGAAGGGGTTATACCAGATTACTGGCATAAGGTAGGATTCCGGGATCCATTCTTCATCGGAGAGATATTCTCCTGTTTCAAGGGATTCCTCCCATTCATATGTATCACTAGCAGTGTCACTGGACTCGTATCCATTCATGGAGAATCCAACTACCGAGTTGCAAGAGTATGATGCCCCCAGCGTAGTCTCATCTCTGAGGCGTGGTGGGTTGAAATCACCGAGGGTGTACTTTCTTGCCACTCTTGAGGCCTTGGGAAGAGACTCCTCTGTTGCCCCTTGTGAAGCAGTATAGGAGGTTTCTACCTTTTCAGGGACCTCTTACTTGGTTTGAGCCTTCTCCTGCTGTTTGAGCTTGCGGAGTTGTCTTTTGGCTTGCCTTCGTTGTTGAGTGGTCGGCTTTGTTTTGATGATCTCCCAATTTTCGTCTTCCAGGAGATCGGGATGCACCCATATGGGCTGTCCTTCTGGTGTTGGGTAAGGCACCAGCTCTTGGGATGTCTGGGTCATTTTTATCACCTTGAAGGAAGTAGTGACTTTTTCCTTTGGTGATTTGGATGTTTGTCCATATGACGCCATCTTAACGGAGGCAGACCCATAGTTTTTGTCAAAGGTGATGACTCTGTTTTTCCACATCTCGTTAATCTTCTCTCTTTCAACGAAACATTGGTTGAGAGGATGCGAGACCATTTGGTGGTATGGACAATATCGGGGATCATTGGTTTTACCAACATCTCCCAGTTTTTTGGGGTCATGCAAGGTGAGTTTCCCATTTGCCAAGAGAGCCCCAAATATTTCTTCAACATCTTCATCGAATGGGTATTTATTCTCTACTCGTTCTTTGAAGTCATCAGAGAGTTCATGTCTCTTACCTGCAGCTTTATTTTCAGCTTTCTTTGGCGACTGAGGGGCTGACTTGGTTTGTACATTGAGAACCTCCTTTTTCTTTGGCTTGGAGGTCGGAATGGCGGTCGGCTCCTTCTTTGATGACTTCTGACTGTTGAGGTCTTTGATCACCGTTTCAGCCTCCATAGACGCTTCTAGGAGTTCTCCCAAGTTCTTTGATTTGTTGCCGATGATCATGGAGCGGATCCTTGCTCTCATGTTGTTTCGGAAGATGTCAACCAGCGATGCTTGTAGCAGCACATCTAAGCATTTGTATGCCATTGCTTTCCACTTGTGAATGAAGTCATATGTCGACTCATTCTCTCCCTGTTTAAGACTGCAGAGCTGAGCCATAGTAACAGGATGATCCTCACCTTTGAAGTGGGTCAGGAAATTTGTCTCTAGCATAGTCCAGTTTTGAATGGAGTCGTCTGGTAGAGTGGAATACCAATCAAAGGCCGTACCTTTTAGGGTACTTGCAAAGAGACCGATCTTGAGAGCATCTTGATCCGCAATCGTTCCTGTCAGGATCTTGAAGTGGATGATGTGCCATCTAGCTGAACCTTTCCCCCTATATGTTTAGAGAGGAGGTTGTTTGAACTTTGGAGGGAAAGGAACCGAGTCCATCCATAAGGGATATGGTGGCTTGATCCCATGCTCCTTCAATGTATCCTCTTCTTTTGCTTTGGCAAGGATATTGTCAACGTCCTTTTTAGTAAGGGCGCGTGACTCATCTTCTCCACCATTTGCCTCATCTTGTGGAGGAACTTCATCATTGTTTGGTGGACGCTGGAGGGTGAGAAGGAGGTTTTCCATCAAAACCTCTATTCTCTGTTGTCTTTGCTCTAGCTGCTCGCGTAGAGCCATGTCATCATGTGGTGGAGGTTGCTCAGAGTTTGTGACTAGGGCATTCACTCTTTGTGAGTCGAAAGAGGATACTGTCTTAGTGACTGAGCTGGAGCTCATTCTTCTAGATGAAGAGTCCGAGGAATGATCACTTTGGTGTCCTTGGCTCGAAGGAGTGGGAGAGTTTTCCTGATGCCTTCTCGTCCGAGAGATGCTGCGAGTCACCGGTCGTCTGACATATATTTTTGTTGTTGATTTCTGCCTTCTTTTGGTTTTGCCAACCATGTGGACAGCAACAACTTGGTCGGGTCTTTCTTTTTCGACCCATTTTTGGGAGATTTGAAGCTCAGAATGGTGGGTTCTTTGCTTCTCTAATCTCTTCTGTCGATATGCCGCGCGGCGACGTATACGACAAGAAATTTGAGCTTTTGTTAGCTCGGGCTGTGCTCTGGCAATGAAGGACGTGGTCCCCCATGCGCAGCAACTGAGTTTGTCTTCTTTGAAGACTGGCATGGACAGGATCTGGACGCGGTCCTTAGCCTGTCGCAGCGAAGCTTTAAATTTCGCAAGCTTGGCCCCTGTTGAGATGAAGGGTCGAGTTGCAGAAGAGCAGGCCCTAGCAATTTCTTGTTGAGGGCTTGTGATGCACGACTTGATTTTGGGCTTGTAAGAGCAAGCCGGCTCGTGCTGAGTAGTTTTTGTAGTTCAGTGGAGGGTAGGTTTCTCTCCTTTGATGTAGGCAAGAGGATAGAACCTATTCTCATTGAGAGGAGCCAGGTATGCTGGCTTTACAGATGTCCGGGACCTTCTTTGTTTTGGTGAAGATCGTGGGGACCAAGTCTTAGGGCAGACTTGGTTTTTTGCAGGTTGAGGCTTCGTGGGATTGCCACGGGCTTCGGGTTTCTTGGTGACCGCCTTTGGTGTTGGGGCAGCGACACGTTAAAGGGTGGTTTTCTGCTTCTTAGCAGGCACCATCTCTTCTGCTGGTAGTGGGAATGATCCCAGTGACCCGAAGACGATGGTCCGGGGAGTGGAGGTCGACCCGGTGTTTTGGGAGTTGCCGAGGGAGGTGACGCTTCGGCAGCTGGTGGGGCGCTTGAAAGTGCGCTTGCTTTGCTTCTCTTGAAGCATGACTTGGTAGTTGTTCTCATCGAAGGTGATGGTCAACGAAGCTGCCATTGTTAGTTTTGGAAAACTTTTCTGAAACAAGACCACATCCATTAGTAATCATAAGAATATGGTGATCATAAATGGGCGATACTATGGTTTTGTCTTTTCAAATCGCTCAGGGGCATGGCCTGTTCTGAGCGTAATGAAGAAGGCAAAAAGCCATAGATGGTACAATTGTTCTTAACGCAAGTATGGTTGGCTCGAAATGAGCGTTCCAGTGACTACTAGAAGCAATTGTAAACCTTAATTTAAGTTACCGAGAAGCGAAGCTCACTTGAGGTAAAATGATATAAGGTTAGAGATACAAATGTGTCGGTCGCGAATACAGTAGACCTGAAAGGGCGTACTAGCACCGCTAGGCACAAATGTTGTAAATCGCATCATTGAAAAAGGACACGAGATGGAATTTTTTTTTTGAAATGTCAAGATTGGATTTACAAAAGAGAGCAAATGGTATTCCAATCCGAATACAGGCTCAAACATTTCTTCCAGCCTAAATCCAAAAAAGGAAAGAACCAGGATTTCTCAGATTTGAATCCAATAATGACGGGAGTTTTATTTTTTTGAAAAGTCAAGATTGAATTCAGAAAAGAGAGCAAATGGTATTCCAATCCGAATACTGGCTCAAACATTTCTTCGAGCCTAAATCCGAGAAAGGAAAGAACCAAAATTCCTCCATTTTGAACACAATAGTGACAAAAGTTTTTTTTTTTTTTTTTTTTTTTTTAAGATCTTTTTTTTTTTTTAAGAGTGCACATAGGTCTTCCAATTTGGTCTTATGAAACCTCAGTGGATAGATTAGCCCCCAGGTAAGGCTAGGATTACTTAATTAACCCGTATGAAGGATTCTTGCCTCGAACAATCTAACTGCCTCCACACTCTAGACAAGGCTTTTCTTAGATCCACTTTGGTCAAAGAACGCAATTGTTGCAACCTTAGTGTTTTTTTTTTTTTTAAAGGTCTCCAATGGACCCATCAAAGAGAGGAAAGTGGCCCTTCCCAATCCGACCGTTGGCTCAAACATTTCTGCGAGCCATTATACGAAAAGGAAAGAACCAAAGTTTCTCCAATTTGAATCCAAAAGAAAGAAATTCGAAAAAAAAAAATTTGATAAAATTTTTGAAAGATCTCCAATGGACCTATCAAAAAGAGGAAAGTGGCCCTTCCCAATCCGAACGTTGGCTCAAACATTTCTGCGAGCCATTGTACGAAAAGGAAAGAACCAAACTTTCTCCAATTTGAATCCAAAAGAAAGAAACTTGAAAGCCTTTTTTTTTTTTTTTTTAAATTTTTTTGAAAGATTTCCAATGGACGCATCAAAGAGAAGGAAATGGCCCATCCCAATCCGAACGTTGGCTCAAACATTTCTGCGAGCCATTGTACGAAAAGGAAATAACCAAAGTTTCTCCAATTTGAATCCAAAAGAAAGAAACTTTTTTTTTTGTTTGAGAAAAGAAAGAATGGAAACAAGTTCAAAGAAAGAAGTTTCCAAAGAATCTCATCTCATGTTTTTTTTTTTAGGTACAAGATCCAACATAGGCCACCAACTAGGAAGGAGCCAAGGATTCTAAGCATCGTGTTCTCAAATGAACGAGTCCCACCGGGTGTGCCAACTTAATGGACCTCTCTTTTTCTTCTTGCCTTCCTGCGTGCCGGGTCCGCCGGGGTGCGGGTGGGCGAAGAGAAAAAAAGAGCAAGCATAAACATTTTTTTGTACGGGTATGACAGATTTTCTATTCTACTTGGAATTTGAAATGGTGATCCGGAGATTCACCTTCACAAGTAGAAAGGAAATCAAACTTTTTTTTTCTATCTTTCCATTGCAAATATAGTCAAAGAAAGAGACAAGATTTTAAATGCCGTGAAAGGCAATTTTGTTTAGTTTGCCGTGAAAGGCGGTTTTGTGTCATAGAAGGCGATTTTGCCATGGAAAGCAATTTACAAATCTTATCAATGATGAAAGACAAGAATTATGATTTTTGTCTCTTTTAAAAATACAAAATACAATAGAAAGGGAAGAAAGAGGGATCTGACTTCTTAAGCAATTGTGGGGACTCGTTCAGATCGACGGTCGCGGGTCAAGTATGGACTCCGCCATCGTCCTTCAGATGAGAACACTTGATGCTTTATTCACTTGGCTTGGCTTGGGCCTCGGATTTTTAGAGGACAAAGACCAAGGGAAGGTCCTATATCCAATAAAAAAACATGTAGACGGGCTGAAAAGCCACGTCTAGGCCATGTTGGATAGAAGAAGAGGGGAGATCTTGGGGGGGTGGCCCCCCAAGGGACTTCGATCACTTTGTAGAATTTGCAGCAGAGTTTCTTCAAAGTGAGAGACCTTCTTTTTGTAGAGAATTCTTTAAGATAGTTTTCAGACAATTTTTTCAGGTTCCCTTCCCTTTGGAATGACCGCCTATTTATAGGCTTTTGGTGGCCATTAGGAGGGTTTTATGGGCATTAATGGTATTAATACTCCATGATGGGAGGAGTTATAAGTATTAATTTCATAATTTTGTAACTCCTTTTTCTTGGGTTCTGATTGGCCGATGGAGAATACTGGACATTTAATCTCCATGATGATGGGAGTTTCATGATTAATTACTGCGATTAATCTCTATAATGATAGGAGTTACATGGTTAATTGTCATGATTAATTGGACTTGTAACTCCCATTTGCTTGCTTCTGATTGGGTCGTTCAAAATAATGAGTTGATGACCTTAATAAGTTGTCATTAAAAGGTCAATTAACAGCATTAATTGGTCGCCGAGTCGCTTGAAGAGTCGCGGGCCGCACCGGGTCTTTTGGAATTCTTCTTGCGATGATCATCGATAGATCCGCACGTTGTTTGATGTCGGATGACAATGCAAATTCAGACATTGGTTGACACCAATGGGCCGGCAACATCTGTCAGTCGATTTCTCGATCGGTCGGGCAGAAAGTGTACTTTATTGGTCCGCCGGTTGGCGGTTTCAGAGTGTCCGACGATGATCAAATGATTTTGGTTGCGGATTCGTGATGTTGACGAAGATCGACGGATATCATGCCTCAAAAATCAGATTTTAAGAAAATCACAGGGGCCAAACATCGCGAAAGGCGAAAAAGAACGGAAAAACGGCGCTTTTGGCGGAAATCCGGAGACCCGGATTTCCAGGGTCGCCGGCGACCATGCACCCATGGTCGCCACCGACCATGGGGCAGGAGACCTTGGGCCATGGTCGCCGGCAACCATGGGCCAAGGTCGTCAGCGACCATGGGGCTTTGCCCCCTTCGATCGTCGTTCGGTCGCCCTTTCTTCACCGTTTTTCGGGCTTTTTCTCTTCTATTTTCTCTTGTATTTTTCTTTGATATTTCTCCTCATTTATTATCTTGATTCCACTGAAGAAAACCCATCGAGAAGTCATGCAAATCAGAGCACAAAGTTTCCTATTTTTGGAAAAGCCAAAGACTTTGTAGCCGATTTTCCGCCAAGAGTTGAAACTAGGTCAAACGATGCTGGAATGACCTGAAATTTGAGTTGGAGCTTCCTGAGCATTAGATAGGACCAACGATGGGCTTTTATTTGAGTTTTGAAGCCGTTTGGGGTTCCGTCAATGCTAGACTTGATTTCACCTTGTGGAAGATGTCGAGCTTTGATGTACGGTCATCCGAAGTCCGATTGATCTAAAATTTGACAGGGAGCCTATTGGAGTCATTTTGAGATAATCCATTAGCTCTGATTTGGATGCCATGGTCCCAGGGAGCTTCGCCGCCGGTAGGCTTGATTTTTCTTCAGAGCGTCAAAGCCGGGTCAAACGTCGTCGGAATGACCTGAAATTTGACGTGCAGCCCTTTGGAAGTATGTAGAAGTTACTCATGTGCTTCATTTGATGAGTGGCGGCATCAGAGGTTCTCGCCACTGAGAGGCTTGATTTCGCCTTTCGAGGGTTGATAGAGGGTCAAACAGTGTCGGTTTGACTTGAAATTTGGCGCGGAGCCTTTTGGAGGTATTTTGAGACCATCCATAGGCTTTGATCGAAGATTTGATGTCTTCAACACTGTCGCCGCCGGGAGCTCCTACTCAGCCGCTGGAGGATTGAAGTTATGCCAGTGGTGTCGAAATGGCCCGAAACTTCGTGTATTCCCTTCTTTTGGCTATTTTGAAGGATCTTGCAGTTTTTGTTTGATTCTGACAAGATATAATGCTTGAAGTAGCTTTGCCTGTTTGTAGTAGGATGTGGCTCCATGTAACTTTTGATATTGAGGAGGCAAAGTGACATTTTTGGTGTCTACAGTAATTGAAAATGGTTAAGGTCCTCCTACCATAAACTCCTTGTACTTGCCCCATTTTTACTAGGCTTAGGGTCCTAGTACACCCTTTTTTGTCATACGTAGAATATATATATATATCTATATTTCAAACATCATCAACCCAATGGTATCTATAACTCTAAGCAGACTGAGATTTGAGTAGATGCCCACACATAGTAATAGATCGAATGTAATAGGAGCCAGTTACATCATCTTAAAATGGAGCCTACATGGGCTATTTGAGTTACCTTGATGTGCGACCTATCCACCGATATGATTTTCCTATAAATCATGCTTTTCCAATTCCTTGAATGCAACAAATAAGGAAGCACTTGGATACCATAGTGCCAATCTTTTCTCTCTTATTGAGGAAAGATCGATTGAAATCACCCTAGATGATGATGAATTGCTTTCTATTCCAACCCAATTGCAACAATTCTTGCCGACCCAATATTCATCGAGGGAATAGCCATGTGGATAGTTAATGGAGTCTTTGATTTGCAGGAAATGTGCCATCTCTTCTTCTAGACACCCGTGGCTCGGATAAAAGTAATAGCACCAAATGATCACAAGAAAGATAGCAATCTTGAACATCGGCATGAACATCACAACTGAAGCTTGTGTCTCATAACAAAGTAGATAGAAATTAGAATGTATATATTGCAAGAACACATTATATATACATGCAGAAGGGGGATATTTTAGGCTTCACAGAAGTGGCAGGCCATCCAATGGAAGTGTCGAATTCAATTCACATGCATTTGTCAATGAAGTCAACTTTGCTAAAAGGACAAAAAAGTGACCATGTACTCCAACACTACGAGAAGTTCATCAGGCTCATAGGGTCCACTTATCAAAATTAATCAAAATAAATGCCCATCTTTATGTTTTTCTTTTTTTTTTTTTTTTTTTTTTTGGCAAAGCTCCATTCGGTGGAAGAATTATTGCCACTCCTTTTTAAAGAGGGTAAGCTTTAAACAGTGTTATCTCTAAATTCTATAGGTAATAATTCTCATCCATTGATATCATCAATTTTTTATCAATAGTCCAATCCCTGGATATCATCATCTACACGCCATATTATATAATTAACCCATGCTAGTATCCATTCCATTCCGCTCATTCTCTATTTTCTTAACCCATTATAAATAAGATTTTCAATTCAGTCTGATCAGCTCCCATTATGGTTATCTCAAAGGGACCTTGTCCCTTTCCATCCCAACCTCTTCCCTGCTTTATTTTATCGCTACTCTCAAACTAGTTAATCCCCTCATATTCTAATAGTTTCTAAGTTTCAATCAACTAAATTATTAATTTAAAAATGAAGAGCTTCAAATACTCCAAACAATATTCATTGTATCATGGGAGGAGACGAGAGAGTTGTGTGAAATGTAGAAGGGGATACTAAACTAACTTCCCGTGAAAGTTAATTAGCAAGGTACTTTGCAATTAGCAAACTAATTTCTTAAAAGTGATATTTCACTTATACTTATTAGAAAGTACTTATAGAAACTTAATTACTAAACTAACTGTCGGATGTGAATTTCGACCCCCCCCCCCCTTCCTCTCCAAGAGAGGCGTGGTTTGGGGAAATCTCCATTCATCTATATATGCTATTTAAATTTTACATAAAAAATGAGGATTCCGACTACCCTCAAAATCAACGGATCACGATCGCCAGCTACGGTACGGCCGTAACACCGTTCTTCGACAAAAAGCCGAAGAAATATTGGGAGAAAAATAATAAGGTGGGTTCTTCCTCTCGTCTAATGTGCTGCCGGCAACACACGACGGTTGCCCTGTCACATTAATCTGGGTCTCTTTAATTTGGGCCAATTCAGGGTCATGAGTTAAAGTTCGAATAAGGGTTAATCCTCACATAGCATAATCGTAGTATATCCAAGTAAAATAAAATAACTAAAATAAAGAAAATAAACTAAAAGAGGGGGAAGTGCCAAATATTTAAGAAGAGGATCGGCCCCATTCGCGGGTACCCCCTTCTGATCCCTTGGCAAAATAGGGTTCAAAGGCTGATTTTTCAAACCAAAATGATGATGCAAATGAGACTTTGACTTGTGATTTCTGTGTTTTTCGTGTGCGATACACGAGTGATAAAAGTAAAAGGCCGATGGGCCGTAATTAATTGAAGTGGCCGATGGGCCAAAATTGATTCGAGATGGCCGATGGGCCAGTGTTTGTTTTAGGGTGGCCGATGGGCCGTGATTGATTAAAAGTGTGTGCGAAATCACTCATCTCATCTCGTTATTCTCATTTATTCAATTTTAGAAATCAGTTCTTTATTCCCTTTTATCATTAAGTTCGATTAAACATCTAGCACTTGAGGTGGAGGAAGAAATAGAAGGAAAATCTTTTTGGGTTTATTTTGTTGGTTTTATAGTTTTTATGGCTTTTTTATATGGGGCTAGAAGGGCCTAACTAGGGATTTTACTTGGATCTATGTGATTAGTTCTTTACTACTAATCATCGGATTAACCCTAACCTAAGGTCCTAGACCGCCCACATCAGCTCTCCTAGTCCCCTAACGGAACAGGAAAAGTGATGGGGCGAAGCCTAATGCGCTAAGCTACCTAACGGGGAAATCCGATCTAATCCTAGGGTATGAATAGCCTGAGTTTGATGGTTCAGTGCCTAAGCAACTTATTAATTGTGATTTTTAACTGGTTCGGTTTGTTTTGAGTTGAAGATTGATTAAGAGGTGCATTAAATGTACTTTGGGGTTCTGTTTAAGTTGTTTAAGGTTCTGGAATTTATGGTTTATTTTAAAACATGAAACGATGTCGAAATCAGCGAAACGGGGTTGACAGAGGACTTGGGCGCCAGGGGGGTGGCGCCCAGGTTACTCTGGTGACTTGGGCGCCCAGGCAGTGGTGCCCAAGTGGCAGCTTTTGGGTGATTTGGCTAGTGACAATGGTATCGATATTGTTTTCGAAATCCAAGGGGTTCTTACTTGGTGAGTTTTAATGTTTCAAATTGTTTTAATTCTCCGGTGTTCAAATGTCAAAGGGATTCGGATCCGGATTTTGAGACGAAACCAAGTGTTCGCGTTTTAATGCAAATGAGAGGATGGGCGCCATGGGGGTGGCGCCCAGGTGGATGGCTTGAGATTTTCAGGTATTCCGGATGCGATTTGATATTGGTCTTTGGGTCCGGGGGTTGTTTTAGGTTCTGGTTTCAATTAATTTAAGTTATAGGATGTTTAATTACTCGTTTTAAATTGAAGTTGTGAACCAAGGTTATAGTGTAGGCTAGGCGCCACAGGGGTGGTGCCTAAGTGGTTGTTTGTCGATTCGTAAGGGCTTTGGGTGCTATGCCCGAATCGATTAAAGTTTCAAACGTTTTAAGTTAAAAGTGTTTTAATATGTTGATTCGGATTGGTTCGAATGTTAATTAATTATATTAAGTTGTCGGTTGGGGTTCTTTATGAAAACAGGTAGGCTGGGCGCCCAGGGTGTGGTGCCCAGGTGGATTTGGAAGGATGGGCGCCCAAGGGGTGGCACCCAGGTGACTGTGTTGAGGTTCGGTCGGTTCAGTGATTCTTAGGTCAATTTAAGTTTAAACTGATTTGAGGACTTAGTGTGTTTGGGCGTGGGACGCTATTCGTATTCAATTGAGATTTATTTAAACACTAATTAATTGGGCTAAGTTGTGAATTGAGTTTTCCTGAAACCGGGGAAGCTGGGCGCCCAGGGTGTGGTGCCCAGGTGGATTTGACAGATGGGCGCCAAGGGTGTGGCACCCAGGTGAACTATTATGTGGTTCGGGTCGGTTCCGTATTTTTTAGGTTGATTTGCGGTTTAGCTTTCTGGTTTGATGTATTTTAAATTAAAAGTGTTCTGTTGCGATGATTAAGATTAAATTCCGTTTCAATTAATTTGGCTGTAGTGACTGGAGAGGCTGGGCGCCTAGAGGGTGGTGCCCAAGTGGATGTGACAGGATGGGCACCCAGGGGGTGGCGCCCAAGTGTTTGTCTTGTGTGTTTGAGTTGGTTCGATGTTTTAAGTCTATTCGGGCTTATGGTTCCAATTGTTTTAGATTTCAAGGTTGTTCTGGTATGTTGATCGTGATTGAATTCAAATTTAATTTCAAGTGGGGTTTCCTAGTGATTGGGTAGGATGGGCGCCAGGAGGGTGGTGCCCAAGTGGATGCGGAAGGATAGACACCAAAGGGGTGGCGCCCAAGTGGATATTTTGTGGTTTATTCGTTTTGTATTTTCTAAATTGGTTTGAGTCCAAATTGGTTAAGGTTTCAGGTTTCTTAGGTTAACAATGTTTTAAGGTGTTAATTCGGGTTTAATCAATTAAATTTAATTAAATGGTGGTTTCTAAGGGAATGGGATAGGACAAGAGCTAAGAGGGTGATGCCGAAGTGTATAGGCAGCCTGGGCGCCCAGGGGGTGGTGCCCAAGTGTCTGTTTTATGGTTTCGTGTTGATTTTGCGTTTTTAGGCCGGTTCAAGTCTAAATTGATTGAGGTTTCGGATTTCTTAAATCTAAAAGTGTTTTATTATGTTAACTAGGATTAAATTCGGGTTGTGATTAATTAGAAGTTTTAATTAAGGGTTCTTTAGAGATGGGAATAGGATGGGCTCCAGGAGGGTGGTGCCCAAGTGTATAGGCAAGCTGGGCACCCAGGGGGTGGCGCCCAGGTGGACTGTTTTGGAGTTGTGTTGGCTTTGAGTTTTTTGAGTTAATTAGAGATTAAGTTGATTAAGGTTTCAATTATTTCAGGTTTAAAATGTTTTACTGTGTTGATTTAGATTGGTTTAAGGTCTTAACTAATTATCTTAAGCTTTAACCAGGGTGTTTTGGAGAATGAATAGGCTGGGCGCCCAAAGGGTGGCGCCCAGGTGGCTGTGGAAGGATGGACGCCAAGGGGGTGGCGCCCAGATGGCTGTCTTTTGGGGTTTTAAGTTTTGTGTTTTTAAAGTTTTTAGTTACTTTTAAATCCGAATTAATTAGGGTCTTAATGTTTTAGAACTCTTAATGATGTGATGTTACTTAAATTAACTAATTTGGTTGTTTTAATTAATCTTAGGATTTATCCTACTTAGGCACTAAATTCGATAACTTAGACTATCTAACTATTCTTTTTGAGTTTTTTGGATATCTTTTAATTTGTTTTTGGTTTCTCCTCTAATTTACTAGAGAGTAAGGAAAGAGAAGAAGGGGTTTTATGTTTTATGATTTTTTTTGGGATTTTCTATGGATGTGTGGTTCAAATGATATGATGTGAAGTGTGACAAAAATGGTAATTCAAAGCTCAAAACAGATCAAGCAACCTAACATATCATTAATATGCAGTTTCTAAATGAACTAAATGCGGAAGATCGGAAGTTGTGCACAATAGTCGAGAAATCCACTTGGGCGCCACACCTGTGGTGCCTACCCTGCTCAGTCAGGGTTCTCAATGGAACACAAGGAATGCACAAGAATCTCAGTATTTTTAAGACAACTTCCGATATTCGGTGACTGATGCAAATGTATCAATTCGAACTACTAGCGATGCAACTAACGAACCTACGAGCAAACGATGCAACAGGTAGAGATCTAGAACCCGGACCCTATCTCAGAAGGGTAGGCGCCCTGGGGGTGGCGCCCAGGTTGTTTGGGAGAAGGCAGGCGCCCAGTGGGTGGCGCCTAGGCTGTTGACACCAAAAATGTCACTTTGCCTCATCAACATCAAAAGCTATATGGAGCCGCATCCTACTACAAATAGGCAAAGCTACTTTAAGCATCAGATCTTGGAAAAACCAAACAAAAAACACAAGATCTTTCAAAGTAGCCAAAAGAAGGGTACACATGAAGTTTCGGGCCATTTCGACACCATTTGGCCTAACTTCAATCCTCCAACAGCTGAGCGGGAGCTCCCGGCGGCGACAGTGTCAAATACATCAAATCTTTGATCAGAGTCTATGGATGGTCTCAAAATACCTCCAAAAGGCTCCATGTCGAATTTCAAGTCAAACCGACACCGTTTGACCCTCCATCAGCTCTCAAACGGCGAAATCAAGCCTCCCGGCGGCGAGAACCTCTGATGCCGCCACTCATCAAACAAAATACATGAGTAGCTTCTACATGCTTCCAAAGGGCTGCACGTCAAATTTAAGGTCATTCCGACAACGTTTGACCAGGTTTTAATGCTCTGAAGCAAAATCAAGCCTACCGGCGGCGAAGCTCCCCGGGACCATGGCACCCAAATCGGAGCTAATGGATCATCTCAAAATGACTCCAATAGGCTCCCCGTCAAATTTCAGGTCAATCGGACATCGGATGACCGTACATCAAAGCTTGACATCTTACGCGCGGTGAAATCAATTCAAGCATCGACGGGACCCCAAACGGCTTCAAAACTCAAATAAAAGCCCATGGTTGGTCCTATCTAATGCCCAAGAAGCTTCACCTCAAATTTCAGGTCATTCCGACATCGTTTGACCCAGTTTCAACTCTTGGCGGAAAATCGGCTACAGAGTCTTCGGCTTTTCCAAAAAATAGGAAACTTTATGCTCTGATTTGCACAGCCTTTCGATGGGTTTTCTTCAGAGGAATCAAGCCAATGAATGAGGAGAAATGTCAAAGAAAAATACAGGAGAAAACAGAAGCGAAAAAGTCCGAGAAACGACCAAGAAACGGCGACCGGAAGGCGACAAGAAAAATGGGCCAAAGTCCAAGGTCGCCAGCCCCATGGTCGCCGGCGACCATGGGTGCATGGTCGCCGGCGACCCTGGAAATCCGGGTCGCCGGATTTCCGCCAAAAGTGTCGTTTTTCCGTTCTTTTTCGCGTTTCGCGATGTTTGGCCCCTGTGATTTTCTTAAAATCTGATTTTTGAGGCATGATATCCGTTGATCTTCGTCAGCATCACGGATCCACCATCGAAATGATTTGATCATCATCGGACACTCCGAAACTACCAACTGGCTGACCAAGAAAGCACACTTTATGCCCGACCGATCAAGAAATCGACTGGACAGATGTTGCCGGCCCATTAGTGGCAACCAATGTCTGAATTTTCATCGTCATCCGACATCAAACAACGTACGGATCCATTGATGATCATCGCAAGAAGAATTCCAAAAGACGCGGCGCGGCCCGCGACTCTTCAAGCGACTCAGCGGGCAATTAATGAAGTTAAATGACCCTTTTATGGCGATTTATTAAGGTCATTAACTCATTATTTTGAAAGGCCCAAT
Organism: Persea americana; assembly: GCA_029852735.1. Taxonomy (NCBI): domain Eukaryota; kingdom Viridiplantae; phylum Streptophyta; class Magnoliopsida; order Laurales; family Lauraceae; genus Persea; species Persea americana. Next base: position 28,873,591 of record CM056816.1, on the reverse strand, counting down.
CAGAAGCCAAGAAATGGGAGTTGCAAGTCTAATTAATCATGACAATTAACCATGTAACTCCTATCATTATGGAGATTAATCATGGTAATTAATCATGAAACTCCCATCATCATGGAGATTAAATGCCCATTATTCTCCATCGGCCAATCAAAATCCAAGAAAAAGGAGTTACAATATAAAGAATTAAATCTTGTAACTCCTCCCATCATGGAGCATTAATACCATTAATGCCCATAAAACCCTCCTAATGGCCACCAAAAGCCTATAAATAGGCGGTCATTCTAAGGAGAAAGGGTCTAGAAAAATTGTCTGAAGTGGTCCTGAAAAATCCCAGAAAAATCGCTAAAAACTCTCGGAGAAATCTCTGCGCAAAGAAGCTCAGCTACTCTGAAGAAACTCTGCTGTAAGAAAACACCACAAGGTGATCGAAGTCCCTTGGGGGGCCACCCCCCCAAGATCTCCTCTCTTCTTCTATCCAACATGGCCTAAATGCGGCTTTTCAGCCCGTCTACTTGGTTTTTTATTGGATATAAGACCTTCCCTTGGTCTTTATCCTCTAAAAATCCGAGGTCCAAGCCAAGCCAAGTGAATCAAAGCATCAAGTGTTCTCATCTGAAGGACGTTGGCGGAGTCCATACATGACTCGCGACCGTCGATCTGAACGAGTCCCCACAATCTCTTGAGAAGTCAGATTCCTTTTCTTACTTTTCTGTTGTATTGTATATTTTTTTAAAGAGACATAAAAATCACATTTCTTGTCTTTACATTTTGATGAGAATTGTAAACTGCCTTTTACGGCACAAAATCGCCTTCCACGGCACAAAACTGCCTTTCACGGCAAATTAAACAAAATCGCCTCTCACGGCATTTTAAAACCTTGTCTCTTTCTTTAAAATATATGTGCAATGGAAAGTTAGAAAAAGTTGATTTCCTTTTCTACTTGTGAAGGTGAATCTCCGGATCACCACTTCAAATTCCAAGTAGAATAGAAAATCTGGCATACTCGTACAAAAAAATGTTGATGCTTGCTCTGTTTTTTCTCTTCGCCCCGCTGCACCCCGGCGGACCCGGGACGGAGGAAGGCGAGAAAGAAAAAGACGGGTCCATCAAGTGGGCATACCCGGTGGGACCTGTTCAATTGAGAACACGATGCTTGGAATCCTTGGCTCCCTTCTAGTTGGTGGCCTATGTTGGATCTTGTATCTAAAAAAAAACATGAGATGGGATTCTTTGGAAACTTCTTTCTTTGAACTTGTTTCCATTCTTTTTTTTCTCAACAAAAAAAAAGGGGTTTTCTCTCTTTTGGATTCAAATTAGAGAAACTTTGGTTCTTTCCTTTTCATGCAATGGCTCGCAGAAATGTTTGAACCAACGTTCAGATTGGGAGGGGCCATTTTCCTCTCTTTCATGGGTCCGTTGGAGATCTTTCAAAAAAAAAAGAAAAGTTCAAAAAAAAAAAACTTTTCAAATTTCTCTCTTTTGGATTCAAATTAGGAAACTTTGGTTCTTTCCTTTTCGTGCAATGGCTCGCAAAAATGTTTGAGCCAACGTTTGGATTATGAGGGGCCATTTCCCTCTCTTTGATGGGTCCATTGGAGATCTTTCAAAAAAAAAAGTTAAATTTTTTTTTTCAAATTTCTCTCTTTTGGATTCAAATTAGAGAAACTTTGGTTCTTTCCTTTTCGTACAATGGCTCGCAGAAATGTTTGAGCCAACGTTCGGATTGGGACGGGCCATTTTCCTCTCTTTGATGGGTCCATTGGAGATCTTTCATAAAAAAAAAAAAGAAAAGTTCAAAAAAAAAAAACTTTTCAAATTTCTCTCTTTTGGATTCAAATTAGAGAAATTTGGTCTTTTCCTTTTCGTACAATGGCTCGCAGAAATGTTTGAGCCAACGTTTGGATTGGGACGGGCCATTTTCCTCTCTTTGATGAGTCCATTGGAGATCTTTCAAAAAAAAAAAAAAAAGTTCAAAAAAAAAACTTTTCAAATTTCTCTCTTTTGGATTCAAATTAGAGAAACTTTTGTCTTTTCCTTTTCGTGCAATGGCTCGCAGAAATGTTTGAGCCAACGTTCGGATTGGGAGGGGCCATTTTCCTCTCTTTGATGAGTCCATTGGAGATCTTTAAAAAAAAAAGTTCAAAAAAGAAAAAACTTTTCAAATTTATCTCTTTTGGATTCAAATTAGAGAAACTTTTGTGTTTTCCTTTTTGTGCAATGGCTCGCAGAAATGTTCGAGCCAACGTTCGGATTGGGAGGGGCCATTTTCCTCTCTTTGATGGGTCCATTGGAGATCTTTCCAAAAAAAAAAAAAAAGTTTTTTTTTAAAACAAATTTTTTTTTTCAAATTTCTCTCTTTTGGATTCAAATTAGAGAAACTTTGGTTCTTTCCTTTTCGTACAATGGCTCGCAGAAATGTTTGAGCCAACGTTCGGATTGGGAGGGGCCATTTCACTCTCTTTGATGGGTCCATTCGAGATCTTTCAAAAAAAGAGAGAGAGAGCATTAACGTTGCACCAATTGCGTTCTTTGACCAAAGTGGATCTAAGAAAAGCCTTGTCCAGAGTGTGGAGGCAACTAGACTGTTTGAGGTAAGGGTCCTTCAAATGGGTTCATTAAGTAATCCTACCCTTACCTGGGGGCTAATCTATCCACTAAGGTTTCATAAGACCGAATTGGAAGACCTATGTGCACTCTCCAAAAAAAAAACTTCAAAAAAAAAAAAAAAAAAAAAAAAAACTTCTGTCACTATTGTGTTCAGATTGGAGGAATTTTGGTTCTTTCCTTTTCGGGTTTAGGCTCGCAGAAATGTTTGAACCTGTATTCGGATTAGAATATCATTTGCCCTCTTTTATGAATTCAATCTTGACTTTTCAAAAAAAAACTCTCGTCACTATTGGATTCAAATCTGAGAAATCCTGGTTCTTTCCTTTTTCGGATATAGGCTCGCAGAAATGTTTGAACCTGTATTCGGGTTGGAATACCATTTGCTCTCTTTTGCGAATCCAATCTTGACATTTCAAAAAATCCCATCTCGTGTCCTTCAAGGATGCGATTTACAACATTTGTGTCTAGCGGTGCTAGTGCGCCCTTTCGAGTCTACTGTTTTCGCGACCGACACATTTGTATCTCTAACCTTATATCATTTTACCTCGAGTGAGCTTCGCTTCTCGGTAATTTGAATTAAGGTTTACAATTGCTTCTAGCGGTCCCTGGAACGCTCATTTCGAGCCGACCATACTTGCGTTTAGAACAATTGTACCATCTATGACTTTTGGCCTTCTTCATTACACTCAGAACGGCCCATTTATGATCACCATATTCTTGTGATTACTAATGGATGTGGTCTTCTTTCATAAAAGTTTTTCAAAACTAACAATGGCAGCTTCGTTGACCATCACCTTCGATGAGAACAAGTACCAAGTCATGCTTCAAGAGAAGCAAAGCAAGGGCACTTTCAAGCGCCCCGCCAGCTGCCGAAGCATCACCTCCCTCGGTAACTCCCAAAACACCGGGTCGACCTCCACTCCCCGGACCATCGTCTTCGGGTCACTGGGATCATTCCCACTACCAGCAGAAGAGATGGTGCCTGCTAAGAAGCAGAAAACCACCCTTTAACGTGTCGCTGCCCCGACACCAAAGGCGGTCACCAAGAAACCCGAAGCCCGTGGCAATCCCACGAAGCCTCAACCTGCAAAAAACCAAGTCTGCCCTAAGACTTGGTCCCCACGATCTTCACCAAAACAAAGAAGGTCCCGGACATCTGCAAAGCCAGCATACCTGGCTCCTCTCAAGGAGAATAGGTTTTATCCTCTTGCTTACATCAAAGGAGAGAAACCTACCCTCCACTGAACTACAAAAACTACTCAGCACGAGCCGGCTTGCTCATACAAGCCCAAAATCAAGTCGTGCATCACAAGGCCTCGACAAGAACTTGTTAGGGCCTGCTCTCCTGCAACTCGACCCTTCATCTCAACAGGGGACGAGCTTGCAAAATTTAAAACTTCGCTGCGACAGGCTAAGGACCGCGTCCAAATCCTGTCAATGCCAGTCTTTAAGGAAGACAAGCTCGGTTGCTGCGCATGAGGGACCACGTCCTTCATTGCTAGAGCACAGCCCGAGCTAACCGAAGCTCAAATTGCTCGTCGCATACGTCGCCGCGCTGTATATCGAAAAAAGAGATTAGAGAAGCAAAGAACCCAGCATTCTGAGCTTCAAATCTCCCAAAAATGGGTCGAAAAAGAAAGACCCGACCAAGTTGCTGCTGTCCACATGGTTGGCAAAACCAAAAGACGCCAGAAGTCAGCAACGAAAATACATGTCAGACGACCGGTGACTCGCAGTGTTTCCCGGACGAGAAGACATCAGGAAGACTCTCCCACTCCTTCAAGCCAGGGACATCGGAGTGATCATTCCTCGGACTCTTCATCTAAAAGAATGAGCACCAGCTCAGTCACTAAGACAGTATCCTCTTTCGACTCACGAAGGATGAATGTCTTGGTCACAAACTCTGAGCAACCTCCACCACATGATGACATGGCTCTACGCATTCAGCAGCTAGAGCAAGGACAGCAGAGAATAGAGGTTCTGATGGAAAACCTCCTTCTCACTCTCCAGCGTCCACCAAACAATGAGGAAGTTTCTCCACAAGATGAGGCAAACGGTGGAGAAGATGAGTCACGCGCCCTTACTAAAAAGGACGTGGACAATATCCTCGCCAAAGCAAAAGAAGAGGATATACTGAAGGAGCATGGGATCAAGCCACCATATCCCTTATGGATGGACTCGGTTCCGTTTCCCCCAAAGTTCAAACAACCTCTTCTCCAAACGTATACGGGGAAAGGTTCAGCCAGACAGCATGTCATCCACTTCAAGATCCTGACAGGAACGATTGCGGATCAAGATGCACTCAAGATCCGGCTCTTTGCAAGTACCCTAAAAGGTACGGCCTTTGATTGGTATTCCACTCTGCCAGAGGACTCCATTCAAAATTGGACCATGCTAGAGACACGTTTCCTGACCCACTTCAAAGGTGAGGATCATCCTGTTATTATGGCTCAGCTCTGCAGCCTTAAACAGGGAGAGAATGAGTCGACATACGACTTCATTCACAAGTGGAAAGCAATGGCATACAAATGCTCAGATGTGCTGCCACAAGCGTCGCTAGTCGATATTTGCCGAAACAACATGTGAGCAAGGATCCACTCCATGATCATCGGCAACAAATCAAAAAACTTGGGAGAACTCCTAGAAGCGTCTATGGAGGCTGAAACGGTGATCAAAGACCTCAACAGTCAGAAGTCATCAAAGAAGGAACAGACCGCCATTCCGACCTCCAAGCCAAAGAAAAAGGAGGTTCTCAATGGGCAAACCAAGTCAGCTCCTCAGCCACCAAAGAAAGCTGAAAATAAAGCTGCAGGTAAGAGACCTGAATTCTCTGATGCCTTCAAAGAACGAGTAGAAAAGAAATACCCATTCGATGAAGATATCGAAGAAATATTTGGGGCTCTCCTGGCAAATGGCAAACTCACCTTGCCTGACCCCAAAAGACCGGGAGATGTTGGCAAAACCAACGATCCCCGATATTGTCCATACCACCAAATGGTCTCGCATCCTCTCAACCAATGTTTCGTTGTGAGAGAGAAGATCAACGAGATGTGGAAAAACGGAGTCATCACCTTTGACAAAAACTATGGGTCTGCCTCCGTTAACATGGTGTCATATGGACAAACATCCAAATCATCAAAGGAAAAAGTCACTACTTCCTTCAAGGTGATAAAAATGACCCAAACGTCCCAAGAGCTGGTGCCTTACCCAACACCAGAAGGACAGCCCATATGGGTACATCCAGATCTCCTAGAAGATGAAAATTGGGAGATCGTCAAAACAAAGTCGACCGCTCAACAGCGAAGGTAAGCCAAGAGACAACTCCGCAAGCTCAAACAGCAGGAGAAGCCTCAAACAAAACAAGAGGTTCCTGAAAAAGCAGAAACCTCCTCTACCGCTTCACTGGGGGCAACAGAGGGTCTCTCCCCAAAGTTCCAAGAGTGATAAGAAAATTCACTCTCAGTGATTTCATGCCACCACGGCTCAGAGATGAGACTACGCAGGGGGCATCGTACTCTTGTAACTCGGTAGTTCGATTCTCCATGAATGGATACGAGTCCAGTGACACTGCCAGTGACACCGATGAGTGGGAGGAATCCCTTGAAACCGGAGAATATCTCTCCGACGAAGAATGGATCCTGGAACCCCACCTTATGCCAGTAATCTGGTATAACCCCTTCGAGCCACAAGGATCCTGGTCTGATGATGATGAAGACCAAGAGACTGCCCAAATTGCTGTTAACGCAGCACAAACAAATGCTCTAGTGGATCCCAACCAGGTCGAACCACAAGGGGCAGATGAAGAAAACGATTTGGCCCCTATGCCCGATCTTGAAGAATATGCGAGGATCTTGCAGCGTCTAGCCATAGAACAGGAGCAGGATCGCATCAACCAACTTCATCAAAATCCAGAATCGGAAGTCCCGAAAAATCTACAAGCATCTCCTCCAGTGACTCCTGAAAATGAAGAAAGTTGCTGGATTGATGATCCGCTTACATCAGAGGATGAGTCTGATTCCCAACGGTCCATTATGGAGGCATCTTCTATCGAAGTTGCCCGTAATGTGATAGTTTAGGATGATAGTGCCGCTGAAACTCCATCTGCTGAGGCCACGAACTCTCAAAATGTATCCGGGAGCATATCTTCTGGAGCTACATACTCTCGGGTGACTTCCACTGAGATAGCACCTTCTCAGCCATCCTCTCCTGAAACAGTGACATCAGAATTCAAGCCTCTTGCGACTGATCACCATGAAGAAGCCCTGGCTGATGAAGTCTTCGAAGAAAACCCAGTCAATTGGTCCCAGGTACCCAACCTCATAGGAGATGTCTGGACCGATGAAATACTGGACAAAGAAGAAAAGTTGTTGGAAGCTGTTCAGGACTTGTTCCCGAAAAATGCTCCATGTAACGCGATAACTGAAGACGGCAATGCTGCTGCAGAGGCGTTTTCAGCAAATGGGGAAGATCAGCCCCTTGAGCCCGAAGGGGGTCTTCCGAAAGAAGAACCACCTCTAGAAGCTTTTGAAGTTGGGAAAGGTACCCGCTCTGGCCGGGATTACCACAAAACTATAACCAACCTTCTTCTTCTTCTTATGTAAATCCTTCGGAAAAACAAGTTGTAAATGCCCCAAGCGGCGGTGGTAATGAAAATGCAGGCCTAAAGGAGGCTTTCAAGTACGACTTGATCGAGCACTTCAAACACATACCTGCACGACTGCACATCCTAGACTTATTACGAATGTCACTACAAACTCGTGATAGTCTCATTTCAGAACTGCAAAGGCTGAATCTGGATGTCGACAAACATGCCCCGCAAGTCCTGCAAATTGAAATGGACTATAGGGTCACAAAATCAAAAACCTCCTCGAAGGGAGAAAAGAAAGAAGCTGGAGGACCTTGCACTGAATGCCTCTAGGTCCAAAAAGCCGCAAGTGCTACCATCGCCTTCAATAAGGAAGACCTCCTGCTAGGCGAGACGAAGCACAAGCAACCCTTGTACTTCACAGGGTACATCAAAGAGATGCCGATACACAGAGTCCAGATTGACCCGGGTTCTGCACTCAACCTCATCTCTACTTCGGCACTCGAAGAACTGGGTGTCCCACCTAGCAAACTAAGCCACACATCTGTGTCCATCTTTGGATACGATGGGAGTGCTCAAAGGCCCATTGGCAAAATCCGGTTTAGGTTGCAAATCGGCGATCTTATCTCTGAGGTCACCGTATATGCAATAAAAACCCCTTCATGCTACAACATCCTTCTTGGACGCCCTTGGATACACGAGAACGATGTCGTTCCTTCGACTCTACATCAGTGCATCAAGTTTGTTGGCGACGACGGCTTGATACATCGAGTGTTTGCAGACAAAAAGCCCTTCAAAGGCAAGGAAGTCCATTTTGCAGACTCTCAGATGTACAAGGATGAAAAAGAAGAAAAGGAGGAGAAAACAACATCCCTTGCCGGCAATCTCCAAAAAGATAAAGGCAAGGCTCCTCAGCAATCATCCGAAGAAAACAAACCTTCCGACAAACTCAAAGAGAGCAATCAGTCTCCCTTCGTCATCTCCTTCAAATCTTCCAAACCTTTGGTAATCACTACTAAAGCAAAAAAGACAAAGCAAAAGACAGGGGGCAAGTTTGCTGTCTCCTTCGTGTCTATCATACAAGACACGGATTCGGATTCAGAGACTGAAGACGATACATTGTCAAGCCAAGCTGATACTCAGCAAGTTCGGCCTGCTCTCACTCCATTGGAGACCCCTGCTGAAGTAGAAGATCCTGCGTCTGCTACCTTCGTCGTTTCGAAAACGTCGGCAGAAGAGAAACCAATCTTCTTCCATAGATCGAACGCTTCTTCATCAAATTGCCTGCTTGAGCCTTTCCAAAATGAAGGTATGCCTCAACTATCCTTGTATAGTCCAATGGCACAAACTATCATGAAGAAAATGGGCTATGACGCTCAAAATCCAATTGGTTTGGGAGGTGGTTGTGGTATTCTCACACCATTGGAACCCACCCTGACCAAAAGTCAGCTGGAAGATTGGAAACTCCACCGTCGCATAGACAAGTCTTCATACAGATTGGGGTATGATCCTGACACTCCGATGAGACAGCTGGCACAAAGGCTGCAGAGTTGTTTTGCAGACCAAGCCTCAACATCTCATGTCAATGAAGACATCGATCTCCCTATATATCTCTTTGAAAAGTTACCCGACAAGGACCCAGGAAGCTCACCAAATTGGTATGATTTCTCTGATGATGAAGAGGAATTGTCCGATGACACAGACGCACGGCTCTCTGATTCAGAAGAGCCATCATCTCCAAAAGAAGTGCCTTACTTCGACCCAGTTTCAGCTGGTGATTGGGATCATCTCATAGCAAGTCTTGAGAAGAATACTGATCAAGAAGATTTATGGACAGAAGCGGAGCCATGGTCTGAAAACGCCCTTGGAAATACGCAAGGTCTTGTTGACTTAGAACCTTCCGAAAATGTTGTGGAGGAACCACCTTCAAACCTTCCGACAGAAGATTCTGTTCAAAAGATAGACTTGGGAACACCAGATAACCCACGTCCTGTATTCATAAGCAAGAATATAAAGGATGAGGAGTTTCCCGAGTATGTCTCTTTTCTTCGTGAGTTTGTTGATTGTTTTACATGGTCTTACGCTGAAATGCCTGGCTTAGATCCCAAAATAGCAGTTCACAAACTCAACCTGCAAGAAAATATCAAGCCTGTCAAACAAGGCCAAAGAAGATTCTGTCCTGATGTGATGGACAAAATTGAACAAGAAGTTCAGAAACTAAAAAACGGTGGCTTCATCCGCGAGGAACAGCATCCTGAATGGTTGGCCAACATCGTCCCTGTGACAAAGAAAAATAGGCAAATCAGAGTCTGTATTGACTATAGAGACCTGAATAATGCATGCCCCAAAGATGAATTCCCGCTCCCCATACCGGAGGTAATGATTAACAACACCTGCGGGTTTAAGCGAATGACTTTCATGGACGGCTTCTCTGGCTACAACCAGATAAAGATACATCCCGAAGATGAAAGGCATACATCCTTTCGGACCCCATTTGGCGTGTATTGCTACACTATCATGCCATTTGGTCTGAAAAATGCTAGTGCAACATATCAAAGGGCTATGATGAAGATATTTCAAGATATGCAGCACAAGACGGTCGAATGTTATGTTGACGACCTCGCCGTCAAAAGCAAAAGGAAAGAAGACCATCTCCAAGATCTTCGAGAAGTCTTCCTCCGGGTTCGCAAACACAAACTGCGAATGAATCCCCTCAAATGCTTCTTCGGTGTCTCATCGGGTAAGTTCCTCGGATTCATAGTTCGGAAAGCTGGAATAAGACTTGACCCCATCAAAGTCAAGGCAATTCTAGAAATGCCATCTCCAAGGACCCTAAAAGAACTAAAAGGGCTTCAAGGAAGATTGGCATATATCCGACGGTTCATTTCCAATCTATCAGGAAAATGCCGTCCATTTTCTCGCCTGATGAAGAAAGGTGTAGACTTTGTTTGGGATGCTGAATGTGAAGCTGCATTTCAAGACATCAAGTCATACCTGACCAAGCCTCCGGTGTTGGCTGTTCCCACAACCGGAAAACCATTCATCTTGTACACAAGAGCTCTTGACTATTCTTTGGGCGCTCTACTTGCACAAGAAAATGATGGACGAAAAGAAGCTGCTCTATACTACCTCAGTCGCATGTTGGTAGGTGCAGAGCATCGCTACTCTCCAGTCGAAAAAGAATGCTTGGCAGTGATGTTCGCCGTACAAAAGCTGCGTCACTATTTGCTGTCAAACACAATATACCTGATATCGAGGATCAATTTCTTAAAGGTCCTTGTCACAAAAGCAGATTCTTTCAATGCCCGGCTGGCAAAATGGTCCATCCTTCTGTCACAATTTTATATTAGGTATGTACCACAGAAAGCAATCAAAGGTCAAGCTATGGTAGACTTTCTTGCAGAGCATCCACTGCCTAAGGATTCTCCGCTCAGGGATGATCTCCCAGACGAACCTGTCTACAGCGTGGAGACTTCCTCACCAAATGCCTCCTGGAACATGTACTTCGATGGTGCAACCAGGACAAATGAAAAAGGAAAGCCGATAACGGGAATTGGCATTCTCTTTGTTAGCCCCGATAAATACATGATTCCACATGCATTTTTGCTACTGGAACCATGTTCAAATAATGCAGCTGAGTACCAAGCTCTGATTATAGGATTGGAACTCGCCCTCGAATCTGACATCACCATGCTGGAAGCATTTGGGGATTCTCAACTGATCGTCAACCAGATGAATCAGGAATATGAAATGAGGAAGCCTGATCTGTTGCCTTACTACAACAAGGCGCAATCGCTTCGTCAAAACTTTGACATCTGTCACATCACCCACATCCGCAGAGATGAAAACATCCGTGCAGATGCCCTGGCTGGACTTGCTGCATCCATGGCAACCCAAGAAGGGGAAAACATGCAAATTACAGTGTGTCAAAGAAGGATTCTCCCTCCTCTCAACACACACCAAGCAGTTGCTGAATGCCACTGAGTGGTCGGAGGTCGGATTTCCATCCTTAAACCTCCGATAGGCGACTGGAGGGATCCGTTCATTGATTATATTATGTTCGAAATCCTATCTGAAGATCCAAAAGAGCGGGTAAGTATCCAAAGACGAGCCCCAAACTTTCATTTGGATATTCCCTCCAAAATGCTTCACAGAAAATCCTTCAATGGAGTACTTCTACGCTGCTTGTCACAACAAGAGGCGGAAGAAACTCTAAAAGAAGTTCATGCTGGTCTTTGTGGAGCCCATCAGGCTGGTCCCAAGCTCTACGATCAGATAAAAAGGTTAGGTTATTATTGGCCTACCATGGTGGCTGACGCAATACAATTTGCTAAACGTTGCCAACAATGCCAAGTTCATGGAGATTATGTACACATGCCTCCAGAATGGCTACATCCTACAGCGATCTCATGGCCCGTCAAGCAAAGGTCATTGCTTCATCTTCGCTGCTACGGATTATTTCTCCAAGTGGTCAGAAGCATTTGCGTTCAGTGAAATGATGACCTCGTCAGTCCTTCAATTCTTACGAACCAACATCATTTTTCGCTTCGGCATACCTAAAAGATTCGTCCATGATAACGGACCACAATTCCGGGATCACAGATTCTATAGGTTCTGTGACAAATACAAAATCCAAAGTTGTCCTTCGACTCCGTATAACCCGGCAGCGAATGGACTAGCAGAAGCCTTCAACAAGACACTCTGCGAAATTCTCAAAAAAATGGTCTCTACTCACAAAAGAGACTGGAGCGACAAACTGCCTGAAGCTTTATGGGCCTACCGGACTACCGTTCGAGGACCAACCACCATTCTCCTTGGTCTATGGATGCGAAGCAGTTGTCCCCCTAGAGGTACAAATTCCTTCTTTAAGGGTATCTCTACAAAATGAAATGACGCAAGAAAGCAACGTCAAATTGAGACTCCAAGGACTGGATAATCTCGATGAAAGACGACTCGAAGCTCTACAAAGCGTTGAGCTTTACTAAGCACGCATGGCAGGATCTTTTGACAAAAGAGTCAGGCAACGCGCCCACAAAAAGGGTGACTTGGTTCTTGCGGTGAAAAGGCCAATGGTTTTTGCCCACAAATCCAAAGGCAAATTCGAACCAAAATGGGAGGGACCCTTCGTCTTCGACAAAGTCTTCTCCAATGGCGCATATGCTCTTCTAAACATGGAAGGTGACAGATGTATGCTGCCCATCAATGGCAAGTTCTTGAAGCGGTACTACCCTTGAAGACTTCCTACATCGGGTCAGAGTGATGCCTGCATGGCCAAAGCCTATTCCTAGGTATTTGCTCGTCAAACCCACCCCTTTTAGAGTTTTCATCCCTATGTTGAAATTTCTAAAAAGTCAAAAAACAATGCTTACTTTCAATGTTTCATTGTTAAAAAAAAAAACAAAACAAAATCAAACCCAAAATCCAAGTTTCGGAGCCTCTTCCCTAACTTGACCAAAACTTTCAATCCTTGACCCCAAAATTTGTGGTTTGAAACAAAAATCAGGACTTAGGAATTTTCACCCTAGTCCACCCTGACTTTTACCACCAAAGATGGTTTTGAGTCAAAATTTACGACCCTCGTGTCTTAAAACAAAAAATGGTTTTTAAAAAAACCGTGGGGAAGCGACGTTTAGTCGATACTCACACAAAACCCAAAAATCGGAAGGATACGAACCCCATTCGATACTTCCAAAACCTCAAAATCGCAAGAAAGCGACACCTCGTCGATACTTACAAAATTTCAAAAAAATCGTGGAGACACAACGTTTCAGTTGAAATCCACAACCCAAATTTCAAAACAAAAAACAAAGGTTTGAAAAAACCTCAAATTTCAAAAATCGTGGGGAGGCGACATTCCATCGATACCCACAAAACCAAATTTTTGAAAAAAGCAAGGAGGCGACATTCAGTCGATACTTGCACCCAAATCCGCGAGGAAGCGACATTCCATCGATACTCGCAACCGAATGAGCAAGGAAGCGACATTCCATCGATACTTGCAATACCATTCAGCAGGGAGGCGACTCTTAGTCGATACTTGCATTCTTGAAAACCAAAAACCTGGCTTTCACGCCAAAACCCGGCTTTCACGCCAAAACCCGGCATTTATGCCAAAAACCTGGCTTTCATGCCAAAAACCAAAATCTGGCTTCCATGCCTACAAAACAAAAACCTGGCTTTCATGCCAAAAATCAAAACATCAGGCTCCCATGCCAACAAAACAAAACTTGGTTTTCAAAAAACTTGGCTTCTATGCCACAAAATCTGGCTTTCACGCCAAACAAACAAAAATCAGCTTCCATGCCACAAAACAAAATTTGGCTCCCATGCCACAAAATCTTTGGCTTCCATGCCACAAAACCAAAACTTGGCTTTCACGCCACAAAAATCGGCTCTCATGCCAAAAACCGGCTTCCATGCCGCAAAACAAAAACTTGGCTTTCACGCCACAAAAATCGGCTCTCATGCCAAAAACCGGCTTCCATGCCACAAAACCAAAACTTGGCTTTCACGCCACAAAAATCGGCTTTCATGCGAAAAACCGGCTTTCATGCCAAACAAAATTTTGGCTTTCACGGCATCCAAAATTCGGCTTTCAAGCCATCAAAAAACCAGGCTTTTTGCCACAAAATTTGGCTTTCATGTCTAAAAACAACCATTTGACAAAAGATTTTCACAAAATGACAACCTTTTGATCAAATTTTCAAACAAACCATTCCCATTCATTTTTTGCTTATATTTCATCAAAAGTGAATTTAAGTGAAATAAGGGGATACAAAAAAAAAAAAAAAAAAAAAGAAGTGCCAAAAATGTTTATACATGGAGGTACCAAAAGAAAAGAAGAAAAAGTTTGTTACAAATCAGGAGGCTAGTCCGACATGGTCTTCAGCCATAGGCTTAACTCCTCAAGCAAACACTTGGCCTTAGCCTCCAAAGCTTCCAGGCCGCGTTTCTTCAGAATCTTCCCATAAAAAGCAATAGGCCGTCGCGATCCATCCTCAGCACGAGGAAGCTCTTCCCAGAGAATCTGCCATTATTCATATTCTTGAGACTTCCTCCGGAGATTGCTTTCGACCTCCTCAACTTGGCGAATGAGAGCCCTCTCTCTATCGCGAGCTTTCAAAGTGGCAGTCCACTTGGCAGCGGCTTGTTCTTCCAATAGCTCAAGGCGCTGTCTGGCTTCGGTGACCTCCCTATCGAGGCGGTGCTGGTCCTGTGTCAGCTCAATAATAGCCAACTCGGTGACGTTCCTCTCCCGAACGAGCTGCTTCCGAGTCCGCGAGATGTCCTTCAAATCAGATTTGACCTCGCTGGAAGGCTTCAAAAACATCTCATTGAAGAAATCATCATTCGGAAAGCTCTTGGTCTCAGTCCACTTGTTGCCTAGAGCGATGACTTCATCAACAAAAGCCTTGGCATCTGTAATGTCCAGACCGACTTCTTCACTATCGGTAAGAATGTCCTGCACATGCTTCACCATGCCAAAAACAGCCTCCAAATGGCCAGAAGAAAGAGTCTCGACCCATGAGCTCAAGACTCTCTTCAACACCTTCCTTGCAAACTGACGGGATGGCTCGGATAAAGACTCGCCATGCTCCGTTGGTCGACTACCCGTGTCAGGCACCGTTGGAAGAGTAATCAAGAAGCTGTTTCCAATCAGAGCCGCTGGGGAACGAATATCAGTAGGCGGACTCGCCTCTGCCTCATCAAAACTGGTGGAAGAAGCCCCTACTCCTGGACCGGTCACAGGTACCCCCTGCTCTGGTTCTGAAAAAGATAGAGGAACTTCTTCTGTCACCTCACAACCTGCCAATGAAAAATGAAAAAGGTATGAATATGATTTTGTCAAAAATCAAAATATCATGATTATCATTACAAAGTACCTTCTTCGACGACTGGTGGAATGCTTTCTGCCTCCATGAGCTCATCCGAAACATCATCAAAAGTTGTGTTCATGGATGGCTCAAAGTCGTCGGAATCCTCTGGCAAGTCAGCTGGCAAAAATATATATATATATGTCAGCAAGTGGCGATAAAAAAAAAAAAAAAAGAAAAGAGAAGAAAAAAAACCATACCAGGAGGAGATACTGGATCTACTTCAGAATCTCTGGGTTCTTCCTCAGATGCCACGATAGGATCCGTCACCGCCTCATCGATCGGAACCTCGGGCATCATCAAGCCATCATCTTCTGCCAAAAGAAAGAAAGCAGTAGATCAAAACAAAAGCTCTCATGAAAGAGAAGAAACGGAAAGAGAAAAGGGAAAAGCATACCATCATCAATGGTCTCTTCCCCTCGGCTTCTCTTCTCTGGAGGCTCGTCATCATCCCCTGATGCCCCCTCAACAATGGTGGAAGGAATTTCCAGATCAGGAGAACTTTCGTGCTGCCTCTGACTTCGGCGGTGTCCCCTTCTCCTCTTGCCCCTACGGGACGAACTGCTGGAAGCACCCTCCCCACCATCAAAATCAGGTCTCTCGCCAAATTCCTCACCGGACGGTCTGCTCTTGCCAGTAGACTCCATGGAAGCCTTTGCTCGTTCTGCTTGTATCCAAGCAGCAACCTCAGCCTCCTCCTCGGCAAGCTGTTCCAAGACCTCACCAGGTATCTCTTGTGCAGCTCCCAGTCTGATGACGTCCTGTTCCCCGAGAAAACCTCTTCTGTGCCTTTCTCCAAAAAGGAAAGCCAGAACTTCTTCTCGGCGGACGCCGTCTGACTTCCCAAGGCCCTTCCCGGAAGACTGCTTTACATCAAGCTCTTTCTTGGAAAGCCCCCGGTATGCTGAAAAGCTCTCCACAAACCATTTTGTGAAGCCAGCCGTCCGGAAAGTAGGCAACTCAGGATAAGAAATCAGGGCAGTAGTGTCTTCCGCGCTATAAAAGCCCCATGCATTTCTCCCGTCCTGCAGACCTCCAAAACGCTTCACCTTGCTCGAAGGCGCTCCAACAACGCCTTGAGAGAAGCCTAACTGTATGGCAAAACGCGAGGGAACATACGGCTGGATGTCGATGAAAAGATGTCTGCGGTACACCATCGTACCGACACGTATGTTAAAAAGCCAACTCCTTTTTGCATTTGTCAAAGAATAGCGTCTCCCAGACCCTGCCCTGGTCGAATCATGGGAGACACCAAAATCAAAAGCCTTCTTCCTCAAACCCGGAGAAAGCTTCATTGAAGACTGCCCCATCTCGACGTCCCAGAATCGTCGGATCCTCAAGCGGGCAGATAAAAGAGATTCAAAAACAGGCTTCTCTCTAGCCAACCGAATCATAAACGGGTCATCGTCCTGAGCAGCACCCAATCGGTGGAAACTGGGATAGTGGTATACATACCACGAATAGAAAATGTGGGCTGAAAATACCCTATTCATGGGAAGCCCAAGCCGAACCAGGAAAGCAGCAGCCTGCAGTTCGGTACACAAATAGGAGTAAAGAGCAGGCACCAAAGTAAGCCGCTCTCCGAAAGCCATCTGACAAGCCGGAAAAATGCAATGCGGCCTGATGTGCGTTCCATCTCCTCCAGCAAAAACAGCCTCACCTAGCCAATAAGTGAGGTAGACAGCGAGATCTCTCCGCAGCGCAATGTCAGAATGAATGGCGTCTGTGCTTGCGAAGAATACCCTCAAATTCTCTCGCATGACGGAGATCTTCTTCGAATCCAGGTTCTTAGCCCTGGCTTCCTGGGTCGTACTCTCAGAAGACTCCCCGCTGTCAAAGAAGTTGGAAGACAAAAAGTTACCACTCCTCCAACTGCTACACCAGACTTTCGAGCCCTCCTTCTGCTTCAAAAAATCATAGAAGGTGACGAGCTGAAAGTACAAAAGCCTGAACTCCTCAGACTGTTTCTCAAGGACGCTGTCGATAGGCATAAACTCCTCATAGAGATTGCCGAGGATAGGCAGCCCAATGATGGCACTCAGTTCCTTTAAAGAAAAACCAATCTCACCATTCGTGACAACGAAGGTGTTGGTTTGTGGAAGGAACGACTCCAGCATGGCCATAAAGGCCTCATCGAAGAAAACCACGGTTTGCTGAAAAGCGCGAACAGCATAAAAAATCTCGGCCTCCTTCAGAATGGCACCGCCAACCTGCAGGATGTGATCAGTCCACGACTCCCAGCTCGAGTCAGCACTGAAACGGCCACGAAGTCGAAAAGGCTTCACCCAATTGCTGCCATCGCCCCTAAAAATGCCAAGGCCCACCGATCTCAAATCGACCGAAGAATGGTCTGAACCTTGGTAGCCGCTGGCCGGCATCAAAATGTCCATACTGGCAGGCGACTTCTCTGCAAAACCAGAAGGGCCACCAACAAAAACCCCAGTCTTGATCACATTTGTCCTCTTCACCCAGCTTGGAGGATCTTCCCTCTTCGAGCATGTGGAGGAAAAGCTCATGATCGAGATTGTCCGATCGAAGGACGACCGGGTAGAAACAGTTCTCTTCTCACCATCAATTGTGAAAGAGAACTGAAAACATCTCCTTTGGTATGTTGAATCGTCGGGGACGGCATCACCAAAGAAGAAGGTAGGCTTGGGCACAATGCTCTGATCGTCCGTGACCCAGGGACGGTTGCTTACCATAATTTTATAATACTCCTCATCCTTGAGGGCAATCAAACGTTGCCTCATCTCATCTTGGTTGAGCGAGTCACACTCTTCCAAGTTCCTTTCAACATACTGAACCTCCTCCCAGGCCTGCTGTACGACCGCATTAGAGGATCTGGTGGAACGGCGAGGCGCATCAGTGACCGGCTCCTTACCCTTGTTCGTTCTGGAGGAACTACCCGCAAAGGATGGAAAGAAAAAAAAATCAATCATTAAAATGACAGAATTTTGCTAAAAAATATTGTAGCGAAATTTTGGCATGGTTCCGGGGCAATTCCGAAGAAAAGGGAAACACCACGAAGGAAATAGGAGCTTGAAGATGGGCTCAACATCGCTGCAAGCCCATAATCATGGAAAATTCTCGAAGAAAGCTCGAACTCGAACATTGCTGCGAGATCAAGCCAAAGCTTCTCAAATATCCGCAAGATCGGAAAAGGGCTCAACATTGCTGCGAGCTCCAGAATCCAAAACTTGCAAAGCTCCTCAGAAAATCCCCGCAAGACCAAGAAAGGGCTCAACATTGCTGCGAGCTCCAAATCCCAAGACTTGCGAAAAGATTTTCAGGTGTGCACTATCATACTTCCAAATTCCATTTTCTAAAAAAAATGCATAGAAGGAAAGTTGTCATGCATGCGCATCTCAGAATCAAAAAAAAAAAAAAAAAGAAGAGAAAATCTCTTTTCAAAAAAAAAAAGAGAAAGAAAAAAAATTAAAAAAAAAAAAAATTTTTTGCCCACATGCCACGTGGCCGTACGGTCTTGTCCGTACGGCCACAAAAAAAAAAAAAAGAGATAAAAAAAAAACAAAAAAACACACGGTAAAAAAAAAAAGAGAAACCGTGAGAAAAAAAAAGAAAAAAAGAGCCACGTTAAAAAAAACAGAGAGAGAGAGAAAACCTTGCAAGAAAAAGAAAAAAAAAAGCAAAAGAAGAAAGAGAAAAAGAAGAAAGAAAAAAAAAAGAAAGAAAGAAAAAAAAACGTGTAAAAAAAAAAAAAAGATGGACGTGAAAAAGAAGAAAAAAAAGAAGAGAAAGAAAATGAAAAGAAAAGAAAAGGAAGGAATGAAAACCTTTTTTCTATTCCTACATGGGGTTTCTTAAGAAAAGAAAAAAAGAAACTTACTTGAAGCCATTGATGGAGAAGAAGAAGAAAAAGCTTGAAGATCCTTGAAGAAGAAGAATTCTTGATCTTGGAGCACTCTTGAAGGTTCTTGCAAAAAGAGAGCAATAGCAACAAGAGATCCAATCCCCTTGCTTTTATAGAAGAAAGCAAACCAAAAGAGGAAAGGAGGAGAAAAGAAAGGAGGTAAGTGCTACAAATTAGCAAACTTCCTAAAAGAAAGGAATTATGGGATATTCTTTCCCAATGAGGAGATCTTTTGAGAAATTCTCTCCAAAAAGAGAGGGATTATGAGAAACTTTCTCCCAAAGAAAGATACTTTGAGAAAATCTCTCCCAAAATCAAGGAAACTTGAGAGATTCTCTCCAAGTAAGAATATTTTTAGATATTCTCTACCAAAAGGAGATATTTTTAGATATTCTTAACAAAATGACACCACATGAGATCTAAGCCATCTTTAAAAGCTTAAGGTCCCATGGGTTAGCCCACAAGAGCCAGGTTTGACCACCTAGGCACTAAAAGTGGCTTTTAGTCAAAATTCCTCCTACCAAGAGCATACAAAAATGGTTCCATGCCTCCTTTGAGTTGATTGGACCATACAAAAAATCCAAGCCTCATGAGTTTCCAAAAATCCAAACCATCCCACCTCATGAACCAAATTAAGCCAAAACCTTGAAATTGACATTCCACAAAAACCCAAACCACTCCAACGGACCCAAAGTTGTTCCAAAGAGTGACAAAAATCCAAACCATGGTCTCCTAACTCGCCACATACAGCTTGTTGGGTCACCAGGCCAAAACCAAAACCAAATCCCGGTCCCCTAACTTGCCATATATAGCTTGTTAGGTCACAAGACCAAAATCAAAATTCAAAACCTGACCTCCTAACCTGCCACATACAGTTTGTTAGGTCACAGGGTCAAAAACCAAAAACCTTTTTGACCGCCTGATGCGCAACACAAAGCCTTTAGGTTCACAAGGTCAAAAAGAAAATCCAAAACCCAAAAACCCAACCCAAATGTCGTTTTCAAAATTTTGCCTTGAGATGGTACGTGATGTCTCTCACTGCCATAAAATTCCCTTGGAAACTCAAAAGGCTACACTATCAAGAAAAATGCTCAGAGACTCTTGGTCAAGTCAGAAGTTCTCCTTCAAAGTTTTCTTCGAGGCACATCGACTGCAAAGGCTACCCAATTCATCGCTGTACCTCGAGGGGGCATTTGTTGACACCAAAAATGTCACTTTGCCTCATCAATATCAAAAGCTATATGGAGCCGCATCCTACTACAAACAGGCAAAGCTGCTTCAAGCATCAGATCTTGGCAAAACCAAACAAAAACTACAAGATCTTTCAAAGTAGCCAAAAGAAGGGTACACATGAAGTTTCGGGCCATTCCGACACCATTTGGCCTAACTTCAATCCTCCAACAGCTGAGTGGGAGCTCCCGGCGGCGACAGTGTCAAATACATCAAATCTTCGATCAGAGTCTATGGATGGTCTCAAAATACCTCGAAAAGGCTCCATGTCGAATTTCAAGTCAAACCGACACCGTTTGACCCTCCATCAGCTCTCAAACGACGAAATCAAGCCTCCCGGCGGCGAGAACCTCTGATGCCGCCACTCTTAAAAAAAACACATGAGTAGCTTCTGCATGCTTCCAAAGGGCTGCACGTCAAATTTCAGGTCATTCCGACAACGTTTGACCAGGTTTTGATGCTCCGAAGCAAAATCAAGCCTACCGGCGGCGAAGCTCCCCGGGACCATGGCACCCAAATCGGAGCTAATGGATCATCTCAAAATGACTCCAATAGGCTCCCCGTCAAATTTCAGGTCAATCGGACATCGAATGACCGTACATCAAAGCTCGACATCTTCCGCGCGGTGAAATCAAGTCAAGCATCGACGGGACCCCAAACGGCTTCAAAACTCAAATAAAAGCCCATGGTTGGTCCTATCTAATGCCCAAGAAGCTTCACCTCAAATTTCAGGTCATTCCGACATCGTTTGACCCAGTTTCAACTCTTGGCAGAAAATCGGCTACAGAATCTTCGGCTTTTCCAAAAAATAGGAAACTTTGTGCTCTGATTTGCACAGCCTTTCGATGGGTTTTCTTCAGAGGAATCAACCCAATAAATGAGGAGAAATTTCAAAGAAAAATACAGGAGAAAACAGAAGCGAAAAAGCCCGCCCCGAAAATACCAAGAAACGGCGACCGGAAGGCGACCAGAAAAATGGACCAAAGTCCAAGGTCGCCAACCCTATGGTCGCCGGCGACCATGGGTGCATGCTCGCCGGCGACCCTGGAAATCCGGGTCGCCGTAATTCAGCCAAAAGTGCCGTTTTTCAATTTTTTTTCGCGTTTCGCGATGTTTGGCTCCTGTGATTTTCTTAAAATCTGATTTTTGAGGCATGATATCCGTCGATCTTCATCAACATCATGGATCCGCCATCGAAATCATTTGATCATCATCGGACACTCTGAAACTGCCAACTGGCTGACCAAGAAAGCACACTTTATGCCCGACCGATCAAGAAATCGACTGGACAGATGTTGCCGGCCCATTAGTGGCAACCAATGTCTGAATTTTCATCGTCATCCGACATCAAACAACGTACGGATCCATCGATGATCATTGCAAGAAGAATTCCAAAAGACGCGGCGCGGCCCGCGACTCTTCAAGCGACTCGGCGGTCAATTAATGAAGTTAAATGACCCTTTTATGGCAATTTATTAAGGTCATTAACTCATTATTTTGAACGGCCCAATCAGAAGCCAAGAAATGGGAGTTACAAGTCCAATTAATCATGACAATTAACCATGTAACTCCTACCATTATGGAGATTAATCATGGTAATTAATCATGAAACTCCCATCATCATGGAGATTAAATGCCCATTATTCTCCATCGGCCAATCAAAATCCAAGAAAAAGGAGTTACAATATAAAGAATTAAATCTTGTAACTCCTCCCATCATGGAGCATTAATACCATTAATGCCCATAAAACCCTCCTAATGGCCACCAAAAGCCTATAAATAGGCAGTCATTCCAAGGAGAAAGGGTCCAGAAAAATTGTCTGAAGTGGTCCTGAAAAATCCCAGAAAAATCGCTAAAAACTCTTGGAGAAATCTCTGCGCAAAGAAGCTCAGCTACTCTGAAGAAACTCTGCTGTAAGAAAACACCACAAGGTGATCGAAGTCCCTTGGGGGGCCACCCCCCCAAGATCTCCTCTCTTCTTCTATCCAACATGGCCTAAATGCGGCTTTTCAGCCCGTCTACTTGGTTTTTTATTGGATATAAGACCTTCCCTTGGTCTTTATCCTCTAAAAATCCGAAGTCCAAGCCAAGCCAAGTGAATCAAAGCATCAAGTGTTCTCATCTGAAGGACGATGGCGGAGTCCATACATGACTCGCGACCGTCGATCTGAACGAGTCCCCACAATCTCTTGAGAAGTCAGATTCCTTTTCTTACTTTTCTGTTGTATTGTGCATTTTTTTAAAGACACATAAAAATCACATTTCCTGTCTTTACATTTTGATGAGATTTGTAAACTGCCTTTTACGGCATAAAATCGCCTTCCACGGCACAAAACTGCCTTTCAAGGCAAATTAAACAAAATCGCCTCTCACGGCATTTTAAAACCTTGTCTCTTTCTTTAAAATATATGTGCAATGGAAAGTAAGAAAAAGTTGATTTCCTTTTCTACTTGTGAAGGTGAATCTCCGGATCACCACTTCAAATTCCAAGTAGAATAGAAACTCTGGCATACCCGTACAAAAAAATGTTGATGCCTGCTCTTTTTTTTCTCTTCGCCCCGCCGCACCCCGGCGGACCCGGGACGGAGGAAGGCGAGAAAGAAAAAGACGGGTCCATCATAGGTGGTTCTGGAGAGGGCTGGCTCCCAGTGGGTGGCGCCCAGCCTTTCTGGCAAAGGCTGTTCGCGATCTTTTCGATATAAATGATGATGATGATGATGCTAATGCGAGATCTGATCTAACTATGTAATTAGAACTACAAAATCAAAGCGAATCTCCTATATTAGAATGAACCTAAGCATGTTACTAACATGATAATGCATTAATACCATTTTTATCTCAAGTTAACGTAGATCTATGATGCTCAAATGGCCCTACGCATGTTTCTAAGCATGAATGGTAATGGAGTATAGTAAAAGAAGGGTGATCTAGGAATACCAGTATGACGAAACGATTCTCTCAAGTTCCTAGATTGGAGCCTTCGCAAAGATCCATAGCTCCAGTTGAAGATATGGAAGCCTCCTCCTCTCTTTCTCCTTCTTCTACTATAGATCTGAAGTTCTTCTCTAATGGTGGCTACCTTTCTTCTTCTTTTTCTATTCTCTGTTTTTGCCTCTTTTCTTAGGGTTTTTTGGTAGCCTCCCCTTGTAAATGAAGTTAAGAGGGATTATATAGGTTTGGGACGAGTTTAGAAGGGCTAGGGCTTCATTAATTCGTGTTTCTAGAAGGTCTCACGCATCCCTAGGCGGCTTAAGCTATTTTGGGGTGAATTAGGGTTTGAAGGAGGATGGGCGCCCATGGGGTGGCGCCTACATGGCCTGCGCAGTCTGGGCGCCCACAGGGTGGCGCCCAGGTGGTCCTAGAGAGAGTGGGCGCCCACAGGGTGGTGCCCAGCTGGTTCGTGCTTCGCTTTTGGTCCTTGGTCCCATTTAGAGTCGAGATTGAACGGATATATCTTCAGCTGGGGGACCTACACTAGCATTAATAGCCTGGGCGCCACATGGGTGGTGCCTAGATGGATTCCAAGGCTGGGCGCCACATGGGTGGTGCATAGGTGAACTTCAAGGCTGGGCGCCACATGGGAGGTGCCTAGGTGGTTCAGTTCTTCTTTGGTGCTTGGTCTCTATGTATGGGTGGTCCCGGTCTAATCTCAAGCCAAGCAAGTAAATTTGGAGGCTGGGTGCCCACCATGGGGTGTCTAGGTGGTTCTGGGTCATGTGGGCGCCACAAGGTTGGTGCCTATGTGGAACTCAGTAGGGAAGGCGCCACATGGGTGGTGCCTAGGTGGAGTCTATTCATTTTCAGGGTTCGGTCCCTACGTTGAGTGGTCTCGGGCTATTTTTAGGCCAACTAGTGAAATGTGGAGGCTGGGCACCCACCATGGGGTGCCTAGGTGGTCCTGGGCTGTGTGGGCGCCTAGCATGGGGCACCTAGATGAATTCTAGTAGGGTGGGCGCCACATGGGTGGTGCCTAGATGGAGTTTCGTCACTTTTTCTAAAGCAAACTTCGAAGACTCATAACTTTTGACTCGCTCATCGGATTTGGACGTTCTACATATTGCCGGAAAGCTCTCGAAGTGAGGAATTCAATGGTCTAAATGTCTTGACAAATAGGAGCTGAAAAATATGAGGGATCTCTGGACCAATGGATTCGATTTCCTAACTTAGGCTAATCGGGCGACATTTTGGCAAACTAAGTATGGTCTTTAGAGGGATTGGCCTAAGCATGTCTTAAGTGGTCTGGAAAGGGTTTGAGTAGTGTCATGGTTCGCTCCTTGTGTGAGTAGTGGGTTGGGCTCGAGATCTCGACGCGACTTGGCTTTTCTCTCGCGAATTTCTAGAAATCGTCGAACTAAGTCTAAAATTAGCAACAAGCATCTTCATCGTCATTAATTAATCTGAATTATGCCATTAATCATTCAATTATGGGTGAAATGGGGGCATCGCTATATATGATAGGTATTTAAGGCTATCATTGGGGCCAAATGAGGTGTCTACAGTATGCCCCTCTTTGGAGAGCAACACGTGGAGAGTTGTGCTCCAAAGAAAGTAGACACACCACTCATGACTCACGGGAGCTTTTGAGCTCGCGGGAGTGGCCATCTATGGATGTATGCAATTGCAAATTCATTCTAAAGATGAGGTTCACTTTTCTAGGATCGATCCTGATTCAGGGGGAAAAAGAAAAAGAAGAAGTTACGTGCCTACTGATTTGATTGGAAACCCGAGATCTGTGCCTCGGTGCCCGTGGTATTGCCACGTGGCAGGTTGGGAACTGTGCCCTGGTTGCTGAAATTTAAAATGATGGCAGGAACTGTGCCCCGGTGGTCTAAATCAGAAGTCGATCTTTCGATTGGCTAAATCACTATTAGAGTTTCATTTGTTCATGCAATAGAGTTTAATTCAAATGGTCATATATAGCGTCTTTTAACTTTCATCCACAGTTGAATGTTCAAGGCATGGTTAAAACTAACTAGCAAAAATGGGGATCTTGAAGGCAATTACAAACACAGCTCAAGCAATAGTGTGAGGTGCATATGAGAATGAGATGCATTTTTTTTTCTAAAAGATGTTTGACTTTAAAACACAGGTATGCATCGAAAAAACTAAATCAACGGAAGACGGTCACCGGAAAAGCCATCACTCTCTAGGGATCTTGGTCTTCACCCAAGCTTAAATGAGAACCTGGGATAGATTCGATCATCTTTTTGGTACTTATCATGGAGAGTTTCAAGTTATACGGTTTCCATCTTCCAACGTCAAGATTTGAGTCAGCGAATGCACAATTCGTGAGAACACGATATTATGGTTGCCATACCGATTATAAGCGCTTAAGGGAGGCCTACGGCGACTCAATTTCTAGACATGAAGTAAAATCATGAAAATCACAGTCAAGGGTACTTACCTCCAGAGCTTTCCGTAAGTCCAACGTTGGGGACCACTGCCACTTTCTTTTGTTGTTTGTTTGCCAAAGCTTGAGTCATCTATCTCCATCAGTGTGCATGAAGGTTCTTCACCTTTGGTGTTTTCGATTTTTGCTTTGGGAACCTGTATTGAACAAACACTAAAAGATTCTGCACTTCTCATTGTTAGTGCTCTGTAGTAGAAATTTCATTGATGGAGATGACAGGGGATGCAATGCACAATATCAGATGTATGCGTGATGGGACTAATGTGCATGTGACAGGACCTTATGTGATGGGACAATGTTTGGTTGACAATGTGCACCGTGTTATTGTGCCTCTCTTAACTTGTTTTCTCTCTCTCTCTTTTTGGTTATTTATTTATTTATTCATTCTTTTTTTTTGCTTTTTTTTTTGTTTTTGTTTTATTTGGTTTTTATTATTATTTTTTTATTTTTTTTATTTTTTTTCTTCTCTTTTTTTTTTATTTATATTATCATTATTATTTTTATCGTCGATCATCATCAATTCTTGTTCGGGCTCAACTTTTCAGAATTCTAGGACAATTTGGCTCAAAGAGGCCTCCAATTCTCTAAGGTGACGGATAGGTGCCACAGGGGTGGTGCCCAGCTTGTTTTGGCTTTGGTTCAAGGACTACGAAAGGAGACAGCTTGGGTGCCCCGGGGATGGTGCCTATGTGGAACTGCATAAGCAGAGTCTACCTCAAAGTAGAATGCTGAATTTGGAAGGCAAGTCACCTAAACGTCCAAGGAGTGGCGCCCAAGATGCAGTCCTAGTCTGTCTTAGAATGGAGTTTTAACTTCAAGGAAGTAGGTTGCATTTCAAGTTGGTTTCGAAGTAGAATTTCGATTTCAGAATAATATGTGACCTGGGCGTCCAAGGGGTGGCGCCTAGATTGCATTTTGAGTTAGTCTCGAAGTAGAACTCGAATTCAAGGCAATGTGTGACCTGGGCGCCAAAAGGGGTGGCGCCTAGATGGCATTTTGAGTTAGTCTCGAAGTAGGATTCGTGTTCAGCCTATCGTACCAAGAGTCCTCGTCGAAGTAGAAGTCTAACCTTTAGAAAATAGATGATCTGGCTGCCCGGGGTGTGGCGCCTACGTGGCATTGCATGTTCAACACTTAGAGTCCCTGTCAAAGAGAAGCCCTGAGTTTTAGGGAGAACAGATGACCTGGGCGCCCAGGGAGTGGCGCCCAAGCTGCTGTTCGTGTTCTTTTAAAATTCTTATGGGGTTCAGACTCTAATCTATATAAGTGGATCAAGGCCACGAATTTCCCACAACTCCTACTCTTTCAGACTTCGAATTTCATAGCCTTCAAGCTCTTCCTTGCTCCCAGGTAAGTTTCCTTTTCTTTAAGTCAATTGTTTAGGTTTGATTAATAAGTAAGTTCTCTTTTCTTAAGACAATTGTTTAGGTTTGATTAATTACTTTGTTTTAGATTAGTTGTTTTGGGTTGTGTGTTGGTGGA
The DNA here is from genome assembly GCA_029852735.1 of Persea americana. Taxonomy (NCBI): domain Eukaryota; kingdom Viridiplantae; phylum Streptophyta; class Magnoliopsida; order Laurales; family Lauraceae; genus Persea; species Persea americana. The sequence goes on along the minus strand of CM056816.1, from coordinate 28,846,531 downwards.
TTTATCATATTTATATTCAGGTTTAAGTTCCTTAAACTTTATTATTATTATTATTATTTAAGTGTCGTTTTAAATTGGTTTGTGATTTTTCGTTGATTGTTTTTTTTTTTTTTTTTTTTTCTAATTGGACATGGTCTCCTCTTTTCTTTTCACTTTTTGTTATTATTACCCAAAAATTTATTAGCCCAAATGTTCTAGTCCTAACCTCTTAAGGTGGGTAGTTATTGATCAAAGATAGCTAATAGGAGTGGGACATGGGTTAGGCTTGATCAGATTTTATGGCACAGGCCTCTAAGTATTCCATCTCTTTTTTTTTTTCTTTTTTTTTTTTAGATTAAGTTCTAAGATGTGGAATGAGGTTCGACCATTGACCATGATGGCCGTAGAGGTGATGGATCTTCATAAAAATGGTGGGAGATGTCCATTTCAGCTCGGGATTGGGGAGATCAATACCTAGCTGATTTGGGGGAAGTTTGGGGAAAAAGGGGATTCTGTGCAATTTGTGGAAATTAATGAAATTAGTTGGTGTGATTGGGTTTGTTGAGTGTCTTGGTTGATTTAGATTCGGTTTTGGTGGTTTTTAGTTGTGGGTTTTTTTTTTTTTGTGGATTTAAGGGGGCAGTTTTGATTCTCCTTTTTTTTGTGTGTGCTTATGTGTGATGTGTGGGGGAGTGGTAAAGTTCTATTTCCTATAAATGATGTATGCATGCAAACCGTTGAAAATTGAACTTAATGTCGGTTTTGTTGAGTTGGATTAAATATGTGTGTTTTATTATCATTTGTTGCTGAATGTGTTTATGAGGTGTGTTTTAACTTTGCCTTTTAGCTTAGTTGTGGATTAATTGAATTTTAAAATTGGTTTTGCTTTGTTTTAATTCGCTTTTGTTGGTTTCATTTTATTAGCTTGGTTTTAAATGTTGATTTAGGTTTAATTTAATTTGTTTAGTTTATTATTTTGACTTTTATGCTTTATGTTGTTTTAGGTTTTTCTTGGTTTGTTTTTGTTTGGTTGTGAGTTAATTGGTCTTGGTTTTTTCTTTTTTTGTTAAGTTTTGTTGTTTATGTTTTAGGTTGATGAGTTGGTGTTTTTCAAGTTTCTAAATGTGGTTTTAGTTAGTTGGTTTATTTGCTAGTTTATTCATTATTTTTTTTTTCTCAACAAATTGCACCTTTCCCGACACAATTTGCCGACGCAGTGAAAATTTGAGTTGGCAAAAGTCTTATTTCCAACGCATATTTGGACTGCGTTGGCAAAAGTCACAAAAATTGCTACTTTTACCAACGCAAGTAAAATCGCGTTGGCAAAAGATGTGGAAACCACGTTGGCGCCAACAAAAATTTCCTCCAAAAGAGAGGGAAAGTTTTGTCAACGTGTGTTTTTCTAATGTCGACGCAATAATGCGTTGACAATTATTTTGCCTACTGGCGATGCACATGCGTGCATTGGGAAAGCTCTGAGTTTTTATTCGCATTATTGCCAACGCATGAGTTGCGTCCGCAAAGCCCCATCTTTGACAAACTTACCTTTTCTGACATTATTTTTCGACGCAGTGAAAATTTACGTCGGCAAAAGTCACAGAGAATTGCTACTTTTATCGACGCAAATAAGACCGCGTTGGCAAAAGTCGTGAAAAAACTTTCCCGACACTAGTTGCCGACGGAGTAAAAATTGGCATTGGCAAAAGTCTTATTTCCGATGCATATTTGGACTGCGTCTGCAAAAGTCATAGAGAATTGCTACTTTTACTGGCACAAATAAGACTGCGTTGGAAAATATACATTGGCTCCAACAAAGATTTCCCTCAAAAGAGTGTGAACGTTTTGCCAACGCATGTTTTCCTATTGGCGATGCACAGGTCTGCGTCCGCAAAGTCCCATTTAATAAATTAGTTTTTGCTAGAATAATATGAGCACACCGTTTTCATCACTTTGATTTATTCCCAACTCTCTACCTCTTTCATGTTATTATTATTTTTTTTAATTCTGGGGGCAACTACAATACCTTTTAGTGGAGTATGTTGGAAACTTTTTTGGATGGGTCCCACTTGTGCCCATATATAGATAATCAGAGTCGCTCAAAATGATCAAACACATTATTTATGGTGTACCCTAAATTTTTGTTTAAAATTGAGTTGGAACCACTGTAAGATTGACCCAACAAAAAACCATGGCTAAAAAAATATTGTTTTATTAACTTCTATTTTTTGTGTGTTTAATCGTACGATGAGGTAACATCCATTCAAAATGAGATTTGACGATACTTTATAAATGTATGGTGGTTATTTATCGAGGGTCGTGTTGGATAGTTTGGATCCTAATAGTACTGTACACTCAGCTACGATTGCTCGAATTTTTTTGGTGGTTATTCACCGAGGGTCAGACTCATATATAAGGAAAGCCCCCACCCAACTTAAAAAAAACACATAAGGCCTGTATTTTGAGCCCGTAAGCACCACTTAAAAATATAATAAAAATCCCAACCCGCCCTCGCTAAAAGCCAATTTGAATTAACTTTTAGCGGCGCCCGTAGCAGTGGCTACCTGTATAAATCCCACTCTAATGGTGCCAAATTTTGGTGAAAATTAAAATTTTTTAATTTTTAGCATCTAATTTTTTGCGGCAGCGTATGGCTAAAGATATATTTTAAGCGGATAGTATTATATTGGGTGAACTATAACTTTATATATAGTAAAGCAGCAGGTGAATTCGTGGTAGCGCGACACGTGGCGCGTCTTCAAGCTTTTTGCACCCCTTCATTCCGGAATTGCCCTTCCATACTCTACAAATCTCCTTTCCCTTTGAATTACCCTAAAATCTCTTAATGAACCGACGACCCATATGCATCTTTCGCCCTTCTCTCTCTCTTCTTTGATTCACTGTGCTTTCTACTGCCCCAGGGAAGACGACAAGGTCAATTCTTTCTCTCTCTAGATTCACTATTTTGTTTGATTTTCTCTCTCTCTTCTTTGATTCACTGTTTTGCGATTTTCGTCTGTCATTGGAGATCGAAGAAGAGGATATCATTTTCTTCTCAGATTGATAGACTGTTTCCATGTTCTTGACTGTGGGTGATTTTTGTTTGTCATTGGAGATCGAAGGGGCCCGGGTGGGCCACCGATGAAAGATCAGGTCCATAGATCTGGTAGTGGGGGCCTGGGCGACCATGTTGGTGGGGGCTGATCTTGGGCCTTGATCAGTGGGGCCCACTACCCAGCCCATCTGTTTGCCTTAGGCGTGAAGCACATATGTTCTGTTTTACTAGGTTATGTGCTTTGGAGAAGAGGAGTCTTATGTGTGTTTTGGAGAAGAGAGGTTCTGTGTCGACATGGGTCATGTGTTGAGTGAGAAAGGGACGTCTGGGCTGTACACGTTTTGGAAACAAGAAAAATAAAGGAGATGGAGTGATGACCTGGTGACCTGCTGAATGGTGACCTGATGACCTGACTTGAATAGGATTAAAGGACTAATCAGGCATTTGATTCATCTTATTTTGGCCCTACTTGAATGCATTACAAACTATAAATCTTAGTAAGATTTAATTTGACTTTAATTAAATTAATATCTTAACCTAAATTCATGCAGCTTAGTGTTGTTAATTTCTTTTATTCTTGGCCATTTGATTAGCACTAGATCATTATGGGTCCATCTAACCAAAACAAAATCTTTATCTTTACCTTACTCCTTCCCTCATTTGCTTCATCTACAAATCTCCTTTTTTTTTTTATAATGGTTTTTTCCTTTTTTACCTTCGAGAGGGACACATGGCTCACCAATTGGTGTTCTCGAGATCCCACGTAGTAGTTGCACTCAATGGAAATTACTTCCTTATCTGATCATCCTTTAAATTATCCTATAATCTCTAAATGAGATCCCCCTATTACCAACAACACACCCATTCTTATCTAATCATCTTGCACTCAAAGGAAATTACTTCCTTTGAATTATCCTAAAATCTCTCAATGAGAGAACTGATCATGAAGAAAGTGGGCCTCAAACAGTCTCCGATAACAGTCTCAAATATTTAATAAGATCACATAACAGGGGGTTGTTTTGTTAAAGCAGAATATTGCAGGGGGGGGGGGGTGTTAAAGCAGAATATTGCAGGGGGGGGGGGGGGGGTTGGGTTCTACGCAATTGACAGAAAAACATCAAGCATGCTCTCTGTTTGATCTGAGTTTTCAGACCCATAATGGACCTGAACTGAGCCAAACCCACAACCATTTTGGTCGCCCATGGCTCTACTGAATTTTAGTTGGGTTCACTTCTACATATGGTAGGCCACATGGGTCCTGCAACTGAGAATGTCACAGATGTTCAAGAAAGTGGTCCTCAAACAGTTTCCGATAACAGTCTCCCATATTTAATAAGATCACATAACAGAGGGCTGTTTTGTTAAAGCAGAATGGGGCCAATATTGAAGTTGAATAAATCTAATTTGATAAAATTTACAACTCTTTTGAACCCTCTAAAATTTAAGCGTTACACAAAATGTGATATCCACATTTGAAATCCAAACCCCCACAAAATCTATGCTTATACAAATCTTATTAAATAAGCCAATTGCAATAAATCAAACTATGGGAGGCCCAAAGCCCACCCTACACATTGCCGGGACTCTATTTCATAAAAGGGAAGTAAATAGAGTTTTTTTCCATCAAAAAGCTCCAAGTACAAGACTTGATGATCCATTCGAATGGACCACACAATTCATCAGGCTTCTACTAAGTTTGATTATAGATGGAGGTTAGGCAACTGGTGTGAGGAATTTATATATAGAAATGCATGTAATCAATGTAGACGCTGATGATCCACTGTGCAGAAGTACATTCAATGCAACTTTTTTTCTTTCTTTCTTTTTAATAGATCTTAATATGGGCCTTCTCTATTACCTATCATGGAAGTTGATGAAAAGCTTTGTGAGATAAAAAAGGAAGTTGAAGTTTCTAATGTTTGATTCTTGTGTGATTTTCTTCTCAGCTTCCAAATCTTTGGGGCTTGAATTATATAGCATATAGCATATGTATTGATCTCATGCAAAAAGAATTAATTTCCCATTTAACAAATCTGCAATTTAGCAAAGCAGTTTCGGCTGACCCTTCTCCCTTTCAAATTAAGACATTTTCAACTTGATTAATAAATGTATCCATTTAGGATAAAATTATACAACCTCTATGCTCCATACAACATAAACTCTCAACCGGACTCATTGCCATTACTAATCATTGATTCTATCTTGTAACATCCACTTTGGAACCAAAACTCTGAAATTTTTTTCCTCAAGTGCACTGATATTGATGTTTCTCTCCTTTCTTATTTTCATTTACTATTACTATTAAGTAAACACATGCTTAGTGATTTAGAACTTGATGTCTCATTTTCACATGTTCAGGTTATGTGAAGGTGGGGTGCTTTTGGATATGATACTCTCCAGGTGAGTTTTTGTTATTGTCATATGGGTACTGCAAAGTGATTATATAAAATTATTATGCTAATTTAATATTGTCTCAATATCTCAAGATCTTTTTTGTAGTGAATGCTTTGCCTTGTAAGAATTTATTGCTACTTGTATTCTAATGGTGTTCTTTTTTTGTTTTGCAGATTGGTTTTGGATTCGTTGTGCTGGCTGCGGGCTATTAGGGATTAGCTTTTTTATTTTGATCACAGACATTTGTGGATGTTAGAGATTTTTGGAAATGATAAAGTAGTAATATTTGTGTATTTTAGAGATTTGTGGGTTTATTTTGGTTTATGGATGTGGGATATTTGGTTGTGGATGTTATTTTCGATTTATTGATGAACCTATTTTAAATTGGGTTGTGCATCAAGTTTGTTGGTTTGGAAATTATTCAGATTTTTATTTGTGGTATACAGGGAGAAATGAAAATTTAATTTGAAAAAAAATAATATTAAGCTTTCCTGACGCACCGGCGTCCGTTGTAAAAAAAAAGGTATTACAACATTTACCAACTTGATTTGTGCGTCGACGAAGTTGCATTTCCCAATACGTTAGCCCAAAGATATAGCGCATTCCCAACGCATTAGTAGTGTCGGCTATTTCATGAATTCTCAATGCATTCGTTGCGTCGGCTATTTCATGCAATCCCAACGCATTGGTAGCGTCGGCTATTTAATGAATTTCCAACGCTTCATCATCGTCGCCCAATACCATGAATTCCCAACGCACTACGAATATCGACCATTACCATGAATTCCCAACGCACTGCCAGCGTCGGCCATTACCATGAATTCCGAACGCACTACCAGCGTCGGCCATTACCGTGAATTCCCGTTGCACTACCAGCGTCGGTGTTTTCGTCGGTGTTTATTTTGCTAACGTTAGTACTGCGTTGGCAAATATGGCTTTCGAATTAAAAAGATTGGACTTTTGCCGACGCACATCTCTTCGCCAACGCATTGGCCGACACTGCAGTGCGTTGGTAATTGTATAGGGATCTGCCGACGCAGTTAAAATAGCGTCGGCTATAGATTTGGCTACACATAGTTGCTGACGCGCAGCCAACGCGTTGAAATACGTTGGGAAATCCTTTTCCGACGCAAAACCTACCTTTCCAGATGCGGCGACTGCATTGGCAAAACTGTATTTTGTTGTAGTGGGGTTTTTTTTTTTAGTTTATCATTGGTGAGTTGGTTTTTTTTTTTTGTGTTTTATTTTTTGTGTCTATTTGTTTTTAAATTAAGCACATTATTATTGGTTGGCTGGTGGATTTTATTGATTGTTAATATGTTATTTTTACAGAGAAAATGAAAAAGAGGGTGGAGGGTGTTCCATGACAACCTCGATTGATTTTGGCATGGAGAGGCAAGGAAGAGCACAACAAAGCTACCATTTCATCTTGAATGAGCTAAGGAACCACGAGGCATGCATCCTTTTTCTCTGCTTCATTGGTTAAGTTTTTCTTTTAGGTTTAAGTTTAAGCTTAATTTTAATTTTAAGTCTTTTAGATTTAAGTTCAAGTCTGGTTTTAATTTTTAATTCGAGTTTGGTTTTAGTTCTTCTTTTAGTGAGTTGATTTCTTTTATGGAATTTAATTTGGCAGGTCACTTGGTGTCCTTATCAAGGTAGCCTGGGTGATGAATTGATTGTAGCGTTGGAGGGGTGTGATTTATTTGAGATGGATATATGGCTCCACGCACCACAGATTGCTATTAGGCATGTCGTTAACAGGGTCGCGTGACAACTAGGGCGTTATAAGGTCATTTCGGTCGATGACGCGGTCATTTCGATTGATGAGGCTATCATGAGGCGATTGTATTTTGGATGGATCCCTTAAAGATTTAAGAACGAATTCGGAGCATCGGGGAATTATGTTAGATGTTGGAGGTAGTTTCCATACTGGTACATACTCTCAGAGTCATTCTCTTGTGAGTCCTCCTATTCTATTAGAAATTGTGTAGAGACGATCGAATCCTATGTTGTTGTTGTAGTAGGTATGATTGATGTTGATTATTAGCTGTTGATCATTAGTGCTATACCTATGACTGAGGGATGTTATTTTTAAGTCTATTCTTTCACTCTGATGTATGTATTATGATGTATACGATGTGCACATGTGTATGTGGCATCTATGATGCTGATATGTGGATTCATAACTTGATAGTGGTTGTGATGATTGACCTAGAAGTACCAGGGTTGTGTAGGATGATGAAATGAAGTTTCTGAGGGGTACCGAGGGTTTAACTGAAGTATTTCTCTCCTTACAAGTGACAAGTTTTGTACCTGATGATTTTTCGAGGTCTAAAAAAATAAGGGAGACATTGGCAAAATCTCTTTATAGTTCCTCGAAATCCGTGTCTAGGCATGGAGATCTCATAAAGAGAGCATTAGTAGTTCAGGATAAATAAAGTGAGGTTCATATAATAAAAATCAAATAGGCACAGTCTCACATCGGTCTAAACTTAATAAGTAACATAGAATTGGGTTCTCAAACAACAATGAGTGCCTAAGTGTGTGACATTTGTAACCTAGGCAATTCTATGTTTCGAGGCATCCATAATATCAGGTATAGATATGAAGGCATATGCTAACGATCATCATATTTTATCATGAAATCCCATGGCAGACATCGTCCATGGTATATAAATAGTAGTCAAATTCAATCTACACCAGCAAACAGACATGATCCACAATTTTCATTAATCATTATCATATTTCAAGTTATAGGGAGTTGTGCACAAAATAGTACCCTTGATGTGATCCCAAAGATAATAAATAAAAATTCCCCAGCTTGAGGGGTGTTTTGAATATGACTGGGGTTGGTTTTCCTGCAACGGTCTCAAAACAAACTTGTTAGTACCTTACTTTTGGTCCCCTTAATGGTTTGTTTGAAGAAAGATTTTTCTTTCTTGGTAAAAATGTCAAGGGGTCATTTTGGCATTCAAGCTTTGAGAAAAACAAGATCGGGAATGGGACCTTATGGATATGTGTTTTTCCTGCATTCAACCAAAAGTCATTAGTAATGAAAGCATGCATGAGGTAAGTGTATGTAGGATAGTGAGTGCTCATGGCAATTGTGTATGCGATGAGGACCCAGATTGGGAAGACGTGTGAGATAGACAAATATTCATATATACATATATAAATATATAAAAAAAAAATGCCCCAGCATAAGACTAGTGTTTACTTTGGCCATGGGCAAGAATGTACCCTCATTCCATGATTGTTACCTTGGCGGTAATGTGATCTTCCCTAACTATCATTTGAAGGTCGAGCCCTCACAAGCCCCCTTTTGGAGCTACTTAGTCTTTTCGGCTGAACTTCAGAAAGCACTTGACCGTCCTCGGGGCTCGTTCGTGAATTGTGTCTGTGTGTGGGGCGGTAAGTCACCGTGCCTCTTTAGTGCTGTGGTTTTCAGCCATCTTCTGCTTAGTTCGTGCAATGTGTACCCATGTCACTCTAGCTAGCCTAATTCTAATAGAGTTTTTTTTTTTTTTTGAGTAAAATGGGGTCGAAAGGAAATGGAATCCTAGGGTTATGGCTTCTGAAGCATTAGCAGTGGGGAGCATACCCACATCTTGTGCGACTCCACCATGGTTTCTCTCCTTTTTTTTTTTTTTTTTTTTCAACATGTAACTGTGCAATGTCTAGGTTCTTTAAGCTTTCTAATTAACCCATGTAATGAGCATTAGGCCAATGACTCCCAAACCAGACGGCTTTAGGGCACTAGGTATACAAATACCCCTACGGGCTTACTAGCTCGAGTTAAAAAGGCTACGAACCCAAACTAGTCACGATTTTTTTTTTAATCTTTTTTTATTTTATAGGCCTTTCTAATTAAACTCTTTTTTTTTTTTAAATAAATGGTCAAAAAGCTTTCATGACATGGGCGAACTCACCTTCAAACCTTCACTTAGGGTGGCTTTAACCGTGCGGAATTTGTGTGGGGCAGATCCACCTTATCTGAGTATTTTTAAGTGTTAATGTGTGTCCGAGTTCTAAGTTTGATCAGAGTGCATTTCTTCGGTCCTCCTATGGGATTTCTACAAGTACGCAAAAGGGCAAGGAGGGTCATATTCTACAAGAAGTGAGGAAGGGTCATACTGTGTACCTTTTCAGGTACATAGCGTTCCATGGATCGGGGCGATCTTCCCCCTCTGCATTTACTAGTCTGTATGCATTTCCAGGATATACTTCTTTAATTACATAAGGGCCTTCCCAATTGGGTCGTAACTTACCTCGGGGATGCGGAAGTTGAGATGGAGCGATGCGTTTCAGCACGAAGTCGCCAACTTTGAATTTTCTTTCTTTGACATGTTTGTCGTAGGCTCTGGCAATCCGCTTCCTGTATACCTGTGCGTGCTCTGCTGCTTTCATTCTCTTCTCGTCAAGTAGGTTTAGCTGAAGTAGCAGCACTTCTTGCGTTTGGTCCTCTATCATTTCTTCATCTAGCTGAATGTGCAGTGACGAGTCGAGGACTCCTAAGGGAAGGACTGCTTCCATCCCGTAGGTCAAAGAACATGGGGTTTCACTAGTAGGAGTTTTTCTTTTTTATGGAAGTTTGGTATGCCCACAATGCTTTGACATAATGGTTTGGCCAGTTACTACCTTTTGGGGTAATATGGGGTTGAATATCGTGGTTCTGTCATATTTTGTGAACAACTCGTTTATTTGTTGGGATGTAGATTGTTGACCATTGTCTGTTATGAACACCTTGGGGATGCCAAGTCAAGCTATTATATTTTTATTTTTTAATGAATTTGACTATCGAATAGCTTTGATGTTGACATATGCCTCAACTATTGTTGTTGTTAATATGGATGCTTCTATTGTAGTCAAACGAATCGCTAGCTTTCGTACCCACTAATTTATAAAGATCCATCCCTCATCAACAATCGGGATTCTTATGGCAGTCAAACGGAACACCTTGCACTACTCTAGTTCACCTATGCCTTTAATGATGATCAGACAATTGTTTTTTTTTTTTTTTTTATTGTTTATACTTTTTTTTTTGGGTTTATGATTTTTATTTTTTTGGATTTTTTTGTTTCTTTTTTTGGATTTTTGGGGTTTTGTGATTTTTATAGGTTTTTTTTTTTTTTTTTGTAATAATCCTAAGTACTACCTAATTCATGTGGGCTTGCTTGAATTTCCAGCCCTTCATTGGCATGAAGCCGGAGATTTGTCTAGCATGATTATGGTTTTCCATTGTTTGTGCTAGTGATGTGTTGGGCACCTTAAATATTTTGACTATTCGAAAGCGCGCGCGTTTAAGACATTTCGACCTACGTGTTTTTATCAATGGGTGCTTGGTTTGGGTCTTATCATTTTGCTCTCTTCGAAAACGAGAGCATTGAAACATTTTCGACCTCCGCCATTTGGGCCTTGATCTGATGATAATATATCTCATTTTCATTTTATTATGGCATGTTTTTTGATAGCTTTGGTATGTTCTTTGTTGTTGAGATGTTAGGATAATTTGTTTAGCCCACGAGTTTTTATTTTGGTCCATCCAGAAACGAGACCGTTGAAATATTTTAGACCTCCGCCACTTGCGCCTTGGTCTCACGTTAAAAGGTTTTATGTGTGTCTCATTATCTTGATTTCTTTGATAATGTGGATATGTTCTCACTCGTTGATGCATTGAGATTAGGCTTCTATATTGGGGATCTTTAGTTTGCTCTCGCCGAAAACGAGAGCGTTGAAATGTTTTAGACCTCCGCCACTTGGGCCTTGGCCTTAAAGAGTTTAGACAATTAGTGATTTGGAATCTGTAAAAGATGAATTTCTATTTTTCCTTAACGATCTTTGTTCTTTTGTCTTCCTAATTGTTCGACCATTGTCTTTTGTGTCAATCATGTGATTTTCTCCCTTTCTTCGGGCTCTAGGTTTTGTTGTAGTGCGTCTAGCTTCCTTAAATGTAGTTTGTCCATGTTTTGCTAGGCGTTCTCTAAATTTTCATTGTAACCTAGCAGACTTACATCGTAAGAGTCTTTGAGCGAGAGAGTAATTTTGACATTTTGGTTGTGCCCCTACTGGATGGTCATGCGGGCAAAGACTTCCTTTAGTCGTGTGGATTTTTACATTGCTCTTTGGGGCTATTGGAATCTTAGGTGGCACATTTGGGCCAATACCAGAATGTTCTTCTATGGTCAAGTCTCTAAAGGTCTTTCCTAAATCTTCAGGACTGGTCTCATTCCTTTCATGAAGACTAATTGGATCACACCCTATATGGTCTTTTAGTTTGGGAATAGTTTCTACCATTGTGCTCGGATCTTCTTCTTCGCGGGCAGGATACCATTCTAGGGAATTGATTGGAGTTGAGGCTTGACTTGGAGATTCAACTCTAGGTATTTGCTTCTTTTCAAAGTATTCTATGTGATCTCGGCTTATGATTATTGGATTGTTCAAGGGCGGACATGGTAAACCTTTTAGAATACTCTGAAGTCTTAATCTTGCATTTAGAGGGGCCTTAATCAGGGCTAATACAGGACTAGACTCTATCTCATTATGGAAGTTATGCTCGTCCCCTAAGATCGGTCTAATTATATCATTATCATTTGATCTTCTAAAAGTGTTTGACCTATGAGGCTCACTAGTCAAGACATCATGTGATTGTGGTTCCTCCTCTAGGGTATTTTCTAAAGAGATGGTAGGACCTATGTAAGGGCTTCCTCGTTGGATTTCAAAGGTAGGTCTAACAGTCTCTTGGTGTTGATTCTTAAGTGGTGCTTCAGACTCGTTACTGGGATTGGATGGCTTTATCCGTTCTAATGGCATGCTCGACTTAACCGGCATCTTTCTAACCTCGGATTTGAGTTCTCTATGTCCTCTTGTAATTCGTTAAACATGTTCGGATCTAGAAATTCAAATCCAGACTCTTTGTCAAGCTTTCTTGGCTCAACCAGTGTTGGGATGGGTTCAAGATGCGTTGGTTTTGGTCTGGGGAAATTTTGTTCATCGTTTGTTTGAATGTTTGTTTGTTTTTGGATCATGATTTGGGTTTTGCCTTATAGCATATGATCTAAGTTCTTTTGCCTGTATTGCGGTCTTTGTCTCATAGTGGTATTAGTCATGGATTGAGGTTTTGTATCTTGTATGATTTTGTTCGTTTGGGTTTGGTATTTCATTTCAAATGAAGATGGTTTAACCAGACTATGAATTTCCACTCTTGATTCCAAGTCATTTGATTCAAACCTGATTGGTTCGTGTGTTTCAGATCTTATGACATCAAAATCCTTAATTAATTCATTCACTTATTCCATTTGATGGTCAAGTATCTTCATTGTTGTCGTGAATTCAAATTCTTCGTGTAAATCATTAGGTTGTATTGTCTCGTGTGTCATCGGTTGAATCATCACGCCTTCTATTTGTTGTGTTGGGTGATCTTCGTTTGTTTGTGTTTGAGGTGGAATTTGTTGTTTTGGTATTTTTGATTGGATGGTTGTTTGTGATTGATTTGGTTCGTTCATTGGATGTGTGGTGATCTGGACTTTACCATCCCAAGGTGTTTCATGTTGTTCATAATTTTCATTAAGCATATCATAAAATTCCTCAGGAGGCATGTCTTTAAAGATGGGGTCATAAATCTCGTCGGAAGATTCAGAAGTTTGGTCATATGGTGGATAATAGGTTACTTCAGGGGCTAAAGTTGTCAAATATGGAGGATCATAGGTCCAATTCTTGAGAACATGATCTGGTGGGCAATTAATTATGGGATATGGCGTGTCTTTGATTTCTTCGTTTTCGAGTTGATGGAAGGGAACAAAATATGTTCTAAGAATTCGTATCCCCTCTTCTCATAGCCTTTCCATAATGTTGGGATCTTGACTTCTTCGATCATAAGTCTTCTTAGAGTTTCTGAGATTAATCCAAGTTCCCATTCTAGGTATTCACCACCTATCAATTGTTCTTCTAGGGGTTTCCCTGTGTTTGCATATGGATCATTCTTCGGAGTGATGCTCTTAAACCAGTCGAGGTTGGGCAACTCTAGCTCATTTATGTCCACCATTTTAGCAAACTTTTCCTGGATCTGTTTTCGAGATACTTTGGTTTTGCATGGTAAAAATGGGTATTGGGTTTTCGCATTTGTGGGTGAGTTTTTGTCTTGATTTTGATTGGATGTTTGACTAAGTTGGTCGGTCGAAAGCCTGAGTGGATTGTTGATATACGATCGTTGGAGATTGGGTTGGTTGATGGATTGAGTTGGATGGTATGGTTGGGCATGGCTGGAATTGGTCAACGATCATGGCAGGTGGTGTTGTTTGGTTGAATGGTGAGGGTTGGGTGGGATGATGGCTTCGATTGGATGGTGTGGATTGGGATGATTGATAGGTCGGATAAGGATGCATGGTTATGGAAGGTTGGATAGGTTGGTAAGGTTGATTGGATCGGACGCTTTGGATTGGTGAGGGGGTTTGATCGTGTGAGATGGTCATGGGAGGTTGAATGGTTTGGATTGGTGAAGGAATTTGATTGGGTGGGATGGTTGGGATGGATTGGTAGGTTTGACTAGGCGAAGGAATTTGATTGGGTGGGATGGTTGGGATGGATTGGTAGGTTTGACTAGGCGAAGGAGTTTGATTGGTTGGGATGGATTGGTTGGACTGGTAGTCTTGAACATGATGGATTAGGATTTGGTTTGTCATTATATACTGTGTATTTTAGATGTAGATTTGTTGATTATTAAGGTTTAAATTTTGATTCATGCCATGATTAATGTTTTGATTGTTTAAATTTGTGTGCATTATGTTTTCATTTGATTGAGTGTAATATTGTTGAGTTGGTTGAGAAGTGGTTTGATATGATTGGGGATGATAGATTGGGCCATGGTTTGATCTCTCGTGTTCGTAAGACGTGTGATTGTTTAAGTCTTCGTTTGTGTAGAAGTGTCGTGTAGATCTAGGGGAAGAGGTTTGAGTCGTTACAATTTGGTTGGAAAGGTATCGATGATTTTGTGTTCCATTGTGGTAATGTTGGTTTGTGTTCGTGTATGAGTTGTTAAAGTTTTGAAAATCTTGAGTCGTGTGAGATTGGTAATTTGAGTCAAGCATGTATGATGTTTGGGATGCAACTGAAGCTTGTGTCTCATAAGAAAGTAGATAGAAATTAGAATGTATATATTGCAAGAACACATTATATATACATGCAGAAGGGGGATAGTTTAGGCTTCACAGAAGTGGCAGGCCATCCAATGGAAGTGTCGGATTCAATTCACATGCATCGGTCAATGAAGTCAACTTTGCTAAAAAGACAAAAAAGTGACCATGTACTCCAACACTACGAGAAGTTCATCAGGCTCATAGGGTCCACCTATAAAAATTAATCAAAATAAATGCCCATCTTTATGTTTTTCTTTTTTTTTTTTTTTTTGGCAAAGCTCCATTCGGTGGAAGAATTATTGCCACTCCTTTTTAAAGAGGGAAAGCTTTAAACAGTGTTATCTCTAAATTCTATAGGTAATAATTCTCATCCATTGGTATCATCAATTTTTTATCAATAGTCCAATCCCTGGATATCATCATCTACACGCCATATTATATAATTAACCCATGCTAGTATCCATTCCATTCTGCTTATTCTCTATTTTCTTAACCCATTATAAATAAGATTTTCAATTCAATCTAATCAGCTCCCATTATGGTTATCTCAAAGGGACCTTGTCCCTTTCCATCCCAACCTCTTCCCTGCTTTATTTTATCGCTACTCTCAAACTAGATAATCCCCTCATGTTCTAATAGTTTCTAAGTTTCAATCATCTAAATTATTAATTTAAAAATGAAGAGCTTCAAATACTCCAAACAATATTCATTGTATCATGGGAGGAGACGAGAGAGATGTGTGAAATGTAGAAAGGGATACTAAACTAACTTCCCGTGAAAGTTAATTAGCAAGGTACTTTGCAATTACCAAACTAATTTCTTAAAAGTGATATTTCACTTATACTTATTAGAAAGTACTTATAGAAACTTAATTACTAAACTAATTGTCGGATGTGAATTTCGACCCCCCCCCCCCTTCCTCTCCAAGAGAGGCGTGGTTTGGGGAAATCTCCATTCATCTATATATGCAATTTAAATTTTACATAAAAAATGAGGATTCCGACTACCCTCAAAATCAACGGATCACGATCGCCGGCTACGGTACGGCCGTAACACTGTTCTTCGACAAAAAGCTGAAGAAATATTGGGAGAAAAATAATAAGGTGGGTTCTTCCTCTCGTCTAATGTACTGCCGGCAACACACGACGGTTGTCCTGTCACATTAATCTGGGTCTCTTTGGGTCTCTTTAATTTGGGCCAATTTAGGGTCATGAGTTAAAGTCCGAATAAGAGTTAATCCTCACATAGCATAATCGTAGTATATCCAAGTAAAATAAAATAACTAAAATAAAGAAAATAAACTAAAAGAGGGGGAGGTGCCAAATATTTAAGAAGAGGATCGGCCAAGTTCCCGGGTACCCCCTTCTGATCCCTTGGCAAAATAGGGTTTAAAGGCTGATTTTTCAAACCAAAATGATGATGCAAATGAGACTTTGACTTGTGATTTCTGTGTTTTTCGTGTGCGATACACGAGTGATAAAAGTAAAAGGTCGATGGGCCATAATTAATTGAAGTGGCCGATGGGCCAAAATTGATTGGAGATGGCCGATGGGCCAGTGTTTGTTTTAGGGTGGACGATGGGCCGCGATTGATTAAAAGTGTAGGGTGGCCGATGGGCTGCGATTGATTAAAAGTGTGTGCGAAATCACTCATCTCATCTCGTTATTCTCATTTATTCAATTTTAGAAATCAGTTCTTTATTCCCTTTTATCATTAAGTTCGATTAAACATCTGGCACCTGAGGTGGAGGAAGAAATAAAAGGAAAATCTTTTTGGGTTTATTTTGTTGGTTTTATAGTTTTTATGGCTTTTTTATATGGGGCTAGAAGGGTCTAACTAGGGATTTTACTTGGATCTATGTGATTAGTGCTTTACTACTGATCATCGGATTAATCCTAACCTAAGGTCCTAGACTGCCCACATCAGCTCTCCTAGTCCCCTAACGGAACAGGAAAAGTGATGGGGCGAAGCCTAATTCGCTAAGCTACCTAACAGGGAAATCCGATCTAATCCTAGGGTATGAATAGCCTGAGTTTGATGGTTCAGCGCCTAAGCAACTTATTAATTGTGATTTTTAATTGGTTTGGTTTGCTTTGAGTTGAAGATTGATTAAGAGGTGGATTAAATGTACTTTGGGGTTCTATTTAAGTTGTTTAAGAAACTGGAATTTATGGTTTATTTTAAAACGTGAAACGATGTCGAAATCAGCGAAACGGGGTTGACAGAGGACTTGGGCGCCAGGGGGGTGGCGCCCAGGTTACTTTGGTGACTTGGGCGCCCAGGCAGTGGCGCCCAAGTGGCAGCTTTTGGGTGATTTGGCCAGTGACGATGGTATCGATATTTTTTTTGAAATCCAAGGGGTTCTTACTTGGTGAGTTTTAATGTTTCAAATTGTTTTAATTCTCCAGTGTTCAAATGTCAAAGGGATTCAGATCCGGATTTTGAGACGAAACCAAGTGTTCGCGTTTTAGTGCAAATGAGAGGATGGGCGCCAAGGAGGTGGCGCCCAGGTGGATGGCTTGAGATTTTCAGGTATTCCGGATGGGATTTGATATTGGTCTTTGGGTCCGGGGGTTGTTTTAGGTTCTGGTTTCAATTAATTTAAGTTATAGGATGTTTAATTACTCGTTTTAAATTGAAGTTATGAACCAAGGTTATAGTGTAGGCTAGGCGCCACAGGGGTGGTGCCTAAGTGGTTGTTTGTCGATTCGTAAGGGCTTTGGGTGCTCAGCCCGAATCGATTAAAGTTTCAAACATTTTAAGTTAAAAGTGCTTTAATATGTTGATTCGGATTGGTTTGAATGTTAATTAATTATATTAAGTTGTCGGTTGGGGTTCTCTATGAAAACAGGTAGGCTGGGCGCCCAGGGTGTGGTGCCCACGTGGATTTGGAAGGATGGGCGCCCAGGGGGTGGCGCCCAGGTGATTGTGTCGAGGTTCGGTCGGTTCGGTGATTCTTAGGTCAATTTAAGTTTAAATTGATTTAAGGACTTAGTGTGTTTGGGCGTGGGATGCTATTCGTATTCAATTGGGATTTATTTAAACACCAATTAATTGGGCTAAGTTGTGAATTGAGTTTTCCTGAAAACGGGGAAGCTGGGCGCCCAGGGCGTGGTGCCCAGGTGGATTTGACAAATGGGCGCCAAGGGTGTGGCGCCCAGGTGAACTATTATGTGGTTCGGGTCGGTTCCGTATTTTTTAGGTCGATTTGCGGTTGAGCTTTGTGGTTTGATGTATTTTAAATTAAAAGTGTTCTGTTGCGATGATTAAGATTGAATTCCGTTTCAATTAATTTGGCTGTAGTGAATGGAGAGGCTGGACGCCCAGAGGGTGGTGCCCAGGTGGATGTGACAGGATGGGCGCCCAGGGGGTGGGCCCAAGTGTCTGTCTTGTGTGTTTGAGTTGGTTCGATGTTTTAAGTCTATTCGAGCTTATGGTTCCGATTGTTTTAGATTTCAAGGGTGTTCCGGTGTGTTGATCGTGATTGAATTCGAATTTAATTTCAAGTCGGGTTTCCTAGTGATTGGGTAGGATGGGTGCCAGGAGGGTGGTGCCCAAGTGGATGCGGAAGGATAGACACCAAAGGGGTGGCGCCCAAGTGGATATTTTGTGGTTTATTCGTTTTGTATTTTCTAAATTGGTTTGAGTCCAAATTGGTTAAGGTTTCGCGTTTCTTAGGTTAACAATGTTTTAAGGTGTTAATTCGGGTTTAATCAATTAAATTTAATTAAATGGTGGTTTCTAAGGGAATGGGATAGGATAGGCGCCAAGCGGGTGATGCCCAAGTGTATAGGCAGCCTGGGCGCCCAGGGGGTGGTGCCCAAGTGTCTGTTTTATGGTTTCGTGTTGATTTTGTGTTTTTAGGCCGGTTCAAGTCTAAATTGATTGAGGTTTCGGGTTTCTTAAATCTAAAAGTGTTTTATTATGTTAACTAGGATTAAATTCGGGTTGTGATTAATTAGAAGTTTTAATTAAGGGTTCTTTAAAGATGGGAATAGGATGGGCGCCAGGAGGGTGGTGCCCAAGTGTATAGGCAAGCTGGGCACCTAGGGGGTGGCGCCCAGGTGGATTGTTTTGGAGTTGTGTTGGCTTTGAGTTTTTTGAGTTAATTAGAGATTAAGTTGATTAAGGTTTCAATTATTTCAGGTTTAAAATGTTTTACTGTGTTGATTTAGATTGGTTTAAGGTCTTAACTAATTATCTTAAGCTTTAACCAGGGTGTTTTGGAGAATGAATAGGCTGGGCGCCCAGAGGGTGGCGCCCAGGTGGCTGTGGAAGGATGGGCACCGAGGGGGTGGCACCCAGATGGCTGTCTTTTGGGGTTTTAAGTTTTGTGTTTTTAAAGTTTTTAGTTACTTTTAAATCCGAATTAATTAGGGTCTTAATGTTTTAGAACTCTTAATGATGTGATGTTACTTAAATTAACTAATTAGGTTGTTTTAATTAATCTTAGGATTTATCCTACTTAGGCACTAAATTCGATAACTTAGACTATCTAACTATTCTTTTTGGGTTTTTTGGATATCTTTTAATTTGTTTTTGGTTTCTCCTCTAATTTACTAGAGAGTAAGGAAAGAGAAGAAGGGGTTTTATGTTTTATGATTTTTCTTGGGATTTTCTATGGATGTGTGGTTCAAATGATATGATGTGAAGTGTGACAAAAATGGTAATTCAAAGCTCAAAACAGATCAAGCAACCTAACATATCATTAATATGCAGTTTCTAAATGAACTAAATGCGGAAGATCGGAAGTTGTGCACAAAAGTGGAGAAATCCACTTGGGCGCCACACCTGTGGTGCCTACCCTGCTCAATCAGGGTTCTCAATGGAACACAACGAATGCACAAGAATCTCAGTATTTTTAAGACAACTTCCGATATTCGGCGACTGATGCAAATGTACTAATTCGAACTACTAGCGATGCAACTAACGAACCTACGAGCAAACGATGCAACGGACAGAGATCTAGAACCCGGACCCTGTCTCAGAAGGGTAGGCGCCCAGGGGGTGGCGCCCAGGTTGTTCGGGAGAGGGCAGGCGCCCAGTGGGTGGCGCCTAGGTGGTTCTGGAGAGGGCAGGCACCCAGTGGGTGGCGCCCGGCCTTTCTGCCAAAGGCTGTTCACGATCTTTTCGATATAAATGATGATGATGATGATGCTAATGCGAGATCTGATCTAACTGTGTAATTAGAACTACAAAATCAAAGCGAATCTACTATATTAGAATGAACCTAAGCATGTTACTAACATGATAATGCATTAATACCATTTTTATCTCAAGTTAATGTAGATCTATGATGCTCAAATGGCCCTAAGCATGTTTCTAAGCATGAATGGTAATGGAGTGTAGTAAAAGAAGGGAGATCTAGGAATACCGGTATGACGAAACGTTTCTCAAGTTCCTAGATTGGAGCCTTCGCAAAAATCCATAGCTCCAGTTGAAGATATAGAAGCCTCCTCCTCTCTTTCTCCTTCTTCTACTATATATCTGAAGTTCTTCTCTAATGGTGGCTACCTTTCTTCTTCTTTTTCTATTCTCTCCTTTTGCCACTTTTCTTAGGGTTTTTGGGTAGCCTCCCCTTGTAAATGAAGTTAAGAGAGATTATATAGGTTTGGGACGAGTTTAGAAGGGCTAGGGCTTCATTAATTCGTGTTTCTAGAAGGTCTCACGCATCCCTAGGCGGCTTATGCTATTTTGGGGTGAATTAAGGTTTGAAGGAGGATGGGCGCCCATGGGGTGGCGCCCACATGGCCAGCGCAGTCTGGGCGCCCACAGGGTGGCGCCCAGGTGGTCCTGGAGAGAGTGGGCGCCCACAAGGTGGTGCCCAGCTGGTTCGTGCTTCGCTTTTGGTCCTTGGTCCCATTTGGAGTCGAGATTGAACGGATATATCTTCAGCTAGGGGACCTACACTAGCATTAATAGCCTGGGCGCCACATGGGTGGTGCCTAGATGGATTTCAAGGCTAGGCGCCACATGGGTGGTGCCTGGGTGAACTTCAAGGTTGGGCGCCACATGGGAGGTGCCTAGGTGGTTCAGTTCGTCTTCGGTGCTTGGTCTCTATGTATGGGTGGTCCCGATCTAATCTCAAGCCGAACAAGTAAATTTGGAGGCTGGGCGCCCACCATGGGGTGTCTAGGTGGTTCTGGGTCGTGTGGGCGCCACAAGGTTGGTGCCTATGTGGAACTCAGTAGGGAAGGCGCCACATGGGTGGTGCTTAGGTGGAGTCGATTCATTTTCAGGGTTCGGTCCCTACGTTGAGTGGTCCCGGGCTATTTTTAGGCCAACTAGTGAAATGTGGAGGTTGGACACCCACCATGGTGTGCGTAGGTGGTCCTGGGCTGTGTGGGCGCCTAGCATGGAGCGCCTAGATGAATTCTAGTAGGGTGGGCGCCACATGGGTGGTGCCTAGATGGAGTTTCGTCACTTTTTCTAAAGCAAACTTCGAAGACTCATAACTTTTGACTCGCTCATCGGATTTGGATGTTCTACATATTGCCGGAAAGCTCTCGAAGTGAGGAATTCAATGGTCTAAATGTCTTGACAAATAGGGGCTGAAAAATATGAGGGATCTCTGGACCAATGGATTCGATTTCCTAACTTAGGCTAATCGGGTGACATTTTGGCAAACTAAGTATGGTCTTTAGAGGGATTGGCCTAAGCATGTCTTAAGTGGTCCAGAAAGGGTTTGAGTAGTGTCATGGTTCGCTCCTTGTGTGAGTAGTGTTGACAACAAAAAAGTCACTTTGCCTCATCAACATCAAAAGCTATATGGAGTCGCATCCTACTACAAACAGGCAAAACTGCTTCAAGCATCAGATCTTGGCAAAACCAAACAAAAACTACAAGATCTTTCAAAGTAGCCAAAAGAAGGGTACACGTGAAGTTTCGGGCCATTACGACACTATTTGGCCTAACTTCAATCCCCCAACAGCTGAGCGGGAGCTCCCGACAGCGACAGTGTCAAATACATCAAATCTTCGATCAGAGTCTATGGATGGTCTCAAAATACCTCCAAAAGGCTCCACGTCAAATTTCAGGTCATTCCGACAACGTTTGACCCGGTTTTGATGCTCCGAAGTAAAATCAAGCCTACCGGTGACAGAGCTCCCCGGGATCATGGCACCCAAATCGGAGCTAATGGATCATCTCAAAATGAGTCCAATAGGCTCCCCGTCAAATTACAGGTCAATCGGACATCGGATGACCGTACATCAAAGCTTGACATCTTCCTCACGATGAAATCAAGTCAAGCATCGACGGGACCCCAAACGGCTTCAAAACTCAAATAAAAGCCCATAGTTGGTCCTATCTAATGCCCAAAAAGCTTCACCTCAAATTTCAGGTCATTCCGAC
Organism: Persea americana; assembly: GCA_029852735.1. Taxonomy (NCBI): domain Eukaryota; kingdom Viridiplantae; phylum Streptophyta; class Magnoliopsida; order Laurales; family Lauraceae; genus Persea; species Persea americana. The sequence goes on along the minus strand of CM056816.1, from coordinate 28,824,622 downwards.
ATCGTTTGACCCAGTTTCAACTCTTGGCGGAAAATCGGCTACAGAGTCTTCGGCTTTTCCAAAAAATAGGAAACTTTGTGCTCTGATTTGCACAGCCTTTCGACGGGTTTTCTTCAGAGGAATCAAGACAATAAATGAGGAGAAATGTCAAAGAAAAATACAGGAGAAAACATAAGCGAAAAAGCCCGAGAAATGACCAAGAAACGGCGACTGGAAGGCGACCGAAAAGTGTACCAAAGTCCAAGGTCGCCGGCGACCATGGCCCAAGGTCGCCAGCCCCATGGTCGCCGGCGACCATGGGTGCATGGTCGCCGGCGACCCTGGAAATCCAGGTCGCCGGATTTCCACCAAAATTGTTGTTTTTCCGTTCTTTTTCGTGTTTCGCGATGTTTGGCCCCTGTGATTTTCTTAAAATCTGATTTTTGAGGCATGATATTCATCAATCTTCGTCAACATCACGGATCCGCCATCGAAATCATTTGATCATCATCGGACACTCCGAAACTGCCAACTGGCCGACCAAGAAAGCACACTTTCTGCCCGACCGATCAAGAAATCGACTGGACAGATGCTGCCGGCCCATTAGTGGCAACCAATGTCTGAATTTTCATCGTCATTCGACATCAAACAACGTACGGATCCATCGATGATCATTGCAAGAAGAATTCCAAAAGACGCGGCGCGGCCCGCGACTCTTCGAGCGACTCAGCGGCCAATTAATGAAGTTAAATGACCCTTTTATGGCAATTTATTAAGGTCATTAACTCATTATTTTGAACGGCCCAATCAGAAGCCAAGAAATGGGAGTTACAAGTCCAATTAATCATGACAATTAACCATGTAACTCCTATCATTATGGAGATTAATCATGGTAATTAATCATGAAACTCCCATCATCATGGAGATTAAATGCCCATTATTCTCCATCGGCCAATCAAAATCCAATAAAAAGGAGTTACAATATAAAGAATTAAATCTTGTAACTCCTCCCATCATGGAGCATTAATACCATTAATGCCCATAAAGCCCTCCAAATGGCCACCAAAAGCCTATAAATAGGCGGTCATTCCAAGGAGAAAGGGTCCAGAAAAATTGTCTAAAGTGGTCTAGAAAAATTGTCCGAAGTGGCCTGAAGAAAAAATCATCTGAAGGTTCCTAAAAAATCGTCTGAAAATTATCCTGAAGAATTCTCTGCAAAAAGAAGCTCTCTCACTTTGAAGAAACTCTGCTGCAAATTCTACAAGGTGATCGAAGTTGTCACGCCCCCGATCGTGAAACCGAGGATTTATGCGTGAGACTAGGGCCAATTAAAAATTTTCAGCATTAATAATCACGGGGCCCTAATCATGTCCGAATATGGATCGAAGATCGCTGTGAGGTATAAACATTTCCTCAAATACATAAAACGTATAGCGGAAGCTTCATAGTACAAATGGTATCTCGAAGTATATAGTTAAGAGCAAAGACTGATCATATACATTAACTAGAGTTCAAGTTTGAAACAGTTAAACAAAAGTATTATTTACAACAATAGGCCACACCCAAAACTCGGGCCTAATCAAAAGATGAAGAAACAAAAGATGAAACTACACAAAATATGATGAAGGCACTCATGTACGGAATCATTACGGCTATACAATGTCGTCCGTACTGTACTCCAAGAAGTCGTCCGGCTGATCCGCCTGGACTTCTTCCGTTACCTCCTCCTCAGCTAGGTAGAGCTCGGTACCTATGCACCAAGAGTAGCATCATCAGACACGAAGGTCTGCAAGCAATATAGATATGAATCATTCAGATATGTAGAACGAATAAGGGTAAACGAGAAACAAAATCATATGAAATGCATAGCATCCTGATCGTAGAATGTGCATAGCATTTGAATCAAAATCAACTAACAATAATATCTAACAAAGAGGCAACCCACATAAACTAATACACCACGGGATAGTTCCACATGACCCTCCCGACTCAACATTTGAGTTGTGGTAGAGTGGCACGGGATGAACCCCGGCAAGCAAGCAATCAAAATGGATACCAAAAGGCCTGAGTAATCAAAGTCAATCAATATGTATCCGATGGTGTACAGCCATCAAAATATAAAAAGTCGTACTGCACAGACGTTCAATCCAAAGTCCTCACACACAATGGTGCCCCATCTGTGTTGGGCGTTAACAGTTGAGTGGTGCCTGACACAAAGAGTCCTAAACAACCCATTGTGAAGAGCTAGACTTTCTTGTGTGAACAAGATTCATTGATCAAAGAGAACTACCTTGCCATCATCAAATCAAAGTCAAAACCATCAATACCGGTAGTTCTCAAACAAGCTTTCCAATTAAAGCCGTCTAGCCTTAACACTCCCATCAAACTTTGAAATAACGAAACATAGTGATCCCAAAACAAAACAAATAAACGAAGCTAATGAACATGAACGTTTCATGTAAACAGTACCAGACGGTACAAACCGGAATTCAAGGCAATAAACGATCCAATCCTAGGTCAATTGTTAAACCTGAAGCATCGTACAATTCTACTCAGTCAACGAAAGGGATAGGGTTCGCGATACCTGAATATATGATCTTCGTGCATAGATATAGAAAAGGTATCCCGTTGTCCCGTACCGTTCAAGATTGAGTGAAATTGATGCCCGATACAGCCGGAAGAACGTGAATAACGTGGGCTCACAATGTCTTCACATGTAGTCAAATGAGTCTCAAAAAGGTTAGCCAAGGTCCCCCCCTAAGGTCCTCAAAGCATAGGGAATAATATGGGATCATAGGAAAAAAACCAAAAAAAAAACAGCTCCCCGCAGTTGACCCGGTCGACCTGGTGCACCTGCGGTCGACCTGGTGCCTAGTTGACCCGGTCGACCGGGTACACTGCAGTTATAGAACATTAGTTCTGTAACTGGCAGTGCACTTGGGCTGCTTCCACTTGATTTTTGGGGACTTCTTCACCTGATTTAACACAATAAAAACCACATGTATGTAGATGCAACAAGTCCCTAAAAACCCCATCTTACATCTAATCAAGTCATTAGTGTCCTAATCCATTTCATTAGCAATTTCAATCCATTATCATGTTTTCAATCTAAAAACAACTCTCAAGAGCAAAGGGTCATCTAAACATCAACAATTATCAATCCAAGGAAAGACAAAACATATCAAATCATAAACATATATATTAACTTGCCTTGATGAAGAGCTTAGGGAAAATTGCAAGAAGAAATTGAAGAAAACTCCACCAAAAGCTCAAAGGGGAAGAAGAAGATTTCCAAACCAAAACCTCACTACAAAAATGAATGCAAAGGGTTGCTATGAGTCTCCCTAATCCATTTCTAATCCAAAGGAAGGAGATTAGCTAAGTCTAGTAGCTTGGAGAGCTTACCTTGGAGTGATTTGTTGATGAAAAGTTTAGAAAATTGGATGGTTGAGTTCTTGAAGTCATGATGAAGAAGATTAGAGGCTTGGCTAGTGAAGATGGACTCCCATGGTTCTCTTTGGCAAGGCTACAGTGAAGAGATGAAGAAGCTTAAAGAAGACACAGAGAAATGGAAAGAAAGGATGAAGATGAATGAGATAAGAAGGGAGGAATAAGTCATCCGATTGATGACTTTATATAAGGGATATTTTTGGTAAAATTTGGGTTAAGTCCTTGGTGAGCTAAAAGTGATTATTTGGGCCTCTTTAGCGCGTCGAATCGAAACGCGACAGAAGACTAAAGTTCATGAAATGACGAGACCTATCCAATGCACCCAAACTCACAAAACTCATAATCTCATAAAAACCCCTGAAAACTTCCCAAAATTGCAAACCAGCCCCCTACTCTATCCAAACGTACTCGGACTCGCACGAAACTTCGCACGCGCGATCCCTACGCCAAACCCGACTCGCTAAGACTCTAATACACCTACTAACTAACTCCTAACTAACCAAACAATTAATTAGTATTAATACGGGATTAGGGTACGGGGTGTTACAGAAGTCCCTCGGGGGGCCACCCCCCCCAAGATCTCCTCTCTTCTTCTATCCAACATGGCCGCCTAGATGTGGCTTTTCAGCCCATCTACTTGGTTTTTTTATTGGATATAAGACCTTCTCTTGGTCTTTATCCTCTAAAAATCTGAGGTCCAAGCCAAGCCAAGTGAATCAAAGCATCAAGTGTTCTCATCTGAAGGACGATGGCGGAGTCCATACTTGACTCGCAACCGTCGATCTGAACGAGTCCTCACGATCTCTTGAGAAGTCAGATTCCTTTTCTTACTTTTCTGTTGTATTGTGTATTTTTTTAAAAGAGACATAAAAATCACATTTCTTGTCTTTACATTTTGATGAGATTTGTAAACTGCCTTCTACGGCACAAAACCGCCTTTCACGGCAAACAAATGAAAATCGTCTTTCACGACATTAAAATTTTTTGTCTCTTTCTTTAAAATATATGTGCAATGGAAAGTTAGAAAAATGTTGATTTCCTTTTCTACTTGTGAAGGTGAATCTCCGGATCACAACTTCAAATTCTAAGTAGAATAGAAAATCTGGCATACCCGTACGAAAAAAATGTTGATGCTTGCTCTTTTTTTTCTCTTCGCCCCGCCGCACCCCGGCGGACCCGGGACGGAGGAAGGCGAGAAAGAAAAAGACGGGTCCATCAAGTTGGCATCCCCAGTGGGACTTGTTCGATTGAGAATGCGATGCTTAGAATCCTTGGCTCCCTTCTAGTTGGTGGCCTATGTTGGATCTTGTATCTAAAAAAAAACATGAGATGGGATTCTTTGGAAACTTCTTTCTTTAAACTTGTTTCCATTCTTTCTTTTCTCAACAAAAAAAGGGTTTTCTCTCTTTTGGATTCAAATTAGAGAAACTTTGGTTCTTTTCCTTTTCGTGCAATGGCTCGCAGAAATGTTTGAGCTAACGTTCAGATTCGGAGGGGCTATTTCCCTCTCTTTGATGGGTCCATTGGAGATCTTTCAAAAAAAAAAAGTTAAAAAAAAACCTTTTCAAATTTCTCTCTTTTGGATTCAAATTAGAGAAACTTTGGTTCTTTCCTTTTCATACAATGGCTCACAAAAATGTTTGAGCCAACATTCGGATTGGGAGGGGCCATTTCCCTCTCTTTGATGGGTCCATTGGAGATCTTTCAAAAAAAAAAAAATCTTTAAAAAAAACTTTTCAAATTTCTCTCTTTCGGATTCAAATTAGAGAAACTTTGGTCTTTCCCTTTTCGTGCAATGGCTCGCAGAAATGTTTGAGCCAACGTTCGGATCGGGAGGGGCCATTTCCCTCTCTTTGATGGGTCCATCGGAGATCATTAAAAAAAAAAAAGTTAAAAAAAAAAAAAAAAACTTTCAAATTTCTCTCTATTGGATTCAAATTAGAGAAACTTTGGTCTTTTCCTTTCCGTGCAAAGGCTCGCAAAATGTTTGAGCCAACGTTCGTATTGGGAGGGGCCATTTTCCTCTCTTTGATGGGTCCATTGGAGATCTTTCAAAAAAAAAAGAAAAGTTCAAAAAAAAATCTTTTCAAATTTCTCTCTTTTGGACTCGAATTAGAGAAACTTTTGTCTTTTCCTTTTCGTGCAATGGCTCGCAGAAATGTTTGAGCCAACGTTCGGATTGGGAGGGGCCATTTCCCTCTCTTTGATGGGTCCATTGGAGATCTTTCAAAAAAAAAAAAAGTTTAAAAAAAATCTTTTCAAATTTCTCTCTTTTGGATTCAAATTAGAGAAACTTTTGTCTTTTACTTTTCGTGCAAAGGCTCGCAGAAATGTTTGAACCTGTATTCGGATTGGAATACCATTTGCTGTCTTTTGCGAATCCAATCTTGACATTTCAAAAAATCCCATCTCGTGTCCTTCAAGGATGCGATTTACAACATTTGTGTCTAGCGGTGCTAGTACGCCCTTTCGGGTCTACTGTATTTGCGACCGACACATTTGTATCTCTAACCTTATATCATTTTACCTCGAGTGAGCTTCGTTTCTCGGTAATTTGAATTAAGGTTTACAATTGCTTCTAGCGGTCCCTGGAACGCTCATTTCGAGCTTACCATACTTGCGTTTAGAACAATTGTACCATCTATGGCTTTTGGCCTTCTTCATTACGCTCAGAACAAGCCATGCCCCTGAGCGATTTGAAAAGACAAAACCATAGTATAGCCCATTTATGATCACCATATTCTTGTGATTACTAATGGATGTGGTCTTGTTTCAGAAAAGTTTTTCAAAACTAACAATGGCAGCATTGTTGACCATCACCTTCAATGAGAACAAGTACCAAGTCATGCTTCAAGAGAAGCAAAGCAAGGGCACTTTCAAGCGCCCCGCCAGCTGCCAAAGCATCATCTCCCTCGGCAACTCCCAAAACACCGGGTCGACCTCCACTCCCCGGACCATCGTCTTCGGGTCACTGGGACCATTCCCACTACCCACAGAAGAGACGGTGCCTGCTAAGAAGCAGAAGACCGCCCCCCAACGTGTCACTACCCTGACACCAAAGGTGGTCACCAAGAAACCTGAGGCTCGTGGCAATCCCATGAGGCCTCAACCTACAAAAAACCAAGTCTGTCCCAAGACTTGGTCCCCGCGATCTTCACCAAAACAAAGAAGGTCCCGGACATCTGCAAAGCCAGAATACCTGGCTCCTCTCAAGGAGAATAGGTTTTATCCTCTTGCTTACATCAAAGGAGAGAAACCTACCCTCCACCGAACTACAAAAACTACTCAGCACGAGCCGGCTTGCTCATACAAGCCCAAAATCAAGTCGTGCATCACAAGGCCTCGACAAGAACTTGCCAGGGCCTGCTCTCCTGCAACTTGACCCCCCATCTCAACAGGGGACAAGCTTGTAAAATTTAAAGCTTCGCTGCGACAGGCTAAGGACTGCGTCCAAATCCTGTCCATGCCAGTCTTCAAGGAAGACAAGCTCGGTTGCAGCGCACAAGGGACCACGTCCTTCATTGCCAGAGCACTGCCCGAGCTAACCGAAGCTCAAATTGCTCGTCCCATACGTCGCCGCGCGGCATATCGACAAAAGAGATTAGAGAAGCAAAGAACCCAGCATTCTGAGCTTCAAATCTCCCAAAAATGGGTCGAAAAAGAAAGACCCGACCAAGTTGCTGCTGTCCACATGGTTGGCAAAACCAAAAGACGCCAGAAGTCAGCGACGAAAATACATGTCAGACGACCGGTGACTCACAGCGTTTCCCGAACGAGAAGACATCAGGAAGACTCCCCCACTCGTTCAAGCCAGGGACATCGGAGTGATCATTCTTCGGGCTCTTCATCTAAAATAATGAGCTCCAGCTCAGTCACTAAGACGGTATCCTCTTTCGACTCACGAAGGATGAATGTCTTGGTCACAAACTCTAAGCAACCTCCACCACATGACGACATGGCTCTACGCATTCAGCAGCTAGAGCAAGGACAGCAGTGAATAGAGGTTCTGATGGAAAACCTCCTTCTAACTCTCCAGCTTCCACCAAACAATGAGAAGTTCCTCCACAAGATGAGGCAAACGGTGGAGAAGATGAGTCACGCGCCCTTACTAAAAAGGACGTGGACAATATCCTCACCAAAGCAAAAGAAGAGGATACACTGAAGGAGCATGGGATCAAGCCACCATATCCCTTATGGATGGACTCGGTTCCGTTTCCCCCAAAGTTCAAACAACCTCTTCTCCAAACATATACGGGGAAAGGTTCAGCCAGACAACATGTCATCCACTTCAAGATCCTGACAGGAACGATTGCGGATCAAGATGCTCTCAAGATCTGGCTCTTTGCAAGTACCCTAAAAGGTACGGCCTTTGATTGGTATTCCACTCTGCCAGAGGACTCCATTCAAAATTGGACCATGCTAGAGACACGTTTCCTGACCCACTTCAAAGGTGAGGATCATCCTGTTACTATGGCTCAGCTCTGCAGCCTTAAACAGGGAGAGAATGAGTCGACATACAACTTCATTCACAAGTGGAAAGCAATGGCATACAAATGCTCAGATGTGCTGCCACAAGCGTCGCTAGTCGACATTTGCCGAAACAACATGAGAGCAAGGATCCGCTCCATGATCATCGGCAATAAATCAAAAAACTTGGGAGAACTCCTAGAAGCCTCTATGGAGGCTGAAACGGTGATCAAAGACCTCAACAGTCAGAAGTCATCAAAGAAGGAGCAAACCGCCAATCCAACCTCCAAGCCAAAGAAAAAGGAGGTTCTCAATGTGCAAACCAAGTCAGCTCCTCAGCCACCAAAGAAAGCTGAAAATAAAGCTGCAGGTAAGAGACCTGAACTCTCTGATGCCTTCAAAGAACGAGTAGAAAAGAAATACCCGTTCGACGAAGATGTTGAAGAAATATTTGGGGCTCTCCTGGCAAATGGCAAAGTCACCTTGCCTGACCCAAAAAGACCGGGAGATGTTGGCAAAACCAACGATCCCCGATATTGTCCATACCACCAAATGGTCTCGCATCCTCTCAACCAATGTTTCGTTATGAGAGAGAAGATTAACGAGATGTGGAAAAACGGAGTCATCACCTTTGACAAAAACTATGGGTCTGCCTCCGTTAACATGGTGTCATATGGACAAACATCCAAATCATCAAAGGAAAAAGTCACTACTTCCTTCAAGGTGATAAAAATGACCCAAACGTCCCAAGAGCTGGTGCCTTACCCAACACCAGAGGGACAGCCCATATGGGTACATCCCGATCTCCTAGAAGATGAAAATTGGGAGATCGTAAAAAAAAAGCCAACCGCTCAACAGCGAAGGCAAACCAAGAGACCACTCTGCAAGCTCAAACAGCAGGAGAAGGCTCAAACAAAACAAGAGGTTCCTGAAAAAGTAGAAACCTCCTCTACCGCTTCACTGGGGGCAACAGAGGGGTCTCTCCCCAAAGTTCCAAGAGTGATAAGAAAATTCACACTCTGTGATTTCATGCCACCACGGCTCAGAGATGAGACTAGGCAGGGGGCATCGTACTCTTGTAACTCGGTAGTTGGATTCTCCATGAATGGATACGAGTCCAGTGACACTGCCAGTGACACCGATGAGTGGGAGGAATCCCTTGAAACCGGAGAATATCTCTCCGACGAAGAATGGATCCCGGAATCCCACCTTATGCTAGTAATCTGGTATAACCCCTTCCAGCCACAAGGATCCTGGTCTGATGATGATGAAGACCAAGAGGCTGCCCAAATTGCTGTTAACACAGCACAAACAAATGCTCTAGTGGATCCCAACCAGGTCAAACAGCAAGGGACAAATGAAGAAAAAGATTTGGCTCCTATGCCCGATCTTGAAGAATATGCGAAGATCTTGCAGCATCTCATAATAGAGCAAGAGCAGGATCGCATCAACTAACTTCATCAAAATCCAGAACCGGAAGTCCCGGAAAATCTACAAGCATCTCCTCCAGTGACTCCAGAAAATGAAGAAAGTTGCTGGATTGATGATCCTCTTACATCGGAGGATGAGTCTGATTCCCGACGGTCCATTATGGAGGCATCTTCTATCGAAGTTGCCTGTAATGTGATAGTTCAGGATGATAGTGCCTCTGAAGCTCCATCTGCTGAGGACACGGACTCTCAAAATGCATCCGGCAGCATATCTTCTGGAGCTACATATTTTCGGGTGACTTCCACTGAGATAGCACCTTCTCAGCCATCGTCTCCTGAAACGGTGACATCAGAATTCAAGCCTCTTCCGACTGATCACCATGAAGAAGCTCTGGCTGATGAAGTCTTCAAAGAAAACCCAGTCAATTGGTCCCAGGTACCCAACCTCTTAGGAGATGTCTGGACCGATGAAATACTGGACAAAGAAGAAAAGTTGTTGGAAGCTGTTCGGGACTTGTTCCCGGAAAATGCTCCATGCAACGCAATAACTGAAGACGGCAATGCTGCTGCACAGGCGTTTTCAGCAAATGCGGAAGATCAGCCCCTTGAGCCCGAAGGGGGTCTTCCGAAAGAAGAACCAGCTCTAGAAGCTTTTGAAGTTGGGAAAGGTACCCGCTCTGGCCGAGATTACCACAAAACTATAACCAACCTTCTTCTTCTTCTTATGTAAATCCTTCGGGAAAACAAGTTGTAAATGCCCCAAGCGGCGGTGATAATGAAAATGCAGGCCTAAAGGAGGCTTTCAAGTATGACTTGATCGAGCACTTCAAACACATACCTGCACGACTGCACATCCTAGACTTATTACAAATGTCACCATAAACTCGTGATAGTCTCATTTCAGAACTGCAAAGGCTGAATCTGGATGTCGACAAACATGCCCCGCAAGTCCTGCAAATTGAAATGGACTATACGGTCACAAAATCAAAAACCTCCTCAAAGGGAGAAAAGAAAGAAGCTAGAGTGTCGGATGTGAATTTTGACCCCCCCGGGAGGGGAATCGCCATTCAACAGTGTGAGATAAAAAAATACATCGAAAATGAGGATTCCGACTACCCTCAAAATCGACGGATCACGATCGCCAGTTACGGATTCGGCCGTAACACCGTCCTTCGACGAAAGCCGAAAGAATGCGGGAGGAAAATGGGGTGGGTTCTTCTCTCGTCTAATGTGCCGCCGGCGACACACGACGGTTGTCTCGTCACTTAATTTGGGTCTTTCAATTCGGGTCGAACTTGGGTCAAGAGTCAGATTACGGGCTTCAAGATGGGACCATAGTGAACTAGGCAGGGGAAATCAACATCCAGGGTTGAACAGACTAATTAAAGTTAAATCCAAGTATTCTAGGGGATAAGCGAATAAAAATGAAAATAAACTAAGAAAATAAGGGGAAAGGTGCCAAATATTTAGAAGAGGATCAACCCCATTCCTGGGTACCCCCTTCAATGTCCTTTGACAACCTAGGGTTTAAAGGCTGATTCTTCGAATCGAAAGAATGATGCAGACGAAACTTTGAGTTGTGATTTCTGTGGGTTTGCGTGCGATACGCAGGTGATAAAAGTGCATGGCCGATGATGGGCCAGAAGTAAGATAAAAAAATGGCCGATGTTGGGCCGGGATTGATTAAGGGTGGCCGATGATGGGCCGGTAGTAAATAAACTGATATTGGGGTGTGTGAAATCACTCGTCTCATTTCGTCATTCTCATTAATTCAGGTTCTCGGAATCAGCCTCTATTTCCTTTAATCATTGAGTTCAGATAAATATTTGGCACCGGAGGTGGAGGAAAAGAGAAGAAAATATTTTTGGAATTGATTTTGTTGGTTTTATAGTTTTTTTTAGATTTTAATAATTGGGGCTAGAAGGGCCTAACTAGGGGAGTTCCTACTTGGATTCAATCTAACTGTTCCATTTCCCTAATGGATCTCTACCCTATCCTAAGGTCCTAACCGCCCACATCCGCTCTCCCGATCCCTTAGCGGGGCCCGGAGAGAGAGTGGGGCCTAATCAGTTGAAGTTTAAGAAATTGGGGTAGTTTAAGCTGGCTAGGGGGAGACCTTGATCTAGGTCCGGGGTCTGACCTAATCAGTCTAGGCTACTGTCTAATTTCTAACTCCAATTTATTAATATTTTGGTTTTTTCAATATCTTTTACTTTGTTTTTGGCATTTTGGATTTTTATTATTTTTATTTGTTTTTATGTTTATTCATAGGGCCTAAAATCCTAAATTGATTTATCTTAATGAAATGGGAAGGGGGAAAGAGAATGAATTTCTAATTTCTAATTTAATTAATTTATTTGAAATTTCCTAAATAATATTTCCTAATCCTAATGAGAGAGGAAGGGAGAAAAGAACTTAATTATTAAATTTAGCCTAATTATCCTAATTAATAGGGTAGCTAAAATTCTATTTTTAATCTTTACTTTTTATTTTATTATTTTTATTTTCTTTTGGTGTTTTTGGTTTTTATTCTAATTTTCATATATTTATTTTTAATAAATTATGCAGTCCTAAATTGCACCTAAAAGAATACGAAATAAAAATGCAACTAAGTTATAATGCATGGGCAGGTTGGATGCATGAGCATGTTTTAATGCATGAATCAGGAACAAATTAAAGCAAGCCGTGACAAAAGGAAAGAAAAATGCCTATTTAAATGAATGATCATATTAAATGCATGGGCATAATTTATACATGAATAATGAGGTATAAGATAAATGGAGAATTAAGCCTAACATAGTTTCAGGCGTACATGTATGGGCTCGGTTTGGAAGAGTAGGTTCTGAAATGGGTTTGTGAAGTAAGGGGTGTGCGTGAGTGTGGGGGTGCAGTTGCAGGTGGGGTCAAGAGAAAGAGGAAGATGAAAGGAAAAGAAAGAAAGAGGTGCAATGGGTGCAACAGGACGGTTTAAGTGCAATGGTGAAGTAGGTATAGCAGTGAAGTGATGTGGTGGGGAAGAGAAAGAGGGAAAAAGAAAGGAGGAGAAAGGAAAAGAAAAAAAGAGTGGGGGCGTGTGATAGTGATGCACAGCAGTGGGGGAAAGAAGAAGTGGGGAAAGGAAGGAGGGAGAAAGAAAACAGAGAAAGGAGATGGGGAGGCAGCGCTGCTGCTCGTGGGCACAGGGCGGAAACAGAGGGGAGAGAGCGAGGGAGCTAGCGAGTGAGAGGGAGAGAGTGGGAGGAGCAGAGAGAGGGTGAGAAAGAGAGTGGACGGGAGAAAGAGAGATGGGTCGCAGAGTGAGAGAGAAAGGTGAGGGAGAGAGGGACTGAGAAAGTAGGGAGATAGGGAGAGCAGGGAGAGAGGGGCTAAGAGGGTAGAGAGAGAACGAGAGAGAGTGAGAGCGCAGGCAGAGGAGGGAGAAGAGAACGAGAGGGAGAGATGCGTGAGATGCAGGTGGCGGGACGCGCGGGGGAGAGAGAGATGGAGAAGGGGAGACAGAGAGGATGAGCAGGTGGGTGCGGGGTGAGAGTGAGAGCGCAGAAGAGAGAGTGGCAGAGAGAAAGAGCACGCGGACAGAGAGAGAGAGAGGAGGGTGAGGGATGTGTGTGCAGAGTGATACAGAGAAGGGGAGAGGAGCTGTACCTGGCACAGGGGAAGGCGACGCGTGAGGCGGAGGAGGAAGATGAAGGCTGCTGCTGCGTCTGGCAGTGCTGCTTTGGGTGGGTGTGCTGCTGTGACGAGATCGGGCTTCCGTGGGGTTACTGCTGCGTGCGTCTGGAGGAAGAAGATGGGGGTCCGGGTCTGCGCGAGAGTCCTGAGATGGAGGGTGATGGGTGCTGCGACAAATCTGGAGGAGGGGGATGGAGAGAGACGTGGTGCAGTGCGAGAGGAGGGATGGAGTGAAGGAAGACGGATTGGATGGAGGATGATGGGCGCAGAGATGGGTGGAGATGGAAGTGGAGAGATGATGGTGAGATCCGGGAGAGGGAGGTGAACGTGAGCGGAGATGGATGATGACGGTTTGAAGGTGATGGGTAGTGAAGATGGTGGGCTCTGATGGTGCAGGGGGACGTGAGAGATCGGAGAGGTGCCGAGATGGAGGCGCGTGGGTTAGAGAGGGGAAGATGGTGATGGTGGTCTGGAGAGGGAGATGGAGTTGTTGCGAAAATGAAGAAGAAAGGGAGATGGGTGCTACGAGAGATCTGGAATGGAGGGGAAGATGAGGAGGGGAGAGAGGAGTTCCGTGTGACGATGGAGATGGAGGATGATGGCGAGATGAGTTGCAGGGTGCAGGAAGAGGGCGGAACAGAGAGAGGGTGAGAAAGAGAGGGAGAAGAGAGATCCGAGAGGGAAGAGTGGGCAGAGAGGGAGAGAGGGCGGATCCAGGGGCTTCTGCGCATGGGAAAGGAGGGATATGAGAGGGAGATGCGTGAGACGGAGATGCAGATGATGGAGAGTGATGGTGATGAAGAAAAAAAAAAAAAAAAAAAAAAAAAAAAGGTGGGTTCTCGGAGATGGGCGTCCTCTGAGATGGGAAGTTGATGGTGTGAGGGAGACGAGTGAGAGAGCCTGGGATCTGCCGGGAGGAAGATGGGAGAGATTCTGCGTATGGGTTTTGGCTTCTGTGCATGGGTTTTGGCTTCTGTGCATGGGTTCCAGGGATAAGGCCTGGGAGTTTTTTAAATCGAGAGGGATAAGGCTTGGGTCTTTGAAATTGAGAGGATAAGGCCTGGGTTGAGAGAGAGATGGAGAGATAAGGCTTCGGTGTTTGAAATTGAGAGGGATAAGGCCTAATGAGTTGGATCGGGTCAGGTTCGGGTCAGGAGGTTTGGATCAGGCCTGGTGGGTTTGGATTTAAAAGAAACTGATTTGGGTCGAGAAGGTGGGGTCCGGTGGAGATTGGCCGGGTTATCATTAATGGGGCCCAGGTTTCGTAGATTTCAATCCGCTCGTCGGATTCCAACATTCTACATATTGACGGAAAGCTCTTGGCGAGTAGGTCACGATGAGCCAATTTTCAGGGAAATCAGAGGTCCATAAATGATAGGTGATTTTTCACGCGGGCGCCGCAGGATGTGGGACCCGCTGTCATGATTTTTTGATCCGCCCGTCAGATCTTGGAGTTCTATATATGAGCGGACAGCTCTCGATGAGTAGATCACGATGAACTGATTTTCAGGGCGATCGGAGGTCTAGAGATGATAGGTGATTTTTCACGCGGGCGCCGCGGGGTGTGGGACCCGCTGTCATGATTTTTGATCCGCCGGTCAGATCTTGGAGTTCTATATATGGGCGGAAAGCTCTCGATGAGTAGATCATGATGAGCCAACTCCCGGGGCGATCAGAGGTCCAGAGATGACAGGTGACTTTTGACTCGGGACCTAATAAGGACATCATTAAATAGGGTGGACTGAATTGCCCCTCATAGGGTGCCAAAACGAGGTGTCTACATAGAGGACCTTGCATTGAATGCCTCTCGGTCCAAAAAGCCGCAAGTGCTACCATCGCCTTCAATAAGGAAGACCTCCTGCTAGGCGAGACGAAGCACAACCGACCCTTGTACTTCACAGGGTACATCAAAGAGATGCCGATACACAGAGTCCAGATCGACCCGGGTTCTGCACTCAACCTCATCTCTACTTCGGCACTAGAAGAGGTGGGTATCCCACCTAGCAAACTAAGCCACACATCTGTGTCCATCTTTGGATACGATGGGAGTGCTCAAAGGCCCATTGGCAAAATCCGGTTCAGGTTGCAAATCGGCGATCTTATCTCTGAGGTCACCGTATATGCAATAAAAACCCCTTCATGCTACAACATCCTTCTTGGACGCCCTTGGATACACGAAAACGGTGTCGTTCCTTCGACTCTACATCAGTGCATCAAGTTTGTTGGCGACGATGGCTTGATACATCAAGTGTTTGCAGACAAAAAGCCCTTCAAAGGCAAGGAAGTCCATTTTGCAGACTCTCAGATGTACAAGGATGAAAAAGAAGAAAAGGAGGAGAAAACAGTATCCTTTGCCGGCAATCTCCAAAAAGATAAAGGCAAGGCTCCTCAGCGATCATCGGAAGAAAACAAACCTTCTGGCAAACTCAAAGAGAGCAATCAGTCTCCCTTCGTCATCTCCTTCAAATCTTCTAAACCTTTGGTAATCACTACTAAAGCAAAGAAGACAGAGCAAAAGACAGGGTGCAAGTTTGTTGTCTCCTTCGTGTCTATCATACAAAACATGGATTCAGATTCAGAGACTGAAGACGATACATCATCAAGCCAAGCTGATACTCAGCAAGTTCAGCCTGCTCTCACTCCATTAGAGACCCCTGCTGACGTAGAAGATCCTGCGTCTGCTACCTTCGTCGTTCCGAAAACGTCGGCAAAAGATAAACCAATCTTCTTCCATAGATCAGACGCTTCTTCATCAAACTGCCTGCTTGAGCCTTTCCGAAATGAAGGTATGCCTCAACTATCCTTGTATAGTCCAATGGCACAAGCTATCATGAAGAAAATGGGCTATGACGCTCAAAATCCAATTGGTTTGGGAGGTGGTCGTCGTATTCTCACACCATTGGAACCCACCCTGACCAAAAGTCAGCTGGAAGATTGGAAACTCCACCGTCATATAGACAAGTCTTCATACGGATTGGGGTATGATCCTGACACTCCGATGAGACAGCTGATGTAAGGTCCCCGACCTTAATAGGGTGTTTAATTTCTTAATATCGGCAATTAGCCTAATTAATTGTCATTTTAGCTAATTAGGCGGGTTTAGTGGCTAAGCAAGTTTCTTTTATCATTAGAAAGATGTTCCCGAAGTTTCATTCGATTTCGAGTGCGATTAGTCTTAATAGGGGGTTAGGTTGTGATTAATAGGAAAATTGGGTATTTTTCCAAAAAGTTCCGTTTTCGCCGAATTTGGGCTCATAGGAAAGATCTCGTCGCGCTCGTCATCTTTTGTTCTTGGCTCGTCATGATTTGATGCCCCGAAGTCCCTCAAATAATTGATTTTCTCTCATTTCACTCAAAGGGGCATTTTGGACTTTTCCCCTCCAACCCTCATTTTAAACCCTAAACCCAGCCCTACCATTCGTCCGTTTCTTCATTGCAACTGCTGGAGCTTTTTCTTCTTCCTCCTTCTTCATTTCTCTCCTTGCAAGTGTGGATTGAAAGCATCCCAAGAGAAACCAAGCACATCATCTTCTTCCTCTCTTCTTCCTCTACCTCTTGATCTAAATTTGGTGAGTTTTCCCCTTCTCCTTCCCTCCCCATTTCGTTTTTCATGGCTGTAAATGGGTAGCATGTTCATGGCTTCCCTCTTTTCTTCTTCCTTGGTATTCATTGGGTGTAGGAGAAGAGTTTTGGAAGGTGGGTTTGGCTAGAGTGTGTAGGGAGCTCTCCTCCTCAAGTTTCTCTCTCTAATCTCCATCTCTTCCATCCCCTTTGGTGAAGCTAAGTTGATTAGCTCTATGTATTGTTCATGCATGTATGTTTACTTCATTCTTGGCAATGCAATTGATAGAAGTCCCCAAATTCCAAGCTTGTTATATGTTTCATTGGATTTCACATGTTAATTAAGTAAATAATGTTAATGGACTTAGATGGAATGGATGGGTGCTTTTGTTGCATGATATGGATGGTTTACAGGTATGGAATGTGAGGTTTCTGAAGCCAGTAATGTATGTCTCGAAATATGATTGAAAGGCTTCAGAAACTCCATGTTCTGCACGGGCGGTCAGCCTTGGCTGACCGCCTAATCAGAACAGAACCCCTCCAGGTTCCGTCTTGCCCGCGGTGACCCAGCGGTCCTCGCGCGGCTGGCCGACCTGACGAAATTCCAACCAAGTAGTGTCTGCACTACACGCGGTGACCCGTCGGTCACCACTCGGAGACCTAGCGGTCAGCCGACCACCCCTAGGCGGCTAGCCGCCTGCTTAGAAAACTGCCATTGAAATTTGGACTTCTTCCCTAGGTCTTGACTTTATATGTGGGACCCCTTGACCCTACCCTTATATGACTAATTGGAAAATATGGAAACGGGGCACGATTGGCTTGGTGTGCTTCGTTGGTTGTCCGGGATTCCGTATATTGACGTTACTTGGCCGAATGCGTGTGGTATTGAGTTAATTGGTGCCCAATAACTTCCGTACACCATGGGCCCGCCAAATTAGGACACCAATGACTCATTCTCCATACGTCCTCCGTTGGGGATACGTTTAGTACACGGTTGACAGCCCTTGACCTAGGTTTGGCTTGTCCTTCATTCTTGACTCTTGAATCTCGTATCCGTAGCACGTCGTACCTTGTACACTCTATCTTGAATACTTGTATAATTGTAATTTAACTTGTAGAATTAGGGTTGGACCGGACTTAGAGTGTATCCGTAGGTACCTTGCCTTGTATTGACGGACACGTGTGGATAGACTTGAAAGAGGACTACTCATGGAACTTGGACTCGACTTGTATCTTGGCTTGACTTGGAGTAGCCCTCGGCTTATTATCTTGTACTTGGAAACCTATCCACGTGTAATTGTCTTGGAACTTGTGTCGTATACAAACCATCACCATCATCTTGCATTCATACCAGCTGCAGTCTGATGATTCTTGAGTGGGCCGGATACCGGACACTAGGGTGGGCAGTCGGCTTTGGACGGCGTCCATGGCGAGAATAGCTGGGAGAGGGCTAGGACCGTGCTGCTATTCCTAGGACCGGGAGCTAGGATCCCCCTAGAGCAGGACTTTGGGTATTTGTAGTCGGCTCGAACGTCACTTATACCCCGGGAGATGGCATTGGACATCCTTGGAGTCTCCTCTTGCTTGCATTGCATTTCATGGATGGTTATTCTTATTTATCTTGCTAGGACTTATCTTATTTCTTGATTCTTGTATTATTCATGCTTATTGCCTAGCTTGTACCTTGTTATCTTATGATCATGTATTTGTCTTTACTCTCCTTTGAAGCATGTTATGAATAATGTATATTGCTTATCTTCTTGCCAACATGTTGTTGATCTTTATTCCATGGTGTGCAGAGGACACCTATTACTACCCTCACGCCGACCCGGATGCCGAGGCAATCCCAGAGGATCCTCAACCGGGGGAGGAGGACGAGGTACGAGAGTGGGGTGCCGATGACGTAGCTTAGCGTCATCACTTCCGGCACTAGCGCGCGTAACACGGGGATATTTCTCATCGTGCCACCTCGTTTCATCTTTTGGTCTAGATATTTTGTAACCACCATACTTTTGTATATCTTTTGTACCAGGGCCTAAGTTTTTGGGATGGTCCTGATGTTTATAAACTTTATATGTTTTTATTTTGAACTTGAAAATATAATGAATGAAATCTATACTTGCTTCGATATCTCTACAGGTCCGATGAATGCATTTACCGGACAAGCCCTGTTGATTAAACTGATAATGAGGCAACTATACAATCCTCATAGCGTACTTCGATCCTTGGGCATTAAGGGCAAAAATTTTAATTAGCCCTAAATTTCACACCCCGGATCCGGTTTAATTACTAATCGGGTTCGGGGGCGTGACAGAGTGGTATCAGAGCACTGGATGGTTTCTCAGGGTAAAAATTGTAGAAAGCATAGGACGCGTGTGAGGATTTACGTTAGCCTAGTGGTTGTAGTGTGTTCTATATTCTTATAGCCTTGTGTTGCTAGTTTTGGATTACATAGGGCCTAACTCATGTTTTCTTACAGTGATATGGCTAATAGCGGACCATCAGGATCTCCACACCTCCCATACCGGATAGCCAATTCCAGCAATTCCTCAATGCTTATCTACAATCACAGACTGTGCAGACAGAACGTGACAGGAAACAAAGAGAGGACCAAATAGCCTTTCAAGCACAGATGGTAGAAGTAATGCAGAAAGTGTCTGAGCCCCGGGCTAAAGAACGAGATCTTAATGATTTAGTCGAAAAGTTCATGAAGAGACTTCCCCCAGAATTCTATGGGGTAGAGGATCCCGCAGAGGCAGATGAATGGACAGTGCAGATTGAGAAGATCTTTGAAGTGTTCAAATGCACAAGTCAGCAGCAAGTTCAATTGGCAACTCATATGTTTCGTGGGACAGCAGAGGGATGGTGGAAGACCATCAAGAGTGCTTACGACACCGCTGAAGACGACAAGGCATGGGAGACCTTTGTCAAGCAGTTTCAGGATAGGTTCATCCCTGAGCACTACAAAGAGCAGAAAATAGTGGAATTCGAGACACTTATACAGGGTACTCTCACAGTTCAGGAGTATGAGATCCAGTTCACCCGCCTGTCTAGATTTGCAGCGGCTTTGATCAAGCCAAATTCTGAGAAGGTTCGTAGGTTTATCAGAGGACTGAGGCCCGATATTAGATTGCAAGTTCAACAGAGCAAGTTGACAGAGTATGATGCAGTAGTCAAGAAAGCATATTGGGCAGAGGAGTCTCTCAAGGGTGTCATAGCATTAGAGCAGCAGAGGATTATGGCTATGTTGCCACAGCTTATTGGACAGTTGATACCTGCTCCTACTCCTACTCCTTTTCCTCCTCAGCAGCCCAAGAGACAGAGAATGGAACCAAGGTTCACACAGCCGCAGCAGAGGTTAGAGTGCGTACATTGTGGTGGAGCTCATTACTCCCGAGACTGCCGAAAGCAGTCCGGTTCATGCTATCATTGTGGAGATCCCGGGCATAAGGTTCGCCATTGCCTGATGAAGACAGGGGTTGCACCCGCAGCACTTCCAGCTCCGGCTCCCAGGCCTTCTCATCCTATGCTGCCGTTGAGGCAGGCACCTCCAGCACAAGTTAGACCACCACAGCAGCAGCAGCAGCAAGTTATTGTCAGACCTCCTCAGCCGCCACAGCCACGTGCTCCGGCTCCTCAGTATAGGGCTCCGCAGCGACCTCCGGCATTGCAGCGACCACAGTATTGCGCGCCGAGGCCACATCAGCAGTACCAGCGCCCGAGGCAGCTAGGCAGGGCATATGCGATCACACACGAGCAGGCAGAGGCAGTGGAGAACGTCATTGAAGGTACTCTCCCCGTTTGTGGATTTGATGCTAGAGTTTTGTTCGATATAGGTTCCACACATTCTTTTGTTGCACCAGCATTTGCATTGTATTTTGGGAAGAGTAGGGAGATGTTGCCGTTTGTTTTAGTAGTTGCTACTCCGGTAGCCAGGTCGGTAGCATGTGATTTTGTTTATCCTAGGTGCACAGTTCAGATTGGGGGTACTCAGTTGACCGCCAGTTTGATTGTGTTGGTGATGTTCGACTTTGATGTTATTCTTGGAATGGAATGGTTAGCGGCGAACCGTGCGGTGTTGGATTGTTTCAACAAGACCGTGAGGTTGCATAGTGTAGACCGTAGTGTTGAGTTCATTGGTGCGAAGAAGCCCACCTCCACTCGGTGGATTTCTGCATTGAAGGTAGACCGTTTGATGAGGAGCGGATGTGAGGGTTACATCACGTTTATCGCGGAGGACAAGCAGTCCAAACCCATAGATGAGATTCCGGTAGTATGCGAGTTTCCGGATGTTTTTCCGGAGGAGATCCCGGGTTTGCCACCTATGCGGGAGATAGACTTCACAATAGAGCTACTACCAGGTACTGCACCGATTTCGAAGGCTCCGTATAGAATGGCCCCTGCAGAGTTGAAAGAATTGAAGAGTCAGCTAGGAGACCTGCTAGATAGAGGCTTCATCAGGCCCAGTGTATCACCATGGGGAGCTCCAGTACTATTTGTTAAGAAAAAGGATGGAACTATGAGGATGTGCATCGACTACCGGCAATTGAACCAAGTGACAGTCAAGAACAAGTACCCGCTTCCGAGAATAGATGAGTTATTTGATCAGCTACAGGGAGCCCAGTTCTTTTCGAAGATTGATCTACGTTCGGGATACCATCAGCTACGTGTCAGAAGAGAAGATGTTCCTAAGACAGCGTTCCGGACTAGATATGGCCATTTTGAGTTTCTTGTGATGCCGTTTGGCTTGACGAATGTACCAGCAGTGTTCATGGCCCTAATGAACAAGATATTCACTCCCTACCTCGACCAGTTCGTAGTGGTATTCATCGATGATGTATTGGTTTCTTCCAAGTCCAAGGAGGAGCATGAGCACCAGTTGAGGACTTCATTGCAGCTTCTGAAGGACAGCCAGTTGTATGCCAAGCTGAGTAAATGCAAATTCTGGTTAGAACAGGTGTCATTTCTAGGCCATGTGATTTCCAAGAAAGGATTGGCAGTGGGTTCCAAGAAGGTAGACGCAGTTGTCAATTGGGGAAGTCCATAAAATGCAGCAGAGATTCGTAGTTTCCTAGGACTTGCGGGCTATTACAGAAGGTTTGTGAAAGGATTCTCTACTATGGCAGCCCCTCTTACGAAGTTGACCCGAAAGAACGCCCCTTTTGTTTGGACCAAGGAATGTGAAAGAAGCTTCCAACAACTGAAGACCAGACTGACCACAGCTCCCATTCTTGCTTTACCATCTGGCAGTGGAGGATTTGTCGTTTACACAGACGCATCAGGAGTTGGTTTGGGTTGTGTTCTTATGCAAAACGATAAGGTGATAGCGTATGGCTCGAGGCAATTGAAAGACCATGAGAAGAAGTAC
The DNA here is from genome assembly GCA_029852735.1 of Persea americana. Taxonomy (NCBI): domain Eukaryota; kingdom Viridiplantae; phylum Streptophyta; class Magnoliopsida; order Laurales; family Lauraceae; genus Persea; species Persea americana. The sequence continues at coordinate 28,802,698 of CM056816.1, read as the reverse complement.
ACCACCCATGATTTAGAGCTTGCAGCCGTTGTACTTGCATTCAAGATGTGGAGACACTACTTATACGGTGAGAAATTCGAGGTGCACTCAGATCACAAGAGTTTACAGTATCTGTTTACCCAGAATGAGTTGAACAACAGACAACGAAGATGGATGGAGTACATTAAGGATTACGATTTCCCTATCAAGTACCACCCTGGAAAAGTCAACGTGGTAGCAGATGCCTTGAGCAGAAAGTCAGCATTCAGTGGGTGTATAGTGCCAGAATGGAGATGGATGGAACAGTTTAGAGATTTAGAAGTTGAAGTTTGGCCTATCAGTGAGAAGGTAATGATTGCTAGCATGGCAGCATGGGAACCGGTGATAATGAATAGAATTAAGGAATGTCAGAAGGATGACCCAGGATTGCAGCGTATCATCGAGCACATAGATGACAGTCCTGAGTTCAGACTAATTAAGGGGGTTTTGTATTGCAAAGACCGGTTATGCGTGCCAGATGTGCAGGACATAAAGACAGAACTGATGACAGATGCACACCGTACAAGATATTCTATTCATCCGGGCAGCACAAAAATGTACCAGAATCTGAAGAACCTCTATTGGTGGATGAACATGAAGAAAGAAATTGCAGAATTCATTTCCAAGTGCTACACATGTCAGGTGATCAAGACTGAACACAAGAAGCCTCCTGGTTTACTTCATCAGTTGGATATTCCTACGTGGAAATGGGAGCACATCACTATGGATTTTGTATCAGGATTGCCAAATACTAGAAAAGGGAACGATGCTATATGGGTGATCGTGGATCGATTGACCAAGTCAGCCCATTTCATACCATTCAAGACCGGTTAGTTCATGGATAAGATGGCCAAGTTGTACAATGATGAGATTGTTAGATTGCATGGAGTGCCTAAATCTATAGTTTCCGATCGAGACACCAAGTTTGTCTCTCGGTTTTGGACTGCACTTCAGTCATCCATGGGCACACAGTTGAGATTCGGCACAGCTTACCACCCTCAGACGGACAGACAGTCAGAGCGTACTATTCAGACTCTAGAGGATATGTTCCAAGCATGTGTATTGGATTTCAAGAAGGATTGGGATGAGAGTTTGCCCCTCTGTGAATTCTCCTACAACAACAGTTACCATTCTAGCATTGGTATGGCACCGTTTGAAGCACTATACGGACGCAGATGCAGGACTCCGGTGTGTTGGGAAGAGGTAGGAATACGAAGTTTCCATGGGCCATCGGTAGTTAGCGATTCCAGTGAGAAAGTCAAGGTTGTACAGATGCGTTTGAAAGAATCTCGTGACCGTCAGAAGAGTTATGCGGATAAGCGGCGAAGGCCACTAGAGTTTCAGGTTGGCGATAAGGTGTTTCTCAAGGTCTCTCCAATGCGTGGTGTTGTCAGATTCGGCCAAAAAGGGAAGCTTTCCAAGAGATTTGTGGGACTGTTCGAGGTTCGTAGCAAGATTGGTGATGTTGCGTATCGACTTACCTTGCCGCCAGAGTTGTCGGGTGTACACAATGTGTTCCACGTGTCGATGTTGAGCAAGTACATTCCAGATACCACTCACGTGTTGCCACACGAGCTACTGCAGATTCAGCCCGACGCATTTTATGTGGAGCAGCCAGCGCGGATTATAGACACCAAGGAGACAGTTTTGCGGACGAGGACCATTCAATGGGTCAAGGTTCAATGGGAGCACCATCGTCCAGAGGAAGCTACGTGGGAACTCAGGGACCAAATCAGGAAAGCCTATCCTCATCTTCTTCCTGAGGAGGTATGTTTAGGCATTTGGAGGACCAAATGTTCTTTTTAGAGGGAAGGGATGTAAGGTCCCCGACCTTAATAGGGTGTTTAATTTCTTAATATCGGCAATTAGCCTAATTAATTGTCATTTTAGCTAATTAGGCGGGTTTAGTGGCTAAGCAAGTTTCTTTTATCATTAGAAAGATATTCTCGAAGTTTCATTCGATTCCGAGTGCGATTAGTCTTAATAGGGGGTTAGGTTGTGATTAATAGGAAAATTGGATATTTTTCCAAAAAGTTCCGTTTTAGTCGAATTTGGGCTCGTTGGAAAGATTTCGTCGCGCTCGTCATCTTTCGTTCTTCGCTCGTCATGATTTGACGCCCCGAAGTCCCTCAAATAATTGATTTTCTCTCATTTCACTCAAAGGGGCATTTTGGACTTTTCCCCTCCAACCCTCATTTTAAACCCTAAAACCAGCCCTACCATTCGTCCCTTTCTTCATTGCAACTGCTGGAGCTTTTTCTTCTTCCTCCTTCTTCATTTCTCTCCTTGCAAGTGTGGATTGAAAGCATCCCAAGAGAAACCAAGCACATCATCTTCTTCCTCCCTTCTTCCTCTACCTCTTGATCTAAATTTGGTGAGTTTTCCCCTTCTGCTTCCCTCCCATTTCGTTTTTCATGGCTGTAAATGGGTAGCATGTTCATGGCTTCCCTCTTTTCTTCTTCCTTGGTATTCATTGGGTGTAGGAGAAGAGTTTTGGAAGGTGGGTTTGGCTAGAGTGTGTAGGGAGCTCTCCTCCTCAAGTTTCTCTCTCTAATCTCCATCTCTTCCATCCCCTTTGGTGAAGGCAAGTTGATTAGCTCCATGTATTGTTCATGCATGTATGTTTACTTCATTCTTGGCAATGCAATTGATAAAAGTCCCCAAATTCCAAGCTTGTTATATGTTTCATTGGATTTCACATGTTAATTAAGTAAATAATGTTAATGGACTTAGATGGAATGGATGGGTGCTTTTGTTGCATGATATGGATGGTTTACAGGTATGGAATGTGAGGTTTCTGAAGCTAGTAATGTATGTCTCGAAATATGATTGAAAGGCTTCAGAAACTCCATGTTCTGCACAGGCGGTCACAACACGGTCAGCCAGCGGCTGACCGCCTACACAGAAACTAGAGGCAGTTGTTCTCGCGGCTACACCCGCGGTCAGCTCTCGGCTGACCGCCTAATCAGAACAGAACCCCTCCAGGTTTTGTCTTGCTCGCGGTGACCCAGCGGTCCTCGCACGGCTGGCCAACCTGATGAAATTCCAACCGAGTAGTGTCTGCACTACACACGGTGACCCGTCGGTCACCAATCGGCGACCTAGCGGTCAGCCGACCACCCCCAGGCGGCTAGCCGCCTGCTCAGAAAACTGCCATTGAAATTTGGACTTCTTCCCTAGGTCTTGACTTTATATGTGGGACCCCTTGACCCTACCCTTACATGACTAATTGGAAAATATGGAAACGGGGCACGATTGGCTTGGTGTGCTTCGTTGGTTGTCCGGGATTCCGTATATTGACGTTACTTGGCCGAATGCGTGTGGTATTGAGTTAATTGGTGCCCAATAACTTCCGTACACCATGGGCCCGCCAAATTAGGACACCAATGACTCATTCTCCATACGTCCTCCGTTGGGGATACGTTTAGTACACGGTTGACAGCCCTTGACCTAGGTTTGGCTTGTCCTTCATTCTTGACTCTTGAATCTCGTATTCGTAGCACGTCGTACCTTGTACACTCTATCTTGAATACTTGTATAATTGTAATTTAACTTGTAGAATTAGGGTTGGACCGGACTTAGAGTGTATCCGTAGGTACCTTGCCTTGTATTGACGGACACGTGTGGATAGACTTGAAAGAGGACTACTCATGGAACTTGGACTCGACTTATATCTTGGCTTGACTTGGAGTAGCCCTCGGCTTATTATCTTGTACTTGGAAACCTATCCACGTGTAATTGTCTTGGAACTTGTGTCGTATACAAACCATCACCATCATCTTGCATTCATACCAGCTGCAGTCTGATGATTCTTGAGTGGGCCGGATACCGGACACTAGGGTGGGCAGTCGGCTTTGGACGGCGTCCATGGCGAGAATAGCTGGGAGAGGGCTAGGACCGTGCTGCTATTCCTAGGACCGGGAGCTAGGATTCCCCTAGAGCCGGACTTTGGGTATTTGTAGTCGGCTCGAACGTCACTTATACCCTCGGGAGATGGCATTGGACATCCTCGAAGTCTCCTCTTGCTTGCATTGCATTTCATGGATGGTTATTCTTATTTATCTTGCTAGGACTTATCTTATTTCTTGATTCTTGTATTATTCATGCTTATTGCCTAGCTTGTACCTTGTTATCTTATGATCATGTATTTGTCTTTACTCTCCTTTGAAGCATGTTATGAATAATGTATATTGCTTATCTTCTTGCCAACATGTTGTTGATCTTTATTCCATGGTGTACAGAGGACACCTATTACTACCCTCACGCCGACCCGGATGCCGAGGCAATCCCAGAGGATCCTCAACCGGGGGAGGAGGACGAGGTACGAGAGTGGGGTGCCGATGACGTAGCTTAGCGTCATCACTTCCGGCACTAGCGCGCGTAACACGGGGATATTTCTCATCGTGCCACCTCGTTTCATCTTTTGGTCTAGATATTTTGTAACCACCATTCTTTTGTATATCTTTTGTACCAGGGCCTAAGTTTTTGGGGTGGTCCTGATGTTTATAAACTTTATATGTTTTTATTTTGAACTTGAAAATATAATGGAATGAAATCCATACTTGCTTCGATATCTCTACAGGTCTGATGAATGCATTTACCGGACAAGCCCTGTTGACTAAACTGATAATGAGGCAACTATACAATCCTCATAGCGGACTTCGATCCTTGGGCATTAAGGGCAAAAATTTTAATTAGCCCTAAATTTCACTCCCCGGATCCGATTTAATTACTAATCGGGTTCGGGGGCGTGACAGCTGACACAAAGGCTGCAGAGTCGTTTTGTAGACCAAGCCTCAACATCTCATGTCAATGAAGACATCGATCTCCCTGGATATCTTTTTGAAGAGTTACCCGACAAGGACCCAGGAAGCTCATCAAATTGGTATGATTTCTCTGATGATGAAGAGGAATTGTCCGATGACATAGACGCACGGTTCTCTGATTCAGAAGAGCCTTCGTCTCCAAAAGAAGTGCCTTACTTCGACCCAGTTTCAGCTGGTGATTGGGATCATCTCATAGCAAGTCTTAAGAAGAATACCGATCAAGAAGATTTATGGACAGAAACGGAGCCATGGTCAGAAAACGCCCTTGGAAATCCGCAAGGTCTTGTTGACTTGGAAACCTTCGAAAATGTTGTGGAGGAACCACCTTCAAACCTTCCGACAGAAGATTCTGTTCAAAAGATTGACTTGGGAACACCAGATAACCCACGTCCTGTATTCATAAGCAAGAATATAAAGGATGAGGAGTTACGCTGAAATGCCTGGCTTAGATCCCAAAATAACAGTTCACAAACTCAACCTACAAGAAAATGTCAGACCTGTCAAACAAGGCCAAAGAAGATTCCGTCCTGATGTGATGGACAAAATTGAACAAGAAGTTCAGAAACTCAAAAACGTTGGCTTCATCCGCGAGGAACAGTATCCTGAATGGTTGGCCAACATCGTCCCTGTGACAAAGAAAAATGGGCAAATCAGAGTCTGTATTGACTATAGAGACCTGAATAATGCATGCCCCAAAGATGAATTCCCGCTCCCCATACCGGAGGTAATGATTGACAACACCTGCGGGTTTGACCGAATGACTTTCATGGACGGCTTCTCTGGCTACAACCAGATAAAGATGCATCCCGAAGATGAAAGGCATACATCCTTTCGGACCCCATTTAGCGTGTATTGCTACACTGTCGTGCCATTTGGTCTGAAAAATGCTGGTGCAACATATCAAAGGGCTATGATGAAGATATTCCAAGATATGCAGCATAAGACAGTCGAATGTTATGTTGATGACCTCGCTGTCAAAAGCAAAAGGAAAGAAGACCATCTCCAAGATCTTCGAGAAGTCTTCCTTCGGCTTCGCAAACACAAACTGCGAATGAATCCCCTCAAATGCTTCTTCGGTGTCTCATCGGGTAAGTTCCTCGGATTCATAGTTCGGAAAGCTGGAATAGAACTTGACCCCATCAAAGTCAAGGCAATTCTAGAAATGCCATCTCCAAGGACCCTAAGAGAACTAAAAGGGCTTCAAGGAAGATTGGCATATATCCGACGGTTCATTTCCAATCTATCAGGAAAATGCCGTCCATTTTCTCGCCTGATGAAGAAAGGTGTAGACTTTGTTTGGGATGCTGAATGTGAAGCTGCATTTCAAGACATCAAGTCATACCTGACCAAGCCTCCGGTGTTGGCTGTTCCCACAACCGGAAAACCATTCATCTTGTACACAAGAGCTCTCGACTATTCTTTGGGCGCTCTACTTGCACAAGAAAATGATGGAGGAAAAGAAGCTGCTCTATACTACCTCAGTCGCATGTTGGTAGGTGCAGAGCATCGCGACTCTCCAGTCGAAAAAGAATGCTTGGCAGTGATGTTCGCTGTACAAAAGCTGCGTCACTATTTGTTGTCAAACACAATATACCTGATATCGAGGATCAATCTCTTAAAAGTCCTTGTCACAAAAGCAGGTTCTCTCAATGCCCGGCTGGCAAAATGGTCCATCCTTCTGTCACAATTTGATATTAGGTATGCACCATAGAAAGCTATCAAAGGTCAAGCTCTGGCAGACTTTCTCGTAGAGCATCCACTGCTTAAGGATTCTCCGCTCAGGGATGATCTCCTAGACGAACCTGTTTACAACGTGGAGACTTCCTCACCAAATGCCTCCTGGAACATGTACTTCGATGGTGCAACCGGGATAAATGAAAAAGGAAAGCCGATATCGGGAATTGGCATTCTCTTTGTTAGCCCCGATAAATACATGATTCCACACGCATTTTCGCTACTGGAACCATGTTCAAATAATGTAGCTGAGTACCAAGCTCTGGTTATAGGATTGGAACTCTCCCTCGAATCTGGCATCACCATGCTGGAAGCATTTGGGGATTCTCAACTGATCGTCAACCAGATGAATCAGGAATATGAAATCAGGAAACCTGATCTGTTGCCTTACTACAACAAGGCGCAATCGCTTCGTCAAAACTTTGACATCTGTCACATCACCCACATCCGCAGAGGTGAAAACATCCGTGCAGATGCCCTGGCTGGACTTGCTGCATCCATGGCAACCCAAGAAGGGGAAAACATGCAAATTACAGTGTGTCAAAGAAAGATTCTCCCTCCTCTCAACACACACCAAGCAGTTGCTAAATGCCACTGAGTGGTCGGAGGTCGGATTTCCATCCTTAAACCTCCAATTGGCGACTAGAGGGATCCGTTAATTGATTATATTATGTTCGGAATCCTACCTGAAGATCCAAAAGAGCGGGTAAGTATCCAAAGACGAGCCCCAAACTTTCATTTGGATATTCCCTCCAAAATGCTTTACCGAAAATCCTTCAATGGAGTACTTCTACGCTGCTTGTCACAACAAGAGGCGGAAGAAACTCTAAAAGAAGTTCATGCTTGTCTTTGTGGAGCCCATCAGGCTGGTCCCAAGCTCTACGATCAGATAAAAAGGTTAGGTTATTATTGGCCTACCATGGTGGCTGACGCAATACAATTTGCTAAACGTTGCCAACAATGCCAAGTTCATGGAGATTATGTACACATGCCTCCAGAATGGCTACATCCTGCAGCGATCTCATGGCCCTTCGAAGCCTGGGGTATGGACATCATAGGTCGTATCTCTCCCCCGTCAAGCAAAGGTCATCGCTTCATCTTCGCCGCTACGGATTATTTCTCCAAGTTGTCAGAAGCATTTGCATTCAGTGAAACGAAGACCCCGTCAGTCATTCAATTCTTACGAACCAACATCATTTGTCGCTTTGGCATACCTAAAAGATTAGTCCATGATAACAGACCACAATTCCGGGATCACAGATTCTACAGGTTCTGCGACAAATACAAAATCCAAAGTTGTCCTTCGACTCCGTATAACCCGGCAGCGAATGGACTAGCAGAAGCCTTCAACAAGACACTCTTCAAAATTCTCAAGAAAATGGTCTCCACACACAAAAGAGACTGGAGCGACAAACTGCCTGAAACTTTATGGGCCTACCGGACTACCGTTCGAGGACCAACCCATAGCACACCATTCTCCTTGGTCTATGGATGTGAAGCAGTTGTCCCCCTCGAGGTACAAATTCCTTCTTTAAGGGTATCTCTACAAAATGAAATGACGCAAGAAAGCAACGTCGAATTGAGACTCCAAGAACTGGATAATCTCGATGAAAGACGACTCGAAGCTCTACAAAGCGTTGAGCTTTACCAAGCACGCATGGCAGGATCTTTTGACAAAAGGGTCAGGCAACGCACCCACAAAAAGGGTGACTTGGTTCTTGCGGTGAAAAGGCCAATGGTTTTTGCCCACAAATCCAAAGGCAAATTCGAACCAAAATGGGAGGGACCCTTCGTCATCGACAAAGTCTTCTCCAATGGCGCATATGCTCTTCTAAACATGGAAGGTGACAGATGTATGCTGCCCATCAATGGCAAGTTCTTGAAGCGGTACTACCCTTGAAGACTTCCTACATCGGGTCAGAATGATGCCTACATGGCCAAAGCCTATTCCTAGGTACTTGCTCGTCAAACCCACCCCTTTTAGAGTTTTCATCCCTATGTTGAAATTTCTAAAAAGCCAAAAACAATGCTTACTTTCAATGTTTCGTTGTTCAAAAAAAAAAAAAAAATCAAACCCAAAATCTAAGTTTCAGAGCCTCTTCCCTAACTTGACCAAAACTTTCAATCCTTGAACCCAAAATTCTTGGTTTGAACAAAAATCAGGACTTAGGAATTTCCACCCTAGTCCACCATGGCTTTTACCACCAAAAATGGTTTTGAGTCAAAATTTACGACCCTCGTGTCTTTAAACAAAAAATGGTTTTTCAAAAAACCGTGGGCAAGCGACATTTAGTCGATACTCACACAAAACCCAAAAATCGGAAGGATGCGAACCCCGTTCGATACTTCCAAAACCTCAAAATCGCAAGAAAGCGACACCTCGTCGATACTCGCAAAATTTCAAAAAAATCGTGGAGACACAACGTTTCAGTTGATATCCACAACCCAAATTTCAAAACAAAAAAACAAAGGATTGAAAAAACCTCAAATTCCAAAAATCGTGGGGCGCCACATTCCATCGATACCCACAAAACCAAATTTTTGAGAAAAAAGCAAGGAGGCGACATTCAGTCGATACTTGCACCCAAATCCGCGAGGAAGCGACATTCCATCGATACTCGCAACCGAATGAGCAAGGAAGCGACATTCCATTGATACTTGCAATACCATTCAGCAGGGAGGCGACTCTTAGTCGATACTTGCATTTTTGAAAACAAAAAACCTGGCTTTTACGCCAAAACCCGGCTTTTATGCCAAAAACCTGGCTTTCATGCCAAAAACCAAAATCTGGCTTCCATGCCAACAAAACAAAAACCTGGCTTTCATGCCAAAAATCAAAAAATCTGGCTTCCATGCCAACAAAACAAAATTTGGTTTTAAAAAAAACTTGGCATCTATGCCACAAAATCTGGCTTTCACGCCAAACAAACAAAAATCGGCTTCCATGCCACAAAACAAAAAACCGGCTTCCATGCCACAAACAAAAATCAGCTCTCATGCCAAAAACCGGCTTTCATGCCAAACAAAACTTGGCTTTCACGCCACAAAAATCGCCTCCTATGCCAAAAACCGGCTCTCATGCTAAGCAAAACTTGGCTTTCACGCCACAAAAATCGGCTCTCATGCCTAAAACTAGGCTTTTTGCCACAAAATTTGGCTTTCATGCCTAAAAACAACCATTTGACGAAAGGTTTTCACAAAATGACAACCTTTTGATCAAATTTTCAAACAAACCATTCCCATTCAATTTTTGCTTATGTTTTCATCAAAAGTGAACTTAAGTGAAATAAGGGGATACAAAAAAAGAAGTGCCAAAAATGTTTATACATGGAGGTACCAAAAGAAAATAAGAAAAAGTTTGTTACAAATCAGGAGGCTAGTCCGACATGGTCTTCAGCCATAGGCTTAACTCTTCAAGCAAACACTTGGCCTTAGCCTCCAAAGCTTCCAGGCCGCGTTTCTTCAGAATCTTCTCATAAAAAGCAGTAGGCCGTCGCGATCCATCCTCAGCACGAGGAAGCTCTTCCAAGAGAATCTGCCATTGTTCATATTCTTGAGTCTTCCTCCGGAGATTGCTTTCGACCTCCTCAACTTGGCGAATGAGAGCCCTCTCTTTATCGCGAGCTTTCAAAGTGGCAGTCCACTTGGCAGCGGCTTGTTCTTCCAATAGCTCAAGGCGCTGTCTGGCTTCGGTGACCTCCCTATCGAGGCGGTGCTGGTCCTGTGTCAGCTCAATAATAGCCAACTCGGTGACGTTCCTCTCCCGAACGAGCTGCTTCTGAGTCCGCGAGATCTCCTTCAAATCAGATTTGACCTCGCTGGAAGGTTTCAAAAACATCTCGTTAAAGAAATCATCATTCGGAAAGCTCTTGGTCTCAGTCCACTTGTTGCCTAGAGCGATGACTTCATCAACAAAAGCCTTGGCATCTGTAATGTCCAGACCAACTTCTTCGCTATCGGCAAGAATGTCCTACACATGCTTCACCATGCCAAAACCAGCCTCCAAATGGCCAGAAGAAAGAGTCTCGACCCATGAGCTCAAGACTCTCTTCAACACCTTCCTCGCAAACTGACGGGATGGCTCAGACTCGCCATGCTCCGTTGGTCGACTACCCGTGTCAGGCACCGTTGGAAGAGTAATCAAGAAACTCTTTCCAACCGGGTCCGCTGGGGAAGGAATATCAGTAGGCGGACTCGCCTCTGCCTCATCAAAATTGGTGGAAGAAGCCCCTACTCCTGGATCGGTCATAGGTACCCCCTGCTCTGGTTCTGAAAAAGATAGAGGAACTTCTTCTGTCACCTCACAACCTGCCAATGAAAAATGAAAAGGGTGTGAATATGATCTTGTCAAAAATCAAAATCTCAAGATTATCATTACAAAGTACCTTCTTCGACGACTGGTGGAATGCTTTCTGCCTCCATGAGCTCATCCGAAACATCATCAAAAGTTGTGTCCATGGATGGCTCAAAGTCGTCGGAATCCTCTGGCAAGTCAGCTGGCAAAATATATATATATGTCAGCAAGTGGCGGTAAAGAAAAAAAAAAAAGAAAAAGAAAAAAAAATCACACCAGGAGGAGATTCTGGATCTATTTCAGAATCTCTGGGTTCTTCCTCAGATGCCACGATAGGATCCGTCACCGCCTCATCGGTCAGAACCTCGGGCATCATCAAACCATCATCTTCAGCCAAAAGAAAAAAAGCAGTAGATCAAAACAAAAGCTCTAATGAAAGAAAAGAACCGGAAAGAGAAAAGGGAAAAGCATACCATCATCAATGGTCTCTTCCCCTCGGCTTCTCTTCTCTGGAGGTTCGTCATCATCCCCTGATGCCTCCTCAACAATGGTGGAAGGAATTTCCAGATCAGGAGAACTTTCGTGCCGCCTCTGACTTCGGCGGTGTCCCATTCTCCTCTTGCCCCTACGGGACGAGCTGCTGGAAGCACCCTCCCCACCATCAAAATCAAGCCTCTCGCCAGAGTCCTCACTGGACGGTCTGCTTTTACCAGTAGACTCCATGGAAGCCTTTGCTCGTTCTGCTTGTATCCAAGCAGCAACCTCAGCCTCCTCCTTGGCAAGCTATTCCAAGACCTCACCAGGTATCTCTTGTGCAGCTCCCAGTCTGATGACGTCCTGTTCTTCGAGAAAACCTGTTCTGTGCCTTTCTCCAGAAAGGAAAGCCAGAACTTCTTCTCGGCGGACGCTGTCTGACTTCCCAAGGCCCTTCCCGGAAGACTGCTTTACATCAAGCTCTTTCTTGGAAAGCCCCCGGTATGCTGAAAAGCTCTCCACAAACCATTTTGTGAAGCCAGCCGTCCGGAAAGTAGGCAACTCAGGATAAGAAATCAGGGCAATAGTGTCTTCCGCGCTATAAAAGGCCCATGCATTTCTCCCGTCCTGCAGACCTCCAAAACGCTTCACCTTGCTCGAAGGTGCTCCAACAACGCCTTGAGAGAAGCCTAGCTGCATGGCAAAACGCGAGGGAACATACGGCTGGATGTCGACGAAAAGATGTCTGCGGTACACCATCGTGCCGACACGTATGTTAAAAAGCCAACTCCTTTTTGCATTTGTCAAAGAATAGTTTCTCCCAGACCCTGCCCTGGTCGAATCACGGGAGACACCAAAATCAAAAGCCTTCTTCCTCAAACCCGGAGAAAGCTTCAGTGAAGACTGCCCCATCTCGACGTCCCAGAATCGTCGGATCCTCAAGCGGGCAGATAAAAGAGATTCGGAAACAGGCTTCTCTCTAGCCAACTGAATCATAAATGGGTCATCATCCTAAGCAGCACCCAATCGATGGAAACTGGGACAGTGGTATACATACCACGAATAGAAAATGTGGGCTGAAAATACCCTGTTCACGGGAAGCCCAAGCCGAACTAGGAAAGCAGCAGCCTGCAGTTCGGTACACAAATAGGAGTAAAGAGCAAGCACCAAAGTAAGCCGCTCTCCGAAAGCCATCTGACAAGCCGGAAAAATGCAATGCGGTCTGATGTGCGTTCCATCTCCTCCAGCAAAAACAGCCTCACCCAGCCAATAAGTAAGGTAGACAGCGAGATCTCTCCGCAGCGCAATGTCAGAATGAATGGCGTCTGTGCTTGCGAAGAATACCCTCAAATTCTCTCGCATGACGGATATCTTCTTCGAATCCGGGTTCTTAGCCCTGGCTTCCTGGGTCGTACTCTCAGAAGACTCCCCGCTGTCAAAGAAGTTGGAAGACAAAAAGTTACCACTCCTCCAACTGCTACATCGGACTTTCGAGCCCTCCTTCTGCTTAAAAAACTCATAGAAGGCGACGAGCTGAAAGTACAACAGCCTGAACTCCTCAGACTGCTCCTCAAGGACGCTGTCGATAGGCATAAACTCCTCATAGAGATTGCCGAGGATAGGCAGCCCAATGATGGCACTATGTTCCTTTAAAGAAAAACCAATCTCACCATTCGTGACAACGAAGGTGTTGGTTTGCAGAAGGAACGACTCCAGCATGGCCATAAAGGCCTCATCGGAGAAAACCACAGTTTGCCGAAAAGTGTGAACCGCATCAAAAATCTCGGCCTCCTTCGGAATGGCACCGCCAACCTGCAGGATGTGATCAGTACACGACTCCCAGCTCGAGTCAGCACTGAAACGGCCACGAAGTCGAAAAGGCTTCACCCAATTGCTGCCATCGCCCTTGAAAATGCCAAGGCCCACCAGTCTCAAATCGACCGAAGAATGGTCTAAACCTTGGTAGCCGCTGGCCAGCATCAAAATGTCCATACGGGCAGGCGACTTCTCTGCAAAACCAGAAGGGCCGCCAACAAAAACCCCGGTCTTGATCACGTTCGTCCTCTTCACACAGCTTGGAGGATCTTCCCTCTTCGAGCATGTGGAGGAAAGGCTCATGATCGAGATTGTCCGATCGAAGGACGACCGGGTAGAAACAGTTCTCTTCTCACCATCAACTGTGAAAGAGAACTGAAAACATCTCCTTTGGTATGTTGAATCATCGGGGACGGCATCACCAAAGAAGAAGGTAGGCTTGGGCACAATGCTCTGATCGTCCGTGACCCAGGGACGGTTGCTTACCATAATCTTATAATACTCCTCGTCCTTGAGGGCAATCAAACGTTGCCTCATCTCATCTCGGTTGAGCGAGTCACACTCTTCCAAGTTCCTTTCAACATACTGAACCTCCTCCCAGGCCTGCTGTACGGCCGCATTAGAGGATCTGGTAGAATGGTGAGGCGCATCAGTGACCGGCTCCTTACCCTTGTTCGTTCTGGAGGAACTACCTGCAAAGGATGAAAAAAAAAATCGATCATCAAAATGACAAAATTTTGCTAAAAAATCTAGCGAAATTTTGGCATGATTCTGGGGCAATTCCAAAGAAAAGGGAAACACCCCGAAAGAAATAAGAGCTTGAAGATGGGCTCAACATCGCTGCAAGCCCTTAATCATGGAAAATTCTCGAAGAAGGCTCAAACTTAAACATTGCTGCGAGATCAAGCCAAAGCTTCTCAAATATCCGCAAGATCGGAAAAGGGCTCAACATTGCTGCGAGCTCCAGAATCCAAAACTTGCAAAGCTCCTCAGAAAAACCCCGCGAGACCAAGAAAGGGCTCAACATTGCTGCGAGCTCCAAATCCCAAGACTTGCGAAAAGATTTCCAGGTGTGCACTATCATACTTCCAAATTCCATTTTCTAAAAAAAAAAATGCATAGAAGGAAAGTTGTCATGCATGTGCATCTCATAATCCAAAAAAAAAAAGAGAAAGAAGAAAAAAAAAAAAATTTTCCCACATGCTACGTGGCCGTATGGCCACAAAAAAAAAAAGAAAGAGATAAAAAAAAAAACACACGGTAAAAAAAAAAAACGAAACCGTGAGAAAAATAAAAAAAAAGAAAGAAGAAAGAAGAGCCACGGTAAAAGAAAAACAGAGAGAGAGAGAGAAAACCGTGCAAAAAAGAAAGAGAGGAAAAAGAAGAAAAACGTGTAAAAAAAAAAAAAAGAATACACGTGAAAAAAAAAAAAAAAGAAAGAAAAAGAAAAGAAAAGAAAAGAAAGAAAACCTTTTTGTATTCCTACATGGGGTTTCTTAAGGAAAAAGAAGAAACTTACTTGAAGCCATTGATGGAGAAGAAGAAGAAAAAGCTTGAAGATCCTTGAAGAAGAAGAATTCTTGATCTTGGAGCACTCTTGAAGGTTCTTGCAACAAGAGATCCAATCCCCTTACTTTTATAGAAGAAAGCAAACCAAAAGAGGAAAGGAGGAGAAAAGAAAGGAGGTAAGTGCTACAAATTAGCAAACTTCCTAAAAGAAAGAAATTATGGGATATTCTTTCCCAATGAGGAGATCTTTTGAGAAATTCTCTCCAAAAAGAGAGGGATTATGAGAAACTTTCTCCCAAAGAAAGATACTTTGAGAAAATCACTCTCAAAATCAAGGAAACTTGAGAGATTCTCTCCAAGTAAGAATATTTTTAGATATTCTCTACCAAAAGGAGATATTTTTAGATATTCTTAACAAAATGACACCAC
Source organism: Persea americana (assembly GCA_029852735.1). Classification (NCBI taxonomy): domain Eukaryota; kingdom Viridiplantae; phylum Streptophyta; class Magnoliopsida; order Laurales; family Lauraceae; genus Persea; species Persea americana. The sequence goes on along the minus strand of CM056816.1, from coordinate 28,787,599 downwards.
ATGAGATCTAAGCCATCTTTAAAAGCTTAAGGTCCCATGGGTTAGCCCACAAGAGCCAGGTTTGACCACCTAGGCACTAAAAGTGGCTTTTAGTCAAAATTCCTCTTACTAAGAGCATACAAAAATGGTTCCATGCCTCCTTTGAGTTGATTAGACCATACAAAAAATCCAAGCCTCATGAGTTTCCAAAAATCCAAACCATCCCACCTCATGAACAAAATTAAGCCAAAACCTTGAAATTGACATTCCACAAAAACCCAAACCACTCCAACGGACCCAAAGTTGTCCCAAAGAGTGACAAAACTCCAAACCATGGTCTCCTAACTCGCCACATACAGCATGTTGGATCGCAAGGCCAAAACCAAAACCAAATCCCGGTCCCCTAACTTGCCACATACAGCTTGTTAGGTCACAAGACCAAAATCAAAATTCAAAACCCGACCCCCTAACCTGCCACATACAGCTTGTTAGGTCACAAGGTCAAAAACCAAAAACCTTCTTGACCGCCTGATGTGCAACACAAAGCCTTTAGGTTCACAAGGTCAAAAAGAAAATCCAAAACCCAAAACCCAACCCAAATGTCCTTTTCAAAATTTTGCCTTGAGATGGTACATGATGTCTCTCACTGCCATAAAATTCCCTTGAAAACTCAAAAGGCTACACTATCAAGAAAAATGCTCAGAGACTCTTGGTCAAGTCAGAAGTTCTCCTTCAAAGTTTTCTTCGAGGCACATCGACTGCAAAGGCTATCCAATTCGTCGCTGTACCTCGAGGGGGCATTTGTTGACACAAAAAATGTCACTTTGCCTCATCAACATCAAAAGCTATATGGAGCCGCATCCTACTACAAACAGGCAAAGCTGCTTCAAGCATCAGATCTTGGAAAAACCAAACAAAAACTACAAGATCTTTCAAAGTAGCCAAAAGAAGGGTACACATAAAGTTTCGAGCCATTACGACACTATTTGGCCTAACTTCAATCCTCCAACAGCTGAGCAGGAGCTCCCGACGGCGACATTGTCAAATACATCAAATCTTCGATCAGAGTCTATGGATGGTCTCAAAATACCTCCAAAAGGCTCCATGTCGAATTTCAGGTCATTCCGACAACGTTTGACCCGGTTTTGATGCTCTGAAGTAAAATCAAGCCTACCGGCGGCGAAGCTCCCCGAGACCATGGCACCCAAATCGGAGCTAATGGATCATCTCAAAATGACTCCAATAGGCTCCCCGTCAAATTTCAGGTCAATCGGACATCGGATGACCGTACATCAAAGCTCAACATCTTCCGCACGGTGAAATCAAGTCAAGCATCGATGGGACCCAAACGGCTTCAAAACTCAAATAAAAGACCATAGTTGGTCCTATCTAATGCCCAAGAAGCTTCACCTCAAATTTCAGGTCATTCCGACATCGTTTGACCCAGTTTCAACTCTTGGCGGAAAATCGGCTACAGAGTCTTCGGCTTTTCCAAAAAATAGGAAACTTTGTGCTCTGATTTGCAGAGCCTTTTGACCGGTTTTCTTCAAAGGAATGAAGCCAATAAATGAGGAGAAATGTCAAAGAAAAATACAGGAGAAAATAGAAGCGAAAAAGCCAGAGAAACGACCAAGAAACGGCAACCGGAAGGCGACCGAAAAGTGGACCAAAGTCCAAGGTCGCCGGCGACCTTGGCACATGGTCGCCGGCTACCATGGCCCAAGGTCGCCAGCCCCATGGTCGCCAGCTACCATGGGTGCATGGTCGCCGGCGACCCTGGAAATCCGGGTCGCCGGATTTCCGCAAAAAGTGTCGTTTTTCCGTTCTTTTTCGTGTTTCGCGATGTTTGGCCCCTGTGATTTTCTTAAAATCTGATTTTTGAGGCATGATATCCGTCGATCTTCGCCAACATCACGGATCCGCCATCGAAATCATTTGATCATCATCGGACACTCCGAAACTGCCAACTGGCCGACCAAGAAAGCACACTTGCTGCCCGACCGATCAAGAAATCGACTGGACAAATGCTGCCGGCCCATTAGTGGCAACCAATGTCTGAATTTTCATCGTCATCCGACATCAAACAACGTACGGATCCATCGATGATCATCGCAAGAAGAATTCCAAAAGATACGGCGCGGCCCGCGACTCTTCGAGCGACTCAGCGACCAATTAATGAAGTTAAATGACCCTTTTATGGCAATTTATTAAGGTCATTAACTCATTATTTTGAACGGCCCAATCAGAAGCCAAGAAATGGGAGTTACAAGTCCAATTAATCATGACAATTAACCATGTAACTCCTATCATTATGGAGATTAATCATGGTAATTAATCATGAAACTCCCATCATCATGGAGATTAAATGCCCATTATTCTCCATCGGCCAATCAAAATCCAAGAAAAAGGAGTTACAATATAAAGAATTAAATCTTGTAACTCCTCCCATCATGGAGCATTAATACCATTAATGCCCATAAAAAACCCTCCTAATGGCCACCAAAAGCCTATAAATAGGCGGTCATTCCAAGGAGAAAGGGTCCAGAAAAATTGTCTAAAGTGGTCCAGAAAAGTTGTCTGGAGTGGCCCGAAGAAAAAATCATCTGAAGGATCCTAAAAAATTGTCTGAAAATTATCCTGAAGAATTCTCTGGAAAAAGAAGCTCTCTCACTTTGAAGAAACTTTGCTGCAAGTTCTACAAGGTGATCGAAGTCCATTGGGGGGCCACCTCCCCTAAGATCTCCTCTCTTCTTCTATCCAACATGGCCTAGATGCGGCTTTTCAGCTCGTCTACTTGGTTTTTTATTGGATATAAGACCTTCTCTTGGTCTTTATCCTCTAAAAATCTGAGGTCCAAGCCAAGCCAAGTGAATCAAAGCATCAAGTGTTCTCATCTGAAGGACGATGGCGGAGTCCATACATGACTCGTGACCGTCGATCTGAACGAGTCCCCACGATCTCTTGAGAAGTCAGATTCCTTTTCTTACTTTTCTGTTGTATTGTGTATTTTTTTAAAAGAGACATAAAAATCACATTTCTTGTCTTTACATTTGGATGAAATTTGTAAACTGCCTTCTACGGCCCAAAACCGCCTTTCACGGCAAACAAATGAAGATCGCCTTTCATGGCATTAAAATTTTTTGTCTCTTTCTTTAAAATATATGTGCAATGGAAAGTTAGAAAAAAGTTGATTTCCTTTTTTGCTTGTGAATGTGAATCTCCGGATCACCACTTCAAATTCCAAGTAGAATAGAAAATCTGGCATACCCGTACGAAAAAATGTTGATGCTTGCTCTTTTTTTTCTCTTCGCCCTGCCGCACCCCGGCGGACCCGGGACGGAGGAAGGCAAGAAAGAAAAAGATGGGTCCATCAAGTAGTGGGTTGGGCTCGAGATCTTGACGCGACTTGGCTTTTCTCTCGCGAATTTCTAGAAATCGTCGAACTAAGTCTAAAATTTGCAACAAGCATCTTCATCATCATTAATTAATCTGAATTATGCCATTAATCATTCAATTATGGATGAAATGGGGGCATCGCTATATATGATAGGTATTTAAGGCTATCATAGGGGCCAAATGAGGTGTCTACACTAACTTCTTAGAGTTTTTGGACATTTAAAATATCAAAATCCCAAAACCACTATTACAAAGTGCAACCAAATACACTCTTTGAGAACGTGCAATTACTCAATTGATTAGCAACCTTGTTTCTCACCTGGCTATACAAAGTTAAAATCTTGAATATGCCGCTTCTTCCCATGTGTATGGACACCTTTTCCAAGTGAGTGGCTATCTTCCCACTTGTGCAGCCTCTCTCTTGAGTCCCAGCCCCTTGGCTAGGGTAAACGAAGAAAACAACCTTTTGGTTTTTCCATCAAGTCATTTATCACCCACTTTATGGAAGTGGTCATGTCACTGGCATGTAATCATTGATCTCCTCCAACATTTGATTCAATTCACACTGGTAGAGATGAAAGCTTTATATGAGGGTTTGAGTATTTGTATCAAGGAAGGCTTTGAAAATGTCTTGTAAAAGGTGATTCATCCTGTACATATTTAAAGCTTTGGACCATGATTTGAATTTTTCATGGAGTTTAATGAATATATAGAAAAGAATTCAGAGAATGTTCAGATCATGCGACTCATGGTGAATTTCCTTATGTTCAAGAGATACATTTTCCATATATAATTGATGAGAGCCTAAAATGTACCATTTAGGCCCCTCAGTTTAGACTTTGGTATACCTTTCGATGCATTTAATTAGTCTAATTATGTTTTTTTTATGTTTACAGGTGCCCTAGGAGCATTGGGAAGAAATTGGTGCAAAACAGGAAGAAATTGGAAAAATGCCGAAAATCCATACTACCCGGAGTTACTGCCTCTGGGCGTCCGGATGCCCGGCCACAGTAAAGGGCGCCCAGCCACTGCATGCTGTTGTCCGGACGCCCAATACCTGGCATCCGGACGCCTGGACCAGATGAGGTCCGCCTCCAGCGCGGTTTGAAGAGATTTTCAAGACCCAAAACCTATAAATATGGTTCCAAACTCATTTTAGAAGAGATTCACATCTTGGGAGAAGATCGGGAGCAAGTTTTGGGAGCGTTGGAAGAGCGTCAATGCGGTTTTCGTCAAAGATTCTTCGCCAATCATCGTCCATTAGTAACTAAACCTTTATCTTAGGGTTGCGATGAAGCCCTAATCTTGTATTTATGGTGATGTATAGGCTTTAGTGTTTTCTGTAAACGCTTTTTGGTTATATGACATGTTGGGTTTTGTTTCTTTAATGCAATATCTGTTTTCCTTGGTATTTTAATCTTGTAGATTTGAATGCTAATCATATAACGGTGTTTGAATGAATGTGATGTTAGATCTCAGATAGTCTATGCCTTAGAGATAGGTTATGCCCTGATCTACACCCACATCTTTTATTTGTTGACTATGTTTAGGTTTGTAACCAGAACGAGTCTGTTTATTGTTGTGAGAGAACCCTTAGGTCTATACTTGTCATTGTGCGAGGTTAGAGTAGATTCATACCCTGAGATCTTTTCTCCGATTGAATCAAAACCTTGTTTTTCAATTTGTTAATTTTGCAATCAAAACCCTTGTCTTTTATCTGGTTAATTTAGGAATCAAACCAATACTTCATTTTCTAATAGGATTAGTTTAGGAATCATCACTTTGTCTTCAAATAGGATTAGATTAGGAATTAAGGAACCAACACAACTTAGCCTTCTTGTCCTAGTGGATACAATACTCGGTTAATATCTTTGCTATCCCAAGTAGAGATAGTAGCGGGGATAATTTATATTTGCAAACCCTATTTTAGGACTGGTCAAATTTTGGTGTCGTTGCCGGGGACAATTAGCACGGTTTTTTTTTCTTTTAATTCTAATATTAGTTTCGCTTGTTCTAGTTTTTATCTTTACTTTTTCATCTTTACTCACGTCGTTTATTATCCTTTCTGCAGGGGATTGATTCTAACACAGCATCCTCGAGTTTGTGTAGGACCCAGGAGGATTCGTCAAGACTAAAGTTTACTAAATCAAAACTCTCCTTCTCCTGAATCACGGTAAGTCCCAGACTCTCTAATTCTGCTTATATAATTGTAGTAAGTTTTGTATGTGCATGCTTGGTCGTCGCTCTTATCATCCAGACCTGGTTTCTATAGACCAAAATTTAAAGCGAGTCCTTAGGGAAATCAGATCATCTAAACACTTAGCTAAATCTTCACACACAAATTCACAAATGGCAGAGAAAGAAAATGATGAGGAGACCCCACTCGGTACACCTCCTCGTCCCCTTCTCCGTCCCTTGAAGGAGCACTATACTCCTTTGGAATACTTGTCACCATTGTGTATTCAGCTACCTACTGTACATGCAACTCAATATCAAAATCAAGCCTAGTAACATTAATCTGATTCCTTCTTTCTATGGCTTGAACAATGAAGATTCGTACAATCACATAGATGATTTCCTGGTTATTTGCTCCACTGTGAGAATAAATAATTTCAGTAGTGAGGCCCTTAAGATGTTTCTTTTCCCATTCTCACTAAAGGACAAAGCTAAGTATTGGTTGAGTACTTTACCTGCGAACTCCATCACCACTTGGGCCCAATTACAACAAAAGGTTTTGGATAAATATTTCTCTGTGGGCAAAACCAATCAGTACAGGAGAGCTATCACCTCATTCGCTCAAAGAGATGGTGAACAATTTCATGAGACATGTGATAGATTCAAGGATCTCATTAGGAAGTGTCCTCGTCACCAAATTGCCAAGTGGCAATTAGTGCAATTCTTTTATGATGGATTGTCCCCCGAATGGCGAAACATGGTAGTCACCGCCAGTGGGGGATCAATTATGTTGAAAAATGAGGATGAGGCATGGGAGCTTTTTAAGAACATGAGTGAGACTTTTCAGCACCATGCTCCACTTCTAGATTGGAGAGGCCGGCGGCCTCTAATTCCCAAAAAGCCAGAAGGATGTTTGAAATTCAATCCCCTAATGAACTCACCACTCAAGTGGCTGCCTTGACCCAAAAATTGGATCAGCTATTAACTGTGGGTCAAACTCTCCAATCCCCATCCTCTCAAGGTGTTTGTGCTTTATGCTCTTGTCCCGCTTATTTTGTGAGTAATTGTCCTACTGCTTCACAACTCCCTGAATTTGTGCAGGAGCAAGAGAATGCTGCACAGGGGTTCTCCAACCCGGGTAATGATCCACTTTCGAATACTTTTAACCCGGGATGGCGCAATCACCCCAACTTTCATTGAAGTCGCCCGGTCAAGGCACTTCATTCTCTTAACTCGGAAATAGGCCTAATCTTCCTTTCAATCCCGCAGCCTATCGTTCCCAACAATCTTACCAGCATCCCAACCCTCCACCACCTCAAAGAACTTCGTCATTTGAGGAGACAATGCTGCAAGAGCTCAAAGCATGCACTTAGCTGGTCCATTCCCACTCTCAGTCCATAGCTAAGTTAGAGACCCAGAAAGGGCAAATAGCTAATGCTCTTAACAAAAGAGAGGAGGGACGCTTGCCTAGCTAACCCACGGTTAACCCCAAGAATATTTTTGAGGTGGGTAGTGGCTCGCACCCTAATGATGTCTATCATGAGCAAGCGAACGTAGTTGTCACGTTGAGAAATGGGCATGAGATTGAAACTAGGCTTGAGAAGCCTAAGCATAACTTGAGAGAGCCCACAACCCATCCCAAAGTCTTAAGGGCTGAACTGGTCTCTAAGGGAAAAGAGGTCACCCCTCCCAATTCTTCATCTGACCCAGCTGTGGCACCCCCATGTGTGCCAATGCCCCTTTTCCCACTTGTCTTGACACACCCTCTCCCTTTAGTAAAAAGAAAGGAACCATGGATGAGATGTTAGAGGTGTTCAAGCAAATCAAGATCAATCTACCTTTGCTAGATGCGATCAAGCAGGTGCCTTCTTATGCGAAATTTTTGAAAGATTTGTGCACTCAAAAGTGCAAATCTAAATCTCATGTGCAAAAGAAGGTTTTACTCACTGAGCAAGTGAGCTCAATTATCCATAATGACACTCCTCCCAAGCTGAAAGATCCAGGCACTCCTACGATTCCTTGTACGATTAGGAGTCACACTATTGATCATCATTGTTGGGTCTGGGAGCAAGTGTCAATCTCTTGCCTTACTCAGTGCATGAGAAAATTGGGCTAGGGGAATTGAAGCCCACTTAGGTTACCTTGGAACTTACTGACAGATCTGTCAGGGTGCCCCAAGGAATTATTGGGGATGTTCTGGTCAAGGTCGACAAGTTCTTTTTCCTTGTTAATTTCATCTTCCTTGACACTGAACCAGTGCAGACTTCACGGAAAAAAACTCCTGTCATACTCGGCTGGCCCTTTTTGGACACGGCCAATGCGAACATTAATTGCCGCACTGGAGTTATGGATATTTTCTTCGTGAATATGAAAGTGAGGCTGAATGCTTTTAGGGCCTCTCATCAACCTCCAGCCCAGGATGACTGCTTTGCAGTTAATGTTGTAGAACCTTGATAGCTCTCATTGCTCTTGATCTGTCTTACGATCAGGAAGATCAAATCCCGAAGGTATTGCACAAGCACAAGAGTGCACTCGAAAGTTTAGTTGCCAATTTGAAAGACATTAATCCCTCCATCTGCATACCCGCATTCCTTGCATTGCCGATTTTACATCTTCTCGGGGACTGCAGCAGTTTTTAGCTCCTCACATTAAGGAGGTAGACACGAAGGAAGTGCTGAGTCATGCCCTTTTGCAGGTTTGGTTTGTACTTCATAGGTTTTCTTTATTTTTGTTTATTGTGCTTACCGCTAACATTGTGCAGGTACTTCGGTCTGAGTTGGGGGGTGTCCTCCCCGTTTTCCTCCATTCCACCTTTTGTTAAGCGGTACCCAGGTGATATCCTTCATTTTCCTTTACTTTCCTTGCCCTTTATCTTTTATTTCGTGCTTCACATTGTGGACAATGTTAGGTTTAGTTGGGGGGTTGGGGTATTAACCTTTGGGCTAGTCTTAGTAGTTTTTATTTAGTAGTGTTAGGTTTAGTTTTTTTCCTTGAATTTTAGGATTTATAAATAAAAAAAATAAGCTTTTCGGGGGATTTCTAAAAAGATTTTTATGAAACGAAGATACCTTGATTTTTGAAACTTTTTGTGAGGAAAAAGGGTTCACTATCTTATCTTAGGAAAGAGTTTTTGAGAAATTGTTGAATGATTGATCCATCACTTAACACGTATTTTATAGAATTCTTTTGAAATATGAAGCTATGAGTTTCATACTTGTACGATGATGGAAAGCCGACCCTCAATTATACAGTGTTCTGGTTCAACTGAGTGGATTTATCCACAAATCGGTGAATTAATTCGAGCATATGGAAATGGCTGCCTATTGTTGGGGACCAAATTAAAAAAAAAAAAAAACTAGTTTTGTGACCAGTTTGGGTTCGTAGCCTTTTTTACCCAAGCCAGTAAGCGTATTGCCATACCTTATGCCCTAAAGACCTGTTTTGGGAGTCATTGGCTGAATTCTTGTTACATGGGTTGATTAGAAAGCTTAAGGGACCTAGGCATTGCACAGTCACACGAGTTAAAAAAAAATCAATCAAAATAGTGTTGTTATGTCCTTTGACAAACAATAGTGCAAAAGCCAACATTAATGCCTCGAGAGGAATCATGTTATCTTTTACTGAGGTTAGGTGGCCCAGAATTTGGAAAGAAAAGGAAAATATATGTTCTTACGGGATTTCTTACTGGATTGTTTTATGCTTTCATGCTTCTATATATACACAATTTTCACTGTGCACGATCAATTTTTCCAAGCATGAACTTGAGGATTTCTGACCAACAGATAGGATTTGTGAACCAAATTTGAGAGATGTATTGAAAACTCCGTAATCAAGAATATCCGGTGTTTGTAGATTTCATTTTGGAAAAGACCCCATATTATTTTGGTTTTAGGAATGTTATGAGTAGATTCACTGCAAACCCTCCCGAGACTATAACTCATCCTCTAGGGGGAACTTAGAGGTTTAAAGGCTTACGGCATGTGCTAAGTGCAGCCGTGCTCCCTACGAAAGTGGCCTTAGTTAGTCTTTCTTTTTGTTTTAGCTTTGCTTAAGGTCTAGTAAAGTGTAAGTTGGGGGTGTGATGAGAGCCTAAAATGTACCATTTAGGCCCCGCAGTTTAGACTTTGGTATACCTTCCGATGTGTTTAATTAGTCTAATTATGTTATTTTTATGTTTTCATGTGCCCTAAGAGCATTGGGAAGAAATTAGTGCAAAATAGGAAGAAATTGGAAAAATGCTGAAAATCCAAACTAGCCGGAGTTACTGCCTCCGGGCGTCCGGACGCCCGGCCATAGTAAAGGGCGCCCAGCCACTGCATACTGGCGTCCGGACGCCCAATACCTGGCGTCCGGACGGCCGAACTAGATGAGGTCTGCCTCCAGCCCGTTTTAAAGAGATTTTTGAGACCCAAAACCTATAAATATGGTTCCAAACTCGTTTTAGAAGAGATTCACATCTTGGGAGAAGATCGAGAGCAAGTTTTGGGAGCGTTGGAAGAGCGTCAATGAGGTTTTTGTTAGAGGTTCTTCACCAATAGTCATCCATGAGTAACTAAACCTTTATCTTAGGGTTGCGATGAAGCCCTAATCTTGTATTTATGGTGATGTATAGGCTTTAGTGTTTTCTGTAAACGCTTTTTGGTTATATGACATGTTGGATTTTGTTTCTTTAATGCAATATCTGTTTTCCTTGGTATTTTAATCTTGTAGATTTGAATGCTAATCATATAACGGTGTTTGAATGAATGTGTTGTTAGATCTCAGATAGTCTATGACTTAGAGAGAGGTTATGCCGTGATCTATACCAACATCCTTTATTTGTTGACTATGCTTAGGTTTATAACCAGAACAAGTCTATTTAGCATTGTGAGAGAACCCCTAGGTCTATACTTATTATTGTGCGAGATTAGAGTGGTTCTTACCCTGACATCTTTTCTCTGATTGAATCAAAACCTTGTTTTTGAATTTGTTAATTTAGCAATCAAAGCCCTTGTCTTTTATCTGGTTAATTTAGGAATCAAACCAATACTTCTTTTTCTAATAGGATTAGTTTAGGAATCATCACTTTGTCTTCAAATAAGATTAGATTAGGAATTAAGGAACCAACACAACTTAGCCGTCTTCTCCTAGTGGATATGATACTCGTTTAATATCTTTGCTTTCCCAAGTAGAGATAGTAGCGGGGATAATTTATATTTGCAAACCTTGTTTTAGGACTGGTCAATAATCTTCACTGATGTCGTATCTTTCCCCATTATGATCTTTGAAAGACAAAATTGGGTACATGTACATTCTAACACCATAAAATTTGTGAAAATTGTATTCTTCCATTATCTTTAATTCACTATCAAATGTAAAGACTGATATCAACATAAACAAGCAGGTAAACTCATTTGTTCAGTTATCTTCCTTCAAGTTTTCTTACTAGATTGGTATGCTAGGTTTCAAGTCCTTATATATCATCAGTCCATTCAGGTCAAGCTTTAGAACTGATTATGGGTTCTACATTACATTTATTCAGATAAAATGAATACAATAATAGGTTATGGGAGCTGGTCCTCGCAACAATGCATTTCTGCATAGGCTTTTTTTTTGTTTGCTCCGAACTCATTTCTTCCCATTATGAGAACTGCAATGTTTTCTGATAACTTATGTCTGGGGAAGTGCGGGGAAAAAAGGTGGGGTCAGCTACTGTTCTACAAGGGGATAGAGGAGAACACGTGAAAAAAAGGAATATTGCCTATAGAGATGTCCGTGAATTTGACATTTGCTATTTCCTACAGAGTTGTTCCATAACATAAATATCACCCGATGCAATACCCATGCAATATTGCACTATTATTGTATGAATAACTCTACGAGAACTATTTGAATTTAGACTATTTCAAAGCAAATATTAAGTCTAGGGAGAACTGTGTAGTCAAAATCCCTAAAAAGATTTTTTGTAAGAGATGATGGAGCTATCATCGTTTTCCGGGGTGAGGGTAAAAAGGAAAGTGAAAAAGAACCCAATGAAATCGTAAGTCATTTATCACATGTTTTGGGAAAAATAGTCAAGAAAAATAATAAAACAAGAGATCTGCCAATTTGGAATCTTTTGGTAGGGGTTCACTCTTTTAATGAGTCCAAATCTAGTGAAGGTTTACCCTGGGTGATGTTGCGGACGGTGATTGGTCTAGATCTGGTGTAGGTTTACCCTGGGTGATGTGGCGGACCGTAATTGGTCCACCCACGATTACCATGGGTCAAATCCCTTGGAGGATGCTAACTCCTCTTTTAACCCAAGAATTCTCAAGTCAAGGACTGAGAGGATACAGACGATGGGTGAAGCACTGTCAAGTGTCGAGTGTCGACTGTCACGACCTGGACTCTAAATTGATGATATGTTATTTCCATGTAATGAGGTGCAAATAGTCCATTTGTCGGAAGACTTGACCGACCTACTCTACCGCCCTTACAACAAGTTAGTGCTTAGGCGGTGACCAAAGTAAAAGAAAACGTAGTCCATACTCCTTGCGTTCTAATCACGTTTCTCATGACAATGATATCCAGACAAGGATAGATTATCATGTTAATTCAATGGTTCAAAAAATTTAGAGAAATGGAGTTGGTAACCTCCTTACCTTAAATAATTAGATATAGTTACTTAAATTACAATATTTTTTTTTGCTCTCTCCACCTGTAAAATTCTTTTATATATATATAATTACTTCCGTATATTGAAGAGATGAGTAAATGTGCCATTCTATACTCCTCGTGAAATTAGCTTATGATGATTGAAGAGAGAACGAGTGTTTGTGAGTAAAAATATATATACAAAGTGGTGGGGATCCATCTGTTGAAAGTACGGGCTGTTCAAAATGAATGTACTCAGTAGTGCATGAAATAAACAAAATTTCTACTTCAACATGAGTTGATCTTGCCATATGATTTAGCATATGACAAATAACATGATTAATAAATCTACTTCATCATTACTCATATTTAGTACTCTCTTCACTCGTGGGCCAATATTTGATAAGAGTGAGATTTGGAGATATCTCAAATCTCGGACATGGTGAGTATTTATTTTGAAGGTGAGAGAGCATGGCGCATGATAGCAATAGCATTGCTTCTTTTCTGACTAGAGACATAGAAATGTTTATTTATCTCAACCATTTCGAGTGCCCTTCATTGTCAGTTGTGTCCTTCAATGTGGAGCATTAGCAAAGTCATCAGGAGCACCCAAGGCGCGTGTTTTAAAGGGGTCCTTACAGGTAGGCCCACCATCTAAACTTTGCATATGAGATTTGAATGATTTGGTACTACTATTCATCCAGGACAAACTATGGAGAAAAAAATTCTTTCTATGTGAAGATCTTAGGATGTTTAATGTTGTGTTGTTTTTTTTTTTTCTTTTTTTTTTCTTTTTTTTAAGTACTAAGGAGAAACTATGGAAGGAGAAGATACATTTGAACATACACATCACATAAGGGTGAGGTTCTCTTTAGATTTTTATTTTAAAAATAGAGATTAGGAATTAGTTTTTTTCTACTTCTCACATAATAAATTGAAATTCTCTATATCAAAGAATATTAGTTCCATTTTTCCTTTTTTTGCAAGGAAAATAACTTGCACCAAAAAATTGGAAAAAAATGCGCAGAAAAAAAAAATTCTTCTCTATTGCAAATTCCTCTCATTTTACAAACACACCTTAAAGTAACTATTATCCATTAGTATATGTATCAATTGAGTCCATTGTTAAATGGAAATCTAGACATGAGTACTTGTGCAATGAAAGGATTTTGCTCTGTGAAGATTTTTTATTTTCACAATAAAGAGGAACCTTGCATTTTTTGAATTTGCAAATATTGTTTTACGCATAGATTTAAATAAACGTGACACATTAGATTTATCAGATCTTGGCAATAATAATAGGCCCACATTAGATTTTGATCAATTGGAAGTCCAATAAAATTGTATCCTTTAATTTTACAAGGTTTATTGCTCTTGACGTAGATAGCCAATTTCTGAATAATTTTCTTGTAAAGTTCACAAACATTTATCCAACTTCTTATCATTTTTTTTTTCCAGTCAATTGCTCTGGTTGCATTTTGTGTGTGGGACGGATGGTGATTGGAGCGTTTGCTACCAGTTGGGTAGACCCGAACTCAACCCAACTCGCAATTGGCTCATCCAAACTCACTCTGTTCCACTGACAGTCCTATTACAACTGGTGCCAACATGTCCCGTGAAAAGCTATATCAATTAGTGAAGAGCTAGGCTGGGCCTACCTTGCTTTTAGGCTCACGGTTTAAATGCACTGAATGGAAAAATTGAGCCGGGCCAGTTCCATTATAGGTCTGGGGTTTCTCTGAAGTTGTTGGATAACAATTGCAACTCCATTCAACCCATATCAATTTTCATACTATTTTCACGTGCAATTCATTCTACCATGTCTGTTTTAAGTAGATGCGTGGCCATATAAAAATTAAGTTACTATATATGTGTGAGAAGAGAAAGAGGAAGAAACAATCTATCTCAGTTTTTACACAATTTAATAAGCTCTTGGACCTAGAAAGTTTACCTTAAAAGAAAGAATGAGTGTCAAATTCATTGAACGGTTCAAATAATGGACTGGAGCCTATAAAAGTGAAATAAATTCATAAAGTGGGATTTAGTAATAGTTATTTAAAAATGTTTCCCTATATTTCATAAGATCTATGAGGATCTAGGATTTAGGGTGTACCCAAGCAGGATTACGGTAACTCCCCTGTCATATAGCTATCCAACCTCATGAAATCTAATAAAATATATGTGCAAGATTCTTTCCAACACCAAAGGGGTGTAGGGAGAAATCTTTGAATATTTTAATAGAAAAGGAAATATTTTCTAAATTTATTAAGTTATCCAAACAACCCAAACTTGAAGGCTAAGAACACTTTCTTAAAAATATAAAAATCTTGCACATTCTTGTGCATCCAAACAGGTCCTAAACTTTCTACGCTACGGTTTAGCACTTCTTTGAGAAAACTGAGCAATTCAGATCATGAACTAAAGGTCCACGCATTGCAAAAAAACAAGAAGTTGGATTTTGTTTTTTTTGTTGTTTTTGTGTTTTTCACGTATTTCTAAAAAATAAGAGGATCTAAGATATAAACTTCACAATTTAATGATTTTTTTATTAGAATATCAATAGGTTTGGATAGGGAAAATGAAGGGCAAATTAGCGAGAGATCCCTGAGTATTGTGTTATAAAGTCTCTAGTACAGAGTGTTATTGTTTAAGGCATAAAGTCCCTTGCGCATGCGATTAATTCAGGCAGTGGTCCCTCAGCATGCTACATCAGATATTTTCATGACTAATTTGCCCTTTCAACTGTTTAGGCATAAAGTTCTGAATTTTAAATTTTCAAATCTTCCATTCTCCCTCAATTTCAGGGCCAGGTTCTCTCTCATTCTTTATTTGCAGAAGATAGGAGTGCATAGAGGGTTTTGGCTCGCGAAGTACATGTGCTCGTCATGAGAGAGACAATACTCAAAAGATCCAAAAAGGCCCCGGCTTGTTTCGAGCGCTGTTACATAAGACAGATCCAATAGGAGATCCGGAATTGTCGTCTCCATCGTCGAAGGTTCTTGGTTTCTCGGTTTCGCTGGACTGAATCCGTGCTGGTCGCTGCAGTGTAGACGGCGGTGTTGATCCATCATCGGCAAAGAGGAAGACAACATACTGCCGTTTCTTGGTTACTGCTGCAGAACCCAAACAGAGGTGGTCTGGGACTTTGCTACTACATATAGTCTCCGACGAGGAAGATGCAAATATGAGTTTGGGGAGAAGACGACCGGAAGTTGCAGAGAAAATCAGAGTCGGGGCAGAGGCAGTGAAGATCTAAGAAGATTTCTGCTTTCGTTCACCGTCACCAAAGAAAGAGAGCAGTCTCTGCTCGGAGACCATCGCTTATTTGAGTTTTTGCGAAATTTATCTGAGTTTTTGAGAAATTTATCTGATATTTTTTTAAGTTCTATCTGAGATTTCTAGAAAATCTATCTAAGTTTTTTGACAAATTATGAATTTGCCAAAAACTCGAATTCTGAATTTTATAAATTCAAATCTTCCAAGAGGATCCAAACTCTGTTTATTAAAAAGGAGAATTTTTGGAAAATCTAATTGAGTTTTTTGGAAAATTTTGAATTTGTCAAGAACTCAAATTTTGAATTCTCGAATTTCATATCTTCCAAGAGCGTCTGAATTCAAATTTTTGAAAATTTAGAATCTATTGGTATTTTTGAATTTTATTTGTCTTTTGAAATGGTAGTTGACCATTATTAATGGCATATCCCACTAATCATGGGATATAATTTATCTTTAAATAAATAAAATTTTTTGAAGAAATGGTAACTTGGGCATTTTAGGTCTTCAAATTTGGAAAAAGGACCTACCACACTATGAAAAAAGATTATAGATCTACGGCAAGAAAGTAAAATGTTTAGGGACTTGTCACTAAATGCCCCAAAAATGAAAGCTCATGTACGTGAGAAAAAAAATGTGAAAAGTCAAATTAGGTTGTCTTTACATTTTTCACATATATCTTTTTAACAATCTTCAAGGACATGAGACATAAAACTTCACACTTTGGGGCTCATTGAACCTGCGGAAAGTTTTTTATTTTAAATTTCAGACTTACCTTGTGTAAGTGTGTTGCGGGGTAATATGTGTGTCCGAGGAAATAGTCCTGACCAGTAAAAATACCACGAGGATACCAACATCATGAAAAAAAAAAACTATAAAAACGTTGGATGGTTCAAATTACAATTTAAGGGGCCACAAGTTTGCAAAAAAAAAAAAAAAAAAAAAAAAAAAAAAAAAAGGGCAGAACGTGCACCAGCTTGATGCCTTTCACTAATTTATAAAATATTCATCTCATTTACAAGTAAATGACTTCTCCTGGGTGGAAGGTGTGAAATTTTTTTCATGAAAGTGAATTATTTTACACAATTTTTACACATGCAATTATAAATTCCACAAAATAAACATACATGTATATAAAATTTTCACATAAGTAATAATTACAAGTGGACCTAATCTATATCTATATCTATACCATATATAAAAGCAACAGTTTTACCTGCTTGACATAGACTCCTTCATTTTGTTGGGCTTCCTCCTGCTTGCTCGTCGAATCCACCTCTTGCTTGTTGCTGCTTATGGAATCCACATGGATGTAATCGGTAGGTCGTGGGGCCCATAGATGATTGGTGTTCATTTACCCCTTTTATTCTGAGTGTAAGACCCCGCCCCGAGAGTTCCCGATTAGTGCTAATTAAGACGTGCTTTAGTTATAAGTGTGATTAGTGAGTTTTGGTTTAAGTATGGATTATAATAGCTCTCTTATAGCTTTGGTTAATTTTGGGAACTCTTTTGATTTAGTGGGACCCTTTGGGGGTTCATTTATTGTGTTTTGTGTGATTTTTGGGATTTAATTGATACTCGAAAAAATTAGTAGTTTACCCCGTCTAATGTATTTTATGATTCCCGACAACTTTCGTATTTGCCCCGTTTCCGTTCGAGACCTCTAGACCTTACTTTGCTAATGATAGGGGTAAAACAGTCTTTTTACACAAAATCTAGACACTATCTTCGATATCTCTGAAACCCGTGAAATATATACTTTTTGGAAACTAGAAATTTCAACGAACAATTCTTCCTTCTTCGCTAAATCCATCCGAGGCCCGAAAGATGATGTTTTGAGCCCAATTAGTTGGTTAAGTTGAGGGACCCACCTTCATTCTCTATATAAGGAGGAGTCCTCTTCCTTCTTCCTCTTTCTTGCAACTTTTCCTTGAGAAGAAGAGGAGTTCCAGCCATAGGGTTTTCTTACATGTTTCCTTGCTTCTTCATCTCCAAGCTCCCCTCAAGTCATTGCTAAAGGAAAAATGGAGGTTGCCATCTTCTTCCTCTCCTTCTAGGCTCTCTATTGGTATCATTTTTAGAAGAAGCCCTCCTCTCCAAGACCCACTTTGAACAAGCTCTTTCTATTTGAGGACCTTCCATGTAAGTGATTCCTCCCATTTTCTAGATTATGCTTCTACTAGCCCTAGAGAGTCTTCATCTCCATTATTGGGAGTTATCTCCCTCTATTTCTTGTTTTTTACATTCTACGATTGTGATGGATGGCATTTTTTGGGGGTTTTATGTAGATCTTTGATTTTGGCTTGAGGAGTGGTGATTAGAGCTTATTAACTTATTTGGAGACCAAGGCAAGTGGATGAATAGCTTTCTTTAGTGATTTCATGTTTTAAGGAGAATTTATAGAGATTTCACTATTCATCTTCTCTTTTGTACCTTGGTTATAAATGATTTTTGAATTGTGCATCTTGCTAAGTTATTTCCCATTATTGAGACTTTTGAAGAATGTACATGCATTATGTTTGGAAAAGTTTGCCTTTGGATCATATGTAGTTGTCATTAATTTGGGTACTTTTGCATTGAATGTGATTTGTAAGGAGAATTAATGTGATTCTTGGTTTTTATATGGATGGTTGTTGGAAGACTTGAATGGGGAGGAAGTTGGTGGAAAGAATGCCATATTTATTGTGTGAAGTGTTGGCTTGAATGAGGTTTGAGGAGAAAGGGAGATGAGGTTCGGACTGCTGAAACGGAGAGTTTCTAAAGCAGTTCGCTCAAGCGAACCCTTCACTGAACTTCTATCGCTTGAGCTAACCACCTTCTTCACTTGAGCCTTCCTGTTCCGGAGCAGTTCGCTCGAGCGAACATAACCTCGCTCGAGCGAACCCCTCACAGAACCTTGGTCGCTCGAACCTCCCTCTTTCTTCGCTCGACCTTGCCTGACTCGAAGTAGTCCGCTCGAGCGAACTCAACTTCGCTCGACCTTGCCTGACTCGAAGTAGTCCGCTCGAGCGAACTCAACTTCGCTCGAGTGAACCCCTTCCAGAGGCTTATTCGCTTGAGCCATTCTATCAGTTCGCTTGACCCTTCCTGACTCGGACCAGTTCGCTCGAGCGAACCCCTCCCAGAATGTTGTTCGCTCGATCGAACCTCTCAGTTCGCTCGAGCGAACTGTACATAATTTCTGGGCTAATTCCAAACATGATTAAAAGGTTGTTTTAGGGTCCAGTGAGGTTGGTTTGGAGTCATAATATGATGTGGAGGAATTAGAGGTGTTTTAAGGAGACTGATTTGGAAAAGAACCCCAATTCCGAAGACTATTGAGGGTGATGGACTTATCAATTTGTATAAAGACCTCGGGATGTCCCAAACCTTCCGGAGTACCATGCCATCGACCTTAATCGGCATACGGGACCCTTATAGCTATTGTTTAAATCTTGAAACCTCAATGTTTGGTCCGGAATTAGGTGGGGGTTCATAGTTCCGCTTTTATCGAATTTCATACGCTTTCGACCAGTTTTCGCATATTAGTACAGGTGACATTTCTAAACCACTGAAATCTGTAATTTGAACATTTGATCAGCCTTATGCATTTTGATAAGATATTATTGTGTTAAATGCGCCTACGAGCCTCAGTTCAGTTTGTTTTGAGTGTTATACACTTCTTTAGATATTTATATGTTTTGAATGTGTTTTAACCTGAGTCAGCACTGCTAAGCTTGGACGGCCTTGTCGGTTTGATCCACCGACTTGGGGTCCCCCTTTAGCTTCTGTTAGCTGCAATATGAATTCTATTCTGTTTTGTCACCCGGTTTCGCGGCCGTTGTTTTGCTCAGTATATTGTATATGTATATAGTTGTTTCTCGTCACATCGTGTGCTCCGAGATCAACGCTTTTAGTGTGCTCTTATTACATTAGTGATGGAGGATTTAGCTTAAGTGTGGTTGCCATCTTGTCAGTTCCTGTTCTTTGACTACCCTCATGATTTATATTGCATTCGTACCTTAAATAAACAATGCATTCTGTTTTTATGACAATTGTTGCTTTAATGAGATTTCGTAATGTTTTCAAGATATGCTGTGTTTTCTTTATTAGTATTATCTATTCACCCACTTGCCAGACCGTCGTGTCTGACCCATCTTTGTGGTACTTAGGTCTAGGCCCCGTTATTGCCATTGAGGAGGAGCATGAGGAGGCGGTCAGTGAGCCGCAACGTTTAGTAGAGTGGCAAGCTGACAATGTCATATAGACATTGGTCCGAGCTACGAGTTGCGCAACATTTTGGAAAATTAGAGGATGACATTTGATTTATACTTTAGGTTGTACTGGCCTTTGTTGGTCATTATTTTTGGGGAATGTTAAATTAACTAATCTTTGTTTAAACTTCTAACTTTATATTTTGGGGCTAAGCCTATGAAATTATTGCTCACTCTATCATCATGTCAGTTACATATATTTATCAGTCTTGTGTTGAGAATTGATTATGAATTTGATTTGCTACACGCTTCCGTACCAATGTAAATGTTTTGTGAGTGTGTGTGTGAAATCCTCACCGCGGAAACCTGTGGGAAATTAAGTGAGTATGTATACATTGTTGTATGATCATAGTATTCATGTTGGTTATTTTCCTCGTACGCAGGCCCAGATCCTGGTCCGGGGTCGCGACGAACTGGTATCAGAGCGTGACGTGTTTCAGTCAATTAAAAGAAACTAGAAATCCTAAGGACGTGGCGAGGATTCGTTAGACTTTTCGTTAGTTAGACTCATGTGAGCAATGTGTGACCCTTATTTGATTTTTATATGCTAACAATTTGTTTTGCAGTGATATGCCATCTCGTAAAAGACCCGTAATCGACAATCCCACCGCAAGCAATAGTGCACATACAGGACCACTAGAGAACGGTACTCCTGATCCAAATATACAGAATCAATTTCAGCAGATGATGCAAGCCATGCTAGACCAGTAGCGTCAAGCTAATGAGAACCAATCCAGATTGCAAGAGCAGATGGCTAGGAAGGATGAAGACCATGCTAGGGAGATGGCACAGATGCAAAGGCAGTTATTAGAGGTATTAGAGAGATGGCCTGAACCAGCACCAGCTCAACCACCAGGCCCTCAAATTGTCATCAACAATAGGGAACATGACCCCAATGCATTGTTTGAGCGCTTCAGAAAGAGGGGTCCAGTTCATCGGGCATGAAGACCCACTGGCTGCAGACGATTGGTTAGAGCACATGGATAACATCTTTGACGTATTCAGATGTACGGGAAGGCAGCAAGTGCAACTCACCGCTTCCATGTTCACCGGTCTAGCGGACATATGGTGGAAGACAGTAAGGGCTAAATATAGAACCGTAGCAGATACAGAAGCTTGGGGAAATTTCAAGAGACAATTCAGTGATAAGTATGTACCGACGCATGTGAAGAGGCAGAAAGCCATTGAATTCCAGCAACTCGTGCAAAGCAGCATGACAGTGATGGACCCGTCTTTTTCTTTCTTGCCTTCCTCCATCCCGGGTCTGCCGGGGTGCGGCGGGGCGAAGAGAAAAAAAGAGCAAGCATCAACATTTTTTTATACGGGTATGCCAGATTTTCTATTCTACTTGGAATTTGAAATGGTGATCCGGAGATTCACCTTCACAAGTAGAAAGGAAATTAAACTTTTTTTCTAACTTTCCATTGCACATATATTTAAAGAAAGAGACAAGAATTTAAAATGTCGTGAGAGGCGATTTTGTTTAGTTTGCCGTGAAAACCGATTTTGTGCCGTAGAAGGCGATTTTGCCATGGAATGCGATTTACTAATCTTACGATTTTGCCATGGAATGCGATTTACTAATCTTATCAATGATGAAAGACAAGAATTTTGATTTTTGTCTCTTTTAAAAATACAAAATACAGTAGAGAAGAAAGAAAGAGGGATCTGGCTTCTCAGGAGATTGTGGGGACTCGTTCAGATCGACGGTCGCGAGTCATGTATGGACTCCGCCATCGTCCTTAAGATGAGAACACTTGATGCTTTGGTTCATTTGGCTTGGCTTGGACCTCGGATTTTTAGAGGACAAAGACCAAGGGAAGGTCCTATATCCAATAAAAAACCAAGTAGATGGGCTGAAAAGTCGCATCTAGGCCATGTTGAATAGAAGAAGAGGGGAAATCTTGGGGGGT
Source organism: Persea americana (assembly GCA_029852735.1). Taxonomy (NCBI): domain Eukaryota; kingdom Viridiplantae; phylum Streptophyta; class Magnoliopsida; order Laurales; family Lauraceae; genus Persea; species Persea americana. Next base: position 28,765,995 of record CM056816.1, on the reverse strand, counting down.
GGCCCCCCAAGGGACTTCGATCACCTTGTAGAATTTGCAGCAGAGTTTCTTCAGAGTGAGAGAGCTTCTTTTTGCAGAGAATTCTTCAGGCCAGTTTTCAGACAATTTTTCAGGACCCTTTAGATGATTTTTTCGGACCCTTTCCCTTTGGAATGACCGCCTATTTATAAGCTTTTGGTGGCCATTAGGAGGGTTTTATGGGCATTAATGGTAATAATGCTCCATGATGGGAGGAGTTACAAGATTTAATTTCAGAATTTTGTAACTCCTTTTTCTTGGATTTTGATTGGCCGATGGAGAATAATGGGCATTTAATCTCCATGATGATGGGAGTTTCATGATTAATTTCCACGATTAATCTCCATAATGATAGGAGTTACATGGTTAATTGTCATGATTAATTGGACTTGTAACTCCCATTTGCTTGCTTCTGATTGGGCCGTCCAAAATAATGAGTTAATGACCCTAATAAGTTGTCATAAAAAGGTTATTTAACTTAATTAATTTGCCGCCGAGTCGCTTGAAGAGTCGCGGGCCACGCCGCGTATTTTTGAATTCTTCTTGCGATGATCATCGATCAATCCGCACGTTTTTTTATGTCGGATGACGATGCGAATTCAGACATTGGTTGATACCAATGGGCCGGCAACATCTATCCAGTCGATTTGTCAATCGGTCGGGCAGAAAGTGTACTCTCTCGGTTGGCCGGTTGGCGGTTTTGGGGTGTCCAATGATGATCAAATGATTTCGATGGCGGATCCGTGATGTTGACGAAGATCGACGGATATCTTGCCTCAAAAATCAGATTTTAAGAAAATCACAGGGGACAATCATCGCGAAACGCGAAAAGAATCGGAAAAATGGATGTTTCGGCAGAAATCAGGCGACCCGGACTTCCAGGGTCACCGGCGACCATGGGGCTTTGGCCCCCTTTTTGGTCGTCGTTCGGTCGCCGTTTCTTCGCCGTTTTTCGGGCTTTTTTGCTTCTATTTTCACCTGTATTCTTCTTTGACATTTCTCCTCATTTATTGGCTTGATTCCACTGAAGAAAACCCATCGAGAGGTCATGCAAATCAGAGCACAAAGTTTCCTATTTTTGGAAAAGCCGAAGACTTTCTAGCCGATTTTCCGCCAAGAGTTGAAACTAGGTGAAACGATGTCGGAATGACCTGAAATTTGAGGTGGAGCTTCCTGAGCATTAGATAGGACCAACCATGGGCTTCTATTTGAGTTTTGCAACCGTTTTGGGTCCTGTCGATGCTAGACTTGATTTCACCGTGCGGAAGATGTCGAGCTTTGATGTACGGTCATCCGAAGTTCAATTAACCTGAAATTTGACAGAGAGCCTATTGGAGTCATTTTGAGATAATCCATTAGCTTCGATTTGGATGCCATGGTCCCGGGGAGCTTCGCCGCCGGTAGACTTGATTTTGCTTCGAAGAGTCAAAGCCGGGTCAAACGTCGTCGGAATGACCTGAAATTTGACGTGCAGCCCTTTGGAAGCATGTAGAAGTTACTCATGTGCTTTGTTTGATGAGTGGCGGCATCAGAGATTCTCGCCGCTGAGAGGCTTGATTTCACCTTTCGAAGGTTGATGGAGGGTCAAACGGTGTCGGTTTGACTTGAAATTTGGCGTGGAGCCTTTTGGAGTTATTTTGAGACCATCCATAGGCTCTGATCAAAGATTTGATGTCTTCAACACTGTCGCCACCGGGAGCTCCTACTCAGCCGCTGGAGGATTGAAGTTAGGCCAAATGGTGTCGAAATGGCCCGAAAGTTCATGTATTCCCTTCTTTTGGCTATTTTGAAGGATCTTGCAGTTTTTGTTTGATTCTGACAAGATCTGAAATCTGAAGCAGATTTGCCTATTTGTAGTAGGATGCGGCTCCATGTAGCTTTTGATGTTGAGGAGGCAAAGTGACATTTTTTGTTTCTACAAATCCCCCCTCGAGGTACAGCGACGAATTGCGTAGCTTTTGCAGTCGATGTGCCTTGAAGAAAACTTTTGAAGGAGAACTTTTGACTTGCCCAAGAGTCTCTGAGCATTTTTCTTTGATAGAATCGCCTTTTGAGTATCCAAGGGAATTTTGTGGCAGTGAGAGAGATCACGTACTATCTCAAGGCAAAATTTTGAAAATGACATTTGGATTGGGTTTTTGGGTTTTGGATTTTCCTTTTTGACCTTGTGGACCTATAGGCTTTGTGTGGCGCATCAGGCGGTCAAGAAAGGCTTTTTTTTTTTTTTTTTGACCTTGTGACCTAATAAGCTGTATGTGGCGAGTTAGGGGGTCGGTTTTGGATTTTGATTTTGGTCTTGTGACCTAACAAGCTGTATGTGGCAAGTTAGGGGACCGAAATTTATTTTTTGGTTTTGGTCTTGTGACCCAACAAGCTGTATGTGGCGAGTTAGGGGACCATGGTTTGGATTTTGGTTACTCTTTGAGACAATTTCGGGTCCATTGGAGTGGTTTGGGCTTTTGTGGAATGTCAATTTCAAGGTTTTGGCTTAATTTGGTTCATGAGGTGGGATGGTTTGGATTTTTGGAAACTCATGAGGCTTGCATTTTTTTTTGTATGGTCCAATCAACTCAAAGGAGGCATGGAACCATTTTTTGTATGCTCTTTGTAAGAGGAATTTTGACTAAAAGGCACTTTTAGTGCCTAGGTGGTCAAACCTGGCTCATGTGGGCTAGCCCATGGGACCTTAAGCTTTAAAGATGACTTAGATCTCATGTGGTGTCATTTTTGTAAAGAATATCTAAAAATATCTCTTTTGGGTAGAGAATATCTAAAAATATTCTTACTTGGAGAGAATCTCTCGAGTTTCCTTGATTTTGGGAGAGATTTTCTCAAAATATCTTTCTTTGGGAGAAAGTTTCTCATAATCCCTCTCTTTTTGGAGAGAATTTCTCTAAGAATCTCCTCATTGGGAAAGAATATCCCATGATCCCTTTCTTTTAGGAAGTTTGCTAATTTGTAGCACTTACCTCCTTTCTTTTCTCCTCCTTTCCTCTTTTGGTTTGCTCTCTTCTATAAAAGCAAAGGGAGGTTGGATCTCTTGCTCCTATTGCGTTCTTTTTGTAAAAGTCTTCACGAGTGCTCCAAGATCAATAATCCACCTTCTTCTTCAAGGATCTTCTAGTTTTTCCTCTTTCTTCTCCATCAATGGCTTCAAGTAAGTTTCTTTTTTTCTTAAGAAACCCCATGTAGGAATAGAAAAAGGTTTTCTTTCTTTTCTTTTCTTTTCTTTTTCTTTCTTCTCTTTTCTCTTTTTTTTTTCATTTCCACGTGCATTCTTTTTTCTTTTTTTTTCACACGTTTTTTTTCCTTTTTTTTTTCTTTCTTTTTTTTCTTCTCTTTTTCTTTTTTTTTTCTTTTTCTTTCACGGTTTTCTCTTTCTTTTTTTTACCATGTTTTTGTTTTTTTTTTTCCTTTTTTTTCTTTTCTTTCTTTTTTTGTGTGGCCGTACGGACAAGACTGTAGGGTCATGGTCGTACGGCCACGTGGCCTGTCTCCCTTTCCTTTTCTTTTTTTTTCTTTTTTGTTTAAAGAGATTCTTTTCTTCTCTCTTTTTCCTTTTTTCTTTCCCGGATTTCGAGACACGCATGCATGACAACTTTCCTTCTATGCATTTTTTTTATGAAATTGGAAGGATGATTGTGCACACCTGGAAATCTTTTCGCAAGTCTTGGGATTTGGAGCTCGCAGCAATGCTGAGCCCTTTCTTGGTCTTGCGGGGATTTTTGAGGAGCTTTGCAAGTTTTGGATTCCGGAGCTCTGATGGACCCGCCTTTTTCTTTCTCGCCTTCCTCCGTCACGGGTCCGCAGGGGTGCGGCGGTGCGAAGAGAAAAAAAAGAGCAAGCATCAACATTTTTTTTTGCACGGGTATGCCAGATTTTCTATTCTACTTGGAATTTGAAGTGGTGATCCGGAGATTCACCTTCACAAGTAGAAAAGGAAATCAAGTTTTTTCTAACTTTCCTTTGCACACATATTTTAAAGAAAGAGACAAGGTTTTAAAATGCCGTGAGAGGCGATTTTGTTTAATTTGCCGTGAAAGGCAGTTTTGTGCCGTAGAAGGCGATTTTGTGCCGTAAAAGGCAATTTACAAATCTCATCAAAATGTAAAGACAAGAAACGTGATTTTTATGTCTCTTTTAAAAAAATACAATACAATAGAAAAGTAAGAAAAGGAATCTGACTTCTCAAGCGATTGTGGGGACTCGTTCAGATTGACGGTCGCGAGTCATGTATGGGCTCCGCCATCGTCCTTCAGATGAGAACACTTGATGCTTTGATTCACTTGGTTTGGCTTGGACCTCAGATTTTTAGAGGATAAAGACCAAGAGAAGGTCTTATATCCAATAAAAAACCAAGTAGACGGGCTGAAAAGCCGCATCTAGGCCATGTTGGATAGAAGAAGAGAGGAGATCTTGGGGGGGGGGGGGGGGGTGGCCCCCCAAGGGACTTCGATCACCTTGTAGTGTTTGCAGCAGAGTTTCTTCAAGGCAAGAGAGCTTCTTTTTGTGTAGAGATTTCTAGGACAATTTTTTCAGAACTTTTCAGATGATTTTTTCGGACAATTTTCAGGACCATTTCTCCTTGGAATGACCGCCTACTTATAGGCTTTTGGTGGCCATTAGGAGGGTTTTATGGGCATTAATGGTGTTAATGCTCCATGATGGGAGGAGTTACAAGATTTAATTTCATAATTTTTTAACTCCTTTTTCTTGGATTTTGATTGGCCGATGGAGAGTAATGGGCATTTAATCTCCATGATGATGGGAGTTTCATGATTAATTACCATGATTAATCTCCATAATGATAGGAGTTATATGGTTAATTGTTATGATTAATTGGACTTGTAACTCCCATTTCTTGGCTTCTAATTGGGCCGTTTAAAATAATGATTTAATGACCCTAATAAATTGCCAAAAAAGGGTCATTTAACTTCATTAATTGGCTGCCGAGTCGCTTGAAGAGTCGCGGGCCGCGCCGCATCTTTTGGAATTCTTCTTGCGATGATCATCGATGGATTCGTACGTTGCTTGATGTCGGATGACGATGAAAATTCAGACATTGGTTGCCACTAATGGGCCGGCAACACCTGTTTAGTCGATTTCTTGATCGGTCGGGCAGAAAGTGTGCTTTCTTGGTCGGCCGGTTGGCAATTTCGGAGTGTCCGATGATGATCAAATGATTTTGATGGCGGATCCGTGATGTTGACGAAGATCGACGGATATCATGCCTCAAAAATCAGATTTTAAGAAAATCACAGGGGCCAATCATCGCGAAACGCGAAAAGAATCGGAAAAACGGACGTTTCGGCGGAAATCCGGCGACCCGGATTTCCAGGGTCGCTGGCGACCATGCACCAATGGTTGCCGGCGACCATGGGGCTGGTGACCTTGGGCCATGGTCACCGGCGACCATGGGCCAAGGTCGCCGGCGACCTTGGACTTTGGTCCATTTTTCGGCCGCCTTCCGGTCGCCGTTTCTTGGTCGTTTCTCGGGCTTTTTCGCTTCTGTTTTCTCCTGTATTTTTCTTTGACATTTCTCCTCATTTATTGGCTTGATTCCTCTAAAGAAAACCCATCAAAACGCTGGGCAAATCGGAGCACAAAGTTTCCTATTTTTGGGAAAAGCCGAAGACTCTGTAACTGATTTTTCGCCAAGAGTTGAAACTGGGTCAAACGATGTCGGAATGACCTGAAGTTTGAGGTGAAGCTTCTTGGGCATTAGATAGGACCAACCATGGGCTTTTATTTGAGTTTTGAAGCCGTTTGGGGTCCCGTCGATGCTTGACTTGATTTCACCGTGCGGAAGATGTCGAGCTTTCATGTACGGTCATCCGATGTCCGATTGACCTGAAATTTGACGGGGAGCCTATTGGAGTCATTTTGAGATGATCCATTAGCTCTGATTTGGGTGCCATAGTCCCGGGGAGCTTCGCCGCTGGTAGGCTTGATTTTGCTTCGGAGCATCAAAACCGGGTCAAACGTTGTCGGAATGACCTGAAATTTGACGTGCAGCCCTTTGGAAGCATGCAGAAGCTACTCATGTGTTTTGTTTGATGAGTGGCAGCATCAGAGGTTCTCGCCGCCGGGAGGCTTGATTTCGCCGTTCAAGAGTTGAAGGAGGGTCAAACGGTGTCGGTTTGACTTGAAATTCGACATGGAGCCTTTTGGAGGTATTTTGAGACCATCCATAGACTCTGATTGAAGATTTGTTGTATTTGACATTGTCGCTGTCGGGAGCTCCCGCTCAGCTGTTGGAGGATTGAAGTTAGGCCAAATGGTGTCGAAATGGCCCGAGACTTCATGTGTACCCTTCTTTTTGCTACTTTGAAAGATCTTGTAGTTTTTGTTTGGTTCTGTCAAGATCTGATGCTTGAAGCAGCTTTGCCTGTTTGTAGTAGGATGCGGCTCCATATAGCTTTTGATGTTGATGAGGCAAAGTGACATTTTTGGTGTCAACAATTGCCCCCTCGAGGTACAGCGACGAATTGGATAGCCTTTGCAGTCGATGTGCCTCAAAGAAAACTTTGAAGGAGAACTTCTGACTTGACCAAGAATTTCTGAGCATTTTTCTTGATAGTGTAGCCTTTTGAGTTTTCAAGGGAATTTTATGGCAGTGAGAGACATCACGTACCATCTCAAGGCAAAATTTTGAAAATGACATTTGGGTTGGGTTTTTGGGTTTTGGATTTTCTTTTTGACCTTGTGAACCTAAAGGCTTTGTGTTGCGCATTAGGCGGTCAAGAAGGTTTTTGGTTTTTGACCTTGTGACCTAACAAGCTCTATGTGGCAGGTTAGGGGGTCGGGTTTTGAATTTTGATTTTGGTCTTGTGACCTAACAAGCGGTATGTGGCAAGTTAGGGGACCAGGATTTGGTTTTGGTTTTGGTTTTGGCCTTGTGACCCAACAAGCTGTATGTGGCGAGTTAGGAGACCATGGTTTGGATTTTTATCACTCTTTGGGACAACTATGGGTCCATTGGAGTGGTTTGGGTTTTTATGGAATGTCAATCTCAAGGTTTTGGCTTAATTTGGTTCATGAGGTGGGATGGTTTGGACTTTTGGAAACTCATGAGGCTTGGATTTTTTGTATGGTCCAATCAACTCAAAGGAGGCATGGAACCATTTTTGTATGCTCTTGGTAAGAGGAATTTTGACTAAAAGCCACTTTTAGTGCCTAGGTGGTCAAACCTGGCTCATGTGGGCTAACCCATGGGACCTTAAGCTTTAAAGATGGCTTAGATCTCATGTGGTGTCATTTTTGTTAAGAATATCTAAGAATATTCTTACTTGGAGAGAATCTCTCAAGTTTCCTTGATTTTGGGAGAGATTTTCTCAAAGTATCTTTCTTTGGGAGAAAGTTTCTCATAATCCCTCTCTTTTTGGAGAGAATTTCTCAAAAATATCTCCTCATTGGGAAAGAATATCCCATAATTCCTTTCTTTTAGGAAGTTTGCTAATTTGTAGTACTTACCTCCTTTCTTTTCTCCTCCTTTCCTCTTTTGGTTTGCTTTCTTCTATAAAAGCAAGGGGATTGGATCTCTTGTTGCTATTGCTCTCTTTTTTCAAGAACCTTCAAGAGTGCTCCAAGATCAGGAATTCTTCTTCTTCAAGGATCTTCAAGCTTTTTCTTCTTCTTCTCCATCAATGGCTTCAAATAAGTTTCTTCTTTTTCTTAAGAAACCCCATGTAGGAATAGGAAAAGGTTTTCATTTTTTCTTTTCTTTTCTTTTCTTTTCTTTCTCTTTTTCTTCTTTTTTTTTTTATCCACGTGCATCTCTTTCTCTCTTTTTTTTTTTGCACGTCTTTTTTTTTTTTTTCTTTCTTTTTCTTTTTTTCTTTTTCTTGCACGGTTTTCTTTCTTCTTTTTTTTTACCGTGGCTTTTCTTTTCTTTTTTTTTTCTCACGGTCTCTTTTTTTTTTTTTACCGTGTGTTTTTTTATCTTCTTTTTTTTTATCTCTTTTTTTTTTTTGTGGCCGTACGGACAAGACCGTACGGTCATGGCCGTACGGCCACGTGGCCTGTGGGCAATTTTTTATTTTTTTTTCTCTTTTTTTTTTTGAAAAGAGATTTTCTCTTTTTTTTTTTTTTTTTGGGTTCTGAGATGCGCATGCATGACAACTTTCCTTCTATGCATTTTTTTTTATAAAATGGAATTTGGAAGTATGATAGTGCACACCTGGAAATCTTTTCGTAAGTCTTGGGATTTGGAGCTGGCAGCAATGTTGAGCCCTTTCTTGGTCTTGCGGGGATTTTCTGAGGAGCTTTGCAAGTTTTGGATTCTGGAGCTCGCAGCAATGTTGAGCCCTTTTCCGATCTTGCGGATATTTGAGAAGCTTTGGCTTGATCTCGCAGCAATGTTTGAGTTCGAGCCTTCTTCGAGAATTTTCCATGATTATGGGCTTGCAGCGATGTTGAGCCCATCTTCAAGCTCCTATTTCTTTTGGGGTGTTTCCCTTTTCTTCGGGATTGCCCCGGAATCATGCCAAAATTTCGCTAGATTTTTTAGCAAAATTCTGTCATTTTGATGATTGATTTTTTTTTCTTTCCATCCTTTGCAGGTAGTTCCTCCAGAACGAACAAGAGTAAGGAGCCGGTCACTGATGCGCCTCGCCGTTCTACCAGATCCTCTAATGCGGCCGTACAGCAGGCCTGGGAGGAGGTTCAGTATGTTGAAAGGAACTTGGAAGAGTGTGACTCGCTCAACCGAGATGAGATGAGGCAATGTTTGATTGCCCTCAAGGATGAGGAGTATTATAAAATTATGGTAAGCAACCGTCCGTGGGTCACGGACGATCAGAGCATTGTGCCCAAGCCTACCTTCTTCTTTGGTGATGCCGTCCCCGACGATTCAACAAACCAAAGGAGATGTTTTCAGTTCTCCTTCACAGTTGATGGTGAGAAGAGAACTGTTTCTACCCGGTCGTCCTTCGATCGGACAATCTCGATCATGAGCCTTTCCTCCACATGCTCGAAGAGGGAAGATCCTCCAAGCTGGGTGAAGAGGACAAATGTGATCAAGACCGGGGTGTTTGTTGGCGGCCCTTCTGGTTTTGCAGAGAAGTCGCCTGCCCGTATGGACATTTTGATGCCGGCCAGCGGCTACCAAGGTTCAGATCATTCTTCGGTCGATTTGAGACCAGTGGGCCTTGGCATTTTCAAGGGCAATGGCAGCAATTGGGTGAAGCCTTTTCGACTTCGTGGCCGTTTCAGTGCTGACTCGAGCTGGGAGTCGTGGACTGATCACATCCTGCAGGTTGGCGGTGCCATTCTGAAGAAGGCCGAAATTTTTTATGCGGTTCGCGCTTTTCGGCAAACCGTGGTTTTCTCCGATGAGGCTTTTATGGCCATGCTAGAGTCGTTCCTTCCACAAACCAACACCTTCGTTGTCACGAATGGTGAGATTACTTTTTCTTTAAAGGAACTGAGTGCCATCACTGGGCTGCCTATCCTCGGCAATCTCTATGAGGAGTTTATGCCTATCGACAGCATCCTTGAGGAGCAGTCTGAGGAGTTCAGGCTTTTGTATTTTTAGCTCGTCGCCTTCTATGATTTTTTGAAGGAGAAGGAGGGCTCGAAAGTTCGGTGTAGCAGTTGGAGGAGTGGTAGCTTTTTGTCTTCCAACTTCTTTGACAGCGGGGAGTCTTCTGAGAGTACGACCCAGCTGACTTGCCAAAGGATTCCGACGACTTTGAGCCATCCATGGACACAACTTTTGATGATGTTTCGGATGAGCTCATGGAGGCAGAAAGCACTCCACCAGTCATCGAAGAAGGTACTTTGTATTGATAATCTTGATATTTTTTGACAAGATCATATTCATACCTTTTCCATTTTTCCATTGGCAGGTTGTGAGGTGACAGAAGAAGTTCCTCTATCTTTTTCAGAACCAGAGCAGGGGGTACCTGTGACCGATCCAGGAGTAGGGGCTTCTTCCACCAATTTTGATGAGGCAGGGGCGAGTCCGCCTACTGATATTCCTTCCCCAGCGGACCCGGTTGGAAAGAGCTTCTTGACTACTCTTCCAACGGTGCCTGACACGGGTAGTCAACCAACGGAGCATGGCGAGTCTTCATCTGAGCCATCCCGTCAGTTTGCGAGGAAGGTGTTGAAGAGAGTCTTGAGCTCATGGATCGAGACTCTTTCTTCTGGCCATTTGGAGGCTGGTTTTGGCATGGTGAATCATGTGCAGGACATTCTTGCCGATAGCGAAGAAGTCGGTCTGGACATTACAGATGCCAAGGCTTTTGTTGATGAAGTCATCGCTCTAGGTAACAAGTGGACTGAGACCAAGAGCTTTCCGAATGATGATTTCTTCAACGAGATGTTTTTGAAGCCTTCCAGCGAGGTCAAATCTAAACTGAATGAGATCTCGCGGACTCGGAAGCAGCTCGTTCGGGAGAGGAACGTCACCGAGTTGGCTATTATTGAGCTGACACAGGACCAGCACCGCCTTGATAGGGAGGTCACCGAAGCCAGACAGCGCCTTGAGCTATTGGAAGAACAAGCCGCTGCCAAGTGGACTGCCACTTTGAAAGCTCGCGATAGAGAGAGGACTCTCATTCGCCAAGTTGAGGAGGTTGAAAGCAATCTCCGAAGGAAGACTCAAGAATATGAACAATGGCAGATTCTCTGGGAAGAGCTTCCTCGTGCCGAGGATGGATCGTGACGGCCTACTGCTTTTTATGGGAAGATTCTGAAAAAACGCGGCCTGGAAGCTTTGGAGGCTAAGGCCAAGTATTTGCTTGAGGAGTTAAGCCTATGGCTGAAAACCATGTCGGACTAGCCTCTTGATTTGTAACAAACTTTTTCTTCTCCTTTTTTTTTTGGTACCTCCATGTATAAACATTTTTGGCACTCTTTTTTTTTTTTTTTGTTTCCCCTTATTTCACTTAAATTCACTTTCGATGAAATATAAGCAAAAATTGAATTGGAATGGTTTGTTTGAAAATTTGATCAAAAGGTTGTCATTTTGTGGAAATCTTTTGTCAAATGGTTGTTTTTAGGCGTGAAAGCCAGATTTTGTGGCAAAAAGCCTGGTTTTTTTATGGCTTGAAAGCCGAATTTTGGATGGCGTGAAAGCCAAAATTTTGTTTGGCATGAAAGCCGGTTTTTGGCATGAAAGCCGATTTTTGTGGCGTGAAAGCCAAGTTTTGGTTTTGTGGCATGGAAGCCGGTTTTTGGCGTGAGAGCCGATTTTTGTGGCGTGAAAGCCAAGTTTTTTGTTTTGTGGCATGGAAGCCAAAGATTTTGTGGCATGGGAGCCAAATTTTGTTTTGTGGCATGGAAGCCGATTTTTGTTTGTTTGGCGTGAAAGCCAGATTTTGTGGCATAGAAGCCAAGTTTTTTGAAAACCAAGTTTTGTTTTGTTGGCATGGAAGCCAGATTTTTTTGATTTTTGGCATGAAAGCCAGGTTTTTGTTTTGTTGGCATCGAAGCCAGATTTTATTTTTTGGCATGAAAGCCAGGTTTTTGGCATAAAAGCCGGGTTTTGGCGTGAAAGTCGGTTTTTGGTTTTCAAAAATGCAAGTATCGACTAAGAGTCGCCTCCCTGCTGAATGGTATTGCAAGTATCGATGGAATGTCGCTTCCTTGCTCATTCGGTTGCGAGTATCGATGGAATGTCGTTTCCTCGCGGATTTGGGTGCAAGTATCGACTGAATGTCGCCTCCTTGCTTTTTTCTCAAAAATTTGGTTTTGTGGGTATCGATGGAATGTCGCCTCCCCACGATTTTTGAAATTTGAGGTATTTTTTAACCTTTGTTTTTCTGTTTTGAAATTTGGGTTGTGGATATCAACTGAAACGTTGTGTCTCCACGATTTTTTTTTAGATTTTGCAAGTATCGACGAGGTGTCGCTTTCTTGCGATTTTGAGGTTTTGGAAGTATCGAATGGGGTTCGCATCCTTCCGATTTTTGGGTTTTGCGTGAGTATTGACTAAACGTCGCTTCCCCACGGTTTTTTGAAAAATCATTTTTTGTTTAAAGACACGAGGGTCGTAAATTTTGACTCAAAACCATCTTTGGTGGTAAAAGTTAGGGTGGACTAAGGTGGAAATTCCTAAGTCCTGATTTTTGTTTCAAACCATGAATTTTGGGTTCAAGGGTTGAAAGTTTTGGTCAAGTTAGGGAAGAGGCTCCGAAACTTGGATTTTGGGTTTGATTTTTTTTTAACAATGAAACATTGAAAGTAACATTGTTTTTTGGCTTTTTAGAAATTTCAACATAGGGATGAAAACTCTAAAAGGGGTGGGTTTGACGAGCAAGTACCTAGGAATAGGCTTTGGCCATGCAGGCATCACTCTGACCTGATGTAAGAAGTCTTCAAGGGTAGTACCGCTTCAAGAACTTGCCATTGATGGGCAGCATACATCTGTCACCTTCCATGTTTAGAAGAGTATATGCGCCATTGGAGAAGACTTTGTCGATGACGAAGGGTCCCTCCCATTTTGGTTCGAATTTGCCTTTTGATTTGTGGGCAAAAACCATTGGCCTTTTCACCGCAAGAACCAAGTCACCCTTTTTGTGGGCGCGTTGCCTGATCCTTTTTGTCAAAAGATCCTGCCATGCGTGCTTGGTAAAGCTCAACACTTTGTAGAGCTTCGAGTCGTCTTTCATCGAGGTTATCCAGTTCTTGGAGTCTCAATTTGATGTTGCTTTCTTGCGTCATTTTATTTTGTAGAGATACCCTTAAAGAAGGAATTTGTACCTCTAGGGGGACAACTGCTTCACATCCATAGACCAAGGAGAATGGTGTGCTATGGGTTGGTCCTCGAACGGTAGTCCGGTAGGCCCATAAAGCTTCAGGCAGTTTGTCGCTCCAATCTCTTTTGCGAGTAGAGACCATTTTCTTGAGAATTTTGCAGAGTGTCTTGTTAAAGGCTTCTGCTAGTCCATTCGCTGCCGGGTTATACGGAATCGAAGGACAACTTTGAATTTTGTATTTGTCGCAGAACCTGTAGAATCTGTGATCCCGGAATTGTGGTCCGTTATCATGGACGAATCTTTTAGGTATGCCGAACCGACAAATGATGTTGGTTTGTAAGAATTCAAGGACTGACGAGGTCTTCATTTCACTGAACGCAAATGCTTCTGACCACTTGGAGAAATAATCCGTAGCGGTGAAGATGAAGCGATGACCTTTGCTTGACGGGGGAGAGATAGGACCTATGATGTCCATACCCCAGGCTTCGAAGGGCCATGAGATCGCTGTAGGATGTTGCCATTCTGGAGGCATGCGTACATAATCTCCATGAACTTGGCATTGTTGGCAACGTTTAGCAAATTGTATTGCGTCAGCCACCATGGTAGGCCAATAATAACCTAACCTTTTTATCTGATCGTAGAGCTTGGGACCAGCCTGATGGGCTCCACAAAGACCAGCATGAACTTCTTTTAGAGTTTCTTCCGCCTCTTGTAGTGACAAGCAGCGTAGAAGTACTCCATTGAAGGATTTTCTGTAAAGCATTTTGGAGGGAATATCCAAATGAAAGTTTGGGGCTCGTCTTTGGATACTTACCCGCTCTTTTGGATCTTCAGGTAGGATTCCGAACATAATATAATCAATGAACGGATCCCTCCAGTCGCCTATCGGAGGTTTAAGGATGGAAATCCGACCTCCGACCACTCGGTGGCATTCAGCAACTGCTTGGTGTGTGTTGAGAGGAGGGAGAATCTTTCTTTGACACACTGTAATTTGCATGTTTTCCCCTTCTTGGGTTGCCATGGATGCAGCAAGTCCAGCCAAGGCATCTGCACGGATGCTTTCACCTCTGCGGATGCGGGTGATGTGACAGATGTCAAAGTTTTGACGAAGCGATTGCGCCTTGTTGTAGTAAGGCAACAGATCAGGTTTCCTGATCACATATTCCTGATTCATCTGGTTGACGATCAGTTGAGAATCCCCAAATGCTTCCAGCATAGTGATGCCAGATTCGAGGGCGAGTTCCAATCCTATAATCAGAGCTTGGTACTCAGCTGCATTATTTGAACATGGTTCCAGTAGCGAAAATGCGTGTGGAATCATGTATTTATCGGGGCTAACAAAGAGAATGCCAATTCCCGATATCAGCTTTCCATTTTCATTTGTCCTGGTTGCACCATCGAAGTACATGTTCCAGGAGGCATTTGGTGAGGAAGTCTCCACGTAGTAGACAGGTTCGTCTGGGAGATCATCCCTGAGCGGAGAATCCTTAGGCAGTGGATGCTCTGCGAGAAAGTCTGCCAGGGCTTGACCTTTGATTGCTTTCTGTGGTACATACCTAATATCAAATTGTGACAGAAGGATGGACCATTTTGCCAGCCGGGCATTGAGAGAACCTGCTTTTGTGACAAGGACCTTTAAGAGATTGATCCTCGATATCAGGTATATTGTGTTTGACAGCAAATAGTGATGCAGCTTTGGTATAGCGAACATCACTGCCAAGCATTCTTTTTCGACTGGAGAGTAGCGATGCTCTGCACCTACCAACATGCGACTGAGGTAGTATTGAGCAGCTTCTTTTCCTCCATCATTTTCTTGTGCAAGTAGAGCACCCAAAGAATAGTCGAGAGCTCTTGTGTACAAGATGAATAGTTTTCCGGTTGTGGGAACAGCCAACACCAGAGGCTTGGTCAGGTATGACTTGATGTCTTGAAATACAGCTTCACATTCAGCATCCCAAACAAAGTCTACACCTTTCTTCAACAGGCGAGAAAATGGACGGCATTTTCCTGATAGATTGGAAATGAACCGTCGGATGTATGCCAATCTTCCTTGAAGCCCTTTTAGTTCTCTTAGGGTTCTTGGAGATGGCATTTCTAGAATTGCCTTGACTTTGATGGGGTCAAGTTCTATTCCAGCTTTCCGAACTATGAATCCGAGGAACTTACCCGATGAGACACCGAAGAAGCATTTGAGGGGATTCATTCGCAGTTTGTGTTTGCGAAGCCGGAGGAAGACTTCTTGAAGATCTTGGAGATGGTCTTCTTTCCTTTTGCTTTTGACGGTGAGGTTATCGACATAATATTCGACCGTCTTGTGCTGCATATCTCGGAATATCTTCATCATAGCCCTTTGATATGTTGCACCAGCATTTTTCAGACCAAATGGCATGACAGTGTAGCAATACACGCCAAATGGGGTCCGAAAGGATGTATGCCTTTCATCTTCGGGATGCATCTTTATCTGGTTGTAGCCAGAGAAGCCGTCCATGAAAGTCATTCGCTCAAACCCGCAGGTGTTGTCAATCATTACCTCCGGTATGGGGAGCGGGAATTCATCTTTGGGGCATGCATTATTCAGGTCTCTATAGTCAATACAAACTCTGATTTGCCCATTTTTCTTTGTCACAGGGACGATGTTGGCCAACCATGCAGGATGTTGTTCCTCGCGGATGAAGCCAACGTTTTTGAGTTTCTGAACTTCTTGTTCAATTTTGTCCATCACATCAGGACGGAATCTTCTTTGGCCTTGTTTGACAGGCTTGACATTTTCTTGCAGGTTGAGTTTGTGAACTGCTATTTTGGGATCTAAGCCAGGCATTTCAGCGTAAGACCATGCAAAACAATCAACAAACTCAAGAAGAAAAGAGACATACTCGGGTAAGTCCTCATCCTTTATATTCTTGCTTATGAATACAGGACGTGGGTTATCTGGTGTTCCCAAGTCTATCTTTTGAACAGAATCTTCTGTCGGAAGGTTTGAAGGTGGTTCCTCCATAATATTTTCGGAGGCTTCCAGCTCAACAAGACCTTCTGGATTTCCAAGGGCATTTTCAGACCATGGCTCCGTTTCTGTCCATAAATCTTCTTGATCAGTATTCTTCTCAAGTCTTGCTATGAGATGATCCCAATCACTAGCTGAAACTGGGTTGAAGTAAGGCACTTCTTTTGGAGACAACGGCTCTTCTGAATCAGAGAACCGTGCGTCTGTGTCATCGGACAACTCCTCTTCATCATCAGAGAAATCATACCAATTTGATGAGCTTCCTGGGTCCTTGTCGGGTAACTCTTCAAAGATATATCAAGGGAGATCGATGTCTTCATCGACATGAGATGTTGAGGCTTGGTCTACAAAACGACTCTACAGCCTTTGTGTCAGCTGTCTCATCGGAGTGTCAGGATCATACCCCAATCCGTATGAAGACTTGTCTATACGACGGTGGAGTTTCCAATCTTCCAGCTGACTTTTGGTCAGGGTGGGTTCCAATGGTGTGAGAATACCACGGCCACCTCCCAAACCAATTGGATTTTGAGCATCATAGCCCATTTTCTTCATGATAGCTTGTGCCATTGGACTATACAAGGATAGTTGAGGCATACCTTCATTTTGGAAAGGCTCAAGCAGGCAGTTTGATGAAGAAGCGTTCGACCTATGGAAGAAGATTGGTTTATCTTCTGCCGACGTTTCCGGAACGACGAAGGTAGCAGACGTAGGATCTTCTACGTCAGCAGGGGTCTCCAATGGAGTGAGAGCAGGCCGAACTTGCTGAGTATCAGCTTGGCTTGGCGATGTATCGTCTTCAGTCTCTGAATCCGAATCCGTGTCTTCTATGATAGACACGAAGGAGACAGCAAACTTGCCCCCTGTCTTTTGCTCTGTCTTCTTTGCTTTAGTAGTGATTACCAAAGGCTTGGAAGATTTGAAGGAGATGACGAAGGGAGATTGATTGCTCTCTTTGAGTTTGCCGGAAGGTTTGTTTTCTTCCGATGATCGCTGAGGAGCCTTGCCTTTATCTTTTTGGAGATTGCCAGCAAAGGATGTTGTTTTCTCCTCCTTTCCTTCTTTTTCATCCTTGTACATCTGAGAGTCTGCAAAATGGACTTCCTTGCCTTTGAAGGGCTTTTTGTCTGCAAACACTCGATGTATCAAGCCGTCGTCGCCAACAAACTTGATGCACTGATGTAGAGTTGAAGGAACGACACCGCTCTCGTGTATCCAAGGGCGTCCAAGAAGGATGTTGTAGCATGAAGGGGTTTTTATTGCATATACGGTGACCTCAGAGATAAGATTGCCGATTTGCAACCTGAACCGGATTTTGCCAATGGGCCTTTGAGCACTCCCATCGTATCCAAAGATGGACACAGATGTGTGGCTTAGTTTGCTAGGTGGGATACCCAGTTCTTCGAGTGCCGAAGTAGAGATGAGGTTGAGTGCAGAACCCGGGTCGATCTGGACTCTGTGTATCGGCATCTCTTTGATGTACCCTGTGAAGTACAAGGGTTGATTGTGCTTCGTCTCGCCTAGCAGGAGGTCTTCCTTATTGAAGGCGATGGTAGCACTTGCGGCTTTTTGGACCGAGAGGCATTCAGTGCAAGGTCCTCCAGCTTCTTTCTTTTCTCCCTTCGAGGAGGTTTTTTAATTTTGTGACCCTATAGTCCATTTCAATTTGCAGGACTTGCGGGGCATGTTTGTCGACATCCAGATTCAGCCTTTGCAGTTCTGAAATGAGACTATCACGAGTTTGTGGTGACATTCGTAATAAGTCTAGGATGTGCAGTCGTGCAGGTATGTGTTTGAAGTGCTCAATCAAGTCATACTTGAAAGCCTCCTTTAGGCCTGCATTTTCATTATCACCGCCGCTTGGGGCATTTACAGCTTGTTTTCCCGAAGGATTTACATAAGAAGAAGAAGAAGGTTGGTTATAGTTTTTGTGGTAATCCCGGCCAGAGCGGGTACCTTTCCCAACTTCAAAAGCTTCTAGAGGTGGTTCTTCTTTCGGAAGACCCCCTTCGGGCTCAAGGGGCTGGTCTTCTCCATTTGCTGAAAACGCCTCTGCAGCAGCATTGCCGTCTTCAGTTATTGCGTTGCATGGAGCATTTTCCGGGAACAAGTCCTGAACAGCTTCCAACAACTTTTCTTCTTTGTCCAGTATTTCATCGGTCCAGACATCTCCTATGAGGTTGGGTACCTGGGACCAATTGACTGGGTTTTCTTTGAAGACTTCATCAGCTAGAGCTTCTTCATGGTGATCAGTCGGAAGAGGCTTGAATTCTGATGTCACCGTTTCAGGAGACGATGGCTGAGAAGGTGTTATCTCAGTGGAAGTCACCCGAGAATATGTAGCTCCAGAAGATATGCTACTGGATACATTTTGAGAGTCCGTGGCCTCAGCAGATGGAGCTTCAGAGGCACTATCATCCTGAACTATCACATTACAGGCAACTTCGATAGAAGATGCCTCGATAATGGACCGTTGGGAATCAGACTCATCCTCCGATGTAAGAGGATCATCAATCCAGCAACTTTCTTCATTTTCCGGAGTCCCTGGAGAAGATGCTCGTAGATTTTTCGGGACTTCCGGTTCTGGATTTTGATGAAGTTGGTTGATGCGATCCTGCTCCTGCTCTATGGCTAGATGCTGCAAGATCCTCGCATAATCTTCAAGATCGGGCATAGGAGCCAAATCTTTTTCTTCATCTGCCCCTTGTGATTCGACCTGGTTGGGATCCACTAGAGCATTTGTTTGTGCTGTGTTAACAGCAATTTGGGCAGCCTCTTGGTCTTCATCATCATCAGACCAAGATCCTTGTGGCTGGAAGGGGTTATACCAGATTACTGGCATAAGGTGGGATTCCGGGATCCATTCTTCGTCGGAGAGATATTCTCCGGTTTCAAGGGATTCCTCCCACTCATCGATGTCACTGGCAGTGTCACTGGACTCGTATCCATTCATGGAGAATCCAACTACCGAGTTACAAGAGTACGATGCCCCCTGCGTAGTCTCATCTCTGAGCCGTGGTGCCATGAAATCACTGAGAGTGAATTTTCTTATCACTCTTGGAACTTTAGGGAGAGACCCCTCTGTTGCCCCCAGTGAAGCGGTAGAGGAGGTTTCTGCTTTTTCAGGAACCTCTTGTTTTGTTTGAGCTTTCTCCTGCTGTTTGAGCTTGCGGAGTTGTCTCTTGGCTTGCCTTCGCTGTTGAGCGGTCGGCTTTGTTTTGACGATCTCCTAATTTTCATCTTCTAGGAGATCGGGATGTACCCATATGGGTTGTCCTTCTGGTGTTGGGTAAGGCACCAGCTCTTGGGACGTTTAGGTCATTTTTATCACCTTGAAGGAAGTAGTGACTTTTTCCTTTGATGATTTGGATGTTTGTCCATATGACACCATATTAACGGAGGCAGACCCATAGTTTTTGTCAAAGGTGATGACTCCGTTTTTCTACATCTCGTTGATCTTCTCTCTCACAACGAAACATTGGTTGAGAGGATGCGAGACCATTTGGTGGTATGGACAATATCGGGGATCGTTGGTTTTGCCAACATCTCCCGGTCTTTTGGGGTCAGGCAAGGTGAGTTTGCCATTTGCCAAGAGAGCCCCAAATATTTCTTCAACATCTTCATCGAACGGGTATTTCTTTTCTACTCGTTCTTTGAAGGCATCAGAGAGTTCAGGTCTCTTACCTGCAGCTTTATTTTCAACTTTCTTTGGTGGCTGAGGAGCTGACTTGGTTTGCACATTGAGAACCTCCTTTTTCTTTGGCTTGGAGGTTGGAATGGCGGTCTGCTCTTTCTTTGATGACTTCTGACTGTTGAGGTCTTTGATCACCGTTTC
Source organism: Persea americana (assembly GCA_029852735.1). Classification (NCBI taxonomy): domain Eukaryota; kingdom Viridiplantae; phylum Streptophyta; class Magnoliopsida; order Laurales; family Lauraceae; genus Persea; species Persea americana. The sequence goes on along the minus strand of CM056816.1, from coordinate 28,746,440 downwards.
AGCCTCCATAGACGCTTCTAGGAGTTCTCCCAAGTTTTTTGATTTGTTGCCAATGATCATGGAGCGGATCCTTGCTCTCATGTTGTTTCGGCAAATGTCGACTAGCGACGCTTGTGGCAGCACATCTGAGCATTTGTATGCCGTTGCTTTCCACTTGTGAATGAAGTCGAATGTCGACTCATTCTCTCCTTGTTTAAGGCTGCAGAGCTGAGCCATAGTAACAGGATGATCCTCACCTTTGAAGTGGGTCAAGAAACGTGTCTCTAGCATGGTCCAGTTTTGAATGGAGTCCTCTGGCAAGGTGGAATACCAATCAAAGGCCGTACCTTTTAGGGTACTTGCAAAGAGCCGGATCTTGAGTGCATCTTGATCCGCAATCGTTCCTATCAGGATCTTGAAGTGGATGACATGCTGTCTGGCTGAACCTTTCCCCGTATATGTTTGGAGAAGAGGTTGTTTGAACTTTTGGGGAAACGGAACCGAGTCCATCCATAAGCGATATGGTGGCTTGATCCCATGCTCCTTCAGTGTATCCTCTTCTTTTGCTTTGGCGAGGATATTGTCCACGTCCTTTTTAGTAAAGGCACGTGACTCATCTTCTCCACCGTTTGTCTCATCTTGTGGAGGAACTTCGTCATTGTTTGGTGGACGCTGGAGAGTGAGAAGGAAGTTTTCCATCAGTACCTCTATTCTCTGCTGTCCTTGCTCTAGCTGCTGAATGCGTAGAGCCATGCCGTCATGTGGTGGAGGTTGCTCAGAGTTTGTGACCAAGACATTCATCCTTCGTGAGTCGAAAGAGGATACTGTCTTAGTGACTGAGCTGGAGCTCATTCTTTTAGATGAAGAGCCCGAGGAATGATCACTCCGATGTCCCTGGCTTGAAGGAGTGGGAGAGTCTTCCTGATGTCTTCTCGTCCGGGAGACGCTACGAGTCACCGGTCGTCTGATATGTATTTTCGTCGCTGACTTCTGGCGTCTTTTGGTTTTGCCAACCATGTGGACAGCAGCAACTTGGTCGGGTCTTTCTTTTTCGACCCATTTTTGGGAGATTTGAAGCTCAGAATGATGGGTTCTTTGCTTCTCTAATCTCTTTTGTCGATATGCCGCGCGGCAACGTATGCGACGAGCAATTTGAGCTTCGGTTAGCTCGGGCTGTGCTCTGGCAATGAAGGACGTGGTCCCTCGTGCGCAGCAACCGAGCTTGTCTTCCTTGAAGACTGGCATGGACAGGATTTGGACGCGGTCCTTAGCCTGTCGCAGCGAAGCTTTAAATTTTGCAAGCTCGTCCCCTGTTGAGATGAAGGGTCGAGTTGCAGGAGAGCAGGCCGTGGCAAGTTCCTGTCGAGGCCTTGTGATGCACGATTTGATTTTGGGCTTGTATGAGCAAGCCGGCTCGTGCTGAGTAGTTTTTGTTGTTCGGTGGAGGGTAGGTTTCTCTCCTTTGATGTAAGCAAGAGGATAAAACCTATTCTCCTTGAGAGGAGCCAGGTATTCTGGCTTTGCAGATGTCCGGGACCATCTTTGTTTTGGTGAAGATCGCGGGGACCAAGTCTTGGGATAGACTTGGTTTTTTGTAGGTTGAGGTCTCATGGGATTGCCACGAGCCTCAGGTTTCTTGGTGACCGCCTTTGGTGTCGGGGTAGCGACACGTTGGGGGGCGGTCTTCTGCTTCTTAGCAGGCACCGTCTCTTCTGCGGGTAGTGGGAATGGTCCCAGTGACCCGAAGACGATGGTCCGGGGAGTGGAGGTCGACCCGGTGTTTTGGGAGTTGCCGAGGGAGGTGATGCTTCGGCAGTTGACGGGGCGCTTGAAAGTGCCCTTGCTTTGCTTCTCTTGAAGCATGACTTGGTACTTGTTCTCATCGAAGGTGATGGTCAACGAAGTTGCCATTGTTAGTTTTGAAAAAACTTTTCTGAAACAAGACCACATCCATTAGTAATCACAAGAATATGGTGATCATAAATGGGCTATACTATGGTTTTGTCTTTTCAAATCGCTCAGGGGCATGGCCCGTTCTGAGCGTAATGAAGAAGGCCAAAAGCCATAAATGGTACAATTGTTCTAAATGCAAGTATGGTCGGCTCGAAATGAGCATTCCAGGGACTGCTAGAAGCAATTGTAAACCTTAATTCAAATTACCGAGAAGCGAAACTCACTCGAGGTAAAATGATATAAGGTTAGAGATACAAATGTGTCGGTCGCGAATACAGTAGACCCGAAAGGGCGTACTAGCACCGCCAGGCACAAATGTTGTAAATCGCATCCTTGAAGGACACGAGATGGGATTTTTTGAAATGTCAAGATTGGATTCTCAAAAGAGAGCAAATGGTATTCCAATCCGAATACAGGTTCAAACATTTCTGCGAGCCTAAATCCGAAAAGGAAAGAACCAAAATTCCTCCAATTTGAACACAATAGTGACAGAAGTTTTTTTTTTTTTTTTTTTTTTTTTTTAATTTTAATTTTAATTTTTTTTTTTTTAGAGTGCACATAGGTCTTCCAATTCGGTCTTATGAAACCTTAGTGGATAGATTAGCCCCCAGGTAAGGGTAAGATTACTTAATGAACCCGTTTGAAGGACCCTTACCTTCAAGGCTTTTCTTAGATCCACGTTGGTCAAAAAACGCAACTGGTGCAACCTTAATGCTCTCTCTTTTTTTTAAAGACCTCCAATGGACTCATCAAAGAGAGGAAAATGGCCCCTCCCAATCCAAACGTTGGCTCAAACATTTCTGCAAGCCATTGCACGAAAAGGAAAAGACAAAAGTTTCTCTAATTTGAATCCAAAAGAGAGAAATTTGAAAAGTTTTTTTTTTTTGAACTTTTCTCTTTTTTTTTTTTGAAAGATCTCCGATGGATCCGTCAAAGAGAGGGAAATGGTCCTTCCCAATCCGAACGTTAGCTCAAACATTTCTGCGAGCGCAAACAAACGAAAAGGAAAGAACCAAAGTTTCTCTAATTTGAATCCAAAAGAGAGAAATTTGAAAAGTTTTTTTTTTGGACTTTTCTCTTTCTTTTTTTTTTTGAAAGATCTCCGATGGATCCGTCAAAGAGAGGGAAATGGTCCTTCCCAATCCGAACGTTGGCTCAAATATTTCTGCGAGCGCAAACAAACGAAAAGGAAAGAACCAAAGTTTTATCCAATTTGAATCCAAAATAGAGAAAACCCCTTTTTTTTTGTTGAGAAAAGAAAGAATGGAAAAAAGTTCAAAGAAAGAAGTTTCCAAAGAATCCCATCTCATGGTTTTTTTTTTAGATACAAGATCCAACATAGGCCACCAACTAGAAGGGAGCCAAGGATTCTAAGCATCATGTTCTCAATTAAACAAGTCCCACCGGGTATGCCAACTTGATGGACCCGTCTTTTTCTTTCTCGCCTTCCTTCGTCCCGGGTCCGCCGGGGTGCGGCGGGGCGAAGAGAAAAAAAAGAGCAAGCATCAACATTTGTTTTTGTACGGGTATGCCAGATTTTCTATTCTACTTGGAATTTGAAATGGTGATCCGGAGATTCACCTTCACAAGTAGAAAAGAAAATCAAGTTTTTTCTAACTTTCCATTGCACATATATTTTAAAGAAAGAGACAAGGTTTTAAAATGCCGTGAGAGGCGATTTTGTTTAATTTGTCGTGAAAGGCAGTTTTGTGTCGTAGAAGGCGATTTTGTGCCGTAAAAGGCAGTTTACAAATCTCATCAAAATGTAAAGACAAGAAATGTGATTTTTATGTCTCTTTTAAAAAAATACAATACAATAGAAAAGTAAGAAAAGGAATCTGACTTCTCAAGCGATTGTGGGGACTCGTTCAGATCGACGGTCGCGAGTCATTTATGGGCTCCGCCATCGTCCTTCAGATGAGAACACTTCATGCTTTGATTCACTTGGCTTGGCTTGGACCTCAGATTTTTAGAGGATAAAGACCAAGAGAAGGTCTTATATCAAATAAAAAACCAAGTAGACGGGCTGAAAAGCCGCATCTAGGCCATGTTGGATAGAAGAAGAGAGAAAATCTTGGGGGGGGGGGGGGTGGCCCCCCAAGGGACTTCGATCACCTTGTAGTGTTTGCAGCAGAGTTTCTTCAAGGCAAGAGAGCTTCTTTTTGTGTAGAGATTTCTAGGACAATTTCTTCAGAACTTTTCAGATGATTTTTTCGGACAATTTTCAGGACCATTTCTCCTTGCAATGACCGCCTACTTATAGGATTTTGGTGGCCATTAGGAGGGTTTTATGGGCATTAATGGTGTTAATGCTCCATGATGGGAGGAGTTACAAGATTTAATTTCATAATTTTGTAACTCCTTTTTCTTGGATTTTGATTGGCCGATGGAGAGTAATGGGCATTTAATCTCCATGATGATGGGAGTTTCATGATTAATTACCATGATTAATCTCCATAATGATAGGAGTTATATGGTTAATTGTTATGATTAATTGGACTTGTAACTCCCATTTCTTGGCTTCTGATTGGGCCGTTTAAAATAATGATTTAATGACCCTAATAAATTGCCAAAAAAGGGTCATTTAACTTCATTAATTGGCTGCCGAGTCGCTTGAAGAGTCGCGGGCCGCGCCGCATCTTTTGGAATTCTTCTTGCGATGATCATCGATGGATCCGTACGTTGCTTGATGTCGGATGACGATGAAAATTCAGACATTGATTGCCACTAATGGGCCGGCAACACCTGTTTAGTCGATTTCTTGATCGGTCGGGCAGAAAGTGTGCTTTCTTGGTCGGCCGGTTGGCAATTTCGGAGTGTCCGATGATGATCAAATGATTTTGATGGCGGATCCATGATGTTGACGAAGATCGACGGATATCATGCCTCAAAAATCAGATTTTAAGAAAATCACAGGGGCCAATCATCGCGAAATGCGAAAAGAATCGGAAAAACGGACGTTTCGGCGGAAATCCGGCGACCCGGATTTCCAGGGTCGCTGGAGACCAGGCACCCATGGTCGCCGGCGACCATGGGGCTGGCGACCTTGGGCCATGGTCGCCGGCGACCATGGGCCAAGGTCGCCGGCGACCTTGGACTTTGGTCCATTTTTCGGCCGCCTTCCGGTCGCTGTTTCTTGGTCGTTTCTCGGGCTTTTTCGCTTCTGTTTTCTCCTGTATTTTTCTTTGACATTTCTCCCTCATTTATTGGCTTGATTCCTCTGAAGAAAACCCGTCGAAAGGCTGTGCAAATCGGAGCACAAAGTTTCCTATTTTTTTGAAAAGCCGAAGACTCTGTAGCCGATTTACCGCCAAGAGTTGAAACTGGGTCAAACGATGTCGGAATGACCTGAAATTTGAGGTGAAGCTTCTTGGCCATTAGATAGGACCAACCATGGGCTTTTATTTTAGTTTTGAATCCGTTTGGGGTCCCGTCCGTGCTTGACTTGATTTCACCGTGCAGAAGATGTCGAGCTTTGATGTACGGTCATCCGATGTCCGATTGACCTGAAATTTGACGGGGAGCCTATTGGAGTCATTTTGAGATGATCCATTAGCTCTGATTTGGGTGCCATAGTCCCGGGGAGCTTCGCCGCCGGTAGGCTTGATTTTGCTTCGGACCATCAAAACCGGGTCAAACGTTGTCGGAATGACCTGAAATTTGACGTGCAGCCCTTTGGAAGCATGCAGAAGCTACTCATGTGTTTTGTTTGATGAGTGGCGGCATCAGAGGTTCTCGCCGCCGGGAGGCTTGATTTCGCCGTTCAAGAGTTTATGGAGGGTCAAACGGTGTCGGTTTGACTTGAAATTCGACATGGAGCCTTTTGGAGGTATTTTGAGACCATCCATAGACTCTGATCGAATAGTTGATGTATTTGACATTGTCGCCGTCGGGAGCTCCCGCTCAGCTGTTGGAGGATTGAAGTTAGGCCAAATGGTGTCGAAATGGCCCGAGACTTCATGTGTACCCTTCTTTTGGCTACTTTGAAAGATCTTGTAGTTTTTGTCTGGTTCTTTCAAGATCTGATGCTTGAAGCAGCTTTGCCTGTTTGTAGTAGGATGCGGCTCCATATAGCTTTTGATGTTGATGAGGCAAAGTGACATTTTTGGTCTCAACAAGCTCGCAGCAATGTTGAGCCCTTTTCCAGTCTTGCGGATATTTGAGAAGATTTGGTTTGATCTCGCAGCAATGTTTGAGTTCAAGCCTTCTTCGAGAATTTTCCATTGATTATGAGCTTGCAGCGATGTTGAGCCCATCTTCAAGCTCCTATTTCTTTCGGGTGTTTTCCTTTTCTTCAGAATTGCCCCAGAACCATGCCAAAATATCGCTAGAATTTTTTAGCAAAATTCTGTCATTTTGATGACTGATCTTTTTTTTTTATCCTTTTCAGGTAGTTCCTCCAGTACAAACAAGGGTAAGGAGCCTGTCACTGATGCGCCTCGCCGTTCTACCGGATCCTCTAATGTGGCCGTACAGCAGGCTTGGGAAGAGGTTCAGTATGTCGAAAGGAACTTGGAAGAGTGTGACTCGCTCAACCGAGATGAGATGAGGCAACGTTTGATTGCCCTCAAGGATGAGGAGTATTATAAGATTATGGTAAGCAACCGTCCCTGGGTCACGGACGATCAGAGCATTGTGCCCAAGCCTACCTTCTTCTTTGGTGATGCCGTCCCCGACGATTCAACATACCAAAGGAGATGTTTTCAGTTCTCTTTCACAGTTGATGGTGAGAAGAGAACCGTTTCTACCCGGTCGACCTTCGATCGGACTATCTCGATCATGAGCCTTTCCTCCACCTGCTCGAAGAGGGAAGATCCTCCAAGCTGGGTGAAGAGGACAAATGTGATCAAGACCGGGGTTTTTGTTGGCGGCCCTTCTGGTTTTGCAGAGAAGTCACCTGCCCGCATGGACATTTTGATGCCGGCCATCGGCTACCAAGGTTCAGACCATCCTTCGGTCAATTTGAGACCAGTGGGCCTGCATTTTCAAGGGCGATGGCAGCAATTGGGTGAAGCCTTTTCGACTTCACGGCCATTTCAGTGCTGACTCGAGCTAGGAGTGGTGGACTGATCACATCCTACAGGTCGGCGGTGCCATTCTGAAAGAGGCTGAGATTTTTTACGCGATTCGCGCTTTTCGGCAAACCGTGGTTTTCTCCAATGAGGCCTTCATGGCCATAATGGAGTCGTTCCTTCCACAAACCAACACCTTCATTGTCACGAACGGTGAGATTGGTTTCTCTTTAAAGGAACCGAGCGCCATCACCGGGCTGCCTATCCTCGGCAATCTCTATGAGGAGTTCATTCCTATCGACAGCGTCCTTGAGGAGCAGTCTGATGAGTTCAGGCTTTTGTACTTTCATCTCCTCGCCTTCTACGACTTTTTGAAGGAGAAGGAGGGCTCAAAAGTTCGGTGTAGCAGTTGGAGTGGTAGCTTTTTGTCTTCCAACTTCTTTGACAACGGGGAGTCTTCTGAGAGTACGACCCAGGAAGCCAGGGCTAAGAACCCGAATTCGAAGAAGATCTCCGCCATGCGAGAGAATTTGAAGGAACTCTTCACAAGCACAGACGCCATTCATTCTTACATTGTGCTGCGGAGAGATCTCGCTGTTTACGTCACTTATTGGCTAGGTGAGGCTCTTTTTGCTGGGGGAGATGGAATGCACATCAGGCCGCACTGTATTTTTCCGTCTTGTCAGATGGCGTTTGGAGAGCGGCTTGCTTTGGTGCCTGCTCTTTACTCCTATTTATGCACCGAACTGCAGGCTGCTGCTTTCCTGGTTCGGCTTGGGCTTCCCATGAATAGGGTATTTTCAGCCCATATTTTCTATTCATGGTATGTATACCACTGTCCCAGTTTCCACCGATTGGGTGCTGCACAGGACGATGACCCGTTTATGATTCGGTTGGCTAGAGGGAAGCCTGTTTTCGAATCTCTTTTATCTGCTCATTTAAGGATCCGACGATTCTGGGACGTCGAGATGAGGCAGTCTTCAGTGAAGCTTTCTCCGGACTTGTGGAAGAAGGCTTTTGATTTTGGTGTCTCCCGAGATTCCACCAGGGCAGGGTCGGGGAGACACTATTCTTTGACAAATGCAGAGAGGAATTGGCTATTTAACATACGTGTCGGCACGATAGTGTACTGCAAAAATCTTTTCGTCGACACCCAGCCGTATGTTCCTTCGCGTTTTGCCATGTAGTTGGGCTTCTCTTAAGGCGTTGTTGGAGGGCCTTCGAGCAAGGTGAAGCGTTTTGGAGGTCTGCAGGACGGGAGAAATGCATGGGCGCTCTATAGCGCGGAAGACGCTACTACCCTGATTTCTTATCCTGAGTTACCTACTTTCCGGACTGCTAGCTTCACAAAATGGTTTGTGGAAAGCTTTTCAACATACCGGGGGCTTTCCAAGAAAGAGCTTGATGTAAAGCAGTCTTCCGGGAAGGGCCTTGGGAAGTCAGATGGCATCCGCCGAGAAGAAGTTCTGGCTTTCCTTTCTGGAGAAAAGCACAGAACAGGTTTTCTCGAGGACCAGGACGTCATCAGATCGGGAGCTGCACAAGAGATTCCTGATGAGGTCTTGGAACAGCTCGCAGAGGAGGAGGCTAAGGTCGCTGCTTGGATACAAGCAAAGCGAGCAAAGGCTTCCATGGAGTCTACTGGCAAGAGCAGACCATCCAGTGAAGACTTTGGTGAGAGGCCAGATTTCGATGGCGGGGAGGGTACTTCCAGCAATTCGTCCTGTAGGAGCAAGAGGAGAAGAGGACAGTGCCGAAGTCAAACGCAGCATGAAAGCTCTCATAATCTGGAAATTCCTTCCACCATTGTTGAGGAGGCATCAGGGGATGATGATGAGCCTCCAGAGAAGAGGAGTCGAGGGGGAAAGATCAGTAGTGATGGTATGACCCTTCTTCTCTCTTTTTCCACTTCTTTCTTTTTATGAGGCTTTTGTTTTTGATCTACTGCTTTTCTTTCTTTTGGCAGAAGATGATGATTCGATGATGCCTAAGGTTCCGGCTGATGAGACGGTGACGGATCCGGTCGTGGCATCTGAGGAAGAACCCAGAGATTCTGAAGTAGATCCGGAATCTCCTCCTGGTATGACTTCTTTTCTTCTTCTTTTTTTTTGTTTCTCTTTACCGCCATTTGCTGACATATTTTTTTCTTGCCAGCTGACTTGCCAGAGGATTCTGACGACTTCGAGCCATTCATGGACGTAACTTTTGACGATGCTTCGGATCAGCTCATGGAGGTAGAAAGCATTCCGCCGGTCGTCGAAGAAGGTATATAGTAATAGTCTTGATATTGATTTTCGACAAGATCATATTCATACCTTTCTCATCTTTCATTGGCAGGTTGTGAGGTGACAGAAGAAGTTCCTCTATCTTTTTCAGAACCAGAGCAGGGGGTACCTGTGACCGATCCAGGAGTAGGGGCTTCTTCCACCAATTTTGATGAGGCAGGGGCGAGTCCGCCTACTGATATTCCTTCCCCAGCGGACCCGGTTGGAAAGAGCTTCTTGACTACTCTTCCAACGGTGCCTGACACGGGTAGTCAACCAACGGAGCATGGCGAGTCTTCATCTGAGCCATCCCGTCAGTTTGCGAGGAAGGTGTTGAAGAGAGTCTTGAGCTCATGGATCGAGACTCTTTCTTCTGGCCATTTGGAGGCTGGTTTTGGCATGGTGAATCATGTGCAGGACATTCTTGCCGATAGCGAAGAAGTCGGTCTGGACATTACAGATGCCAAGGCTTTTGTTGATGAAGTCATCGCTCTAGGTAACAAGTGGAATGAGACCAAGAGCTTTCCAAATGATGACTTCTTCAACGAGATGTTTTTGAAGCCTTCCAGCGAGGTCAAATCTGAACTGAATGAGATCTCGCCGACTCGGAAGCAGCTCGTTAGGGAGAGGAACGTCACCGAGTTGGCTATTATTGAGTTGACACAGGACCAGCACCGTCTTGATAGGGAGGTCACGGAGGCCGGACAGCGCCTCGAGCTATTGGAAGAACAAGCCGCTACCAAGTGGGCTGCCACTTTGAAAGCTCGTGATAGAGAGAGGACTCTCATTCACCTAGTTGAGGAGGTCGAAAGCAATCTCCAGGGGAAGACTCAAGAATATGAACAATGGCAAATTCTTTGGGAAGAGCTTCCTCGTGCTTAGGATGGATCGCGACGGCCTACTGCTTTTTATGGGAAGATTATGAAGAAACGCTGCCTGGAAGCTTTGGAGGCTAAGGCGAAGAGTTTACTTGAGGAGTTAAGCCTTTGGCTGAAGACCATGTCGGACTAGCCTCCTGATTTGTAACAAACTTTTTCTTCTTTTCTTTTCGTACCTCTATGTATAAACATTTTTGGCACCCCTTTGTTTTGTATTCCCTCATTTCACTTAAATTCTCTTTTTTTTTTTTTTTTTATGAAAGTAAATAAAAAGTTGGATGGGAATGTTTGTTTGAGAATTTGATCAAAAGGTTGTCATTTTGTGAAAATCTTTTGTCAAAAGTTTGTTTTGGGCATGAAAGCCAGATTTTGTGGCGAAAAAGCCTTATTTTTGAGATGGCATGAAAGCCAAATTTTGGTGGCATGAGAGCCAAAAAAAATTTTGTGGCATGAAAGCCGGTTTTTGGCATGAGAGCCGATTTGTGGTGTAAAAGCCTGATTTTTGAGATGGCAAGAAAGCCAAATTTTGGTGGCATGAGAACCAAAATTTTGTTTGTGGCATGGAAGCCGGTTTTTGGCATAAGAACCGATTTTTGTGGCGTGAAAGCCAAGTTTTGGTTTTATGGCATGAGAGCCAACATTTTGCTTGTTTGGCATGAAAGCCAGGTTTTATGGCATGGAAGCCAAGTTTTTTGAATACCAAGTTTTGTTTTGTCGACATGGAAGCCGGATTTTTGATTTTTTGGCATGAAAGCCAGGTTTTTGGCACGAAAGCCGGGTTTTTGCGTGAAAGCCGGATTTTTGGCATGAAAGCCGGGTTTTGGCGTGAAAGCCAGGCTTTTGGTTTTCAAAAATGCAAGTATCGACTAAGAGTCGCCTCCTCTCTGAATGGTATTGCAAGTATCGATGGAATGTCGCTTCCTCGCTCATTCGGTTGCGAGTATCGATGGAATGTCGCTTCCTCGCGGATTTGGGTTTAAGTATCGACTGAATGTCGCTTCCTTGCTTTTTTCTCAAAAATTTGGTTTTGTGGGTATCGATGGAATGTTGCCTCCCCACGATTGTTGAAATTTGAGGTTTTTCGAACCTTTGTTTTTGTTTTGAAATTTGGGTTGTGGATATCAACTGAAACGTTGTGCCTCCACGATTTTTGAAATCTTACAAGTATTGACGAGGTGTCACTTCCTTGCGATTTGAGGTTTTGGAAGTATCGAATGGGGTTTGCATGCTACCGATTTTTGGGTTTTGTGTGAGTATCTACTAAACGTCGCTTCCCCACGGTTTTTGAAAAACCATTTTTTGTTTAAAGAGACGAGGGTCGTAAATTTTGACTCAAAACCATTTTTGATGGTAAAAGTCGGGGTGGACTAGGGTGGAAATCCCTGAGTCCTGATTTTTGTTTCAAACCATGAATTTGGGGTTCAAGGATCGAAAGTTTTGGTCAAGTTAGGGAAGAGGCTCCTAAACTTGGATTTTGGGCTTAAATTTTTTTTTTAACAATGAAACATTGAAAGTAAACATTGTTTTGGGGTCTTTTAGAAATTTCAACATAGGGATGAAAAATCTAAAAGGGGTGGGTTTGACGAGCAAGTACCTAGGAATAGGCTTTGTCCATGCAGGTATCGCTCTGACCCGTTGTAGGAAGTCTTCAAGGGTAGTACCGCTTCAAGAACTTGCCATTGATGGGTAGCATACATCTGTCACCCTCCATGTTTAGAAGAGCATATGCGCCATTGGAGAAGACTTTGTCGATGACGAAGGGTCCCTCCCATTTTGGTTCAAATTTGCCTTTGGATTTGTGGGCAAAAACCATTGGCATTTTCACTGCAAGGACCAAGTCACCCTTTTTGTGGGCGCGTTGCCTGACCTTCTTGTCGAAAGACCCTACCATGCGTGCTTGCTAAAGCTCAACGCTTTGCAGGGCTTCGAGCCGTCTTTCATCGAGATTATCCAGTTCTTGGAGTCTCAATTTGACGTTGCTTTCTTACGTCATTTCATTTTGTAGAGATACCCTTAAGGAAGGAATTTGTACCTCTAAAGGGACAACTATTTCACATCCATAGACCAAGGAGAATGGTGTGCTATGGGTTGGTCCTCGAACGGTAGTCTGGTAGGCCCATAAAGCTTTAGGCAGTTTGTCGCTCCAGTCTCTTTTTGTCGCGACCCCGGACCGAGGTTTCCCAAAGCCCGGGCCCCGCGACGGTTGTTGTCCATCCAACTATGATTAACCCACAGGTTTCCGCGGTGAGGATTCCCAAAACGAACATGTAAACATCTCACACGAACAATGATTTGCGGAAGCGTGCAAGTAATCTCATCACAATTTAATAACATAAACCTTATGATTCTGAATTGCATAAGTTAACTCATCATCGAGACAGTAATCAGAGGAGAAAATGTAAGCATAGCATTACCGAGTTCAGTTCAAGTTTCAAGGTATCAAAGTGTTAAATTACATAACCCCAAAAAAGGTGAAAAAGGCCAACAAAGGCCATACATTCCCAAAATAGCAAAATGATCCCCTCTATGTGCATCGTGCTCAAGACTCCGCCCGACGTCTAGAGGACGTCATCGGGTTGCCACTCACGGGCTGGGGGTGGCTCAAAGGCCTCCTCCGGGCGCTCCTCCTCAATAACAACGGCGCCTGCATCTAAACACCAAAACAAAAGAGATCAGACACGACGGTCTGGCAGGTGAACAGCTTAGACACAATACAAGTTAGTTAATATGAAGTTAATCAGCACTTAAAACATGGCATGAGTTCTGAACAAAACATGTTTAAGGTGCAGTTCAAAACTAATATGCTTTTCAATAAAATAACATGATTCACGGATCCACATTGAGCTCATCCTTTCTCCGTCATAAATAATGACAAGAGCAAGCAAAACGAAACAGAACGAGACGAGCAAAACAGAAGTCCGAGCCACACAAGGTGGGCGGAAAACCGGCCGCGGAACCGGACAGAACAAAGATGTGTATAAATACACGGCTAATCTGCAGATTGCCCTTATGTTTTAGGACCCCCTAACTAGTGGATCAGACTGAGAGGGCAGTCCAAGCTCAGTGGTATTCTATGATATTCACGTATGCATAAAGCTGATCAATACTTGTACAAAACTTAGCGAAAAATGGGGAAAACACTTATCAAAACAATGTCAGACGAGACTAAACAAGAATAGCAAAAACTATAACATCAAAGCTGGAAAAGTGTCCCCAATATAGTCCTTGAAACAAATCAAAAGTTAAACGCATGTTTGTAAATCAAAACAGGTACAGACGTATTCTTCGTGTCAAAATTCAAGATTTCGAAACAATTATGTCAAGTATATGCTAAGGTTCTTTGTTTGATTCTCGTGAAGTTGAAACCCAAATGTTGGAGTTTAAATGAATTGGTGTTTCCGAAGCTGGACAACATTTCATGTTTCAACTGCACAGCATCAGGCTAAAGACCCCATAACATATTCTAGTTTTTCTCTCCCATCCAAGCCCCTTCAGAATTCTCCTTCTGTGCACTCGGTCACCACGCGGCTACCTGGCGGCTGGCCGCCGGGTGCTGGTCGGCTAACCGACCAACTGACCGACTGCTGACCGACTGATCAGAAAACATACTACTTTTCAATTTCTTACGCAGGTCGGCTAGCCGCCTGCTGACCGCCTGCTGGCCGACGACGCCCTGTACAGAAAATAAGTTACTGTTATTCTAACCGACACAGGGTCGGTTAGCCGTGGGTCAACAGTCGGCTAGCCGACTGCTGGCCGACTGCTAACCGCCTGTGTGCGGCAGCTTCAGTTTGATTCAGATTTCACACTCCCCTTTCACCATTTCTTTCCTTTGTCAAATCCCTGCATATCCCTTGAGCCTCCATGCTCTCCAAGGGCAATTTCCATTCACATTCTAACAATCCATTCTCCCAAATCATTTCACAACAATTCCTCCATCCTTGCATCCATTTATAACACAATTTGGCAAGATAAAAACAACTTCAAATGAATGAAAAACCACTAATACAACCCATTAGTAAATGCATTTAAATTAAAACAAGATTCAGACCATTTCACATCCTTAAAACAATACATTGTCCAAAATAGCATAGAAAAGAAATCAAATCATGAAAGTTAAAACATTCCAATATTGCATGCATTATGAATCTAAGTTGATCACTTGCCTTTACCAAGGTCCTAGCCCAACAATCTCAGAAACAATTCCTACCATAAGCACTCCACGAAATCTACAAGAAACCCATGAAAAGAACTTCAAAAATCCATCAAAAAGAGAAGACAATGACCCATTTCGAAATGGGTGTTGCATGCTTGAAAAATGGGTTCCTAAGGAACTCAAAAGACTACATTGAAGAGGAGAAAGAGATCCATTACCTGAAGCTTGCTAAACAAGAAGAGGAGAAGAAAACTGAATGGAAACACAGCTGGGATCTCCAAGAAAATGGTAGCAATAGGTTCCTAGAGTTGAGAGGAAGAAGATGGTAGGGTTGGTTTGTGCTTTGAAGCTCTCTAGCATAGGCATGCAATGAGAAGAAAGGGAGGGGAAGAAGAAAAGACTCAGCTGAGTTCAGAAGTTGCAGGGAGAGCTTGAAACGAGAGTGAAAGAAAATTGAGGGAGAAGGAGATTTAGTTCAAATGAGTTCTTGTGGGCCCCATTGCTCAAAACTTGCAATGGTTAAAACACTGATTTGTGGGCCCCGGATGAAAACGACGAAGAAGACTAAAATGATCGCCGAAAAATCTAGTTTCCAAAAAGTATAAATTTGGCATAGTTTTGAGATTCCGAATTTTGAGTCCAGATTTGGTGTGAAAAGACAGATTTACCCCTTTGGGCCAAAACTTGGGTTTTTTGGGCCTAAAACACAAACAAGACAAACACAAAAGTTTATTAATAAAATAAAACCATTCAAAAGAGATCGAAATCACGATTAAAATCCGAAAAAATGGAATTTCCTCCCAAGCTTACACGTACACTCAAGGCACCCTTAAGTGTGACCAAAATGCATAACACGCTCTCAAAATTCCCCAAAGCTAATTCTAGACTAAATCGAACCAATTTCTAATCCCACGTACACTAAACTCACATTACCACTGAACACGCACTTAACTAACACTAATCGCGCTAATCCTGGGTCGGGGTTTGACATCCTCCACCCCTTAGGTTATTTGGTCCTCCGAATAAAAATAAATATACCTCTGGTAATAGTTCAGGATACTTTCTCTGGACTTGCTCTCGTAGTTCCCATGTTGCTTCTTCTGGCTCATGATTTTCCCACTGTACTTTGACCCAATGAATTGTCCGATTTCTTAACTCTTGTTCTTTGGTGTCCACAATTCTAACCGGCTTCTCCACGTACGATGCATCTTCTCGAATTTCCAGTGGTTCATGCTGTAGAACATGTGAAGGATTTGGGACGTATTTCTTCAACATAGAGACGTGAAAAACATTGTGTACCCCGGAGAGTTCCGGCGGTAACGCAAGTCTATAGGCAACATCTCCTATCTTGCTCAAAATCTCGTACGGCCCGATGTACCTTCTCGCAAGCTTGCCTTTCTGCCCAAATCTTAGAGTTCCTCGAGTCGGAGATACCTTCAAAAATACCTTGTCACCTTCTTTAAACTGCAAATCTCTTCTACGAGTATCAGCATAACTCTTTTGTCTACTTCGAGCAACCTTTAACCGTTCTTGAATCAACTTGATCTTTTCACTTGTTTCTCCAACTATTGTCGGTCCATGAAAACTACGAACACCGACTTCTTCCCAGCAAACAGGAGTTCTGCATCTCCTACCATAGAGTGCTTCGAATGGTGCCATCCCAATACTGGAATGGTAGCTGTTGTTATATGCAAACTCACACAATGGTAAATACTCATCCCATTGAACCTTGAAATCTAGCACACAAGCCCGTAGCATGTCCTCTAAAGTCTGTATAGTTCGCTCTGACTGGCCATCGGTCTGAGGATGGTATGCAGTGCTGAATTGCAACTTAGTGCCCATAGATTCGAATAGGGTCTTCCAAAACCTCGAAACAAATCTGCTATCTCTGTCGGAAGTGATGGAGACGGGTTGTCCATGTCTGCTGACTATCTCAGTAACAAATAAATCTGCAAGTGGTGCCATATGCATCTTACTCCCTGTCTTCATAGGAATGAAGTGAGCAGACTTCGTAAGACGATCTACTATAACCCAGATAGCATTGTTCCCTTTCTTGGTAGTAGGCAAACCGGAGACGAAATCCATAGTGATGTGTTCCCATTTCCACTCCGGAATGTCCAATGGTTGCAACAACCCTGGAGGCTTCTGGTGTTCTGCCTTAATCTGCTGACACGTGAGGCACCTAGATACAAAAGCTGCAATCTCTCGCTTCATGTTATTCCACCAGAATCGGTTCTTCAAATTTTGGTACATTTTTGTACTTCCAGGATGCATGGAGTATCTCATGTTGTGAGCTTCAGTCATAATTTCATTCTTCAAGTCCTCGAGGTTAGGCACACACAAACGGTCACGGAAGTACAACACTCCATCTACAACTCTGAAGTCTGGACGTTCTGCAATGTGTTCCACAATCTTGGCCAAATCCGGGTCTTGCAATTGACTGTCTTTGATTTTCTGGATGAAAGTAGGTTCAGACGCTATCATACTTGCCAACATCACGCCCTGCCTCAACGGATGCACTTCTACTCCCAGTTCTTCAAATTGGTACAAGACACTGACTCCTCTCAAGCTAGCCATAACCACTGATTTTCTGCTCAAAGCATCAGCTACTACATTCACCTTGCCCGGATGATACTTGATTGGGAAGTCATAGTCTTTGATGTACTCCATCCATCGTCTCTGCCTCATGTTCAACTCTTTCTGCGAAAATAGATACTGTAGACTCCGGTGATCTGAATGTACTTCAAATTTCTCTCCATATAGGTAATGTCTCCACATTTTCAAAGCAAATACAACCGCTGCTAATTCCAAATCATGAGTTGCATAATTCTTTTCATGCTCTTTCAACTGCCTTGAACCATAAGCAACTACTTTATCATTCTGCATCAGCACACAACCCAATCCTACATTTGAAGCATCTGTATAGATAACAAATCCTCCACTTCCCGACGGTAAAGTGAGAATTGGAGCTGTAGTCAATCTTTTCTTCAGCTCTTGAAAACTTTCTTCACAATGGTCTGTCCATACAAAAGGCACACTTTTCCTAGTCAACTTTGTCAATGGTGCTGCAATAGATGAAAATCCCTGGACAAACCTCCTGTAATAACCTGCTAGTCCCAAAAAGCTTCTGATTTCCGTCACACTGCTTGGCCTTTTCCAATTGACGACTGCTTCGACTTTGGACTGGTCCACTGCTAAGCCTTTTCTTGAAATAACGTGGCCTAGAAAAGCCACTTGCTCTAACCAAAATTCACATTTACTTAGCTTTGCATAGAGCTGGTTGTCCCTCAAAAGCTGTAATGATGTCCTCAAGTGCTCTTCATGCTCTTCCTTACTCTTAGAATACACTAGAACGTCATCGATAAACACCACTGTAAAGTGATCCAAGTGCTCCGCAAAGACTTTGTTCATGAGAGCCATAAATACCGCGGGTGCATTAGTCAACCCAAATGGCATCACCAGAAACTCATAGTGCCCGTATCTAGTTCGAAAAGCTGTTTTAGGCACATCTGACTCTCTAACTCGCAGCTGATAATACCCAGACCTCAAATCTATCTTGGAAAAATACGCTGCTCCTTGCAATTGATCAAACAATTCATCTATTCTCGGCAACGGATACTTGTTCTTGACAGTCATGTGATTCAATCTTCTGTAGTCTATGCACATTCTCCAGCTTCCATCCTTCTTTTTCACAAACAACACTGGTGCTCCCCAAGGTGACACGCTTGGTCTAATGAAACCTTTACTCAATAGTTCTTGCAATTGGAGTTTTAGTTCACCTAATTCTGCTGGAGCCATCCTGTAAGGTGCAATAGAAATTGGAGCTATCCCTGGAAGGAGCTCAATCGTGAACTCAACCTCTCGGATTGGTGGTAAACCTGGGATTTCTTCCGGAAAAACATATGGAAACTCACATACAACGGGGATTTCCTCCACCCCTTGGGAACGTTTATCCTCCGAGATAAACGCTATAAAAGCGTCACAACCACTAGACACCATTCTGCTTGCCTTTAGTGCTGAAATAATCCCCACTTGGCCTTTCTTCCTGTTTCCCTGAACAATCAAATCTGCCTGTTCTCCTTTCAACTTAAAAGTAATAGTTTTACTAAAGCAATCCATGGTTGCATGATACTTCTCTAACCAATCCATGCCTAAGATGACATCAAAATCATGCATGTCTAAAATAATAAGATCTGCTGGAAGGTTGACTTCTCCTAATAGAACTGAACAATTTGGGTAAAAATTTCTACAAACGGCCTGTTTACCTACTGGTGTAGTGACAGTCAAAATATAATCAAGAATTCTAGATGGCATAGCAATCATCTTCGCAAACACAGGAGATAAAAATGAATGAGTGCTTCCAGGATCAAATAAAATTTGAGCTTCTACTCCACAGATGAAAAGTTTACCTTCCACTACATCGCCCGCAGCATCGGCATCGACACGATTAAGATTGTATGCTCGGCCTTGCTGCTGTGGTCTATTCTGCCTCCCTTGTGCATTTCTGTTCTGCTGCTGCTGCTGAGGAGGACGAGCATTCTGATTCTGAACTTCTTGCCTGCCTTGTCGCTGCTGAGGTGGTCTTGCTTGGTTCTGGGCTGGAGCCTGTGGTGCTGCTTGCCTCTGTGGCTGGTTTCTATTAGCCTGATTTTGCACTTGTGGACAGTCTCGAATGGCATGGTCCATAGCCCCACATTTAAAACAAGCTCCCGTGGCTTTACGACATTGTGCAGTCTCATGATTTTTGCCACAATGTGCACACGCACCTTGCCTTGGAGGGTTTTGCTCTTGTCTTGGCTTCTTGTTCTGTGACCTTTGGTTCTGTTGGTGGTACTGTTGCTTTCTATCCCTGATGATCTGATTGTTGATATCTTCGAACTTGTATGCTCTTTTGACTGCTTCATCGAAGGTGGCTGGTGGAACTACTCCTGTCGCATCCCTCATGATGATGGGGTTCAGCCCTTCTAAGAATTTAGTAATCTTCTTCTGCTCGGTGTCTATCAACTCTCGAGCATATCTAGCAAGCCTTTCAAACTTCGTCACATACTCCAAAACTGTCATGTTACCCTGCTTGAGCTGCTGAAACTCTATAGCTTTCTGCCTCTTGACATGAGAAGGGACATACTTATCAGTGAATTGAATTTTAAAAGTTTCCCATGTAACCCCATCTGGCATAATCTGATACGGTTCCTTAACCGTTTGCCACCAAGTGTCCGCTAATCCATAAAATAGAGAAGCTGTGAGGTTGACCTTCTGTAAGCCTGTACAAGTGAATACATCAAAGATCTTCTCTACATTAACTAGCCAGTCATCTGCAGCCAACGGGTCTTCTTGACCTGAGAACTCCTTGGGTCCTCTCTTCCTGAACCTCTCGAACAAAATGTTAGGGTCTTGTTCTCGATTGTTGATGATAATATTCGGTCCCCCCGGTTGTCTAGGAAGGGGTTGAGGCCTAGTTTGTAAAATGGGGAAAACACTTATCAAAACAATGTCAGACGAGACTAAACAAGAATAGCAAAAACTATAACATCAAAGCTGGAAAAGTGTCCCCAATATAGTCCTTGAAACAAATCAAAAGTTAAACGCATGTTTGTAAATCAAAACAGGTACAGACGTATTCTTCGTGTCAAAATTCAAGATTTCGAAACAATTATGTCAAGTATATGCTAAGGTTCTTTGTTTGATTCTCGTGAAGTTGAAACCCAAATGTTGGAGTTTAAATGAATTGGTGTTTCCGAAGCTGGACAACATTTCATGTTTCAACTGCACAGCATCAGGCTAAAGACCCCATAACATATTCTAGTTTTTCTCTCCCATCCAAGCCCCTTCAGAATTCTCCTTCTGTGCACTCGGTCACCACGCGGCTACCTGGCGGCTGGCCGCCGGGTGCTGGTCGGCTAACCGACCAACTGACCGACTGCTGACCGACTGATCAGAAAACATACTACTTTTCAATTTCTTGCGCAGGTCGGCTAGCCGCCTGCTGACCGCCTGCTGGCCGACCACGCCCTGTACAGAAAATAAGTTACTGTTATTCTAACCGACACAGGGTCGGTTAGCCGTGGGTCAACAGTCGGCTAGCCGACTGCTGGCCGACTGCTAACCGCCTGTGTGCGGCAGCTTCAGTTTGATTCAGATTTCACACTCCCCTTTCACCATTTCTTTCCTTTGTCAAATCCCTGCATATCCCTTGAGCCTCCATGCTCTCCAAGGGCAATTTCCATTCACATTCTAACAATCCATTCTCCCAAATCATTTCACAACAATTCCTCCATCCTTGCATCCATTTATAACACAATTTGGCAAGATAAAAACAACTTCAAATGAATGAAAAACCACTAATACAACCCATTAGTAAATGCATTTAAATTAAAACAAGATTCAGACCATTTCACATCCTTAAAACAATACATTGTCCAAAATAGCATAGAAAAGAAATCAAATCATGAAAGTTAAAACATTCCAATATTGCATGCATTATGAATCTAAGTTGATCACTTGCCTTTACCAAGGTCCTAGCCCAACAATCTCAGAAACAATTCCTACCATAAGCACTCCACGAAATCTACAAGAAACCCATGAAAAGAACTTCAAAAATCCATCAAAAAGAGAAGACAATGACCCATTTCGAAATGGGTGTTGCATGCTTGAAAAATGGGTTCCTAAGGAACTCAAAAGACTACATTGAAGAGGAGAAAGAGATCCATTACCTGAAGCTTGCTAAACAAGAAGAGGAGAAGAAAACTGAATGGAAACACAGCTGGGATCTCCAAGAAAATGGTAGCAATAGGTTCCTAGAGTTGAGAGGAAGAAGATGGTAGGGTTGGTTTGTGCTTTGAAGCTCTCTAGCATAGGCATGCAATGAGAAGAAAGGGAGGGGAAGAAGAAAAGACTCAGCTGAGTTCAGAAGTTGCAGGGAGAGCTTGAAACGAGAGTGAAAGAAAATTGAGGGAGAAGGAGATTTAGTTCAAATGAGTTCTTGTGGGCCCCATTGCTCAAAACTTGCAATGGTTAAAACACTGATTTGTGGGCCCCGGATGAAAACGACGAAGAAGACTAAAATGATCGCCGAAAAATCTAGTTTCCAAAAAGTATAAATTTGGCATAGTTTTGAGATTCCGAATTTTGAGTCCAGATTTGGTGTGAAAAGACAGATTTACCCCTTTGGGCCAAAACTTGGGTTTTTTGGGCCTAAAACACAAACAAGACAAACACAAAAGTTTATTAATAAAATAAAACCATTCAAAAGAGATCGAAATCACGATTAAAATCCGAAAAAATGGAATTTCCTCCCAAGCTTACACGTACACTCAAGGCACCCTTAAGTGTGACCAAAATGCATAACACGCTCTCAAAATTCCCCAAAGCTAATTCTAGACTAAATCGAACCAATTTCTAATCCCACGTACACTAAACTCACATTACCACTGAACACGCACTTAACTAACACTAATCGCGCTAATCCTGGGTCGGGGTTTGACACTTTTATGACTAGAGACCTCTTTCTTGAGGATTTTGCAAAGTGTCTTGTTGAAAGCTTTTGCTAGTCTATTCGTTGCCGGGTTATACGGAGTCGAAGGACAACTTTGGATTTTGTATTTGTCACAGAACCTATAGAATCTGTGATCCCGGAATTGTGGTCCGTTATCATGGACGAATCTTTTAGGTATGCCGAAGCGACAAATTATGTTGGTTCGTAAAAATTGAAGGACTGATGAGGTCTTCATTTCACTGAACGCAAATGCTTCTGACCACTTGGAGAAATAATCCGTAGCGGCAAAGATGAAGTGATGACCTTTGCTTGATGGGGGAGAGATAGGACCTATGATGTCCATACCCCAGGCTTCGAAGGGCCATCAGATCGCTGTAGGATGTAGCCATTCTGGAGGCATGTGCACATAATCTCCATGAACTTGGCATTGTTGGCAACGTTTAACAAATTGCATTGCGTCAGCCACCATGGTAGGCCAATAGTAACCTAACCTTTTTATCTGATCATAAAGCTTAGAACCGTAGCAAATGCAGAAGCTTGGGTAAATTTCAAGAGACAATTCAGTGATAAGTATGTACCGACGCATGTGAAGAGGCAGAAAGCCATTGAATTCCAGCAGCTCGTGCAAAGCAGCATGATAGTGATGGACCCATCTTTTTCTTTCTTGCCTTCCTCAGTCCCGGCTCTGCCGAGGTGCGCGGGGCGAAGAGAAAAAAAGAGCAAGCATCGACATTTTTTTGTACGGGTATACCAGATTTTCTATTCTACTTGGAATTTGAAATGCTGATCCGGAGATTCACCTACACAAGTAGAAAGGAAATCAAACTTTTTTTCTAACTTTCCATTGCACATATATTTAAAGAAAGAGACAAGATTTTAAAATGCTATGGAAAAGAAAGGCGATTTTGTTTAGTTTGCCGTGAAAGGCGGTTTTGTGCCGTAGAAGGCGATTTTGCCATGGAAGGCGATTTACAAATCTTATCAATGATGAAAGACAAGAATTGTGATTTTTTGTCTCTTTTAAAAATACAAAATACAATAGAAAAGAAAGAAAGAGGGATCTGACTTCTCAGGAGATTGTGGGGACTCGTTCAGATCGACGGTCGCGAGTCATGTATGGACTCCGCCATCGTCCTTAAGATGAGAATACTTGATGCTTTAGTTCATTTGGCTTGGCTTGGACCTCAGATTTTTAGAGGACAAAGACCAAGGGAAGGTCATATATCCAATAAAAAACCAAGTAGATGGGCTGAAAAGCCGCATCTAGGCCATGTTGGATAGAAGAAGAGGGGAAATCTTGGGGGGGGGGGGGGGGGGTGGCCCCTAAGGGACTTCGATCACCTTGTAGAATTTGCAGCAGAGTTTCTTTAGAGTGAGAGAGCTTCTTTTTGCAGAGAATTCTTCAGGATAGTTTTCAGACAATTTTTCAGGACCCTTCAGATGATTTTTTCGGACCCTATCCCTTTGGAATGACCGCCTATTTATAGGCTTTTGGTGGCCATTAGGACTGTTTTATAGGCATTAATGGTATTAATGCTCCATGATGGGAGGAGTTACAAGATTTAATTTCAGAATTTTGTAACTCCTTTTTCTTGGATTTTGATTGGCCGATGGAGAATAATGGGCATTTAATCTCAATGATGATGGGAGTTTCATGATTAATCTCCATAATGATAGGAGTTACATGGTTAATTGTCATGATTAATTGGACTTGTAACTCCCAATTGCTTGCTTCTGATTGGGCCGTCCAAAATAATGAGTTAATGACCCTAATAAGTTATCATAAAAAAGGTCATTTAACTTCATTAATTGGCCGCCGAGTCACTTGAAGAGTCGCGGGCCGCGCCGCGTCTTTTGGAATTCTTCCTGCGATGATCATCGATGGATCCACACATTGTTTGATGTCGGATGACGATGCGAATTCAGACATTAGTTGATACCAATGGGCCGGCAACATTTGTCCAGTCGGTTTCTCGATCGGTCGGGCATAAAGTGTACTCTCTTGGTCGGCCGGTTGGCGGTTTCGGGGAGTCCGATGATGATCAAATGATTTCGATGGCGGATCCGTGATGTTGACGAAGATCGACGGATATCATGCCTCAAAAATCAGATTTTAAGAATATCACAGGGGCCAATCATCGCGAAAAACGAAAAGAATAGGAAAAACAGACGTTTCTACGGAAATCCGGCGACCCGGACTTCCAGGGTCGCCAGCGACCATACACCCATGGTCGCCGGCGACCATGGGGCTTTGGCCCCCTTTTTAGTCGTCGTTCGGTCGCCATTTCTTCGCCATTTTTCGTGCTTTTTTGCTTCTATTTTCTCCTATATTTTTCTTTGACATTTCTCCTCATTTATTGGCTTGATTCCACTGAAGAAAACCCATCGAGAGGTCATGCAAATCAGAGCACAAAGTTTCCTATTTTTGGAAAAGCCGAAGACTTTCTAGCCGATTTTCCGCCAAGTGTTGAAACTAGGTCAAACGATGTCGGAATGACTTGAAATTTGAGGTGAGCTTCCTAAGCATTAGATAGGACAAACCATGGGCTTCTATTTGAGTTTTAAAGCCGTTTTGGGTCCCGTCGATGCTAGACTTGATTTCACCGTGAAGAAGATGTCGAGCTTTGATGTACGGTCATCCGAAGTTCGATTGACCTGAAATTTGACAGGGAGCCTATTGGAGTCATTTTGAGATGATCCATTAGCTCCGATTTGGATGCCATGGTCCCGGGGAGCTTCGCCGACGGTAGGCTTGATTTTGCTTCGGAGAGTCAAAGCCGGGTCAAACGTCGTCGGAATGACCTGAAATTTGACGTGCAGCCCTTTGGAAGCATGTCGAAGTTACTCATGTGCTTCGTTTGATGAGTGGCTGCTTCGGAGATTCTCGCCGCTGAGAGGCTTGATTTCGCCTTTTAAAGGTTGATGGAGGGTCAAACGGTGTCGGTTCGACTTGAAATTTGGTGTGGAGCCTTTTACAGGTATTTTGAGACCATCCATAGGCTCTAATCGAAGATTTGATGTCTTCAACATTGTCCCCGCCGGGAGCTCCTACTCAGCCGCTGGAGGATTGAAGTTAGGCCAAATGGTGTCGAAATGACCCGAAACTTCATGTATTCCCTTCTTTTGGCTATTTTGGAGGATCTTGCAGTTTTTATTTGATTCTGACAAGATCTGAAGCCTGAAGCAGATTTGCCTATTTGTAGTATGATGCGGCTCCATGTAGCTTTTGATGTTGAGGAGGCAAAGTGACATTTTTGGTGTCTACAGACAGTCCAAGAGTACCTCACGAAGTTCGAGAGGTTATCTCGATATGCCCACGAATTGATAGACACCGTGGAGAAGAAGATAGCAAAGTTCCTGAGGGACTTAACCCGATCATTGAGAGGGATGCCACGGGTGTTGTGCCACCTGCCACTTTCGAAGAGGCTGTAAGAAGGGCATACAAATTTGAGAATTTGAACAACAAGATCCTCAAGATTCAAGGAAGAACTCAAACTCACCAACAGAACAACCAACAGAGGAACCATCAGAACAAGAGACAGAGGCAAGAACAACAAGCTCAGAGGCAAGATCAGAATGCCCCAGGACAAGTAGTTTGTACACATTGTGGCAAGAACCATGATGTTTCTCAGTGTTGGGCAATGACAGGAGCATGCTTCAGATGTGGTTCCATGAACCACCAACTCAAGGATTGTCCAAGGCTAGTCGGACAAGGTAAAAGGCAGAATCAGCAACAACAAGGAGCACAGTGTCCAGCATCACCCCAGAATTCACTGGTTGTTCAAAACCAGCCTAGGCCACTTCAGCAACAAGCCCCTCGACAACAATATAGACCACAACAGCAGCAGCAACAAGCCCCTCAGCAAGGTCAAAATCAGAATCAGCATCCTCCTCAGATAAATAGGAATGCACAACAAGGAAGGCAGCAACAAGCTCAAAACAGGCCACAGCAGCGAGGACAAGTGTATGCAATCAACCAAGCTGATGCAGAGGCTACAGATAACGTGGTGGAAGGTACACTCCTTGTTTGTGGAATTGAAGCTAAGATATTGTTTGACCCTGGCTCTACACACTCTTTTATGTCTCCAAATTTTTCTAAGTTGATTGATATGCCTGCTAGAGAACTTGTGTTTATTTTGACAGTGTCCACCCCAATAGGCAAACAAGTTGTGTGTAGGAAATATCATCCTAGATATGCAATTCAGATAGGAGAAGTCATCTTACCAGCGAATCTTATTCTATTGGAGATGTATGATTTTGACGTTATCCTAGGGATGGATTGGTTAGCAGGGTACCATGCTACTATGGACTGTTTCCATAAGACCCTCACTTTTAAGTTGGAGGAGACACCAGCAGGAGTGCTATTTCAAGGAGAGAGGAGTAATCATTGTCCAAGGTTTATTTCAGCGTTGAAGGCTGATAGACTTGTGAGAAGTGGATGTGAAGGTTACCTAACGTTTATCACGGAGGATAAACGGTCCCAAGGGGTGGAGGAGATTCCAATTGTTTGTGAGCTTCCAGACATTTTTCCATAAGAGATCCCAGGTTTACCACCTTTTAGAGAAATTGACTTCACCATTGAGTTGTTACCGGGGACCGCTCCAATATCTATTGCACCATACAGAATGGCTCCGGTGGAATTAGGAGAATTAAAGATACAATTACAGGAATTGTTGGACAAACGTTTTGTTAGACCTAGCGTTTCACCTTGGGGA
Organism: Persea americana; assembly: GCA_029852735.1. Classification (NCBI taxonomy): domain Eukaryota; kingdom Viridiplantae; phylum Streptophyta; class Magnoliopsida; order Laurales; family Lauraceae; genus Persea; species Persea americana. The sequence goes on along the minus strand of CM056816.1, from coordinate 28,719,991 downwards.
GCTTCAGTTTTATTCGTCAAGAAGAAAGATGGTTCTATGAGAATGTGTATTGATTACCAGAGATTAAACCAAGCTACCATCAAGAACAAGTATCCATTGCCGAGGATAGATGAATTATTTGATCAATTACAAGGTGCTGCCTACTTTTCGAAGATTGATTTAAGGTCCGGTTACCATCAGCTAAGAGTTAGAGATTCGGATGTATCAAAGACAGCTTTCCGGACAAGATATGGACACTATGAGTTCCTAGTGATGCCATTTGGACTGACAAATGCACCGGCAGTATTCATGGCCTTGATGAACAAAATTCTCGCGGAGTACTTAGACCAATTCACAGTAGTGTTTATTGATGACATTTTGGTGTACTCCAAGTCCAGGGAAGAACATGAAGAGCATTTGAGGATAGCACTGCAACTTCTAAGAGACAATCAATTGTATGCAAAGCTCAGTAAGTGCGAATTTTGGCTTGAAGAAGTTGCATTTTTGGGACATATCATCTCCAAGGAAGGATTGTCAGTGGATCCAGCCAAGATTGACGCAGTTGTGAAGTGGGAAGGACCGAAGAACGCATCGGAAATCAGAAGTTTTCTAGGATTGGCAGGTTATTACCGGAGGTTTGTGCAAGGATTTTCATCGATTGCTGCATCATTGACGAGGTTGACCAAGAAGAATGCACCTTACGTGTGGACAGATCAGTGTGAGGCCAGCTTCCAAGAGCTGAAAACGAGATTGACTTCAGTTCCAGTCCTTATCTTACCATCCGGAAGCGGCGGTTACACTATTTTTACCGATGCTTCAAATATAGGACTTGGTTGTGTGTTGATGCAAGATGGAAAAGTAGTTACTTATGGATCTTGGCAGTTGAAAGACCACGAGAAGAACTATGCAACGCATGATCTTGAGTTGCAGCGGTCGTTTTTGCCCTAAAGATGTGGAGATATTACCTCTATGGGGAGAAGTTCAAAGTCCACTCCAACCACCACAGCTTACAGTACTTGTTTTCCCAGAAGGAATTGAACATGAGGCAAAGAAGATGGATGGAATATATCAAAGACTACGATTTTCCGATCACGTACCACCCGGGAAAGGCAAATGTAGTAGCTGATGCCTTGAGTAGGAAGTCAGCAAGCGTGGTAAGTCTAAGGGTTACGTGCATCTTTCAGCAATTTGAAGAGTTGGGTGTAGAGTTTCAACCTCTAAGGGAGGGAGTAATGTTAGCCAACATGTCAGTGTCTGAGCCCTCGTTCATTCGGAAGATCAAGGATGACCAATTGCAAGATCCAGAGTTGGCTAAGATTTCAGAGCATATAACAGAACGTCCTGACTTTCGTATTGTAGATGGAATCTTATACGATCATGATCATCTATGCGTGCCAAACATTGAAGACTTGAAGAATGACATCATGACAGAGGCTCACAGTACGAAGTATTCCATGCATTCGGGTAGCAGGAAGATGTATCAGAACTTGAAGGGCAGATTTCGGTGGAACAACATGAAGAGGGAAATTGCAGCTTTTGTTTCCCGATGTATGACATGTCAGTTGGTAAAGGCAGAACATCAGAGACCGCCAGGGTTGTTACAACCATTAGAGATCTCGGAATGGAAGTGGGAACATATCACCATGGATTTTATCTCGGGATTACCAAGAACCAGGAAAGGGAATAACCCCATTTGGGTCATTGTGGACCGCCTTACCAAGTCAGCACACTTTATTCCCATGAAGACCGGAGAGAAAGTGCATATGTTACCTCTTGCGGAGTTGTTTGTCAACGAGATTGTCAGCCGTCATGGGCAGCCAGTCTCCATTACTTCGAACAGAAATAGCAGATTCGTCTCAAGATTTTGGAAGACATTGAATGAGTCTATGGGTACGAAGCTTCAGTTCAGCACAGCGTATCATCCACAAACAGTTGGTCAGTCAGAAAAGACGATCCAGACCCTTGAGGATATGCTTCGAGCTTGCGTGTTAGATTTCAAGACTCAATGGGATGAGACCCTACCGCTTTCCGAATTCCCCTACAACAACAGTTACCATTCAAGCATTTGAATGGCGCCTTCTGAGGCATTGTATGGTAGAAGATGCAGAACTCCAGTTTGTTGGGAAGAAGTAGGTGCTCGCAGTTTTCATGAACCGACTATAATGAGCGAGACTAGTGACAAGGTCAAGCTGATACAAGAATGTCTTAAGGTAGCCCGGAGTAGACAGAAGAGTTATGCAAACTCTCACCGAAGAGACTTACAATTCAAGGAAGGAGATAAGGTTTTCCTGAAAGTGTCACCTACCAGAGGGACTCTGAGATTCGGGCAGAAAGGCAAGCTATCACGAAGATACATTGGACCATATGATATCATGAGCAAGATTGGTGACGTGGCTTATAGATTAGCCTCACCGCCTGAGCTCCAGCGTACACAATGTATTCCATGTGTCTATGTTGAAGAAGTACGTCCCCAATCCGTCACATGTACTCCGTCATGAACCGTTGGAGATCAGAGAAGATGCCACCAATGTGGAGAAACCTGTCTAGATCATTGATACGAAGGAACAAGAACTGAGGACATGGACAATTCATTGGGTAAAGGTGCTTTGGGAAAATCACAGACCAGAAGAGGCAACGTGAGAATTACGGGATCAAGTTCAAAAGAAGTATCCGCATCTACTACCCGAGGTTAGTTATTATGTTTCATTTGGAGGATCAAATGCCCTAAGGGGTGGAGGATGTTTAATTAGCGCTAATTAAGACGTGCTTTAGTTATAAGTGTGATTAGTGAGTTTTGGTTTAAGTATGGATTAGAATAGCTCTCTTACAGCTTTGGTTAATTTTGGGAACTCTTTTGATTTAGTGGGACCCTTTGGGGGTTCCTTTATTATGTTTTGTGTGATTTTTGGGATTTAATTGGTACTCGGAAAAATCAGTAGTTTGCCCCATCTAATGTATTTATGATTCCCGATAACTTTCGTATTTGCCCCGTTTCTGTTCAAGACCTCTAGACCTTACTTTGCTAATGATAGGGGTAAAACAGTCTTTTTACACAAAATCTAGACACTATCTTTGATATCTCCGAAACCCGTGAAATATATACTTTTTGGAAACTAGAAGTTTCGACGAACAATTCTTTCTGCTTCATCAAATCCATCCGAGGCCCGGAAGATGATGTTTTGAGCCCAATTAGTTGGTTAAGTTGAGGGACCCACCTTCATTCTCTATATAAGGAGGAGTCATCTTCCTTCTTCCTCTTTCTCGCAACTTTCCCTTGAGAAGAAGAGGAGTTCCAACCCTAGGGTTTTCTTGCATGTTTCCTAGCTTCTTCATCTCCAAGCTCCCCTCAAGTCATTGCTAAAGGAAAAATGGAGGTTGCCATCTTCTTCCTCTCCTTCTAGTCTCTCTATTGGTATCATTTTTAGAAGAAGCCCTCCTCTCCAAGACCCACTTTGAACAAGCTCTTGCTATGTGAGGACCATCCATGTAAGTGATTCCTCCCATTTTCTAGATTATGCTTCTACTAGCCCTAGAGAGTCTTCATCTCCATTATTGGGAGTTATCTCCCTCTATTTCTTGTTTTTTACATTCTAGGGTTGTGATGGATGGCATTTTTTGGGGGTTTTGTGTAGATCTTTGATTTTGGCTTGAGGAGTGGTGATTAGAGCTTATTAACCTATTTGGAGACCAAGGCAAGTGGATGAATAACTTTCTTCAGTGATTTCATGTTTTAAGGAGAATTTATAGAGTTTTCACTATTCATCTTCTCTTTTGTACCTTGGCTAATAATGATTTTTGAATTGTGCATCTTGCTAAGTTATTTCCCATTATTGGGACTTTTGAAGAATGTACATGAATTATGTTTCGAAAAGTTTGTCTTTGGATCATATGTAGTTGTCACTAATTTGGGTACTTTTGCATTGAATGTGATTTGTAAGGAGAATTAATGTGATTCTTGGTTTTTATATGGATAGTTGTTGGAAGACTTGAATGGGGTGGAAGTTGGTGGAAAGAATGCCATATTTATTGTGTGAAGTGTTGGCTTGAATGAGGTTTGAGGAGAAAGGGAGATGAGGTTCGGACTGCTGAAACGGAGAGTTTCTGAAGCAGTTCGCTCTAGCGAACCTTTATTCGCTCGAGCAAACCCTTCACAGAACTTCTATTGCTTGAGCTAACCACCTTTTTCGCTTGAGCCTTCCTGTTCCGAAGCAGTTCGCTTGAGAGAACATAACCTCGCTCGAGCGAACCCCTCACAGAGCCTTGGTCGCTCGAGCCTCCCTCTTTCTTCGCTCGACCTTTCCTGACTCGAAGTAGTCCGCTCGAGCAAACTCAACTTCGCTCGAGCGAACCCCTTCCAGAGGCTTGTTCGCTTGAGCCATTCTATCAGTTCGCTCGATCCTTCCTGACTCGGACCAGTTCGCTCGAGTAAACTTATATTCGCTCGAGCGAACCCCTCCCAAAATGTTGTTCTCTCGATCGAACCTTTCAGTTCGCTCGAGCGAACTGTACAGAATTTCTGGGCTAATTCCAAACATGATTTAAAGGTTGTTTTAGGGTCCAGTGAGGTTTGTTTGGAGTCATAATATGATGTGGAGGAATAAGAGGTGTTTTAAGGAGACAAATTTGGAAAAGAGCCCCAATTCCGGAGACTATTGAGGGTAACGGACTTATCAATTTGTATAGGGACCTCGGGATGTCCCAAACCTTCCGGAGTACCATGCCATCGACCTTAATCGGCATACGAGACCCTTATACCTATTGTTTAAATCTTGAAACCTCAATGTCTTGTCCGGAATTAGGTGGGGGTTCATAGTGTCCGCTTTTATCGAATTTCATATGTTTTCGACCAGTTTTCGCATATTAGTACAGGTGGCATTTCTAAACCACTGAAATCTGTAATTTGAACATTTGATCAGCCTTATGCATTTTGATAAGATATTATTGTGTTAAATGCGCCTACGAGCCTCAGCTCAATTTGTTTTGAGTGTTATACACTTCTTTAGATATGTATATATTTTGAATGTGTTTTAATCTATGAGTCGGCACCACTAAGCTTGGACGGCCTTGTCGGTTTAATCCACCGACTTGGGGTCCCCCTTTAGCTTCTGTCAGCTGCAATCTGAATTCTGTTCTGTTTTGTCACCCGGTTCCGCGGCCGTGGTTTTGCTCAGTATATTATATATGTATATAGTTGTTTCTCGTCACCTCGAGTGCTCCGAGATCAACGCTTTTAGTGTGCTCTTATCACATTAGTGATGGAGGATTTAGCTTAAGTGTGGTTGCCATCTTGTCAGTTCCTGTTCTTTGACTACCCTCATGATTTATATTGCATTCGTACCTTAAATAAACAATGCATCCTGTTTTTATGACAATTGTTGCTTTAATGAGATTTCGTAATGTTTTCAAGATATGCTGTGTTTTCTTTATTGGTATTATCTATTCACCCACCTGCTAGACCGTCATGTTTGACCCATCTTTGTGGTACTCAGGTCTAGGCCTCGTTATTGCCTTTGAGGAGGAGCAGGAGGAGGCGGTCGGTGAGCCGCAACGTTTAGTAGAGTGGCAAGCTGACAATGTCATGTAGACATTGGTTCGAGCTACGAGTTGCACAATATTTTGGGAAATTAAAGGATGACATTTGATTTATACTTTTGGTTGTACTGGCCTTTGTTGGCCATTATTTTTGGGGAATGTTAAATTAACTAATCTTTGTTTAAACTTCTAACTTTATATTTTGGGGCTAAGCCTATAAAATTATTGCTCACTCTGACATCATGTCAGTTACATGTATTTATCAGTCTTGTGTTGAGAATGGATTATGAATTTGATTTGCTACACGCTTCCGCACCAATGTAAATGTTTTGTGAGTGTGTGTGAAATCCTCACCGCGGAAACCTGTGGAAATTAAGTGAGTATGTATTCATTGTTGTATGATCATAGTATTCACATTGATTATCCTCATTCACAGGCCCGGATCCCGGTCCGGGGTTGCGACACTGAGCCCACATACATGCAAGAGAATCAATACACATCCCTAACCTCTTCCGCTTCCATTTTCCAGACCTTTCGTATTCCTCCACACCAAAAGAATGGCTGCTTCATCGCTTTGAATAACATCACACTCAGAGCCCTCCAAATCTTCTTCTTGTTCTATCTTTGTAAAACGTGGGGTGATAAGGAATCGCTCTTTCTAATTTGTTAAATTCAAATGTAATTTGTTTTCCTTTTCTGATTTTTATATAGTCACATCTACTCTGAAGGATGGAAATTCCACTCTCAAAGTTATTTGCCTCAGTAGCCTAATTCGGTTGACCGGATTTTCTAGATCTAAATGTGTTTGGGTATGCTCTGTATAATGGGTTTTCTTTCATGTTCCAAGTTCTTCTTCTTTTTTAGTGTGTTGGTTTAATCTTTGAGAAGTAATATCAAGCATTATGTCTTTGCTTTTCTTTTTATGCTTATTGGATAGAGGAGACTAATTCAATGTTTCTTATCTATTGGATGGGAACCTATATATCATTTTGCTCTTCTTGGATAGAGTTATCACTAACATTTGTTTTTTTTTTTTTTTTTTTTTTTTTTTGACGTTTTAGTTTTGCGGTTTCATAGAAGATGGCGAAAACACGCTTCATAAATATCTCCATGTGTTTGAATGGTTACTTCTTTAATATTAATTGTAAACTATGATTAAATATTGTTATTGCATCATAAAATCTATACACTTGCTCTATTACTGGATTGATTCTGTACTGAGAATGTTTGAATTCGATGGTGTAGATTGAATTTCTAAATCTTACACTGCTTTAACTTGAGAAAGAAAATGACTTCATTTCTTTCATACAGAAATGGAACTTCCATTGGACACACACCTGCATTATATTAAATTCCATGTTAGTAACAACATTTAAAAGGACCTTCTTTGCCCCAAAAAGTTGAAGATGAAGTGTTTGATAAAAAGTCTAATAGAAATCGAAACTTAATGGCTTTTTATGAAATAAGGCCAAAATGATGATGATGATGAGATGACAATCAAAATCTAGGACATTCTAATTTCAAATCTTTGAAGATCTAGGATTTCGAATTTCATATACTAAAGATTTTTTAAATTGTCCAGCTTCATTTGTGTAACCCATGTCCTGATAACCCCACATCTAGTTAAGGTGTCAGAGTAAAAAGTGCTACACACAGCCATGTTACATTAAATCCCATCTTAGAAACAGTTTTTAAATGGACCTTTTTAACTCCAAAAAGACTATACTATATAATACATATTTTGTTCCAGCCTCTCTTAAGTAGATGAGGATTTAACTGGAAAAAGCACTTAATGCTCACATGTTAGTTACGCAATCAAACACTTTATCACTTGGGGCACCAATTTGAGCAATTGGGCCCGATTTCCATTTTTTTTTACATATTTGGCACATCATCGGCACTGACCTTATTTACACTGAATAAGGTCGGTGATGACGCTGTCCGCGAACCATTTTAGCACCCCATTTTCATTTTTTTTACATATGTGGCACATCGTCAGCGCCGACCTTATTTACACTGAATAAGGTCGGTGATGAGGCTGTCTGCGAACCATTTTAGGGTTATTTTCCCTGTTTCTTCTCATTCTTTTCTTCTTCTTCTCCACTGCACCGTCGAGACTGACCTTGGACGAGTGGCGACGAGCGGTTGCTTCCATTTCCAATTGCACCAGGCTCCAAACTGAATTCCTCAACTGCTTCTCTTTGCTCCCATTCATTTTTTCCATCATCCATTGTTTTCACCAAGACTCCAAGGTATTTATCTCCTTCCATTTTTGAATCTTTCTCAATTTTTTTTGTATTTTCCCTCCTTTTGGTTTTCCCGCCATCCCGCATATGATATGGAAGTGCATGGTAGCTTCAACGTTGTTGTTCAATTTGAACATTGTTTGTTTGCATTGTGATTAGGGTTTGTAAGCGAATTTGGGGTTTATCATCCTCCAGTTATCACCTCGTTTCTCATTCTAATAAGGAATCTTCTTTTTAAATTTCCCACATCTAAATCTTACCTTTTGATCTTCGCTGTTAGAAGAAATAAATCCAAAGGCCACCTATTTTCTCACAAAAAAGAGGGACTCCAAAAGATCAGTGCATTTAAAAAGTTTTATACTCCACAAACATTTGATCCATTCCCGAATTCAAGTAATCACAAGGCACATTTATTTGTGACCTGGCCATATTGGAAGGCAAGCATATTATGAACATTGCCAACAATTTGGATGTCTGTCTATTGTACAAAGCATTTCCATCAAAACGCAAGAGAGAGAATGTACTTCTCTACAAACTCCTACAGTCTATGACGGTGACTTCATCTTCAGGGGCATCGTGGTTTTGATAGCTGCACCGACAAATAAAAAGAGATCAAATAATAGCAGCAAAAAGTTTTGGATAAAAAACAATTATATAGAAGAGATCAAATTTTAAAAGCTTTTTCAGCCGAGGACAATCTAGTTAGTCACAGCAATTAACCAATCAAACAAATCTTAACACTAGAAAGAATAAAGAAATCTAGTGGTGCATTCCTGCCTAGAAAACAGAATTCCAAGACATCCATCATACATGATTTGACTTCATGTAGACAACTGGGCTTCCTAATCCTAAGCCAAAAAACTTATCATAGATAGATTATATGCGGGCAAGTTCCACCACTGATTATAGAAAAGAGGTCACTGTGGAAAGAAAAATCAAGAAGTGAAAAAGATCCTACTAACTTCATCAATCTAGAAAAATTATACAATCATCCAAAAACACTCAAACTTGGTCCAAGATGAGGTAAAGAGGAAAGAAAAGCGACGATAAAAATAGAAATGATGGGGAACTTTGGGTGAGCTTTGTTCGTTCAACAAGATACAACTTCTATATTATTATCATATTCAGTAGCCCACGAGTCAAGAAGTTTTCTTCAAAAAATTTAGTTCTTCAACCATACCGATGGGATGACAACTGACTTCCCTATATTGAGTACATGAGCAAGTTCTCAAGAATAGAAACAAGAATAAACAAATTTGAGTTATATCCCTAGAGCATCATTCACCTTTGTATACGACGAGGATACTGTCGGAAAGCCTGAGATATAGAAAGGATTGGTGCTGGACCACCCACTTGAGGGGCTAACCGCCCTTTCCTACCTCGTAAGCCACCATTTTCTTCATATGGGGAAGGTCCACCTTGGTCTCTCAACATGCGCATTGCAAGTTTAGGTGGAGCTGGTACAAAAGGCCCCAATGGGCCGCAAAACCCACAGATTTGATAAATTGAAAACACAATATTACATGCATAACAGCCACCAAAGGCAAATATGAAACTAAATCAACAGTCAACTTACCCAGCACCAGGTACAAGCATCAGTACTGGTGGTGGGGGTACATCTGAGGGATAAGAGAGTAAGGTCATCGCCATGCTTCCTAAGAGCAACATATAGACACACCAAGTGCTTCACTCTTTCTTTTAAGCATTAAATTTTTTATTGTTAACTATTTTCGTCTTGTGAACATTTTTTATGTATGTTTGCCCTTTTAGTCATGCTTGCCTTCATAACATTCAATGCTATCATGTTTAACTTAGAAGCACCTAGATGTCTGACATTCATTGATGATCTCCTTGGGCCTAAGATCGTTATTGCATCGCACCTTCTCTTCAATGAACTCTACTATTAGCTTCGCGGTTGCTTGCCGTTGTGTAGTTCCCATAAGTGGTTTGGAGCGACAGTGTGTGGAATTATACTTTCAAACTCTGAAGTGTGGACCGGAATCTACCATAGAGGCATGTATACGCGAGGGACAACCGACTCCTTTGCAACTCAACGTGACTGTAAGACCCCGACCCCTAATTTTCGGGATTAGTGTGTTTTTAGCCGTGGTTTAGTTTTATAAATAAGATTTGAGCCTAATTGAGTTAGATTGTGGTCTAGAATGGTTTTCCATAGCTTTGGAGAATTTTGAGAGCGGTTGGACCCGGTCTGACAGCTCGAGGATGCCTTGGGCTGTACGTTTAAGCGTAAGGATTGTTCCTGATTTTGAAAAATTACAATTTTGGTTTCTTTTGATAGGTCAAATTAGATCCAACAATTTTTGTGTTTAGACCTACCCTATTCGAAACTCAGAAAATCAGTTTTTCAGCCCGAGGGGCAAAACAGTCTTTTCACATTTAAATCTGAGCCCAGATTTCGAAATTTCAGAACCATGCCAAAAATATACTTTTTGAAAACTAGATTTTATAAGGATCATTTTAGTCTTCTTCGTCGATTTCATCCGGGGCCCGCAAGACCATGATTTAGCCATTTTAAGTTTCAGCTGTATTGGGCCCCACATTTTTCCACTTTCCCCACTTAAGTCATCTCCTTCACTAGTCACATTCAGAATTCTCCTTCGTCTCCTGCAACTCTTTTCTTCAACCCAGCTGAGAGGAACTTCTTCTTCTTCTTCATTTCTCTCTTTGCATGCCAAGGCTAGGGAACTCCAAATTGAAATCGGAGCATATCCTTTTCTTCCTCTCAACCCAAGCCCTCCATTATTACCATTTTCTTGAGGATCCCAGCTGGATAGCCCCTTCATTTTTGTCCTTGCTTCATGTTCAGCAAACTCCAGGTTAGGCTTCTTTTTCTCCCTTTTAATGGAGTCTTTTGAGCCCATAAGGATTGAGTTTTTCAAACATGCAACACCCATTTCGAAATGGGTTCTTGTCTTCACATTTTTGGTGGATTTTGAGGTTCTTTTCATGGGTGTTCTTGTAGATTTCGTGGCTGACAGTTGATAGGACTTTTCAGAGATTTTTGGGCTTGGATTTTTGGTCAAGGCAAGTGATCAACTTAACTCTTCTTATGCATGCAATGTTTGAATGTCTTAGCTTTCATGGTTTGGTCATTTTTCCATTCTAATTTGAGCAATGTATTGTCTCAAATATGTGTTATGGCTTGGATTTTTGTTTAGTTTGAAATGAATATGTTAGTGGTTTATCTTGATGGTTTTCATTTAATTGAAGTGGTTTTTGTCTTGCCTAAATGTTTTGTAAATGGATGGAAGAATGAGGGAGTGTATTGTGAAATGATTAGATGTGTGGGTTGTTAAAATTTAATGGGAATGGCCCTTGGAGAGCATGGAGGCTCAAGGGATGTGCAGGGACTTGACAAAGGAATGGAAGGATGTAAAATGGGTGAAATGGGGTGAAAAATATGAACTGATTTGAAACTGCCGCAGATGGGCGGTCAGCAGTCGGCCAGCCGACGGCCAGCCGACTGTTGACCCACGGCTAGCCGCCCCTGTGTCGGTCAGAATAACAGCAACCAAGTTTTGCACAGGGTGTGGTCGGCCTGCGGTCGGTCAGTAGGCGGCTGGCCGACCTGCGCAGAAAAATGGAAAGTAGTATTGTTCCTGAACAGTCGGTCAGTGGTCGGTCAGCCGGTCGGCTAGCCGACCACAACCAGCGGCTAGCCGCCAGGTAACCGCGTGGTGACCGAGTGTACAGAAGGAGAATTTTGAAGGGTTTTCGATGGGAGAGAAAAACTAGAATATGTTAGGGGCTCTTTGGCTTGATGTTGTGCAATTAAAACATGAAATGTTATTTAGCTTCAGGGGCACCAATCCGCTTTTAATTCCAACATTTGGGTTTCAATTACACAAGAATCGAAAGAAGGGCCTTAGCATATACTTGAAAGTCTGTTTTCAGAAACTTAGTCTTGACATGAAGAATATTATTTTTGTACTTGTTTTGACTTACAAGCATTGGTTTTGTCTTGGATCTTGTTTTGCACTTGTTTTGACTTACAAGCATTGGTTTTGTCTTGGATCTTGTTTTGCACTTGTTTTGACTTACAAGCATTGGTTTCGTTCGGGTATTGTTTTGCACTTGTTTTAACTTGCAAAAATCAGTTTTGTTTTCAGTATTGCTTGCACTCGTTTTGAGTTACAAGTATCAGCTTTGTTTCAAAGAACCCAAAAAGGGGACTACTTAGTGTGCTTTGACATGCTTATAGCTTATGCTACCTTGTTTTGTCTTGCGTGCACCGTCCACCCCGTGTGGTCGACAAGGGTAATGTGAGAACTTGGTCCGGGCGGCACCCTTAACCACGGGGCGTAGCGTGTCAACCACGGGCCTCAAACGGAGAGTCTCCATTAGTTTTGAACATTTAAATATGAGAACTTGGTCCGGGCGGCACCCTTAACCACGGGGCGTAGCGTGTCAACCACGGGCCTCAAACGGCGAGTCTCCATTAGTTTTGTGCATACATGATTTCTGTTGAATACCACTGAGCTTGGACTGCCCTCTCAGTCTGATCCACTAGTTAGGGGGTCCTTAAACATAAGGACTATCTGCAGATAAGTCGTGTATTTATACACATTTTTGTTCTGTTCCGGTTCCGCGGCCGGTTTTCCCGCCCACCTTGCGTGGCTCGGGCTTCTGTTTCGTTTCGCCTGTTTTGCTTTGTCTTTGCTTGCTCTTGTCATCATGTATGACGGAGAAAGGATGAGCTCAATGTGGATTTACGAATCATGACGTTTTCTCGTAATCTTGCTAGCTTTGCCTTGCTTTTTGTCATGTACTATTTAAAGATACATTAAATGGTTTTAAAGTGCTAGACCACATGTACTCATGCTACTTTTGCCTCATATCTCGTTCGTGGACTTTTGTTTTCTCGAAGTGTATATCGTTCAAGCATCGTTTCAAGATTTGTAAACTGTTTTAAATTCAGTATATGGTTTCTTATAAATTTTAAATGATTCATACTCATGCTTAAATTGATCACCTGCCAGACCGTCGTGTCTGACCTTGTTTGTTTGGTGCCTTAGGTAGCAGGTTCCCGTCTTGAGCTAGTACGTGCGCAGTTGGCTGTAAAGCCACGAGTTTTGCAGGTTGTTGTTTCAGTGATGTCATTCAGACGTCGCGCTTGTTTCTGGAGATACGTTACACACATGGGTAGTATTTGTTCTTAGCTTGTTATTTTGTAAGGCTTTTGTTAGCCTTTTCTTTTGGGATTGTAATTAATGCACTTGTTTAATTATAACTTGAATATGCTTGGGTATTGATAAGCCTGTCTCGGTCAGCTCTGTATATTTTGGTATCATGTTTTGTTCCAGTCTGAGTATGATTATGCTATGACAGCTTTATGCTGACGGGTTGAGTGCGACACGGAACCCGATGGCCACGGACTCCTGGTCGCAATGCCACGTAAGCTTCCGCGAAATGATCTTGATGTGTTTGGAAATTTTGCCTTCCTCACACACGCGGATCCCGGGGAGAAATATATTTATCACTTAATCCCCAATTCGCGTTCCCGAGGTCGGACCGCTGCAGGGATCCGGGTTCGGGGGCGCGACAGTGACCATCTTCATGTTAGTCCTGTCGTGTTTCAAGGTGAAGTTGTTGTATATTGCGTACTTTGCTACAGCTCTTCTAACAGCCTAGCGATCAGGAAACTCCCTACCTAGCCACATCTCCCTAGCTGAACCAGTCCCTTCTTCAGGCATGACATCTTCAGGGATCATGGTGTCCATGAAGGGAGATTTTGAAAAGCCATCTTCTTCATTTCTGCTTGTAGTATCTCTTTGGACACCTGAATTAATTAGTTGAGCAGCTGTTGAACTTTCATTCACATCCACATTAGTTGCAGGAGCACAGCGTACACTTTCGCTTCCATTCACATTAAGCAGTTCTACATTGATTTCTTCAAACATGGATTCATCATCGTATGCAAAATAGGACAATGTTGTTGGGAATCTAGTATCGTCATCCTCCTGTATATCAATCGTGGGAAAATCTTTAAAAGATGGAGGTGATGGTGGTAGCATGGCCTCTAATTTAATATCAGGCTTTCCAATGCTTGGAGCTTCTTGAATGGTTTTGTTTCTTTCATCCTGTAAGACCTGGAATATGGAGTTATGGCAAAAAAAATTACTTCAGAACATACCTATTGCCATGAGTTGAAATATAGTTTTAACTTTCGAACATACCTATTGCCATGATTGTGTTGAAAAGTGCCTTCATCGGATAGCCTTCTTGAAACGAATAATAATATCCCTTTTGCTTCGCTTTTTGACGATTTTAACAAACCATTGATATCATTGTCATCGTCGATATCTATCATCGAAAAAAATTTCCCATTGTGTATAAGATACTTTAAAGTTATCTGATCGGAAGTTGTTGCCCAACTTGAAGCTTCCAAAGCAATTTTACACAACTCGTTGAACATGACACTGCTTGAGAGATGTCTCATCTTCTGGCTTACACCCTTGTATTGAGGACAATTGAGCTCAAATTCAAACTCACCATCATAGTGAAAGATTACTAGGTGCTCAACATCTGACATGCTATTAGAACATCATAAAATAAATAAATTAGTTGGACCATCCTTCTCAACCAATAATGCATGGGGTTTAGATTTTATTAAATTTTTGAATGTTTTACTACTTATTAGAAACTAATTATGTATAAACTACTTTGGTTGTTGACATTTAAGTCAATGTACTATTATGTTAATCATTGTGGATTCCAAAAGAGTAAATAGGGCTCCTATGCAACATATACCATATTCAATGAAACAAACAATAAACAACATACATTGAAAGAGAAAATGTATTCTGCCTAAGAATTATTTGTCCATGCATTAAATGATACTATATGCATGATACGTTGTCAATAGAAAGAGGAGATTGATTTCTAGGGTTCCATCATCTGAAGAGAAAAGTTTTCATTACCGCATTTGTGTAGACCCAATAGCAAGCCGAGATTGATCGAAAATTAATAAGACAATCACTGGTGGGAAAACACACTAGTCACAGAACGCCTCTCTTTGAAGGAAGAAAACGGACTCTTTGCGATTTTAGAGAAGTGGGAAGAACGAAGCTCGAAATCGGATTATATGGGCTTTGCAGAAATCGTCATCACCGACCTTATTCAGTGTAAATAAGGTCGGTGCCAACGATGTGCCACGTATGTAAAAAAAAAAAGGAAATGGGGCGCTAAAATGGTTTGCGGACAGCGTCATCACCGACCTTATTCACTGTAAATAAGGTCGGCGCTAATGATGTGCCAAATATGTGAAAAAAATTTGAAATCGGGCCCAATTGCTCGAATTGATGCCCCAAGTGCTAAAGTGTTTGAATGCGTAACATGTGCGCATTAAGTGCTTTTTCCGGTTAAATCCTCTAAATAGATATCAATTTGTTGTGTATTACCATTTATAAGCAATTGAAAAAGGTACACACATGTATGTTGCATTGAATCCCATTTTAAAAAAAAGCTGTTAAATGGGCCTTCTTTGCTCCAATAAAGACTGCACTATCTAACATGGCTTTTTTTCAGCCTCTGTTAAATAGATATTCAATTTGTTTTGTATTACCAAAGACGAATGGTTGCAAGAGTTTTTTCCTCTATACCATGCTTGGATATGAAGACCAGCTTATATCCAGCAATTTCATCGTATAAACACTGGTAGGGTTAATTGACAGCATTGATTTTATGAACCATCATATCAAGGAACCAAGAATTTTTTATCAAGGAACCAAGAATAAGGAACAATGTTCCACATTCATGATTCATTTGGAGTTAAAAAGGTGAGTTTCTTATTACAGGGGAAAAAAAGAACTCATAAGAAAATCTCTATTTGAATTTCAAAAAAATAAAAAGAAAAAAAGAAAATCTCTTTGAGCCTCTAGGTTACTCCTACAATTCTTTTCACATATAAGCAATGTAGAAAGTGTATGTGTATCCGTGTCTTCTTTTTGGGTAGAAATGTAGAAAGTGTTATTTTCTTTAGAGATCTTTTCACTGCACGATCATGGCTGCCCAACTGCTGCTTTAATCTAATGAAGTGATGGTAGCCTCTAGACAACTTCAAACTTCTTGTATTATCCATTCTTTAGTTATTAGGAGAAAGGCACTTCTACTATGGTCAACATTTCGTAAGAAACATTTTGTCTTAACAAATCTAGATTTTGGGAACATTCCACCGAACAAACCAACAATCCAATGTGGTAGGCATCTTAGGTCTCTGCTACAATATTAGATTAACTGCTGATTTTTTTTTTTACCCGAAAAAAAGTCTACTGATTTCCAGACCATCAATCAGGTGCTAACATTATATAACATGATAGAAACAAGAAAATCAAATCATAACAGATGAGACTAATGAATCAGTGGAATATACTCATTTATGGGCTCTAGCTAAATGGATTGGGCTTGGAAGACTGTTTGTCTTAATGTTCTGTTGGATAGCCTATTCTAACATCACATTTTTTATGTTGGTGAAAGAATTAGATCAAAAATTTTTTGTTTAGTTTGATAATCCCTAACTACCATTTTAAATATTTGAATATATTACTGTACTTAAGAAATGCATGACCTTATTCCAATATCTCTTGCTTGCCAAGGCCACACTGTGCACAAAAATATACAAATATAGGTTGCTAAGTATGGTTTCTTATTGTTAGGTCAGAGATAAGATTGATTCCTTCGCATTATATTCGTGCACAATTTATATTTATTAATTCAACTCTCTTTTGTATGCTCATGACCTAAATCCTAATTGTGATTGTAAAAATGAAAAGAAAATTATTATTATTGATTTTTTTTTTTTTTTGGGGGTTGGTGGGGGGGGGGGGGTTGGGTGGAGGTGCGATCACTTTGCCTCGTGATAATCTCATATTTCTTTTCAAACCTCAGTAACTCTACTATTATATATATAATAGAATTTTGTAATATAATTGAATAATTCAAGAATCTTACCTTTCCTATATTTGCATCGAGTTTTATGTTGTTGTTTTTATATACATTATAGAGTTGACATGTAGAAACACACAGATGACCCCATCCAGATGAGGTGGAATATAGCTTCATTGTTATGACCATGAATTTTCCACATGATTATTTCAGGTTTACAGCTGCTTCTGTAGACCTTGGGATTGTTGAATGGGTAAATGCATGTAGTTCCCATCAGCAAGTTGAACACATTACTTGTAATATTTGACTGTGGAACTGGAGTTATCCATCATTGGTATGTTTTTTTTTACCTTTCATATTTTGCAATGACCAATTCTTGCCCTAATTTTCCAACACAAAAGATAGATGGAAGAAATGTGAAAAAATTACTGCGCTTGTCGTATTTTGATATTATTATCATCAAAACTAATTTGCTCAATTTCGAAAAAACTAAACCTTCATTGGGTTTTCCTTGCTTCCTATAATTTTAGGCTCCATTGTTTTATTCTGGTTTAGAATTGTGATTTTATGAATTTCCTGCTCACATGGGTGCACTAATTCTTTTCTTCTAATTATTTAGACTTGATGATATCTGTTCCGTGACGAAATAGATCATAATTGAGATGGAAGAAAGCGATGCGATCTTTGGCCAAGTTGCTACAGGTCAAAGCTTAGACACCAAATTTTCTATGAGAAAGGAGAAGAGGCACCAGTGGTAGATCATAATTTAGATGGAAGAAAGTGATGTTATCTTTGGCCAAGTTGCTAGAGGCCAAAGCTTTGATACCAAATTTTCTAGGAGAAAGGAGAGGAATCACCAATGGTCAATTCCCAGGCAATTTTGAGCCAAAGCTTATACTTTTCACTAATTCATGGGGTCACCACCAAGGGAATCAAGACATTCAACTCCAAATGTGAATGAAACCAATAAATTTTAGGGACCTCTACAAGAAAAATACCCTTAAATAGGGTAACCACAGTTGAGGACTTTAAACTTTTTATAATGACGGCCAAGGACCTTGAGCCCAATTCACCTCTATTTTTTCTCGTTTTGCCCTTTCTTTGTTGATGTCAACATAACCATATTCCCTATTCATGTTATAAAAAAAAAAAACCATATTCCCTATTCTCAAGAATCGGACTCTTCACCCAAATCGACAGAAACTAAAGTCCCCTATTTTGTCAGAAGTAATATTTGTTGTCATCAACAAAACATTTGTCGGCATCAACATAAACTTTTGTCGACATAGACAAAAACATCCAGTTAGCACAATCAAGTGTGACTTGTACAGGTTAAGCATTTTTATACATAGAATTTTTCAACGTTGACAGAAGATTTGTCGACATCGACAAAACACCCAGTTAGCACAATTGTCGTGACCCCGGACCAGATTAAAGAACCCAATCCGGGCCCGTGGTGGTTTAAATGATGACAGTATGATGATTACAATGATACACACATTTAATTTCCCACAGGGTTCCGCAGTGAGGATTCTCACACATGTGCACAAGTCATTCACTTTCAAGATTGCGGAAGCGTGTAGCAAGTCAAATTGGTAGCTCATCCCATATTACAAGACTGATAAACATATATAGATAGCATGACATCAGAGTGAGCAATGATCCCTTTGGCATTCCCAAAATATAAAGTTAGAAGTTTATACAAAATGTAAGTTCATTAAACATCCCCAAAAATAATGACCAACAAGGTCAGTACAACTCAAAAGAATCTATCAAAAGATATCAATCAATAAACCCCCAAAATATGTCGCAACTCATAGCTCAACCCAATGTCTAAATGACATTGTCAGCTGGCCATTCGATTACACATTGCGGCTCGCTGGCCACCTCCTCCGGCTCCTCCTCAAAGGCAACGGGGTCGGGACCTAAGTACCACAAAAAAGGGTCAGACACGATGGTCTGGCAGGTGGGTGAATAGATATAACCAAAGACAATACAAAGAAGTGCTTTAGAAAACAATTGAAATATGTCAAAGCATTAATTTCCATAAAACAAGATATATCATTTATCTAAAACACATGTGCAAAGTAAAACATGTAAGGTATCAATGAACAGGGAACTAGCAAGATTGCAACCACACTAAAGCTAAATCCTCCATCACTAGAGTGATGAGAGCACATTCAATGTGTTGGTCTCGGACACACAAAGTGACGAGAACAAACATTTTATATACATATACATATAGCTAGACAAGACCACAGCCGCGGAACCGGGTAACGGGACAGGACAGAATCCGAACTGTAGCTAACGGGAGCACGAGGGAGAGACCCAAGTCAGTTGATCAGACTAACAAGGACGTCCAGACTTAGTGGTGCCGACTCATAGGTCACATGCAAATTAAAACATACACATCTATAATGGTGTAAAACACCCAGGCAGGCGGGACAGGGTGCTCATCGGCACACCTTTCACATCGGTCACTAATCATGCAAGTACAGGGCTAGCAAAACATGTCAGATGCCTAAATCAATAGTTTGAAGCAAAACTGGCAATAACGAGTGAAATCGGGCTAGATCAAGTATAATCCAAGAAACAACACGACGAATCTTTATGCAATCACAGACTATATATTAAGGCTTTAGGATTTAAACAATGTGCATAAGGGCTTTGTATGTCGGACTTTACTCTTGGCATGGTACTCTAGAAGAGAAAAGGTATCCCAAGGTCCTTATGCAATTTGACAAGCCCTAAATCCTCAATACATTTTCCGGAATGGGGTTTCTTTCTTGATCAATCTCCTTATGTCATCCCCTAGGTCTTCCCAAGGCGTTAGGGCGTCAAATCAACCCAACCAGGACTTAAAACACTATCTCTGAAAACAATGGGGAAGGCCCAGAAATTCTACACAATTCGCTCGAGCGGACTAAGAGTTAGCTCGAGCGAATGGCTTTCTAGGAGGGTTTGATCGAACGGACACAAGTTCGCTCGAGCGAACTGGTCCGAGTCAGGTGGGC
The DNA here is from genome assembly GCA_029852735.1 of Persea americana. Classification (NCBI taxonomy): domain Eukaryota; kingdom Viridiplantae; phylum Streptophyta; class Magnoliopsida; order Laurales; family Lauraceae; genus Persea; species Persea americana. The sequence continues at coordinate 28,700,316 of CM056816.1, read as the reverse complement.
TCGAGCGAAGGGGAAGTTTGGCTCGAGCGATCTACTCTCTGGAAGGGGTTCGCTCGAGCGTACAATGGATTGCTCGAGCTACCAGACTTCTGGGAGGGTTGGCTCGAGCGAACTGGGAGGTTGGCTCGAGCCCCCAGTTTCTATAAGAGGTTCGCTCGAGCGAATGTGGGTTCGCTCGAGCGAACTGCTTCAGAAACTGCATCTAAGAGCAGTTCGTGCTATCTTCATTTGCCCGTTTTTATAACTTCTATTCAATCACTTCTTGACACAAAATCATGCCCTTCCACCCATTCAACTCACATTTAAAACCTCCAGTAACTACTCCACCAACACATCGATTCTTCCTTCATTCCAACCTCATTCAATGCATAGCAACCACCATATATGTCAGACCCCGATCCAGGTTTAGCATTTTTAATCATTGCTTTAGCCATGTTTCGTTTGTAAGTGGGGATTATAGGACGATTAGCTTGGATTTCTAGCTAGATTAGCATTTTTAATAGCTTTGGAGAATTTTGAGAGCGTTGAGTCTGGTTTGACCAGGCCCCGGGTGGCTCGTGTGACGCATGCTCATATGGGAATCCGAATTTTTTATTTTTGAAAAATGTCGATTTTGATATTTTGGATTTGTATTTTTGATTTCAACAACCTTGATAACTGCCCCGTGTGTATCTGAACCCCGAAACCAAGTTTTTCAGCAAAAAGGGCAAAACGGTCTTTTCACCTCAAAATCTGTGCATGAATTTTTGAAATCCCAAAAATGTGCCAAAATCATACTTTTTGGAAACTAGACATTTCGACGATCATTTCGTTCTTCTTCGTCGATCTCATCCTGGACCCACAAAAGGGAGTTTTAAGCCCTCGAAGTATTATGGGCTATGGGACCCACAACCCACTTGACTTAAACCAAAACCCACGTGTACTTCCCCTCTTCCTCTTCTTCACTTCGTTTCAGACATCTGAGAACCCAAGAAGAAACCGGCTCAGTTTTCCTCACTTCTCTCCTCTTGCATGTTGGGGTTTCTTTGATCTAAATGGAATTTTAAGTATGCCAAACCCTTCCCCATCTCTCAAGTTTGCTTTTGATACCCTTTTCAAAGAATTCCAGCTGAGATCATCTTCTCCTTAAGGTTGTTCTCCATTGTTAGAGCTTCAAAAGGTAAGCAATGGCTTCCTTCTTCCAACCATGGTTTTATTGAACTCTTAGGAAGCTTTCTTTCATGCATGCAAGGGTTTTCTTTGAGAACTCTTTTGATTTCGAATTTTGTGGAGTTTTGAGTGGTTTTCTTTGGGGTCTTCTTGTAGATTAGAGTTTAGCTGAGAAAGGTGTGTTAGGAGATATTTCTTGAGTGCATTTCTACCCAAGGCAAGTAATTGAATGAAATGTGGTTGTGCATGCAATGTTTTATGGATTATGAGCTTGTCTTCTTACTTCTAAATCTTCATTGGTTAATTTCGTTTTGCCTTGATATTTGATTCACTAAATACATGTTTTAAATGCTCACATGTTGTGATTTATGTCATGGAATTCTATTTTCAATTTGTTTCATTCAATTTGGAAATTTTGTATTTCAGTCATTAGGGTATGAACTTGGAAATTTTGTGAGGATTGGTTGATGAATTTGAAAGTTGAAGTAAATGGTTGTTTGGTGAAATTGGAGGAGCACGTAGCCTCATTTTTGTGCAGGAAAAGAGGGGTTATAAGGAGAAGTGATGGAGGAAAGAAAGGACTGAAAACATCTTTAGAATTACATTCCCGCAGCTGGTCGTTTAGCTATCGGTCAGTGGTCGGCTAGCCGACATCCAACTGACAGGTGACCGAACCATCTCGGTTCCATTTCCAGAATGCTGCATTTTTCCAAAGTTTGAGGTTTCGGTCGACCGACAGGTGACCGATCATCCTCGGTTCCAATTCCAGAATGTTGTTTCCCTATCCTGATGGGGCAGTTAGCTGTCGGTCAGCACTCAGCTAACCGACCTGTTCAGGGTCGGCTAGCCGATGGCTAACCGACAGGTGACGGACTAGACCCAGAATTTTTGAAGTGAAGAGAAAAGTGGAATTTTCAATCCCAATTCCTTTTGGACCCTTCCTAGTTGATGTATATATATTGATATCTTAAATATCATCAAAATTGGGCACCATCTAAATGAATGAATGACATGGGACCTCAAAGTGTATACTAACTCGACGGTTATGGTCCCAAGTAATTGATGGGGTATTGTGTAATGAACTCGAGTATTCTAAAACCTCGTTTTTGTGATTCATTTCGTGAACCATGTTTTATACACATCGTGTCGGGACTACTATTCGTGAATTCTTGTGAATCAGAGTGTGATCTTTACATAGTGTGAGTAGTTCCCGAATTTAAACATAGCAAGCATGATTTTGAAAGTTAGTGTGTGTATTTATGTTTTTGTCGGCACCACTCAGCTTGGACGACCTTGTCGGTCTGATCAACCGCCTTGGGTCCTTAAATATTTCGTGCCAACTGCAGTTTGGAATATCGTGCGTGTTTATTTAGCCCATTCTGCTGCGGGATTCGTGAGTGATGCCCAGCCATACTGGGTCATGATTTTGTGCTCCCTTTCACCTTGTGTGACGGAGAATTTATATCGTGAGTGCTCTTGTTACCTCATGTGACAGAGAGTATAGCTTTGTGCGGTTGCCAAGGTTTATTTCAAATGTGTGTCGTGATTTATCATGTGACTTTATAAGGGATGTTGTTGTGAACTATCTATTTTGTTTGGGTTCTTTTCATCGCAATTGTTTCATAAATTGTAATTATTAATTTATAGCATGATTATACTTGATTCAATTACCTGCCAGACCGTCGTGTCTGACCCTTCGTTTTTAGTGCTCAGATCCATGTAGTGTTGCCCTCGAGGAGGAGCACAAGGAGATCGTAGGTGCGCAGCCCATTGGGCAAGAGTGGCAGCCCAACGATGTCATATAGGCATCGGGTTGGGGCATGAGACGGGTAACATTTTGGGAATCAATCAGCTGTTACTTTGGGAACTTGTTATTAGCCAATGTTAGCTTATTTTCTTTTGGGAATATGTAAAACTTAATCTTACTTTTGATATGATGTAACTTTAACTTAACTTTGGGTTTGCTAGTGATGTTCTCTCTCTCTGACATGAGTCTATGAATGCACTTATACTTTCTCTTTCTTGAAAGTGATTTGATTGAGTGTTTGCTACACGCTTCCGCAAATGTATCGAACGTGTGTGATTCGTGTTGTGATTCGTATAGAATCCTCACCGCGGAAACCTATGGGAAACTAATCAGCGCGTGCGGGGCGGAATTTTCTGGCCCACCACGCCGCGATGCCAGATTAGGACGGGGTCCCGGACCCACTGGCAGTATGTATTTCCTTTTACATCATATAGGACCACTTAATTGGGCATGCTTGGTTTTGTAGGGCACATACCTTTGGATAATGACTTAATTTATAAAACAAAGGGTTCTGTGAAGCAGAATAAATGGTCAGGTTGAGTTCTTACACAGGGCCGACTTTACCATTACATAGGAAAAGCCCTTGCTTTAGCCACCCAAAAAATCAGGCCCCAAAATTTCTCAGCCTAAAAAAAAGAGAGAATTTTACCAAATAAATGCCCATAAACATGTATATGCCCATTTTAGCCTAGAATACAGTAAAATGACAATTGTAGTGTTCGTACGAGGGCTTTGGACAAGTTTACCCTCAAGCTGCCGAACGAAATCGTCATCTCCTTTCCCCCAATTTCTTTCCCTAACCGAATGAAATCGTTCTCCTCTATTCCCTTTGTGCTTTCCCGCCCTTTTCTCTCCTTCTCCTCCGCTCCCTGCTCCTTCTCCCTCTCCCTCTCCCCTCCCTCCTCTCTCTTCCCCTCTACCTGCGTCTCGGCTCCTACCCTCCCTCTCCCTCTCCCTCTCCGCTCCCTGCTCTCTATTTCCCCCTCCCGGCGTCTCGGCTCCTACCCTCCATCTCCGCTCCCTGCCCTCTACGAGATTCTGGCCAGATCCTCCGGTGGAACTCTGCACAGTTCCATCGACCATCCTCCATTTGAGATTCCAACAAAAACTGCGCAGGTAAAAAGGTGAATTTTTTTGCTCTTATCTCTTCCACCTTCTCTATTTTCTTGTTTTCTTTTTCATCTTCAATATCTATAACTGTTGGAATTGTGAAGTATCAGCCATGTAGAAAACATAAATCTTTGTCTTAAATGAAACTGATTTATATGTCTGGATAGAAAAAATTTGTATTTATATTTTGATAGCAAATTTGGTTCTTAAATATCCATGATTACAAAAATTTGTATTTATATTTAGGTTTATATGTTTGGAATTGTATTTAAGAGAGAGATATATATAGGTTGTAATTAACCACAGTTGAATGGAAGAAGTGTGTTCATGAACTTATGCATTATCATAAAGAGAAAACACAAAACTCAATCCAATCTGTTGCTCATAGTATAGATCTCCCAAATTAATCCATACCATTCAGATTCCAAAATCCCCTATAAAAGTCGTTAGTCATGGCAGCCGTGTGAAATCCTTCTCCAAGAGTCCTTTCACTTCCCGCCCATGGTCAGTGTCCGGAATGGACAGTACACAAGCTCCGATTCAACCCAAATTTAGGTTAAGTGTGTCTCCATTTAGCGAGATCTCCTCAATGATCCTAAATGTCAATGCACGCTTTAGAGAGTCGAAGCCCCCTCAATGGATGGCTGACTACAAGATGGGAGCGTGGATGCGAAATCCAAAGTATAAGCTTACGGTGGAGGAGCATGATATACTAACCGTGTTTCAAAATGAATATGCAGATATAGAGGGGTATAACCAACATTCTATCACCCTCAGAATCATTATTGGTATAATTTTATTTTTATTTTTAACTTCTTCCTGTGCTGTATACTATCAGGAATGCAAAGTTAAAAGAGTTTCGTACACCTGTAACTGCCGACATCATGAGGGAGCTGCTTAAGGGAGCATGGATGGACAATTGGGTTAGTGAATCTTGGCCCTTCCTAATTTCTCATTTATGTCTGTACGATCGCCGAGGCATCCCAATGTTCTGTTCCATCACCTAAGTGCTTTCCATTCTATTGTTGCAGACCATGCACTCTTGGTTTCAGATATTAAAGAAACAGGCGACATCGTCATATTTTTTTGAATGTGCTCTATCTGTAAGTGCAATGAATGACATCAGACATTAAATTTATGGGGGATGGTGCTTCGTATCCTTTTCTCTTTACGGTTAGAAATAATGATGACATACAAACATGCAAGAGTTGTACGTACATGCTCAAGAAAGCGAGAAGCTCATTCAAAACACCTTCAGGCTAGCCATTCTTGACAACATGACGGAGAAGGAGTTCTTGTTCTTTCCAGTTTGGAACAATCACCTCTTCTTCCTTCTGGTTGCCCAAGTTAGTGGATGGTGATGGGAGTATTATCATAGCTTGAAGCGCGACGGAGATTACCTGTTCGCTAAAAAATATGTAAGTAGACGTGTACCCATTTATCCGGAATAAGTGTAATTCAACCATAGTATTCTCTTGGACATGTATTTGAGGTGGGACGTACGTCTGTTCTACAGATTGACTGGATCAATGAACGCTTCATGTAATTCGGGTGGAGCGATCCAACAATATGGACAAAACACCACATGGAGTTCCCCATGCAGACGAACAGGTTAAGTTCGCTTAGATGCACCAACTCTTAGTGCATTCTGTTTACAAAACATGTCATATAATCATCGGTTAACTTACCTACATGGTATAATTCAAGTTTCATGTATTTACAGCGTCGATTGTGGAGTTTTCGTCATGGCGTATGCACAGCACATTGCGTTGAGGCTGCCAATGGAGTTCACGAAGAGCGATATGTACTACTTCCATGCAAAGATCGTCTCTGATCTTTACGTTGATCAATATGCGCGTTGGAAGCAGAGGGATCAAGCAAATGGATACCCATAGCAGGTTGGACTGGGCCTATTTCTATTTGCCCATCTGCAGGTATTTTAATAAAAAAGTGCATAGCTCTAAGCCTAGGAAAAAAAAAAGGAGTATACTTTCAATCAAAATGTGCCTCATTAGGCAACTTTTGATTTTCATCAGCCTATATTTTAAGAAATCATCTTAGTTGACTAATGTGAAGCATTTTAATAAAAAAAACATGATTTTTTTGTCATTTCCGTGCCAAATAAAATGAAGAAAACCCAACCCTAAGTTACAGTTTAAATTTGCTCAAAGATGTCCCTCAAATCTTCACGCAGAGATGTCAAGGGGAATTGATTGTAATCATCATAACTATGTATGTTTTGTTGTTCTTGCCATGAACATTAATTCAGTTCTTGGGATTTGATAGCATTGAGATGAAATTGAAAAAGAGATTCCAACATACCTGCAGAATCCCAACTCATTCCCATGTTCTCAATCTGATTTGCTGCAGATACCTTGTCGAAAGAGTGGTTGTGTTCTGATGTCTGAAATGAACAAGATTGAAGACCTGATTCCAGATGAGGAGGATAGCAATTTTCTAAATCTACTACCCCCAAACCATTATCTGCATCTGTGTCCGATAACGGTTTGGATGGCAAAGCTGGATAAATTCGTATCCCTATCTCATGCAGACAACTCTCAACGGAGATCAAGAAGAATGTGACCATCTGGGTCCTTTTTTAGACCATGAAAGTCAGTCAACTGACCCAAAGCCTCCATTCCATCCAGTTGAGTGTTCCCGCAGAAAAGGGCTCTTCTGGTGGTACCAACAACGTCTACAACAGGGGATATCTTGGCCAACATTGTCATTGAAGACAAAAACTGCATAGTGGAACCCGGACAAGTTGCAGAGAAGAAATCCTGACCGGAAAATGCTTGTTCAGAATTGTTGCCTTGGCGTGATTTCTTCTGTGGTGGTTTATTAGTGAATGTTACTTTTGGTTAGAATGTTACTCAACTTTGAAATACTGGCTTGTACAGCAGATAATGCTTTCAGGTCTTTTTATGGACTACTGATATCAATTGAACCGAATATTCTTTTTGTATAACTCTAATGGGTTATATAACAACCTCTGTTCAGCCTCTTTGTACATCATAGTTTTGATTTTATTTCTTTCTCCCACAATTAAAAGTGCAACCTACAGGATATATTGCTTTGTAAGTTCTCCATGTCATGGTTTATATACAGCCCTTTTTCAGTCTCCCTTTCAGGTCTTGGATTTTTTCAATGGTTTTAATTTCATTCCATTTAAATTACATCAAATGCTATTATCATCATGCTCCTCATCATTGTGTTTGTGGCCTATAAACAGCAGATGTCATTGATCAAAACAATAGGTATGAATGCTTTTCAGATCGTCGAACATGAGCTGTGTCCAAAAGGGCTCAAACCATGTCATATTGCAACCTTGCCAGTTCAATGCTGGGCTACCGACCTGAAAAGCATTTTTACTTCCTAAATTTCCATTGTCGTAACAGAATCCTATGAGTGGTTGGCATGTACATTTCTAGATTCCAAGTCTTGAGTAAAGTGCACTTTGTAGGTTTATTTGATCTTGGGCTTTTGGTGCAAACTGACAGTTGAGTCCCTCTCCTGAGATCCAAAAGCTTGGTCTCCGACGTCGGCACACGCAGTATACAACAATGCGTATTTTTCATGCCTACATAATTCAACAACGAGATTGGACAATTGTAGTTCGATTGGTTTACATTGGTATAACCACATTGAAGTGGTTGCACTGTTAATTGCATATCAAATCCAAAGTGAAATGCCTTTCACAAACTGGATAACAAATTTGAGAATTAAAAGTATGAACGTTTGCAACGATATCGTTGTTGTTCGAGCAGCAAATTGTACACTTACTACAACATTCGGTAGCCTTTTCTAAGTCATTTGTATCTCAATACATAATTAGGATCATTCTCTTGAAATGAAAAGATACACAAGATTGTAACGACGTTGTTATCCGGAAAATTACAACTCACATGTTGTTGCCCCATAATTTGGATCTTCTCATACGTATCTCATGCGGTATTCAGGTTCAATCTCGTCGCTCGGCAACAGAAAAATAGCCTGAGAAAAGGAAAAACTTTACACTAGGTCACGTACATGATGCCTCACATTCTGCATTTTGAAAGAATTCACAACTAGAGTGCATTTAACGAAGTAAAAAAGCTAAAATCCATTAGGAAGGGGCTGTGGGGTGAGTTCATATTCCCATATTCATGACATTTACGCAATTTAAATCACTCAAGTGAGGTATCTCCCTGAGTTTGGACACAGGCAAGCACTTCAAGCTATGAAACAAACATAGAAATTACCCATCAAGGCCAATTTCCAGACAACCGAATGGTTCGAACCCTAGAGTTGTGAGGGTTCGACCTTCGAACCTTAAATTACCGCACTACCTAAGCCATGTTCCAGAGGGGTCAAGGGTTTGAACCATTGAATTTGTGGTTCAAATCTTAAATTCCTGCACTCCCTGAGCCATTTTCCAAAGGGGCCAAGGGTTCGAACCCTTGAGTTTATGGTTCGTACCCTATAGTTGTGCACTCCCTGAGCCATTTTCGAGAGGGTCCAATGGTTTGAACCATTGAATTTGTGGTTCGAACCTTAAAATCCTGTACTCCCTAAGCCATTTTCCAGAGGATCCAAGGGTTCGAACCATTGAATTTGTGGTTCGAAGCTTAAATTCCTACACTCCCTGAGCCATTTTCCAGAGGGTCCAAGGGTTCAAACCCTTGAATTTATGGTTCGAACCCTAGAGTTGTGCACTCCTTGAGCCATTTTCCAGAGGGACCAAGGGTTCGAGCCTTTGAATTTATGGTTCGAACCTTAAATTTGCGCACTACCTGAGCCATGTTCCAGATGAGCGAAGGGTTCGAACCCTTGAATTTATGGTTCGAACCATAGAGTTGTGCACCTTGCCTCAACCATTTTTCCAGAGGGGCCAAGGGTTCGAACCTTTGAATTTATAGTTCGAACCCTAAATTTGTGCACTACCTGAGCGATGTTCTAGATGGGCGAAGGGTTCGAACCCTTGAATTTATGGTTCGAACCTTCATATGCAGACCTTTCTGGGCCATTTTCCAGTCGGGCCAAGGGTTCGAACTCGCAAGTACTGAGTTTGGCCCTCTACCCTTGTGACCCAGATGTCCCCTCATTGGAAATAAAACATGAGTAAATCTCTACTCCATCTCCTCAATGATAAACGGTGGCATGTAACCCTAGCTCCCAAAGGACCTTTGAACTCCTCACCGCCCGTAGAAGCCCCTCTTCCTCTAAGATCTCTGCTCAGCGATTTTCCTTCATTTGGAAAGGTAAGTCTAACTCTTCACACATGCAATCCTTCAGATTATGTTGGTTTAATACCGTTTTCCTACTCTTCTTTGTTCCATTTCCCTATTTTATGCTCCTTTCTCCTTCCTTGTTACATCTCTATGAGAATAATGGCAAATCCCGAACTTTTGGAAGACAAGAAGAAATATTGGGGAAACGTTGGATTTTGATTACAAAGCTAAGGTACAGAGAGAGTGCACACTCTACAATGCACCTCAAATACTATTCAAACATACAAATTAAGGGCAATATGTTGTTCAAGTTTTGTTTGGTCTTGGTTTGTGTAAGACAAATCACTGATATATCCATCTTTTGATGGCCATTCACTCAAAACCATTTGATCTCAAGGTAAGAGACAAAAAAAAAAAAAAATGCTCAAATTGCCTACAGATTTTTTGTGAGTAATTTTATAGCTTCCTAGGATGCTAAATGTAGCCGCCATTGGTGGATTTGGGAGACCTATTTTTCATCGTGTCAAAGCGAAGAGAACAGGTATTGTTTCCTCAATTTGGGTTAACAATGACACAATAGCATCAGAAGATAAGGTGCAATTGCTTTAAGGTATAGTGGATAACCCTCTACCCTTTTTTTCCCCATTTTCCAGTGTCATCACAATTTATGATACTTCTCTAGCCAGGTTCTTCATCTTAGTACATTTACAATCCAAGAAGATAACTTTTAGTCATACGGAAAGCTAGTTGACACATACGACACCTCAACCAAATCTGTAGGCAAAAGAATGGTACTTGTATTTGTGTTTCCTGAAGTTCTTTCTAACATAACAATAGGGAATGTTTTGCTATGTTCTTTTTTCACACACTCATTGTGACGATTCCGGTATCGTATTTCTTACAAGTTCTTGCTAGGCAACATGGCTCCTCGAAAAAAACGGACTTGTCTCAGAGATTAATTTGATCAGTCTTGGTTTATAAATGAAGCTGGGAAAAATTTCTTTCTGAACAAGTTCCAGCATCGTTCTGTTGTGCCCGAAAGAATCATCATGTACAATGAGCTACATGAAACTGATTTTGGCTTGTGGATGCAGCAAAGAAGATGGTTTACATTATATGAACATGGCTACCAAATAGTGGTCAATTGGGTCAGGGAGTTCTATGCTAACATGCATAAGGTTTCAAACACTTCGTTCAAGACATTTGTTAGAGGACAAGAACTTGACATTACACCTGATCTTCTAAGTGCTAGAAATTGATCGCGTTGAAGGTGCACATTTCCCGATTGTGAATAACCGTCAGATTAATTACAATTTGGTAGCTAAGGAATTAACCGGCAAGCCTGTCGCTTGGATCGGTGGTGACATAGCACAACACAAGCTGTCCGAATCCTATCGCCTGCTGAATATTTTCATTCGTCACAACGTCAGCCCCAAAGTTAACAAAAGAGTCACAAAGCAGGATGGGTAACTCATCTACTGCATTGGGACTCAGAGGAAAGTCGACCTTCCTCTCCCGGTGTTTCATGGAGTGGCCAAGGTACACACTACATCTCATAATGCGGCTCTTCCTTTCCCGGGGGTCATCTCCAAACTGCTAGTTGACATGGGTAAGCTGGCCGAACCCAATGAAGACATTATAATTCCCAAGCAGAAGATTGATCACTTCACCCTCGACAAGTCCAAGTCGCACATCACTTCTGTTGAATTGGGTGATGATGATGAGGGAGATACAACCGGTCCCTCTGGAACTGGTCCTTCAGGGGTAGGACCTTCCATAGTTGCAGATTTAGATGCAGGAATGTCAAGAGATGATCAAATGGGTGAGGTGGCGATTCATGCGTTGAATGAGCGTATCAGGCATTTAGAAGTGAGAGTAGATGAAGGTTTCGCTGAGATACGACAGAGTCTTGCTGAGATACTCGATCGTTTGCGTAGCGATTAACAGATCCTCATGCTCGTCAATGTTCTCTGATGGTGCCATATCAGCCTTAGTGGGAAAAGGAGTTTAATTTGCTTTGATGATTCTACTGGCTTGTGATTGTTTCAGACATCTGAACAACCTTGTTATCAGAATTTTTGTATCATATCCATGTCTAAATGTTCCTATTTTCTCCTTTGACTATCATGTTTACACTGTTTATGCTCTATCTGGTATAATGCTCAGAGATTAAGAGAAGTTTGTCGTGACTTGTTTTTCTCAAATGTTCATCTCTTTATCTTTTGTTTGTTTTCTCTTCGGGATTATGGATGACTGTCCATGTAAAATTCACTTATTCAGTCATCTAAACGCACGTATAAAAGGCAAGATGGCTATAATCATTTTGAATCTGTTTGAGTTTTGATGGATTATACTGAACCAAAGGGGGCCAGCCCTCATCTCAACCCTTCTTAGGTGATTGAGGACACATACTAGCACGCCAAGCATGAAATGTAGAGGGCTCATCGGAATGGATAGAAATGTAGGTTCACGGGTCATAAATGTATGAAGCCACCTTTGTTTCTTTTTCACACAGTTCAACAATCAGTTCTTCTCTCAAGAGAGGGCTTTTTACAAAACAGGCTAAAAATCCAAATACATGACTGATTTCAATACAATGAAAACTACATTTAAAAGGGCCAAGTTATAGGGTAAACCTTATAACTTGGCAATAGCCGGGTAACCATCATGCAAAAGTTGAATGCAAGCTTTCTTGTCATTGCCAGTATACAAAAAATTCCTTTAGCAACTTATCACATGCAAACATCAATACGGTTTGCGTCTGTACATCAGAATATACACAGTATGTTCTCCCATATTCAGCAAGAGATACATCCAAAATACAAATAAAAAAATATGCTCCCCCAACATAAACAAGTATTTACACCAAGCCCGAGATCCAACAATTGAGATGTGAACGCCATGAAGTTTTGTCTCATTCCACCACCTAGAAAAAAAATAGAGGCGAGGTTGAAATGGAAGAGTCATCCCCTTGGAGGTGGGTCTCTACATGTCTGTCTATTATGGCCACGCTTCTTGCAATGGGAGCATGTAACTTGTTTCCTCATCCTATCCTCTATTCGTATCCGACATTTTTTGGGCCTTCCATGCTGTCTGCGAGCTACCGGGGGCAACACATGCTCGTCACTTCTAAGTTCCCACTGTTACCGTCATGCGTGGCGTGAATGACATCGTTATAAGTTGCTCGATAGCAGTCACTGGAAAACCATTGCTCACAGAAGTCATACGGATCATATCGCTTGAGTTCAAAAACACAAAGGACATGTGCACAAGGAATGCCGAGGAGGTCCCATTTGCGGCATGTGCATGACCTTTGATCGAGGTGAACAACATCTGTGTACCCTGGTGACAATACCTAAAACTCTAATTCCCCCGCCTGCCAGCATTGTAGTCTCCGTGAGGCTTCTTTCTCGCGGTTTATGAGCTTATATACATATGGGGTGACTCTTATCTTCGTGTTTAGCCATTTTCATGCCGGAGCTGATAAAATTCCATCAACTTTGCTTGTATAGACTCTATTTGTTGTGTGATGGGCAGCTCTCTAATATCCTTTAACAAGCTATTTGTGCTCTCTGCAATATTCATAGTTAGCATGTCATAACACTGTCCCTCAGTGAATGCATTCACCCAATGCTGGCTGCCGATCGCATTAATGTAATCATGAGCCCCTACATCAATGGATCTGATTTCTGCCATGTAGTTCTCGTACTCACAGACGCGCATTGTACGTGCAGCGCACCAAAACGTCATCACGATTCCATCATTTTTAAATTTCGCTTGAATATTTTGTGAAATGTGATGGCAGCAGTAATAGTGTTTGGCGGTTGGAAGTACATCCTTCACTGCATTGGTTAGTCCCTTCATCCGATCCGAAACTATTGTAAGATTCTGAACATGCTCCAGAGTTTCATTGAAATTTGCTATAAACCATGACCAAGTCGCATAGCACTCAAACTCTACAATTCCAAAAGCCAATGGAAGACGCCTATGGTCATCGTCCTGACATACTGCAATGAGTAAGGCTCCTAGGTATTTACCCCGGAGGTGTGTCCCATCAAGGGTGATTAGTGGCCGGATTGACGATTTGAAAGTCCGAGCACATCCACCAAAACATACATAATATCTTTGAAAGGAGTAATCATCATCTGTCCACAAATTGTCAACTCTGCCCGGGTAAGTGCGTTTCAGCTCCAAACGATAATCACATAGGATCTCATATGAATCCTCAAAAGAACCGCGAATTTGTTTCATAGCTATTTCCTTTGCCATGTGGGCCTTCCAGTAAGATATTTGGACGCCAAATTCCCTTTGAAAGTCCAACATAATTTCCTTTGGCTTGTAATCTTGATAAACTCTAAGTCTCTCTCTAATAAACTCCGCAATCAAACCTGATGTTGTCTGAGGATAGTTAGTTCCATTAAGTGGTCCTGTACAGTTATGATCTGGATTGTATGTCCTGACTTGAAATTGGGGACCAGCCTCTACAATAGAAGCGTGGATGCGCCATGGGCATGTAGAAATGCTACACCTTGTCTTTGCTTTAATCTATTGGTCCTTATTGGTTTCAAGCAGAAGTTCTTATACATTGCAAATTTGGCCAATGTGCTTTTGAATGCATCACGACTATTAAACACCCTGCCCTTCCACATCTCATGCGACGAATTTTCCCAGGGTGGCGTGGAAAGTAAATCATCTGCTGTAAGCATGGTATCAATAAATTCTTCTTGACTGTGCAAATCTGTGGCTCCCTGATTGGGAACACCCTCAGTGGCAGTTGTAAATAGATTGTGACCTTCTGAGTCATTTGATGGTATGCTAGGAATGTGACAGCGTCATCTCGAGTTTGTATTTTTTCCAGAAGACATTCAGTCTGCCTAGGAAATCCTAGTCCACAACCTGTTGGACCTTCTTTAAAACTTTCTGTATCCAAATGCAGAGAATCAAGATTGTCACTGTCAATCCCCAACCCAACATCCGATGTAGCAAATGGAAGTTCTTCTCCTATGCAGGTGTAGCCTCCTTCGTTACATCCTTCATTATCCACATGCGGAGAAACAAGATTGTCGTTGAGATGCCTAAAAACTGAGAAGGACGCACGATTTAAGTCAATTTTGTTTTTTGACAAATTTCTTATAACGGTATCGTCTCAGTAATTTATAGGTTATTCAAGAATTTTTTGTACCCTACAAGAAAACGATAATGACTCTATGATAAGCTACATAAACAATGGAAAAGACATATGGAGTTCACCAAGTTATTCTTTTCAACGTCATTCATAGGACAACAGGATCATCAATCATTATTTATATGTATGTATAAGCCATTTCGTACGATCCTGCACTCTTGCCATTTTTCTGTAGCTCGTACATTAGTCCAAAACCTTGGAATATTCACTTGATATTCAAACATGAGTAGTTCATTTTCTATACAGTTATACAAATGATAATGTACAAGACATGAAATTGGTAGATTCTGTGTAAATGTTGTAGATGACCAAAGTGATTAATTTGACCCAAAAACGGCCTTCATGATGATGGGGAATAAGGTGGGCAAAAGGAAATAAATTGAAGTCCCACAACTTACCTAAAGTCCCATAATTTGGTATCAGGTTTTGGCATCTTAACCACCGATGTACCTATAAGACTCAAAGTATTAAGTGCCAACAAGTGGGATGTCAATAAAATGGAAATGAGACATCACAGAACATGGAACAACATGAACAACATGAACTTATATATTAAACTGTTAATTTTATAGTCTCAATCCATTAAGATTGATGTAATAAATTGATTAATTTCTTTATTTATCAATATATTCATGCTTTCCTTTCATAAGATGAATGGTGTTTATTACTTAAATGCACATAACCAATACGAAATACATGATGGTTCATGAGATGAACTGGAGTCCATAAGTATACTAGATGCAATACATGTGTATGGATGAGATCCACATACGGGAGACATGTATAGCAAATCTTATATTTGAATATCTTCACAACCAGTGATGAGACTGGACATCTCATCTGACAAGGTTGCAGTACTTTGATTACTATGAGATAGTGTGATTTGTCTCGATTATCAGAATGTAAGATTCTGGATCATAGTGCTGGTACATTGGATGTATTGAAGGACCATGAGAAGCACCTCAAGAACATTGTCTTTACTTTAAGGTCTGCTCTCATAATTCCCTAACAATAGGCTCTCAACCCTAAGACATTTATGAACTCAAGTTTCTATCTATTCATTTGCTTTGAGTCACCAATGAGTGAGGCCAAATGTAGGTCAACACCTTGGTGTCTTGGGTACGTGGTAGTAGGACTATGGGAACATTTATTTGTCAAGATGGAATCTATCTCTATTATCCCCTTGTGCCAATTAATGGATTTATCATTGGTAAGTGTACACCCATCTCAATTAAGAGTTAATTGGATGGTACTAATGATTACTATAATTAATTGGGTCTCAAGGATAATAAGTTATGGGTCAAAATTGGTGGGACAGTCTGTCCAATTAATCCATGGATAATGATAGAGGGCCCACTTGTAGTGATAGGGAAGTTTAGGGTCTTCATGTAATTTATTCCTAAGACTGGAGTTCAATTGCATTTATATAGTGGAGTTATTTGCAATTAACTGTGGGCCCGGATTGCACATGAGATGTGGGGTCGCGGTGTCCCAGTTGGAGCCAGCTTTCTATGGAATCCCTAGTGGTCCCCACGCTAGCCCAAGATTGGATCTTTACTAATTCTATTTGAACTCAAAAGGGAAGCCTACTATTTCTATTTGAAGTGAGACTTCTAATAGTGGTAATAGTGGAACAAAGGGTTACTAAGTATAATGGAAGTTGGACTTCTAATAATATACAAAGAGAAGAGTTGAAAATCTATATAAAGGAGACTAGGGGTGGCTTTGGACGTCCATGCTTGGTCTATTAAGAGTAGTTCACGCCCATCAACCCTAAAGTGCAAGAGTTGCATTCTTCTCCTTCCCCTCTCTCTCTTCTAGTTCCCTTCTAGTTTCCTTGGAGATTCTAGATAGTCTTTCTCTTGGAGATTCCACCATCTCTCTTGTGGAAAGAGATCTGAAGCGGGTCATAGCGTGGAAGACGATTGGGCATTGGAGATTCTGATATTAGAAGAGCTCTTCATCAAAGAGTTGAATCAAGTTCTCCATTAGAGCACAACCAAGCTCCATAGGTATTTTCTACTCCTTGTATGTTGTGGAATTTCGCGGTTGCATGTTTAGTGCTGTTTCTATCCTTTTGATAGGTTTGTTTGCTGATCATGATGGCTGAGTTTGAGGACATGCATCCTGGATTGGGTTTTGATGGCTTTTGGATAGGTGTTCATCACTTCTAGTTGGCGAAAAGTTTTTGAAACCTATCCAAGAGGTCCACCCACTTCCAACATAAACAACAAGGCTAAAATCCTTTGACCCATTTGAATGCCGTTTGTTATGGTCCCTGCTGCCTATGTCAAGTAAGTAATGAATAAATCACTTAATTACTAGAGACTGTGGGAATTCACTATCATTTTAACAGCAAAAAAAAAATACAGACTAAACTCATCTATCTTAAACATTCCATCAAATAACAAAAATTCATTCTCATACATAGTCTGATTCCTAGAAAGAGCATAACCAAAAAGGAAAACAAGTATAAAAATCGGTTTCAAATAGAAACAATATCTTTATCAGATTCAAAATAATGAACAACAATGCAATGCAAAATTCCTATCACGTATTTTAGCAAAAAAGTTACTATATATCTTAGGAAAAAATTACTATCGAATAGAAAGGCATGGATGCATTACAAACCCGATACAATCGTATTAAGGAGACAGAACATTGGAAAATTGGTGTCTACCTAAAACTGTCAAGATTATGACATCGAGGCCCACATCCAAATAAGTAAATCAGGTAAAAGAGCCAACACGAGTCTGTGACAAGGCATACCAACTGATTTGCAAGTTCTAAAGTAACATATTAGTAGCAGGTAGCTGCTCTTCTTCCACATACTACTACCAGAGAAGTTCCATCTCCAAGGCCATCGATGACCATGAGGCATGCTACTGCTAAGCCTTCCTCGTATGTGTAACAGCAGAAGTATGGTTACTTTTCTTCATCCACGTTTGGTGTCCAACAACAGAAGTATGGTTACTTTCTATTGAGATGCATAAACAATCACGAAGACCCACGATGGAGAATGTATTTCGATTATTGAGAAAATACGAAATTGTTCTTTGATGACGATATCGTCACTATAATTTTAAAGTTCTTCACACAATTTCGGTATCCAACAACAATAAATTGCGCCAATTATATTGAGATGCATAAAACATGAGAATGACTCACGACTTAACTCAATGTCGAATATTGAGAATTTTCTGATAACGATATCGTTTCAGTAATTTATAGCTTCTCATCCAATTTTTGGCAGCCTACAACAACACGATAATGAATGTATAATGACGTGAATAAGGAATGGGAAAGACTTACAGACTTCACCTAGATTTTGATCTCAACATCATTTATATAAAAATAGCATCATTACCATTATTTATGAGTGATAGAAATTTCATTTGATCCTGCACTCTGATCGTCTTTATGTATCATGTATGTTAGTAAAAAAGGCTTGGAATCTCATATTATCAACTATTTTAAAAACGGCCATTAGTAATTCGCTTACCAAACCCGGAAAATAGATGGAAATATGAGTAGTATCATTTCTCTTTTGTTCTACACATGATAATGTACTAGGAGTCAAATTGCTAGATTATGTGTAAGTGACCATTGAGATTACTTGTACGTGAGCAAAGTGATTACTTGCTGGAAAAAGAAAGCCTAGATGACAATGGGTTTGAAGGTGGGGAAAAGGACATAGCTGGATTGGGGAAGGAGGTTATAAGGGATAGAAGAAGATGGGGAGTGGGGGGCTTACAGACTAGTGATTCAACTATCAGATCTATAGAGCTCGATCCGGGGTGGGGGGGACCTTAAAGACTGCAGTTTCAGCTAACTAATCTCTAAAGCTCGATCGATCAATAAAACTATTAGCTTCTTTCCCCTTGTCATTCATTGAAGATAGAAATCTACACATTCGAAGTCTTCCTGTCCAAACTTAAAGGATATACAAATCTCCAAGTAAAACACAAGGCAAAAATCCATAAACCATTTAAATGCATTTTTCTTACGGTCGCTGCTGCCTATGTCAAGTAAGTAATGAAGAAATCACATAATCTCAAAAAGATTGTAAGAATTCACTAACAGTTTAACATCTAAAAATCAATACAGACTATACTCTTCGATGACTATACTCTTCTATATTAATCATTCCCTCAAATCATAAATACTCATTCTCATGCATAATCTCATTCCAAGAAAGAGCATAACCAAAAAGAAAACAAGTATAGAGATCGGTTTCAAATAGCAACCATATCTTAATCAGTGTTTAAATAGTGAACAGCAGCGCAATCCAAAATTACCATCACGTATTTTAGTAGAAAATGTTACTATATGTCTTAAAAAATAAATTACTATCACATAGAATTAATGCACAGCTACATTGCAAGACCAATACAATCATATTAAAGGAACAGAACATGGGAAGTTGATACAAGCCAAAAACTGTCAAGATGATGCAACCGAGGCCCATATCCAAACAAGTAAATCAAATAAGATTCAAATAGTAAAGAACAACTACAGGATGGAGAAGCCAAACATTACAAAAGCTCCAGTTTTTGGATTTCAAATGGCCAAAAATCCCTTCTTAGAAATACATTCAAACAAACAGAGCATTGAATGTAGGGCAATCTACACACAAACTTCAAAAGGAAATCAAGGGCACTGCCATGCACTTGCAACAACAAAAAATGGATATTATGCAAGTTCTCACCTCTCTTGGCTAGAAACCCTCTTTCATATACAAGATTTTCTCCATGAACTACGGCGACAAGAGGGCATCGCTGGCTACCGGTGTGAGATGGTTCGGACGGAATCACTAATTGGGGCGAAGACAGAGAGGAAGAGGGAAAGAGAGAGCAGGGAGCCAAGGGAAGGAGAGAGGAAGCGAATGGGAAGAAGGAGAGAGGGAGGCGAGACGAAAGGAGAGAGGAATCGAGAGGGAAGGAGAGAGGAGGCGAGGGGGAAGGAGAGAGGAGGGACCGGAGAAGACATGCAAAGAGGGAGAGGGCAGCGAGAGGGAGAAAAAGAGAAAAAGGCGGGAGGCAGGAGTGGGAAACGAAGGTGGGTAACATGAAAATAAGGGGGAATCGGACGATGTCGTCAGCAAGGAGAGGGGTAAAACCGTCCAAATGGGCTGTACGAACACCAAAATGGGAAAATACGTGTATTTGCATTTAAAATGGGCTAATACACATTTAAGCACACTTTTCTGGTAAAACAAAAAAAAAAAAAAAAAAACAACTGCAGTCAATTTGTTTCTCACAAAAAAGGTCTCATAACAATTGATCCCAAAAAAATAAGGCCCCATAAAAATCGATACCTTTTCACATTCCAAAAAAAATCATTAAAGTCCTTCTTCACCGTTTATACCTTTTCACGTTCCCAAAAAAAAAACCATTAAAGTCCTTCTTCACCGTTTATACCTTTCACACTCCAAAAAAAGCCATTAAATTCCTTCACCTTCACCGTTGAGAAAAGTTGTAACCATTAAAAACAGAAAAAAAAACCATGCAATTACAACAAGCAATGAATCCCTTTGAATTCTAAAATTCTTCCTATTTTAGCCTTTATTTCTTCCTGCATTTGCTTGCAATCCAAAGAGGATAATCTCCTCTGCGTTCTTATTGGATCCCTTCAATCAAAGGTTTTTTTTTTTTTTTTCGTTGATCCAGACCTCATTCTCACTGCAACTTGGAGGTGTAGGGAAGAGGAATTGTTTTTTGTTGAAGACTGAAGACTCTATCAATGATTGAAGCCAAAAGGTATGCATTTTATATATTATTTTTGCCCCCACTGCCGAATGCCCAAACAAAGACCGGCAAAGTGACGTCCCAAACTTTTAGAACCAGTAGATGGTGGGCCTAGATGGGACCCGGTGGGTGTTTTGATCATAGATCTGGACCGATCCTTTTTGCCGTACAGGACGGGGCAACCTTGTGTGTGAGGCTGATCATGAGGTTTGATTGGTGGGGCCCACTTCCTAGAGGACCTTGATGCACCCGGCATGAAGCAACCTGTAACATAACTGGGCTCTATGTTGACGTTTGAGGAGGGGACGGTTCTTCTATGAGGGCATCACTCAGTACTTTGAAAATTGGCTCCTCTTAACTTGATTTTCATTGTAATAATATTAGTATAGGAACTGGTTTTTTTTTTTTTTTTTTGGGTACCCTAGCTTTAGTGTCTGGGACCTTTTTTTTTTTTTTTTAATATAATTATATAGAGCTGGGTACACCCAGGAAGAAAGCCCACCGAAGTGGAAAGAAAGCCCAGCACACCCGGAAAAGAAGCCCACCGAAGTGGGAAGAAAGCCCGCATATACACATGCAGGAATATATAAGGAGGAGGTGGGGTTTGAACCCTTGACCTCCCCAATAAGAACCCAACTCCTTACCAGTGGGGTAAGGAGCGGTTCTTAGTATAGGAACTGTTGTGGGCACTAAGTAGTACAATCTTGATTACTTGTCAAAAAATAATGATAACAAAAGCCGAAAAGAGAAACAAGAACAATATAATTATAGTTAATATGACGATGACGACCATAACAATGACATCAATGATGAAATACCAGTCTAGATAATAATGTTAAAAAATAGCCCTCTTCTAACGGATGTCTAAAAAGGTTGAAGATTAGAGACGAGTGCAAACACAACATGAAATGATAAAATAAAAATCAAGAGTCCCAGATAATGATGATTATAGCAGCAAATAATGTTCACCATTAGCCCTCTTCTCATAGATAGTTAATTAGTAATTTTGCATCACAAAAGGAGAGGAAAATACATTTTAAATAAAATATTTATAATAATTTAAAAAAATAGAAAAGGCCTCATTTAGGATTGTTGCTTTAGGTCTCAAATTGTCTCGAGCCGGTCCTGTTCTTACCTGGAAGAATACATGACAATGTTCATACTTCATCAAAAGCAAAACCTCTCTGGCATGTTGATTTTGCATTAGAGAAAGAATAGAAGAGGAGTAGGATGTTACATATTAGGATGAAGTTAAAAAGGAGTGAGTTGAAATAAATTTATAGATGAATTATTTTTTATGGGTTTGGGTGGTTGGTGTAAAATGAAAGGATTTAAAATTGCATTTGATTGGATAAAGAGAATGGGGAATAAGTTACTCCACTCCACTTTATTATGGCATCTCCAAGTAACTGTGGGAAAGATAAAGTAAGGTTGGAGTGACTGCCAGCTAGGTAGACCTATTTACTTTACTTGTCTGGGCTAATGCAAACAAACACCTCATAGAGTAAAGAACCTAACTGTTGGGATTAATTTCAACCCTTATTTATTTTATTCTTTTGCAAACAAACAGGCCCCGACAACCAAAAAAAGAAGTTATAAGGTAGTGGAGGGTAGACTAAATGAAATGAAACAGATAGTCAAATCAAGAAAGTAAAAAAAGGCAGTGTAGGGAATTGGTTGTAAAAGCACAAAATGATAAATAAAATTTAAAAAAAAAAAAGAAAAAATAAATATTTACTGTACAACCGGTCTTACATCTGACATTTGCCCCCATAGCAGTCAAACTTTAAATATTTTCTGCAGAACTATTCATACAATAATGATGCGATATCGCACAGAGTAATATTTGCTGTACCGCACAACCCTAAGTTATCACACAGTACGATGTGTGCGATATCGCATGGCCCTAGGATATCGCACAGGGAAAATACTTAATCTTTGACCTCTCATGGGCAAATCTCAGGTTTAAGGACAACTCTTGAGGCAATATCCCTAAAAAGTTCCACAAAATGACAAAAAAGATGCTTTAAAAGGCAAAAAAAAGAAAAAAAAATCCTCTTAAAAAGCACAAGATGACAACAAGGGTGTTTTTTCTTCTTGATTAAACACTCAATTTTATTTTATTTTACTCCACCATGCAAATAAACAGGACCAAGGACCACATTCGAGCTCCCGACTGCCCATGTCTAGGACACACTTTCAAAGTGGGCCAGCACTTGCTGGGCCTCATTTCTGGGTTACCACAAAGGTACCGAATGAATAGAGAGGTGCCCTGTTGGAGTCCTAGCAGTGAAAAGATCTCAATTCTTGACAGGCATTATTGGAAGCATCTTTTTTACCCTTGTGAGAATCAAAGGTCTTTCGCTGTACCTGAACTTGGTAAAACTAGGGAACTTGTAAGTTTCGCGAAAACATAATCAAAAAGGCATGTGATCATTTCTTGGACATGTAATCCATAACTAGGGAGTTTCATAATGAAAATCATAATCTGATTATAACATGATTTCAGTAACTGAGGCCTCTTTCCAGGTCTATACCAGCCTCATATTTGGTCCTGCCTCAACCAGGGGTCGGGTATGTATTTAACTTTCTTCTTCATAAACCTGGCCAGTTTACATCGTTTACCATATGGCCCAAATATCTGTAGAAACCTACTCAAAAGCCACACATTTTGGAAACGAAAGCATGCATGTAAGGAGTATAAACTATTGTTACTGAATACGGAAGAGAGGCTCTTATCATACAATGACAAGTTTATAAACTCCCATTACTTGCTTTGGCCTTTCTAAGACTTGATTTCTGCCTCGGAGTTGTTAGCTTTGCTGTATGCTTTTCCTTTGGGCTAGTCATACTATCTGCTTCCTTGGAGACTCTTGTTGTGCGGACAGGACCATCCGTATTAACATTTTTGAGAACCTGATTTCCCTGTACAAGTTTGTTTTGACCTGAATTATGTGCTGTCGAAAGTGGATCTCTTTCTCTAGATAGCCGGTTCCTGCTTCCAACCATCCCATCATTATCTGAAGTCCACAAACAGAAACATCCTTGGTAAGAATAACTGTAATTTGTCACGTATTGAAGCAAATAAACAATTCTCTTTGCTCAGATGCAAGGATCCAAGGATCCTAGAATCCTGTTACCCACAGGCAAGAACAACCTTTTATGTGGAAAACCAAATCCACCACCCCCCACCCCCTCCCCGCACCCACCAGTGGTTGGAAAAAGTTTTCCACGGGATCACAGAACCGCACCAAATGAGGAACTCTCAGTGCCCGCAAAAATCGTTTCACTTTCCACTCTTTTTCTGCCAAAAAGTGGCTGCACAAATGTGCCTTTATGAAAGATTTGCTGAAAACTGTTGGCATGAAAAATTCTGCAAACTCGTTTCCAAAATCCACGAGAAAACCAAGCATAAGAATACCTCGGAATCCTCAATTTCATGGATTCCAAGGTAGGATTTCGTGCATTCAAACCAGGCCTAAAGCAGAAACAAAATACAATGTCAAGGCTCCAACATGAACGCGCAAAAATGAAGGTATATGTCAGTACCATGATCGCATTCCTAAATGGCACAAATTCAGCTGCATATCAAGACACTGGAATGTATATGTACAAAAGAGATGATGGTGGGGAAGATCTTGGTGCTACATGCAAAATGGGTATGTAAGATTTAATGTTTCTATGGGACCACGGCATTGAGAACATCGACATGTGTAAAATGATCGCATGTTTGAAAGAAAATAAAAGATGAAAGGCGTGGATATATCACCCAAGTTACAAGCATTCTTTAGATGAACAAACCAACAACTTTGGTACATATGGTAATTTTACTCCATGCTTCATGCAATTACAGTTGAGATCTTCTACTGACAAAAGAATTCTTTTACCACCATCTACCCAAATGTGCAATTAGAAGCAGACACATCATATATAATGAACTGATATAGCAAACTGAAACTATCATGGATGCAGATTTATTGTATTATCGTTCATTCAAGGCTTTAGATGACAAAGTCAGGCTGGACTTTGCACAAAAGGGGTCGTGGTTCAACAAGACTGTTGGGCTGTGCTGGATAGAAGCTGCCCCAAAAACAATCTCAATAATGTAATTACACAAACCAATGCTATGTTGCTTCCTTGTCTATTTTCAGGTTGTTGAGTGTTATAAATGTCAACAGGAGTATTTTTAAGATGCTATCCACAGGAAGGCCATTTTGATAAGCAACCTAAGGGCACAACTGTAGATGCTCTAGACTACATAATAAGAAGTCTACATATGCATAATGGATGCAGGAGAGTAAGAAATGCATAGCACAAGATGAGGTGGTATTGTTATTCACAGAATCAATCCGAGTATGTCTGAAATTGGATCTGTCTGCAGCAATTTTAATTGGAATGAGGACTAGCTTACTTGAATCTTTTACTGAGAAAATAAATGAATAATGCAGAAAGAGTACCTGGACTGGATAACACAGCACGTGGCCTTGGAACTGGACTAGCTCTAATATGGGTTCTGCTTTTCTCATCAGTTTCTTCGTTGTTCTTACCTGGTGATCGATGTGTAATGTCTGCATGTTTGGGAAAAAGTATTTAATAATAAGAAAACATTGAAACTAGTTAGGACAAGGCTTTGATGATGATGACATGAAAACTGATGTGAATCAAACTAAGATTAAAAACACAAACCTTTTGATATTGCAACAGAAGGCATAGGTACATTTGGAACATATGACTTTGGAATTCTTGCATGCGGAGGGGAAATATTGCAATATTCATTTCCTGTAAATAAACAGTGTTCATGAAAACCAAAAACAACAATTCAAGGTACTGGAAATAAATAGGAAGGCTGGTTAGAATATGTAGTCTGTGGGTGCAGGAGGTTGAGTCTCATGAAAAGCCAAATCAAAAAAGAGGGTCATTGCAAGTATCAAGACTGATTACTCTTGGAAACTATCAAAACTGATTACTCTTGGAAACCACCAAACATTTTATGGAGCTGTAAAATTATAATTTCCAAAATAAAGCACATATATAGCAGACTCGTATTATAATGCTTGAACATCCCAGGCTGTTGGTCAGTTGGTTAGGGATATGTGAAGCGTACATGGGTAGGTGAGTTCAAATCCCTAGTTAAAGAAAAAAAATATTACAGTGCCTGAATAGAAATTCCTTAACACAGTTCTACACCTCCTCTGGCATCTGGCCTTTTGGTTACTAAACATGGGTCACAAAAACAGGGCCAGGAAGTATTTCTGATGATCTTTAAAAACAAATTCAGTTGCAGTAAAAATTCAGAGATGTCACCAAGAAAACAGGGTTTCTTTATTTTGTAAGATAAATGTAGGATTCTACTAAACCAAAGCTTAAATGGAAAGCAAGAGAAGGATCGGAGAATGATTAATCACCACCCAAGCCAAAACGATCACAAAATTATCAAGGACCATCCCTGAATTGCACCCTTGAATGCACTAGAAACCACCTGAATACCTTCAAATTCCATAAGAAAATGAGCCCATTTTGCCTTGTATCAAATTGGTCTGTAATGACCCTACTGAATCAATTCCCACTATTTGCATCAATTTGATAGCTGAACAAATTTTGATACAACTCAAAGAAAATTGTTTCCTAGAAATTATCCATTGAAGATCAGGCAAGATCGTCCCTCATGTGGTTGTTGAGATCATCAAACAAGTAATCCAGACCATTTGATTGGTACCCAAAGCACTGTGCCAAGCTGATGATAAATCTAGGGATTTTGACAATGAGAAGGGAAATCTAGATAAACTGCTAAGACAATGAAAAACATTGGTTGTTCATCTAAGAGCGCATGATATACATATAGTGGGTGGGACTTGAGCCAAAAGACTCAATTGTAGAGGAACATCAGATTGCATAACATAATAACGTGGAAGATCTGCTAGCATACAAAAATTAATCTACACTAGATCTCAAAAGAAAAGATCTGTCAAAAGAAAATTGTTCCTTTTCTAAGACGGAAGAATGAATCAAAGGTAATCTGTCATTACTCAATACAGCAACTAGATAAGTGTATTGAGATTCAATTGGGTATGTCAAGAAATCCATGGGTGGTTGATTTCATTATCAGTGCCAGAGCATGCAAGTTAATGGTACAACCTCAGCAAGGTTATTTTGTGGTCAAATCTAGCAACCATGTGAATATGACAACTATTTTAACAGTTTGATGGAAGATAATTATGAACCAGGTAGTAATCTTAAGGTATAAAAAATGAATCTAGCAACCAGAAGGTATAAAAAAAACTTCACCTATTTGTACTGCCAGTCCCAAGCCCAGATAAAAAATTAAAAAAGAAAAAAAGAAAAAAAAAGGAGGGCGGCGTTAGGTAGGTTGACATCCTCGTAAAACTTTCAAAACCCAAACATGAATTCTGAGAAAATAACATTCCATGATCTAGATCGGAATTGAGAAACATAATTCATGTAGCCGAGCCCGACATAGTTGTGACGAGGTTTTAATGATGATGGTGAGGGTCCAATGACATTACCAACAAGATCAACAGCGGATGTGGAAAGATTTTAATGAAAAACAAAAACCACAATTCTATCGAGCTTTGGAAAAAGAAGAAGAAATCTTCTATGTTAAGCTAATTGGAAATCAATAAGTGAAGCATTTCCAGTCCCAGGCTTCATTCACAAGGTGTTCGATCTTAGCACAATGGAAATCAACTGTGTAAGTCAAAGGGGAGTTTCCTCCAACCAGATATTATGTGTTACAGATTCACAAGAAGAGGGAGCCCTAATCAACCTTATGTCCTTGGGCAATGAATTATATAACGGTAAATTCTCTTTCTAGGTCCAAAAAGTAGATTCCAGTGAACAATTTTGTTTTTAGTTCCCCATCAAGACCACTACTTGCTTTTGGTAGAAAAAGAAACCCACTTTTTAGTTTGCCAACAAGCTCAAGGTGAGATATTCGTTCCATACTCTTTCCTTCTTGGTAAAAGTACTCCTTTTATTCCTGTCATTCCATATTGTTCATGCAATTGCCATTGACAACAGTTTCCACAAAAATCTAGACTCTAATTATACACATGCACTCAGACCAACCATTAATGAGAGCACGAAAAGAAGTGGGGAAAGGATCATACAAGTACGCACCAAACAAGGAAATGAAGAAGACCAAGTGCACAGAATGATTAAAAGTAAGGAGGTCAAACAAGCATTTACTCAAAATCCAAAGGGAAACAGTGTCAAAAAAATGTATCCTCTCCTTACAAGGGAAACACCACTCTACTAAGAATCTCCAATAAGCTTGTCACAATTTGTAATTCAAGATCCCCTAGAGCCCGTGTAAAAGAAAAATCCCAACTGAAACCTCCCTTATTTGCTTTAAATGACGTCCTAGATCAAAGCTTCTTTGCATTAAGACAACATCTCTGGGAAATCTTGCAGCCAAAGAGTTTCCTCAAACCATACAGCTTCACCAAAATGAATTCTACTCTCATCTCTCACCAAGAACCAAGAATTTCCTATAAGTAATTTCCCAACCCAACTATCTCCATTCCCCACAATTTCATGATATCCTTCCAAACCCTTGCAACCCCATTCCAATTCTTCCCCTTCCCAATTCACATCCCCCATTTCTTTTCCCATATCTCGAGCTATCACTTTCCACCATAATGGATATCCCTTCATGCCCAATCTCCATTTCCATTGAGACATAGAAGGCAATTTTTCCACAATATTATCTATACCAAGCACCCCCATTCTCCTTTGGTTTTGTAACTGCTTCCATTCCCTAAGAAAAAGTTTCTTCTTTTCACCTATCCATTCCAACACAAAACCCCTTCGTACTTTTAGAGTTATGACACACCCTTCAGAATTTGGAAAAGAGACTAGTATTAGACTAAAAGATTTTCAATTATAGGCTTAATGAAAGTAACTCGTCCATCAAAAGATAGGTACTAGTTTTCCAAGAGGTTTCTTCTCTTTTTCTTTTTCTTCTTTTTGGAAATTTCTCGGTTATGGGATTCCAAAGAGAACGTGATGGGAGATGAGCTCCAATAGTAAGACCAAGATATTAAAAAGGGTTGCATACCATGCAGCATCCGAGGAAGCCCACGATAGGAGTCACGTCAAGCTCAAGCACTGAGATCTTTAAAATGGAGCTAAATCTCAAATCCGCCCTGAATCCTAAAAACGCCTCTAAACATCATAAAATGGTAAGGATTTTCACTTCAGCTAAAGCAGTATCTCAAAAACTAATGGTAATCAACTGCAAAAGGTAGGTGGGAAACTTCAATGTCCTCTCTTCCCACGATAATGCCATTTAGTAGACCTATTTTGTTGCCTATGGAGTAATTTACTTCAGACTTCTATCATGATTGTAAATAAGAACAAAGAGAGAGGATCGCCCAGGAGTAGGCCTCCTAACTTTTTAAGTTACTTCAAATGACCCATTAATGAGTGATGAAATGTAGCCGTCGAAATACATTTCCAAAACTATAACCACCAGTTTTCCTTGAACCCCATCCTTTTTAGTAGATACAAAAGACTGATAAATCCACATGATCATAGGCTCCTTTTTTTTATGATGATCCAGCACAACAAACCCAAGAACCCGCTCTTCTGGCTTGAGTTAATGCACTGGTTTTTCCATCAAGATAACATCAATGATTTCTCTTTGATAAATAAAGGCCTCTTGCTATGGGGGAAAATGTGTTTCATCACCACCTTGATTTAACCTGTTAGAACTTTTGAAGCGATTTTCTGAAGGCTCCTCACTAGGACTCATATGGGTCTAAAAACCACACTCTCCTCGTCTGTTTCATATTTTGGAATTTATATGTGATGAAAGTCACATTAAGACTTGTATTTTTTGATGAGATGTGATGAAAGTTGCACCAATCCACTGTGGTAGCTAAGTTGGTTAGGCGCCTCTCTGCCACAGAAACAACAAAGGATCAATCTTTGGTCATAGCACTGATGGTGGGGGACTTGGGTGAGTGTGTGAGAGTGGGAGCATGACGGCATGAGTATTTACAGAAAAAGGACTAATATTTTTTATCTCTTCAGAAAATAAATTAGAAAACCTATAATAAGTCGTCATTCAATGTACTCCAACAAGCATGATGGAAATTAAAAAGTAAAGATGAACCTATCCAGTGTTAGGGCTTTATCTCCTTTTAAAGAGAAGTTTGCATCATAAACAACCTTCTCTTCAAATGGACTGTCTAAGCAACTATTTATGTCAATTAGAAGAATCAATAGCACTTTGCTTGAAGTTCGCCTTCGATACTCATCACTAGCGTACAAGTGTTTTGATAGTCTTCATATCCTCTGTGCATGATCCATTCACCGTTCAAATTTGCAACATGATTTCTTTGTCGATTTCGATTCACTATTCTATGAAAGAAGTATTTAATCTCCTTCCTTAAGCTACGAGGCATGTGATTTTCCCCTTTTTGGAGAAGATTTCATCCAAATCCTCCTCCGTTGTCTTTCTTAGTGTGCAATCTTCACTTTATAATGAATGTTCTTCTTTGCATTCGATCTCCAACAACTCTTCCGAGATGATTCTCTTTCTATC
The DNA here is from genome assembly GCA_029852735.1 of Persea americana. Taxonomy (NCBI): domain Eukaryota; kingdom Viridiplantae; phylum Streptophyta; class Magnoliopsida; order Laurales; family Lauraceae; genus Persea; species Persea americana. The sequence goes on along the minus strand of CM056816.1, from coordinate 28,670,540 downwards.
AGCCATCTTTCTGAACTTGTTATGCTTCCATGCCATACAACTTTTTTTTCAGAAAACGCATAACCAATTGGAACTGCCTCCACAATTCATTAATGAGTTTTTAAAAGCTTGACCGTCTAACCACATGTTTTCAAATAAAAAAGGCACTAGCCCCCCTCTAAATCCCAACAACATACAGCAGTAGGCTATGATTTGAAATTAGAACTGTCAGCAACTCACAAGGCAAACTTCCACGCATTAAACTAAAAACAAAAGGGAGCCCAACTTGCACATAACACGCTTCTTATGTTCATTTGACCAAGTAAGCCTGCTTCATGTGAAGATGGTAGATCAACTAGATTCAAGTATTTATCAATAATGACAATTTCTTGAGGAGGTAATTTCATTTCCACTTGATTTCTCGAATGTAAAATCTAATTGCATTGAAGCAACCCCACCAACCCCCCACCAAAAAAAATAAAAAATAAATAAATAAAACACACAAAATACTTTCCATCAACCGTTGAACTAGTTTCATTGATATCAACTACAGAACGGGCCCACAAGTGGTCATGCCCAAAGATAGCTTAGCGATATTTATTTTATTTATTTTCTTTCCATAATATTACTTAGCAGATTTCTAATTGTAATTAGGATTAGATTTCTTATTTCCTAAGTTGTTTTATTTCCAAAGTTGATTAGGTTTCTTAGCCACCAAGTTTATCTTCCTATTTATATGCAATGTAAGAGATGGAAGTCTCATATTGAGAATTGGAATAATAATTATCATGGGTTTCTCCCATTGGAGAGGTGTTTCCTTGTGTTGAAGTCTCTGCGGAGATGCATTTGAAGTGTCTACGGACACGTGCTTCAATACCACCACCGTGCTTCGGCACTTCCACGCACGCCCTAACCCTATGGCCTGCATCAGTTCATATTAGAGAGAAGATCCACATCGCTCTAATCAATCTCCGATTGTCGATCAATGCCTATACATACATTCCATCATTCAATCACCCATGACCTTAACCCCATCCTCCTCTTCTTGTTAACCAGTTTCCCAACAAGATATCACCGCTACCCAATGATAGCACATCACACAAAATTGGTAGCACATCACATCAAATTGTACCTTTATAATCTTCACCAATGGCAAAAGTAACTTAGCATGTATGTCGCACTTGCACTTCATCACCTGTCATTAGCCATTTGACAAAGTAGGGACAATTGTGCTTATAAACCTTCAGCTTCAAGCGACCAACAAGAGCTTGAGAGTTGATGTTTTCACAACTTCTGCTATCAATCACAACTATGCAATTTTGCCCCTGTACTGTACATGTAGAGCGAAAAATATTTTTCCGCAACCATTTCTTCTCAACGACAGATGTAGTCTCCTGGAGGACCAAGAGAGCTTTGCCATCCTTTTCAACTTCTATTTCCATCTTTGTCATTAGAATCATCTTGTGTGTCCAGTTCATCGTGTGCACCTTCCGTTAAGTTTATTCATTTTGGGCACTCAAATGAACAATGCTCCTTTTGTTTACAACCAAAACATGTGATCCTATTCTAATCTTTAGAATTAGAGAAAAAAAATTCCAAGGAACTAGCACTTCGATAGTTCGATTAGAATCTGGCTTTGGTGGGGTCTTTTGTGCAGGCCATTTAGGCGCACTAAATTTTCAAGCATGATGATTGGTAATGTCCTCGGCTTTGATGGCATGCTGGATGATCTCAACAACACTATCAAAATTCTTTAGTGCAAGGATATATTTTGTACGTCTATTCTCAACCCATGAAAATATTGGTCAACCAAAACATCATCAACCTCATTTAAACTACAACGAGCTTGCATTGTCATAAATTCTTCAGAATACTCAACAATCGTCCTAATCCTTGTTTCAAGTATTGAAATATTGAACCTAGATCTCTTGGGTAATTGTTGGGAAGGAACTTTTGTTTCAAAAGATTTTTTATCTCAATCCACAACTCAACAGGATCTATGTTTTGGTTCCTCCATTTCTTTTGCAACTCAGCCACCATATCGCAGCATATTTTTGAAATCGAGTTGCTACAAGAGTAACTTTATGGCTCTCAATCATTTGCTTATGTGCGAAATATTTTCTCCATAAACTCATCCGATTTCAGCTTCCCATCATATTAGGGAATCATGAGTTTAATTCCTAAATCTCGATCAACATTGATTCCCAGTTGATCTCATTGATTCCGAATAGTTCCTCTAGCATCTCGATTAGCATCCCCACGCTGATTATTTTCCAAATTTGTTATTCCACTGTCCATCCTTAAAAGAGTTTCTTAGAGTTGAGCAATTGTTGTGGATAATTGAACAATTCCAGATAATTCCTCAACGTTTTCAGTCTATTCTTCCACGGATGTGGGTTAAGACTCCACTTCTGCTTTCTTTTTTTGAGCCATTTTTAATGCAATTTAAAATTTTAGACGGACCTGATTTGTAGATTTTCTCTCCACAAATAATTTGCTGGTGAAAACGAATCTGAAATCCGATGTGAAATGACTTCAATATCACAAAAACATATGTTGGCCGAAACGAATAAACTTAATGGAAGGTGCACACAGTGAACCAGACACAAAAGATGATCCTAAAGACAAAGAAATAGAGTAAGTGGAGGAAATATAAGCGGAAAAAGGATGGCGAACCTCTCTTGGTCTTCTAGGTGACTACACCCACTGTTGAGAAGAAATGGTTGCAGAAAAATATTTTTCACTCAATGGGTACAGTACATAAAGTTACTTAGTTGTGATTGATGGCGGAAGTTTTGAAAACATCATCTCTCAAACTCTTATTGATCGCTTGTAGCTGAAGGTTTATACGAACAATCATCCCTACTTTGTCAAATGGCTAATGACTGGTGATGAAGCGCAAGTGCAACATACATGCCAAGTTACTTTTGCCAGTGGTGAAGATTATAAAGATACAGTTTGGTGTGATGTACTCCCAAAGGATAGCGGTGATATCTTGTTGGGTTGCCCATGCATGTATGAAAAAAATAGAACTCATGGTATGCTCGACAACACATACACGTTCATACATGGTGGAAAGCAAGTCACACACCATCCAAAGAAGCTAGAACCACCAAAGAAAGGATCAAGATCCATTATCACAAAGGACGCTCTTCAAGTACACCATATCTGCAGAGGCAACGTGAAGAAGACCTGAGTTCGAGGATAAACTCTTCTTTCAACCTGGGGGAATGATGCAGAATAGACACACAAGAGGTCCCGCCCAAGATAGCTTGGGATATTTATTTTATTTCTTTTCTTTCCCTAATATTAGTCAGCAGATTTCTAATTGTAATTAGGATTAGATTTCTTATTTCCTTAGTTGTTTTATTTCCACGTTTGATTACGTTTCTTAGCCACCAAATTTATCTTCCTATTTATATGCAATGTAAGAGATGCAAATCTTGGACAGGGTATTGGAATAATAATTATCGTGGGTTTCTCCGATTAGAGAGCTGCTTCCTCATGTTGAAGTCTCTGCGAAGACGCATTTGAAGTGCCCACGGACACGTGCTTCAGCACCACCACCGTGCTTTAGCACTTCCAAGCAAACCGTAACCCTAGGGCCTACATCAATATCCTTCCACATGCATCCTTCCTATAACTAGTTAGACCATAAATATTTGATGAGAACCATGTCTCCTAGACTTTGATATTTCCAAAAACACATGTTTGATATTTCCAAAAACACATGAACCAAAAAAATCCCTAGTCTAATGACCCTTCAATTTTACAACACCTGAGTTACATAATGACATTATTTCTCCTATCATTAACAATTGAAGCCTTAGCAGAGCTCGACCCTTCAACAAAAGAAAATAGTTGACTACAGACGTAAATAACTTGGTTCCTATAGAATGATGTCCAAAGACTTCTTTTTTCTAATATGTACTTCAACCATAATGTTTTCCTCATTTCCAAGCCCTGTACAAATCCGTGATAGATTCCACATAAGCACAATAAACTCCTATGCAAGCATTGCCTTTTTTTTTTTCCTTTTTTAACCTCAAAAGCCTTCGCTTTCACTTTATCAACCTTCATGATTTAAGGCTTCTTAATTCTAATGATCCCATTATCATCAAAGCCATCAGCTACCCTGAATCTTTATTTTTCATGTCTCTAAGAAAACAAGAACAAAGACTTGTTGTCCCCATTATATCCTTAGCCTCATATGCTCATCTTCAAGCAAAACCCTTACCCTTCATTCAACATTAAAACACTCTTCCTCGAACAACTGTCTTTTTTGTCTCTACAGTCATTCCACCCAAATAACTTCTTAGCTTCTGAGGAATCAAACTCTAATGACCTTTTGGAAGGTCATACTTTTATTACAAGCATCTTCTCAGCATCCTTGCCACTCATGAATCCAATGAATCCCAAGATGGTTAGATCGGAGCCCTGTATTTCTAATCTAATGTGGGATACATCTCAATCAACTTGGTTAACCGTCTGGATGGCATGAGTAGGTAGCGCCTGCTAGATCTCAACCATCTGTTTCTCATCATTTAGAGCTTCCCCATTCTTTCTCTCCGCATTCAAACCTTTTCAGCTAGACGTCAATTCTTTGAGCATTTGATTCCTTAGCTTTCTAAGACTTGACCCGCAACTCGAGGAGTCCATACATGACTTGAATTGGGCTGGTGACTATTCATTTTGCTAGCCAATGAGTTAGGCTTGGTGAGATCCACATAAAGCTTTCATTAGTAAATTTGGTTTTTCTGTATTGTTTCAAAAAGAAGCCTTAGAATATATCATCCATGTTGGCCCCAGATCCGAATTCAGTTTGCACTACTATTCAAAAACTCCAATTCCCTCAATCGATGCTTGATTAATAATCTACTAGGAAGTAACAGGAGCATCTTGTGGGTTTTTTTTTTTTTTTTTTTTTTTTTTTTTTTTTTTTTTTTTCAGGTTGCCCAATAAGCCATGTTGTACTTTTAGTGCTTCCTTTGATTTATCAACCATGTCATGTAGCTCTTATGTAAACGCTTTCCCTCAACAGTGCATGAATTCCTTAAACATATCATTTTCAAAATTCTTTCACCCTCCTCTGGCCTCTAACATAGAGAAAAAAAAATTTTAATGATTGCCACATCATCCATCAAAATGGGTCAGTTGACTAACGCAACATCTTCTCCTAACATCTCAACCTGGCTGGATGATTTCCAATTCCTTAGATTCTTGACAGAATAATAATTCTGAAATTGAGATTTCAAAGTTATTATTTTATGTTGTAATGTAACAATAGTTTTCCATTAATTGATTTCTTCCTTGAGATTTCTTCTTCTTAGATTATCTCATGTGGTCTCGCCATACAAAGAGTTTTGATCAACCTCCATAGCCACACCAAATAACGCATCAATGTCAAGTGAGCATCTTTTCTCCCCATGCCGCAAGTGGGACCTCAAACAAATACCCAGGTAGGGATGTAAATAGGTCTCCAATTCTCCAATTAACCGAAGGTTCCGACCCATTAAAAACCGGATTTGGTCCTTACCTAGGTTCCGATAAGTAAACGGGTCCGGGTCCAGGTCCTCTTTTTCTTTCTTTTTTTTTTTACCCCGGACCCAACATATTACACCTCAATTTTCAAGAATCTCTCCAAAAAACTAGATCTTTTTTCCATATCATGTTCTACCTACACCTGAACCCAAACCTATCCCATATACGATTCTGGTTCCTGTTCCATCTTCTCATTAACGGTTCCAGTTTTTGGCTCCACCTTCTCATTAACGATTCCGGGTCCACCATGGACCCGGAACAGAAACCAACCCGTTTACATCCCTATACCTAGGTGGTGCCTCTCCATTGTCCCAATTAGTATTCCATTGTCCCAAGTCGTCAGTTGCTTTCTCAAGCCACCAGTTGGTTCTTCCTTTCCAAATTTTGCTCTAAAACTACTTTGCAACCATTTGATCCAATTAGAATGAATAACATTTTCTTTGCACCAGTCAACCTGTATTTAGTTCCTCCAATGTTGAAAGGTGCAACATCCATCCACTTCACTACTTCTGCAAATTCCTTTTGTTCGTGAAGCAGATATTTGGAACTGACTAATGTACCCTTGGCTTAAGAACTCTTCATCAAGATCTATTACAAATACTGCATCTCCCTTAACTCCTTTAATATAAAACTCTCTATTACAAGAATCAATCAAGTGCTACGGGAGTCAACCATCTCTCTCTCTCTCTCTCTCTCTCTCTCTCTCTCTCTCTCTCTCTCTCTCTCTCTCTCTCAAAACAACTGAGAAAACAAGCTTCTTCCTAGCAAGACCTAGAGGGCATTGCTGAAATACAATGGCATAACTTTCAATCTCCCAACTAAAACAAGGTGGTCCTTCCTAGATCAATACCCTTACAATCACCAGCTAAAAGCACAAGCTCGACTCAGTAGTCTGATTAGGTGTCTAAAAGGTCCAACGCAATCAAGTTCCTTAGATTGGGGAAGAAGGAATGCCACCAGAGGCAGGCTAATTTTAATTGATGACGGAGACATAACAGGTCGAAGCAATAAGCAGGAATTGATCAACTTATACAGAGCATACCTCAAAAGAATCAAATAAGATACTACTTTTTAGACTTAACCACTACAATTCAATATTGAATAATCCTTTATGTCAAAAAACTAGAAAATAGTATCATATTCTTAACCTGATTTTCATGTTCACCCCTGGCCACTTAGGGTACTCTCAACTAGACCCTAGATCAAAAGGGACAAGAACAATCTCCATTTCACAATATTTTCACACATTTTCATGTACATACTTCACTTTTTCATGTACATACTTCAATACATCTCAATGGGTGAAGATCAATACTCTATTCAAAGACTATTCTACTGACCAAATTGTGTATAATTAATCGGAAGGATTTGGCTTTCTCTTAAGTTCGGGATCAGGGTGTCTGTGGTAGTCTTCGGTTGCTTTTCTTTGCTTTAGGGTAGTCTCTAGTGGTGTTGGTCTCTTGTAGTACCTTGTTCGTTTCTGTCTTTGTTCCTGTTCAGTATAAGCCTTTTGTACTGATTTGCTTTAATGAAAGTTACCATTCAAACACACACACACACACACACACACACACACACACACACAACACACACACACACACACACTTCACTTTCTCATGTCAATATGTGCACATAACATATCTAACAAGGCCCCTAAGAAGACTCAATTACAGTTCTATTGATGAAACTCATTTCTAGAGTTCTAGATATAAAAACTGCTAAGATCGCCAAGCATATGAATTGCTATTAATTTTATGAAGGACAATTATAATGTCAGTCCTTGTTTATGTGCAGTGGAGAAAATCAAATCTTCACTATTTCAATAGGGCTTAAACGTTTAAGACCAAGGAGTTTAGGGAATTATCACTGTCAGATTCAGAAAGATAGTGGAAAGAGACAATTAGATATCATGCATGCATTACCACATATGGAATGGTAATGAGATCAGCACACAAGCAAAGCTAGTGGAAGCTTGACAAGGATGGGAGTGCTCTAGTTAATCCAGGGCCATAATGTGCTTGGGAATATAAAGAATGTCAAGGGAGAATTTCTGTTGCCATTTTCTGGGCCCATGAAAATTGGGGATTCAAACATGCAGACACATGGCCATTGGAGGTGCTAAATTATTGAGGCTCACTAAATGAAAGTGATCCAGCCAATGGATCAAAGTGAGCAGAAGGTCAAACATTAGTGTGATAGCATTGAATCCTGGTTAGTGAGATAAGAAACATGATATCCACAGTTTTATCGGATGTCTCCGAAGAGACATGACACTAAGGGAGCAGAATAACAATGTTAAACTAGAAAATTTCCATGTACTAGGATTCCGCTTTTTTTTTTTTGCAAGGACTGTAATAATGACAGAATAGTGCATTGTGTTTTTCTTATCTAATCCATTGCTTTAATGATTGCTTCTTTCTTCTGTTCTTCCAATTTTTGTCCAGCTATTTAATGTAGAACAAATGGCGGAATAATTTCTAGAACGTGAAGATTGTAAGAAATCAAGCCAAAAAGAAAGTGCCAACTTCAAACAGCCGTAAGTTCGTTATATGGATAGCGACTCACTGTTAGTATTTTTGTTCGCTAATTCATGGGTTAGACAAAACTCTGGGTCCATTGAGTTGTATTTTCTATTTTATTTTAGAATGGACTGTGGTTGTGGCACCGATAGAGCTAAACCGACGAAGTTAGAAGACCGGGCGAATCAACCCAGGTTCGATCGATTAGAGCCTTTGTCCGATCGATCGGACAGTAAACGTGCCCCAGTTAAATGGACTGTCCGATCGATCGGATGCATTGTCCGATCGATCAGACAGGCGGCGCAGTTCGAGAATGTCTATAGTTTCTGCACGAACTTGTTTCCTTTTGAGACTATGTTTCCCAGTTTGAGTCCTACTTGTGCTCTAAGTCTTAGGCACGAATTTTGAACTATTTATAGGGTATACTCTCAACCATAAAGCCACACCTCTCATTAATCTGAGTCAGAGATATCTAAGAGTGAGATAATTCTCTAGAGCCATTGAGAAATCGTTCTGAAGGACTGCTTTAGAAAGTTGTTGCTGCTTCTGCTTTCTTGTAGAAGATAGTTCATCTTAATTGACAATGTGCGAAGAGATCAAGGAGAACGGGGCACGAAGGATGTCATGTCAGTGGATTCTTTGCAAGAACAACTACAGTCCTTAGGTCGAGGTACAGACTGAGGTAAAGGAGCTTGTGAATATATCTTGTAACTGTTCGTGAACTCTTAATTTCTGGTTCGTGGTTTTTCTCCCTGGATAGGGTTTCCACGCTAAATATTGTGTCTGCCTTCTTGTGGTGTGTGATTGGTAGATAGCTAGTTCTAATCTTGTTTGATTAGTTATTTCCGCTGCATGTTAATTGGTTTAAATGAGAACTGGGAATCCATTCTGGTAGGCCCCTCAAAAACTTTCACTCACTATGCACAAGTATTTATTTCAAAGCTATCCGACGTGCTTTATGTTAGTTTTATGGTCTCAATCCATTAAGATTGATTAAATAAATTGATTAATTTCTTTATTTATCAATATATTCATGCTTTCCTTTCATGAGATAAATGGTGTTTTATTACTTGTTTGCACATAACTAATACAAATGGCATGATGGTTCATGAGATGAACCGGAGTCCATAAGTATACTAGATGTGATACATGTGTATGGATGAGATCCACGTACGGGAGACATGTATAGCAAATCTTATACTTAAATATCTTTACAACCTGTGATGAGACTGGACATCTCATCTGACAAGGTTGCAATACTTTGATTACTATGAGATAGTGTGATTTGTCTCGATCATCAAAATGAAAGATTCTAAATCATAGTGCTGGTACATTGGATGTATTGAAGGACCATGAGAAGCACCTTATGAACACTGTCTTTACTTTAAGGTCTGCTCTCATAATTCCCTAGCAATAGGCTCTCAATCCTGAGACATTAATGAACTCAAGTTTCTATCTATTCATTTGCTTTGAGTCACCAATGAATGAGGCCAATTGTAGGTCAACACCTCGGTGATTTGGGTACGTGGTAATAGGACTGTGGGAACATTCAATGGTCAAGATGGAATCTATCTTTAATATCCCTTTGTGCCAATTAATGGATTTATCATTGGTAAGTGCGCACCCATTCCGATTAAGAGTTAATTGGAAAGGTACATACGATCATTATAGTTAATTGGGGCTCAAGGACAATAAGATACGGATCTAGTTTGGAAGACAGGTCCAATTGAACCATGGATATTGATGGAAGGGCTTAATTGTGGTAATAGGGAAGTTTAGGGTCTTCTATGTAATTTATTCCTAAGACTGGAGTTCAATTGCATTTATATAGTGGAATTATTTGCAATTAATTGTGGGCCCAGATTGCACATGAGATGTGGGGTCGTGAGTCCCAGTTGGAGCCAGCTTTCTAAGGAATCCCTAGTAGTCCCCACGCTAGCCCGAGTTATTGGAAAGATACTAATTCTAGTAGAACTCTAAAAGGAAATAGAAAGTTACTATTTCTATTTTAAGTGAGACATCTAATAGTGGTAATAGTAAGTTACAAATTATTAATGGAAGTGAGACTTCTATTTTAATTAGAAAAAGGAGAAAGTTACAAATTATTAATGGAAGTGAGACTTCTATTTTAATTAGAAAAAGGAGAAAGTTACTAATTATAATGGAAGTGAGACTTCTATTTAAATTAGTAAGAAGAGAGTTACTAGTTGTTAGAGAAATAAAAATTCTATTTCAATTAGACAATGAAGAGGTTTGCAAAAGCTATAAATAAAGGAGATATGGGCTGGACGTCCTCATGTAGTAATTCCACCTAGGGATTCACGCCCAAAGCCTTCTTGTGCAAGAGTTGCACATGCTCCTTCTCCTCTCTTCCCTCTTCTAGTTCTCTTCTAGTTTCCTTAAGAGCTTTCTCTTGGAGATCCCACCCATCTTCTTGATAAAAGAGAATTTGATACGGGTCATAGCGTGGAAGATCAAAAGGTCTTGGAGATTCCTATTTGATACGTGAAAGAGTTTCATCATAAAAAAAAGTAACAACTTCTCCATTAGAGCACAACCGAGCTCCAAAGGTATAATCTACTTCCTTGTATGTTGTGGATTTCATGATTGCTTGTTTGCTGCCATTTCTATCTTCTAGATAGAGTTTATTACTGTACATGGTGATGAGAAAGAGGCCATGGATCCTGGATTGGGTTTTGTAGCCTTATGGATAGTTGATCACTAGATCAAGTTGGTCAAAAAGTTTTGAAACCTATCCTAGAGGCCCACCTATTTCCAAAACTTTACATGGACAACCGCCAAATGCCGAAGGAGAAATGAGGCCATTTTGAAGGTCAAGGTGCAATTTTCATGCAAACCTTACTTTTTATAGTAATTTCTTACTCTGGTTATTTTAGGAGTTTTTTAGTTTGTTTGAGTCTAAATTTTATGGAAGGTCTCAAAAAGTAATTTAAAGTTAGTCCAAGGGCCTTTTTTTATGTAATTTGGGTTTTGTACTATTTTTAGTAACTTTTACTATTTCAAAAATCTTATGGTTTTGGGACGCTATATAAGTCAAATCTTTTTTGCGCTTTCCACTGCACAACTTTTCTATGAGAACTTGGAATACAACTCCACCGTTGTCCCTAAAAGAGAAAAGTAAGTAGTAATTTTTGATAAAATAAATCCAAACTACTCATAAGCTCAAAGCCAAGAAAGAAAGATAAACTAAAAGTAAAATTCTCAACATTCGTCAATCGAACAACAATCCTAAAATATTACAATATAAACATAGTACTCAATATACAACCAGGATCTTTACAACAAAATCAGAGGTAAATGAAATCCCAATTGAATTTACTACTCAATTAAGATCACCAACCACAGAAAAAGGTACGAAATCAAACAAAAATACAATAATCCTCTAAAACAACAAGAAGAAAAAAAAAAAAAAAAACCTACATACCCAATTGAAAAAAAAAAAATCTAAAATCATTCTTCATGGAGAGAGATGGAGATATTAATCCTGGATGCTCCATAGGCCAACCCAACAAGATATTATAAAACAGAGACCCAAGATCATTAATAATCTATGAGAAGATCGTTATAGTAAAAGCAGATACCTGGGGTACAGTGATTTTGTAAGGAGATAGACTCAAAAATCCTCAGCAGCAAAGAGTTTTTCTCCTCTTGTAGTCTAAGTGGATCGTCATGCTCTTCTTCCTCTCCTCTAACCTTCACCTTCGGATACACTTCAAAAACCCCAAAGCAAAATACAAGAGAACGAAAACCCCAGATCAGAAAACATATATTTTTCCAATAACCTCGAAACAGCAGGTCGAGATTTACTTGTTCCAGTCGTTCGATGGCTCCTTTTCTACCCCTTGGAGAAGATGGTTTTGAAAGCTCTAGTCGATGCAAAGATAGCAAGGCAAGCAACATGTGATGAGGGCAAGGGTGCTGCTGCTATATGAACAGATGTTTGGATGAGTCAAAGCGAAGAAAGCTCTAAAATCGAATCGAATTGGAATGAATCCCACTTTTCTTGACTTGAAAACAAAGAGGTCAGAAGAGGGATGATGGTTTTTGAACTGAATCGATAAGTGGGTCCCAAGTGTTAGTGCCAACTTGAATGCATGGCGTTTTTCCGTTGAAAGTGCTTTCCGTTTTTGAAAATTATATATGTCCGTGTCTTTTTTTTGTTGTTTTCTGCCTTCTGGAGTTTTGAATGAGGTCACAGTCTAAATCGATATGACATGGAGACGAGTGGGCCACTGAAATTTCGAAGATCACATTCGTCGGCAGTTGGCCTTTCGCCGTTGACGGGGGCAGGCCCAGGAAATTTTCCTTGGTGGGGCCATGTTGGGCCGGACTTGGGAATATCCATTCCCAGCTGGACTTGTAAACTCTAACCTCAAGCCCGGCCCAAGCGCGACTCAGGCCATAGCTAGCTAGCCCGTGCTGCGCCTGGCTGAAGGATAGATTGCCAGAGCCCAGCCCAGGCCGATTTACATTATAAGGAAAAGAAAAAAGAAATTATTTTACTATCTTTGGATTATCTCAACTGGTTTGACTGGGCTCATCGTTGTGAGTTGTGTCATGGGTTCAAGTATTTGGGCATTAATCTTTATACCATTGTTTTTTCTAAAGCTGGACTTGGGTAGATCATTAATTTTTAGTACTCGGGCCAAATCGGGTTGGTCTGGGGTCGGGGTAGCCTGGTCCATGAACAGCTCTACATACTGCTACACTTCGGTAAGAAGAAATTAGGGCCATCGATTGGGCATGGGTTGTATTTAACCCGAACTCGTGTGGACTCACTTGTCTCGCCTCTAAGACGGGTTTCTAATTTGCCATATGGAGAATTTCAAAAAAGAATAAAACGTGTAACTCATTTACAAAAAGTATATAAAGATTTAAATATTTCAAAAAAGTATAAAGTTTTCTACAATTCTTTCAATCTAAGTCCTCTCCATAATAAATATTTTTTCAAAAATGATTCATACAAATACCCTTCTTTGTGACTAGGGATGCACAAAAAATCAGCCGATCCATAAAATCAATTCGATCCGCGGGTTTTTAATCGAAGCAAAGGTAAACGGATTGGTGACGGATTGAAAATCTTATAGTCCGTTAGCAATGGATGTGTAACGGAATTCACCCTTAATCCACGAATTCAATCCGATCTGATCCGTTAACATTAAATATAAATAAAAAAAGACTTAAAAGGTCTAAATATAAGTTAAGAGGTCTAAATATAAAAAAAGAAAGAACTTCAGGGGTCAAAATATAATTCACTTTTATATATGAGTATAACAAGTGAAACCCTAGACCAAATTTCACCATAGCCTTAAGAGCATGCTTTTCAAATTTTCTTTAACAATAGATTCAAAAGATTGAGCGAATTAAACCGGTCTAATCCGGTCATCCACTGATCGGTTTTTAACAGCCATGGATTGGTGACGGATTCTAAATCCATCAATCAATATGCAACGAATTAGCGACGGATTTGGCCTAATCCGCAACAATATGATTTGTGTACACCTGTACTTGTGACAGGCTTTTGTCTTTTCTAAATCTCTATCCTCCATAAAACTTGTTGCTTTGATTTTGATGATAATAATCATAATAATCATTTGATTAAGCTAGTTTTTTAGTCATTTGAAATTCCTTTTTAAACCATATATGCATAAAGGTAGTTGAAGTGAGGCCCACTAGGTCATTTGGATTGGAAAAGTTGAGCATTTCTCTCAAAATGATTTATTAAAGAGAAAGCTTGAAAAATATTATCAAGGTATTTTTTTCATTTCATAGTTTTCTTAATGGAAAAGACTTGATTGAAAGAGTTGTTGATAACTTTTATAGTTTTTTGCAATATACGAATCTCCTAATACTTTCTTTTAAGAAAATAAGCCAATAGTTTTATTCCTTTTTAAAAAAAAATTCTTTGCCATATGATGTCTAACCCACTCCAAGATAGGTATAGGTCAAGTTAGATTTGATATTAATTTTGTCTATTTCAATAGATTTCGATAAAAGTAAGTATATTATATAATCCTTCACTAATGTATGTTGGAGTCCTCTGCTCAATAATAAATATTGTATCGCTCTGAAATTATGTAAAAGTGGCTACAAGCAAGGGGGCCCCCGACTCTTGACAGCGCATGACTATCGAAACTTGATCCAGTCTGAGTAAGAATTTATAAATCTTTATCTACTCAAACTGAAAAATACCACCATCGCCGCCTATATTGGGAGCAAAGTCAAGTAGCCCACTTAATTTGACAGGACTTGCCTCTTACCCCGGACTTGGAACTTGTGAAAGACTTTAGACTACCGCCAAAAAGAGTTCGATCAAAACTCAAATTAGAACATAACTTGTGCCAGTGCGATCATCAGTGAAACTCTTATGTTGTCAAGCGATATGGCGGAATGGGTATCAGTAGCAAAAAGACAGCTCTTGATGAGAGAGAAATCCAACACTCACATTGTTGGAAGCATCAGGTATGAATGTATGATATATTGCGATATGATCGAATTTAACTCCGTTGTCGGTATCATAATCAAATTCCAAACTAGCCTTCGAATACCTATTTGGCAAGTGGTAAAAAGGATTTTATGTTAATTCACAGAAACAAAGCAATATGGCCTATGTTATTAAGGTGATGATTCAGAGCCACAAAGATACTTTGGTATCCAATACAAAATAAATAAATAAATCCACCCTCCAAATATATTTTAGGAAATTTTACCCGAAAAAACATATTAGATGACTATCATACTGAAAAGGTAACTTTACGCGTCCTTGCACCAAATAAGTCATATTGCCCGCTTGTCGTATTTTTTTTTAACATTCTTTACTATGGTCCTTATCGACCTTTATTTGTAATGTTAAGGGTCAATTGAGACCCTGCGTTTGACCCGTTCATACATATGAGGGCTTAGAAGCCCGATTATCTTTCTTGTTTGTTTCATTCTTCTTCCTCAGCATCGACTACGACTCCACATCAGCTACCAAGCGCATTCATAGTAGTTCCCAGCGGTCCTCCATTATTCCATTGTGGTCCCTTCCAACGCCCTTTTTGTCGAAGGTATGTTTTATCAAAAAACCCATTTTTTTCATTTTCGTTTGTCATCTTATGATTAGTTGGGTTCGTAATAAATAGATTATAAACTGCCCGAAGCACGTGTTTCAGACCTAAACAACCATGAAGCCCATGTAACGCGTTCTTTCCCCTTAAATCGCCTGAAAGGCAATTTAAAGCGAAATGTATCTCAAATTAAACTGAAATGCGTATTTCGGCATAAAATCGTTGAAAACTGATTTCGAAGCAAAAGACTAGACTATAATACCCTGATATGACCTAAAGTCATCCGGTACACGCTTGTATCCAAATACGAGCTATTGATTGTACATGATTCTTCTGTTGGTCAGAAACGTGGCAGAATCCCACGATATTAGCTCTTCAACACTATTTTTCCTGAAACCCGTTTTAAAATAAAAGACATCAAAGAATTTTCTAGAGCGCGTCTCCAAACTATGAATAGCGTGAAATGAGGTTTGCAGCCTACAATTTCATAGTTTCGCCTACAATCATGAGCGAACTGCCCGAAATAGGAGTCTCGGTCTTAAACAACCT
Source organism: Persea americana (assembly GCA_029852735.1). Taxonomy (NCBI): domain Eukaryota; kingdom Viridiplantae; phylum Streptophyta; class Magnoliopsida; order Laurales; family Lauraceae; genus Persea; species Persea americana. The sequence goes on along the minus strand of CM056816.1, from coordinate 28,654,882 downwards.
TGAAACCCTTGCAATGCGTTTATAACCCTAAAATTGTTCGAAAGACATTTATAGGCAAAACGTGTCTCAGAATATCCTAAAATGTGTTTTTCGGCCTAAAATCGTATGAAATGCATCGCAAACCAAGTGACCAAATATGAACACCCCGAAACGCCTAAGTATCATCCAACATGTGTTTTTATCTAAATATAGGCTATTGATAGCATGAGATGCGGTTTTCGGAGGGAAACGATGCTAAATCTCACGAGATTAGCTCTTAAGCACTGAATTGCCTGAAACCCGTTTTAAAGTAAAAAAAAAAAAATCATAGTATTTTCTAGAGCACATCATTCAACCACCGCGAATTGCTTGAAATGCGGTTTACAACCTACATTTTCCAAGAGGAACCTAAAATCCCGAACAAATTGTCCAACAGACAGGATTCAGTTTTAAAATACCTTGAATCCCACGCATTTCTATGCTAACTCTAAAATCACATGATACTCATTTTAAAGCAAAATGTAGCTCGGAATATCTTAAAATGCATATTTCAGCCTAGAATCGTATGAAATGCATTTTAAACCAAAAGTGGAGACAACGCCCCCCATGAAATGCGCTAGTAACATCCATGATGCGGTTTTATTGAAATATAGGCTATTGATTGCAAGAAATACGGGTTTCATTAAAAAAAGGCACCGAACCCCACGAAATTATTTCTCATGCCCGAATTTGCCTGAATCCCATCTTAAAGGAAAAAGAATTCCAAGAACTTCCTAGAGCGTTTCCTTAAAACGAGGACTTCGTGAAATGCGGTTTCGAGCCAGTGTTTTCCTAGACGCACCTTGAATGAGGGTTCGTAATAAAATAGATTATGAACTACCCGAAGCACGTGTTTCAGACCTAAACGACCCTAAAGCCCATGCAATGCATTCCTTCCCTTGAATCGCCTGAAACTCATTTTAAAGCGAAAAGTATCTCATATTATCCTGAAATACGTATTTCGGTATAAAATCGTTGTAAACGCATTTCGAAGCAAAAGACTAGACTATAATACCCTGATATGACCTAGAGTCGTCCGGCACGTGCTTGTATCCAAATACGAGCTATTGATTGCACATGATTCTTCTGTCAGTCAGAAACGTGGCAGAATCCCACGATATTAGCTCTTCAACACTATTTTTCCTGAAACCCGTTTTAAAGTATAACACATCAAAGAATTTTCTAGAGCGTGTCTCCAAACTATGAATAGCGTGGAATGAGGTTCACAACCTACAATTTCACAGTTCCGCCTAGAATCACGAGCGAATTGCCCGAAACACGAGTTCGGTCTTAAACAAACTTGAAACCCCTGCAATGCGTTCGTAACCTTAAAATCACTCGAAAGACATTTGTAGGCAAAATGTGTGTCTCAGAATATCCTAAAATGTGTTTTTGGGCCTAAACTCGTATCAAGCGCATCGCAAACCAAGAGACCAAATAGGAACACCCCGAAACGCCCAAGTATCATCCAAAACGTGTTTTTATCTAAATATAGGCTATTGATCGCACGAGATGCGGTTTTTGGAGGGAAACGGCACAGAATCCCACGAGATAAGCTCTTAGCACTAATTTGCCTGAAACCCATTTTAAAGTAAAAAAAATCACAGTATTTTCCAGAGCGCATCATTTAACTACGAGAGTTGCTTGAAACGCGGTTTATAGCTTACATTTCCCAAGAGGCGCTTAAAATCCCGAGCAAACTGTCCGACAGACGGGATTCAGTTTTAAAATACCTTGAATCCCACGCATTTCTGTGCTAACCCTATAATCACGTGAAACTCATTTTAAAGCAAAACGTAGCCCAAAATATCTTAAAATGCATATTTCAGCCTAGAATCGTATGAAATCCGTTTCAAACCAAAAGTGGAGGCAACACCCCCCTGAAATGCGCTAGAATCATCCATGACGCGTTTTTATCAAAATATAGGCTATTGATTGCAAGAAATATAGGTTTCATTCAAAAACGGCACCGAACCCCACAAGATTAGTTCTCATGCCCGAATTTGCCTGAATCCCGTCTTAAAGGAAAAAGGATTCCCAGAACTTCCTAGAGCGCTTCCTTAAAACAAAGACTTCGTGAGATGCGGTTTCGAGCCAGTATTTTCCTAGACGCACCTTGTAAGGTCCGCAACCTTACTGGGTGAATTGGGCCCAATAGCAGGCACTTTGACCCGTTTATTTTGTTATTATTATAATTAATTGTATTGTTAAATAATTAGGTGGGTTTAGATTATGAACGAGTTTCTTTTAGCATTAGAATAGTATATACGAAGTTTCGTACGATTCCGAGTCCGTTTGACTCTAGCAGGGGGTAGTTTGCAATTTAGGTAAAATTAAGTGTTTTTTTTCGGAAAATTTCAATCATCGTGATTTTGGGTTCGTTAGAAAGGTCTCATCACGTTGATCATTTTTGTCTCTTGGCCCATTGTGATCCGATAATCAGAAACCCTTCAAGTGGTCCATTCTTTCTTCGGACCCACTTAAGGGCAATTGAGTCCTTTTCTCTTCTCTTCTTCTTATGTAGGGATTAGCCCTAATCCCTTTTCATTTCTCTGCAACGATTTCTACTTAGGCCTTTTGATGGGTTTTAACCCATCAGAAACAAAACCATGAGGCCCGTGGGCCAAAGCAGACAATATCATGCATGGGTGTAGGGTGGGGCGTGACATAATGGTAACAAAGCAATGGATGGTTTCTCAAGGTAAAAATTGTAGAAACCATAGGACTAACCTTGAATATTGTGTTGTAGGTTGGTTTTGTAGTCCTTTTTCCTAGTATTGTGTTGTCAGCTCGAGGCATATTAGGACTAACCTTGAATATTTTACAGGATTATGGCTGGTAGATCTACCCGATCCAACAACAGTGCGTTCGTACACGAGGCTAGTTCTTCTCAGAATGGCCCTGAGAATCAATTCCACCAGTTCATGGCAGCATTCATTGAGTCTCAGAAGAATTTGGCTGAACAGAGTACCAAGCAGAATGAGAGCCAAGCTGTATTCAAAGCTCAAATGCTTGAGGTAGTGCAGAAGGTGGGACAGCCATAGGACAAGGAGTATGATCTCAACGAGTTAGTGGAGAAGTTCAGGAAGAGGTTTCCACCTGAATTCCATGGCATCGAGGACCCCGCTGTAGCAGATGAGTGGGTTGTCCAGATGGAGAAGATATATAAGGTGTTCAAGTGCACGGGCATCCAGTAGGTGCAGCTAGTAGCCCACTTGTTCCGTGGGAAAGCAGAGAGATGGTGGAAGACCGTCAAGCATCCATATGAGATAGTCGTTAAAGATGTGGCTTGGAAGACCTTCACTGAACAGTCTCAAAAGAAGTTTATCCTCGAGCATTACAGGGATCAGAAGATGGAAGAACTTGAGTGTCTGGTGCAGAGTGACTTACCAATGCAGGAGTATGAGATCTCTTTCATGCATCTATCTAGATTTGCAGAGAACCTGATCCAGCCCGAATCAGAGAGAGTTCGGAGACTTATCAAGGGATTACGGGCGGATATCAAGATGCAAGTTCAGCGTAGTAAGCTGACTGATTATGACGATGTGGTCACTGAAGCATATTAGGCGGAGGAGTCCTTGAAGGAAGTGATTGCACTAGAGCAGCAGAGAATTTTGGCGTTGATACATCAACCAAAGGCACAGGGTTCTTCGTCCTAGTATTATCAGCAGCCAGCACCCAAGAGATTAAGGGTCGAACCAGTGCTTCAACAGCTACCACAACGGATCACTTGCACATATTGTGGGGGAAGTCATCATGTTTGAGATTGTAGAAAACAGACTAGCATATATTTCCACTGTGGGGATACAGGGCATAAGGTATGCAATTGCCCAGGAAAGATAGGAGTGGCACCACCTACACTCCCAGCTCCTGCACCTAGACCACCACATCTAGCACAACCGTTGAGATAGGTGCCTCCTGCGCAGGCCAGACCCCAACAGCAACATATGATTGTCCGACCACCCCCGCCACCTCTGCAGCGTCCTCCAGTACCACAACAACGATTCCAGCAGAGACCTCCAGCACCACCCAGATTCCAGGCTCGTGGTCCTAGGCCACAGCAGCAGTATTATCAGCAACGTCCCCAGTAGGTAGGGAGAGCTTATGCTCTGACGCATGAGGAAGCAAAGGCTGCAGGCAATGTCATAGGAGGTACACTTTTAATTTGTGGATTTGATGCTAAAGTTCTATTTGATCCTAGATCCACACACTCATTTGTTGCGCCAGCATTTGCACTTCACTCACTACGTCAAAACACCCGAAAAACCACAGTTATAGATTGTAGTTTTTTTAAAAAAATGACAGCTTTAGCTGTCGTTTTTTGTATCTCAGTTTGGAGTGTAGCTTTTGAAAAACGACAGTCCTGATATGTGGTTTTTATTTTGAAAAAACGACAGCCCAGTGCTGTGGAAAATTTAGTTACTGATACGACATACATAGTCTGTCGTTTTTTATAAACGAACTTGCCCCTATTTGAGATAAAAAAACGACAGTCAATGGCTGTGGGTTTTTTTTTTATTTTTCCTAAAAAAAATAAAATATTTCAAATATTAAACCTATTCAATATCCATAACAATCCATTTAAACAACTTAAACAACTATATCTGTCAACCACCTAAAACTCAAACATCCACATATTAGCCATCCATACAATACCCGAATAACTATATAATTTCATTCATCAAAAGCACATGCATCCATATAATATCCAAGTATCAACTACAACCACGTCATAAAAATCCATCATCCAACACTAACTCAAACTTACACCCTCAAAACATTTATTTAAAAATAAGAATAGAAAACTAATAAAGTATGGTCCTAATTATAGGCCAATCAAGTACATCTACTAGTATGGCATCTCCTAATTATAGGCCAATCAAGTACATCTCCTAGTATGACATCTTCCAGTGAAAGAGACAAGTCAATTTGTTATGAAGAGCAACATATCCACAAATTACCAATCCATAGATATTTTCCTATATGATTCAACCACTAAAAGAGTTTGAAAGGTTCCATAATGTGAGTACTGCGTACAAAATTAAAGATCTAGTGATTATTATAACATTGTATTCTTGCATGAGTTCATAATGCAAAACTGTTACAGGATCACTGCCCATAGACTTCAAAAACTTCTCTAGTCCCTCCCAAGTTCCATTGTCCACTACGAATAAAAGACCAAATTATTAGTAAAGTAGTTTTGATATGCTAACTGGCTCAGCAAGAGCTATATATTCATGAATGCAACACTCTAAACAAGCAATGGAGATATATAATTATGGATGATTTTACATAAGTACATTTCATTTATACCCCACAAATGAACAAGTGATGCTATCAAGAGATCATTATGAGAGCACGTAATTACCACAATTGGTGCCAAGAACATAGAGCTTTTCTAAACCCAGGTGGTGCTCTATGGATCTTAATGTTGCAGTTTAAGAAATCACTCTGCATTACAATAGTAGAAGTCACAATGAAGCAAGCTTTCCATACATAAAAAGGAGATCCTGATGAGAGCACATATTATACCTTGCACTTGGCAACCAACACCACAGAACAGAAAGAGAGTTAAAAGTGAATGACTTTTATATTAGAAGAATCACATTCTAGGATAGCGTATACTTGCAATTAATAGTTTATTGATCACTGCATAGCTCATAAGAATCACATTCTAGGATAGCGTATACTTGCAATTAATAGTTTATAGATCACTGTATAACTCATACTTGTTTCTATGAATATAGGGAAGGTTTATGATGGGGAATTCGCAAAAGTGGTCTAATAAATCATATGCTGCTAGTATGTTCTGGTCCTTGAAGAGTTGCTCAACCTGCATATGGGGAAAATATTAAAATGTTAACATGATTGCAGGCAAATTTATAATGGCAAATGAAAAGAAAAAAAAAAAAAAGGAAAAAAAGCAACAATTTGCAAGATGGCTGACCAGATCAGGGCAATATATTGCAATAAAAATATGAAGAACAGAGGCAATAGCAAACTACAACAAGAGCACATTAGAAGAAAAGGGATGAGTGTTAGCTAAACACGATATTATGGATCCTAGAGTTTAATGTAAAAACTTTTCAACCTCATTGGGTGGCTTGGTTCTCTCTCTAGGCCCTTGATGGGTACTTAGATGAAGATGCATTGGATTTTTTTTTCAGAAGATACGGAGATCTTTTCATAAAAATAAATAAAAAAAAAAGTTTCCTTTGCAGTCCTATCTATGAAAGAAGTTTTGGGGAACCACTTAATGAAATTTGGAAAATAATTTAATTTGTTACAAAACAATCAGATATCGATGACTGATTTAACACACAAAAACATCATTGTTTTCTCTGGACAAGAACTTTCAGGAGACGCTAAAAATTACATTGTAAGTGGGAGAATTGATAAAAACAAAAAAAAAATTAAAAAATTAAAAAAAAATAAAAGAAATAAAAAAGAAAACTGTAGTTCTATTGTGTGAGGTTGGAGTGAGGTGTCATAAAATTCCAAATGGCTCCCCTGTTTCAGAAAATATTGCCTGACCATGTCCCCTGCTTACTAAAGACTCTTGTGGAGTTGTTGTTGATAAGATCTAGAAGCCATTTGTAGTCTTGTAATTCTGTTGAGATCATTAAAAAGATCTGGAAAATCCCTCCAATTGTTCATGGGACTCAAAGTAACCAACCCAAATCATCCAATCAAGTAAACACCAATATAGTTTTCCTATTTTTTTAAGTAAGAGGCAACAAGATCACATCTTTCTCGTATTACCATTTGGATGCCTTCCTCCAACCAAACAGAATCTCAAGCATTGTGCAGGAGGCAGCGCCAATTCAACAATGAAAAGAACAGAGAGTTTCTGCTATTTGATATCCAACTGGCTTTTGTTGAGTATAACTACAACAAACCCAGTAGAATTTTTCACAGGAGGATGAATATGGAGGTGTTGAACAGAACCCAAATCATAAAATTGGAGATTATGAACTTGCAGTAGAAAGCAACTGGATTGGTTGGGAGGGAGGGAAGGAGGAGAGAAGTGGGGAGGTGTGGTGTGGTGGGCGAGGAAACATAAACTACTCACCTGACTTTATAAACGGAGGGACAAAGATGAGGTTTCCAAAAATGTGTTCTTTTGCTTTCCTATTTGCTTTCCTATTTGTAAGTTTTTTTTTCTTTGCATTGGAAGTAGTTTCTTGTTAGGTTAAGGATAACAAAAGTTTGGGGACATTCTAGTGAGAGACAAGAGGCCTCACATAGATTTTTGTCTCTTATAGTGTATGATCATGCGAATGGATTTATTACTCATTCTAGAGCTTTTTATAGTTTTATTCTTCCCCTTGTTCCAGATCAAACATCTTCTTCTGCCTTCGGTCCTTAAGGACTCCATCAAATTCTTCACTTTCACTATCCATTCTAATTAATTCAAGCTGGCTAACATTAAGTATTGGGCAAATAATCAGAGGCATTTATACGAAATTTGAAGATGAGGAACATCATCATCACCACCACCACCATCATTCTCATCTGATCCTATTCGGATTTAAGAGTTTTACCATTGTACTCTAAAATAAGCTATGTCCAACATTCCTATCTATCAAACTTTGAAGATATGGACCATTAAAACTTAAATACACTGAAAGGATCCAGACTCTCATAGTAGCCAAAAAGTCCAACCTCAGGACCAATGAGCCGCACAAAGTGCTACAATATATAAGTATAATACCGATAACAAGATAGATACATTCAAACATAAATACATGCATACAAAAGAGAGCATTGGATGCCTCTACCATGATAAAGAATTGAATACCTCAACATCAAAGATAAAAACAATCACCGATAGTCTATTAAGCAAGTAAAAGATGATCTTAATGATAAGTCACATTCTCAGCTTGTGACCTTTATGAAGAAAGAAAATTCTCAATACAAATAATTCTCAATGGACAACTCATTCGTAGCATCAAATCCTCATAATTGCCTTGACATCCTTTTGGATTAAACACGTGATGTAAGATTCCACCAAGTCCATATAGTCAAATTCCTAATTTAAAGCTCATGTCATTCTCATCCAATAAAACATCAAGTTCAATGAAACTGGGAAAAAAATAAAAAAGGAAACCCAAATAAATTTATAATAACTTCGGTGAAGAAGACAATACCATTTCGGCCATTAACATTACATTCTCTACAACCTGTGGATACAAACAAGAAAGAGAAACACAACATGAGTAATGACTTTAGCTTAAATGAAGATTCTAGTATTCCACTAATAAACAGAAGAAAAAACTTGAGCTTGATGCATTACATGAAGCAAGGCCAAGATCAAATACATCCCAAATTCTCTACTTCAAGTTAAATTACATAAAGAACTCAAAGATTAAAAAAAAAAAAAAAAAAGTAGCCCTTACACAAAGAAAGAAATCTTGTGAGAAATCTAAAATCACGAACAACAAAAAAAAGCAAAATGCAAAATTCCTCCAACTCAGCGTGTTGTTATAGCACATTATGTAAAGTAATAGTACATATTGTGCTACAGTCTATACTTGTCCCAAATATTTGAAATACATTTAAACATATATAGAAAATAAATTTGAAAGCAACAAAAGAAGAAGAAGAAGAACAACAACATATATAGAAAATTAACTAATATTTGCTTCAATTGTGCCAACATTTTGTAAAATTAGAAAACTCAGTAAGCAAACTATCGCAAACTGGAAAGAAAAAATATATATACTGTTTAAGCACAAACCTCACTTTAAAAATATTTTCATAAACCGATGCAACAACTAATCAAAATTCAAACGAATTATGTCATTATTAGGTTCATCTTGCTAAAACATCACAGGTTTTCACAACTTCATCAGAAGATATATGCCACACCAGCGGTGGACATGCCTTTTATGTTGCATCGCCTGTGCCTTTGGTCTAAACACGTACTTGGGGTTCAGAAATTAGCATAAACACACCACAGACAAGTCCTCTCTTTCCAAGGATAATTGTATTGATTAACTATTTTGGGAACATTGTAGCTAGCTTCGTTAATGGGTGTTTTTCTTTAGTATTTTTACACTTGAATTAGAATAAGTGAGTGTTGACTCTTTATTGGGTTAACTTAGCTGGTATTAGTATCCTTGAAAAGGTGAAAGATCACAAAGGACAGAAGTATTACTGTTTCAATGGACATTACAATGTCTCTTTCCTTATATCCATTTTTGCCACCCACTTAATCAATGTGCAGCACACCCCAGCAGAAAAAAAACAGAAAAGAAAAGAAAAAAAAAACTAAAAGCAAGTGCATCAATGAAGTGGGTTCTCAAATGGGAAGCAGATATTCCTTTCACAACCAATACATAACGATTAATCAGATCAAGTGTAACGAATTTGCCCACTGCTAAGATTACCATGTCTGTTTGTTATCACCAATTATGTAGCTAATTCCTACCTAAAACAGATTACATCTTTCCATTCATCAATATTTATTCCAAGCATTGTAACAAACACTTGATATGCATGGTTTAGGCTCGCGTTACATACAACATACACAACAAATTGCAATAAATCAAACCACAAAGAGATGAAATCACATACCATAGTAAAGATTGATGGGGACGATATTTGTTTGCAACCGAACCAAGCTGTAACATTCAAAGAAGAAGAGAATACCTCAAAAAAGATAGAGAAAGAGAAAGCACCTGCTGTTTTGGCATGGAGAGACCGGGCGGAGGGATTTGCAGAGAGATGAGAGGGTTTTAAGGGTCATCTTCAAATCCAATTTCAAGTGTCTAAGACACTGTGTGGGTAAAACACCGTAATGACGAAGTTAAGCAAGGATTACGGCTAGACTCGCCAATCACCTCGGCCTCTGCGGTCATATCCCGTCAGCTCGGCAGCTCGGTCAATAGTGCCAGCGCGGCACCGCGGTTCGGCAGCTCGGCATAAATGCCAGCTCAGTACAAAAGCACACCCCGGCCAAGCCATCCTTGGTCTCAGACCAGGATCCTAGAGTCCGAGTGGGCCGCCACCTTCCTCCCGGAAATACGGCGCGCTCAGACAGATATGAGCATTCATTTATGACGATAGGATCGCTCATTTATGGCGATAAGAGGTTTGCTTTATCAGCCCTGTACGTCAACTGACTGAAGGCATGGAAAGTGAGGATGGGATGTTGCCCATTTTACCTGCCGCTGCCAGTCAGGGTAAGGATTGATGGGACCTCACCTCACCTACCCCCACTCACAGAGAGAATGAACGAGGAACGCTCGCTTATATATACACATGGGATCGGTCCCATGAAAGGTACGCAATACACAACTCACAATACTCCACATCGTCTCATTCCCCTCTTCCTCCTCCTGTTTAGTTTCCTCAGAACTAACTCAGGCATCGGAGTGCCTTCGGCTCACGGCAGCCAGGGGCTCTGACTCTAGCCTTTTTCCTTCCGTTTCAGGTTCTTGGCGTTCAGCATTCCCCGTCCTAAGAAGTTTACCTCGATCTCATCTCAATCTAAGTAGGTGCCGTTTTTACCGCCTACAGTTTGGCGCCGTCTGTGGGAAGACTGAACAAAAAGCTTATAAACACCATGCCTCCAAAAACCAGAAACGGCGAAGGACCCTCCAAAGGCAAGGCTTTGTCCATACAGCCTACGCTGGCGCAGAATCTTCCACCTCCACCCCCTCAGCAAAGGAGGTCAGGGGGGAGGTCTCCCACGGTCCAGACACAGTCACGGTCTAGGGGAGTGACCATGCTTTCCCTTCGCGACGTCCCACCTCCAGAACAGCCCCGCCATAGCCATGAGCGGGCCAGGCAAGGCGACAAGTCGGTCACCAAACCATGCGAGAAGTCAGTGCGGGCTGGGTCGCAGTCACACCATCAAGCCAGCCTCGATCACAATGAAGACCCCCGCCTGGATGACATCAGGGCTCAGAAACGCCTCATCCAGGAGCAGCATGAGCTTATCCAACGGCTCAAGCAACAGCTCGACGAAGGGGAAGAAGGCTCCAGCAGCTGTCACATGCATGAAGGGCCGAAGAAGCAGCGCCAGGTTTTGGAAGATGAAGAGCTAAAGCAGTGGATCGACCAGCGGGTGAAGCAGACGATCCGCCAGAATATGGAGATTGCTGGTGTCGTCCGAGACCAGTTTAGCGCCTTCGAAGCCGAGGACACTGGCGCGTCTCCTTTCTCTAGGGAGATAAGAAAATACACACTCCCCGAGAAGTTCAGCGTCCCGAGGTTCGCCCTGTATGACGGAACCTCGGACCCTGCGGCTCATCTCCGACATTACGTCCAGAGGATGTCGGTCTGGGGGGATGATGACTCCCTAAACTGTCGAGTTTTCTCCTCCAGTTTGGCGGATCTCCCCCTGCGGTGGTTTTGCTCGCTTCCTGAAGACTCCATCTCCAGTTGGCGACAGCTCCGGACCTCCTTCCTGGGCAAATTCCAGGCGCATCGCGTCATCCCAAAGACCGATGCTGACCTAATGGCCCTCCGGATGCAGGAGAACGAGAGCGTCACCCAGTTCGCTCGTCGGTTCTGGACTGTCTACAGCTAGATCGAGTGCGCTTCTGAAGAGTTGGCAGTGAAGTCCTTCCAGCTGGCTCTTCGGCCGGGCATCCAGCTTCGGGCACAGTTGGTCATGTACCCCGTGACCACCATGAAGGAGCTGATGACTCGAGCAAATCGGTTCATATTGGCGGAAGAAGACGAGGTGCGAGGTCGCGAAAACTTCGGCCTCACCCAGAAGAGCCAGCCAGCCAAGGGAGATAGCAGGTCCTCCAGGAGGGAGGATCGTCGCAGAGACCCGTCCCCTGATCGGCGCAAGGCCCGGTCCTCGGAGCAGCGCCGAACCCCCTCTACTTCGGCAGCGGGTCGGGGAGCGGCAGAAGGTCAGGCCACGAGCCGGCCTCCCACGTGGCAGTAAATACCATCTTTAAGGAGCCGATCTATAGGCTCCTCAATAAAATAAAAGCGCAGCCTTTCTTCAAGTGGCCGCGGCCGATGACGACCGACCCCTCCTCTCGGGACCAGAGTAAGTTCTGTGCTTACCACAAGCAAAATGGGCACAGAACCGACGAATGCAGGAGCTACAAGTTCCACCTGGAGAACCTCGTGAAGGAGGGGCACCTCAGGGATTACATGAAGGAGGAGGGCCGAGGTGATGACCGACCTCCGCGGCGAGACGCTGACAACCAGGACAGCGAGCCAGAAGGTATCATCAACGTCATCCACCTCGCCGTCCCACCCAAGAAGAGCTCTCAGGCTCGCGCCGAGGCCAGGCGCGCCTCCCACCAGAAGTAGGTGCTGACCGCGGCACCAGAGCCGGCCGCGAAGAAAGCCAGAACAGAGGGGGTCAGAATATGGTTATCTGACAAGGACTTGGAAGACGTCGAGCTCCCACATAACGACGCTCTAGTGCTCACCTTGAAGCTGCAGAACTTCTTGGTTCAGAGAGCCCTTGTCGACCCTGGCAGTTCGTCCGAAGTCCTGTACTATGATTGCTTCAAGAAGCTGAAACTGAAGGACGAGGACCTCCAGGCTGCCCGTACCCCTCTGGTCGGCTTCAGCTCCAAGCCTGTTTATCCCAAGGGTAAGATCTCCCTCAGAGTCCAAGTGGGTGGCGCCTGCAGGCAAGTTGACTTCCTAGTAGTCGATGTCCCCTCCCCATACAATGTTATAATGGGGAGGACGTGGCTGCATAGCATGGAGGCGGTGCCCTCCACTCGGCATCAGAAGCTCAAATTCCCTTTGGAAAACCGGTCGGGCCGAACGGATGTGATCACCGTCAGAGGCGACCAGCACATGGCCAGGCAATGCCTGCTGGCCGTGCTGCCTGGCGAGGCCGAGTCGTCCCAAGTCAATATGGCCGAACTGGACAGAGAGGCCGAGCTCGGGGACGTCGGCAGGGCTCCGGCGCAGAAAAGCATCGAGGACCTCACCAAGGTCAACATTGATCCCGCCGACCCCGACAGATTCTTCCTCGTTGGAAGCCAGCTCCCCGAGTCCGAGAAGACAGAACTGCTTGACCTCCTCGTGGAGAATAAGGCGGTTTTTGCCTGGACACCCTATGAGATGCCCGGCATTGACCCGACAGTCATCTGCCACGAACTGAAGGTGGATCCCAACCATAAGCCCGTGCTTCAAAAACCGCGCCGGACTGGGGTCCCGCAGATCGAGGCCGTGGTTGAGGAAGTTCAGAAACTCCTCGAGGCAGGCGCAATAAAGGAGGTCCACTATCCGCAGTGGCTAGCTAACACCTGGTGGTAAAAAAGAAGACGGGAAAATGGAGGGTCTGCGTGGATTTCACCGACCTCAATAAGGCCTGTCCCAAAGACAGCTTCCCTCTTCCGAAGATAGACCAGCTCATCGACGCCACTGCCGGACACGACTGAATGGGTTTCCTGGATGCCTACCGGGGGTACCATCAGATCCCCCTGTGTGCGGCAGACCAGGACAAGACAGCCTTCATCACTCCCAGGGGCACCTATTGTTACAAGGTGATGCCCTTCGGGTTAAAGAATGCGGGAGCGACGACGTACCAGCGGTTGGTGACGAAGATGTTCCAGGCCTAGCTCGGCAGGACGGTGGAGGTCTACATCGATGATATGGTCGTCAAATCCAAAAGGTCGCAGGACCACTTGACCGACCTCCGCCAGATTTTTGACATCCTTCTCCAGTTCCAGTTGAAGCTGAATGCATCCAAGTGCGCCTTTGGTGTCGGTTCCGGCAAGTTCCTAGGGAGCCTGGTCACAAGAAGGGGGATCGAAGCGAACCCTGACCAGATCACCGCGATCCAGGAGCTCCAGTGTCCGACCTCGGCAAAACAAGTTCAGCGGCTGACCGGAATGGCTGCCGCCCTGAACCGATTTATCAGCCGAGCTTCGGACAAGTGCAGACCTTTCTTCCAACTCTTGCGAAAGGGCTCCAAGTTCCAATGGACGTCGGATTGTTCTCAGGCGCTGCAACAGCTTAAACACTACCTTTCTTCTCCACCGCTGCTGTCAACCCCGACTATTGGAGAGGCACTGTTCTTGTACCTGTCGGTCTCGGACCATGCAGTGAGCTCGGTGCTCATCAGAGAAGACAACGGCCAACAAAGGCCCATCTATTACACGAGCAAAACCCTGCTGGACGCAGAGACCCGGTACTTGCAGCTCGAAAAGCTCGCCCTGGCGCTCGTTAGCGCCTCTCGAAAGCTCTCCCACTACTTTCAAACCTTCACAATAGTGGTCGTAACAGAATACCCACTGAAGCTCTCCTCTGGAAGGCAGATTTCTCTGGACGGATCTCCAAATGGGCTGTCGAACTGGGGCAATATGACATCAGCTATCAGCCCAGAACGGCCATCAAAGCTCAAGTCCTCGCGGACTTCATTGTGGAGTTCACCCCTCAGAGTTCGGCACCGACCTCGCTCGACACCGAACTGGGGGGCGATAGGGGTACAGAGGTTGTCACCGAGACCGAGCAAGAACAGTCCTCGAGAGAGCTCCTAGACTCGTCCTAGAAAGTCTTTGTCGACGGATCCTCAACGTCCAAAAGAGCTGGCGCTGGCATAGTCCTCCAGTCTCCAGAAGGCCTCGTCATCGAACAAGCTTTGACACTCGGTTTCAAGGCATCTAATAACGAGGCCGAGTATGAAGCGCTCATTGCCGGACTTAACAGTGCCAAAATCATGAATGCTCGATCCATAGTGATTTTCAGCGATTCTCAGCTAGTGGCAAGCCAGCTCAACGGAGACTACCAAGCTCGGGACGACAGGATGGCGGCCTACCTTGCCCACGCCAAGGGACTTCTCTCCCAGTTCGAAAGGGCCGAGGTCCGGCAGATTGGCAGAGAATCCAACTCCCATGCAGATGCCCTCGCCAGCCTCGCCTCGGCGGTCGAAGCCGGTAATAAAAGAACTATTGAAGTAGAAACGCTGCGGGAGCCCAGCATCGACCTCCAGCAACTTCGGCAGCTCATGTGCCTTGATCTCGGCCCGAGCTGGATGGACCCCATCATTGCGTACCTGAAGGACGACCAGCTACCCGAGGACAGGGCTGAAGCTCGTAAGGTCAGGTTGAAGGCAACCCGGTTCTGGCTCTCCCCAGACGGCAAGCTCTACAGGAAGTCATTCACAGGGCCCTACCTCCAGTGCGTTCACCCCAGCAAAGTCGACGATTTCCTCTACGAGATTCACGAAGGAATCTGCGGCAGTCATATAGGAGGTCGGTCTCTTGCGTACCGGGCTATCAGCCAAGGTTACTGGTGGCCGTACATGCAAAAGGACGCCCAGCTCTATGCCAGAAAATGCGAAAAGTGCCAGAAGTTCTCTCACTCTCTCCACCAGCCAGCCCAGGACCTGAGCCCCCTCTCCAGTCCGTGGCCTTTCGCCCAGTGGGGCCTGGACATCGTCAGACCACTCCACCGAACTCCAGGGAACAAAAGATGGTTGATAGTGGCCACGGATTACTTCACAAAATGGGTCGAAGCTGAACCCTTGTCCTCCATCACCGAATTAGACACGAAGAACTTTGTGTGGAAGAACATCATCACAAGATTTGGAATTCCCCGTACTCTAATTTCCGACAACGGAACGCAGTTCGATTCCAACTTCTTCAAAAGCTTCTGCCAGGAGTACGGCATTCGAAATGTCTACTCCACCCCGGCGTATCCTCAAAGCAACGATCAGGCTGAGATCTCGAACAAAGTGCTCCTCGACGGAATTAAAAAGAGACTCGACCGAGCCAAGGGTCGATGGGCAGAGGAGCTGCCAAGTGTTCTATGGGCCTACCGAACTACTCCAAGGCGTTCCACCTCGGCTACCCCGTTCTCCCTTGCCTACGGCATGGAAGCAGTTATTCCCCTTGAGGTCGGCCTCCCGACCTTGAGGTCGGAACTCTGTGACCAGGGTCTAAATGATCTGAACGTAGCACGAGAGCTAGACTTGGCTGAAGAACGAAGAGAGGCGGCAGCTATCCGCCTGGCCGCCTATCAACAACAGTTGGCCAGGGGATACAACCTGAAGGTCAAGGAAAGAAAATTCGCAATGGGAGAGTTGGTCTTAAAGAAAACACTTCCTGGCGACCGAGATCCAAACGAAGGCAAGCTGGCGCCCAACTGGCAGGGACCGTTCAGAATAACTTCAACAGCTGGGAGATCTGCCTACCGACTTGAAGACATGGAGGGGAAGGCGCTCCCGCGACCATGGAATGCGATGCATCTCAAAAAGTTCTACTTCTGAAAAATGTATTAAAGAATTCAAATATCAATAAAAGGCGATTTTTCTGGAAGAAGTCTTTGCATTGCTTCAAGATTCCCCGCGGCTCGACGCCTCTGTTCGGAGTATCAACTGTCAGCTCGGTGCCATTGCCAGCTTCGACAGAACCATACACATCAGGGTCCGGTACCAGTACCACCCTCGCGGCTCGGCGCCTCTGTTCAGAGGGCCAACCGCCCTCAGCTCGGTGCCTGCACCAGCGTGGGCGGCACAGCCAAAAGCACATCAGGGTCCGGTACCAGTACCACCCTCGCGGCTCGGCGCCTCTGTTCAGAGGGCCAACCGCCCTCAGCTCGGTGCCTGCACCAGCCTGGGCGGCACAGCCATATGCACATCAGGGTCCGGTAGCAGTATCACCCTCGCGGCTCGGCGCCTCTGTTCAGAGGGCCAACCGCCCTCAGCTCGGTGCCTGCACCAGCCTGGGCGGCACAGCCATATGCACATCAGGGTCCGGTAGCAGTACCACCCTCGCGGCTCGGCGCCTCTGTTCAGAGGGCCAACCGCCCTCAGCACGGTGCCTGCACCAGCCTGGGCGGCACAACCATGCCCACATCAGGGTCCGGTAGCAGTACCTCCCTCGCGGCTCGGCGCCTCTGTTCAGAGGGCCAACCGCCCTCAGTTAGTACCTATTAAACTACTTGGCAGACTACCTGTGTCGATACTCATTCCACCACAAACAAGACAAAAATCATGCACGGAACATGTGGAAAGAATGCTGTTTTATTACATAAGAACCTGCCGGAATACAATGTAAAAAGAAAGAAGAAAAGTACAAAATTCAGGGAGCTGCAGCTTCCTTATTACAATCGCTCCCGGTAGCGCTTTCGCTGGGAACGGCCGAGGCAGTCTCGGGAACCACCAGGGGCGCGGGGGCGACTTCCAGTGCGGAGGGAGCTGGGGCGACCTCCGAGGCAGAGGGAGCTGGGGCGAATTTCGAGACGGCACGCAGCTCCGAGTCCGAGCGAGGGAACCTGGGCGGATTCCAGAAAATGGGGCTGTCCATTGGAACTCCAACCCTTTTTAAGGCCGCCTTCCACCCAAGTGTCCATGCCCGATCTCGGATTCCTGGCAACTGCGCCTTATAGTCAGCTGCCAGTTTGCCGACCTCTTCATTCATCACGGCGTCGTGCTCGGCTTGGTACTCTTCCTTGAGTTTGGCCTCCTGCCCTCTCAGAGCCAGCTCGAGCTCGGCCGCCTTCCCCTCCAGAGCCATCTCCAGCTTTCTTTCAGCTAGCCTTCTCTCGGAGGTGAGCCTCTTGTTCGTCCCCCGCAGCATCTGCATATCTTCCTCCTGCCGCGACAACGCAAGCCGGACCTCGTCTAGCTCATAGGAAAGGTGGGCGTTCTGGTCCGCCTCCTCCTTTGCTTTCTCTTTGAGGTGCTCGGCCAAGGCCCGCGCTGCGTCGAGCTCGGCAAAAAGATCGGCGTTCCTACTCGCCTCCACCGCCAGCGTCGCATCCTTTGCCGCCAGGGACTTCAGCAGCTCCTCTTTCTCCGCCGCCCAGACAGCTGCCCTGGCCTCGGCTGCATCCAGCCTCCCCATGCCAGTTTGGCACTTTTGCAAGAGCTGCAGTAAGAACAGAACGTCAGCTGAAAGAACGTGGCAGAAAAAGAGGAATATGAAGAATAAGGTTACATACCGCTACCAACGACCTCATTGAGGAGAGCAGCAGCGACTCATTGTCCATCCGCGCCCACCTCGCCATGTCCTGGGGAAGGGCGCAAACTCGTCCCAGTGCGGCAACCACTTCAGGGTTGACCGCTCGGTCCGACTCGGCTAACTGCCTCCCCAGCACGCCCTCGATGTCCGGTCTCCAAGGGACAAACTCGGAAGGAGTGGCGGATTCCCCAACCGACATAGGCGGTTCAGGAGCAGGTGGGAGATCGACCCTCGCCTTCTTTTCCGGCCTGCGCGCCTCGACGACCTCGGCAGGACCCTCTCTGCCTGAGTCGGAGGGCGATTCGTCAACGACTATGGCCGGATGATCAGTGCCGCCCTCGACCACGGCGGGATGTCCGACCTTGGCCCCGTCAACGGCTCCTGGACCCGTCTCGGCCGCGGGAGCAAGAACCTCTGCAGCAGCCACGGGCGCCGTAGTCGGGGCGACGCTGGCGGCCCGAAGAGGGTCCGAGGTCTCGCCCCCTATGTCCCCAAAGGCTGCGGCGGACAGGTCCTCGGCCACGAAGCGCTGGCCTCGATTGCGCAACATCTCAACTTCGGATTCTTCCGAGCTGGATGAGCTCCGGGACTCGCTGGAGACGACAAATTTCTGCCTCTGCCGCTTGCGCCCAGTCTCGGCCCTCACAGTCCCCGCAGGTTCACGGCCTGGAGACTGTTCGCCCGATTCTGCCGGAATCCCGCTGGGAATCGCGAAAGTAACCGTCTCCGAGATGGGGCCCTCGGTCTGTACGGTGTTCGAGCTGATGTTTTCTCCGAGCAGCACGGAGTCAATCCCGGTCACCCGCCTCGAGGTGGTGAAGGACTTGTAATGAGGCGTATACCCCAGAAGCGAGAACGTAGCTCGGCGGTGATGGCCGCGGTACTTTCGCACCTTCTCGTGCCAGTCTCTGTTCACCTTCCACCGGTTTCTTCTGGCCAACTCCTTTCTCTGCCGAAAACCTGCAGAAACAGAGCAATGTTAACAGAAAGAAACATAATGTGGAACTACAAAACCCAAGGGGCCTCGGTTTTTACTTGGGGGGACTCCTATTCTTCGCGGGATCAGGGCTGTGGTGCTGGACTCCGCCTCGCCGAACTCCCATGCCCTTCTGACAAAGACACGGTCCTCCCTCGCGTATTTATAGGAATCTTCCAGCGCGGTCACGAAGGCAGTTCGGTGGACCCTTAGCCGGAGGTAGTAGGTATGCCCTTCTGCGGATTTGCAGAGGTCATACGCCTCCTCGATGTCCGGGACACCGAGGTTGATTGATAGTATCTCATTCAGCTGCACTACTCCCATGATGATTTTATACCCATTGGGAAGTAGCTGGCAGGGGCTCAACTCCCACTCCCGGAGACAGTCCCTGAGGAGTGGGTGAAGGGGGAACCGGACCCCTCCCTCCACGACGGACACTAGCCAAAATGGCATCCAGCCGTCGCTGTATGAGATGCCATCGTCAGGGCCGTCTGGCCTGACTTCTACATTCGCAGGGATCTTGTATGTCTCCCTAAACAGGCCTATGGACAGTGGATCCCCTAGCCAGTGCCTGTGAACGCCCATTCTCTACCCTAAACGGAGAACTACCTACTAGAAAGGGAGAAGACGGAAGAAAGAAATCCTACGATGGAAGGCCGTGCAAACAAGAGTGCTCGCACGAAGTACTCTGTTCTCCAGTAGAATGCAACAGGGACTCTGGAAGATCGAAAAGAAGGAAGACGGAGAAGGTGCCCTAATTTATAAGGGTTGGGGGCGCCGTTTCAGATTTCAAGAGAAGCCTTTAATGAGGCATTACCTCGAATAGCCCTAACGCCGTCTCGGGCAGCCCAGGCGTCCTGCAGATGTGATTGCGTGCCCTTCAGAGAAGCGACACGTTGCACCGGCGCCGCACTTCCAGAGGACTATTAAATGCCTCGACAGACGAGAGGATAAATGCCTCGACAGACGAACGGGTAAATGCCTCGACTGGCGAAGAGAACTAAATGAGGCACTCCACGTCAGCAAAAGGTGCTAAGGAGGAACCCTCCCCGAACCGAGACTCCGCCATCTCGGCAATGCATCACACCCCGGGTACTCTTAAAGATCAGCGGCAGTCCCGGCCTGACAACGCCACTCAGCTTCCGACCTGCTCGAAGGAGCTCACAGGTCAAAAGCTGGGGGGGAGATTGTGGGTGCACAACAGACCGAGACCACTGTTCATACACCGGGTCTCGGTCATGGGCGGATGTCTCAATTTTGAGAATGGCCAGGAGTTCGGCTATCCGGACCAACAACTCAAACAGAAAAGCATTGCGACATAAGGTCGACCACACCCATTTCATCAAAGACAAGGAGAAAGGAAGCCAGAATGTGAAGAAGGTTTTCATTAATCGAAGGTCCTGATTACAAGATAAATGGAGATACATTTAAAAGAAAAATTACAAAAAGCCTCAGAGGGCTGCAGCTTCCACATTGCAGTCAATCTCTGGAGGGACCTCAGAGGGACCTCGGCCACGACCGCGCTGGCCTCGGGAGCGGTCGGGGTAGCTTCAGGAACAACCGCGCTCGCTTCAGGAACACTAGCCTCGGGAGCGACAGCTTCAGGAGGGGCCTCGACGATCGCGGGCACTTGGGAGCCCTCGGGATCAGCGCTGGCAGCTGGAGCCTCTTGAGGCACCCCGGGGGCGGCGCTCGCCTCCGGACAGGCTTGCGAAGGAGGGTTAGAAGAAACCCGAGACACGGCCGCGAGTTCCGAGTCCGAGCAGGAGAATTTTGGGGGATTTAGCAAGAGAGGGCTATCCTCGGGGACCCCAGCCTTGTTCAAGGCTGCTTTCCACCCCCCAGGCTCGGTCCCGGATCCCCGGCAGCTGAGCCTTGTAGTCAGCGGACAGCCTGCAGACCTCGTCCCCCATGATGGAGTTATGCTCAGCGAGGAACTCCTCCTTGAGCCTGGCCTCTTGTTTTGCCAGAGCAGACTCAATCTCGGCCGCCTTCCCCCTCAGCGCCATCTCTAGGGAACCTTGCGCCTGGTTCCGCTGCGAGAGGAGCCTCCTGTTTGTCCCCTTCGCACTCTGCAGGTCGTCTTCCAGTCGCTTTGCCGCAATCCGGAGATCGTCAAGCTCAGAGGCAAGGTGGAGGTTCTGGCTCTTCTCGTCCGCCAGCTCGTCCTTGAGGCGCTCGACCTCGACCTTTGACTCCTCGAAATCAAAGACGAGGCCGGCGTTCCTGGCCGCCACCTCTGCCAGCATCGCGTCCTTAGACGCCAAGGACGCCCGCAGCTCGTCCCTCTCGACCACCCATTCCGCCTCCCGCGCCTCGGCTGCATCGAGCCTCTCAATGCCCATTTGGCACCTCTGCAACAGCTGCAAGATGAGAACCCGAAGTCAATAAAAAGACACCGGACTAAAAGCTGAGGGAAGAATACTGCACTTACCGACACCAGAGATTGCATCGAGGAGAGCAGGAGTGACTCGTTGTCCATCTCGGCCCACCTCGCCGTGTCTTGAGGTAGGGCGCAGGCTCGTCCTAGCGCTGCGACCACTTGGGGATCGGTTGCGCGGTCTGTCTCGGCCAGCTGCCTCCCCAGAACCTCCTCGATGGCCGGCCTCCACGGAGCCAGAGGAGGAGGCAAGATCGTCCCACCAGCAGGCGGAGGCGAGGAGGGGCCAGGCGAGGCCTCGACCCTTGCCCTCTTCTCGGGTCGCCCGCCCTCAGCAACCTCGGCGGAGCGAGCCCGACCTCCAGCCCCCACAGCATGTTCAGGGGGTGAGTCATCCACGACGACGGCCGGAGGCGGAGCAGAGACGACCTCTGCCTCGTCAGGCCGAGCAGCCCCGGTCGTGGCGATACAGACCGTCTCGGCGTCTGGGGCAGGAGTGCCACCCGCAAATGCCGGAGGCGTCGGAGCCACTGCCTGAGGGGGATCCCGGACCTCGCCTCCGATGTCCCCGAAGGCCGCCGCAGACAGGTCTTCTGCAGCGTAGCGTCGCCCGCGCTGGCGCAGCATCTCCTCTTCCTCTTCCTCTTCCTCTTCCTCCAAGCTGGAAGCTACTAGCCTCCTTCGGGAAGGCCGGGGCGCGGCTCTCGAGGTCCCGACAGGCTCCGCGGCGGAGATTGCTGGAGCACGGTCTCCCGACTCAATCAGACGTCCGGTGGGAATCGCGACGGTCACCGCCACCGAGCCAGGCACCGCGGTCGTCGCTGTTCCTTGATTGAGGCCTTCCCCGCTCAGCACGGAGTCTATTCCTAATACCTTTCTGGAGGTGTTGAAGGACCTGTAGTGGGGCACGTACCCCAGGAGAGACCACGCGGCACGACAGTTGTGGCCGCGGTAGTTTCTCACCTGCTCGTGCCACGCGCTGTTCACCCTCCAGCGGTTCCTCCTCGCAAGCTCCCTCTTTTCGCGAAAATCTGCATAGACAAAACCGTGTCAGGAGCCAGACAGAGAGAAATGAAAGAACTGCAAACCGAAAGGACTTCGGTCTTTACTTGGAGGAGTCCCTATTTTTCGAGGAACCCGAACCAGGGTGGCAGGCTCCGCTTCACCAAACTCCCATCCTCCTTTGACGAGTACTCGGTCTTCGCCCGCGTACTTATTGGAGTCCTCCAGCGCGGTCACGAACCCAGTCCGGCGGACCCTCAGCCGGAGGTAATAAGTGTCCTCTTCTGCGGATTTGTAGAGGTCATACGTATCCTCGATGTCCGGGACACCGAGGCCGATTTTCAGAATCTGGTTGAGCCGCACTACTCCCATTATGATTTTGTATCCATTGGGAAGTAGTTGGCATGGGCAGAACCTCCACTCCCAGAGGCAGTCCCGGACCAGTGGATGCAGGGGGAAGCGGATCCCCCCTTCCACTACAGAGACCAACCAGAACGGCATCCAGCCATCGCGATAGGTGAGGCCGTCATCAGGGCCATCCGGTCTGACCTCCACATTGGCGGGGACCTTGTATAAATCCCTAAAATGATCTATGGAACCTGGGTCTCCTAACAGATGTCTATAGACCCCCATTCTGAACTCAGACCAGGGCCTATCTAAAAGAAAAGACGAGGAAAACGGAAAGGAGTCCTACGAAGGGGGACCGCACAAGCAAGATCGTCGGAAGTTCGCAGGCGCCGAAGAAGTCCTCTTGCAGAGCGCAGTAGAAATTTGAAGAAAGCAGAGGAAAGTAAAGACGAAGGAGGCGCCCTGATTTATAAGGCCTAGGGGCGTCGATTCGACTTTCGAGGAGAGCCTTTAAGAGGCGTTCCCTCAATCAGCCCTAACGTCCCATCTCGCAGCCCTAACGTCTCCTCGAAGTAATTGCGGGACAGCCAAAAGAGGCGACACGTGCCACCATTAGCGCGATATTCGAGGGCTATTAAATATCCAGGACAGGCGAAGGGACATCTCGAAGGGGACCGCACGTTAGCAATGACCACCAGGCCTAAGGGGACCCTCCTGATCCGAAGCTCCCTCGTCCCGG
This sequence comes from Persea americana, assembly GCA_029852735.1. Taxonomy (NCBI): domain Eukaryota; kingdom Viridiplantae; phylum Streptophyta; class Magnoliopsida; order Laurales; family Lauraceae; genus Persea; species Persea americana. The sequence continues at coordinate 28,631,516 of CM056816.1, read as the reverse complement.
TATTTCCCTCATATGACAGTAACCCTCACTCGAGCTCGGTAGCGGAGCCAGCTATACGGTCATCAAGCTTCCGACCTCCTCGAGCTGGAAGGCTCTCAGAAGTCAAAAGCTAGGGGGCAATTGTATGGGTAAAACACCGTAATGACGAAGTTAAGCAAGGATTATGGCTAGACTCGCCAATCACCTCGGCCTCTGCGGTCATATCCCTTCAGCTCGGCAGCTCGGTCAATAGTGCCAGCGCGGCACCGCGGTTCGGCAACTCGGCATAAATGCCAGCTCAGTACAAAAGCACACCCCGGCCAAGCCATCCTTGGTCTCATACCAGGATCCTAGAGTCAGAGTGGGCCGCCACCTTCCTCCCGGAAATACGGCGCGCTCAGACAGATATGAGCATTCATTTATGACGATAGGATCGCTCATTTATGGCGATAAGAGGTTTGCTTTATCAGCCCTGTATGTCAACTGACTGAAGGCATGGAAAGTGAGGATGGGATGTTGCCCATTTTACCTGCCGCTGCCAGTCAGGGTAAGGATCGATGGGACCTCACCTCACCTACCCCCACTCACAGAGAGAATGAACGAGGAACGCTCGCTTATATATACACATGGGATCGGTCCCATGAAAGGTACGCAATACACAACTCACAATACTCCACATCGTCTCATTCCCCTCTTCCTCCTCCTGTTTAGTTTCCTCAGAACTAACTCAGGCATCGGAGTGCCTTCGGCTCACGGCAGCTAGGGGCTCTGACTCTAGCCTTTTTCCTTCCGTTTCAGGTTCTTGGCGTTCAGCATTCCCCGTCCTAAGAAGTTTACCCCGATCTCATCTCAATCTAAGTAGGTGCCGTTTTTACCGCCTACAGACACAAATGCGGAGACAGAAAAAATGAGAGACAAAGGAAAAAAATCGGGAGACAGAGAACCAAAGAGAGAGATAGCATGCGCAGTACGTGATTGGAGGACGACAAACAAGATTTAAAAAAAAATAGGGAGGTACTACACGTCAACGAACGTCTTCACAACATCATTTGGACAAAATCAAAACCCTGGAACCAAAACCCAAAGAAAACTACAGATGAAGTGTTTACCGTTCTTGCAAAGCTCTGCATGGATGCGGATCAGTCGGAGTTGTTAGGGATGTATTGCGCGCAATATCCACACACATCTGACCCTTGCCCAGTGTTCTATTAAAATTATTTATAAACTCATTTAAATCGTTGGATGGAGAGATGGGTTTTGAATGGAGTGGTGGGTTGGAACTTGCAGTAGTCGGATGATGAAGAGATTGAGAGATGGAGAGATGAAAAGGGGGGCATGGATTTAGGGAAAATAAAGAAGAAGAAGGGAGGGTTCGATGATGAATATATGGATTTGGGGGAAAATGAAGGAGAAGAAAGGAAGGAAGAGATGGCGTTCGGTGATGGGGAGATTGGTTTTGGGGATTTTGTTGGTAGAGATGGGTCCATGGAGAGAGAAAGAGGGCAGAGACTAGAGAGTGGGAGGGAAAAGAGGGAAAAGAGGAAAAAGGGTGGGAGAGAAATAGTGGAGGGCGGGTCTTTACTCGGCCATTTTCACAAGCGATGAACAACATATATGGACTGTAGTTTTGGAAAAAGGCTGTCGCTAAAAATTCGACAGCCGACGGAGGAGGTATTTTGCACTTAGTCATGTGGTTTTATGCTTGTTTTGACGTAGTGACTTGGGGGAGGATAAGGAGACATTACCATATGACTTGATAGTAGCCACCCCTATAGGTAGATCAGTACCTTGTAATGTTCTCTACCCTAGATGTAGTGCTCAGATTGGAGAAGTTCAGCTGACCGCCAGTTTGATCATCTTATCGATGTCGGAGTTTGATGTGATGCTTGGTATGAATTGGTTAGCAGCGAACCGAGCGGTGTTAGATTGTTTTAACAAGACCGTGAGGTTACAAGATGCAGACCGTGATGTTGAGTTTGTAGGAACCAAAAAGTCCACTTCCACCCGGTTGATTTCTGCATTGAAGGCAGAATGGTTGATAAGAAGTGGTTGTGAAGGCTTTATTGTGTTTATCGCGGAGGACAAAGAGTCTAAGACCATAGGTGAGATTCTAGTGGTGCGAGAACTCCCGGATTTGTTTCTGGATGAGATTTCTGGTTTGCTACTTGTTCGTGAGTTGGATTTCACGATAGAATTGCAGCCAAGTACAACAACTATTTTAAAGGCCCCGTAGAGGATGGCTTAAGCAGAATTGAAGGAGTTGAAGACTCAGATAGAAGATCTGCTGGATAAAGGTTTCATCAGGCCCAGTGTTTCACCGTGGGGAGCTCTGGTGATATTTGTGAAGAAGAAGGACGAGACTATGAGGATGTGCATAGATTATAGACAATTGAATCAAGTGACTGTTAAGAACAAGTACCCGTTACCGAGGATAGATGAGTTGTTCGATCAGTTGCAGAGAGCTCAATTATTTTCGAAGATAGATCTGCGTTCCGGGTACCATCAGTTGCGAGTCAAAAAGGAGGATGTTTCTAAGACTGCATTCCGGACGAGATATGGTCACTCTGAGTTTCTCGTGATGCCTTTCGGGTTGACTAATGCACCCGCAGTCTTTATTGCATTAATGAATAAAGTGTTTGCTCCTTTCCTGGACCAGTTCATGGTTGTCTTTATAGATGATGTGTTCGTTTACTCGAAGTCTAAGAAAGAGCATGAGCATCAATTAAGAACATCATTACTGTTAGAAAAGAGTTTCCGCCAGGAACCCTAGATATTGCGTACAGATCAATGCGAAAATAGCTTTAAACGAAGTTGATCAAAGACCATACCTGCGAGATCTCTCTGATTTGATCTCGGTCTTTCTAATCTCATCTCGGTCTTGCAGCAGCCCGAAAATCTCAAGATCTTCTACTGTATTCCTGTATGCTCGAATTCGCACCAGGGAGTGGGGGTCTTCTGCGAATTCTCTCTGCTCTCTAAAACGAGATTTTTCTTCTACATGACCTAGAAAGCAATAGCGCATATTTATAGGCTACAATAGGGACGTAAAGAAGTAAATAAGGATAGGCTCCTTATGGAAGCAGGAAACCCTAATTCGACCCAAATTAGAATCCTAGTTCCATAAATTACAATCCAGTCCACTAAAGAATTATAATTGCACTCCTGTCCTTATTCTCAAAATTAATATTTCGAGCTTCATGTCTTTAAATGCTTATTAATCTCCCCACGTTAAGATTTCAGATATCCATCGATTAAATAATTACCGACATCTATATTTAATCGATATTTTTATAATTTCTTGAGACCTTACACTTAACTTATTTGATATGTTGGACACAAAGTCCACCTGTAGGGTTTAACATAATCAAAACTTAAAAGCTTCATCAAGGGGATATCATCAATCCCAATTATGGGACGTGGATTCCGTCGATAAACTAATATGCACCACACACGTAGTATAGTCATCCAATTTACTAAGATTATTGACCCATAAAAGATCTCACTCCATTGTAAATCAAAATGGCAAACACTAAATGTATGTGTCTATTATTTATGTCAGGATTAAGAGTACAAGCACTCATAATAACTATTTGGATGTTAATGATCTTATATAGTCAGTATAAAGATAATAAACCCAAAAGCGGTCCTGTTCAATACACACAAAGCGTACTAGCATGATGAGTCGAAACTATACCGTTTCCCGTAGCCAAGACAAGCTTGCTGAAACATCATGCTACAATCGTACCGATGGTGTATCCAAGTCCATCTAGACTGTGAACAAAAACTTATATTCTATAAGAACCGACATATAAGGCCTCTGTGTATAAGTAGAACTCTATACACCAACTTGTTTACATTATTGAATAAAAGAGACACACATGCATAATCATAAATAATGCAACCATTTGCCCACACAAAATCTCATTTAGATGAAAAGACAAAATATACTAATTAGTGGAAGACAAATACATAAAAGTATGCTTTTAGTATAAATTTCCAACAATTACAGCTTTTGAGGGACAACCAACTGTATGCTAAGCTGAGTAAATGTGAATTTTGGTTGGAGCAAGTGGCATTCTTGGGCCATATTATTTCTAAGGATGGACTGACTGTTAGAAAAGAGTTTCCGCCAGGAACCCTAGATATTGCGTACAGATCAATGCGAAAATAGCTTTAAACGAAGTTGATCAAAGACCATACCTGCGAGATCTCTCTGATTTGATCTCGGTCTTTCTAATCTAATCTCGGTCTTGCAGCAGCACGAAAATCTCAAGATCTTCTACTGTATTCCTGTATGCTCGAATTCGCAGCAGGGAGTGGGGGCCTTCTGCGAATTCTCTCTGCTCTCTAAAACGAGATTTTTCTTCTACATGACCTAGAAAGCAATAGCGCATATTTATAGGCTACAATAGGGACGTAAAGAAGTAAATAAGGATAGGCTCCTTATGGAAGCAGGAAGCCCTAATTCGACCCAAATTAGAATCCTAGTTCCATAAATTACAATCCAGTCCACTAGAGAATTATAATTGCACTCCTGTCCTTATTCTCAAAATTAATATTTCGAGCTTCATGTCTTTAAATGCTTATTAATCTCCCCACGTTAAGATTTCAGATATCCATCGATTAAATAATTACCGACATCTATATTTAATCGATATTTTTATAATTCCTTGAGACCTTACACTTAACTTATTTGATATGTCGGACACAAAGTCCACCTGTAGGGTTTGACATAATCAAAACTTAAAAGCTTCATCAAGGGGATATCATCAATCCCAATTATGGGACGTGGATTCCGTCGATAAACTAATATGCACCACACACGTAGTATAGTCATCCAATTTACTAAGATTATTGACCCATAAAAGATCTCACTCCATTGTAAATCAAAATGGCAAACACTAAATGTATGTGTCTATTATTTATGTCAGGATTAAGAGTACAAGCACTCATAATAACTATTTGGATGTTAATGATCTTATATAGTCAGTATAAAGATAATAAACCCAAAAGCGGTCCTGTTCAATACACACAAAGCGTACTAGCATGATGAGTCGAAACTATACCGTTTCCCGTAGCCAAGACAAGCTTGCTGAAACATCATGCTACAATCGTACCGATGGTGTATCCAAGTCCATCTAGACTGTGAACAAAAACTTATATTCTATAAGAACCGACATATAAGGCCTCTGTGTATAAGTAGAACTCTATACACCAACTTGTTTACATTATTGAATAAAAGAGACACACATGCATAATCATAAATAATGCAACCATTTGCCCACACAAAATCTCATTTAGATGAAAAGACAAAATATACTAATTAGTGGAAGACAAATACATAAAAGTATGCTTTTAGTATAAATTTCCAACAATTACAGCTTTTGAGGGACAACCAACTGTATGCTAAGCTGAGTAAATGTGAATTTTGGTTGGAGCAAGTGGCATTCTTGGGCCATATTATTTCTAAGGATGGACTGACTGTTAGAAAAGAGTTTCCGCCAGGAACCCTAGATATTGCGTACAGATCAATGCGAAAATAGCTTTAAACGAAGTTGATCAAAGACCATACCTGCGAGATCTCTCTGATTTGATCTCGGTCTTTCTAATCTAATCTCGGTCTTGCAGCAGCACGAAAATCTCAAGATCTTCTACTGTATTCCTGTATGCTCGAATTCGCACCAGGGAGTGGGGGTCTTCTGCGAATTCTCTCTGCTCTCTAAAAAGAGATTTTTCTTCTACATGACCTAGAAAGCAATAGCGCATATTTATAGGCTACAATAGGGACGTAAAGAAGTAAATAAGGATAGGCTCCTTATGGAAGCAGGAAGCCCTAATTCGACCCAAATTAGAATCCTAGTTCCATAAATTACAATCCAGTCCACTAGAGAATTATAATTGCACTCCTGTCCTTATTCTCAAAATTAATATTTCGAGCTTCATGTCTTTAAATGCTTATTAATCTCCCCACGTTAAGATTTCAGATATCCATCGATTAAATAATTACCGACATCTATATTTAATCGATATTTTTATAATTCCTTGAGACCTTACACTTAACTTATTTGATATGTCGGACACAAAGTCCACCTGTAGGGTTTGACATAATCAAAACTTAAAAGCGTGCTAACAATGACCTTTCGATCTTGAGGGTTATAGAACAAACCACCTTTTGTTCCTCTGGGATAGCCAACGAAAATGCAAACTTCTGTTCTTAGTTCCAACTTATCTATGTTCCCTTTTAGCACATGTGCTGGACTACCCCAAATCCGAACATGCTTTAAACTGGGTTTGCACACAGTCCATAGGTTTTTGGGTGTAGTAGGTACTGACTTAGAGGGAACTAAGTTTAGAATATATGCAGCCGTTTCTAGAGCATGCCCCCAGAACGAATTAGGTAAATCCGAATAACTCATCATTGAACTTACCATATCCATAAGAGTCCTATTTCTTCTTTTTGCGACACCATTTTGTTGAGGTGTACCTAGTGCAGACAGCTGGGATGTTATCCCCTATTGTGCTAAGTAATCCCTAAATTCTCCAAAGAGGTACTCGCCACCACGATCAGATCGTAGTGTCTTGATACTCTTACTTAAACGCTTCTCCATTTCCGCCCTATACTCCTTGAATTTCTCAAAGCATTCGGACTTACGGCGCATTAAGTAAATGTACCCATACCTTGAATAGTCATTAATGAAAGTAATGAAATACTCAAAGCCACCTCTTGCCTGGACATTCATAGGCCCACACAGGTCAGAGCGAACCAATTCCAACTGTTCTTTGGCCCTATAGCCTTTTGCCGAAAAAGGGCGCCTGGTCATTTTCCACTCCAAACAAGATTTGCAGACTGGAAGTGCCTCGACTGCCAATGATTATAATGGTCCATTTGCAACCAGTCTTGATATCCGGTGTAGATTAATATGACCCAGGCGTAAATGCCAAAGATACGTTTGGTTCATTTGCGATGGTTCCTTTCTGTTACATGGTAGGGTAATTGTGTTATTCAATTCAGTCAGTTGCAGTTTAAGAGAGATAGGATTAATAATATAAAGATCATCCACCAATGAACCAGAACAGATAAAATGCTTATTGTACTTAATAACCACAAGTTTATTAAAATAAACGGAATAGCTGTCTTTAACTAATTTGGAAACGGAAATTAAATTCCTCCTAATGGAGGGAACATAAAGACAATCTCTTAAAATTAAAGTCCCATCTCTACTAAAACTTAGACTAACATCTCCTACTGCAACTGCTGCCACTCTCGTAGCATCACGCATAAGCAAATAAATCTCCCCATCACTTAGCTGCTTGGTTTCCTGGAACCTCTACAAAGAATTGCAAACATGATTAGTGGCTCCTGTATCTACACACCAGGTACTGGTAGATATAACAGCCAAACATGATTCAACAACTAGTGAATGAAATTTACCTTTATTGTTCACTTTATTGAAATAAGTTGGACATTGCTTTTTCCAGTGCCCTGCTTCCTTGCAATGAAAACACTTGCCCTTGGGCTTTTTCACTCCTCCCCGTGGTCCGTTGCCCCCTTTAGGAACTGCAATACGATTCTGACCTTTTTTCTGTTTCTTCTTGCCTTTCGGCTTAGAAACAGAACCTTTTTCAACAACGTGAACACTAGGTGGCTTTCTTAGAAGGCCCTTAGTAGCCTGAAGTTCCTTGAGTAATTCCGCCAGGGAAAAATTCAGCTTGTTCATGTTGTAATTTATGTGAAAATTCTCAAAGGAATCAGTCAATGATTGGAGAATGATATCCATCTGGGTCTCCCCATTAATTTCAGCTCCAAGGACTTGAAGTTCATTGATGTGTCCCATCATTTTCAGAACATGATCCCTCATAGGGGTACCTTCAGCCATCTTAGTGTTAAACAGTTCTTTCATAGCAACCTGTTTAGCTGCCCAATCTTGATCACCAAAGATCTCCTTGAGACTGTACATGATGTCGTAGGCAGTAGGATAAGGCTAATGTTGCTGTTGCAAAACAACATTTGACATGGATGCCAAAATGTAACATCGCGCCATCTCATCAGCCTTGTTCCATTATTTGTATGCCTCGATGGCTACCATATCGGTACATCCATCCACAGGTTTCTCTGGGCACACCTCAGTGAGCACATATTTGTACTCTTTAGCAGTTAGGACGATTTCCAAGTTTCTTTTCTAGTCAATGTAATTAGGTCCAGTGAGTTTGTGTTCTTTGAGAATAACAGCAAGTGGATTGAAAGCACCCATCTTAAAACCTGAGATTTACATAATTAACAAATTATGATGGGAAAAATTAAATCTTTGGATTCAAATAAAAGGAAAATTGGCTCCCTCTGCTAATTAACAAAAGAATCCGATAGCAATCTAAAACACCAATGCATAGTATACCTCGATGTGAGGACAAGTACTATACTTATATTGTTCAAATAGGACATAACATTTTAGTTCTACTGTCAAGGCAACAACCATGCCAAGTAAAACCAAACAGCTGCCATGACTTTGGTCCTATAAATAATAGAAGAGGCTCAGATGGAGAGCATACTGTTATTTATAGCTAAGTGTATACCATCATTTAAGTCAGGGTCCATTATTCTGTATTCAGTCCCATCAGACGGAGAAGAGACCTATACTAATAATTACCCTAAATCATCCATATGGGAGTTTGTACTGGAGATTCCATAATTAACTCATCCGATTAGAAGGAAGACTCCAAGGTCAACACATAAATCAGTTACATCTCCTACAAAACTATGATGGAGACCGTGGGAGCTAACGAAGTTCCCTCTCCCACTTAGTTATTTAACAATGAGGGTTCTTATAAAACAGTTTAATTAAGACTAGTTTAAAATCTAGTAGTAATGGGTAAACATATCTATACTACTATACCATTCCAAACATAATTAAACAGGTATAATATCATATGTAGCAAGTTATGATAATAATAGACATCCAAGCGCATAAAAGGAAAGACAACCAGCATAAGGAGCCTAGCTATCATGGCAAAGTAGGATCCTTTTGTCTTCATGATTGCCACTTCTTTAAAACATGAGCTTCGCAGAGGGGGTTCGAGGGTGTCCCCCGGCGGGGATCGAGTTGCCCGATCAGCTTGCAGGGGCCACGGGGCATCGCCCCTGGACCAGAATTTTTTTATCAAGTTCTTCCTTCGAAATTGAATTTCTGCCTTCAGATGCTGCGCCTCTCCATGAAAAATTACTTTGAATCCTAAGCTTCCTTACGAATGGAGTTCACATGCTATCTCAATATAATTACATCTCCATGAAAAATTACATTAAACCCTAAGCCTCCTGACGAACGGAGTTCACATGCTATGTCAATATAATTACATCACCATAAAACTTGTAAAATACGTAAAACAGGAACCACGAATTTGATTCGTGGGATCCATTCACATAACATACACACATGGTGACCATGATAGCCAGATCAATCGCTGCAAAACAGAAGTTAGATAGTTCGCTGCAAAACAAGGGTTACAGACAACAAAGGCAAACCATCTCATTTACAGCAACCTATAATCTTATTATGTTTTCTTCAATCCATACGCAATATCACGATTGGCGCTGATACCATTATTAGAAAAGAGTTTCCGCCAGGAACCCTAGATATTGCGTATAGATCAATGCGGAAATAACTTTAAACGAAGATGATCAAAGACCATACCTGCGAGATCTCTCTGATTTGATCTCGGTCTTTCTAATCTGATCTCGGTCTTGCAGCAGCCCGAAAATCTCAAGATCTTCTACTGTATTCCTGTATGCTCGAATTCGCACCAGGGAGTGGGGGTCTTCTGCGAATTCTCTCTGCTCTCTAAAACGAGATTTTTCTTCTACATGACCTAGAAAGCAATAGCGCATATTTATAGGCTACAATAGGGACGTAAAGAAGTAAATAAGGATAGGCTCCTTATGGAAGCAGGAAGCCCTAATTCGACCCAAATTAGAATCCTAGTTCCATAAATTACGATCCAGTCCACTAGAGAATTATAATTGCACTCCTGTCCTTATTCTCAAAATTAATATTTCGAGCTTCATGTCTTTAAATGCTTATTAATCTCCCCACGTTAAGATTTCAGATATCCATCGATTAAATAATTACCGACATCTATATTTAATCGATATTTTTATAATTCCTTGAGACCTTACACTTAACTTATTTGATATGTCGGACACAAAGTCCACCTGTAGGGTTTGACATAATCAAAACTTAAAAGCTTCATCAAGGGGATATCATCAATCCCAATTATGGGACGTGGATTCCGTCAATAAACTAATATGCACCATACACATAGTGTAGTCATCTAATTTACTAAGATTATTGACCCATAAAAGATCTTACTCCTTTGTAAATTAAAATGGCAAACACTAAATGTATGTGTCTATTATTTATGTCAGGATTAAGAGTACAAGCACTCATAATAACCATTTGAATGTTAATAATCTTATATAGTCAGTATAAAGATAATAAACCCAAAAGCGGTCCTGTTCAATACACACAAAGCGTACTAGCATGATGAGTCAAAACTATACCGTTTTCCGCAGCCAAAGCCTGCTGAAACATCATGTTACAATCGTACCAATGGTGTATCCAAGTCCATCTAGATTGTGAACAAAAACTTATATTGTATAAGAATCGACAGATAAGTCCTCCGTGTATAAGTATAACTCTATACACCAACTTGTCTATTTTATAGAATAAAAGACACACACATGCATAATCATAAATAATGCAACCATTTGCCCATACAAAATCTCATTTAGATGAAAAGACAAAATATACTAATTAGTCGAAGACAAATATATAAAAATATACTTTTAGTATAAATTTCCAACACTGACAGTGGACCCTAAGAAGGTAGCGGCAGCTGATAATTGGGGTAGTCCATGAAATGCAGTGAAGATTTGCAGTTTTCTAAGATTTGCAGGATACTACAGGAGGTTTGTGAAAGGGTTTTCTACCATATCATCTCCACTCACTAAGTTGACAAGAAAGGATGTCCAGTTTGTGTGGACAGAAAAGTGTGAAAAGAGTTTCCAAAGGCTGAAGACTCGGTTGACTACAGCACCCATACTTGCCTTACCCTCTGGCAGTGGAGGATTTGTGGTTTACACAGATGCATCAGGGATTGGATTGGGTTGTGTTCTCATGTAGAATGATAAGTTGATAGCCTACGGGTCTAGGCAATTGAAGGATCATGAGAAGAAGTATACCACACATGACTTAAAGCTGGCAACAGTGGTGTTTGCATTAAAGTTGTGGAGGCATTATTTATATGGTGAAAGGTTTGAGGTGCACACAGATCATAAGAGCCTGCAATATTTGTTTACACAGGGTGATCTGAATAACAGGCAGTGGTGGTGGATGGAGTATATAAAGGATTATGATTAATCAAGTACCATCCTGGAAAGGTGAATATTGTAGCAGATGCTCTCAGTGGGAAGGCAGCATTCAGTGGATGTATAATGCCAGAATGGAGATGGATGGAGCAGTTCAGGGATATGGATGTAGAAGTATGACATGTTAGTGAGAAAGTTTTAGTTGCTACTATGGGAGTTTGGGAGCCAGAAATAGTTAATAGAATCAAGGAAGCTCAGAAGGATGATCCAGAGTTGCAGAGAATCATTGATCACATCAATGGCAATCCAGAGTTCAGATTCATTGATGGAAGTTTGTATTGCAAAGATAGGTTGCGTGTGCCAGATGTTCAAGACATCAAGTCAGAGCTGATGACAGATGCGCACCGCACCAGATATTCTATTCACCCGGGGAGCACTAAAATGTATCAGAATTTGAAGAATCGCTATTGGTGGGTGAAAAATGAAGAAAGAGATTCCAGAATTCGTTTCTAAGTGTATGACTTGTCAGCAGATTAAGGTAAAGCACAAGAAGCCTCCTGGTTTGCTTCACCCATTGGATATTCCTCAGTGGAAATGAGAGAACATCACCATGGATTTCGTGTTGGGATTGTCGAACACCAGGAAGGGCAATGATGCTATTTGGGTGATTGTGAATAGATTGACGAAGTCAGAACATTTCCTGCCATTCAAGACTGGCCAGTTTATAAACAAGATGACTACGTTGTACATGGACAATATAGTCAAGCTACATGGAGTGCCTAAGTCCATAGTATCCGATCGAGACCCTAACTTTGTCTCTCAGTTTTGGTCTACATTTCAATCATCTATGGGCACTCAGTTGAAGCTCAGTACAGCTTATTATCCTTAGATGAATGGACAGTTAGAGCGTACCATCCAGACTTTGGAAGATCTCCAAAGAGCATGTGTTTTGGGGAAGATCTCCAAAGAGCATGCGTTTTGGATTTCAAGGAGAATTAGTATAAAAGCTTGCCTCTATGTGAGTTTGCCTGCAATAACAGCTATCATTCGAGTATTGGTATGGCACCATTTGAGGCATTGTATAGACGGAGATGTAGGACTCCAGGGTGTTGGGAGGAAGTAGGAGTTCAAAGTTTCCATGGCCCTTCAGAGATTGCTGATTCCAGCGAGAAAGTCAGAACTGTTTAGATGAGAATGATGGAGTCACGTGATCGTCAGGAGAGTTATGCAGATAAGAGGCAGAGACCTTTAGAATTCCAAGTGGGGGATATGGTGTTCCTGAAGGTATCTCCAATGAGAGGTGTTGTTAGGTTCGGGCAGAAAGGAAAGCTTGCTAAGAGGTTTGTGGGACCGTTTGAGATTAAGAGTAAGATTGGAGACGTGGCCTATTGTTTGGTGTTACCACCTAAGCTAGCAGGTGTGCGTGACGTTTTCTATATCTCGATGCTTCAGAAATATGTTCCAGATCCTACTCATGTGTTACAGCACGAGCCACTTCAGTTACAAGCAGATGCAACCTATGTGGAACGGCCAGCACAGATCAATGACACCAAGAGGGTAGTGCTGCGTACCAAGACCATCCAGTGGGTCAAGGTACAATGAGAGCATCACAACCCAGAAGAAGCTACGTGGGAGCTCAAAGATTAGATGCAGAAGGCGTATCCTTATCTCTTTTCTGATGAGGTATGCTTAGTCATTTGGGGGACCAAATGTTCTTTTTAGTGGTGGGAGATGTAAGGTCCACGACCTTACTGGTTAAATTGGGCCCAATAGTAGGCCCGTTGACCCGTTTATTTTGTAATTATTATAATTAATTGTATTATTAGATAATTAGTTGGGTTTAGATTTTGAATGAGTTTCTTTTAGCATTAGAATAGTGTCTGCAAAGTTTCGTGCGATTCCGAGTCCGTTTGACTCTAGCAGGGGGTAGTTTGTAATTTAGGGAAAATTGAGTAATTTTCCCGAAAAATTCCAATCGCCGTGATTTTGAGTTCGTTAGAAAGGCCTCATCGCGCTGATCATTTTTGTCTCTTGGCCCGTTGCAATCCGATGATCAGAAACCCTTCAAGTGGCCCATTCTTTCTCAGGACCTACTTAAGGGCAATTGAGTCTTTTTCTCTTCTCTTCTTCTTAAGTAGGGATTAGCCCTAATCACTTTTCATTTCTCTGCAACGATTGCTACTGAGGCCTTTTGATGGATTCTGACCCATCAGAAATAAAACCGTGAGGCTCGTGGGCCAAAGCAGACAATATCATGCATAGGTGTAGGGTGGCGCGTGACACACCTTGAACGAGGGTTCGTAATAGAATAAATTATGAACTGCCTGAAGCACTTGTTTCAGACCTAAACGACCCTGAAGCCAATGTAATGCATTCCATCCCCTTGAATCGCCTGAAACGCATTTTAAAGCGAAAAGTATCTCAGATTATCTTGAAATGCGTATTTCGACATAAAATCGTTGCAAACGCATTTTGAAGCAAAAGACTAGACCATAATATCCTTATATGACCTAGATTCGTACGGCATGCGCTTGTAACAAATTATGAGCTATTGATCGCACATGTTTCTTTTGTCATTCAGAAACGTGGCAGAATCCCGCGATATTTGCTCTTCAGCACTATTTTTCTTGAAACTCGTTTTAAAGTATAAGAAATCAAAGAATTTTCTAGAGCGCGTCTCCAAACTATGAATAGCGTGGAATGTGGTTTGCAGCCTACAATTTCACAGTTCCGCCTAGAATCATGAGCAAACTGCCCGAAACACGGGTTTCGGTCTTAAACAACCTTGAAACCCAGGCAATGCGTTAATAACTCTAAAATCGCTCAAAAGACATTTGTAGGCAAAACGTGTATCAGAATATCCTAAAATGTGTTTTTCGGCCCAAAATCATATCAAGCGCATCGCAAACCAAGATACCAAATAGGTGTTAGAATCATCCAACACATGTTTTTATCTAAATATAGGCTATTGATCGCACGAGATGCGGTTTTCGGAGGGAAACTTCTTTGAATCCTAGGAGATTAGCTCTTAAGCACTAATTTTCTTGAAACCCATTTTAAAGTAAGAAAAATCATAGTATTTTCCAGAGCGCAACATTTAACCGCAAGAGTTGCTTGAAACGCGGTTTACAACCTACATTTTCTAAAAGGCGCTTAAAATCTTGAACAAACTGTCCAACGGACGGGATTCAGTTTTAAAATACCTTGAATCCCACGCATTTATGTGCTAACCCTAGAATTACGTGAAACTCATTTTAAAGCAAAACGTAGTTCAGAATATCTTAAAATGCATATTTCAGCCTAGAATCGTATGAAATCCATATCAAATAAAAAGTGGAGGAAACACGTGTAAGACCCCGACCCCTAATTTTTGTAATGAGTGTGTTTTTAGCTGTGGGGTAGTTCTCTAAGTGAGATTTGAACCCAATTGAGTTAGATTGCGGTTTAGAATATTTTTCGATGACTTTGGGGAACTTTAAGGGCGGTTGGACCTAGTCTAGCAGCCCGGGGATGCCTTGGGTTGTATGTGTCATCATGGGGGATTGTTCTTGATTTTGAAAAATTCCTATTTTGGTTTCTTTTGATTGGTCAAATTAGCCCCAACAACTTTTGTGTTCACACCGATCACATTCGAATCCCAGAAAATCAGTTTTTCAGCCCTAGGGACAAAATAGCCTTTTCACATTGAGATCTGAGCTCAAATTTCGAAATTCCAAAACCATGTCAAAAATATACTTTTCTAGATTTTTCAAGGATCATTTTGTCCTCTTTCGTTGATCCCATCTGGGGCCCACAAGATGATGTTTTAACCATGTCAGAAATTAGAGCTAATGGGCCCCACAATCCACTTACTTAAGTCATCTCCGTCACCCACGTTTTTCCACTTTCAAACTCCCTTTCAGCTGCTGTAACTCAAGAAACCAGGGAAGAATCCATTTTTCCTTTCATCTCCTCCACCTTGCATGTCAACCCATTTTAGCTTGGAGCAAAAATCTGATCACACATTCATTTTCCTCACCTTCCTAGCTTTCCATTGCACCCATCTATTTGGGGATTCCTGCTGAGCTACTACCTCTTCTTCTTTCCTGCTTCGTGTTTAGATAGCTTCAGGTAAGACCTCTTTTCCATCTCTTTAATGGAGTCTATTGAGCTCCTAAGGAACCCATTTCTCTAACATGCAAACCCATTTTCGAAATAGTGGTTTTTGGTTGTCAAATTTGTTGATTTTTGAAGAAATTTCTTGGGGCTTTTTGTAAATTTCAGTTCAGCTTTTGAGAATGATCTCGAGGAAATCTTTGAGTGGCATTTGGACAAAGGCAAGTGATCCTTTTAGAGGTGTTATGCACGCAAATTAATTAGGCATTTTAGTTTGCAAATATATGAGATTATTTTTGAATTGTGCTTTTGAAAATGTTTCAATAAGTTTAGTCCATGACATCTATTGTTAAATTTACTTGTTTGACTGATTGTTTTTCTTTGGAAAGACTCTCTCTCTTTTGTTAAAGTCAGAGAACCGTTTTGGCAAATGTTTGGTTTGAATGGGTTGTTGGATGGTGTTGATGATAAAGAAATTTTGAGGGATCTGATTTCTATTCTTTGATTAATTGGTTGGAATGCATGAATATGGCCCTTGGAGAGCATGGAGGCTCAGGGAGTTGCAGGGGAAATTCAGCCTTAAGAAGAAGTAAGAAGGAGCTCCAGAAATATACAAAAAGGGAGTGCAATTCTACACTCAGCGAGCCTAGGCAGCAGCCTACACGCTCGAGCGAACTTGAGTTCGCTCGAGCGGACCAAGCTACTGCCTAGTGCAGATCGGGCCTTTGTTTAAAAGGGGTGCTACAAGAAAGTTGTCCGCTCGAGCGGATCTTGGTCTTGCTTGAGCGAGCGAGCTTCTGGATGCGTCTGCTCGAGCGGACCTGATGCTGCACCTACAGTATTGATTGAAGGAGAAAAATAGGGTTTTTGAAAGGGTTTTTAAGAGGATGAAAACCAAATTATGTTAAGTGAACTTTAGATTGATATTGTGTATTTGAAACTTAAAAATATCTAATAACTTAGGGCACCAAACTATCTCTAAATACCGATATTTTGGGTTTCAAGTATACGGTGATCAAACGAAGGTTCTTAGCATGGGCTTGACTAGTTTGTTTGAAATTCTCGATTTTTGACACAAGGAATATTATTTCACACTTGTTTCGTCTTGTAAGTTTAGTTTCGTTTTGAATTGTTTCAAGAATGTATAAAGGGGATCACTTCTTCAGCTTCATGTTATTATGGCTTATGCTATTTTTGTAAGTCTTGCTTTGTTTTGTCTTGATAAGTGTATTCCCATACTTTCGATAAGTTTTGTATAAGTATTTTTATGTTTTGTGCATTCATGATCTTCGTTGAATACCACTGAGCTTGGACTACCCTTCCAGTCTGATCCACTAGCTAGGGGGTCCTTAGACATATGGACTATCTACAGATTAGTCGTATAATTATACACACCTTTGCTTTGTTTCGCTTTGCTTCGCTTTGTCTTTGCTTGCTCTTGTTGACATAAAAAATGTCACTTTGCCACCTCAACATCAAAAGCTACACGGAGCCGCATCCTACTACAAATAGACAAAGCTGCTTCAAGCATCAGATCTTGTTAAAATTAAACAAAAACTGCAAGATCCTTCAAAATAACCAAAAGAGAGAGTTTCGGGCCATTTCGACACCATTTGGCCTAACTTTAATCCTCCAACAGCTGAGCAGGAGCTCCCGGCGGCGACAGTGTCAAATACATCAAATCTTCGATCAGAGCCTATGGACGGTCTCAAAATACCTCCAAAAGGTTCCACGTCGAATTTCAAGTCAAACCGACACCGTTTGACCCTCCATCAACTCTCGAACGACGAAATCAAGCCTCCCGGCGGCGAGAACCTCCGATACTGCCACTCATCAAACAAAACACATGAGTAGCTTCTACATGCTTCCAAAAGGCCGCACGTCAAATTTCAGGTCATTCCGACAACGTTTGACCCGGTTTTGACGCTCCGAAGCAAAATCAAGCCTACCGGCGACGAAACTCCCCGGGACAATGGCATCCAAATCAGAGCTAATGGATCATCTCAAAATGACTTCAATAGGCTCCCTTTCAAATTTCAGGTCAATCGGACATCGAATGACCGTACATCAAAAGCTCGACATCTTCCGCACGGTGAAATCAAGTCAAGCATCGACGGGACCCCAAACGGCTTCAGAACTCAAATAAAAGCCCATGGTTGGTCTTATCTAATGCTCAAGAAGCTTCACCTCAAATTTCAGGTCATTCCGACATCGTTTGACCTAGTTTCAACTCTTGGCGGAAAATCGGCTACGGAGTCTTCGGCTTTTCAAAAAATAGGAAACTTTGTGCTCTGATTTGCACGACTTCTCGACGGGTTTTCTTCAGTGGAATCAAGCCAATAAATGAGGAGAAATGTCAAAGAAAAATACAGGAGAAAACATAAGTGAAAAAGCCCGAGAAACGGCCAAGAAACGGCGACCGGACGGTGACCGAAAAATGGGCAAAAACCCCATGGTCGCCGGCGACCATGGGATCCGGGTCGCCGGATTTTCCCCGGAAACCCACTTTTTCCGATCCTTCTCGCGTTTCGCGGCGTTTGGCCCCTGTGATTTTCTCAATTTTTGATTTTTGGAGCATGGTATCCGTCGATCTTCATCGACATCATGGATCCGCCATCGAAATCATTCAATCATCATTGGACACTCCAAAACCGCCAACCGGCCGACCAAGAAAGTACACTTTCTGCCCGACCGATCGAGAAATCGACTGGACAGATGTTGCCGGCTCATTGGTGTCAACCAATGTCTGAATTTGCATCGTCATGCGACATCAAACAACGTGCGGATCCATCGATGATCATCGCAAGAAGAATTCCAAAAGACGCAGCGCGGCCCGCGACTCTTCAAGCGACGCGGTGGCCGATTAATGAAGTTAAATGACCTTTTTATGACAACTTATTAGGGTCATTAACTCATTATTTTGAACGGCCCAATCAGAAGCAAGCAAATGGGAGTTACAAGTCCAATTAATTATGACAATTAACCATGTAACTCCTATCATTATGGAGATTAATCATGGTAATTAACCATGAAACTCCCATCATCATTGAGATTAAATGCCCATTATTCTCCATCGGCCAATCAAAATCTAAGAAAAAGGAGTTACAAAATTCTGAAATTAATACTTGTAACTCCTACCATCCTGAAAAATTGTCTGAAAACTATCCTGAAGAATTATCTGCATAAAGAGGCTCTCCTGCCTTGAAGAAACCCTGTTGCAAGAACTACAAGGTGATCAAAGTCCCTTGGGGGGCCACCCCCCCAAGGTTTCACCCTCTTCTTCTATCCAACATGGCTTAGATGCGGCTTTTCAGCCCGTCTACCCCTTTTTTTATTGGATATAGGACCTTCCCTTGGTCTTTGTCCTCTAAAAATCTGAGGTCCAAGCCAAGCCAAGTGAACTAAAGCATCAAGTGTTCTCATCTGAAGGACGATGGCGGAGTCCATACATGACTCGCGACCGTCGATCTGAACGAGTGCCCACAATCGCTTAAGAAGTCAGATCCCCCTTTCTTCCCTTTCTATTGTATTTTGTATTTTTTTAAAGAGACAAAAAAAAATCACAATTCTTGTCTTTCACTATTGATAAGATTTGTAAAATCGCCTTCCATGGAAAAATCGCCTTCTACGGCACAAAACTGCCTTTCACGGCAAACTAAACAAAATTGCCTCTCACGGCATTTTAAAATATTGTCTCTTTCTTTAAATATATGTGCAATGGAAAGTTAGAAAAAAAGTTTGATTTCCTTTCTACTTGTGAAAGTGAATCTCCGGATTACCATTTCAAATTCCAAGTAGAATAGAAAATTTGGCATGCCCGTACAAAAAAAAATGTTGATGCTTGCTCTTTTTTTTCTCTTCGCCCCGCCGCACCCCGGCGGACCCGGGACGAAGGAAGGCAAGAAAGAAAAAGACGGGTCCATCAGCTCTTGTCATCATGTATGACGGATAAAGGATGAGCTCAATGTGGATTTACGAATCATTATATTATATGTACTCATGCGAGTTTTGTTTCATATATCGTTCATGGACTTTGTTTTCTTGATAAGTATATTGTTCAAGCATTGTTTTAGATTTTGTAATTTGTTTTGAGTTCAATAAATGGTTTTAAACATTATTTCTCTTAAACTTTCAATGATTTATACTCATGCCTAAATTGATTACTGGCCAGATCGTCGTGTCTAATATTCTATGCTTTGGTGCCTTAGGTAGTAGGTTCTCGTCTTGGGGCTAGTACGTGTGCAGATGGCTGTAGAGCCACGAGTTTTGCAGGATTCTTGTTGTCAGTGATGTCATGTAGACATCATGCTTGACTTCGGAGATTTGTTACACACCTGGGTAGTATTTGTTCTTAGCTTGTTATTTTGTAAGGCTTTTGTTAGCCTTTTCTCTTGGGATTGTAATTAATGCACTTGTTAAATTATAACTTGAATATGCTTGGGTTATGATAAGCATGTTACTGTCAGCTCTGTATATTTTGACATTATGTTTGTTTCAGTCTGCGTATGAATATTGCTATGACAGCTTTATGCTAATAGGTTGAGTGCGACACGGAATCCGATGGCCACGGGCTCCTGGTCGCAACGCTACGTAAGCTTCCGCGAAAACTTACTTCCTAATTCGCGTCAACGAGGTCAGACCGCTGCATGGATCCAGGTTCAGGGGCGTGACAATACCCCCTGAAATGCGCCAGAATCATCCATGACGCGTTTTTATCAAAATATAGGCTATTGATTGCAAGAAATACAGGTTTCATAAAAAAAGGGCACCGAACCCCACTAGATAAGTTCTTATGCTCGAATTTGGCTAAATCATGTCTTAAAGGAAAAAGGATTCCATGAACTTCCTAGAGCGCTTCCTTAAAACGAGGACTTCGTAAAATGCGGTTTCGAGCTGATGTTTTGCTAGATGCACCTTGAATGAGGGTTCGTAAAAAAATAGATTATGAACTGCCCAAAGCACATGTTTCAGACCTAAACGACCCTAAAGCCCATGCAATGCATTCCTTCCCCTTGAATCGCTTGAAACCCATTTTAAAGCGAAAATTATCTCAGATTATCCTGAAATGCGTATTTCGGTATAAAATCATTGTAAACACATTTCGAAGCGAAAGACTAGACCATGATACCCTGATATGACCTAGAGTCGTCTGGCACGCGCTTGTATCCAAATAAGAGCTATTGATTGCATATGATTCTTCTGTCAGTCAGAAACATGGCAGAATCCCACGATATTAGCTCTTCATCACTATTTTTCCTGAAAACCGTTTTAAAGTAAAAGACATCAAAGAATTTTCCAGAGCACGTCTTGTTACACCCCGTCCCAAGTTAATCAAGATTAACTCTAATTGATTGGGATTAATGCTAATTAACCATGTTTAATTGGGCTAATTATGGTTAACAATCAAATTGAACTGAATTTGTCTCAAATGATTAATATGAGCTTAATGAAAGGATAATGAATGACATTGAATGATTTGAATGGGTTTTAGGCTTAAACCAAGTGATACAGGGACTTTTTCATAAATACGAGTTTTTGCGTATTTTATCGAATACTATTACTCTTGATACCAACGTGTGTATCTCAAAGAGTACGTTAGCTTTCGTCATAAACATGATTGCATTTGACATGAGTTGGATTAAATGAGTATTCATTTGACTCGAAATGTCAATAATAGAAATAAAAGGGGGTTTAGTGCAAAATGAGTTTATATAGGTTGAGATGAACTCCAATGAGTTCATTTTCACTCATTTCCATCCCAAGCAAACCCTAGGCAACATTTCTCTTTTTCTTCCTTTCAGTCTCTCCATTAAGGGTGGAGCTTTGCAAGTGGTTTCTTGAAGAGGAAGTGTAGCACTTCATCTTCTCCTTCTTCTTCCTTGGTTTGTTTGGAGTTACAACTTGAGAGGAAGCTCAAAACTTCCTTCCGTAGAGCTACAAGTAAGTACTTTGGATTAGTTACAGAACCTCCAAGTCCTATGAAATGGTTTAGAGTGTTTTCTAGTACAAGGAACTCATAAGAGTTCTATTTGTGAGTTGGTTTTGATTTTAGGTTCAAAGAGGGTTTCAAATTGGAGATTTCATCTCAAGGATCAAGCTAAACAAAAGGGGTTTTTACTAATTAATCTCCAAGCAAGGCAAGTATGCTCATCTCTTATGATTTAGGGTGCTTCAACTTCTTTGAGCTCAAGGAGCTCAAAATCTGAATTTCGGTTCAAAAGTTTTCTGAAGTTCTGACCGAACTGCTGACCAACAGCTGACCGACCCATCTGGGTTGGATTTCGCAGAAAAAACTAAGCTTCTGGAAAGCTGACCGACAAAGTTCGGCTGGCCAAACTCTTGGGTTCGGTTAGCCGAATGGTGACCGAAAGGTGACTGAATTTCCCTGTCAGAATTTTTCATCAGAAGTCAAGCTTCTGGAAATCTGACAGAAGTATATTCGGTTAACCGAACTCGAGGGTTCGGTCAGCCGAACACCTGACCGAACCAGTGACCGAACTTGAGAAATTGTCCGGAATTTTGAGGTTCTGGAAGGCTAACCGAATTGTGGTTTGGTTAATCGAGTTCCAGAATTCGGTTAACCGACAGGTAACCGACAAGGTGACCGAACTTGAGGGAAATTTCAGATTGATGTCTGATTTTCCTGGATAGAAGTCTATTGACTAAAGCTAGTGTTAATGGTGTTTTACCTAAACCTTCATTGGTGTTAGCTAAGGTTATTATAATGTATAAATTTCACTTTAAGTGATGTCATCTAAAATAATACATACATTATATAACGAACATTTCACTAGAGTGTTTGGTTTAAAAATTTGAATAGGGTTTATTGGTTTGAATTGATTCTTGAGTCTAGCAATACATAGTAATTCTTAAGCTCGTTATTGAGCTGTAATGAAATGAATTAATGAAATGCATGAATGTAATGAATTAATAAACAATCCTACTGCAGTAGATGGAATGGGGAGTTACGGAGCTCCGTGGTGATACTAGTGATCTCTGATCAAGACACTGGTAAATCCTACACATACTGAATGATAAGACACTTAATAAAGTGCACTCACTGAAATTTGAATGACTGAATTAGCTGAATGATTCCTTTCTTGAGGCCTGGGTCATGAATGGTGTGTCCCTTCGCCCTGTGCCCATAAGGACAGTGACACTGAATGCTTCCTCTTAGGAAGAACTGGATGAAACACATACTATTGTAGTTGCAAAAGTGTAGTCATTGTTGCTACTTGACTCCAATGTGTAGGATATTGTTATTGAATTGAATTGTCTAGAATTATTGATTATAGAATTCTAAGTAGGTTTATTATCATTTACTGTCATAGAATTGTGTATACATTGTTGAACCGTCGTGTTCATAGTGTTATTGATGACATTACAGGCCCAGTTGCCCGTGCTAGTTCCGCAGAGACCGCGCCGCCTACGCAGGATGCCAATCAGATTCCCCAAGGTGGATTGATTGAGTGGACATAAATCGGAGGGCAAATGAATTAAAAACATTTTGGAAGCATTTTGAGAAATACTTTTATATATTCATTTTGAAATGTAAATAGTTAGTTGTCACCTGCATTGTAGTTTGAATATGCAGTGGTTGACATAGATAGTAAAATGAGATATGTGTATTGGATTTCACTTTTATAGAAAAACTTGTACTATTTTAATTGTTCTGTTAATGTATATATATTTTCCGCAAAAATGTACAATTGACAGGTATGAATGTATGTTATCCCTCGTGGATTTCGTCTTAACTTCGGTTAATTCATAGTTTAAGGGAGTAAGTATGGAGATCGCGACTCGGGGTATGTCCATAGTAATTATAACCTCAAGCTCGGGTCTTGACATACTTATTGTATGGTATCAGAGCAAGTTAAAAAGAAAACTTAAAAGACTTAGAAAATGTAAGAACGAAGCGAGGAACGTTAAGTTTCGTAACAAATCCTACCTTGGATTTGTGGTTTATTGCTTTCACTATATGTGAGATATATGTGATGGATGGGTAGAGATGTGTATCTTACCTTCCGTATTATTTACAACATGACATCTGAATCAGGGAATGGTGACTTTATCGAGGTTGTCGCACCCTCCCCTCCTATATTTGATGCTGATGTGAGAATGACTGCTATTCTGGAGCAGTTGGTAAGGAGTAATGAAGCGTAAGTGGCTATGCAAGCACAACATAGGGAACAGATGGCCAAAAGCCATGAAGCACAAATGGGGATGCAAGCCCAAATTGCTTCCCTGTTACAAGTGTAGGGCTAGATACAAGCTCAATTACAGACACCACCGACACCGCCGGTCCAATAGCCTCCTAATGTTGGGACACAAGTGGTGGTGCAATCAAAAGAGAAGGATCCTAGTATCCTATACGAGCAGTTCAGGAAAAGAGAAGCCACTTAATTCTATGGCACTGAAGATGTCATGAAGGCTGATGAGTGGTTGGAACACATCGAAGATCTATTTAGCACAATTGTCTGCACTCAAAAGTAGAGAGCTTTGCTTACCTCTTCCATGTTGAGAGAGGTAGTGAAGACGTGGTAGAAGAATGTCAACGATGCACTCTTAGTAGTGCTAGTGGTAGAGATCTGGGAGACTTTCAAACAACAGTTTCAAAGGAAGTTCATCCTAGAACACGTATGGCAGCAGAAGGAAGCAGAGTTTCTAAACTTGAAACAATGTCAATTGACCGTGTCTGTATATGTCCACATCTTCTTGAAGCTATCCAAGTATGCTACCGCTCAGGTGCCAAATTTTTGTTGGATTAGATGAAGGTGACATCCTCTTTAATGATAGTCTATGAATTATTTCGGTGTCATGTATCTCATACATTGTGGGAGTTATTGTTGATAAAAAAAAAGTCACTTTGCCTCTTCATATATTCTCAACATCAAGAAGCCACATGGAGCTGCATCCTACTACAAACAGGCAAATGCCGCTTCAAGTATCAGATCTTGTCAGAATTGAACAAAAACTGCAAGATCCTTCAAAATAACCAAAAGAGGGGTATACATGATGTTTCAGGCCATTTCAACATCATTTGGCCTAACTTCACTCCTCCAGCAGTTGAGCAAGAGCTCTTGGCGGCGGTGAAGCCAAAGACCCTAACACACAAAATAGGGCACACAACTGGCCTCAAAATGCCACTAAGAGGCTCTACATCAAGTTTCAGGCCATTCAGACATTGTTTGACCAAAAAAGGAAACAGCTGTAGCAAAGTCAGATCTCGCGGCGGCGATAGTATCAAAGATATCAAATCTTCGATCAGAGCCAACGGATGGACTCAGAATACATCCAAAAGGCTCCATGTCAGATTTCAAGTCAAACCGACACCGGTTGACCCTCCATCAACTCTCGAACGGCGAAATCAAGCCTCTTGGCGGCGAGAACCACCGATGCCACCACTCATCAAACAAAGCATGTGGGTAGCTTCTACATGCTTTCAAAGGGTTGCACGTCAAATTTCAGGTCATTCCAAAGAAGTTTGACCCGGCTTTGACTCTCGGAAGCAAAATCAAGCCTACAGGCGGAGCTCCCCGGGACCATGGCATCCAACTCGGAGCTAATGGATCATCTCAAAATGACTTCAATAGGCTCCCTGTAAAATTTCAGGTCAATCGGACATCGATTGACTGTACATCAAAGCTCGACATCTTCCGCGCAGTGAAATCAAGTCTAGCATCGACGGGACCCCAAACGGATTCAAAACTCAAACAAAAGCCCATAGTTGGTCCTATCTACTGCTCAGGAGCCTTCAACTCAAATTTCTGGTCATTCCGACATCGTTTGACCTAGTTTTTACTCTTGACGGAAAATCGGTTACAAAGTCTTCGGCTTTTCCAAAAAAATAGGAAACTTTGTGCTTCGATTTGCACGGCTTCTCGTCAGGTTTTCTTCAGGAGAATTAAACCAATAAACAAGGAAAAATATCAAGAAAAATACAGGAGAAACAAGAAAAAAAATGGGTTGAAAAACGGCTGAGAAACAGGACCGAAAGGGAAAAAATTCCCTATGGTCGTTGGTGCCCGCGACCCTAGCCCGTGGTCGCCGACTCCCACGACCCTGGTCCATGGTCACCTGCGACCATGGGTGCATGGTTGCCGGTGACCCTGGAAATCTAGGTAGCCGGATTTCCGCCGAAAGGGCCATTTTTCTACCCTTTTCGCGTTTCGAGAATTCCGGCCCCTGTGGTTTTATGAAAATCTGATTTTTGGTGCTCGAAATCAGCTGATCTTCACCAACATCTTAGATCTACCATCAAGAGCATGTGATCATCATTGCACTGTTGGTACCAAAAATGTCACTTTACGTCTTCAACATCAAAAGTTACAAGGAGTTGCATCCTACAACAAACAGGCAGAGCCGCTTCAAGCATCAGATCTTGTCAGAATCAAACAAAAACTGCAAGATCCTTCAAAATAGCCAAAAGAAGGGTGCACATGAAGTTTTGGGCCATTTCAACACCATTTGGCCTAACTTTAATCCTCCAATGGCAGAGCAGGAGCTCCCGGCGGCGACAGTGTCGAAGATAACAAATCCTTGATTAGAGCCTATGGATGGTCTCAAAATACCTCCAAAAGGCTCCACGTCAAATTTCAAGTCAAATCGACACCATTTGACCCTCCATCAGCTCTCGAACGACAAAATCAAGCCTCTCGACGGCGAGAACCACCGATGCCGCCACTCATCAAACAAAGCACGTGGGTAGCTTCTACATTCTTCCAAAGGGTTGCACATCAAATTTCAGGTCATTCCAACGACGTTTGACCCAGCTTTGACGCTCGGAAGCAAAATCAAGCCTACCGGTGGCGAAGCTCCCCGGGACCATGGCATCCAAATCGGAGCTAATGGATCGTCTCAAAATGACTGCAATAGGCTCCCTGTCAAATTTCAGGTCAATCGGACATTGGTTGACCGTACATCAAAGCTCGACATCTTCCAGTGGTGAAATCAAGTCTAGCATCGACAGGACCCCAAACGGCTTCAAAACTCAAATAAAAGCTCATGGTTGGTCCTATCTATTGCTTAGGAAGCTTCACCTCAAATCTCAAGTCATTCCGACATCATTTGACCTAGTTTCGACTCTTGACGGAAATTCAGCTGCAAAGTCTTCGGCTTTTCAAAAAATAAGAAACTTTGTGATCTGATTTGTACGTCTTCTCGATAGGTTCTCTTCAGGGGAATCAAGCCAATAAATGAGGAGAATTTTCATGAAAAATACAGGAGAAAAAGAAGCAAGAAAGCCCAAAAAACAGCCGAGAAACGGCGACCGAAAGGGGAGAAAACCCCATGGTCGCCGGCGACCTTGGAAATCCGGGTCGCCGGATTTTCGCCGAAACGGCCGTTTTTCTGACCCTTTTTACGTTTTGCGATGTTTGGCCCCTGTAATTTTCTCAAATTCTAATTTTTGGAGCATGAAACACGTCGATCTTCGTCAACATCACAGATCCGCCGCCGAAATCATTGGATTATCATCGGATACTTCGAAATCGCCAACCGGCCGATCAAGAAAGCACACTTTCTGTCCAACCGATAGTGAAATCGACTGAACAGATGTTTCTGGCCCATTAGTACCAATCAATGTATGAAATCTCATGGTCATCTGATGTCGATCAACATGAAAATCCATCGATGATCATCGCCAGAAGAATTTCAAAAGACACGGCGCGGCCCGACACTCTTCAAGCGACTTGGTGACCAATTAATGTTGTTAATTGACCCGTTTATGACAACTTATTACGGTCATTAACTCATTATTTGTTCAGCCCAATCAAAAGCAAGCAAATGGGAGTTACAAGTCAAAGAATTCATGGCATTTAAACTGTGAAACTCCTCCCATAATGGAAAATAAAAGCAATTAAATGCTCTTAACTCTTCACCGGTCAATCAGAAGCCAATAAAAAGGAGTTACAAAATAAAGAATTAAATACTTGTAATTCCTCCCATCATGGAGCATTAATGCAATCAATGCTCATAAACCCTCCTAAATGGCCACCAAAAGCCTATAAATAGGCGGTCATTCCAAGGAGAAAGGGCCCCAAAAAATCGTCCGAAATTGTCAAGAAAAATACAAGAAAATTCGTAAAGAAATCTTCACGCAAAGATGCTCCGCTACTTTGAAGAAATTCTAGGGCAAGAAACACCATAAAGGTGAATGAAGTCCCTTGGGGGGCCAGCCCCCCAAGGTCCCCTCTCCTTCCATCGAACATGGCTAGATGTGGCTTTTCAGCCCATCTACCTGGTTTTTTGTTGGATATATGACCTCTCCTTGGTCTTTATCCTCTAAAAATCTAAGGTCCAAGCCAAGCCAAGTGAATAAAAGCATCAAGTGTTCTCATCTTAAGGATGATGGCGGAGTCCATACATGACTCACGACTATCGATCTGAACAAGTCCCCACAATCTCCTGAGAAGTTAGATCCATTTTCTTACTTCTTCTATTGTGTTTTGTATTTTTAAAGAGATAAAAAAATTGCAACTCTCGTCTTTCTTCATTGATGAGATTTGTAAATCGCCTTTCATGGCAAAAACGCCACTTACGGCACAAAACCACCTTTCACGGAAAACTAAAGAAAATCGCCTCTCACGGCATTCTAAATCTGTCTCTTTTCTTAAAATATATGTGCAATGGAAAGTTAGAAAAAAAGTTTGATTTCCTTTCTACTTGTGAATGTGGATCTCCGGATCACCCTTTCTAAATTCCAAGTAGAATAGAAAGTCTGGCATACCGTACAAAAAAATATTGATGCTCGCTTTCTTCTTTTTCCATACCCACCCCCCCGGGGCGGAGGGAGAAGATGAAGCCGGGTCCATCAAGTTGGCACACCCGGTGGGACTCATTCATTTGAGAATACGATGCTTAGACTCCTTGGCTCTTTTCTAGTTGGTGGCCTATGTTGGATCTTGCATCTTAGAAAAAAAAACATGAGATGGGATTCTTTGGAAATTTCCGTCTTTGAGTTCATTTCCATTCTTTCTCTTTTCAAACAAAAAAAAATGTTTTTTTTATCATTGGGTTCAGATTTGAGAAATTCTGATTTTTTCCCTTTCGGATTTAGTGCTCGCAGAAATGTTTGAGCCTTTGTTCGGATTGGAATACCATTTCCTCTCTTTTGTGAATCCAATCTTGAATCTTTTTAAATTTTTTTTTCAGATTTCTCTCTTTTGGATTCAAATTGGAGAAACTTTGATTCTTTCCTTTTTGTACAATGGCTAACGGAATTTGCTAAGCCAACGTTCGGATTGGGAGGGGCCATTTCCCTCTCTTTGATGGGTCCATTAGTGATCTTTCAAAAAAAAAATATATAAAATAAAAAATTTCAGATTTCTCTCTTTTGGATTCAAATTGGAGAAACTTTGGTTCTTGCCTTTTCGTACAATGGCTCGTGGAAATCGCCGAGCCAACATTTGGATTAGGAGGGGCCATTTCCCTCTCTTTGATGGGTCCATTAGTTATCTTTAAAAAAAATAAAATAAAATAAAAAATTTCCAGATTTCTCTCTTTTAGATTCAAATTGAAGAAACTTTGGTTCTTTTCTTTTCGTACAATGGGATTGGGAGGGGCCATTTCCTCTCTTTGATGGGTCCATTAGTAATCTTTCAAAAAAAAAAAAAAAAAACACATTAAGGTTGCACCAATTGCGTTCTTTGACTAAAGTGAATATAAGAAAAGCCTTGTTTAGATTGTGGAGACAGCTAGACTGTTCGAGGCAATGGTCCTTCAAACGGGTTCATTAAGTAATCCTACCCTTACCTGGGGGCTGGGCTGATCTATCCACTAAGGTTTCATAAAACCGAATTGGAAGACCTATGTGTACTCATTAAAAAAAAATCTTCAAAAAAAAAAAATCTCTCTTGAAAAAAAAAAAAAAAACTTCCGTCACTATTGTGTTCAGATTCGAGAAATTTTGGTTCCTTCCTTTTCGGATTTAGTGCTCGCAGAAATGTTTGAGCCTGTATTCGGATAGGAATACCATTTGCTCTCTTTTATGAATTCAATCTTGACCTTTCAAAAAAAAAACAAAAAACTTCCGTCATTATTGGATTCAAATCTAAGAAATCCTGGTTCCTTCCTCTTTCGGATTTAGTGCTCGCAAAAATGTTTGAGCCTGTATTCGGATTGGAATACCATTTTCTCTCTTTTGTGAATTCGATCTTGACCTTTCAAAAAATCCCATCTCGTGTCCTTCCTAAGGATGCGATTTGCAACATTTGTGCCTAGCGGTGCTAGTACGCCCTTTCGGGTTTACTGTATTCCCGACCGATACATTTGTATCTCCAACCTTATATCATTTTACCTCGAGTGAGCTTCGCTTCTCAGTAACTTGAATTAAGGTTTACAATTGCTTCTAGCAGTCACTGGAATGCTCATTTTGAGCCGACCATACTTGCGTTTAGAACAATTGTACCCTCTATGCCTTTTTGCCTTCTTCATTACGCTTGAGACGGGCCATTCCCCCTGAGCGGTTTGGAAAGACAAAACCATAATATTTTCTATTTATGATCACCATATTCTTGTGATTACTAATGGATGTGGTCTTGTTTCAGAAGTTTTCCAAAAACTAACAATGGCAGCTTCATTAACCATCACCTTCGATGAGAACAAGGACCAACTCATGCTTCAAGAGAAGCAAAGCAAGCGCACTTGCAAGCGCCCTGCCAGCTGCCGAAGCGTCACCTCTCTCGGCAACTCTCAAAACACCGGGTCGACCTCCACTCCCCGAACTATCGTCTTCAGGTTATTGGGACCATTCCCACTCCTCGTAGAAGAAACTATGCCTGCAAAGAAGTAGAAGACTGCCCCTGAACATGTCACTGCCACGACACCAAGGGCAGTCACCAAAAAGCTTGAAGCTCGTGGCAACCCCACGAAGCCTCAGCTTGCAAAAAACCAGGTCTGCCCCAAGACTTGGTCACCGAGACCTTCTCCAAAACAAAGAAGATCCCGAACATTTGCAAAGCCAGCATACTTGGCCCCTTTCAAGGAGAACCTGTCCTATCCTCTCACTTACATGAAAGAGGAGAAACCTACCCTCCGCCAAACTATAAAACCAACTCAGCAAGAGCCGGCCTGCTCATACAAGCCCAAAATCAAGTCGTGCATCACAAGGCCTCGACAAGAACCTGCCAGGGCCTGCTCTCCTGCAACTCAACCCTTCATCTGAACAGGGGCTGAACTTGCGAAATTCAAAGCCTCACTGCGATAGGCAAAGGACCGCGTCCAAATCCTGTCCATGCTAGTCTTTAAGGAAGACAAGCTTGGCTGCTGCGCACGAGGGACCCCATCCTTCATTGCCAGAGCACAGCCCGAGCTAACTAAAGCTCAAATTGCTCGTAGTATACGTTGCCGCACGACATATCGACAAAAGAGACTAGAGAAGCAAAGAACCCAGCATTATGAGTTTCAGGTCTCTAAAAGATGGGTCGAAAAAGATAGACACGACCAAGTTGCTGATGTCCATATGGTTGGTAAAACCAAAAGATGCCAGAAGTCAGCAACTAAATATACATGTCACACGGCCGGTGACTCGCGGCGTCTCCCGGACACAAAGACATCAGGAAGATTCTCCCACTTCTTCAAGTCAAGGACATCGGAGTGATTAATCCTCGGGCTCTTCATCTAGAAGAATGAGCTCCAACTCAGTCACTAAGACAATATCCTCATTCGATTCTCGAAGGGTGAATGTCTTGGTCACAAACTCTGAGCAACCTCCGCCATATGATGACATGGCTCTACGCATCCTGCAGCTGGAGCAAGGACTGCAAAGAATGGAGGTTTTGATGGAAAACCTCCTTCTCACTTTTCAACGTCCACTAAACAACGAAATCCCTCCAAATGATAAAGCAAACGGTGGAGAAGATGAGTCACACGCCTTTACTAAAAAGGACGTTGACAATATCCTCGCCAAAGCAAAAGAAGTGGATACACTGAAGGAGCATGGAATCAAGCCACCATATCCCTTATGGATGGACTCGGTTCCGTTCCCTGCAAAATTCAAGTAACCTACTCTCCAAACATATATGAGGAAAGGTTCAGCTAGACAGCATGTCATTCACTTCAAGATCCTGACGGGAGCTATTGCGGATCAAGATGCCCTCAAGATCCGTCTCTTTGCAAGCACCCTGAATGGTACAGCATTTGATTGGCACTCCACTCTGCCAGAGGATTCCATTCAAAACTGGACCATGCTAGAGACACGCTTCCTGACCCACTTCAAAGGTGAGGATCATCCTGTTACTATGGCTCAGCTCTGCAGCCTAAAACAGGAAGAGAATGAGTCAAGATACGGCTTCATTTACAAGTGGAAGGCGATGGCATACAAATACTCAGATGTATTGCCGCAAGCGTTGCTGGTCGACATCTACCGTAACAACATGAGAGTAAGGATCCGCTCCATGATTATCGGCAACAAATCAAAAAATCTGGGAGGACTCCTAGAAGCATCTATGGAGGCTGAAACGGTGATCAAAGACCTTAACAGCCAGAAGTCATCAAAGATAAAGCCGACTGCCATTCCAACCTCCAAGCCAAAGAAAAAGGAGGTTCTCAATGTGCAAACCAAGTCAGCTCCTCAGCCACCAAAGAAAGCTGAAAACGAAACTGCAGGTAAGAGGCCTGAACTCTCTGATGCCTTCAAAGAACAAGTAGAGAAGAAATACCCGTTCGATGAAGATGTTGAGGAAGTATTTGGAGCTCTCTTAGCAAATGGCAAACTTATTTTGCCAGACCCCAAAAGACCGGGAGATGTTGGCAAAACCAACGAGCCCCGATATTGTCTGTACCACCAAATGGTCTCGCATCCTCTCAATCAATGTTTCGTTGTGAGAGAGAAAATCAACGAGATGTGAAAAAACGGAGTCATCACCTTTGACAAAAACTACGGGTCTGCCTCCGTTAACATGGTGTCATATGGACAAACGTCAAAGTCACCAAAGGAGAAGATCACTACTTCCTTCAAGGTGATAAAGATGACTCAAACGTCCCAAGAGCTAGTGCCTTATCCAACACCGGATGGACAGCCCATATGGGTGCATCCCGATCTCCTAAAAGATGAAAATTGAGAGATCATCAAAACAAAGCCGACCGCTTAACAACGAAGGCAGGCCAAGAAACAACTCCGCAAACTCAAACAGCAGAAGAAGGCTCAACCCAAGCAAGAAGTTCCTGAAAAGGCAGAAACCTCCTCTACCGCTTCACTTGGGGCAACAGAGGAGTCCCTTCCTAAGACTTCAAGAGTGGTAAGAAAATTCACCCTCGGTGATTTCATGCCACCACGGCTCGGAAATGAGACTACGCAGGAGACATTATACTCTTGTAACTTTATAGTTGGATTCTCCATGGATGGATACAAGTCTAGTGACACTGCCAATGATATCGACGAGTGGGAGGAATCCCTCAAAACCAAAGAATATCTCTCCGATGAAGAATGGATCCCGGAGTCTCACCTTATGCCAGTAATATGGTATAACCCCTTCCAGCCACAAGGATCCTGGTCTGATGATGATGAAGACCAAGAGGCTATTCAACAAAGTGCTATTGACCCAGCGCAAGTGAATGCTCCAGTGGAACCCAACGATGTTGAACCACAAGGAGCAGATGAAGAAAAAGATTTAGCTCCTATGCCAGATCTCGAAGAATATGCGATGATCTTGCAGTGTCTTGTCATAGAGCAAGAGTAGGATCGCATCAATCAGCTTCATAAAAATCTAGAACCGGGAGTCTCTACAAGCATCTCCTCCAGTAACTCTGGAAAATGAAGAAGATTGCTGGGTTGATGATTCTCTTACATCAGAGGATGAGTCTGATTCCCAACAGTCAATTATGGAGGCATCTTCTATCGAAGTGGCTTGCAATGTGATAGTTCAGGATGATAGTGCCTCTGAAGCTTCATTTGCTGAGGCCGCAGATTCTTAAAATGCATCTGGTAGCATATCTTCTGGAGCTACGTCTTCCCATGTGACTTCCACTGAGATAGCACCTTCTCAGGCTTCATCTCATGGAATGGTGACTTCGGAATTCAAGCCTCTTGCGACTGATCGCCATGAGGAAGCTCTGGCCGATGAAGTCCTCTTTAAAGAAAACCTGGTCAATTGGTCTCAGATACCCAACCTCATAGGAGATGTCTGGACCAATGAAATACTCGATAAAGAAGAAAAGTTGCTAGATGCTGTTCAGGATTTGTTCCCGGGAAATGCTCCATGCAACTCAATAGCTGAAAACGGCAACGCTGCTATAGAAATGTTTTCAGCAAATGAGAAGGATCAACCCCTTTATCCCAAAGAAGGTCTTCCAAAAGAAGATCCACCTCTAGAAGCTTTTGAACTAGAGAAAGGTACCCGCTCTGGCCGGGATTACCACAAAAACTACAACCAACCTTCTTCTTCTTCTTATGTAAATCCTTCGGGAAAGTGAGTTGTAAATGCCCCAAGTGGCAATGATAATGAAAATGCATGATGGTCCCTGCTTTTTTCTTGCCTTCCTCCATCCCTGGTCCGCCGGGGTGCGGCGGGGCGAAAAAAAAAGCGAGCATTAACATTTTGTACGGATATGCCAGATTTTCTATTCTACTTTGAATTTTAAATGGTGATCCGGAGATTCACCTTCACAAGTAGAAAGGAAGTCAAATTTTTTTTCTAACTTTCCATTGCACATATATTTTAAAGAAAGAGACAGATTTCGAATGTCGTGAAAGGCGATTTTTTTTAATTTACTGTGAAAGGCAGTTTTGTACCGTAGAAGGCAATTTTGCCATGGAAGGCGATTTACAAATCTTATCAATAGTGAAAGACAAGAATTGTGATTTTTGTCTCTTTAAAAAAAATAAAGTACAATAGAAAAGAAAGAAAGAGGGATCTGACTTCTCAAGAGACTGTGGGGACTCGTTCAAATCGACGGTCGCGAGTCATGTACAGACTCCGCCATCGTCAGACTCTGCCATCGTCCTTCAGATGAGAACACTTGATGCTTTAGTTCACTTGGCTTGGCTTGAACCTCGGATTTTTAGAGGACAAAGACCAAAGGAAGGTCCTATATCCAATAAAAAAACCGAGTAAACGGGCTGAAAAGCCACATCTAGGCCATGTCGGATAGAAGAAGAGGGGAACCTTGGGGGGCTGGCCCCCCAAGGGACTTCAATCACCTTGAAGTATTTTTCTGCAGAGTTTCTTCGAAACAGGAGAGCTTCTTTGCGGAGAGACTTTCAAGGACGATTCTTCAGATGATTTTTTTCGGGCCCTTTCCCTTTGGAATGACCGCTTATTTATAGGCTTTTGGTGGCCATTTAGGAGGGTTTATGAGCATTGATTGCATTAATGCTCCATGATGGGAGGAGTTACAAGTATTAGTTTCATAATTTTGTAACTCCTTTTTCTTGGATTCTGATTGGCCGATGGAAAATAATGGGCATTTAATCTCCATGATAATGGGAGTTTCATGATTAATTACCATGATTAATCTCCATAATGATAGGAGTTACATGGTTAATTGTCATGATTAATTAGACTTGTAACTCCCATTTGCTTGCTTCTAATTGGGCCGTCCAGAATAATGAGTTAATGACCGTAAAAAGTTGTCATAAAAAGGTCATTTAACTTCATTAATTGGTCGCTGAGTCGCTTGAAGAGTCGCGGGTCGCGCTGCGTCTTTTGGAATTCTTCTTGCGATGATCATCGAGGGACCCGCATGTTGTTTGATGTCCGATGACGATGCAAATTCAAACATTGGTTGACACCAACGGGCCGGCAACATCTGTCTAGTCGATTTCACGATCGGTTGGGCAGAAAGTTTTCTTTCTTTGTCGGCCGGTTGACGATTTTGGAGTGTCCGATGATGATCAAACGATTTCGATGTCGGATCCGTGATGTTGACGAAGATCGATGGATATCATGCCTCAAAAATCAGAATTTGGGAAAATCACAGGGGCCAAACATCGCGAAACACGAAAAATAACGGAAAAACGGTCGTTCCGGTGGAAATACGGCTACCTGGACTTCCAGGGTCACCGGCGACCGTGGGGCCGGCGACCTTGGGCCATGGTTGTCGGCGACCATGGGCCAAGGTCGCCGGCGACCATGGACTTTGGTCCTTTTTTTCGGTCGCCGTTCGATCATCGTTTCTTATCCGTTTTTCGCTTCTTTTTTTTTCTGTATTTTCCTTGACATTTCTCCTCATTTATTGGCTTAATTCCTCTAAAGAAAACCTGTCGAGAAGCTATGCAAATCAAAGCACAAAGTTTCTTATTTTTGGAAAAGCCGAAGACTTTGTAGCCGATTTTCCGCCAAGAGTTGAAACTTGGTTAAACGATGTCGGAATGACCTGAAATTTGAGATGAAGCTTCCTGAGCATTAGATAGGACCAACCATGGGCTTTTATTTGAGTTTTGAAGCCGTTTGGGGTCCCGTCGATGCTAGACTTGATTTCACCGCGCGGAAGATATCGAGCTTTGATGTGCGGTCATCCGATGTCCGATTGACCTGAAATTTGGCAGGGAGCCTATTGGAGTCATTTGAGATGATCCATTAGCTCCGATTTGGATGCCATGGTTCCGGGGAGCTCCACCGCAGGTAGGCTTGATTTTGCTTCGGAGCGTCAAAGCCGGGTCAAACGTCATCGGAATGACCTGAAATTTGACGTGCAACCCTTTGGAAGCGTGTAGAAGCTACTCATGTGCTTTGTTT
The DNA here is from genome assembly GCA_029852735.1 of Persea americana. Classification (NCBI taxonomy): domain Eukaryota; kingdom Viridiplantae; phylum Streptophyta; class Magnoliopsida; order Laurales; family Lauraceae; genus Persea; species Persea americana. The sequence goes on along the minus strand of CM056816.1, from coordinate 28,595,408 downwards.
GACGGGTGGCTGCATCGGAGCTTCTCGCCGCCGGGAGGCTTGATTTCGCCGTTCGAGAGTTGATGGAGGGTCAAATGGTGTCGATTTGACTTGAAATTCGACGTGGAGCCTTTTGGAGGTATTTTGAGGCCATCCATAGGCTCTAATCGAAGATTTGATGTCTTCGACATTGTCGTTGCCGGGAGCTACTGCTCAGCCGTAAGAGAATTGAAGTTAGGCAAAATAGTGTCGAAATAGCCTGAAACTTCATTGTACCCTTCTTTTGGCTATTTTGAAGGATCTTGCAGTTTTTTGTTTAATTCTGACAAGATCTGAAGCTTGAAGCAGCTTTGCCTGTTTGCTGTAGGATGCGGCTCCATGTAGCTTTTGATGTTGAGGAGGCAAAGTGAAATTTTTGGTGTCAACAATGCAGGCCCCAAGGAGGCTTTCAAGTATGACTTGATTGAGCACTTGAAACATATACCTACACGACTGTACATCCTAAACTTATTACGAATCTCACCACAAACTCGTGATAGTCTCATTTCAGGATTGCAAAGGCTGAATGCGGAAGTCGACAAACATGCCCCACAAGTCCTACAAATTGAAATGGACTATAGGGTTAGAAAATCAAACACTTCCTCAAAAGGAGGAAAGAAGAAAACTTAGGGGGTCTTGCATTCAATGCCTCTCGGTCCAAAAAGCAGCAAGTGCTACCATCGCCTTCAATAAGGAAGGCCTCCTGTAGGGCGAGACAAAGCACAATCGATCCATGTGCTTCATAGGGTATATCAAAGAGATGCCAATACACAGAGTCCAGGCTGACCTAGGTTCTGTACTCAACCTCATCTCTACTACGGCACTCGAAGAGCTGGGTATTCCACCTAGCAAGTTGAGTCACACATCTGTATCTATCTTTGGATATGATGGAAGTGCTCAAAGGCCTATCGGCAAAATCAGATTCAAATTGCAAATCAATAATCTTATATCTGAGGTCATCGTGTATGCAATCAAAACCCTTTCATGCTGCAACATCCTTCTCGGACGCCCTTGGATACACGAGAATGGTGTCGTCCCTTTAACTCTACATCAGTGCATCAAGTTTGTTGGCGACGACGGCCTGATACATCGAGTGTTTGCAGACAAAAAGCCCTTCAAAGGCAAAGAAGTTCATTTCGCAGACTCTCAAATGTACAGGGACGAAGAAGAAGAAAAGGAGGAGAAAATAGCTTGCCAAGAATCTCCAGAAAGATAAAAGCAAAGCTCCTCAGCAATCACCGGAAGAAAACAAACCTTCCGGCAAGTCCGAAGAGAGCAATCAATCTCCCTTTGTTGTCTCCCTCAAACCTTCAAAACCTTTGGTAATCACAACCAAAACGAAAAAGACAAAACAAAAGGCTGGGGGCAAGTTTGCTATCTCCTTCGTGTCTATCACGCATGACACGGATTCAGATACAGAGCCAGAAGACAACACATCGTCAAGCCAGGCTGATACTCAGCAAGTTCAGCCCATTCTCACTCCATTGGAGACTCCTACTGGCATAGAAGATCATGTGTCTGCTTTCTTCGTTGTTCCGGCAGCGTCGGTAGAAGAGAAACCAATCTTCTTCCATAGATCGGACGCTTATTCATCAAATTCTTTGCTTGAACGTTTCCAAAAAAAAGGCATGCCTCAAATATCCCTGTATAGTCCGATGGCACAAGCTGTCATGAAGAAGCTCATTTTCTTCAGACGCTCAAAGTCCAATCGGTTTGGGAGGTGGCCGTGGTATTCTCACGCAATTGGAACCCACCCTGACCAAAAGTCAACTGGAGGATTAGAAACTCCACTATCGCATAGACAAGTCTTCACATGGGTTGGGGTATGATCCTGACACTCCCACGAGACAGTTGACACAAAGGCTGCAAAGTCATTTTGCCGACCAGGCCTCAACTTCTCGTGTTGATGAAGACATCGATCTCCTTGGATATCTCTCTGAAGAGTTATCCAACAAGGATCCAGAAGACTCATCAAATTGGTATGATTTCTCTGATGATGAAGAGGAATTGTCCGATGACATAGACACATGGTATTCTGACCTAGAAGAACCATTGTCTCCAAAAGAAGTGCCTTACTTCGACCCAGTTTCAGCAGGTGATTAGGCTCATAGCAAGTCTTGAGAATAGTACTGATCAAGAAGATTCATGGACGGAAGCAGAACCTTGGTCTGAAAATGCCCTTAGAAATCCCGAAGGTCTTGTTGGGTTGGAAGCCTCCGAAGATATTGTGGAAGAACCACCCTTAAACCTTCCGACGGAAGATTCTGTTCAAAAGATAGACTTAGGAACACTTGATAACCCACGTCTTGTATTCATAAGTAAGAATATAAAGGATGATGAGTTACCCAAGTATTCCGCTTTTCTTCATGAGTTTGTTGATTGTTTTGCATGGTTTTATGCTGAAATGCCTGGTTTAGACCCCAAAATAGCAGTCCACAAACTCAATCTGCAAAAAGATATCAAGCCTGTCAAAACAAGGCCAAAGAAGATTCCGTCCTAATGTGATGGATAAAATTGAACAAGAAGTTCAGAAACTTAAAAGCGTTGGCTTCATCCGCGAGGAACAGCATCCTGAATGGTTGGCCAACATTATCCTCGTGACAAAGAAAAATGGGCAAATCAGAGTCTGTATTGACTACAGAGATCTGAACGGTGCATGCCCTAAAGATGAATTCCCGCTCCCCATACCAGAGGTAATGATTGACAACACATGCGGATTTGAGCGAATGACATTCATGGATGGCTTCTCCGGTTACAATCAGATAAAGATGCATCCTGAAGATGAAAAACATACAACATTTCGGACTCCATTTGGCGTGTATTGTTACACTGTCATGCCATTTGGTCTGAAAAATGCCGCTGCAACATATCAGAGGGCTATGATGAAGATATTCCTAGATATGCAGCACAAGACGGTCGGATGTTATGTTGATGACCTCGCCGTCAAAAGCTAAAGAAAAGAAGAACATCTCAGAGATCTTCGAGAAGTCTTCCTCTGACTTCGCAAACACAAACTGCGGATGAATCCCCTTAAATGCTTCTTCGGTGTTTCATCGGGTAAGTTCCTCGGATTCATAGTTCGGAAAGCCGAAATAGAACTTGACCCCACCAAAGTCAAGGCTATCCTAGAAATGCCATCTCTAAGAACCTTAAGAGAACTCAAAGGGCTTCAAGGGAGGTTGGCGTATATCCGACGGTTCATTTCCAATCTATCAGGAAAATGCCGTCCATTTTCTCTCCTAATGAAGAAAGGTGTAGACTTTGTTTGGGATGCTGAATGTGAGCTGCATTTCAAGACATCAAGTCATACCTAACCAAGCCTCCGGTATTGGTTGCTCCGACGACTGGAAAACCCTTCATTTTGTACACAAGAGCCCTCGACCATTCTTTGGGAGCTCTACTTGCACAAGAAAATGACAGAGGAAAAGAAGCTGCTCTATACTACCTCAGCCGCATGTTGGTTGGTGCATAGCATCGCTACTCTCCAGTCGAAAGAGAATGCCTTGCAGTGATGTTCGTTGTACAAAAGGTATGTCACTACCTTTTGTCTAACACAGTATACCTGATTTCGAGGATCAATCTCTTAAAGGTCCTTGTCACAAAAGCAGGTTCCCTCAATGCTCGACTAGCAAAATGGTCCATCCTTTTGTCACAATTTGATATTAGGTATGTACCATAGAAAGTAATCAAAGGCCAAACTCTGGCAGACTTTCTCGCAGAGCATCCACTGCTTCTCCACTTAGGGATGATCTCCCAGACGAGCCTATCTACAGCGTGGAGACATCTTTATCAAATGCCTCCTGGGACATGTACTTCAATGGTGCAACCAGGACAAATGAAAAAGGAAAGCCGATATCAGGAATTGGCATTCTCTTTGTTAGTCCCAACAAGTACATGATTCCACATGCATTCTCGCTACTGGAACCATGTTCAAACAATGTAGCTGAGTACCAAGCCCTGATCGTAGGGTTGGAACTCGCCCTCGAATCCGGTATCACCATGCTGGGAGCCTTTGGGGACTCCCAATTGATCGTCAACCAGATGAATCAGAAATATGAAATCAGGAAGCCAGATCTGTTGCCTTACTACAACAAGGCACAATCACTTCGTAAAAAATTTGACATTTGTCACATCACCCACATCCGCAGAGGTGAAAACATCCATGTAGATGCCCCGACTGGACTTGCTGCATCTATGGCAATCCAAGAAGGGGAAAACATGCAAATTACAGTGTGCCAAAGAAGTATTCTCCCTCCTCTCAACACACACCAAGCAGTTGCTGAATGCCATCGAGTGGTCGGAAGTTGGATTTCCATCCTTAAACCTCCGACTGGCGACTGGAGGGATCCGTTCATTGATTATATTATGTTCGGAATCCTACCTGAAGATCCAAAAGAGTGGATAAGCATCCAGAGACGAGGCCCAAACTTTTATTTGGATATCCCTTCAAAAATGCTTTACAGAAAATCCTTCAATGGAGTACTTCTACACTGCTTGTCACAACAAGAGGCGGAAGAAACTCTAAAAGAAGTTCGTGCTGGTCTTTGTGGAGCCCACCAGGCTAGTCCTAAGCTCTACGATCAGATAAAAATGTTAGGTTATTATTGGCCTACCATGGTAGCTGACGCAATGCAATCTGCAAAACGCTGCCAACAATGCCAAGGTCATGGAGATTATGTCCACATGCCTTCGGAACGGCTACATCCTACAGCGATCTCATGGCCCTTCGAAGCCTGGGGTATGGACATCATAGGTCCTATCTCTCCCACATCAAGCAAAGGTTATCGTTTCATCTTCGCCGCTGGAATTATTTCTCTAAGTGGTCTGAAGCATTCGCGCTCAACGAAATGAAGACCTCATCAGTCCTTTAATTCTTGCGAACCAACATCATTTGTCGCTTCGACATACCTAAAAGATTTGTTCATGATAACGGACTACAATTCCGGGATCATAGATTCTACAGGTTCTGCGATAAATACAAAATCCAAAGTTGTTCTTTGACTCCGTATAACCCAGCAGCGAATGGACTAACAGAAGCCTTCAACAAGACACTTTGCAAAATTCTCAAGAAAATGGTCTCCAGTCACAAAAGAGACTGGAGCGATAAACTGTCTGAACCTTTGTGGGCCTATCGAACCACCGTTTGAGGACCAACCCATAGCACACTATTCTCCTTGGTCTATGGATGTGAAGCAGTTGTCCCTCTAGAGGTACAAATCCCTTCCTTAAGGGTATCTTTGCAAAATGACATGAAGCAAGAAAGCAACGTCAAATTGAGACTCCAAGAACTGGATAATCTTGATGAAAGATGGCTTGAAGCCCTACAAAGCGTTGAGCTTTACTAAGCACGCGTGGCAGGATCTTTCGACAAGAAGGTCAGGCAACGCGCCCACAAAAATGGTGACTTGGTTCTTACGGTGAAAATGCCAATGGTTTTTGCCCACAAATCCAAAGGCAAATTCGAACCAAAATGGGAGGGACCCTTCGTCATCGACAAAGTCTTCTCGAACGGCGCATATGCTCTTTTAAACATGGAGGGTGACAGATGTATGCTGCCCATCAATGGCAATTTCTTAAAGTGGTACTACCCTTGAAGACTTCCTACATCGGGTCAGAGTGATGCCTGCATGGCCAAAGCCTATTCCTAGGTACTTGCTCGTCAAACCCACTCCTTTTGGAATTTTCATCTTTACGTTGAATTTCCTAAAAGAAACCTCAAAACAATGCTTACTTTCAATGTTTCATTGTTAAAAAAAAAAATCCCAAAAATCCAAGTTTAGGAGCCTCTTCCCTAACTTGACCAAAACTTTCGATCCTTAAACCCAAAATTCATGGTTTGAAACAAAAATCAGGACTCAGGGATTTCCACCCAAGTCCACCTCGACTTTTACCACCAAAAATGGTTTTGAGTCAAAATTTACGACCCTCGTGTCCTTAAACAAAAATGTTTTTTCAAAAAACCGCGGGAAGCGAAGCTTATTCAATACTCGCAAAACCCAAAAATCGGAAGGATGCGAACCCCATTCGATACTTCCAAAACCTCAAAATCGCAAGGAAGCGACACCTCGTCAATACTTGCAAAATTTCAAAAATCGTGGAGACACAACGTTTCAGTTGATATCTACAACCCAAATTTCAAAATAGTGGAGACACAATGTTTCAGTAGATATTCACAACCCAAATTTCAAAACAAAAACAAAGGGTCGAAAAAACCTCAAATTTCAAAAATCGTGGCGAGGCGAAATTCGATCGATACCCACAAAACAAAATTTTTGAAAAAAAAAAGCTGGGAAGCGACATTCAGTCGATACTTGCACCAAAACCCACGAGGAGGCGACATTCCATCGATACTCGCAACCAAATGAGCAAGGAAACGACATTCCATCGATACTTGTAATACCATTCAGCAGGGAAGCGACTCTTAGTCGATACTTGCATTTTGAAAACAAAAAACCCGGCTTTCACTCCAAAAATAAAAAACCCGACTTTTACGCCAAAACCCAGCTTTCACGCCAAAACTAGGCTTTCATGCCAAAAACTTGGCTTTCATGACAAAAACAAAATTCTGGCTTCCACGCCAACAAAACAAAACTTGGTTTAAAAAAAAAAAAACAATCTAGCTTTCGTGCCAAAATTTTGACTTCCATGCCACAAAAAAAACCGGCCTTCACACCACAAAATTCGGCTTTCATGTCATAAAAAACCTGGCTTTCATGCCAAAAACAGAATTTTGTCTCTCATGCCACAAAACCAAACTTGGCTTTCATGCCACAAAAAAACCTAGCTTTCATGCCAAAAACAAAATTTTGGCTCTCATGCCATAAAACCAAACTTGGCTTCCATGCCACAAAAAAAATAAAAAATGGCTCCTATGCCACCAAAATTCGTCTTTTTGCCACAAAATTAGGCTTTTCGCCACCAAATCTGGCCTTCATGCCCAAAACAACCCTTCGACAAAAGATTTTCGCAAAATGAAAACCTTTTGATCAAATTCTCAAACAAACATTCTCATGCGACTTTTGCTTATTTTCATCAAAAAAGAATTTAAGTAAAAGGTATATAGAGTACCAGAAATGTTTATACATGGAGGTAGCAAAAGAAAAGTAGAAAAAGTTTTGTTACAAATCAGGAGATTAGTCCGGCATGGTCTTCAGAAAAAACTTAGCTCCTTAAGCAGACTCTTGTCCTTAGCCTCCAAAGCTTCCAGGCCACGTTTCTTCAGAATTTTCCCATAAAATGTGGCAGGTTGTTACGATCCATCTTCAGCACGAGGAAGCTATTCCCAGAGAATTTTCCATTGTTCATATTCATGAGTCTTCCTCCGAAGAATGCTTTCAGTTTCTTCAACCTAGCGAATGATGCAGCAAGTCCAACCAGGGCATCTGCACGGATGTTTTCACCTCTGCGGATGTGGATGATGTGGCAGATGTCAAACTTTTGACGAAGTGATTGTGCCTTGTGGTAGTAAGGCAATAGATCAGGCTTCCTGATTTCATATTTTTGATTCATCTGGTTGATGATCAGTTGGGAGTCCCCAAATGCTTCCAGCATGGTGATGCCGGATTCGAGGGCGAGTTCCAATCCTAAGATCAGGGCTTGGAACTCAGCTGCATTGTTTGAACATGGTTCCAGTAGTGAAAATGCGTGAGGAATCATGTATTTATCTGGGCTAACAAAGAGAATGCCAATTCCTGATATCGGCTTTCCTTTTTCATTTGTCCTGGTTGCACCATCAAAGTACATGTTCCAGGAGGCATTTGATAAGGAGGTCTCTACGCTGTAGACAGGCTCGTCTGGGAGATCATCCCTGAGTGGAGAATCCTTAGGCAGTGGATGCTCTGCGAGAAAATCTGCCAGATCTTGACCTTTGATTGCTTTTTATGGTACATACCTAATATCAAATTGTGACAGAAGGGTGGACCATTTTGCCAGCCGGGCATTAAGAGAACCTGCTTTTGTTACAAGGACCTTTAAGAGATTGATCCTCGAAATCAGGTATACTGTGTTTGACAGCAAATAGTGACGTAGCTTTTGTACGGCGAACATCACTGCCAGGCATTCTTTTTCAACTGGAGAGTAACGATGCTCTGCACCTACCAACATGCGACTGAGGTAGTATAGAGCAGCTTCTTTTCCTCCATCGTTTTCTTGTGCAAGTAGAGCGCCCAAAGAATAGTCGAGAGCTCTTGTGTACAAGATGAATTGTTTTCCGGTTCTGGGAGCAGCCAACACCGGAGGTTTGGTCAGGTATGACTTGATGTCTTGAAATGCAGCTTCACATTCTGCATCCCAGGCAAAGTCTACCCCTTTTTTCATTAGGCGAGAAAATGGACGGCACTTCCCTGATAGGTTGGAAATGAACCGTCGGATGTACGCCAACCTTCCTTGAAGCCCTTTCAGTTCTCTCAAGGTTCTTGGAGATGGCATTTCTAGGATAGCCTTGACTTTGATGGGGTCAAGCTCTATTCCAGCTTTACGAACTATGAATCGGAGGAACTTACCCGATGAGACACCGAAGAAGCATTTAAGGGGATTCATTCGCAGTTTGTGTTTGCGAAGCCGGAGGAAGACTTCTCAAAGATCTTGGAGATGGTCTTCTTTTCTTTTGCTTTTGACGGCGAGGTCATCAACGTAACATTCGACCGTCTTGTGCTGCATATCTTGGAATATTTTCATCATAGCCCTCTGATATGTTGCACCGGCATTTTTCAAACCAAATGGCATGACAGTGTAGCAATACACGCCAAATGGGGTCCGAAATGATGTATGCCTTTCATCTTCATGATGCATCTTTATCTGGTTGTAGCCAGAAAAGCCGTCCATGAAAGTCATTCGCTCAAACCCGCAAGTGTTGTCAATCATTACTTCCGGTATGGGGAGCGGGAATTCATCTTTGGGGCAAGCATTATTCAGGTCTCTATAGTCAATACAGACTCTGATTTGCCCATTTTTCTTTGTCACAGGGACGATGTTGGCCAACCATTCAGGATGCTGTTCCTCGCGGATGAAGCCAATGTTTTTGAGTTTCTGAACTTCTTGTTCAATTTTGTCCATCACATCTGGACGGAATCTTCTTTGGCCTTGTTTTATAGGCTTGACATTTTCTTGCAAGTTGAGTTTGTGAACTTCTATTTTGGGATCTAAGCTAGGCATTTCAGCGTAAGACCATGCAAAACAATCAACAAACTCATGAAGAAAGGAGACATACTTGGGTAACTCATCATCCTTTATATTCTTGCTTATGAATACAGGACGTGGGTTATCTGGTGTTCCCAAGTCTATCTTTTGAACATAATCTTCTGTTGTAAGGTTTGAAGGTGGTTCCTCCACAATATTTTCGGAGGCTTCCAGCTCAACAAGACCTTCTGGATTTCCAAGGTCATTTTCAGACCATGGTTCCGCTTCTGTCCATAAATCTTCTTGATCGGTATTCTTTTCAAGACTTGCTATGAGATGATCCCAATCACCTGCTGAAACTAGGTCGAAGTAATGCACTTCTTTTGGAGATGATTGCTCTTCTGAATCAGAGAACCGTGCGTTTGTGTCATCGGACAATTCCTCTTCATCATCAGAGAAATCATACCAATTTGATAAGTTTCCTGGGTCCTTGTCGGGTAACTCTTCAAAGAGATATCCAGGAAGATTGATGTCTTCATTAACACGAGATGTTGAGGCCTGGTCGGCAAAACGACTTTGCAGCCTTTGTGTCAGCTGTCTCATCGGAGTGTCAGGATCATACCCCAACCCGTATGAAGACTTGTCTATGCGACGGTGGAGTTTCCAATCTTCCAGCTGACTTTTGGTCAGGGTGGGTTCCAATGGTGTGAGAATACCACGGCCACCTCCCAAACCAATTGGATTTTGAGCGTCGTAGCCCATTTTCTTCATGATAGCTTGTGCCATTGGACTATACAAGGATAGTTGAGGCATACATTCATTTTGGAAAGGCTCAAGCAGGGAGTTTGATGAAGAAGCGTCCGATCTATGGAAGAAGATTGGTTTCTCTTCTGCCGATGTTACCGGAATGATGAAGGTAGCGGACGTAGGATCTTCTACATCAGCAGGTGCCTCCAATGGAACGAGGGCAGGCTAAACTTCCTGAGTATCAGCTTGGCTTGGCGATGTATCGTCTTCAGTCTCTGAATCTGAATCCGTGTCTTGTATGATAGACACGAAGGAGAAAGCAAAGTTGCCCCCAGTCTTTTGCTTTGTCTTTTTTGCCTTAGTAGTGATTACCATGGGTTTGGAAGATTTGAAGGAGACAATGAAGGGAGACGGATTTCTCTCTCCGGATTTGCCGGAAGGTTTGTTTTCTTCCGATGATTGCTGAGGAGCCTTGCCTTTGTCTTTTAGGAGATTGCCGGCGAAGGATGTTATTTTCTCCTCCTTTTCTTATTTTTCATCTCTGTACATCTGAGAGTCTGCAAAATGGACTTCTTTGCCTTTGAAGGGCTTTTTGTCTACAAACACTCGATGTATCAAGCCGTCGTCCCAACAAACTTGATGCACTGATGTAGAGTTGAAGGGACGACACCGTTCTCGTGTATCCAAGGGCGTCTGAGAAGGATGTTGTAGCATGAAGGGGTTTTTATTGCATACACGGTGACCTCGAAGATAAGATCGCCGATTTGCAACCTGAACCGGATTTTGCCAATGGGCCTTTGAGCACTCCCATCGTATCCAAAGATGGACACAGATGTATGACTTAGTTTGCTGGGTGGGATACCCAGCTCTTCGAGTGTCGTAATAAAGATGAGGTTGAGTGCAGAACCTGGGTCGATCTGGACTTTGTGTATCGGCATCTCTTTGATGTACCCTGTGAAGTACAAGGGTCGGTTGTGCTTTGTCTCGCCTAACAGGAGGTCTTCCTTATTGAAGGTGATGGTAGCACTTGCGGCTTTTTGGACCGAGAGGCATTCAGTGCAAGGTCCCCCAGCTTCTTTCTTTTCTCCCTTTGAGGAGTTTTTTTATTTTTTGACCCTATAGTCCATTTCAATTTGTAGGACTTGTGGGGCATGTTTGTCGACATCCAGATTCAGCCTTTGCAGTTCTGAAATGAGACTATCACGAGTTTGTGGTGACATTCGTAATAAGTCTAGGATGTGCAGTCATGCAGGTATGTGTTTGAAGTGCTCAATCAAGTCATACTTGAAAGCCTCCTTGGGGTCTGCATTTTCATTATTGTTGCCACTTGGGGCATTTACAGCTTGTTTCCCAAAGGATTTACATAAGAAGAAGAAGAAGGTTGGTTGTAGTTTTTGTGGTAATCCCGGCCAGAGCGGGTACCTTTCCTAACTTCAAAAGCTTCTAGAGTTGGTTCTTCTTTCGGAAGACCCCCTTCGGGCTCAAGGGGCCAATCCTCCCCATTTGCTGAAAACACCTCTGCAGCAGCATTGCCGTCTTCAGTTATTGCGTTGCATGGAGCATTTTCCGGGAACAAGTCCTGAACAGCTTCCAACAACTTTTCTTCTTTGTCTAGTATTTCATCGGTCCAGACATCTCCTATGAGGTTGGGTATCTGAGACCAATTGACTGGGTTTTCTTTGAAGATTTCATCAGCCAGAGGTTCTTCGGGGTGATCAGTCGGAAGAGGCTTGAATTCTGACGTTACCGTTTCAGGAGACGATGGCTGAGAAGATGCTATCTCAGTGGAAGTCACCCGAGAATATGTAGCTCCAGAAGATATGCTACCGGATGCATTTTGAGAGTCCGTGGCCTCAACAGATGAAGCTTAAGAGGAACTATCATCCTGAACTATCACATTGCAGGCAACTTCGATAGAAGATGCCTCCACAATGGACTGTTGGGAATCAGACTCATCCTCCGATGTAAGAGGATCATCAATCCAACAACTTTCTTCATTTTCCGGAGTCACTGGAGGAGATATTTGTAAATTCTCTAGGACTTCCGGTTCTGGATTTTGATGAAGCTGGTTGATGTGATCCTATTCCTGCTCTATGGCGAGACGCTGCAAGATGCTTGCATATTCTTCGAGATCTGGCATAGAAGCTTGTTCTTCTTCTTCATCTGCTCTTTGTGGTTCAACATGATTGGGATCCACTAGAGCATTTGTTTGTGCTATGTCAACAGCATTTTGAGCAGCCTCTTGGTCTTCATTATCATCAGACCAGGATCCTTGTGGCTGGAAGGGGTTATACCAGATTACTGGCATAAGGTGGGATTCCGAAATCCATTCTTCATCGGAGAGATATTCTCCGGTTTTAAGGGATTCCTCCCACTCATCTATGTCACTGGCAGTGTCACTAGACTCATATCCATTCATGGAGAATCCAACTACCGAGTTACAAGAGTATGATGCCCCCTGTGTAGTCTCATCCCTGAGCCGTGGTTGTAAGACCACGCCCCGAGAGTTTCCTTTTAGTGTTAATTAAGACGCGTTTTAGCTATAAGTGAGATTAGTGGAAATGGGTTAAACCTGGATTAGAATAGCTTTTTATAGCTTTGAATTACTTTGGGAACTCTTTTGATCTAGTGGGGCCCTTTGGGGGTTCCTTTTATGATGTCTTGATTAGTTTTGGGATTTATGTAATAATTCTGGAAATCTGTAATTTGCTCCGTCTAATGTATTTTATGATTCCCGACAACTTTCGTATTTGTTTCGTTTCCATTCGAGACCTCTAAACCCTACTTTGCCATTGACAGGGGTAAAACAGTCTTTTTACACAAAATCTGGACACTATTTTCAATGTCTCCGAAACTCGTAAAATATATACTTTTTGGAAAGTAGAAATTTCGACGATCGATTCTTCCTTCTTCGTCGAATCCATCCGAAGCCCGTAGAGTGATGTTTTAGCTCAATTGGATTTTTAAGTTGTGGGACCCATTGCCATTGTCTATATAAGGAGAAGTCCTTTTTCCTCTTCCTCTTCTTGCAACTTTCTTGAGAAAAAGGAATCCCAGCCCAGCCCAAGGGTTCTCTTCAACTTACCTTGCTTCTTGCTTCTTCATCTCTCAATCTCTCTCAAATCTATTGCTAAAGGTAAAATGGAGGTGGTAATCTTCTTCCCCTCCATGAGAGCTTCATCTTGATATCATTTTTTGAGAGAGCCTTCCATCCCAAGCTACATTTTGAACAAGCTCTTGCCATTAGAGGACTTTCCATGTAAGCTCTTCTTCTCATCTCTTGGTTGTGTGTTCTACTAGCCATGGAGGTGCTTCACCTTGATTATTGGAAGCTATCTCCATCTATTTCTTGATTTTGACATTCTAGGGTTGTAATGAATGTATTTTGGGGATTTTTGTGTAGATTGTAGTTTTGAGCTTGAGAGTGTGATTAGAGCTTGACTAGCATATTTGGAGACCAAGGCAAGTGGATGAATGGATTTGATTTGAATAAGTCCTTATTCTATTGAAAATGTGGATTTTTACTATTCCTATTCCTTTAGCTTATTATGTTTCATAATACTTTTAGAAATGTACTTATTGATATGATTTTTCTCCTAATTAGTTTATGAGAATGTATGCATTCATTCATTAAAGATTATTTTGATCATTATGGACTTCTTAAATGATATTTGTACTTGCATTGAATGAGATTTGTGTTGAAAGGAGAATTAAATGCATTGATGGAATGGTGGTTGGTGGAAAGGATTAAATGTTAAATGGAAGGGAACAGACCCATTTCATGTTAGGAAATGGTTGGAGTTGAGGTGAAAGGGTTTGGGAAAGAAAAGACTGAAATCTGCACCTGATGTAGAGTTCCCGCAGCTGGGCGGTCAGCGGGCAGTCACCTTGGCGGCTAGCCGACAGGTGACCGGCGGCTAGCCGACCCAGATTCGGTTAGAAACACAGAATGCTGTGTTTTGACAGGCGAACCGCGGTCAGCCCCGCGGTCAGCTCGCGGCTAACCGCTAACCAAAAACCCTTTGACCGCCAGGTAGCCGAGATGCGCGGTTAGAAACACATAATGCTATATTTTAGCAGGGTGCCCCGCGGTCTGCCAGCGGCTAACCGCCGATCACCTCGGCGGCTAACCGCCAGCTAACCGACTGGTGACCGAATTTCACCCAGAATTCCTGAGTCTTTTCTATTGTTTTCAGATATAGTATTTAAAGGTTTGGATGGGTTGTTCTGATGCCCTACCACCTTGGAAAGACCCAGGGGATGACATAAGGCGATTGACTTAGAAAGAAACACCATTTCGGAAAGGTATTGGGACTTTTGGATTCATCAACTTGCATAAGGAAACTTGGTATGTCCTCCATCATCCGAGTACCATACTAAGGGTAATAATAGACATACAAGATCCTTATACATGTTGTTTGAATATGGATGCCCCAATATATAGTCCCTAATGGTATAAGGATTCATTGCATTGTTTTACTCAGATTATATGTATAATTACATGATCCTACTGGTTTTATCTCAAATTCTGATTTATACACCTGATATGTCCTGCCAGCCCCGTTTATGCATGAACAGATAATGATACGAAATGTGTGCTTACGAGCACCATGCCCCGCCTGCCCGAGTGTTTTATACTGATATAGTTGATAAGTCCTTAAAAATGTAGAATTTCCTCATCATTTTAGAGTAATTAAGGACTTAATTATCAAATCATGGACCATTTTAGTAAAAAATTATGATTTTATGTTTTTGAGCATCAAAGTCTAAATTCGAGTCAAAATTCATCCAAAAATTGCATTTTCACATAAAATCATGAATTTCTCTATTTTTTACATTGAAAGTCACAAATTTCCCATAACTTTTTATTCACACATGAAATGATGAATTTTCTTTGTACCATTGATTTAATTGAAGAAAACTTGATAAAATGGTGACATTTTATGCATTTATTTAGTGTGAATTAGGCCATCATCTTGCATAATTCCTTACCTATATGATTAGATTATTCTTTGATCTTTGCTTTTATTTTTGTAGGGAATTTAAAAAATCGGGGCCCACGGAAGAGAATTGATGAATCAAATGCACTATGGACCCACCTTCCTTTGGCATGGATTCTAAGGTAGGGGCGGCTATGGTAGGGTCCGCTCTCATATGCAAGAAAAAAATCAGATTTAATCTTTTGAAGATAAGTTCCAAATTTGTGGGCCATGAGATGATGAGGTGTCCTATCTACTCTCCAACAAATATTGCTTACATGTCATGATGGATGGCTAAGATTCAATTCAAGCCAAACAAAGAAGAAGGAAAATTGCAAAAGAAAATCAAGCCAAGGAGAGGACGTCCATGCATGGTGTGGAGTTAAAATGTTACATATTTTCAAGTGGGGCCTACTTCTATTCCATGTTTGAAATTAATTTCAGATTTGAAGGGATCTTTTCAAGAGAGGAAGTGGGCCCATCTAAGGATATTTTTCCAGCCATGAAGAGTTCAAAAGATTGGAGATCTTGGTTAGCAATTCAAGTTGAAAACAAATTCAAAGAGGCCAAGATTTGCACTAAGTTGTTGGATTTATCTCCTAAAAGATAGGCCTCAAAGATTTGAATTTTGCAACCCAATATCTTCCCAAGAAGTTTTACACGTCCATGAGGGGGGCCACATGGTTTCAAAATTTGTTTCAAATATGAAATTTCATATTTTTGAATTGATTCTTAACCAAAGTGGGACCCAAGAGAGGGAGTTGCATGAGATAAGAACAATCGTATTTTTACTAGGATTGTGAGCCAACCCCTAGAAAATCTCTCAAATACCATCTCCCCCTCACACCTTGGACGACCAGCAACTTCTAATTCCCCCCTTTTTCCATTAATTTTTCTTCATCTCTCCTCCTTCCATCAATATTTCATCCAAGGCCTTCCCTAAGGCACACTACCACTTGGATTTCTACGCCGTCACGCCGCCGCCGTTGCTATCGTCACTCCACCATCGGATCATCCTTGAAATCATCTTCCTTTGCTTGGATTTCAGATCGCGAAACGAGAGCCGGTTGGATCGCCGTTCAAGACCGCGAGTCCCTCTCCTCCGTTTAGTGTTTCTTGTGTCTATGGTAAGGTTGGATGCACTTTATTTTTATTAAAAGAATTTTGTAATGGTTATTTGCTTGTAATGGGTCTTTCATTAATAAATCAAGTTTATGGGGTCTTGGTCTTCACCAATGAGTCAACATTGAATTTTTGTGCGTAGTGACAGTGCGCACTTGGTGCGGTGGTCTTGATTTTTCTTGATGGCATTAAGCAAAGTAATTATTGCAAAGTTTTAGAATTAAAATATAATTTCTTTATTCTCTGATTTTATTTTATTTTATTTTATTTTTTATTTTATGCACCTTAACAATTATTGCAATTGGTTGGGCTAATAAATCTTATGGTGATGTAGTGGTTAGATTAGGTTTCTAGATTAGGATTTTAATTTTCTTTGGTTGTAATTAATATTTCAGATTTGTAATTAATTCTTAATTCAATTAGATAATTTGATTTGTATAGTTTTTTTTAGGCTAGTACTAGTTTTTTTTATTAGGACAGGTTTTGCGATAAATAAACTCTCCGTGGATCGATCCGGTTTCACCGGTTATTACTACAATCGCGGCCTTGCACTTGGGGCTACGATCAATAGTTTTGTACATGTTTTGATTTCTCATGTAACCTATGAGTCGGCACCACTAAGCTTGGACGTCCTTGTCAGTCTGATCAACTGACTTGGGCCTCCCCCTTGTGCTCCCGCCAGTTGCAACTTGGATCCTGTCCTGTCCCGTTACCCGGTTCCGCGGCCGTGGTCTTGCCTAGCTATATGTATATAATGTTGGTTCTCGTCACTTCGTGTGCTCGAGCCCAACGCACTGAATGTGCTCTCATCACCTTAGTGATAGAGAGGATTTAGCTTTAGTGTGGTTGCCATCTAGTCAGTTCCTGTACCTTGAATACCTCACATGATTTATATTGCATCTGTACTTTAAATGGACCATGCATCCTGTTTTATGACAGTTATCGTTTTAATAAGCTTTCGTTATGTCTAAGATGTGCTTTGATTTCTTTCTTGGTATTATCTATTCACCCACCTGCCAGACCGTCGTGTCTGACCCATTTTTGTGGTACTCAGGTCCAGCTCCCGTTATTGCCTTTGAGGAGGAGCCAGAGGAGGCGGTCGATGAACCGCAACGATTAGTGGAATGGCAAGCTGACAATGTCATGTAGACATTTGGTTTAGCTTTGAGCTGCGAACATTTTGGGGAGATTATAGAAATATACATGATTTATACTTTTGGTTGTACTGGCCTTTGTTGGCCATTATTTTTGGGGAATGTTAATTTAACTTGATCTTTTGTTTAAACTCTAACTTCAAATTTTGGGAATGCTAATGAGATCATTGCTCACTCTGACATCATGTCATACTTGTGTATTATCAGTCTCATATAATGAGAATGGATTAAGAGTTTGATTTGCTACACGCTTCCGCACCAATGTAAATGTTCTATGAGTGTGTGTGGAATCCTCACCGCGGAAACCTGTGGGAAATTAAGGAAATGTATAATCATTATTAAGGGTAGTTCATTACCCCATCCAGACCACCGTCGCGGTCCCGGGCCCCGGTTCGGGGTCGCGACAGTGGTGGCATGAAATCACTGAGAGTGAATTTTCTTATCACTCCTGGAGCTTTGGGGAGGGACTCCTGTGTTGCCCACAGTGAAGCGGTAGAGGAGGTTTCTTCCTTTTCAGGGACCTCTTGTTTTGTTTGAGCCTTCTCCTGCTGTTTGAGCTTGCGGAGTTGTCTCTTAGCTTGCCTTCACTGTTGAGCGGTCGGCTTTGTTTTGACGATCTCCCAATTTTCATCTTCTAAGAGATCGGGATGTACCCATATGGGTTGTCCATCTGGTGTTAGATAAGGCACCAGCTCTTGGGACGTCTGGGTCATTTTTATCACCTTGAAGGAAGTAGTGATTTTTTCCTTTGGTGATTTGGATGTTTGTCTGTATGACACCATGTTAATAGAGGCAGACCCGAAGTTTTTGTCAAAGGTAATGACTCCGTTTTTCCACATCTCGTTAATCTTCTCTCTCACAACGAAACATTGGTTGAGAGGATGCGAGACCATTTGGTGGTATGGACAATATCGGGAATCGTTGGTTTTGCCAACATCTCCCGGTCTTTTGGGGTCAGGCAAGGTGAGTTTCCTATTTGCCAAGGGAGCCC
Source organism: Persea americana (assembly GCA_029852735.1). Lineage (NCBI taxonomy): Eukaryota > Viridiplantae > Streptophyta > Magnoliopsida > Laurales > Lauraceae > Persea > Persea americana. The sequence continues at coordinate 28,577,280 of CM056816.1, read as the reverse complement.
CAAATATTTCTTCAACATCTTCATCGAACGGGTATTTCTTCTCTACCCATTCTTTGAAGGCATCAGAAAGTTCAGGTCTCTTACCTACAGCTTTGTTTTCAGCTTTCTTTAGCGGCTGAGGGGCTGACTTGGTTTGCACATTGAGAACCTCCTTTTTCTTTGGCTTGGAGGTCGGAATGGCGGTCGGCTCCTTCTTTGATGACTTCTGACTGTTGAGGTCTTTGAGCACCGTTTCAGCCTCCATAGATGCTTCTAGGAGTTCTCCCAAGTTCTTTGATTTGTTGCCGATGATCATGGAGCGGATCCTTGCTCTCATGTTGTTTCGGCAAATGTCGACTAGCAACGCTTGTGGCAGCACATCTGAGCATTTGTATGCCATTGCTTTCCATTTGTGAATGAAGTCGTATGTCGACTCATTCTCTCCCTGTTTAAGGCTGCAGAGGTGAGCCATAGTAACAGAATGATCCTCACCTTTGAAGTGGGTCAAGAAACGTGTCTCTAGCATGGTCCAATTTTGAATGGAGTCCTCTGGCACAGTGGAGTACCAATCAAAGGCCGTACCTTTTTGGGTACTTGCAAAGAGACGGATCTTGAGAGCATCTTAATCCGCAATCATTCCTGTCAGGATCTTGAAATGGATGACGTGCTGTCTAGCTGAACCATTCCCCGTATATGTTTGGAGAAGAGGTTGTTTGAACTTTGGAGGGAAAGGAACCGAGTCCATCCATAAGGGATATGGTGGCTTGATCCCATGCTCCTTCAGTGTATCCTCTTCTTTTGCTTTGGCGAGGATATTGTCAACGTCCTTTTTAGTAAGGGCACGTGACTCATCTTCTCCACCATTTGCCTCATCTTGTGGAGGAACTTCCTCATTGTTTGGTGGACGCTGCAGAGTGAGAAGGAGGTTTTCCATCAGAACCTCTATTCTCTGCTGTCCTTGCTCTAGCTGCTGAATGCGTAGAGCCATGTCGTCATGTGGTGGAGGTTGCTCAGAGTTTGTGACCAAGGCATTCATCCTTCATGAGTCGAAAGAGAATACTGTCTTAGTGACTGAGCTGGAGCTCATTCTTCTAGATGAAGGGCCCGAGGAATGATCACTTCGGTGTCCTTGGCTTGAAGGAGTGGGAGAGTCTTTCTGATGTCTTCTCGTCCAGGAGACGCTGCGAGTCACCGGTCGTATGACATGTATTTTCGTTGCTGACTTTTGGCGTCTTTTGGTTTTGCCAACCATGTGGACAGCAGCAACTTGGTCGGGTCTTTCTTTTTTGACCCATTTTTAGGAGATTTGAAGCTCAGAATGCTGGGTTCTTTGCTTCTCTAATCTCTTTTGTCGATATGCCGCGCGGCGACGTATACGACGAGCAATTTGAGCTTTGGTTAGCTCGGGCTGTGCTCTAGCAACGAAGGACGTGGTCCTTCGCGAGCAGCAACCGAGCTTGTCTTCTTTGAAGACTGCATGGATAGGATTTGGACGCGGTCCTTAGCCTGTCGCAGCGAAGCTTTAAATTTTGCAAGCTCGGCCCCTGTTGAGATAAAGGGTCGAGTTGCAGAAGAGCAGGCCCTGGCAGGTTCTTGTCGAGGCCTTGTGATGCACGACTTGATTTTGGGCTTGTATGAACAAGCCGGCTCTTGCTGAGTTGTTTTGGTTGTTCGGTGGAGGGTAGGTTTCTCTCCTTTGATGTAAGTAAGAGGATAGAACCGGTTCACCCTGAGAGGAGCCAGGTATGCTGGCTTTGTAGATGTCCGGGACCTTCTTTGTTTTGGCAAAAATCACGGGGACCAAGTCTTAGGGCAGACCTGGTTTTTTGTAGGTTGAGGCTTCATGGGATTGCCACGGGCTTCGGGTTTCTTTTGACCGCCTTTGGTGTCGGGGCAGCGACACGTTAAAGGACGGTCTTCTGCTTCTTAGCAATTGTCGCCTCTTCTACGGGTAGTGGGAATGGTCTCAATGACCCGAAGACGATGGTCCGGGGAGTAGAGGTCGACCCGGTGTTTTGGGAGTTGCCGAGGGAGGTGACACTTCGGCAGCTGGCGGGGCGCTTGAAAGTGCCCTTGCTTTGCTTCTCTTGAAGCATGACTTAGTACTTGCTCTTGTCGAAGGTGATGGTCAGTGAGGCTGCCATTGTTAGTTTTCAAAAAACTTCTAAAACAAGACCACATCCATTAGTAATCACAAGAATATGGTGATCATAAATGGGCTATACCATGGTTTTGTCTTTTCAAATCGCTCAGGGGCATGGCCCCGTTCTGAGCGTAATGAAGAAGGCAAAAAGCCATAGATGGTACAATTGTTCTGAACGCAAGTATGGTAAGCTCGAAATGAGCGTTCCAGTGACTGCTAGACGCAATTGTAAACCTTAATTCAAGTTACCGAGAAGCGAAGCTCACTTGAGGTAAAATGATATAAGGTTGGAGAAACAAATGTGTCGGTCGCGAATACAGTAGACTCGAAAGGGCGTACTAGCACCGCTAGGCACAAATGTTGTAAATCGCATCCTTGAAAAAGGACACAAGATGGGATTTTTTTTTTTGAAATGTAAAGATTGGATTCTCAAAAGAGAGCAAATGGTATTCCAATCCGAACACAGGCTCAAACATTTCTGCGAGCCTAAATCCGAAAAAAGAAAGAACCAGGATTTCTCAAATTTGAATCCAATAGTGATGGAAGTTTTTTTTTTCTGAAAAGTCAAGATTGAATTCATAAAAGAGAGCAAATGGTATTCCAATCCGAATACATGTTCAAACATTTCTGCGAGCCTAAATCCAAAAAGGGAAAGAACCAGGATTTCTCAGATTTGAACACAATAGTGACAGAAGTTATTTTTTTTTGTTTTTTTTGAAAAGTCAAGATTGAATTCATAAAAGGGGGCAAATGGTATTCCAATCCGAATACAGGCTCAAACATTTCTGCGAGCCTAAATCCAAAAAGGAAAGAACCAAAATTCCTCCAATTTAAACACAATAATGACAGAAGTTTTTATTTTTATTTTCTTAAGATTTTTCGTTTTTTAAGATTTTTCTTTTGAAGAGTGCACATAGGTCTTCCAAATCGGTCTTATGAAACCTTAGTGGATAGATTAGCCCCCAGGTAAGGGTATGATTACTTAATGAACCCGTTTGAAGGACCCTTACCTTGAACAATCTAGCTGCCTCCACACTCTGGACAAGGCTTTTCTTAGATCCACTTTGGTCAAAGAACGCAATTGGTGCAACCTTGGTGTGTTTTTTTTTTTTTTTTTAAAAGATCTCTATTGGACCCATCAAAGAGAGGGAAATGGCCCCTCCCAATCCAAACGTTGGCTCAAACATTTCTGCGAGCCATTGTACGAAAAGGAAAGAACCAAAGTTTCTCCAATTCGAATCCAAAAGAGAGAAATTTGAAAAGTTTTTTTTTTTTTTTAAAACTTTTTTTTTAAAGAATTCCAATGGACCCATCAAAGAGAGGAAAATGGCCCCTCCCAATCCGAACGTTGGCTCAAATATTTCTGCGAGCCATTGTACGAAAAGGAAATAACCAAAGTTTCTCCAATTTGAATCCAAAAGAAAGGGATTTGAAAAGTTTTTTCTTTTTAAAACTTTTTTTTTTTTTTTAAAGAATTCCAATGGACCCATCAAAGAGAGGAAAATGGCTCCTCCCAGTCCGAACGTTGGCTCAAACATTTCTGCGAGCCATTGTACGAAAAGGAAAGAACCAAAGTTTCTTCAATTTGAATCCAAAAGAAAGGAATTTGAAAAGTTTTTTTTTTTTACTTTTTTTTTTTAAAGAATTCCAATGGACCCATCAAAGAGAGGAAAATGGCCCCTCCTAATCCGAACGTTGGCTCAAACATTTTTGCGAGCCATTGTACAAAAAGGAAAGAACCAGAGTTTCTCCAATTTGAATCCAAAAGAAAAAAACACTTTTTTTTGGTTGAGAAAAGAAAGAGTGGAAACAAGTTCAAAGAAAGAAGTTTCTAAAGAACCCCATCTCAAGTTTTTTTTTTTTAGATACAAGATCCAACATAGGCCACCAACTAGGAAGGAGCCAAGGATTCTAAGCATCGTGTTCTCAAATGAACGAGTCCCACCGGGTATGCCAACTTGATGGACCCGTCTTTTTCTTTCTTGCCTTCCTCCGTCCCGTGTCCGCCGGGGTGCGGCGGGGCGAAGAGAAAAAAAAGAGCAAGCATCAACATTTTTTTTATTTTGTACAGGTATGCCAGATTTTCTATTCTACTTGGAATTTAAAATGGTGATCCGGAGATTCACCTTCACAAGTAGAAAAGGAAATCAACTTTTTTCTAACTTTCCATTGTACATATATTTTAAAGAAAGAGACAAAATTTTTTAATCCCGTGAAGGGTGATTTTGATTTGTTTGCTGTGAAAGGCGGTTTTGCCGTGAAAGACAATTTTGTGCCGTAGAAGGCAGTTTACAAATCTCATCAAAATGTAAAGACAAGAAATGTGATTTTTATGTCTCTTTAAAAAATACACAATACAACAGAAAAGTAAGAAAAGGAATCTGACTTCTCAAGAGATCTTGGGGACTCGTTCAGATCGACGGTCGCGAGTCATGTATGGGCTCCGCCATCGTCCTTCAGATCAGAACATTTGATGCTTTAGTTGACTTGGCTTGGCTTGGACCCCAGATTTTTAGGGGACAAAGACCAAGAGAAGGTCCTATATCCAATAAAAAAAAGGGTAGACGGGCTGAAAAGCCGCATCTAAGCCATATTGGATAGAATAAGAGGGTGAAATCTTGGGAGGGGTGGCCCCCCCAAGGGACTTTGATCACCTTGTAGTTCTTGCAGCAGGGTTTCTTCAAGGCAGGAGAGCTTCTTTGTGCAGAGAATTCTTCAGGATAGTTTTCAGACAATTTTTCAGGACCCTTCAGATGATTTTTTCAGACCACTTCAGACAATTTTTCTGGACCCTTTCCCTTTGGAATGACCACCTATTTATAGGCTTTTGGTGGCCATTAGGAGGGTTTTATGGGCATTAATGGTATTAATGCTCCACAATGGGAGGAGTTACAAGATTTAATTTCAGAATTTTGTAACTTCTTTTTCTTGGATTTTGATTGGCCAATAGAGAATAATGGGCATTTAATCTCCATGATGATGGGAGTTTCATGGTTAATTACCATGATTAATCTCCATAATGATAGCAGTTACATGGTTAATTGTCATGATTAATTGGACTTGTAACTCCCATTTGCTTGCTTCTGATTGGGCCGTTCAAAATAATGAGTTAATGACCCTAATAAGTTGTCATAAAAAGGTCAATTAACAACATTAATATGTCGCTGAGTCGCTTGAAGAGTCGCGGGCCGCGCCGCGTCTTTTGGAATTCTTCTTGCGATGATCATCGATGGATCCGCACGTTGTTTGATGTCGGATGACGATGCAAATTCAGACATTGGTTGACACCAATGGGCCGGCAACATCTGTCCAGTCGATTTCACGATCTGTTGGGCAGAAAGTGTGCTTTCTTGGTCGGCTGGTTGGCGATTTTGTAGTGTCCAATGATGATCGAATGATTTCGACGTCGGATCCGTGATGTTGACAAAGATCGACGGATATCATGCCTCAAAAATCAGATTTTAAGAAAATCACATGGGCCAAACATCGCGAAACGCAAAAAGAATCGGAAAAACAGACGTTTCGGCGAAAATCCGGCGACCCGGATTTCCAGGGTCGCCGGCGACCATGCACCCATGGTCGCCGGCGACCATGGGGCTGGCGACCATGGGCCAAGGTCGCCGGCAACCTTGGACTTCAGTCCATTTTCCGGTCACCTTCCAGTTGCCGTTTCTCGGGCTTTTTTGCTTCTGTTTTCTCCTGTATTTTTCTTGACATTTATTCTCATTTATTGGCTTGATTCCACTGAAGAAAACCCATCGAAAGGCTATGCAAATCAGAGCACAAAGTTTCCTATTTTTTGAAAAGCCGAAGACTCCGTAGCCGATTTTCCGCCAAGAGTTGAAACTAAGTCAAATGATGTCGGAATGACCTGAAATTTGAGGTGAAGTTTCTTGGGCATTAGATAGGACCAACCATGGGCTTTTATTCGAGTTCTGAAGCCGTTTGGGGTCCCGTCGATGCTTGACTTGATTTCACCGTGAGTAAGATGTCGAGCTTTGATGTACGGTCATTCGATGTCGGATTGACCTGAAATTTGACAGGGAGCCTATTGGAGTAATTCTGAGATGATCCATTAGCTCCGATTTGGATGCCATGGTCCCGGGGAGCTTCGCCACCGGTAGGCTTCATTTTGCTTCGGAGCATCAAAACCGGGTCAAACGTTGTCGGAATGACCTGAAATTTGACGTGCGGCCTTTTGGAAGCATGTAGAAGCTACTCATGTGTTTTGTTTGATGAGTGGGGGCCTCGGACGTTCTCGCCGCCGGGAGGCTTGATTTCGCCGTTCGAGAGTTGATGGAGGGTCAAACGGTGTCGGTTTGACTTGAAATTCGACGTGAAACCTTTTGGAGGTATTTTGAGACCATCTATAGGCTCTGATTGAAGATTTGATATATTTGACACTGTCGCCACCGGGAGCTCAAGCTCAACTATTGGAGGATTGAAGTTAGGCCAAATGGTGTCGAAATGACCCGAAACTTCATGTGTACCTCTCTTTTGGCTATTTTGAAGGATCTTGCAGTTTTTATTTGATTTTGACAAGATCTGATGCTTGAAACAGCTTTGACTATTTGTAGTAGGATGCAGCTCCTTGTAGCTTTTGATGTTGAGGAGGCAAAGTGACATTTTTGGTGTCAACAAGCATCAAATCTTGTCAAAATCAAACAAAAACAGCAAGATCCTTCAAAATAGCCAAAACAGCATGAAGTTTCGGGCCATTTCGACACCATTTGGCCTAACTTCAATCCTCCAACAGCTGAGCTGGAGCTCCTAGTTGGGAAAGTGTCAAATACATCAAATCTTCGATTAGAGCCTATGGATGGTCTCAAGATACCTCCAAAAGGTTCCACATCGAATTTCAAGTCAAACCGACACCGTTTGACCCTCCATCAACTCTCGAACGGCGAAATCAAGCCTCTCGGCGGCGAGAACCTCCGATGCCGCCACTCATCAAACAAAACACATGAGTAGCTTCTACATGCTTCCAAAAGGCTGCACGTCAAATTTCAGGTCATTCCGACAACGTTTGACCAGGTTTTGACGCTCCGAAGCAAAATCAAGCCTACCGGTGGCGAAGCTCCCCGGGACCATGGCATCCAAATCGGAGCTAATGGATCATCTCAGAATTACTCCAATAGGCTCCCTGTCAAATTTTAGGTCAATCAGACATCGAATGTCCGTACATCAAAGCTCGACATCTTCCTCACGGTGAAATCAAGTCAAGCATCGACGGGACCCCAAACGGTTTTAGAACTCAAATAAAAGCCCATGGTTGGTCCTATCTAATGCCCAAGAAGCTTCACCTCAAATTTCAGGTCATTCCGACAACGTTTGACCTAGTTTCAACTCTTGGCGGAAAATCGGCTACGGAGTCTTCGGCTTTTCCAAAAATAGGAAACTTTGTGTCTGATTTGCACAGCCTTTTGACAGGTTTTCTTTAGAGGAATTAAGCCAATAAATGAGGAGAAATGTCAAGAAAAATAAAGGAGAAAACAGAAGCGAAAAAGCCCGAGAAACGGCGACCGGAACGCAACCGGAAAATGGACCAAAGTCCGAGGTCGCCGGCGACCTTGGCCCATGGTCGCTGGCGACCATGGCCCAAGGTCGTCAGCCCCATGGTCGCCGGCAACCCTGGAAATCCAGGTCGCCGGATTTCCGCCAAAAGTGCTGTTTTTCCGTTCTTTTTCGCGTTTCGCTATGTTTGGCCCCTGTGATTTTCTTAAAATCTGATTTTTGAGGCATAATATCCGTTGATCTTCGTCAACATCATGGATCCACCATCGAAATCATTTGATCATCATCGGACACTCCGAAACCGCCAACCGGCCGATCAAGAAAGCACACTTTCTGCCCGACCGATCGTGAAACCGACTGGACAGATGTCGCCGGCTCATTGATATTAATCAATATCTGAATTTGCATCGTCATCCGACATCAAACAACGTGCGGATCCATCGATGATCATAGCAAGAAGAATTTCAAAAGACGCGGCGCGGCCCGCGACTCTTCAAGCGACTCGGCGACCAATTAATGTTGTTAATTGTCCCGTTTATGACAAGTTAATGCGGTCATTAACTCATTATTTTGGACGGCCCAATCAGAAGCAAGCAAATGGGAGTTACAAGTCCAATTAATCATGACAATTAACCATGTAACTCCTATCATTATGGAGATTAATCATGGTAATTAATCATGAAACCCCCATCATCATGGAGATTAAATGTCCATTATTCTCCATCAACCAATCAAAATCCAAAGAAAAGGATTTACAAAATTATGAAATTAATACTTGTAACTCCTCCAATCATGGAGCATTAATACCATTAATGCCCATAAAATCCTCCTAATGGCCACCAAAAGCCTATAAATAGGCGGTCATTCCAAAGGGAAGGGGTCCTGAAAAATCACCTGAAAATTGTCCTGAAGAATTCTCTACACAAAGAAGCTCTCTTGCCTTGAAGAAACCCTGCTGTAAGAACTACAAGGTGATTGAAGTCCCTTGGGGGGCCAACCCCCCAAGGTTTCCCCCTCTTCTTCTATCCAACATGGCCTAGATGTGGCTTTTCGGCCCATCTACTCAGTTTTTTTATTGGGTATAGGACCTTCCCTTGGTCTTTGTCCTCTAAAAATCTGGGGTCCAAGCCAAGCCAAGTGAACTAAAGCATCAAGTGTTCTCATCTGAAGGACGATGGCGGAGTCCATACATGACTCGCGACCGTCGATCTGAACGAGTCCCCACAATCTCCTAAGAAGTCAGATCCCTCTTTCTTTCCTCTCTATTGTACTTTGTATTTTTTAAAGAGACAAAAAAATCACAATTCTTGTCTTTCATCATTGATGAGATTTGTAAATCGCCTTTCACGGCAAAACCGTCTTTCACGGCAAACTAAACAAAATCGCCTCTTACGGCATTTTAAAAGCTTGTCTCTTTTTAAATATACATGCAATGGAAAGTTAGAAAAAAAGTTTGATTTCCTTTCTACTTGTGAAGGTGAATCTCCGGATCACCATTTCAATTTCCAAGTAGAATAGAAAATCTGGCATACCCGTACAAAAAATGTTAATGCTTGCTCTTTTTTTTCACTTCGCCCCGCCACACCCCGGTGGACCCGGGACGGAGGAAGGCAAGAAAGAAAAAGATGAGTCCATCACCTAAGTTGCCACATACAACTTGTTAGGTCATAAGACCAAAAATCAAAATCCAAAATCCGACCCCCTAACCTGCCACATACAGCTTGTTAGGTCACAAGGTCAAAAACGAAAAACCTTCTTGACCGCCTGATGCGCCACATAAAGCCTTTAGGTTCATAAGGTCAAAAAGAAAAATCCAAAACCCAAAAACCCAATCCAAATGTCATGTTCAAAATTTTGTCTTGAGATGTACGTGATCTCTCTCACTGCCGTAAAATCCCCTTGGAAACTCAAAAGGCTACTCTATCAAAAGAAAAAATCTCAAAGACTCTTGGTATAGTCAGAAGCTCTCCTTCAAAGTTTTCTTTGAGGCACATCGACCGCAAAAGCTATACAATTCGTCATTGTACCTTAAGGGGGCATTTGTTGACACCAAAATTGTCACTTTACCTCTTCAACATCAAAAGCTACAAGGAGCCGCATCCTACAACAAACAGTCAGAGCCGCTTCAAGCATCAGATCTTGTCAGAATCAAACAAAAATTGCAAGATCCTTCAAAATAGCCAAAAGAAGGGTACACGTGAAGTTTCGGGCCATTTCAACACCATTTGGCCTAACTTCAATCCTCCAACGGCTGAGCAGGAGCTCCCGACGGTGACAATGTCGAAGATAACAAATCTTTGATTAGAGCCTATGGATGGTCTCAAAATACTTCCAAAAGGTTCCGCGTCAAATTTCAAATCAAACCGACATCGTTTGACCCACCATCAACTCTCGAACGACGAAATCAAGCCTCTCGGCGGCGAGAACCACCGATGCCGCCACTCATCAAACAAAGCACATGGGTAGTTTCTATATGCTTTCAAAGTAGTGCACGTCAAATTTCAGGTCATTCCAACGACGTTTGACCCGGCTTTGACGCTCGGAAGCAAAATCAAGCCTACCGGTGGCGGAGCTCCCCGGGACCATGGCATCCAAATCGGAGCTAATGGATCGTCTCAAAATGACTCCAATAGGCTCCCTGTCAAATTTTAGATCAATCGGACATCGATTGACTGTACATCAAAGCTCGACATCTTCCATGCGGTGAAATCAAGTCTAGCATCGACGGAACCCCAAACGGCTTCAAAACTCAAATAAAAGCCCATGGTTGGTCCTATCTATTGCTCAGGAAGCTTTACCTCAAATTTCAGGTCCTATCTATTGCTCAAGAAGCTTTACCTCAAATTTCAAGTGATTCCGACTTGATTTGACCTAGTTTCGACTCTTGACGAAAAATCGGCTGCAAAGTCTTCGGCTTTTCAAAAAATAGAAAACTTTGTGCTCTAATTTGCACGTCTTCTCGATAGGTTTTCTTCAGGGGAATCAAGCCAATAAATGAGGAAAAATGTCAAGAAAAATAGATGAGAAAAAAGAAGTAAAAAAGCCCAAAAAACGGCCGAGAAACGGCAACCGAAAGGGGAGAAAACCCCCTGGTCGCCGGTGGCGACCTTGGAAATCCGGGTCGCCGGATTTCCCCCGAAAGGGCCATTTTTCCAACCCTTTTTACATTTCGCGATGTTTAGCCCCTGTGATTTTCTCTAATTCTGATTTTTGGAGCACGAAACCCGTCGATTTTCGTCAACATCACAGATCCGCTGCCGAAAACATTGGATCATCATCGAACACTCCGAAATCGCCAACCGGCCGATCCAGAAAGCACACTTTCTGCCCAACCGATCGTGAAATTAACTGAACAGATGTTGCTGGCTCATTAGTACCAATCAATGTCTTAGATTTCATGGTCATCCGATGTCGATCAACATGAAAATCCATCAATGATCATCGCCAGAAGAATTCCAAAGACACGGCGCGGTCCGCGACTCTTCAAGCGACTTGGCGACCAATTAATACTGTTAATTGAACCATTTATGACAACTTATTACGGTCATTAACTCATTATCTTGGACGGCCCAATCAGAAGCAAGCAAATGGGAGTTACAAGTCAAAGAATTCATGGCATTTAAACCATGAAACTCCTCCCATAGTGGAGAATAAAAGCAATTAAATGCTCTTAACTCTTCACCGGCCAATCAGAAGCCAAGAAAAAGGAGTTACAAAATCAAGAATTAAATACTTGTAACTCTTCCCATCATGGAGCATTAATGTAATCAATGCTCATAAACCCTCTTAAATGGCCACCAAAAGCCTATAAATAGGTGGTCATCCCAAGGAGAAAGGGCCCAGAAAAATCGTCCAAAATTGTCAAGAAAAATACAAGAAAATTCCCAAAGAAATCTTCACGCAAAGAAGCTCCGCTACTTTGAAGAAATTCTACGGCAAGAAACACCACAAAGGTGATTGAAGTCCCTTGGGGGCCACCCCCCCAAGGTCCCCTCTCCTTCTATCGAACATGGCTAGATGTGGCTTTTTAGGCCATCTACTCAGTTTTTTATTGGATATAGGACCTCTCCTGGGTCTTTATCCTCTAAAAATCTGAGGTCCGAGCCAAGCCAAGTGAATCAAAGCATCAAGTGTTCTCATTTTAAGGACGATGGCGGAGTCCATACATGACTCGCGATCGTCGATCTGAATGAGTCCCCACAATTTCCTGAGAAGTTAGATCCATTTTCTTTACTTCTTCTATTGTATTTTGTATTTTCAAAGAGACAATAAAATCACAACTCTCGTCTTTCTTCACTGATGAGATTTGTAAGCCGCCTTTCACGGCAAAAACACCATTTACGGCACAAAACCGTCTTTCACGACAAACTAAAGAAAATTGCATCTCATTGCATTCTAAATCTATCTCTTTTCTTAAAATATATGTGCAATGGAAAGTTAGAAAAAAAGTTTAATTTCCTTTCTACTTGTGATGGTCGATCTCCGGATCACCCTTTCTAAATTCCAAGTATAATAGAAAATCTGGCATACCCGTACAAAAAACTGCTGATGCTCGCTTTCTTTTTTTTTCTCACCCGCCCCCCGAGACGGAGGGAGAAGATAGAGTCGGGTCCATCATGCACGCTTCAAAATTGCCAACCGGCCAACCAAGAAAGTAAACTTGTAAACTTTCTGCCCGACCGATCGAGAAATCAACAGAACAGATGTTACTGGCCCACTGTTATTAATCAATGTCTAAAGTTGCAACGCCATCCGACGTCAAACAACATGTGGATCCATCGGCGATCATCGGAAGAAGAATTCCAAAAGATGCGGTATGGCCCGCGACTCTTCGAGCGCCCGGGCAACCAATCAATGAAGTTAAATGACCCGTTTCATGACAAGTTAATGCAGTCATTAACTCATTATTTTGGACGGCCCAATCAGATTCAAGGAAAAAGGAGTTACAAGTCCAAGTAATCATGACAATAAATCATGAAACTCCCCTCATCATGGAGATTGAAGGCGATTAAATGCCCATCATTCTCCATCGGCCAATCATATTCAAGGAAAAAGGAGTTATAAAATCAAGAAATAAAAACTTGTAAGCCCGCTCATCATGGAGCATCAATGCCATCAATGCTCACAAACCCACCTAATGGCTGCTAAAAGCCTATAAAAAGGGGGTCATTCCAAAAGGAAATGGTCTAGAAAAAATCCAAGAAAAATCCCGAAAAATCCCGGAGAAATCTCTGCGCAAAGAAGCTCTGCTACTTTGAAGAAACTCTGCTGCAAGAAAGACCACAAGGTGATAGAAGTCCCTTAGGGGCCACCCCCCAAGGTCTCCTCTCCTTCTATCCAACATGGCCTAGACGCAGCTTTTCAACCCGTCTACTCAGTTTTTTATTGAATATAAGACCTTCTCTTGGTCTTCATCCTCTAAAAATCTAAGGTCCAAGCCAAGCCAAAAGAATCAAAGCATCATATGTTCTGATCTGAAGGACGATGACGGAGTCCATACATGACTTGCGACCGCAGATCTGAACGAGTCTTCACAATCTCCTGAGAAGTTTGATTCCTTTTCTTACTTTTCTATTGTATTTTGTATTTTCTAAAGAGACAAAAATCACAATTCTTGTCTTTCATTATTGATGAGATTTGTAAATCGCCTTTCACGGCAAAAATAGCCTTTCAAGTCAAAATAGCTTTCTACGACACAAAACCGCCTTTCACGGCAAACAAAGAAAAAAACGCCTCTTACGGCATGTACACAATAAATTCATGCATAAATAAAGAAATGCATCAAAATTCATTGAATACAAAATTCCCTCCGTTTAATGGGAGGTTTTACATTCAATCTTGTGTATACATCATACTCACGATCATGAGAACTCATCGATCGTTAATTACATCCTCAATGGAAAACCTCTGATTATCAAGACATTGACTCAATAAAATTTACAAAGAAAACACAGGAAAATAAAAAAAATTGACAATTCTTGCTCTTCGCCTTTGCTGTCAGAAGTAGCTCTTTCAATTCACTTGGATCTTCATGATCATTTCTTGATTGGGTTCATGAATTGATGGATTTGATGATAATTTTTTATTAGTGGGTCATCCCTTGTATTTTATTGGCCCATCATAATGGATTTGAAATGGCCAGACCTCATTGTTAAACAGGTTGAATTGGGTAAGTTGATCCAAAACCTTTGGTTAGATGTGTGAGGTTTGACCGTTTCTCTTAGAGAGATTTTTCTTTTTGAAATTTGAAAAGTGGTGGTTTGGGCTCCCTTGTATCAAGGAGAAGTTCTTAACTTCCTTTTATCTCTTTAAACTTCTTATACTCAATTCATACGTAGAAAGTTTGAATTGCTGGGAGATTGAAGAAGCTTGCATTAGGAATATGAACACCTTGTAGAGATCAAAAATGGGGTTTGTTTGCCTTCCATTTTTTTTATATCATTTAGTATTCCCATTTATATTGATTAAAATTACATGTCAATCTGTATTTTTTTTCGTAAGATCACATTTCAATTTCTCATCAATTTTTTTAGCCAGTATTGCAACCCATTTTTTTTTTTTTTTTTTTTTTTGTCATCATTATATCCAAATCTCTTCCAAAATCAGGGTTGTAACTTACTCCAACTTCCAATCATTACTTGGGCTGATTTTGGTTTATTGTTCTGACCCAGATTTGGCCTATAAGTCTGGTATGGTTTTGACCTATAAGTATGGCTTGATTTAGACCTGTAATTTTGTCGTGATTTATATTTATAATTCTAGTCTAATTTAGGCTTGTAATTCTAGCCCAGTTATGGCCTATTTTTGACCTATCATTCTGGCCTGATTCGGGCCCAAAACATGCCCTGATTTAGGCCCAAAACCTTGCCGGATTTAGATTGCAATTGAAACCATTTACAACAGTACATCTTTGGTTAGTACTTTAGCCACCTCCTTAGGCCTGTCGCAATACTAGTTCCGGTTTAATATTTTAGTTGTGCGCACCATTTTTTTTTTACTGGTATATGTTTGGCCTCTTTTTTTTTTTTTAACCCATTATCAGAACCACTTCGAGTCAATATTTGGATTATTATTCACACTTTTTTAACCTGTATTTGGGCTATAGTTTTGACCCCTGTCCAGGTGGGATTTGAATTGAGTTCTAATTCATTCATAACTATAACTTGGACGTTTTTATAACCCGTTTAGAGCCATAGTTTGAACTGAATTTTGAGCAGCCCACTTTCAGCCAATATTTGGATAATATTTCAGGCCAATTCTGACCAATTTCTGATTCATAACCAGCCTTATTTTTACTATTGTTTGGGTTGATTTTCATAATTGAGTTCTGATTCATTCAAAACTATAATTTGGACATTTTTATAACCGATTTAGAGTCATAGTTTGAACTGAGTTTTGAGCCCATTTTTCAGCCAATATTTGGACAATATTTCAGGCCAATTTTGGCCAATTTATGATTCATAATCAGCTTTATTTTTATTATTGTTTGGGTTGATTTTCAACCAATTTATAGAAACCAGTTTAGGTCAAAGTTTCACCCATTCAGAGAAACCAGTTTGGGTCAAGGTTTAAGGGTCATGGTTTAATCCATTTAGAGAAAACAGTTTGGGTCAAGGTTTAAGGGTCAAGGTTTAACCCATTTAGAGACACAAATTGGGTTGGCTTATAAACCCATTGGTAATCAATAGACCAATGTAGGCTATCATGCTAGAAGAGTGTAAATTTCAATCTTTTCTTGGGTTGGTTTTGGTCTATAATTCTGACCCAATTTCGAAACATAAATCTAGTCTAGTTTAAAATTATAGGTCTGGAATGGTGCTGGCCTGACTTGAAGTTATAATTATGGCCTGAATTAGGCCTAAAATCTGTCTTAGATTAGACCTTATATTCTGGCCTGATTCGAACCCAAAACCTGGCCTGATTTAAAATTATAATTCTGGCTTGAGTTAGGCCTAAAATCTGTCTTAGATTAGACCCAATATTCTAGCCCAATTCGGATCCAAAACCCTGGCCTTATTTAGGCCCAAAATCTGTCTTAGATTAGACCCAATATTCTGACCTGATTTGGACTCGAAACTTGGCCTGATTCAGACCCAAAACCCGGCCTGATTCAGACCCAAAACCTGGCCTGACTTAGGTCCAAAATCCTGGCCTGATTCGGACCCAAAACCTAGCCTGACTTGGACCCAAAACCTGGTCTGATTTAGGCCCAAAATCCTGGCCTGATTCGGACCCAAGACCTGACCTGACTTGAAGTTATAATTCTGGCCTGTTTGTTTGGGTGGATCCAGGTTGTTTGTGGGTTGTTTGTTTGGGACAATTCAGGTTTGTGGGTTGTTTGTTTGTGGAGAATTCAGGTTTTGGGCTGTTTGTTTGTGAAGTTTTGAGGCTAGGAAAACAATTTGCACCTCCATGATAGATTGGTAACGTAAATTGGAAGAATTCATTTGTAGGCTTGCTGGATAAATTTTAACACTTGTGTTCAACATTTGGTTGCTATTCATTGTGAGATAACTGGATGTAAGGATTTTTTATGAAAATATGACCCTAGATGTTTATACCTCAGACAAACTTTAGATCAACATAGGTGTCTCTTCTTTTTTTTTTTTTTTTTTTTTAATTTCCTAGGCACTTCCAGAACATCAAATTTTTTTTATTTCGCAGAGGTATTTTGGGATGCCTCTTTCATTTGTGGTTGAGTGCAAAATGGGATGGGTCTTATGAAATTTCTTGCCACCAGTTGTGACTAGCTAATCATACTTTTTGATGGAGAAGTCTTGAAGAGCAAACCCTTCTAACATGAGGATTTGTTATGAAGGATCTCCTCACTTGTTTGGGCCTTTTGAACCCCTTTTGTGGAGGGTAGATTTCTTTTTAGAGAAATCTGAATCTCCATTCTTTCATGATAGTTGTAGATATATTTTTTTTTGGAGAGGAGGGTAGAATTCCCTTATCATGGGATTCCGAATCTCCATTTGTAAAAAAGAAATGGAAAAGGATGAGATAGAAATGATGAAATGCAATGGAAGAGATGACGATGGAATGAAAGGTTCTTTTTTTTTTTTTTTTGGAGGGCAGATCCTTATTAAATAAAGATCCAGATCTCCGATAGGAAGTGAAATGGAGATGTGATATAGCATGAGATGGAGAAGATGGAGTGAAGAGGAAGATGGTGTAGAAATCTCACCTTTTTCTCTTTCCCTTTCTTTTCTCTTCTCCTTCTCTTCTTTTCTTTTCTTTCTCTTCTTTGTTGGCAAAAACAGTCGAATCTCCCTTCTCTGATGAGATCGTGGGTATGGGTGGGGAGTTTCAAAAACTTCCCATAACGATCTCTTTTAAATGTTTGAATGGGTCAAATGGCCTCTTTCATTAGATCATTTTGTGGGGCCCATGCTTGAATTTGGAGGAAAAAACATACATTTATGGGGACTTGAAACATAGACCTTTGAGATGATAAGCATCGGCTTCCACCAGTTTACCAATAACTACTCATGCAATTATTTACTAAAAAAAATATTTTAAAATTTTGATGACTCAGGTCATTGAATCATGCTAATTTAATGGGCCTAGACCAATTCCTATCTGCATC
Source organism: Persea americana (assembly GCA_029852735.1). NCBI lineage: Eukaryota > Viridiplantae > Streptophyta > Magnoliopsida > Laurales > Lauraceae > Persea > Persea americana. Next base: position 28,560,055 of record CM056816.1, on the reverse strand, counting down.
TTTTGTTTGGCAAAATTTTGACATCTACACGGCATCCAAAAATCTTGTCTCTTTTCTTAAAAATTTTTGTGCAATGGAAAGTTAGCAAAAAGTTTATTTTCTTTTTTACTTGTGAAGGTGAATCTCTGGATCACCACTTCAAATTCCAAGTAGGATAGAAAATTTGGCTGGCATACTCGTACAAAAAAAATGTTCATGCTCACTTTTCTCCCTTCGCCGACCCCCGGCAGTCCCGGGGTAGAGGTAGAGGAAAAAATGCTGGGTCTATCAAGTTGGCATACCCGGTGGGACTCGTTCATTTGAGAACGTGATGCTTAGATTCTTTGCTCCTTTCTAGTTGGTGGCCTATGTTTGATCTTGCACCTAAAAAACATGAGATGGGTTTTTTTTTTGGAAATTTCTATCTTTGAGTTTATTTCCACTCTTTCTCATTTAAAAAGAAACAAAAAAAAATCTGATTTCTCTTTCTTGGATTCAATTTTGAGAAACTTTGAGCTTTTCCTCTTCGAACTTGATAGCTCGCAGAAATGTTTGTAGCTATTGTTCACATCGGGGAATAGGCCATCTTTTCTCTTTGATGAGTCCAATAGGGATTTTTAAAAAAAAATCTGATTTCAAACTTTTTATATTTTGAAAACAAAAAAAAGGATTTCATTTTTTCTTTTTGGACTCAAATTTGAGAAACTTTGGTTTCTTTCTTTTCGGACAATGGCTCGTGGAAATCGTTTGTAGCTAGCGTTTGGATTGGAAGGGGCCATTCGCTCTCTTTGATGGGTTCAATTAGAGATCTTTCAAAAAAAAAAAAACTCACTAAGGTTACACCAATTGCGTTCTTTGACCAAAGTGGATCTAAAAAAAGCCTTGTCCAGAGTGTGGAGGCAGCTAGATTGTTCGAGGCAAGGGTCCTCCAAACGGGTTCATTAAGTAATCCTACCCTTACCTGAGGGCTGATCTATCTACTAAGGTGTCATAAGACCGAACTAGAGACCTATGTGTACTCTTCGAAAAAATATATTAAAAAAAATCTCTCCAAAACAAAAAAAAAAAAAAAAAACTTTTGTCACTTTTAAAGTTCGGATTTGAGAAATCTTGGTTCATTCCTTTTTGGATTTAGTGCTCGCAGAAAAGTTTGAGCCTATGTTCTGATTGGAACACCATTTGCTCTCTTTGATGAATTCAATCTTGCCCTTTCAAAAAAAATCTTCTGTTATTTTTTGGGTTCAAATTCGAGAAATTCTGGTTCCTTCCCTTTCGGACTTAGTGCTCGCAGAAATGTTTGAGCCTCTATTCGGATTGGAATATCATTTGCTCTCCTTTATGAATCCAATCTTGACCTTTCAAAAATCCCATCTCGTGTCCATTCCAAGGATGCGATTTGCAACATTTGTGCCTAGCAGTGCTAGTACGCCTTTTTGGGTCTACTGTATTCGCGACCGACACATTTGTCTCTCCTATCTTATATCATCTTACCTCGAGTGAGCCTTGTTTCTCGGTAATTTGAACTAAGATTTACAATTGCTTCTAGTAGTCACTGGAACGCTCACTCTGAGCCACCCATACTCGCCTGTAGAGCAATTGTACCATCTATGACTTTTTGCCTTCTTCATTTTGCTTGGGCCGGGCCATGTCCCCTCAAGCAATTTGAAAAGACAAAACCATAGTTCCTTTTCCATTTATGATCACCATATTCTTGTGATAAGGAACGCTCTAGGAAGTTCTGGGAAATCACTTTTCATTTAAGAGGGATTCATACAAATTCGGGCATGAGAACTAATCTCGTGGGGCTCGGTTCCATTTTTGAATGAAACCCGTATTTCTTGCAATCATTTGCCTTTATTTTGATAAAAACGTGTCATGGATGATTTTGGCGCATTTGAGGGGGTTGTTGCCTCCACTTTTAGTTTGAAATGGATTTCATTCGATTCTAAGCTGAAATATGCATTTTAAGATATTCCGAGCTACGTTTTGCTTTAAAATGAGTTTCATGTGATTCTAGGGTTAGCACAAAAATATGTGGGATTGAAGGTATTTTAAAACTGAATCCCGTCCGTCGGATAGTTTGTTCGGGATTTTAAGCTCCTCTTGGAAAAAGTAGGTTGCAAACTGCGTTTCAAGAAACTCTCACGGTTGAATGATGCGCTCTAGAAAGTACTATGATTTTTTTCACTTTAAAGGGGGTTTTAGGCAAATTAGTGCTTAAGAGCTAATCTAGTGTGATTTAGCGTCGTTTTCGTCCGAAAACCGCATCTCGTCCGATCAATAGCCTATATTTAGATAAAACCATGTGTTGGATGATTCTTGGGTGTTTCGGGGTGTTCCTATTTGGTCTCTTTGTTTGCGATGCGCTTGATACGATTTTAGGCCGAAAAACACATTTTAGGATATTTTGAGACTCGTTTTGCCTACAAATGTCTTTCGACCAATTTTGAGGTTACGAACGCAATGCAGGGGTTTCAAGGTTGTTTAAGGCCGAGACTCGTGTTTTGGGCAATTCGCTCTTGATTATAGGCGGAACTGCGAAATTGTAGGCTGCAAACCTCATTCCACGCTCTTCATAGTTTAGAGACGTGTCATGACCCGAGCCCGAGGTTATAATTACTATGGACAAACCCCGAATCGCAATCTCCATACTTACTCCTATAAACTCCGAATCAACCGAAGTTAAGACGAAATCCACAAGGGATAACTTACATTCATATCTGTCAATTATACTTTTTTGCGGAAAATATATATACATTAAAAGAACAATTAAAACGGTACAAGTTCTTTTATTAAAGTGAAATCCAATGCACACATCTCATTTTACTATCAAAGTCAACTATTGCATATTCAAAATATAAAGCACGTGACAACTAACTATTTACATTTCAAAATGAATATACTAAAGTATTTCTCAAAATGCCTCAAAAATGTTTTTAATTGATTCTCCCTCCGATTTATGTCCACTCAATCAATCCACCTGGGGAAATCTGATTGGCATCCTGCACAGGCGGCGCGGCCTCTGCGGAACCGGCATGGGCAACTGGGCTTGTAATGTCATCAATAACACTATGAACACGACGGATCAACAATGTATACACAATTCTATGACAGTAAATGCTAATAAACCTGCTTAGAATTCTACAATCGATAATTCTAGACAATTCAATTCAATAACAATATCCTACACATTGGAGTCAAGTAGCAACAATGACTACACTTTGGCAACTGCAATAGTATGTATTTCATTCAGTTCTTCCTAAGAGGAAGCATTCAATATCATTGTCGTCACAGCCATAGGGCGGAAGGACACCATTCATGACCCAGGCCTTAAGAAAGGAATCATTCAGTTAATTCAATCATTCAGTTTTCAATGAGTGCACTTTATTAAGTGGCTTATCATTCAATATGTATAGGATCTACCAGTGTCTTGATCAGAGATTACTAGCATCACCACTGAGCTCTGGAACACCCCATTCCATCTACTACAGTAGGATTGTTCATTAATTCATTTCATTCATCCGTTTCATTACAGTTCAATAACGAGTTTAAGAATTACTTTGTAGTGCCAAACTCAGGAATCAATTCAAACCAATAAACCCTATTCAAACTTCTAAACCAAACACTCAGGTGAATCATTTGTTATATAATGTATGTGTTATTTTCGATGACATCACTTAATGTGAAATTTATACATTATAATAACCTTAGCTAACACCAATGAAGGTTTAGCTAAAACACCATTAACACTAGCCTTGGTCAATCGGCTTCTATCCAGAAAAATCAGACCTCAATCTTAAATTTCCCTCAAGTTCAGTCACCTTGTCGGTTACCTGTTGGTTACCCGAATTCTGGAACTCGATTAACCGAACCACAATTCGATTAGCCTTCCAGAACTTGACAATTTCGGACAATTTCTTAAGTTTGGTCACTGGTTCGGTCAGGTGTTCGGCTGACCAAATCCTCGAGTTCGGTTAGCCGAACATACTTCGTTTAGATTTCCAGAAGCTTGACTTCTGATGAAAAATTCTGACAGGGAAATTGGGTCACCTTTTAGTCACCATTCGGCTGACCGAACCCATGAGTTCGGTTAGCCGAACACTGTCGGTCAGCTCTCGGTCAGCTTTCCAGAAGCTGAATTTTTTCTGCGAAATCCAACCCAGATGGGTCGGTTCGTTGTCGGTCAACAGTTCGACTGACCGAATTGCTCCCAGAATTTCAGAAAACTTCTGAACCGAGATTCAGATCTTAAGCTCCTTGAGCTCAAACAAGTTCAATAGCATCCTAAATTAGGGGTGTAAAACAAACCCAAAAAACCGTCTAACCGAACCGAACCGAGCCGAATCGGGGTTAATAATCGTGTTTTACGGTTCAGTTACGGTTACAGTTTTTGAAATAAAAAAACCACGCTTCACGGTTCGGTTATGGTTTTTGTCTCGACTCACGGTTATTAACCGAACCGAACCATTAACCGCGGTTCAGTTAACCGTGTTCCAAAAACACATGGTTAACCGAACCGTTTCGCTAAAAAGAAAAAAACTTGAGGGCCTAAATGGAATATATATATTTTCGCAGTAATATATTATGCCATTCTCTAACTATGGTTTTTTTTTTCACAGTAAGTTTGATTGGTAAATGACAAAATTTTCACAAATTTTTTTAAGTGACAATTAACCATAACCGAATTGTTAACCGCGGTTCGATTTTTAATTGTTTTTCATGGTTCGTTTACGATTACAGTTTTTAAAAACAAAAAACTGTGAAACACGGTTCGGTTAACCGTTTTCCAAAAAACCGCAGTTAACCGAACCGTTACACCCCTATTCTGCGAAATCCAACCCAGATGGGACGGTCAGTTGTCGGTCAACAGTTCAACTAACCGAACTGCTCCCAAAGCTTCAGAAAACTTCTGAACTGAAATTCAGATTTTCAGCTCATTAAGCTTAAACAAGTTCAATAGCATCCTAAATCATAAAATATGAGCATACTTGTCTTGCTTGGAGACTAATTAGTAAGAATCCCTTTGTTTAGCTTGATCCTTGAGATGAAATCTCCAATTTGAAACCCTCTTTGAACCTAAAATCAAAACCAATTCACAAATACAACTCTTATGAGTTCCTTGTATTAGAAAACACTCTAAACCATTCCATAGGACTTGGAAGTTTTGTAACTAATCCAAAGTACTTACTTGTAGCTCTATGGAAAGAAATTCTAAGTTTCCTCTGAAGTTGTAACTCCAAACAGACCAATGAAGAAGATGAAGTGCTACACTTCCTCTTCAAGAAACCACTTGCAAAGCTCCACCCTTGATGGAGAGATTGAAAGGAAGAAAAAGAGAAATGTTGCCTAGGGTTTGCTTGGGATGGAAATGAGTAAAAATGAACTCATTGGAGTTCATCTCAACCTATATAAACCCATTTTGCACTAAACGCCCTTTTATTTCTATTATTTACATTTCGAGTCAAATAAAGACTCATTTAATCCAATTCACGTCGAACGCAATCATGTTTATTACAAAAGCTAATGTACTCTTTGAGATACACGCGTTGGTATCAAGAGTAACAGTATTTGATAAAATACAAGAAAACTCGTATTTACGAAAAAGTCCTTGTATCACTTGGTTTAAGCCAAAAAACCCATTCAAATCATTCAATGTCATTCATTATTCTTTCATTAAGCTCAGATTAATCATTTGAGACAAATTCAATTCAATTTGATCGTTAACCATAATTAGCCCAATAAAACATGGTTAATTAGCATTAATTCCAATCAATTAGAGTTAATCTTGATTAACTCGGGACGTGGTGTAACATTCCCTTAAACTTTTAGAACCATTCGGTCCTCTGAATGCAATACAACTCAATTAAACAATTCAATTGAAAGTTACCTTAACGAATAGCTCTGGATACTTTTGAGCCATTTGCTCCTCAAGTTCCCATGTAGCTTCGCTTGGTTCATGATGTCCCCAAAGCACTTTGACCCATTTGATTGTCTTGGTACGCAGAACCACCTCCTTAATATCAAGAATCTGAATAGGCTTCTCAACGTATGTGGTGTTCGGTAACGCTTGGATCTCTTCATAACGAATAACATGTGAAGGACCTGCCACATACTTCCGAAGCATCGAAACATGAAAAACATTGTGAATACCGTAGAGTTCTGCTGGAAGGTCTAAGCGATAAGCCAAATTTCCAATTCTACTTTGGATCTTAAAAGGTATGATGAATCTCGGAGAAAGTTTACCCTTTTGCCCAAATCGAATGGTGCCTTTCATTCGAAAAGTCTTTAAGAAGACTAAATCATAAACGGCGAATTCCAGATAACGCCGACAATTGTCAGCATAGCCTTTCTACCTTGATCTAGCTATTTTCAGCCTATCTTGCACCCTTTGAACTTTTTTGCTGTTTCAGCAATTATCGTGATAGACCCGGCTCTTGCCTTCCTCCACCCCGGGTCTGCCGGGATCCGACGGACGAAAAGCGGGCATCAACATTGTTTTTGTATGGGTATGCCAGATTTTCTATTCTACTTGGAATTTAGAAATGATGATCCGGAGATCCACCTTCACAAGTAGAAAGGAAATCAACATTTTTTTGTAACTTTCCATTGTATATATATTTTTAAGAAAAGAGACAGATTTTGAATGCCGTGAGAGGCGATTTTCTTTTGTTTGCCGTGAAAGGCGGTTTTGTGCCGTAGAAGGCGATTTACAAATCTCATCAATAATGAAAGACAGGAATTGTGATTTTTTTGTCTCTTTAAAAAATACGAAATACAACAGAAAAGTAAGAAAAAGAATCTAACTTCTCAGGAGATTGTGGAGACTCGTTCAGATCGACGGTCGCGAGTTATGTATGGACTCCGCCATCATCCTTCAGATGAGAATAGATGTGATGGTCCCGGCTTTTCTTACCTTCCTCTGCCCTAGGTCCGTCGGGGTGCGGCAGGGCGAAAAAAAAGCGAGCATCAACATTTTGTACGGGTATGCCAGATTTTCTATTCTAATTGGAATTTGAAATGGTGATCCGGAGATTCACCTTCACAAGTAGAAAGGAAATCAAACTTTTTTTCTAACTTTCCATTGCATATATATTTTAAAGAAAGAGAAAAGATCTTTTATGCCGTGAAAGGCGATTTTGTTTAGTTTGCCGTGAAAGGCGGTTTTGTGCCGTAGAAGGCAATTTTGCCATGAAAGGTGATTTACAAATCTTATCAATAATGAAAGACAAGAATTGTGATTTTTTTGTCTCTTTAAAAAATACAAAATACAATAGAAAAGGAAGAAAGAGGGATCTGACTTTTCAGGAGATTGTGAGGACTCGTTCAGATCGACGGTCACGAGTCATGTATGGGCTTCGCCATCGTCCTTCAGATGAGAACACTTGATACTTTAATTCACTTGGCTTAGCTTGGACCTCAGATTTTTAGAGGACAAAGACCAAGGGAAGGTCTATATCCAATAAAAATCCGGGTAGACGGGCTGAAAAGCCACATCTAGGCCATGTTGGATAGAAGAAGAGGGGAAACCTTGGGGGGTGGCCCCCCAAGGGACTTCAATCACCTCGTAGTGTTTGCAGCAGAGTTTCTTCAGGGCAAGAGAGCTTCTTTGTGCAGAGATTTTTAGGACAATTCTTCAAAACTATTCGGATGATTTTTTCGGACCACTTCAGACAATTTTTCCAGGGGGCCTTCCCCTTTGGAATGACCTCCTATTTATAGGCTTTTGGTAGCCATTAGGAAGGTTTATGGGCATTAATGGCATTAATGCTCCATGATGGGAGGAGTTACAAGATTTAATTTCACAATTTTGTAACTCCTTTTTTCTTGAATTTGATTAGCCGATGGAGAATAATGAGCATTTAATCTCCATGATGATGGGGGTTTCATGATTAATTACCATAATTAAACTCCATAATGATAGGAGTTACATGGTTAATTGCCTTGATTAAATGGACTTGTAACTCCCATTTGCTTGCTTCTGATTGGGCCGTCCAAAATAATGAGTTAATGACCGCATTAACTTGTCATAAACGGGTCAATTAATAGCATTAATTGGTCGCCAGGTCGCTTGAAGAGTCGCGGGCCGCACGGCGTCTTTTGGAATTCTTCTTGCGACGATCATCGATGGATCCGCATGTTGTTTAATATCGGATGACGATGCAAATTCAAATATTGGTTGGTACCAATGGGCCAGCAACATCTGTCTAGTCAATTTCACGATCAGTCGGACGGAAAGTATGCTTTCTTGATCGGCTGGTTGGTGATTTTGGAGTGCCCAATGATGATCAAATGATTTCGACAGCGGATCCGTGATGTTGATAAAGATCAACGGATATCATGCCTCAGAATTTAAGAAAATCATAGGGGCCAAACATCGCAAAACGCGAAAAGGAATGGAAAATCGGCCCTTTCGGCCGAAATCTGGCGACCTGCATTTCCAGGGTCGCCGGGGACCATGCAGCCATGGTTGCCGGAGACCATGGGGCCGGTGACCTTTGGCCATGGTCGCCGGCAACCTTGGGCCATGGTCGCCGGCAACCATGGGCCAAGGTCACCTGCGACCATGGGCCTTTTGGTCCCATTTCGGTCGTCGTTTCTCGGCCGTTTTTCTTATATTTTTCTTAACATTTCTCCTCATTTATTGGCTTCACTCCTCTAAAGAAAACCTGTCGAGAAGCCGTGCAAATCAGAGCACAAAGTTTCCCATTTTTGAAAAAGTCGAAGACTTTGTAGCTGATTTTTCGCCAAGAGTTGAAACTAGGTCAAACGATGTCGGAATGACCTGAAATTTGAGGTGAAGCTTTTCTGAGCATTAGATAGGACCAACCATGGGCTTTTATTTGATTTTTGAAGCCATTTGGGGTCCCGCCGATGCTAGACTTGATTTCACCGTGCGGAAGATGTCGAGCTTTGATGTACAGTCAACCGATGTCCGATTTACCTGAATTTTGACAAGGAGCCTATTAGAGTCATTTTGAGAGGATCCATTAGCTCTGATTTGGGTGCCTTGGTTCCCGGGAGCTCCGCCGCCGGTAAGCTTGATTTTGCTTTCGAGCATCAAAACCGGGTCAAACGTCGTCGGAATGACTTGAAATTTGACGTGCAGCCCTTTGGAAGCATGTAGAAGCTATCCACGTGCTTTGTTTGATGAGTGGCGGCGTCGGTGGTTCTCGCCGCCAAGAGGCTTGGTTTCGCCGTTCGAGAGTTGATGGAGTGTCAAACGGTGTTGGTTTGACTTGAAATTTGACGTGGAGCCTTTTGGAGATATTTTGAGACCATCCATAGGCTCTGATCGAAGATTTGTTATCTTCTTTATTGTCGTCGTTGGGGGCTCCTGTTCAGCCGTTGGAGGATTGAAGTTAGGCCAAATGGTGTAAAAATGGCCCAAAACTTCATGTGAACCCTTCTTTTGGCTATTTTGAAGGATCTTGCGGTTTTTGTTTGATTCTGACAAGATCTGATGCTTGAAGCGGCTCTGCCTATTTGTAGTAGGGTGTGGCTCCATGTAGCTTTTGATGTTTAAAGAGGCAAAGTGACATTTTTGGTGTCAACAACATGATGCTTTGATTCACCTGGCTTGGCTTGGACCTCAGACTTTTAGAGGATAAAGACCAAGGGGAGGTCCTATATCCAATAAAAAACAGGGTAGATGGGCTGAAAAGCCACTTCTAGGCCATGTTGGGTAAAAGGAAAGGGGACCTTGGGGGGGTGGCCCCCCAAGGGACTTCATTCACCACTGTGGTATTTGTTGCAGCAGAGTTTCTTCTAAGGAGAGGAAATTGTTGCAACAGTTGCAGAAGTTCTGTATTTCCCGACAATTTCTGAACAATTTTCCCGACAATTTTTTTTGGACAATTTCGGATGATTTTTTTGGACAAATTCTTCCTGGAATGCTCTCCTATTTATAGGCCTTTGGTAGCCATTTAGGAGGGTTTATGGGCTTTAATTGTCATAAAGCCACATAAAGGGAGGAGCTACAACTTTTAATTCATTTATTTTGTAACTCCTTTTCCTTGGCTTTTGATTGGCCGGTGAAGAATTAAGAGCTTTTAATTACTTTTAATCTCCATCGTGGGAGGAGTTTCATGGTTTAAATGCCATGAATTCTTTGAGTTGTAACTCCCATTTGCTCGCTTCTGATTGGGCTGTCCAAAATAATGAGTTAATGACCACAATAAGTTGCCATAAACGGGTCAATTAATAGCATTAAGTGGTCGCCAAGTCGCTTGAAGAGTTGCGGGCCGCACCGCGTCTTTTGGAATTCTTCTGGCGATGATCATCGATGGGTTTTCATGCTGATCGACATCGGATGACCATGCAATTTCAGACATTGACTAATACCAATGGGCCGGTAACATCTGTTTCGATTTCTAGATCGGTCGGGCAGACAGTGTGCTTTCTTGGTCGGCCGGTTGGCAATTTTGAAGCATCAAATGATGATTCCATGATTTCGGCAGCAGATCCGTGATGTTGACGAAGATCGACAAACATCATGCTCAAAAAATCAGATTTTGGAAAATCCATAGGGGTCAAACAACTCGAAAGGCGAAAAGGGACCGAAAAAGTGCCCTTTCAGCAGAAATCCAGCGACTCGGATTTCCCCTTTTGGTCTCCTTTTCTCTACCGTTTTTCTTGCCTTTTTGGTTCTTCTTTCTCCTATATTTTTCTTGAAAATTTTCCTCATTTATTGGCTTGACTCTCATGAAGAAAACCTGACGAGAAACCATGTAAATCGGAGCACAAAGTTTCCCTATCTGTTGGAAAAGTCGAAGACTTTGTAGCCTATTTTCCGTCAAGAGTCGAAATTGGGTCAAACGATGTCGGAATGACCTGAAATTTGAGGTGAAGCTTTTTGAGCAATAGATAGGACCAACCATGGACTTTTGTTTGAGTTTTGAAGCCGTTTGGGGTCCCATCACTACTAGACTTGATTTCGCTGCTAGGAAAATGTCGAGCTTTGATATATGGTCAACCGATGTCTGATTGACTTAAAATTTGACAGGGAGCCTATTGGAGTCTTTTTTAGACAATCCGTTAGCTCCAATTTGGATGCCATGGTCCCGGGGAGCCCCACCGCCGAGAGGCCTAATTTTGCTTCTGAGCGTCAAAGTTGGGTCAAACGTTGTCGGAATGACCTGAAATTTGACATGTAGCCATTTGGAAGCATATAGAAGCCACCTATGTTCTTTGTTTGATGAGTGATGGCCTCGGTGGTTCTCGCCACCGAGAGGCTTGATTTTGTTACTCAAGGGTTGATGGAGGGTCAAACGTGGTCGGTTTGACTTGAAACTTGACATGGAGCCTTTTGGGGTATTTTGGGACCATCTATAGGCTCTGATCAAAGATTTGATATCTTCGACACTATCGCCGCCGGGAGCTCCTGCTCAGCCGCTAGAGTGAAGTTAGGCCAAATGGTGTTGAAATTGCTTAAAACTTCATGTGTACCCTTCTTTTGGCTATTTTGAAGGATCTTATAGCTTTTGTTTGATTCTGACAAGATCTGATGCTTGAAGCAGCATTGCCTGTTTGTAGTAGGATGTGGCTCCATGTAGCTTTTGATTTTGAAGATGCAAAGTGACATTTTTAGTGTCAACAAATGCCCCCTCGAGGTACAGCGACGAATTGCATAACTTTTGCAGTCGATGTGCCTCGAAGAAAACTTTGAAGGAGAGCTTCTGACTTGACCAAGAGTCTCTGAGCATTTTTTCTTTTGATAGATTAGCCTCTTTGAGTTTTCAAGGGGATTTTATGGCAGTGAAAGAGATCACGTACCATCTCAAGGCAAAGTTTTGAAAATGACATTTGGATTTGGTTTTTCGGGTTTTGGATTTTGGGATTTTTTTCTTTTGACCTTGTGGACCTAAAGGCTTTATGTGGTGCATTAGGCGATCGAGAAGGTTTTTGGTTTTTAATCTTGTGACCTAACAAGCTATATATGGCAGGTTAGGGGGTAAGGTTTTGGATTTTAATTTTGGCATTGTGACCTAACAAGCTTAGGGGACCGTGGTTTGGTTTTTTGTCACTCTTTGGGACAATTTTGGGTCCATTGGAGTAGTTTGGGTTTTTGTGGAATGTCAATTTCAAGGTTTTGGCTTAATTTGGTTCATGAGGTTGGATGGTTTAAATTTTTGGAAACTCATGAGGCTTGGATTTTTTTTATATGGTCTAATCGACTCAAAAGAGGCATGGAACCATTTTTGTATGCTCTTGGTAAGAGGGATTTTGACTAAAAGCCACTTTTAGTGCTTAGGTGGTCAAACCTGGCTCATGTAGGCTAACCCATTAGACCTTAAGCTTTAAAGATGACTTAGATCTCATGTAGTGTCATTTTTGTGTAGAATATATAAAAATATCTCTTTTGCGTAGAGATTATCTAAAAATATCCTTACTTGGAGAGGATCTCTCAAGTTTCCTTGATTTTGGGAGAGATTTTCTCAAAAGCATCTTTCTTTGGGAGAAAGTCTCTCAAAGAATCTTTCTTTTGGGAAGGTTGCTAATTTTTAGTACTTACCTCCTTGCTTTTCTCTTTGTTTCCTCTTTTGGTTTGCTCTCTTCTATAAAAGCAAAGAAGATTGGATCTCTTGCTCTTATTACTTTCTTTTTTGCAAAATCCTCCAAGAGTGCTCCAAGATCAAGAACCCTTTTTCTTCAAGAATCTTCAAGTTCTTCTTCTTCTTCCTCCATGGCTTCAAGTAAGTTTCCTTTTTCATCAAGAAAACTCCATGTAAAAGTAGAATGATGAGAGATTCTTCTTTCCTTTTTCTTTCTTTCTTCCTTTTCTTTCTTTTCTTTTCTTTTTTTTTCTTTCTTTTTTTTTCCTTCCCTTTCTTTTTCACGTGTTTCCTTCTTCTCTCTTTTTTTTTTCTTTCTTTGTTTTTCTTTTTTCTCACAGGTTTTTTTTTCTTTTCACCGTTTTTTTTCTTTCCTTTTTTTTCTCTTTTTCTTTCTTTTTTTTTTCCTCTTTTTTTCTTGGCCGTACTGACCTGGCCGTATTGCGACGTGGCAATGGGCCGGCCCATAATTTTATTTTTTTTTAAAGTGGTTCTCTTTTTTTTTTTTCTTTCCCCCTTTTTTGCTCACCATGATAATGAAGTATTATGGATTTTGAGATGCTTATGCATGAATTTTGACTTAGACATCTAATATATGATAACTTTTCTTCTATGCATGATTTTTGTAAATGGACTTGAAAGCATGATAATGCACACTTGGAAATCTTTTGCAAGTCTTGGGATCTGGAGGTCGCAGCAATGTTGAGCCTTTACTTAGTCTTGCAGGGGTTTTGAGGAGCTTTGTAAGTTTTGGAGTTTTGAGCTCACAGCAATGTTGAGCCCTTTTTCCAATTTTGCGGAGGTTTGAGAAGACTGGCTTGATCTCGCAGCAATGTTTGAGTTCGAGCCCTCTTTAAGAATCCTCCATTAATTATGAGCTTGCGGCAAAGTTGAGCTCCTCTTCAAGCTTCCTATCTTTTTCGGGGTGTTCCCCTTTTCTTCGGAATTGCCCCGGAACCATGCCAAAATTTCGCTAGGATTTTTATAAAAAAATTCTGTCATTTTGATTATTGATTTATTCTTTTCCATACTTTATAGGTTGTTCCTCCAGAACTACAAGGGTAAGGGTCCCGTTACCAATGCTCCTCATCGGTCCGCTAGATCTTCCAATGCGGCTGTACAACAGGCCCGGGGAGAGGGTCCAGTATGTGGAGAGGAACTTAGAAGAGTGTGACTCGCTCAACCGAGATGAGATGAGGCAACGTTCGATCGCCCTCAAGGACGAGGAGTTTTACAGGATTGTGGTAAGCAATCGTCCTTAGGTCACGGACGATCAAAGAATTGTGCTCAAGCCTACCTTTTTCATTGGTGATGCAGTCCCTGACGATTTAACATACCAAAGGAGATGTTTTCAGTTCTCTTACACAGCTGATGGTGAGGAGAGAACTGTTTCTACCCGATCGACCTTCGATCGCACTATCTCAATTATGAGCCTTTCTCCCACATGCTTTAAGAGGGAAGATCCTTCAAGCTGGGTGAAAAGGACCAATGTGATCAAGACCAGGGTTTTTGTTGGCGGCTCTTCCAGTTATGCAAAGAAGTCACCTGTCCGCATGGACATGTTGATGCCGGCTAGTGGCTACCAAGGTTCAGATCATCCGTCGGTCGATTTGAGACCAGTGGGCCTTGGCATTTTCAAGGGAGACGGCAGCAATTGGGTGAAACCTTTTCGACTTCGTGGCTGTTTCAATGCTGACTTAAGCTAGGAGTCATGGACTGATTACATCCTGCAGGTTGGCGGGGCCATTCTGAAAGAGGTTGAGATCTTCGATGCGGTTCGTGCTTTTCGGAAGATCGTAATTTTCTCCGATGAAGCCTTCATGGCCATGTTGGAGTCATTCCTTCCTTAAACCAACACCTTCATTGTCACGAATGATGAGATTGGTTTTTCTTTGAAGGAACTGAGCGCCATCACTGGGCTACCTATCCTCGGCAAACTTTATGAGGAGTTTATGCCCATTGACAGCATCCTTGAGGAGCAATGTAAGGAGTTCAGGCTTTTGTACTTTCAGCTCGTCGCCTTCTACGATTTTTTGAAGGAGAAGGAGGGCTCGAAAGTCAAGTGTAGTAGTTGGAAGAGTTTTAGCTCTTTGTCCCCCAACTTCTTTAACAGCGAAGAGTCTTCTGAGAGTATAACCCAGGAAGCCAGGGCTAAAACTCCGGGTTCAAAGAGGATCTCCGTCATGCGAGAAAGTTTGAAGGAATTCTTCACAAGCACAGATGCCATTTATTCTGACATTGCGCTATGGAGAGATCTCGCTGTTCACCTCACTTATTGGCTAGGTGAGGCTGTTTTTGCTGGAGGGGATGGAAAGCACATCAGGCCGCACTGTATTTTTCCCGCTTGTCAGATGGCATTTGGAGAGCGGCTTGCTTTGGTGCCTGCTCTTTACTCCTATTTGTGCACCGAATTGTAGGCTGTTGCTTTCCTGGTTCGGGTTGGGCATCCCATGAATAGGGTATTTTCAGCCCATATCTTCTATTCTTGGTATGTATACCACTGTCTTGGTTTCCACCGATTGGGTGTTGACCAGGATGATGACCCATTCACGATTCAATTGGTTAAAGGGACAGCCGTTTCCGAATCTCTTTTGTCTGCCCGTTTAAGGATCAGACGGTTCAGGGACGTCGAGATTGGGCAGTCTTCGGTGAAGTTTTCTCCGGATTTGCTAGAGAAGGCTTTTGATTTTGGTGTCTCCCGTGATTCGACCAGGGCAGGGTCAGGGAGACACTATTCTTTGACCAACGTAGAGAAAGCGTGGCTTTTCAACATACGAGTTGGTATGATGGTGTACTATAGACATCTTTTTATCGACATCCAGCCATATGTTCCCTCGCGTTTTGCCTTGCAGTTGGGTTTCTCTCAAGGCGTTGTTGGAGCGCCTTCGAGTAAGGTGAAGCGCTTTGGAGGTTGCAGGACGGGAGGAATGCATGGGCTTTTTATAGTGCAGAGGACACTACCGCCACGATTTCCTATCCTGAGTTGCCCACTTTTTGGACTGTTAGCTTCACGAAGTGGTTCGTGGAGAGCTTTTAAGTGTACCGGGCGCTTTCCAAGAAGGAGCTTGATGGAAAGCAGTCTCCTGGGAAGGGTCTTGGTAAATCGGATGGCGTCCGACGAGAGGAAGTTTTGGCTTTCCTTTTGGGAGAAAAGCATAAGACAGGCTTTCTCGGTGAACAGGGCGTTATCAGATTAGGAGCTGTGCAAGAGGTATCTGGTGACGTCTTGAAACAACTGGAGGAGGAGGAGGCCGTAATTGATGCTTGGAAGCAAGCAGAGCAAACAAAGCTTCCATGGAGTCTACTGGCAAGAGCAGACCATCCAGTGAGGATTCTAGCGAGAGGCCTGATTTTGATGGCGGGGCAGGTACCTCAAGTAAACTGTCCCATAGAAGCAAGAGGAAAAGAGGTCACGCCAAAATAAGAGACGGCACGAAGACTCTCATGATCTGAAAGTCCCTCTTACCATTGCCGAGGAGGTGTCAGGGGATGCTAATGAACCTCCAGAAAAGAGGAGCCGAGAGAAAGAGACCACTGATGGTGGTATGCTTTTCCCTTTTCTCTTCCCGTTTCTTTTCTTTGGTGAGAGATTTTTTGTTTTGATCCGCTGCTTTCTTTCTTTTTAGCAGAGGATGATGATTTGATGACGCCCGAGGTTCCGACCGATGAGGCAGTGATGGATCGATCGCGGCATCTGAGGAAGAACCAAGGGACTCTGGAGTGGTTCCAGAATCTTCGCATGGTATGATTTTCTTTACTTTTTTACCTTTTTGTTTTTCTTTGCGGCTATCTGCTGACACATATTTTTTGTTTTCTTGCCAGCTAACATGCCACAAGATTCCGACGATTTTGAACTATCCATGGATGCAACTTTTGATGATGCTCCGGATGAGCTTATGGAGGCAGAAAGCATTCCACCGGTCATCGAAGAATGTATTTTGTGGTAATAATCTTGATATTGATTTTTGACAAGATCATATTCATACATTTTCGTCTTTCATTGGCAGGTTGTGAAGCAACAGGACAAATCCCTCTGTCTTCTTCGGGTCCAACGCAGGGGGTGCCTGCGGTTGATCCAGAAGTAGGGGTTACTTCTACCAGTTTTAGTGCGACAGATATGAAACCTCATGATGAGATTCCTTCGCCAACATCTTCGATCAAATGGAGTTTGTTGACTATCCCTCCAATGAAGCATGACAGAGGTAGTCGGCTGATGGAGCGGGGTAAGACTTCATCCGGACCGTCTCTTCAATATACGAAGAGAGTGCTGAAGAGCGTCTTGAGTTCTTGGATCGAGGCTCTCTCTTTTGGCCATTTGGAAGCTGGCTTCGATATGATCAAGCATGTACAGGACATTCTTGCTGACAGCGAAGAGGTCGGTCCGGACGTTGCAAGTGCCAAGGCTTTTGTTGACGAAGTCATTGCTTTGGGCAACAAGTGGACTGGGACCAAGAGCTTTCCAAACGGTGACTTCTTGAATGATATGTTTGTTAAGCCTTCCAGCGAAATCAAATTTGAAGTAGATGGGATTTCGCGACCTCGAAAGCAGTTCGTTCGGGAGAGGAACGTCATTGAGTTGGCTATTATTGAGCTGACACAGGACCTGCACTATCTTGATAGGGAGGTCATCGAGGCCAGGCAGCGTCTTGAGCTTTTAGAGGATCAAGCTGCTGCCAAATGGACTGCCATTGTGAAAGCTCGCACTAGAGAGGGGGCTCTCATTCGCCAGGTTGAAGAAGCTGACAGCAATCTCCGGAGGAAAACTCTGGAATATGAGCGATGGAAAATTCTCTGGGAAAAGCTTCCTCGTGCTAAAGATGGGTCGCGGTTCTGTCGCATTTAATGGTAAAGTTTTGAAGAAGCGTGGCTTCGAAGCTTTAGAGGCTAAGGCCAAAAGTCTGCTTGAGGAGCTGAATCTTTGGTTGAAGACCATGTCAAATTGAGCACCTGATTTTTAACAAACTCTTTTTTCTTTTTTTCTTTGGTACCTCCAACATTTTTTGGTACATCCAACATTTTTGGTACCTCTATTCTTGTATTCCCTCATTTCACTTAAATTCTTTTGATAGGGAGCCTATTGGAGTCATTTTGAGACGATGCATTAGTTCTGATTTGGATGCGATGGTCCCGGGGAGCCCCACCGCTGGGAGACCTGATTTTTGCTTCCGAGCGTCAAAGTTGGGTCAAACGTTATCGGAATGACCTAAAACTTGACGTGTAGCCCTTTGGAAGCATGTAGAAGCCACCCATGTTCTTTGTTTGATGAGTGATGGCCTCAGCAGTTCTCGCCGCCGAGAGGCTTGATTTTGTTGCTCGAGGGTTGATGGAGGGTCAAACGTTATCGGTTTAACTTGAAACTTGACATGGAGCCTTTTGGGGGTATTTTGAGACCATCCATAGGCTCTGATCGAAGATTTGATATCTTCGACACTGTCACCGCCGGGAGCTCATGCTCAGCCGCTGGAGGAGCAAAGTTAGGACAAATGGTATTGAAATGGCCCGAAACTTCATGTGTTCCCTTCTTTTGGCTATTTTGAAGGATCATGTAGTTTTTGTTTGATTCTGACAAAATCTAATGCTTGAAGCAGCATTGCCTGTTTGTAGTAGGATGTGGCTCCATGTAGCTTTTGATGTTGAAGAGGCAAAGTGACATTTTTGGTGTCAACAAACCGAAGTCTAGTACCTATAGAATTCTATAATGACTGCCAAAATGTAGAAACAAACTAGCTATCCCGATCAGAAACAATCGGGACCAGTGTTCCATGCAATTGAGTCACTTCCTTGACAAAAAATTTGGACATATCACTGAATTCCATATCCTTTCTAAATGGAAGGAAATGAACGGACTTCGTGAGACGATCAACAATCACCCAAACTGTGTCATGTTGCTTCCTCATCTTCGGTAAACTAGATACAAAGTCCATCGTGAGATGTTCCCACTTTCATCTAGGAATCTTGAAGCAATCCAGGCGGTTTTCTGTGCAATTTTACACGTTGATAAGTCAAGCAGGAAGACACATAACCTGCTATCTCCCGCTTTATGTTATTCCGCCAAAACCTGTCCTTGAGATTTCTATACATTTTTGTACTTCCTGGATGCATAGAATATATAGTGTAATGAGCTTCAAACATTACTGCTTACTTCAAATCATCTTGTGCTGGTATATACAATATGTCTCTGAAATAGAGAACTCCTTCTAGCAACACGAAGTCTGGCCTTGTCGCAATGTTATCCCGAATTCTTACCAATTCAGGATCGTCGAACTGCCTATCCTTGATTTACTATATAAGCATCGGTTCAAACACTGTCATTGCTGCAAGCATTACTCGGTTGTCCACCAATTCGATGGACAAATCAAAATCTCTGAATTCTTCAATCAGAGTCCATTCTCCCACCAATGATGCCAAATTGGCAGATTTCCGACTCAAAGCATCAGCTACAACATTATCTTTTCCAAGAACATATGTGAACGGAAAATCATAGTCCTTGATGAGCTCTAACCAACGGTGTTATTTCAGATTGATATCCTTCTGAGGAAACAAGTACTGGAGACTTCTGTGATCACAATGGACTTCAAAAGTCTCTCCGTACAAATAGTATCTCCATTGTTTTAAAGCGAATACAACCGCCGCGAGCTCCAAATCACGTGTAGCATAATTCTTCTCACGTTCCATCAATTGACATGAATCGTAGGCAATTACCCTACCTCTCTGCATCAACACACATTCCAATCCAATACCTGAGGCATCTGAGTAAATCTCAAATCCCCCTCTTCCTTCAGGTAAAGCCAAGATCGGGGCTGATATCAATTTCTGCTTCAAGGTCTGGAAACTAGACTCACATGCATCACTCCACTAGAATGGCATATCCTTCTGAGTCAGTTTCGTTAACGGAGCTTCTATCTTGGAGAAGTCCTTTACGAACATTCTGTAATAGCCTGCCAATCATAAGAAGCTCCAAATCTCTGCATATTCTTCGGACTCTGCCAATTGGTAACAGCTTCAATCTTTGTTGAATCGACAGCTAATCATCTCTGATAATTATATGACCCAGAAATGCAACCTGCTGCAACCAAAAGTCGCGCTTCTCTAGTTTTGTATACAATTAATTCTCTCTCAGTATCTGCAAGGTTGTTCTCAGATAATGTGAATGCTCCTGTTCTGACTTTGAGTACACCAGGATGTCATCAATGAAAATCACGACAAACTGGTCTAGATATGAAGCAAACACTCTGTTCATTAGAACCATAAAAACTTGCAGGTGCATTTGTTAGACCAAAAGGTATCACTAAAAATTCATAGTGTCCGTAACGAGTTATGAATGCAGTCTTCTGCACATCTTGATCCTTAACTCGTATCTGATGATATCCAAATCGAAGATCAATCTTAGAAAAGTACGCTGCACCCTGAAGTTGATCAAACAACTCATCGATTCTAGGTAGTGGATACTTATTTTTTATTGTCACTTGATTTATCTGCCTATAATCAATACACATTCTAAGGGTGCCATCCTTCTTCTTCACAAACAATACAGGTGCTCCCCACGGTGAGACACTCAGTTTAATAAAACCCTTGTCTAGTAAATCCTGTATCTGTTTCTTTAGTTCATACAACTCTGACTGTGCCATTCTATATGGTGCCTTGGATATCAGTGCAGTACCGGGCACAAGTTCTATCGTGAAGTCCACTTCCCTTGCTGGAGGTAGACCTGACACTTCATCAGGAAACACTTCTGGAAAGTCGCAGACTACAGGAATATTTCTTAACTCCTATACTGACTTCTTTTCAGAAATGAATGCAATGTAGCCTTCACAACCACTATGCATCATTCATTTAGCCTTGAGTGCTGAAACAAGCCTTGTATCAAATTTCTTTCGAATTCCTTCAAACAGTACACTGGCACTGGGTTCATCAACCTTAAAGGTGATGATTTTGCAGAAATAGTCTAAACAAGCCATGTACTTCACAAGCCAATCCATGCCAAAGATTACATCAAAATCCTTCACCGTTAATACAACCAGATCAGCTGGCATCAGTACTTCCCCAATTTTAACTGTACATTGGAGAATATACAATTCACGTACTACTCTTTTCCCTAAGGGAGTAGCTACAGTAAAATCATATGACGATTGCATTATCCGGTTTTGTATAATACAGGTGCTACAAATGAATGCGTAGAACCGGGATCAAATAATGCAATTGTAGGTCTATCATCTACAATTTTGTACATTCAACCACATTGGCTGCAATGTCAGCTTGTTCTCTATTAATAGGACAAGCCCTTCCAGCCATCTGTGGCCTATTTGGCTGTTGCTATTGTCTTGGTTGCTGTCTTTGCTGCCACTGACGCTATTGACCTTGACGTTGAGGCTGCTGTTGCGGTTGTTGTTACTGTTGCCTAGGAGGAGCTGCCAAAGCCAATCGTTGTGGAGGAGCAGGAAGCGTTGCCTGTCCTTGAGCAGGTTGCTGATATGGAGCTCTATCATCTCTCCTTGCCCTTGGACATTGTGTCATTCTGTGTTCCGAAGAACCACAAACTAGGCAAGCTCCGGTAGTCCTCCAACATAACTCAATCCTATGATCTTTTCCAGAAGTCTCACAGACTGGCTTATTCTCATTCCTAGCAACAAACTTCTGCTTCTTGTTCTTCTTAAATTGCCCTCCTCTTTTAAACTAGGAGCCTGTAGTCCCACTACTACTCCTCTTTGCATTCTCATTCTCAATAGCCTCTTCTCTGTACACTTCTTCAACCGTAAAGGCTTTATCAACTGCGTCATCAAATGTAGTAGGCTTATTCGATGCCACTACCATCTTCTTGTATGTAGGATTTAAGCCATTGAGAAACCGTTTAACCTTCTTAGCCTCAGTATCTACCAAGTGAGGCTAGGTCATATTAACCTAAATCGAATTGACAGGCTAGTGAAAGATGGTATCTTGCCTTCATTAGTGGTAGAACCAATGCCTATTTGCGAGTCCTGTCTGGAAGGCAAAATGACCAAAAGACCATTTTCGTCCAAGGGCAATAGGGCTAAAGATTTATTGGAATTAGTACATACCAATGTGTGTGGACCCATAAATGTTAGAGCGAGAAGAGGATATGACTACTTGATCACTTTCACAGATGATTACTCAAGATATTGATACATATACCTTATGCACCGCAAGTCCGAGGCTTTTGAAAAGTTCAAGGAGTTTTGAGCGGAAGCGGAAAAGCAATTAGGTAAAAGTATCAACACTCTTCGATCAGATCGAGGAGGTCAATATCTCTCCGCTGATTTTATGGGATACTTATCAACAAGGAATAAAAAATCGGCCGAGTCCGAGTCGACTCGGACTCGGCCTGGACCGAGCCGAGTCCCTTGGACTCGGTACAGGTTTAGGGGAACTCGTCTGAGTCCCCCATTAACAAAGTGGGGGGCTTTAAACCCTAAAATCCTCGTTTTTTTTTTCTATTCTACTTTGTGGAGAGTGAAGGAAACTACTTCCAAATTGTGTTTCAAGCATCAAACATCGTCAAATTTATCCATTTTTTAAGATCAAGTCTACCAAAGAATCCAACCACTATTCACATCAAAGAGGGTTTTTTTATTTCTCAACTTTGAGGTTTGTTTTCTTGATTCTACATGCATATATGGTTTAGAGAAGATGCTAAGATGAAGATATTGCTTGAAGATGGTTTGGAGGATCATTATTTTTTCTAAGAATGCATTTTTTTTTAATTTTTGGGTCTTTTTTTCTAAAATAAATTAAGAAATCTGAATTTTTTTTTATTATTTACTTATGTTCTTTGTATGAAATTATTATTTTGGGTTTGTATAACGTGGATCTATGGTTCTAACACTAGATCTATGCATATATGTGCAATAATAATATTTTTCTTACTTTTTCTTGTAAAAATAATTATTAATAATATGGATTTTTTGCATTTTACATTCTTAAATTATGTAGAGTAGATGATTACATGTGTGGGTTGTTTGTAGATGAAATTTCAACTATTGTTTGGTTAAAAGAATGTGATTTTCATGATTATGATGTAATTTAAAAAAAAATAATGAGAAATCCGATTTTTTTTTTATTATTTACTTATGTTCTTTGTATGAAATTATTATTTTGGTTTGTATAACATGGATCTATAGTTCTAACACTAGATCTATGCATATATGTGCAATAATAATATTTTCCTTACTTTTTCTTGTAAAAATAATTATTAATAATATGGATTTTTTGCATTTTACATTCTTAAATTTTGTAGAGTAGATGATTACATGTGTGGGTTGTTTGTAGATGAAATCTCAACTATTGTTTGGTTAAAAGAATGTGATTTTCATGATTGTGCAGATTACTATCACTCAGATAGTTAGATTATATCACAAATGGCCCCAAAAAATAAAGAGAAAGAAGTTGACCCCGGATGGGAACATGGGGAGATGGTTGCAGGAGACCGTCATAAGGTCAAATGCAAATGGTGTCATAAGATTCTCAGTGGTGGGATCCACAGATTTAAACAACACCTAGCAAGTATACAAGGGGAAGCTAAACCATGTGCAAATGTCCCCACTGAAGTGAGGAAACAAATGAGAGACATATTGCTTGAAAAGAAGAATGAGAAAGAAAAGAAGAAAAACATTGATGAGAGGGTTGTAAATATGCAGAGGATTGACACTTCTGAGGATGACTCTGACGGTGATGGTGATGTTGACGCGAGGGAGTTAAGGGGGGCTTTGAGAGAGAGTGAGCCGTGAACAATTTGCTTCTGAGCAGGCTCATATGGATGAGACACAGGCTGGGGCTGGTTCTTCTAGGGCTCCTCCTGACCCTTATCGGGACACAGCAAGGAGAAGGACAATGGATCCATTCTTACATCGGTCTCAAAGTACAAAACAACAAAAGATTAGTAGCTCTATCATGGGCGATATGAAAGTTAGAGCCATGAAAATGGGGAGAGCCATCTCAAAGTTCTTCCATTATAATCGGATTCCACCGAATGTTGCTAATTCACCATACTATCGCTCCATGGTTGATACTATAGTTGAGGTGGGGCCCGGAGTTAAACCTTCATCCGCTTTTGAGATTGGCGGAAAGTATCTTGACATGGAAGTTTCTGATTATTGGAGATACTTGGAAGATCACTTCGAAACTTGGGAGAAGTATGGTGCACGCTTATGTGTGATGGGTGGACAAGCAACAATAGGCAGCACATTATTAATTTCATGGCTTACTGTGTAA
This sequence comes from Persea americana, assembly GCA_029852735.1. Classification (NCBI taxonomy): domain Eukaryota; kingdom Viridiplantae; phylum Streptophyta; class Magnoliopsida; order Laurales; family Lauraceae; genus Persea; species Persea americana. The sequence continues at coordinate 28,536,299 of CM056816.1, read as the reverse complement.
CGGGAACAGTTTTTATCAAGTCTGTAGATACAAGCGGAAATAGAATGGATGTTGAATATTTGTACAGTCTAATTGATGATACCTTGGCCATGGTTAACAATTGGCACAAATATGTTGTTGCAATTGTGACAGATAATGCGCCTAACTTTAAGGCTGCGGCGAAGAAATTGCGTGAAAAGGGTAAGGGTATTATTTGGGTGCCGTGCGCGGCACATTGTATTGATCTCATGCTGGAGGACATTGGCAAATTAGATGATGTCCGTGAGACTATTGATGAGGGAAAGATGGTGACATCTTTGATCTATAACCATCAGTTCATGACAGATCTACTAAGAGAAATGAACGAAGGTCGTGAGATTTTGAGGCCCAGTATCACACGCTTTGCTACGCACTTCGTAGCCCTTGAGAGTCTTTGTCGTGCCAAGGCTAACATAATGCAGATGTGGACCAGTACAGCATATGTGAAATCAAATTTTTCACGTCAACCTTTGGCACGCAAAGTACAACAGATTGTCCTTGGGGAGGGTTTTTGGAATAGGGCAGAACGAATTACTGACTTACTTGAGCCTCTTGTCTTGGTTTTAAAACTAGTGGATGCTGATACGAAGCCCACAATGGGCTTTGTGTATGATGCCATGGATAGAGCAAAGCTAGCTATAGAGCAAAGGTCCAGAGGAAAGTATGGGACTTATTATAAGAAGATATGGAAAATCATTGATAATCGATGGGACAACCAGATGCATCAAGACATACATGCGGCAGGTAATTTTTGACTATTAATCTATTATGGTTATTATAAATAGAATACTAACTAGTTATTGTTTATTACTTTATTTTGGAATCTAATAATCAATACTTATTATTTAATGACGTCATGGCATGCAGCGTACTACTTGAACCCAAGCTGCTTCTATAGCAAACACTTTTCTCACCATAAAGAAGTTTTCCGTGGCTTGAAAAAAACGTTAGAGGCTATGACAAATAACGCGCAATATCAAGTTACAATTCTTAACCAGGTAAAGATGTCATATATCATGACATTATTATTCACAGATTAGTTGAAATTTGAAAAAGTGCTAACTGCTAAGTGCTAACTTCTAAATCTTAACTTTCATAGTTGAAAAACTACAAGGGCGCTCTAGGTAGTTTTGGATCAGACGCAGCCATATTGGGTCGTAAGCAGATGGATCTAGGTATTATTCTCATATTTCAGTACTTAAATTAGATGAAATATAGTTTTTTATGAATTATAACAAACAATTGATTTTATTGTTTTGGTCTTTTAACACAGCTGAATGGTGGGCTACATTTGGTAATGAGGTTCCCCATTTAAGATCTTTTGCAAAAAGAATATTGAGCCAAACAGCCTCATCTTCGGGATGTGAAAGGAATTGGAGCACATTCAGCTTGATACACACTAAGACCCGTAATCGCCTTACTATGGCTAAGTTGGAGAAGTTGGTCTTTGTCCATTACAACATGAGGTTACGGGCAAGGAATCTGATGAGAAAAGACAGCGGCGACTACAAACCAATTAATTTGGATTATATATTTGAGGAAGATGACCCTCTTGATGAATGGTTGGCTGAAAGAGAGGAGCCAGTATTAAATGATACAACATTCCTCGATGAAGCAATGGCTGATGTTAAAGAATTTTAGTCGAATGAAGGACATATTTCCCCACCGCAGCAGTTGAGTTCCAGATCTGCTATGCCTATTTCTACAGCGCGATCAGCGCGCGATAAGTGTAAGGGTGTAGCAACCTCATCATCGCAAGGCTCGAGACGTGGTCATAACCGTGGTCCAGAGTTGACACATTCTACTTCAGAACGTGTCGAGGGGGCTAGAGAAAGATCAAAACCAATTTTCCAATACACGCGAAAGTCAAAGGATAAGACTAAGAGCACTCATGCAAAGACAAGACAAGGCCAAAGGTTGGCCGCTTATGAAGAAGAAGATGAACAGCAGAAAACATCATCTTCTAGCAAGAGTGGCTCACGAGAAGGAGGTGAACAGGGCCAGAACGAGGAGGCATACGAAGGTAGTGATGATGGACGTGGTGGTGGACATGACAACATTAATGTATATTATAGTCCAAGTGAGCCTGCTGGTGGGTCACGTGGGTGGGGCAGAGGTGAAGGAAGTGAGCCAACGGATGAATATTCTCAGCCGCATCAAATGGCATCAAGCCCTTGGATCACAAGTTCTGATAGTTCATACGGATATGGGCAACAATATGGAGACCAATTTCATGATCGTTCGTCTGAGTATGGACAGCCGCAGCAGTATGGTGGATACGGTGGTCCTTCGCATGGGTATGGGCAACAACAATATGGAGTATTACTAGTACCTATGGCCACACCCCCACAAGTGAAACCGCCATATGAATATCCTCAACTTCAAGTTATGGCTCCATCATCAAACTATGGAGAAGGTCCTATAACTCCAAGAGCGGGGCAAGGGTTCTTTCATTTTGATGTTGCTCAATACTAACATCAAAGTCAAAATAACGACGAAGATGAAGATCTAGAACCCGCAAGGCATTCAACATGGAATTAGCATTTAAATTTTAACAAGAAAGAGCTAAGGTATGGTTTTACATTTTTATATGCTATAAATATAATTGAAATTTGAAGCTTAGTTACATCTTTGATGATTGATCTTACTAGTTGACTTGATAATTGACTAAATTGAGACTTGAGAGTTGAGACTTGAGATTGGAAATTGAAAGTTGGAAACATGTATATTGTACTTTCTACATTTTAGTTTTAAATTTTAAATTTTAATTGCAATTAAATTATAAAATGGCTTGCGATTTTGTTATTATTATTCTATATTTCTATCCTTAAATAACGTATATAACATATTAGAATGATCAATGAAGAGAGTAAAACTTTATATATGGAATTATGAATGGATTGGATGGAAAAAAGGAGAAACAAAATTTTTCCTTTTCTTTTTTTTTATAATAAATATGGGACTCGACCGACTTGGCCGAGTCCCATGCGACTCGGCCGAGTCGGCCGAGTCGACTCGGACTCGGCCTGAGCCGAGTCCGAGTCTGAGTCCGTTTTTTAAATCCTTGCTTATCAGAGAATGGGATTCTATCCCAGATGTCTACTCCTGGCATGCCTCAGCAGAACAGAGTAGCAAAAAGAAGGAACCTGACTCTTTTAGATCTTATCAGGTCTACGTTGAGTTTTTCATGATTACCTATATCCTTTTGGGGATATGCTTTGGATACTGCAATATACATACTAAACCTCGTACCATCTAAGTCTGTACCTAAAAGTCCCCAGGAGTTGTGGTCCAGGCGAAAGCCTAATCTGCAAATTTTACATATTTGGGGTTGTTCGGCATATGTGCTGAAGGATAGGACGGATAAGTTGGAATCGAATTCGGAAGTGTGCACCTTTGTGGGATATCCTAAAGGAACTAAAAGTTGGTTGTTCTATAATCCCAGAGAGCAGAAAGTGCTTGTTAGCACAAATGCGGTTTTTCTAGAGGAAGATTATATTATTGACTGGAAATCTTTAGAAAAGGTTATATTGAAAGAAATTCAAGAGCGATCAATTCCAAATCCAAGTATGACCAAATTTGAAGAAAATCCGCGCATAAGAAAATCCGCGCATACCTGACCCAGTAGTTACACCAATGCCTCATCGTAGTGGGAGGATTACCAGGCCCCCTGATAGGTTCTCGTTTTTTGGAGAGTCTTACGAGGCAATCCTGGAAAAACTGGAACAAGATCCCTGTAACTATGATGAAGCAATCAATGACATAGATTCGGGACGTTGGCAAGAAGCTATGAAAGCTGAAATGGAGTCCATGTACTCTAATCAGATCTAGACACTTGTGGACTTGCCTGCTAATATTAAACTTATTAGGTGCAAGTGGGTCTACAAGAGAAAAGAGGACCAGATGGAATAGTTGAGACCTTTAAGGCCAGGCTTGTTGCGAAAGGGTACACTCAGAAAGAGGGTATCGATTATGAGGAAACCTTCTTGTCGGTAGCCATGCTCAAGCCCATCCGCATACTTTTATCTATTACGGCTTATCTCGATTACGAGATTTGGCAAATGGATGTTAAGATGGTGTTTCTCAACGGCCATCTTGAGGAAGACAACTATATGATGCAGCTAGACAGTTTTGTGGCTAAAAATCAAGAGCAAATAGTTTGCAAGTTGTAAAAGTTCATTTATGGACTGAAGCAAGCGTCTCGGAGCTGAAAAATCCGTTTTGACCAGGCAATCAAGTCATTTGGTTTTTGTCAAAATCCGGATAAGTCATGTGTGTATATGAAAAGTGAAGGAGGCAGGGTAGTTTTTCTGGTTTTATATGTCGATGACATCCTTCTTCTGGGGAGAGACATAGGAATGTTATCAACAGTAAAAGTTTGGTTGGTCAAGATTTTTGATATGAAGGACTTGGGAGAAGCTAGCTACATCCTAAGGATCAAACTCCATCGAGACAGGAAAAATAGGATGATTGGCTTATCCCAAACTGCGTACATAGATAAGATACTAGTACGGTTTGTAATGCAAGACTCCAAGAAGGGTGTGATGCCCCACCCCTTGTGGGCCCTCAATATGATTTAAATAATTATTAATATGATATTTCCTATTTTAATATGCTAATTCATAGGAATTAGTAGAATAGTTTCTAATATTCCTAAGTCTTAGGATGTAGCTTTTATATAATTTTTAATAGATATTAGGTACTTATTGTAATGTAGTGGAGTTTTAATTAGATTAAGACTTAGTTGTTATTAGAATTATTAATAGGAGGGATGTTAAGGGTTTAGAACATTTTAGAATCTCACCTAATGACCTATTTACCCATGGCCCTACCTCTTTCCCAATTAACAACTAAGTTACCCTTTTGGTAATTGTCCTAAACCCTAATCTATATAACCAAACTATTGCAACTTAGCCTAAAAACCCTAATTCACTCTCCTCTCTCATTTACCCTATCTTCCTCCTCAAGAAAACCCTAATTCCCTAAAATTCCAGCACAAGGAGACTAGGAGACCTGCCCAATTTGCAACAATATCTCTATTGGATCTCTTCTTGTACTCTAATTTCTCTTTTCTACTACACAAAGGCAAGTACCCTATGCTAATTTCACTTGATGCATGCTCTCTTCTCTTGATTCTGTAATTCCAATTCAATTAGATAGAAACGCATGTGTAGCTCTTCCTTTTGAACTTGTTTATGGATAAATGGCCATTTGATGGTGGGTTCTCCCATTTGGAAGATCAATGGCCCGGTTTGATGATGGATGGAGATTATTGAAGTGTTCTTTGGTTTATCTGTGTATATGTGATGTATGGAAGTGATTTGGGATGAATTGGATGAGAAATGGATTCAGAAGGAAAAATCTCAGAATTCTGGAAATCAAGCTCTGTGCGTGTACCCGGTCGACCGGACCCTATCTCGGTAGACCGGGCACACTGAAAAGGCAAAAAAACCAAGTCCCAGTTTTTTCTTCCTAAAACTTTACAGACAGTGTACCCGGTCGACTGGACCTTGTCTCGGTCGACCGGGCACACAGAATTATGTAGAAATAACTGAGACCTTGATTTTTCAGACAGGTCAGGAACCCTGTGTACCCGGTCGACATCACGACCATGATGTTGACCGGATACACAGTGATTCATACAGAACCCCCCAGCTGTTTGGCTCCAAGTCCTAGTCGACCTGGTCGACATCACGGCCATGATGTCGACCTGGGAGGTCAACATCCAGTGTACCCAGTCGACATCCCAAGGTATGATGCCGACCGAGCACACTGTGAACAATGAGTTTCCAGACTTCTGTGTTTTTTAAGTTTGATCAATTGTGGGGTCCATTGACCATCCAAATAGGCTTCCATCAAGTGTGCCAAACACGAATCAATGGCATGGCTCAGCCTTGACTCGTGGGCTCCACTAATTGAGTTTTTGGAATTTGAATCGTCAATGATTCGACCATTAATTGTAGTCCATGATGTCCATAACTTCAGGAGCACCAGATTTACATTCTTTGACATCTGAGACTACCGTTAAGGATCTAATCACATGATGAGGCCTAAACCAAGAGTGGACCATTACCTAGGATTGGACTTGTCTATTTCCATTTGATTCCATGATTTGGAGGATTTCATGCGTTGTTCTTCTCTCCTATCCTTATTGTTGTTATAAACATGTTAATTAATGGAAATTGGAGGACCTATACCTAGGATTACTTAGTGGTGACCCTAAGATGTGTTTGGAGATAAATGACCAGTGTCTATGGCTAGGTGGGCCCTCATACGGCCTAAGGTTGGGTTTGTGAAACCATAGAAAGGAGAGGGTAGGTTTAATGGATTGAATGGCTCATTGAGTATGAGCATGGGATTACTTGTAGAATGGACTTGGCATTGTACCTGTATTGCCTCAGGCCATGGTTGTAGGCCTTGGAGTAGATCCAATGACGTCGGACTTGGACTTGGATATTGGACGGTGTTCCATGATATTGTAACTTAACCTCTTAGAGACTTGGTTAGGACCTTGCTCACGCAAGATAAGCCTAGACAGACACAGACATGTACTTGTTTTCTGGGTCGGTACTAAACATTCACTCAATTGATCTAAGCTCGGCCAGTTAACTGATCATCACTGGTAGGGGCTATATTAGTTACTTAGCGCTATCATGATGAGCTGCGATTAGACAGACGGTGTGATACCGGGTCCGAGTTAATCTGATAAAGGGGTGTGATCGGTGCAATAAAGAGGTCTGATCGGTGTTATATTACATATGTTATTATTAGCAGGGCTGTTATCCCTTGCTTGGTTATTACCCTTTTCCCCACTGCTAATTGTTTACAGTATGGGATGTTTACAGTATGGGAGGGCCGCGGCATAATATCCCGCGGTATATCCAGCTTGTGTGAATGTACCACTTTGCATCTGGTTAGATTAGAATTCTTTACATTCCTGATTCTAAAATACTTATTACTGCTCAATTGCCTAGATTATGTATCTTTGTTACTCTTATGATTACATACATGTCACTATTCTTTTTTGTTGTATACATCCAGTGTTATCTGCATATGGTGCCTGATGAGTGGGAAGTATACCTACGAATCAGGCACTCTTAGACTTAGTATTTTGCTATCTTTTAGTAATTTTGGTGCATTTTTTTTGTTTCTTTTTTGTGTCATTCTGTAGGACAATGCAAACGAGGGGCAAATCTGAATTTTCATGAAAGCAGTGGCATTCTTGTAAATAAATGCAAGTTCAGCATAGGGGCATCCAAACCCAGCGCTGGTGGCAGAATCTTATTGGGCCAGTCTTGCTATTAGGGCAAATTCTAGTCATTCCTAGTAGGATTTTGGATGCTAAAAAAACCTAACTTTGATGGGGAACTATATAGAGAAGACTTAGAGATTTCAAGAGGTAGGTTTTTTTCTCACGTGGATTGGAGATAAGAGTTGGAGACTTGAAGATTCAAGGGGCTTCTCAAGGAGATCAAAACAGAGGATTGGAAAGTCAAGAAATTTCAAGAGAGTCTTCCTTTCTTCTTTGTTTCTCAGTTTTGTAATCTAAGATGATGACTGGTTTGGGTTTTCTAGTTTCTGATTTTATTTTGAACTAATTTCTATATTAAGGCTACAGTGGAACCTTTTGCATTCATGAATTAAATATCTATTATTCTCCAAGTATTGATTCAAATGGAGTTGTCTATCACGTTTTGCATGTAACAAATGATTGTTTGGCCAACAATTTGGGATATCCTATATGGATTCAGAAGATGAAACCTAGGGTTAGATCTGGATGTGATAGCATGCATTCTTAGTTATTTTGTGAATTGAATAACTAGGGTTGTGTATAGAATGGGAATATATCTATATGCTGCATGTAACTTGTTTGGGAATTGGATCTTAATGAGTTTGTTTCCTTTATTTTGCATAGGAATATAGCAAAGTAGTTGAACAAGCATATTTTTTTGTGATTGTTGGAAGAGGATCTAATAAGCACTTGTGAATTCCTCTTAACAACCCCATTGGGTTTAATAATTGGAAATACAGAGAATGGGTTCATGAAATGTAATTGGGGATATTGTAGTCTTAATCGTTCAACTATCTGGTATTCAATCCTTGTGTTAAACTTCAGTTTTAATTTCACTTTAATTTTAATAATACTTGACAATTGGGAGTGTTTAAATAAAATCAAACTGAAAAAAAATTAGTAGTTGAAAATTTACTAGACACAAATCTCTGTGGGTTCGACACTCTATACTTATTCTATATTACTTGTTGATCGCGTATACTTGCGCGTAATTGTCAGTGTTTGAAAACGGACAACAAGTTTTTGGCGCCGTTGCCAGGGATCTTTGTCTAGTAATTGTTTTCAATATTAGTTACAATCAATTTGGTTTTAATTTAAACGATTTTAATTTTCTGTTATCTTTGCTTTTGCAGGCTCTCAACCGAGCAAGTTTAATCAAGCGAGTCTGCCTTAGCAAATTAGTAATCTGTAGTAATCGAAGCCCAAATTAAAGCTATCAGTTACTCCTAAATTTGTGTATGCACACAAGGTCTAAGGGTCAGGAACTACTACCATACGAAGACGAGATCGAAAGGAGGCTCCGGAATTTGAGACGGTTGTGTAGGGAAGCACAAACACAAGGCACCATGGCTGAAGAAGAGCAAAAATCGCTAAGGGATTATGCACTGCCCTTGGTGACAGAAATTCAATCCAGTATACAGAGGCCTGCCATCAATGCTAACAGTTTTAAAATCAAGCCAGGCACCATTCAAATGTTGCATAATTCAGTTCAGTTTGGGGGGCTACCAAACAATGACCCGAATGAGCACCTCATCAGTTTTTTGGAAATCTGTGACACCTTCAAGTGCCATGGGATTTCAGAGGAGGCTATCAGGCTAAGACTTTTCCCTTTCATACTTCGTGACAAGGCGAAAAGTTGGCCACATTCCTTGCCGCCGGGCTCAATTACTACATGGGCAGATTTAGCTCAGAAGTTTTTGGCTAAGCTCTTTCCACCTACTAAGATCGCAAGGATGAGGAATGACATCACCTCATTCGCCCAACATGACTCGGAGACATTGTATGAGGCTTGGGAGAGATTCAAGGACCTACTCCGCAAGTGCCCTGATCACGGAATTCCAGAGTGGCTATAGGTGCAAACATTTTACAACGGACTGTTCAGCTCCACAAGGACAAGCATCGATGCAGTAGCTGGGGGAGCTTTGATGGGAAAGAATTATGATGAAGCCTATGATTTATTGGAGACAATGGCTGCCAATAACCATCAGTGGCCAACAACAAGAATTAATCAACAGAAGGCAGCAGGAATTTTTGAGGTAGATGCAGTTACAGCCTTAACTGCACAAGTGGTTGCGTTGTCTAAGAAGATGGATTCATGGGGACCATGGTCAAGTCAAACGGTGGCAGTTGTGTGTGAACTTTCTGCGGGTAATCATGCCAATGATCATTGTGCAATGAGAACAGAGTCAGTGCAGTACATGGGAAACTATAACAGGCAGCAACCACAGAACAATCAGAACAGTTATAACCCACGGTGGAGGAACCACCCCAATTTCTCTTGGAGCAACAATCAAGCCACAAGGCAAGCTATTCCACCGGGTTTTCAAAATCAATTCACTCATCAGGCAGAAAAGCAGCCAAGCTTAGAGGATGCACTAGCCAGATTCATCACTACAACGGAAAGGAGAATGAGTGATCAAGACAAGTTGTTGAATCAAGTAGATCTGAATGTGAAGAGTCGAGCAGTGTCTATCAAAAACTTGGAGAATCAGATGGGCCAGTTAGCTCATGCCATAAACAACTGCCCTCAAGGGGCGTTACCTAGTGATACCGAAGTTAATCCGAAGAGCAATGGAAAGGAGCACTGTAAAGCCATAACTTTACGAAGTGGGAAAGAGTTGACCGTGCTTGGTGAAGGAAGTGCATATCAGAAATCCTTGGAAAGTGAAGATATTGACAAAGAGAAGATCGAGGTGGAGGAAGTTGAAGTAGACAAGTCGAAAGTTGTGAGATCTGAGGCAAGGACCAATGAAGCAAGCAAGGTACCATTGTGCCTCCAGTACCGTTCCATAGAGACTCCAGAAATCGAAGTTAGACAAACAGTTCTCGAAGTTTCTTGAGGTGTTTAAGAAGCTCCATATTAACATACCATTTGCTGATGCTTTGGAGCAAATGCAGAGCTACGTCAAGTTTATGAAGGATATCTTGTCTAAGAAGAGGAAGTTGGGGGAGTTTGAGACAGTAGCATTGACAGAAGAATGTAGTGCCATCCTGCAGAAAAAACTTCCACCGAAGTTGAAAGATCCAGGTAGCTTCACAATCCCGTGCACGGGTGGAAATCAGTTCTTCGGAAGGGCACTTTGTGACTTGGGGACTAGCATCAATCTGATGCCTCTTTCAGTTTATAATCAGTTGGGGTTAAAGGAGGCCAAACCCACTAATGTCACATTGCAGCTTGCAGATAGATCATTGACATATCCGAGGGGCATTGTAGAAGCCATCTTGGTAAAAGTTGATAAATTCATTTTTCCAGCCGATTTCATAGTACCGGATTTTGAAGAAGATAGAGAGATACCAATCATATTTGGACGTCCATTCTTAGCCACTGGGAGGACTTTGATAAATGTTCAAAGAGGTGAACTGACGATGAGGGTCCAAGATCAGGAAGTCACCTTTAGTGTTTTCAAAGCAATGAAGTTTCCTAAGGAGGCTGAGGATTGTTTCCGGGTGGACCTAGTCGGAGAGGCAGTGGCTGATGTTTTCAATGGGATTTGTTTATCGGATCCACTTGAAGCGGCTCTCGTCAGTTTGGGGGCGGTAGATTTTTCCGAACCCTATGGAGTTTGTGAAGCTGTTGGATGCATCACCCATGTTTCAGAAGTTCAACAAGCAGTACGAGACGTTGGACCAAACCGAAAGTGCTAAAAGGCGTACAAAGACATCATTGGAGGAACCACCAGTTTTAGAACTCAAACCCCTCCTTAACCATTTGAGATACGCCTACTTAAGAGATTCCAACACATTGCCAATCATCATATCTGCTTCACTGGACCACTCCCAAGAAGACAAGCTGCTAAGGGTGTTGCGAGAATACAAAACGGCAATCGGATGGACCATAGCAGACATCAAGGGGATAAGCCCATCCATCTGCATGCACAAGATTTTGCTAGAAGAGGGAGCTAAGCCAATCATTGAACCACAGCAAAGGTTGAACCTGATTATGAAGGAGGTAGTGAAGAAGGAAATAATTAAATGGTTGGACACCGGCATAATCTATCCAATTTCAGATAGTTCTTGGGTTAGTCCAGTGCAATGTGTGCCGAAGAAGGGTGGAATGACTGTGGTTGCAAATGAAAATAATGAGCTCATTCCGACAAGGATGGTAACCGGGTGGCGGGTGTGCTTGGATTACCGCAAGTTGAATAAGGCGACTTGCAAGGATCATTTCCCCCTGCCCTTCATCGACCAAATGTTGGATAGGCTGGCGCGTCATCAATTTTACTGTCTACTTGATGGGTACTCGGGCTATAATCAGATAGCAATAGCCCCGGAAGACCAAGAGAAGACCACATTCACATGCCCATACGGAACCTTCGCGTTCCGTAGAATGTCCTTTGGCCTTTGTAACGCACCAGCTACGTTTCAGAGATGCATGATGGCTATTTTTTGAGACTTGGTTGAACAAAATTTGGAAGTGTTTATGGATGATTTCTCCGTTTTCGGAGACAGTTTCGACCTATATCTAGACAATCTAATTATGGTGTTAAAAAGGTGCGTGGAGACGAACTTGGTACTTAATTGGGAGAAGTGCCATTTTATGGTGCAGGAAGGAATAATTTTAGGCCATAAGGTGTCATCAACCGGTATCGAGGTGGACAAAGCAAAGATTGAAATAATCGAGAACTTACCTCCACCCACAACAATGAAGGGGATACGGAGTTTTCTTGGGCATGCAGGGTTTTACAGACGCTTTATCAAGGATTTCTCAAAGATTACTAAACCATTGTGTAACCTCCTTGAGAAAGATGTCTCGTTCAAGTTTGATCAGGCATGTCTAGATGCCTTTGAAAAATTGAAGAAGAAATTAATATCTACTACAGTAATAGTTGCTCCGAATTGGACTCTGTCGTTTGAGTTAATGTGTGACGCTAGCGATTTTGCGATTGGCGCAGTACTTGGCCAACGTAAAGACAAAGTTTTTCATGCCATCTATTTTGCCAGCAAGACACTCTCGGATGCACAACTGAATTACACCACCACTGAAAAGGAGTTATTCGCTATGGTGTTCGCATTCGATAAGTTTAGAGCTTATCTGATTGGGGCAAAAGTTATAGTCTGTATTGATCACTCGGCAATCAAGTACCTCATTTCGGAAAAAGATGCCAAGCCATGACTGATTCAATGGGTACTGCTATTGCAAGAATTCGATCTTGAGATACGAGACAGAAAGGGTATGGAAAATCGGGTGGCTGATCATCTCTCATGACTCGAAAACTCAGACAATCAAAAAAGAGATGGGTTGGTGATCAATGAGTCGTTTTCGGACGAGCAACTGTTTCTAATCACTAAGGAAGCCCCATGGTACACAGACTACGTCAACTACATTGTGAGCAATGTGTTTCCTCCTGACTTGAGTTCCCAACAAAGGAAGAAGTTCATTTATGGCGTAAAGCAATCTCTTTGGGATAAACCATTTCTGTTTAAGAATTGTGTGGATCAGATATTGAGACGGTGTGTTCCAAGGGAAGAGATGGAAAGCATTTTGAAGCACTGTCACTCATCAGCATATGGGGTGCATTATGCTGGAGATAGAACAGCAGTGAAAGTGCTACAGTCAGGATTCTATTGGCCGACATTATTCAAAGACGCTCATCTTTTCGCGTCCAGGTGCAATCAATGTCAAAGGGTCGGTAACATCTTGAAATGGCATGAGATGCCTTTGAATAGTATCTTAGAAGTTGAAGTTTTTGACGTATGGGGCATTGATTTCATGGGCCCATTCCCATCATCTTTTAACAATCAGTACATTTTGGTGGCAGTAGACTATGTGTCAAAATGGGTTGAAGCAGCTGCACTGTCAACGAACGATGCTAAGGTGGTTTTGAACTTTCTGCGGAGAAATCTATTCACCTGGTTTGGTACTCCAAGAGCAATAATTAGCGACGAAGGAACACATTTTTGTAACAAATACTTTACAGCCCTTCTTGCTAAGTACGGGGTCACACATAAGGTTGCCACGGCGTATCATCCCCAGACTAGCGGCCAAGTCGAGATGTCTAATCGAGAAGTGAAGCAAATACTGGAGAAGGTGGTTAATCCCTCTCGGAAAGATTGGGCGAGAAAGCTGGATGATGCTTGATGGGCATATCGGACGGCGTATAATACTCCAATTGGGATGTCACCGTACAGGATGGTCTATGGTAAAGCATGCCATCTACCGGTGGAGTAAGAGCATAGTGCTTATTGGGCCGTTCGCAAATTGAATTTTGATATGCAAGCATTGGGGGAAAAGCGACTGCTGCAATTAAACGAGATGGACAAATTCCGTCATCAAGCGTATGAGAATGCCAAGCTATATAAGGAAAAGGTGAAAAGATGGCATGATAAGCAGATCCTTAAACGGAAGTTCGAACCAGGTCAGGCGGTTTTGTTATTCAACTCCAGACTGAAACTCTTCCCGGGAAAGCCAAAGTCAAGGTGGTCAAGTCCATTTGTTATCACTTCTATATTCCCACATGGAGCAATCGAGATCGAGGAACCCAACTCAAAACGTACATTCAAGGTCACCATTGAAGCAATATTGGGGTGGCGATGTCGATCGTCATCGTACCTCGATCACCCTCGCCGATCCATGATTCCCAAAAGGGTAGTCGGGCTAACAACTGTAAACCAAGCACTTATTGGAAGGCAACCCAATGTTTCATTCCTTTTTAGGCCATTTCAATTTAGTCAATTCATAGATAATTTGCGTTTTTAGCATTTCTTGTTAATAATGGTCCTTGTCAGTATATTCATCCATGTTTCAATTGTTCTGTCAGGGGTAAACTGATCACTTTAACATTCTGATGATGAAAGCCCTGGCGCTTAGGGTCAGACTCCAAGCTGTGCTCCCCACGTACATTGTCAGTTTCCACTCGGCGTTGGTAGAACCACTGTTTGCCAAGAAGAATCCAACTGCAGCGTCTGTTCTACTCCCATGACCATCTACTTTGCTAATGCATCCGCCTTCAGACTCAGACATTGAGGAGGTCACTCACAACGATGAATCTGATCAGGGAAGTCCTCTATTTTGATTTCTTAATTCTCTCGCATGAGGACATTGCTCGGTCTAAGTTTCGGGGTGGTTTGCATATTTTCATATAGTTGGCATTTCATTAGCAGTGCACATATTCTTTTCCAATATTATCACTTTCATGGCATTTAAGATAACTTGAGCTTGTTTTGATGTATGAATCATTCTATGGGCCAATGATTAAACTGTGGTGAAATAATTAATAACTCCAGTAAAATGGATAAAGAGTGCTAATTTGATTCTTAATTGTTTCTCATGTTTTCTTTTATTTCATAGAAAACCCTTGGTTTGTAATGCACATAGTCAGCGTTCTGATCTGGTTAAGACTGAGGCTAGATTTTATGAATTCGATGCTTAGGAAGGATATCATAAAACCCTCTATAGCTTATTTTGATCAATCGTTTATTATTTTCCAATAAAAAAAAAAAAAAAGAGGTAATAAATAACTGCTTCGATGGCCATCAGATAGTGAAAAAATGAAAAATGTTGAAAATTAAGATGGTTCTGGGCAAAGCTTGACTGGTTTGTCTTTGTGGCCTTAGTTACTCAAACAAGTAAGCCCTTAGGAGTGTATATACACTTAGTGCCCCAAAGCCGACTGGTTTGGGAGTCATTGGTCGAAAGTTTGATACATGGGTAGCTTTGAAAAGCCTAATAAAGATAAACATTGAACAAGTTAAAAAAAATAAAAAAATAACAAAATTAAATTTCTGCAGTGAGAAGGAGCGTAAAACGCACTCGTTGTACAAGAAGAGATAGGAAAGAAGAAATATGAAGAAGATGTGATAAGTAAGTTATAGAGGTGCTTTGTAATTCTTTACATGTTTGATATCTCTCATTGAGTGTTGCACTTCGGGAATTTGGCTGAACTTTAATTCGGGTGATGCATTTAAAACACACACACAAAAAGGGTGGGGGGGGGGGGGGGGTTGAAAATGAAGTGAGATGGGTAATCTGTTAAGTTTTGAATGATGCATGAGTTTGAAATTTTATTTGGGTTATTGATAAGAATCTTTGAGGCCCACTTATGATGATATGTTGATTCGTGCTCGAGTTGTTAGGTTATTATATGTCGAGTTGCATTTATTTTGTTTATTTCTTTTGCTTTGCTTGAGGACAAGCAATTACTCAAGTTTGGGGGTATTTGATGAGTGGTAAGTATACCTATGAATCGGGCACTCTTAGACTTAGTATTTTGCTATCTTTTAGTAATTTTGGTGCATTTTATTTGTTTCTTTTTTGTGTCATTCTGTAGGACAATGCAAACGAGGGGCAAATCTGAATTTTCATGAAAGCAGTGGCATTTTGGTAAATAAATGCAAGTTTAGCATAGGGGCGTCCAAACCCAGCGCTAGGGGGCAGAATCTTATTGGGCCAGTCTTGCTATTGGGGCGAATTCTAGTCATTCCTAGTAGGGTTTTGGATGCTAAAAAAACCTAACTTTGATGGGGAACTATATTGAGAAGACTTAGAGATTTCAAGAGGTAGGTTCTTTTCTCACGTGGATTGGAGATAAGAGTTGGAGACTTGAAGATTCAAGGGGCTTCTCAAGGAGATCAAAACAGAGGATTGGAGAGTTAGGAAATTTCAAGAGAGTCTTCCTTTCTTCTTTGTTTCTCAGTTTTGTAATCTAAGATGATGACTGGTTTGGGTTTTCTAGTTTCTGATTTTATTTTGAACTAATTTCTATATTAAGGCTACAGTGGAACCTTTTGCATTCATGAATTAAATATCTATTATTCTCCAAGTATTGATTCAAATGGAGTTGTCTATCACGTTTTGCATGTAACAGATGATTGTTTGGCCAACAATTTGGGATATCCTATATGGATTCAGAAGATGAAACCTAGGGTTAGATCTGGATGTGATAGCATGCATTCTTAGTTATTTTGTGAATTGAATAACAAGGGTTGTGTGTAGAATGGGAATATATCTATATGCTGCATGTAACTTGTTTGGGAATTGGATCTTAATGAGTTTGTTTCCTTTATTTTGCATAGGAATATAGCAAAGTAGTTGAACAAGCATTTTTTTTTGTGATCGTTGGAAGAGGATCTAATAAGCACTTGTGAATTCCTATTAACAACCCCATTGGGTTTAATAATTGGAAATACAGAGAATGGGTTCATGAAATGTAATTGGGGATATTGTAGTCTTAATCGTTCAACTATCTGGTATTCAATCCTTCTGTTAAACTTCAGTTTTAATTTCACTTTAATTTTAATAATACTTCACAATCGGGAGTGTTTAAATAAAATCAAACTGAAAAAAAATTAATAGTTGAAAATTTACTAGACACAGATCTCTGTGGGGTTCGACAGTCTATACTTATTCTATATTACTCGTTGATAGCATATACTTGCGCGTAATTGTCAGTGTTTGAAAACGGACAACAGTGCCTTGCCAGGTCCTTGGATCTGACCCATCTTTGGTGCTTAGGTCCCGACCATGATCCCGCGGACAACGCGTACTACGAGGCACCTGTAGTTAGTGACTATGGGTGGGGACCGGCTGACCAGGTGGTCGAGCCGGAAGACGGAGCACCTACACAGGGGGATTGAGTGCAGTTTGTTTTGGTTTTGAGAGTTTTATGTAGTGAGTTGGGTAGATAGACGGTTTTGTAAAAACTTGATAACTACACTTTGAGATTTTTATTAGACTTCCACATTGTTATATTTGACTCATTTACATGGTACTATCGCTTCCGCTATCTTTTCTTACGCTTCTGTAATACAACTGTTGATTACATTATTGTTCAAAAAGTTTTAAAAATTTGACCTCACTGCGGACTACGATCTTGGAAGTTCTCGAATTTTCCGAGAAGTAGCACACCAAATTCGAGTACCTTAGCATTATCTTCGGTATTCGGAATTGGGGCGTTACAAAGGGTATCACACCTTTTAGGCATGGAGTGCATCTTTCCAATGATCAGTGTCCTAAGACACCTGAATAAAAGGAACAGATGATGGTAGTACCATATGCTTCGGTTGTTGGTAGCCTCATGTATGCTATGCTTTGTAGTAGACCGGATATCTATCATGCAGTGGGCCTAGTCAGCAGATATCAGTCTAACCTAGGTCCTGACCAATGGGCTGCTGTAAATTGAATTATCAAATACTTGAGAAGAACTTGAGATTACATGTTGATTTACGGCAGTGATGAACTGATTCCAGTTGGTTACATGGATTCTGACTTCATGTCAGATAAGGATTCTAGGAAATCAACCTATGGGTATGTGTGCTTAACGGCGAAGCTATCAACAGGAGGAGTATTAAACAGGAATGTACCGCTGATTCCACCTTGGAGGCTGAATATGTAGCAGTTTGTGAAGCAGCTAAGGAAGCAGTTTGGCTAAAAGGATTCCTTATGGGACTTGGAGTGATACCTTTGGTGCAACAGCCGTTCACAGTTTACTCGCGCTCACAGTTTACTGTGACAGCAGCGGGGCAGTCGCCCAATCCAAGGAACCCAAAAGCCATAAAAGCCAAAAGCATGTACAGAGAAAGTATTGATGGACCCGTCTTTTTCTTATTGCCTTCCTCCGTCTTGAGTTCGCCGGGGTGCGGCGGGGCGAAGAGAAAAAAGGAGCAAGCATCAACATTTTTGTACGGGTATGCCAGATTTTCTATTCTACTTGGAATTTGAAATGGTGATCCGGAGATTCACCTTCACAAGTAGAAAGGAAATCAAAAAAAATTTCTAACTTTCCATTGCATGTATATTTAAAGAAATAGACAAGATTTTAGAATGTCGTGAGAGGTGATTTTGTTTAATTTGCCGTGAAAGGCGGTTTTGTGCTGTAGAAGGCGATTTTGCCGTAAAAGGTGATTTACAAATCTTATCAATAGTGAAAGACAAGAATTGTGATTTTTTTTGTCTCTTTAAAAAAATACAAAATATAATAGAAAGGGAAGAAAGAGGGATTTGACTTCTTAAGCGATTGTGGGGACTCGTTCAGATCAACGGTCATGAGTCATGTATGGACTCCGCCGTTGTCCTTCAGATGAGGATGCTTTAGTTCACTTGGCTTGGCTTGGACCCCAGGTTTTTAGAGGACAAAGACCAAGGGAAGGTCCTATATCCAATAAAAAAACGGGTAGATGGGCTGAAAAGCCGCATCTAAGCCATGTTGGATAGAAGAAGAGGGTGAAACTTTGGGGGGGGGGGGGGCGGCCCCCCAAGGGACTTTGATCACCTTGTAGTTCTTGCAGCAAGGTTTCTTCAAGGCAGGAGAGCTTCTTTGTGCAAAGAATTCTTCAGGATAGTTTTCAGACAATTTTTCAGGACCTTTTCCCTTTGGAATAACCGCCTATTTGTAGGCTTTTGGTGGCCATTAGGAGGGTTTTATGGGCATTAATGGTATTAATGCTCTATGATGGGAGGAGTTACAAGATTTAATTTCATAATTTTGTAACTCCTTTTTCTTGGATTTTGATTGGCTGATGGAGAATAATGAGCATTTAATCTCCATGATGATGAGAGTTTCATGGTTAATTACCATGATTAATCTCCATAATGATAGGAGTTACATGGTAAATTGTCATGATTAATTGGACTTGTAACTCCCATTTGCTTGCTTCTGATTGGGCCGTCCAAAATAATGAGTTAATGACCCTAATAAGTTGTCATAAAAAGGTTAATTAACAGCATTAATTGGTCGCTGAGTCGCTTGAAGAGTAGCGGGCCGCGCCACATCTTTTGGAATTCTTCTTGCGATGATCATCAATGGATTCGCACGTTGTTTGATGTCGGATGACGATGCAAATTCAGACATTGGTTGACACGAATGGGCCGGTAACATCTGTCCAGTCGATTTCACGATTGGTCGGGTAGAAAGTGTACTTTCTTGGTCTGCCGGTTGGCGGTATCAGAGTGTCCGATGATGATCGAATGATTTCGATGGCGGATCCGTGATGTTGACGAAGATCGATGGATATCATGCCTCAAAAATTAGATTTTAAGAAAATCACAGGGGCCAAACATCGCGAAACACAGAAAGAATCGTAAAAACGGTCGTTCTGGCGGAAATCCGGCAACCCGGATCCCTATGGTCGCCAGCGACCGTGGGGACGGCGACCATGGGGTTTTTGCCCATTTTTCGGTAGTCGTCCGGTATTTTTCGCTTCTGTTTTCTCCTGTATTTTCTTTGACATTTCTCCTCATTTATTGGCTTGATTCTACTGAAGAAAACCCGTCGAGAAGTCATGCAAATCAAAGCACAAAGTTTCCTATTTTTGGAAAAGCCGAAGACTCCATACCCGATTTTCCGCCAAGAGTTGAAACTAGGTCAAACGACGTCGGAATGACCTGGAATTTGAGGTGAAGCTTCTTGAGCATTATATAAGACCAACCATGGCTTTTATTTGAGTTTTGAAGCCGTTTGGGGTCCCGTCGATGCTTGACTTGATTTCACTGTGCGGAAGATGTCGAGCTTTGATGTATGGTCATCCGATGTCCGAATGACCTGAAATTTGACAAGGAGCCTATTGGAGTCATTTTGAGACGATCCATTAGCTCCAATTTGGGTGCCATGGTCCCGAGGAGCTTCACCGCCGGTAGGCTTGATTTTGTTTCGGAGCGTCAAAACTTGGTCAAACGTTGTCGGAATGACCTGAAATTTGACGTGCAGCCTTTTGGAAGCATGTAGAAGCTACTCATGTGTTTTGTTTGATGAGTGGCGGCATCGGAGGTTCTCGCCGCCGGGAGGCTTGATTTCGCCGTTTGAGAGTTGATGGAGGGTCAAACGGTGCCGGTTTGACTTGAAATTCGATGTGGAACCTTTTGGAGGTATTTTGAGACCATCCATAGGCTCTGATCGAAGATTTGATGTATTTTACATTGTCGCCACCGGGAGCTCCCGCTCAGCTATTGGAGGATTGAAGTTAGGCCAAATGGTGTCGAAATGGCCCGAAACTTCATGTGCACCTCTCTTTTGGCTATTTTGAAGGATCTTGTAGTTTTTGTTTGATTTTGACAAGATCTGATGCTTGAAGCAGCTTTGTCTATTTGTAGTAGGATGCAGCTCCGTGTAGCTTTTGATGTTGAGGCAAAGTGACATTTTTGGTGTCAACATCCATCTCTCTAATGGAGTCTTT
Source organism: Persea americana (assembly GCA_029852735.1). Lineage (NCBI taxonomy): Eukaryota > Viridiplantae > Streptophyta > Magnoliopsida > Laurales > Lauraceae > Persea > Persea americana. Next base: position 28,515,883 of record CM056816.1, on the reverse strand, counting down.
TAAGCCTATAAGGATTGTGTTTTTCATACATGCAACACCCATTTCGAAATGGGTTCTTGTTTTTCAAATTTTGTTGGATTTTGAGGTTTATTTTTGGGGCTTTTTGTAGATTTCAGTTCAGTTCTTGAAAGTGGTCTTGAGGAAGGTTTTGGAGTGACTTTTGGGTCAAAGGCAAGTGATCAACTTAGCTCTTATTGATGCATGCAATGTTTAAATGTTTTAGTTTCAATGGTTTGGCTCTTTTTCCATTTTTGTGTGAGCAAGGTTTTACTTCAAATATGTATTATGGTTTCAAATCTTGTTTAGTTTGAAATACATGTGTCAATGGTTTAATTTCTGATGGTTTCTACTCAATTTAGATGATTTTACCATGGTTAAATGTTTTGGAAATGGATGAAAGATTGAGGAGCATGTTGTGGAATGCATTAATGTTTGGTTATTGAAATGATATAGAAATGGCCTTGGTGAGCATGGAGGCTCAGGGGATGTGCAGGTATTTGACAAAAAAGGGAAGGAAATGGAAAGGAGAAGAGATTAGATGATGAAGGAATGGAAAATCTGACTTGAACCGGGCTGCCGAGCTCAGTCGATCAGCTTGCGGTTATCTATTGGTTAACCGACAGGTACACCTCCGTCGACCGACAGCCAACAGAATCCAGTTCGGTTCCATTTCCAGTAGCCTGTTTTCCAGTAGGGAATTTTCGGTCCGCTGACGGTCATCTGTCGGCTAACTGACAGGTTCACTTCGGTCAGCTGATAGCCGACCGAGCTCTAGTTCGGTTCCATTTCCAGAATGTGATATTGCCTGTCAAAAGACATGGCAGTCAGCCGTCGGTCAACTGACGGCTAGTCGGCAGTCACCTACTCAGCTAGCCGATGGGTGACTAAGACCTGACCGAGTTTTCGAACCCGACCTATTTAATGAGATTTTCTTGGGAACTGAAAATCAGAATATGTTGAGAGACTTATATCTTGGTATTGTGCACTTGAAACTTGAAATACCTAATAACATCGGAGCACCAAGCTATCTTTAAAAGCGGATGTTTGGGCTTCAAGTGCACGATGATCAAACGAAGGGTCTTAACATATACTTGAAGGTCTGTTTTGAAAAATTTAGTCTTGACCTGAAGAATATCATTTTGCACTCGTTTTGACTTACAAGCGTTGGTTTTGCTCGGATATCGTTTTGCACTTGTTTTGACCTACAAGTATCAGTTTTACTTCAAGTATTGATTTGCACGTGTTGTGATCTACAAGTATCAGCTGTTGTTGACACCAAAAATGTCAATTTGCCTCCTCAACATCAAAAGCTACATGAAGCTGCATCCTACTACAAATAGGCAAAGCTGCTTCAAGCATCAGATCTTGTCAAAATCAAACAAAAACTGCAAGATCCTTCAAAATAGCCAAAAGAGAGGTACACATGAAGTTTCGGGCCATTTCGACACCATTTGGCCTAACTTCAATCCTCCAACAGCTGAGCGGGAGCTCCTGGCGGCGATAATGTCAAATACATCAAATCTTCGATCAGAGCCTATGGATGGTCTCAAAATACCTCCAAAAGGTGCCACGTCGAATTTCAAGTCAAACCGACACCGTTTAACCCTCCATCAACTCTCGAACGGCGAAATCAAGCCTCCCGGCGGCGAGAACCTCCGATGCCGCCATTCATCAAACAAAACACATGAGTAGCTTCTACATGCTTCGAAAAGGCTACACGTCAAATTTTAGGTCATTCCGACAACGATTGACCAGGTTTTGACGCTCCAAAGCAAAATCAAGCCTACCGGCGGCGAAGCTCCCTGGGACAATGGCATCCAAATCGGAGCCAATGCATCTTCTCAAAATGACTCCAATAGGCTCCCTATCAAATTTCAGGTCAATCGGACATCAGATGACAGTATATCAAAGCTCAAGATCTTCCGTGTGGTGAAATCAAGTCAAGCATCGACGGGACCCCAAACAGCTTCAAAATTCAAATAAAAGCCTATGGTTGGTCCTATCTAATTCTCAAGAAGCTTCACCTCAAATTTTAGGTCATTCCGACATCGTTTGACCTAGTTTCAACTCTTGGAGGAAAATCGGCTACGGAGTCTTCGGCTTTTCCAAAAATAGGAGACTTTGTGCTCTGATTTGCACATCCTTTTGACAGGTTTTCTTTAGAGGAATTGAGCCAATAAAAGAGGAGAGATGTCAAGAAAAATACAGGAGAAAACAGAAGCGAAAAAGCCCGAGAAACGGCGACCGGAAGGCGACCGGAAAATGGACCAAAGTCCAAGGTCGCCAGCGACCTTGGCCCATGGTCGCCAGCCCCATGGTCGCCGATGACCATGGGTGCATGGTCGCCGGTGACCCTGGAAATCTGGGTCGCCGGATTTCCATCAAAAGTGTCATTTTTCCGTTCTTTTTCGCGTTTCGCGATGGTTAAGCCCTGTGATTTTTTTAAAATCTGATTTTTGAAGCATAATATCCGTCAATCTTCGTCAACATCACGGATCCGCCATCGAAATCATTTAATCATCATCGGACACTCCGAACCCGCCAACCGGCCGACCAAGAAAGCACACTTTTTGCCCGACCGATCGTGAAATCGATTGGACAGATGTCGCCGGCTCATTGATATTAATCAATATCTGAATTTGCATCGTCATCCGACATCAAACAACGTGTGGACCCATCGATGATCATCGTAAGAAAATTTTCAAAAGATGCGGCGCGGCCCGCGACTCTTCAAGCGACTCGGCTACCAATTAATGCTGTTAATTGACCCGTTTATGACAGGTTAATGCGGTCATTAACTTATTATTTTGGACGGCCCAATCAAAAGCAAGCAAATGGGAGTTACAAGTGCAATTAATCATGGCAATTAACCATGTAACTCCTATAATTATGGAGAGTAATCATGGTAGTTAATCAAGAAACTCCCATCATCATGGAGATTAAATGCCCATTATTCTCCATTGGCCAATCAAAATCCAAGGAAAAGGAGTTGCAAAATTATGAAATTAATACTTGTAACTCCTCCCATCATGGAGCATTAATACCATTAATACCCATAAAACCCTCCTAATGGCCACCAAAAGCCTATAAATAGGCAGTCATTCCAAAGGGAAGGGGTCCTAGAAAATCACCTGAAAATTGTCCTGAAGAATTCTCTACACAAAGAAGCTCTCATGCCTTGAAGAAACTTTGCTGTAAGAACTACAAGGTGATTGAAGTCCCTTGGGGGGCCACCCCCCCAAGGTTTCCTCCTCTTCTTCTATCCAACATGGCCTAGATGTGGCTTTTCAGCCTGTCTACTTGGTTTTTTTATTGGATATAGAACCTTCCCTTGGTCTTTGTCCTCTAAAAATCTGGGGTCCAAGCCAAGCCAAGTGAACTAAAGCATCAAGTGTTGTCATCTGAAGGACGATGGCAGAGTCCATACATGACTCGTGACCGTTGATCTGAACGAGTCACCACAATCTCCTGAGAAGTCAGATCCCTCTTTCTTTCTTCTTTATTGTACTTTGTATTTTTTAAATAGACAAAAACATCACAATTCTTGTCTTTCATCATTGATAAGATTTGTAAATCGCCTTTCACGGCAAAATCGCCTTCTACGGCACAAAACCGCCTTTCACGGCAAACTAAACAAAATCGCCTCTCACGGCATTTTAAAATCTTGTCTCTTTTTAAATATACATGCAATGGAAAGTTAGAAAAAAAGTTTGATTTCCTTTCTACTTGTGAAGGTGAATCTCCGGATCACCATTTCAAATTCCAAGTAGAATAGAAAATCTGGCATACCCGTACAAAAAATGTTGATGCTTGCTCTTTTTTTTCTCTTCGCCCCACTGCACCCCGGCAGACCCGGGACGGAGGAAGGCAAGAAAGAAAAGGACGGGTCCATCAAGTTGGCATACCCGGTGGGACACGTTCATTTTAGAACATGATGCTTAGAATCCTTGGCTCCTTCCAAGTTGGTGGCCTATATTGGATCTTGTATCTAAAAAAAAAAAAACATGAGATGGAATTCTTTGGAAACTTCTTTCTTTGAACCTGTTTCCATTCTTTCTTTTCTCAAACAAAAAAAAAAAAGAAAAAGAAGTTTCCAAATTTCTTTCTTTTGGACTCGAATTGGAGAAACTTTGGTTCTTTCATTTTCGTACAATGGCTTGCTGAAACGTTTGAGCCAACGTTCGGATTTGGAGGGGCCATTTTCCTCTCTTTGATGGGTTCATTGAAGATCTTTCAAAAAAAAAGTTTTTTAAAAAAAAAAAACTTTTCAAATTCCTTTCATTGGATTCAAATTGGAGAAACTTTGGTTCTTTCCTTTTCGTACAATGGCTCGCAGAAATGTTTGAGCCAACGTTCGGATTGGGAGGGACCATTTTCCTCTCTTTGATGGGTCCATTGGAGATCTTTCAAAAAAAAGTTTTTTTTTAAAAAAAAAAACTTTTCAAATTCCTTTCATTGGATTCAAATTGGAGAAACTTTGGTTCCTTTCTTTTCGTACAATGGCTCGCAGAAATGTTTGAGCCAACGTTCGGATTGGGAGGGACCATTTCCCTCTCTTTGGTGGGTCCATTGGACATCTTTCAAAAAAAAAATGCATTAAGGTTGCACTAATTGCGTTCTTTGACCAAAGTGGATCTAAGAAAAGCCTTGTCTAGAGTGTAGAGGCAGCTAGACTGTTCGAGGTAAGGGTCCTTCAAACGATTTCATTAAGTAATCCTACCCTTACCTAGGGGCTAATTTATCCACTGAGGTTTCATAGGACCGAATTGGAAGACCTATGTGCATTCTTCAAAAAAAAAAAAAAAAAAAAAAGGAAAAATCTTTTAAAAAAAATCTTTCAAAAAAAAAAACTTCTGTCATTATTTTGTTCAAATTGGAGGAATTTTGGTTCTTTCCTTTTCAAATTTAGGCTAGCAGAAATGTTTAAGCCCATATTCGGATTGGAATACCTTTTTCCCTCTTTTATGAATTCAATCTTGACTTAAAAAAAAAAAAAACTCCCGTCAGTATTGGATTCAAATCTAAGAAATCCTGGTTCTTTCCTTTTTCAGATTTAGGCTCGCAGAAATGTTTGAGCCTGTATTCGGATTGGATTACCATTCGCTCTCTTTTGTGAACCCAATGTTGACATTTCAAAAAAAAAAAATCCCAACTCGTGTCCTTTTTCAAGGATGCGATTTACAACATTTGTGCCTACCAGTGCTAGTACGCCCTTTCAGGTCTACTGTATTCGCGACCGACACATTTGTATCTCTAACCTTATATCATTTTACCTCGAGTGAGCTTCACTTCTCGGTAACTTGAATTAAGGTTTACAATTGCTTCTAGCAGTCACTGGAACGCTCATTTCGAGCGACCATACTTGTGTTCAGAACAATTGTACCATCTATGGCTTTTTGCCTTCTTCATTATGCTTAGAACGGGCCATGCCCCTGAGCGATTTGAAAAGACAAAACCATAGTATAGCCCATTTATGATCACCATATTCTTGTGATTACTAATGGATGTGGTCTTGTTTCAGAAAAGTTTTCCAAAACTAACAATGGCAGCCTCATTGACCATCACCTTCGACGAAAACAAGTACCAAGTCAAGCTTCAAGAGAAGCAAAGCAAGCGCACTTTCAAGCGCCCCGCCAGCTGCCGAAGCGTCACCTCCCTCGGCAACTCCTAAAACACCGGGTCGACCTCCACTCCCCGGACCATCGTCTTCGGGTCACTGGGACCATTCCCACTACCCACTGAAGAGACGACGCCTGCTAAGAAGCAGAAAACCGCCCCTCAACGTGTCGCTGCCCCGACACCAAAGGCGGTCGCTAAGAAACCTGAGGCTCGTGGCAATCCCACGAGGCCTCAACCTACAAAAAACCAAGTCTGTCTTAAGACTTGGTCCCCTCGATCTTCGCCAAAACAAAGGAGGTCCCAAACATCTGCAAAGCCAGCATACCTGGCTCCTCTCAAGGAGAATAGGTTCTATCCTCTCGCTTACATTAAAGGGGAGAAACCTACCCTCCACCGAACTACAAAAACTACTCAGCACGAGCCGGCTTGTTGAAAGAAGCCCAAAATCAAGTCTTGCATCACAAGGCCTCGACAAGAACTTGCCAGGGTCTGCTCTCCTGCAACTCGACCCTTCATCTCAACAGGGGCCGAGCTTGCAAAATTTAAAGCTTCGCTGCGACATGCTAAGGACCGCGTCCAGATCCTGTCCATGCTAGTCTTCAAAGAAGACAAGCTCGGTTGCTGCGCACGGGGGACCACGTCCCTCACTGCCAGAGCACAGCCCAAGCTAACCGAAGCTCAAATTGCTCGTCGCGTACGTCGCCGCGCGGCACATCGACAAAAGAGATTAGAGAAGCAAAGAACTCAGCATTCTGAGCTTCAAATCTCCCAAAACTGGGTCGAAAAAGAAAGACCCGACCAAGTTGCTGCTGTCCACATGGTTGGCAAAACCGAAAGAATGCAAAAATCAGAAACAAAAATACATGTCAGAGGACTGGTGACTCGCAGCGTCTCCCGGACGATAAGGCATCAGGAAGACTCTCCCACCCCCTTCGAGCCAAGGACACCGGAGTGATCATTCCTCGGGCTCTTCATCTAGAAGAATGAGCTCCAGCTCAGTCACTAAGACAGTATCCTCTTTCGACTCACGAAGGATGAATGCCTTGGTCACAAACTCTGAGCAACCTCCACCACATGACGACATGGCTCTATGCATTCAGCAGCTAGAGCAAGGACAGTAGAGAATAGAAGTTCTGATGGAAAACCTCCTCCTCACTCTCCAGCGTCCACCAAACAATGATGAAGTTCCTCCACAAGATGAGGCGAATGGTGGAGAAGATGAGTCACGCGCCCTTACTAAAAGGGACGTTGACAATATCCTCGCCGAAGCAAAAGAAGAGGATACACTGAAGGAGCATGGGATCAAGCCACCGTATCCCTTATGGATGGACTCGGTTCCGTTCCCCCCAAAATTCAAGCAACCTCTTCTCCAAACATACACGGGGAAAGGTTCAGCTAGACGGCACGTCATCCACTTCAAGATCCTGACAGGAACGATTGGGGATCAAGATGCACTCAAGATCCGTCTCTTTACAAGTACCCTAAAAGGTACGGCCTTTGATTGGTACTCCACTCTGCCAGAGGATTCCATTCAAAACTGGACCATGCTAGAGACACGTTTCCTGACCCACTTCAAAGGTGAGGATTATCCTGTTACTATGGCTCAGCTCTGCAGCCTTAAACAGGGTGAGAATGAGTCGACTTATGACTTCATTCACAAGTGGAAAGCAATGGCAAACAAATGCTCAGATGTGCTGCCACAAGCGTCGCTAGTCGACATTTGCCGAAACAACATGAGAGCAAGGATCCACTCCATGATCATCGGCAACAAATCAAAAAACTTGGGAGAACTCCTAGAAGCGTCTATGGAGGCTGAAATGGTGATCAAAGACCTCAACAGTCAGAAGTCATCAAAGAAGGAGCAGACCGCCATTCCAACCTCCAAGCCAAAGAAAAGGGAGGTTCTTAATGTGCAAACCAAGTCAGCCCCTTAGCCGCCAAAGAAAGCTGAAAACAAAGCTACAGGTAAGAGACCTGAACTCTCTGATGCCTTCAAAGAACGGGTAGAGAAGAAATACCCGTTCGATGAAGATGTTGAAGAAATATTTGGGGCTCTCTTGGCAAATGGGTAACTCACCTTGCCTGACCCCAAAAGATCGGGAGATGTTGGCAAAACCAATGACCCCCGATATTGTCCATACCACCAAATGTCTCACATCCTCTCAACCAATGTTTCGTTGTAAGAGAGAAGATCAACGAGATGTGGAAAAACGGAGTCATTACCTTTGACAAAAACTATGGGTCTGCCTCCGTTAACATGGTGTCATATTGACAAACATCCAAATCACCAAAGGAAAAAGTCACTACTTCCTTCAAGGTGATAAAAATAACCCAAAAATCCCAAGAGCTGGTGCCTCACCTAACAGCAGAAGGACAGCCCATATGGGTGCATCCCGATCTCCTGGAAGATGAAAATGGGGAGATCGTCAAAACAAAGCCAACCACTCAACAACGAAGGCAAGCCAAGAGACAACTCCGCAAGCTCAAACAGCAGGAGAAGGCTCAAACTAAGCAAGAGGTCCCTGAAAAAGCAGAAACCTCCTCTACTGCTTCACTGGGGGCAACAGAGGAGTCCTTCCCCAAAGCTCCAAGAGTGAAAAGAAAATTCACTCTCAGTGACTTCATGCCACCACGGCTCAGGGATGAAACTACGCAAGGGGCATCATACTCTTGCATTTCGGCAGTTGGATTCTCCATGAATGGATAAAAGTCCAGTGATACTACCAGTGACACAGATGAATGGGAGGAATCCCTTGAAACCGGAGAATATCTCTCCGATGAAGAATGGATCCTACAATCCCATCTTATGCCAGTAATCTTGTATAACCCCTTCCAGCCACAAGGATCCTGGTCTGATGATGATGATGAAGACCAAGAGGTTGTTCCAGGAAGTGCTGTCAACCCAGCGCAAACAAATGTTCTAGTGGGTCCCAACCAGGTCGAACCACAAGGGGCAGATGAAGAAGAAGATTTGGCTCCTATACCCAATCTTGAAGAATATGCAAGGATCTTGCAGCATCTAGCCATAGAGCAAGAGCAAGATCGCATCAACCCAGCTTTATCAAAATCCAGAACCAGAAGTCCTGGAAAATCTATAAGCATCTCCTCCAGTGAGTCCGGAAAATGAAGAAAGTTGTTGGATTGATGATCCTCTTACATCGGAGGATGAGTCTGATTCCCAACGGTCCATTATGGAGGCAGCTTCTATCGAAATTGCCTGTAATGTGATAGTTCAGGATGATAGTGCCTCTGACGCTCCATCTGCTGAGGCCACGGACTCTCAGAATGCATCCGGTAGCATATCTTCTGGAGCTACATATTCTCGGGTGACTTCCATTGAGATAGCATCTTCTCAGCCTTCGTCCCCTGAAACGGTGACATCAGAATTCAAGTCTCTTCCGACTGATCACCATGAAGAAGCTCTGGCTGATGAAGTCTTTAAAGAAAACCCAATCAATTGGTCCCTGGTACCCAACCTCATTGGAGATGTCTGGATCGATGAAATACTGGACAAAGAAGAAGAGTTGTTGAAAGCTGTTCAGGACTTGTTCCCGGAAAATGCACCATGCAACGCAATGACGGCAATGTTGCTGCAGAAGCGTTTTCAGTAAATGGGGAGGATCGGCCCCTTGAGCCCAAAGCGGGTCTTCCAAAAGAAGAGCCACCTCTAGAAGCTTTTGAAGTTGGGAAAGGTACTCGCTCTGCCCGGGATTACCACAAAAACTACAACCAACATTCTTCTTCTTCTTATGTAAATCCTTCGGGAAAACAAGCTGTAAATGCCCCAAGCGGCGGTGATAATGAAAATGCATGCCCCAAAGATGAATTCCCACTCCCCATACCGGAGGTAATGATTGACAACACCTGCAGGTTTGAGCGAATGACTTTCATGGACGGCTTCTCTGTCTACAACCAGATAAAGATGCATCCCGAAGATGAAAGGCATACATCCTTTCGGACCCCATTTGGCGTGTATTGCTACACTGTCATGCCATTTGGTCTGAAAAATGCCGGTGCAGCATATCAAAGGGCTATGATGAAGATATTCCAAGATATGCAGCACAAGACGGTCGAATGTTATGTTGATGACCTCGCCGTCAAAAGCAAAAGAAAAGAAGACCATCTCCAAGATCTTCGAGAAGTCTTCCTCCGGCTTCGCAAACACAAACTGCGAATGAATCCCCTCAAATGTTTCTTCGGTGTCTCATCGGGTAAGTTCCTCGGATTCATAGTTCGGAAAGCTGGAATAGAACTTGACCCCATCAAAGTCAAGGCAATTCTAGAAATGCCATCTCCAAGAACCCTAAGAGAACTAAAAGGGCTTCAAGGAAGATTGGCATACATCCGACGGTTCATTTCCAATCTATCAGGAAAATGCCGTCCATTTTCTCGCTTGATGAAGAAAGGTGTGGACTTTGTTTGGAATGCTGAATGTGAAGCTGCATTTCAAGACATCAAGTCATACCTGACCAAACCTCCAGTGTTAGCTGCTCCCACAACTGGAAAACCATTCATCTTGTACACAAGAGCTCTCGACTATTCTTTGGGCGCTCTACTTGCATAAGAAAATGATGGAGGAAAAGAAGTTGCGCTATACTACCTCAGTCGCATGTTGGTAGGTGCAGAGCATCGCTACTCTCTAGTCGAAAAAGAATGCTTGGCAGTGATGTTCGCCGTAAAAAAGCTACGTCACTATTTGCTGTCAAACGCAGTACACCTGATATCGAGGATCAATCTCCTAAAGGTCCTTGTGACAAAGGATCAATCTCTTCGCCCCGCCGCACCCCGGCGGACCCGGGATGGAGGAAGGAAAGAAAGAAAAAGACGGGTCCATCAAGTTGGCATACCTGGTGGGACTCGTTCATTTGAGAACACGATGCTTAGAATCCTTGGCTCCTTCCTAGTTGGTGGCCTATGTTGGATCTTATATCTAAAAAAAAACATGAGATGGGATTCTTTGGAAGCTTCTTTCTTTGAACTTGTTTCCATTCTTTCTTTTCTCAACCAAAAAAAAAGTTTTTTTTCCCTTGGGTTCAAATTGGAGAAAACTTTAGTTCTTTCCTTTTCGTACAATGGCTCACAGAAATGTTTGAGCCAACGTTCGGATTGGGAGGGGCCATTTCCCTCTCTTTGATGGGTCCATTGGAGATCTTTTTTTGAAAGAAAAAAAAGGTTTTTTTTTTAAAAAAAAAAACTTTTCAAATTCCTTTCTTTTGGATTCAAAGTGGAGAAAACTTTAGTTCTTTCCTTTTCGTACAATGGCTCGCAGAAATGTTTGAGCCAACGTTCGGATTGGGAGGGACCATTTCCCTCTCTTTGATGGGTCCATTGGAGATCTTTCAAAAAAAAGAAAAGTTTAAAAAAAAAAAAAAAAAAAACCTTTTCAAATTCCTTTCTTTTGGATTCAAATTGGAGAAAACTTTGGTTCTTTCCTTTTTCGTACAATGGCTCGCAGAAATGTTTGAGCCAACGATCGAATTGGGATGGACCACTTCCCTCTCTTTGATGGGTCCATTGGAGATCTTTCGGAAAAAAAAAAGGTTTAAAAAGAAAAAAAACTTTTCAAATTCCTTTTCTTTTGGATTCAAATTGGAGAAACTTTGGTTCTTTCCTTTTTCGTACAATGGCTCGCAAAAATGTTTGAGCCAACGTTCCGATTGGGAGGGGCCATTTCCCTCTCTTTGATGGGTCCATTGGAGATCTTTAAAAAAAAATGCATTAAGGTTGCACCAATTGCGTTCTTTGACCAAAGTGGATCTAAGAAAAGCCTTGTCCAGAGTATGGAGGCATCTAGACTGTTCGAGGTAAGGGTCCTTCAAACGGGTTCATTAAGTAATCTTACCCTTACCTGGGGGCTAATCTATCCACTAAGGTTTCATAAGACCGAAATGGAAGACCTATGTGCACTCTTCAAAAAACGAATTCTTAAAAAAAAAATCTTAAAAAAAAATCTTTAAAAAAAAATCTTAAAAAAAAAAACTTCTGTCACTATTGTGTTCAAATTAGAGGAATTTTAGTTATTTCCTTTTTCGGATTTAGGCTCGCAGAAATGTTTGAGCCTGTATTCGGATTGGAATACCATTTGCTCTCTTTTATGAATTCAATCTTGACTTTTCAAAAAAAAAAAAAAAAAACTCCCATCATTATTGGATTCAAATCTGAGAAATCTTGGTTCTTTCCTTTTTCGGATTTAGGCTCGCAGAAATGTTTGAGCCTATATTCGGATTGGAATACCATTTGCTCTCTTTTGTGAATCCAATCTTGACATTTCAAAAAAAAAATCCCATCTCGTGTCCTTTTTCAAGGATACGATTTACAACATTTGTACCTAGCGGTGCTAGTACGCCCTTTCGGGTCTACTGTATTCGCGACCGACACATTTGTATCTCTAACCTTATATCATTTTACCTCGAGTGAGCTTCGCTTCTCGGTAACTTGAATTAAGGTTTACAATTGCTTCTAGCAGTCACTGGAACGCTCATTTCGAGCGACCACACTTCTGTTCAGAACAATTATACCATCTACGGCTTTTTGCCTTCTTCATTATGCTTAGAACGGGCCATGCCCCTGAGCGATTTGAAAAGAGAAAACCATAGTATAGCCCATTTATGATCACCATATTCTTGTGATTACTAATGGATGTGGTCTTGTTTCAGAAAAGTTTTCCAAAACTAACAATGGCAGCTTCGTTGACCATCACCTTCGATGAGAACAAGTACCAAGTCATGCTTCAAGAGAAGCAAAGCAAGTGCACTTTCAAGAGCCCCGCCAACTGCTGAAGCATCACCTCCCTCGGCAACTCTCAAAACACCGGGTCAACCTCCACTCCCCGGACCATCGTCTTCAGATCACTGGGACCATTCCCACTATCCGCAGAAGAGACGGTGTCTGCTAAGAAGCAGAAGACCACCCCTCAACGTGTCACTGCCCCGACACCAAAGGCGGTCGCCAAGAAACCTGAGGCCTGTGGCAATCCCACATAGCCTCAACCTACAAAAAACCAGGTCTGCCCCAAGACTTGGTCCCCGCGATCTTCGCCAAAACAAAGAAGGTCCCAGACATCTGCAAAGCCAGCATACCTAGCTCCTCTCAAGGAGAATAGGTTCTATCCTCTCGCCTACATTAAAGGGGAGAAACTGTCAAACCCCGACCCAGGATTAGCGCGATTAGTGTTAATTAAGTGCGTGTTCAGTGGTAATGTGAGTTTAGTGTACGTGGGATTAGAAATTGGTTCGATTTAGTCTAGAATTAGCTTTGGGGAATTTTGAGAGCGTTTTGTGCATTTTGGTCACACTTAAGGGTGCCTTGAGTGTACGTGTAAGCTTGGGAGGAAATTCCATTTTTCGGATTTTAATCGTGATTTCGATCTCTTTTGAATGGTTTTATTTTATTAATAAACTTTTGTGTTCGTCTTGTTTGTGTTTTAGGCCCAAAAACCCAAGTTTTGGCCCAAAGGGGTAAATCTGTCTTTTCACACCAAATCTGAACTCAAATTTCGAAATCTCAAAACTATGCCAAATTTATACTTTTTGGAAAGTAGATTTTTCGGCGATCATTTTAGTCTTCTTCGTCGTTTTCATCCGGGGCCCACAAATCAGTGTTTTAAACATTGCAAGTTTTGGAGCAATGGGGCCCACAAGAACCCATTTGAATTAAGTCTCTCTTCTCCCTCATTTTTCACTCACGGTTCAAAGCACTCTCCCTGCAACTCTTCAACCCAGCTGAGATTCTTCTTCTTCCCTTCCTTTCTTCTCATTGCATGTCTAAGCTAGAGAGCTTCAAATCAAAAACCAACCATACCATCTTCTTCCTCTCAACTCAAGGAATCCATTGCTACCATTTTCTTGGAGATCCCAGCTGTGTTTCCACTCCATTTCCTTCTCCTCTTCTTGTTTAGCAAGCTATAGGTAATGGATCTCTTTCTCCTCTCCAATGTAGTCTTTTGAGTTCCTTAGGAGCCCATTTTTTCAAGCATGCAACACCCACTTCGAAATGGGTCATTGTCTTCTCTTTTTGATAGATTTTTGAAGTTCTTTTCATGGGTTTTCTTGTAGATTTCGTGGAGTACTTTTGGTAGGAATTGTTTCTGAGATTGTGGGGCTAGGACTTTGGTAAAGGCAAGTGATCAACTTAGATTCATAATGCATGCAATATTGGAATGTGTTAACTTTCATGATTTGATTTCTTTTCCATTCTAATTTGGACAATACATTGTTTCAAGGACTTGATATAGTCTGAAATATTGTTTTAATTGAAATACATATGCTGATGGTTTGTAAATAAGAGTTTCCATTCATTTAATGTTGCTTTCACCTTGTCAAATTGTGTTACAAATGGATGCAAGGATGGAGGAAATGTTGTGAGGTGAATGGGGGTGTGGATGGTTATAATTTGAATGGAAATTGCCCTTGGAGAGCATGGAGGCTCAAGGGATATGCAGGGATTTGCCAAAGGGAAGAAATGGTGAAAGGGGGGTGTGAAATTTGAATCAAACTGAAGCTGCCGCAGACAGGCGGTTAGCAGTCGGCCAGCAGTCGGCTAGCCGACTGTTGACCCACGGCTAACCGACCCTGTGTCGGTTAGAATAACAGTAGCTCATTTTCTGCACAGGGCGTGGTCGGCCCGCAGGCGGTCAGCAGGCGGCTAGCCGACCTGCGCAAGAAATTGGAAAAATAGTATGTTCCTGATCAGTCGGTCAGCAGTCGGTCGGGTGGTCGGTCAGCCGACCAGCAACTGGCGGTTAGCCGCCAGGTAGCCGCGTGGTGACCGAGTGTATATAAGGAGAATTTTGAAGGGGCTTTGATGGGAGAGAAAAACTAGAATATGTTATGGGGTCTTTAGCCTGATGCTGTGCAGTTGAAACATGAAATGTTGTCCAGCTTCGGAAACACCAATTCATTTAAACTCCAACATTTGGGTTTCAACTTCACGAGAATCAAACAAAGAACCTTAGCATATACTTGACATAATTGTTTCGAAATCTTGAATTTTGACACGAAGAATACCGTTTTGTACCTGTTTTGATTTACAAACACGTATTTAACTTTTGATTTGTCTCAAGGACTATATTGGGGACACTTTTCCAGCATTGATGTTATAGCTTTTGCCATTCTTGTTTAGTCTCGTCTAGCATTGTTTTGATAAGTGTTTTTCCCTATTTTCGCTAAGTTTTGTACAAGTATTGGTCAGTTTTATGCATACATGAATATCATAGAGTACCACTGAGCTTGGACTGCCCTCTCAGTCTGATCCACTAGTTAGGGGGTCCTAAAACATAAGGGCAATCTGCAGATTAGTCGTATATTTATACACATCTTTGTTTTGTCCGGTTCCGCGGCCGGTTTTCCGCCCACCTTGTGTGGCTCGGACTTCTGTTTTGTTTCGTCTCGTTTTGTTTTGTTTTGCTTGCTCTTGTCATTACATATGACGGAGAAAGGATGAGCTCAACGTGGATCCGTGAATCATGTTATTTTATTGAAAAGCATATTAGTTTTGAATTGCACCTTAAACATGTTTTGTTCAGAACTCATGCCATGTTTTAAGTGATGATTAACTTCATATTAACTAACTTGTATTGTGTCTAAGCTGTTCACCTGCCAGACCGTCGTGTCTGACCCCTTTGTTTTGGTGTTTAGATGCAGGCGCCGTTGATATTGCGGAGGAGCGCCCGGAGGAGGCTTTTGAGCCACCCCCAGCCCGTGAGTGGCAACCCGACGACGTCCTCTAGACGTCGGGCGGAGTCTTGAGCACGATGCACATAGAGGGGATCATTTTGCTATTTTGGGAATGTATGGCCTTTGTTGGCCTTTTTCACCTTTTTGGGGTTATGTAACTTAACACTTGTTATCTTGAAACTTAAACTGAATCGGGTAAAGCTATGCTTACATTTTCTACTCTGATTACTGTCTTAATGATGACTTAACATATGCAATTCTGAATCATTAGGTTTATGTCATTGAATTGTGATGAGATTACTTGCACGCTTCCGCAAATCATTATTAGTGTGAGATTGTTACATGTTCGTTTTGGGAATCCTCACCGCGGAAACCTGTGGGTTAATCATAGTTGGATGGACAACAACCGTCGCGGGGCCCGGACTTGGGGAAACCTCGGTCCGGGGTCGCGACAGAAACCTACCCTCCACTGAACTACCAAAACAACTCAGCACGAGCCGGCTTGTTCATACAAGCCCAAAGTCAAGTCGTGCATCACAAGGCCTCGACAAGAACCTGCCAAGGCCTGCACTCCTGCAACTCGACCCTTCATCTCAACAGGGGTCGAGCTTCCAAAATTTAAAGCTTCGTTGCGACAGGCCAAGGACCTCGTCCAGATCCTGTCCATGCTAGTCTTCAAGGAAGACAAGCTCGGTTGCTGAAGACTAGCTCGGTTGCTACGCACGAGGGACCACGCCCTTCATTGCCAGAGCACAGCCCGAGCTAACCGAAGCTCAAATTGCTCGTTGCATACTTCGCCGTGCGGCATATCGATAAAAGAGATTAGAGAAGCAAAGAACTCAGCATTCTGAGCTTCAAATCTCCCAAAAATGGGTCGAAAAAGAAAGACCCGACCAAGTTGCTGCTGTCCAGATGGTTGGCAAAACCAAAAGAATGCAGAAATCAGAAACAAAAATACATGTCAAAGGACTGGTGACTCGCAGCGTCTCCCGGACGATAAGGCATCAGGAAGACTCTCCCACCCCTTTCGAGCCAAGGACACCGGAGTGATCATTCCTCGGCCTCATCATCTAGAAGAATGAGCTCCAGCTCAGTCACTAAGACAGTATCCTCTTTCGACTCACGAAGGATGAATGCCTTGGTCACAAACTCTGAGCAACCTCCACCACATGACGACATGGCTCTACGGGACAGTAGAGAATAGAAGTTCTGATGGAAAACCTCCTCCTCACTCTCCAGCGTCCACCAAACAATGATGAAGTTCCTCCACAAGATGAGGCGAACGGTGGAGAAGATGAGTCACGCGCCCTTACTAAAAAGGACGTTGACAATATCCTCGCCAAAGCAAAAGAAGAGGATACACTGAAGGAGCATGGGATCAAGCCACCATATCCCTTATGGATGGACTCGGTTCCGTTCCCCCCAAAATTCAAGCAACCTCTTCTCCAAACATACACGGGGAAAGGTTCAGCTAGACAGCACGTCATCCACATCAAGATCCTGACAGAAACGGTTGGGGATCAAGATGCACTCAAGATCCGTCTCTTTGCAAGTACCCTAAAAGGTACGGCCTTTGATTAGTACTCCACTCTGCCAGAAGACTCCATTCAAAACTGGACCATTCTAGAGATACGCTTCCCGACCCACTTCAAAGGTGAGGATCATCCTGTTACTATGGCTCAACTCTGCAGCCTTAAACAGGAAGAGAATGAGTCGAGATATGACTTCATTCACAAGTGGAAAGCAATGGCATACAAATGCTCAGATGTGCTGCCACAAGCGTCGCTAGTCGACATTTGCCGAAACAACATGAGAGCAAGGATCCGCTCCATGATCATTGGCAACAAATCAAAGAGCTTGGGAGAACTCCTAGAAGCGTCTATGGAGGCTGAAACGGTGATCAAAGACTTCAACAGTCAAAAGTCATCAAAGAAGGAGCCGACCGCCATTCCAACCTCCAAGTCAAAGAAAAAGGAGGTTCTCAATGTGCAAACCAAGACAGCCCCTTAGCCGCCAAAGAAAGCTGAAAACAAAGCTGCAGGTAAGAGACTTGAACTCTCTGATGCCTTCAAAGAACGGGTAGAGAAGAAATACCCGTTCGATGAAGATGTTGAAGAAATATTTGGGGCTCTCTTGGCAAATGGGTAACTCACCTTGTCTGACTCCAAAAGACCGGGAGATGTTGGCAAAACCAATGATCCCCGATATTGCCCATACCACCAAATGGTCTCGCATCCTCTGAACCAATGTTTCGTTGTAAGAGAGAAGATTAACGAGATGTAGAAAAACTGAGTCATCACCTTTGACAAAAACTATGGGTCTGGCTCCATTAACATGGTGTCATATGGACAAACATCCAAATCACCAAAGGAAAAAATCATTACTTCCTTCAAGGTGATAAAAATGACCCAAAAATCCCAAGAGCTGGTGCCTTATCCAACACCAGATGGACAGCTCATATGGGTGCATCCCGATCTCCTGGGAGATGAAAATCGAGCGATCGTCAAAACAAAGCCGACCGCTCAACAGCGAAGGCAAGCCAAGAGACAACTCCACAAGCTCAAACAGCAGGAGAAGGCTCAAACTAAGCAAGAGGTCCCTGAAAAGGCATAAACCTCCTCTACCGCTTCACTGGGGGCAACAGAGGAGTCTCTCCCTAAGGCTTCAAGAGGGGTAAGAAAATTCACCCTCGGTGATTTCATGCCACCACGCATCAGAGATGAGACTACGCAGGGGGCATCATGCTCTTATAACTCGGTAGTTGGATTCTCCATGAATGGATACGAGTCCAGTGACACTGCCAATGACACAGATGAATGGGAGGAATCCCTTGAAACCGGAGAATATCTCTCCGACGAAGAATGGATCCCAGAATCCCATCTTATGCCGGTAATCTGGTATAACCCCTTCCAGCCACAAGGATCCTGGTCTGATGATGATGAAGACCAAGAGGCTGCTCAAAATGTTGTTGACACAGCACAAACAAATGCTCTAGTGGATCCCAATCAGGTTGAACCACAAAGATCAGATGAAGAAGAAGATCTAGCTTCTATGCCAGATCTCGAAGAATATGCAAGGATCTTGCAGCGTCTCGCCATAGAGCAGGAGCAGGATCACATCAACCAGCTTCATCAAAATCCAAAATCGGAAGTCCCGGAGAATCTACAAATATCTCCTCCAGTGACTCCGAAAAATGAAGAAAGTTGTTGGATTGATGATCCTCTTACTGTAGACACCTCATTTGGCCCCTATGATAGCCTTAAATACCTATCATATATAGCGATGCCCCCATTTCACCCATAATTGAATGATTAATGACATAATTCAGATTAATTAACGACGATGAAGATGCTTGCTGATAATTCTAAACTTAGTTTGATGATTTCTAAAAATTCGAGAGAAAAGCCAAGTCGCGTCGAGATCTCGAGTCCAACCCCACTACTTACACAAGTAGCGAACCGTGATACTATTCAAACCTTTTTCCGGACCACTTAAGACATACTTAGGCCAATTCCCACTAAAATTACACTTAACTTGCCTAAGTACGATACGATTAGCATGAATTAGGAGGCTAGAATCATTGATCCAAATATCCCATCCTTTTCCTAATCTCTGATAATTAGGATGTATAGACCATTGGATTCGACGTTTCGAGGCCTTTCCAACAGTATATAGAACTTTGGGATCCAGCGAAGGGATCAAAATCTATGATTTTGAGGCTTGCCACACTTGACCTGATTTATTAGGGGCCCAGCATTGAATAATTATTTTCCTAACATAATCGATGCCCAAAAGCCAAGATTCAATATTTATATCTTTAATTGAACATAGGGAATTGCTTTGTTTTTAAGTCATACACCAAATATCTTGTGATTTCCTAACCTGGGCTATCACAAACTCAGGTCCAACTTAGGCCACGCTGTGAACCTGATTCTTACCTGACTCGGTCTCATTCTAAGCTAGGCCCTGGGCCCACTTTTGCAATCTCTCTAGAGAGAATCACTCGTCTCCAACTCGGTCCATCATAGGCATGGCCCACTTTATTCGATAGATGTGATTATCAAACTTCAATTGGTTTTGTTCTTGAATGCCCTTTATAAGCGATTAGATCAAATGGTCAATTATATCAAAGCAATCCTCTAAAAAAAAAAAAAAAAGAAACTACGATTGTGTGAAGCCAGATCTAAAGGCTTTTCACTAGGAGTAACATTTAAAAATTAAATATATTTTTTCTATTCTCATTGGAGTTGAGGCCAATCACCAAATAGATCAAAATTATTTCACACTTGTTCTTCTAATCATCCATTTCCATGGAATAAATCTAGGGGAGACCCCCCACCAATGGAGGAAGTAAAATTTGGCCAAGATATAATGCAATGGGTCATAATTATTCCTAGGGGCCTAAGTGTTAAAGATTGCGGCCCATCAATAGATTCACAGAGATCAAGATATAATTTCTTCGTGATGGAAAGGGAAAGTTGGGTGAGTCGTCCAAACACTCCTGCATTGAAGTTCTCCATCGTGCAAGGTCACTTGTTTTAGCAAATTTGAATTGAGTAATGGCAATGAGATCACATGAGATAAGAGAGAAAGATGTCCAAGATTATCCACCTAGGAAGAGATCAAACGGAAGGGAGCCATGGTGGGATTTTCATTCCTTCCCATCCAATCGTTACCATGTCATTGGAAGTCTTACCCACTTAATTCCTTGGCTGTCATCATTAGATACCATTTTGAAATTTTGGAATCCATAACAACCAAGAGAGTAACGGCCCGACCCATATTGCATGGCCCATCACCCGGATTAGGATGGAGAGTCCCAGATCTCTGGACTCTCCCCCATCCCCTTAAACCTCGTCTATCCCTCTCTATCCCCGGGGATGCGCAGATCACCCTCTCCATCTGAGGCGCAGATCACCCTCTCCATCTCACGTTCATCTCTCCCAACCCATCTCACGCTCATGTCTCCCCAGCCATCCCTGCGCTAGACCACCATCTCCCCTCCATCACCATCACCCTCTCCATCGCCCCTCTTCCTGCACGCTGCAACATCTCACCATCTCAACCACCATCCTCCATCAACCATCCATCGCCTCCCATCATCTTGCGCAGAACTCCCTCTCAGATTATTATCTTCCGCTCCATCTCATCTCATCGCCCACCTCCACGTCTCTCACGCACAGAACTCCTCCCTGCAGCCCATCTCACAGCCCTCACGCCCAGATCCCAGACGCACGAAGCGGCAGAACTCCTTCTCCCTCTACACGTCTTCTTCTCCATCCCAATCTCCCATCTCACGTATTCCAAAACCCATCGCCCACCATCATCTTCATCCCAAATGCAGATCTCCACCATCTATCATCTTCATCCCATCACCCTCTCCATCTGATGCACAGAACTCCCTTTCAGATCATCTTCTCCGTCTCGCCCAGCACCTCCTGCAACCCATCACTCCATCTCCATCTCTCTCTCCTTCATCGTCCTCCCCAGCCATCCCTGCGCAAGACCACCATCTCCCATCCCATCAGCACTCCCAGAACCCATCGCCCACCTGTGTCTCCATCACAACCCATCTCACAAACCTCCAGCGCAGAACTTCCAGACCCCATCCCTATCTCCATCTGACGCACATCCATCTCTCCCAGAACCTCACGCACGCAGAACCTCCCTCCCGTCTATCTCTCTCTCTGGCCCTTCTTCTCCATCACGCAGACCCATCTCTCACATCTCTCTCCATCTTCGCTCCTCCTCGCATGCCGCAGCCACTCCCAGACGCACCTCCATCTCTCTCACGCTCCTGAACCACCTTCTCTCCACCTCATCGCCCGTCTCTCTCTCTCTCTCTCTCTCTCTCTCTCTCTCTCTCTCTCTCTCTCTCTCTTTCTCTCTACGCCCCTGCAAGCAGCACAGCCAGAACCTCACGCCCGCACCCCTTCGCAGCAGCAGCATCGCCCCGCGTCGCCGACGGCCATTCTCCCCTGCGCGCAGCACCTTCTTCCCCAGCCGCAGCGCCACCTTCTCCCTCTCCCAGCCGCAGCAGCGCCTCACGCAGCCAGGTAGCAAGAAAAAAGACCACCCGAGATTGAAAGAAGCAACTAACTACGAAGGAAACAAGAATACGAAGAGGAAGGAGGCGAGCATCAACTCTTGGAAAACAATGTATCAGTAAAACGGGTTAGATCTTTCTTCGTTACACAGATTAGGTAGTGCTAATGATTTTCTTGTTAGGCATGGCAGTTTCCTATTCATATCATCTTCATCATCAGATCCAGCATCTTCATCCTCACTATTAGAGTCAGTATCGTTAATATCATATAAATCGTAGTTCAGTAAGACTGCGGGATCATACATATCATCGTCGTCCATCTCACGGTCATTGACAACTACCAGCCCTCCTTCACCTTATCATCCCACCTCATCATCAAACACCACAAACCCATTCTCACAAACAACCAGATAGCCCTCCTTCCTAACTGTTCCCATCACCCCTCATACAGCCCACATCAGTTGCACAAACCTGGACCCACTTCATCTACACCGCCCAACAATAAAATTCGATCCTAGCCAACTTATACCCAGCCAGACCCACCTGCTACCGAGCCTACTTAATCAAACCCAGCGATAATCACTGCCGAACCCAGAGTAACAGTCCAATACCCAAGCCCAGCCCACAAACCTAACCACCCTTCTTACCAACACATTGCACTAACCCACCGATTCTACATAGACAAATCAGAGTCCATCTGATTGAACCCCACTATTCAGAACTAAGATCCACCTATAAACCAATACACATCTCCCTCTGGACCTACTTCCTCTGTACTCCCATCAAAACACACAGCCTGAGCCTCACGTTCACTGCAACTGCCTGCACCCACGTCCTCCTTTTGCTGTCCCGGCTTCGCTTTCTCCATTCTGCATTGCATGTAGTTAGCTGATGTTTTTGTTGTGATGAAATTGGTTGTTTGATGAACTTTTGTGCGTTGAATTGCCCTATTATCACACATTAGTTTAGGTTGCATAAAAATCACATAAAAAAACTAAAAAAAAATGAAAAAACTCATAAAATACTTCTTCTCTCATCTTGTCATTTAGTAATTAGAGAAGAGAATAAAAAAAAAAGATTAAAAGAGATCGACAAAATCCCAAAAATAATAGTTATTTGGTAGATGACCCTAGATTACATTAGTAGCGCCTAAGTGGATTAAAACCCGTAAATTAATCAATCTACTAATTAACTAACTTAAAAAAAAAGGCCAAACCCTAAAACCTAATTAATTCATCTGAATTAAACTCTTAATTAACAAAACCATTAATAAACAAGCACCTAATTGAAAAAAAAAACTTGATTTAAGCCTTTATCCCAAACCCTAATTAAAACCATAATTTGAACCTTAATTCAGATCCATAATTCAAACCTCTAATTAAGAGAACCCTCAATTAATAAATCCCTAATTAAAACCCCTAAATTAATAAATCCTTAATTCCAACCCATAATCAAAATCTTTAGACAAGATACCTAACTAAACCCTAATCAACCCCTAATTAAAAACCACCAATTAAATCCTAATTAACTAGTAAACCTAATTAATTAAAACCCTAATTAATAAACCTTAATTAAAACCCCAATCAACAAATCTTAATTAATCAAACCTCTAATTAATATTTTAATTAAAATCGTAATTAATAAATCCCAATCAATTATACCCCAATTAATCAAACCCAATTCGTTAAGACCTTAATTAAAAAAAATCCAATTAATTAAGCCCTAATTAAAAACCCATAATCAAATCCCTAAATTAAAACTCTAATTAAAGCATTAATCAATGTTCTAAATTCAAATCATAATTAGAACTCAAATCCCAACCTTAAGTAAAGTTAAAACCATAATTAAAACATATAATCAACTTGAGCTCAAACCACTAATTAATCGAGCCCCAATTAATAACAACATCTAATCAAATCCTTAATTAACAAAAACCTTAATTAGTAAACCCTAGGTTAATAAACTTAATTGATAAAACCTAATTAATAAACCCTAAATTAATAAATTATCATTAATAAACTAACTCGAATTAATCAGAACATAATCAAAGCACACAATTAGACCTTTCAAGTCCTAACTAAAACAACTCCTGAAATTACTGAAAATCCGGAAAATACCACTACGGTGGCGCTCAAGTCACCCAGAGACATTTAGGCTCTCCCCCTTGGGATCGGAGTTTGAGTTTTATCCTGAAATTCATCCCAAATCGACATCAAAGAATTTTCACAGAACCTTAAAACATCCCTAAATCACTCTTTACCAAACTATAACTTTAAGCAACCCAAACCAACATAAATCACACTTAACAAGTCACTTAGGCGTTGAACCATCAAACTCGGGCTATTCATACCCTAGGATTAGATCGGATTTCCCCGTTAGGTAGCTTAGCGCATTAGGCTTCGCCCCATCACTTTTCCTGTTCCGTTAGGGGACTGGGAGAGCTGATGTGGGCGGTCTAGGACCTTAGGTTAGGGTTAATCCGATGATCAGTAGTAAAGCAATAATCACGTAAATCCAAGTAAAATCCCCTAGTTAGGCCCTTCTAGCCCCCATATTGAAAAGCCATAAAAACTATAAAACCAACAAAATAAACCCAAAAAGATTTTCCTTTTATTTCTTCCTCCACCTCAGGTGCCAGATATTTAATCGAACTTAATGATAAAGGGAATAAAGAATTGATTTCTAAAATTGAATAAATGAGAATAACGAGATGAGATGAGTGATTTCACACACACTTTTAATCAATCACGGCCCATCGGCCACCCTAAAACAAACACTGGCCCATCGGCCACCTCTAATCAATTTTGGCCCATCGGCCACCTTCAATTAATTTTGGCCCATCGGCCTTTTACTTTTATCACTCGTGTATCGCACACGAAAAACACAGAAATCACAAGTCAAAGTCTCATTTGCATCATCATTTTGGTTTGAAAAATCAACCTTTAAACCCTATTTTGCCAAGGGAACAGAAGGGGGTACCCGGGAACGGGGCCGATCCTCTTCTTAAATATTTGGCACCTCCCCCTTTTTATTTTCTTTATTTTAGTTGTTTTGTCTTACTTGGATATACTATGATTATGCTATGTGAGGATTAACCTTTATTCGGACTTTAACTCATGACCCTTAATTGACCCAAAATTAAAGAGACCCAAAGAGACCCAAATTAATGTGACAGGACAACCGTCGTGTGTTGCCGGCAGCACATTAGACGAGAGGAAGAACCCACCTTATTAATTTTCTCCCCATATTTCTTCGACTTTTGTCGAAGAACGGTGTTACGGCCGTACCGTAGCTGGCGATCGTGATCCATCGATTTTGAGGGTAGTCGGAATCCTCATTTTCGATGTAAAATTTAAATAGCATATATATAGATGAATGGAGATTTCCCCAAACCATGCCTCTCTTGGAGAGGAAAATTGGGGGGGTCGAAATTCACATCCGACAGCCTGGCGATCGTGATGGGACCTCTTATGTTTTCCTGTCACTCATTTGGGTCTTTCTGGAGTACTATTCTAGGACACGAACATCCGATCAATGATTGGATGTCCGTGTCCCATTCAGTTTAGGGTCATTACAAGTGTAGTCTGAAAATCATATTAAACCTAAGGTCTGAACATACTGCCCATTGAAGCCCTCCCTAATTATAATATAAGAAAAACCATCATTAAAGCTTTCACCTTCATAACATAATTAAAATTCTAAATAATAATAATAATAATAATAAACCTTTCTCTCCTTTTCCCTCCCTTCTAATTTAAACCATAAAATTCTCATGGTGCTACGTGATGTTGTTTGAGAATTGCTTTGGAAATCTAACATAAGATGGCCTATCAAAATCCACATCGCATGATTGTATCTCAAAGATCATACATGCTCGACTCAACTTACCAATCTTACACGAACCACACGACTCAAGATTTTCAAAACTTAAACAACTCATACACAAAAATAAACCAACACTACCACAACGAAATACAAAACTATCAGTACCTTTCCAATCAAACTGTAACGACTCAAACCTCTCCCCTCAGATCTACGCAACACTTTCACATAAACGAAGACTTAAACTATCAAGCCTCTTACGAACACACAAGACCAAACCATGGCTCAATCCATCGTCCCCATTCATATCAAACCACTTCCCAATCAACTCAACAATATTACACTCAATCAAATGAAAACATAATGCACACAAACTTAAACAATCAAAACATTAATCATGGCATGAATCAAAATTTAAACCTTAATAATCAACGAATCTACATCCAAAACACACAGTATATAACGACAAACCAAATCCTGATCCATCCTGATCAAGTCTACAAATCCAACCAATCCATCCCAACCGATCAAACTCCTTCGCCTAGTCAGACCTACCAATCCATCCCAACCATCCCACCCAATCAAATTCCTTCGCCTAGTCAAACCTACCAATCCATCCCAACCATCCCACCCAATCAAATTCCTTCACCAATCCAAACCATTCAACCTCCCATGACCATCTCACACGATCAAACCCCCTCACCAATCCAAAGCGTCCGATCCAATCAACCTTACCAACCTATCCAACCTTCCATAGTCATGCATCCTTATCCAACCTATCAATCATCCCAATCCACACCATCCAATCGAAGCCATCATCCCACCCAACCCTCACCATTCAACCAAACAACACCACCTGCCATGATCGTTGACCAATTCCAGCCATGCCCAACCATACCATCCGACTCAATCCATCAACCAACCCAATCTCCAACGATCATATATCAACAATCCACTCAGGCTTCGACCGACCAACTTAGTCAAACATCCAATCAAAATCAAGACAAAAACTCACCCACAAATGCGAAAACCCAATACCCATTTTTATCATGCAAAACCAAAGTATCTCGAAAACAGATCCAGGAAAAGTTTGCTAAAATGGTGGACATAAATGAGCTAGAGTTGCCCAACCTCGACTGGTTTAAGAGCATCACTCCGAAGAATGATCCATATGCAAACACAGGGAAACCCCTAGAAGAACAATTGATAGGTGGTGAATACCTAGAATGGGAACTTGGATTAATCTCAGAAACTCTAAGAAGACTTATGATCGAAGAGATCAAGATCCCAACATTATGGAAAGGCTATGAGGTAGAAGAGGGGATACGAATTCTTAGAACGTATTTTGTTCCCTTCCATCAACTCGAAAACGAAGAAATCAAAGACACGCCATATCCCATAATTAATTGCCCACCAGATCATGTTCTCAAGAATTGGACCTATGATCCTTCATATTTGACAACTTTAGCCCCTGAAGTAACCTATTATCCACCATATGACCAAACTTCTAAATCTTCCGACGAGATTTACGACCCCATCTTTAAAGACATGCCTCCTGAGGAATTTTATGATATGCTTAATGAAAATTATGAACAACATGAAACACCTTGGGACGGTAAAGTCCAGATCACCACACATCCAATGAACGAACCAAATCAATCACAAACAACCATCCAATCAAAAATACCAAAACAACAAATGCCACCTCAAACACAAACAAACGAAGATCACCCAACACAACAAATAGAAGGCGTGACAATTCAACCGATGACACACGAGACAATACAACCTTATGATTTACACGAAGAATCTGAATTCACGACAACAATGAAGATACTTGACCATCAAATGGAACGAGTGAATGAATTAATTAAGGATTTTGATGTTATAAGATCTGAAACACACGAACCAATCAGGTTTGAATCAAATGACTTGGAATCAAGAGTGGAAATTCATAGTCTGGTTAAACCATCTTCATTTGAAATAAAATACCAAACCCAAACGAACAAAATCATACAAGATACAAAACGTCAATCCATGACTAATACCACTATGAGACAAAGACCGCAATACAGACAAAAGAACTTAGATCATATGCCATCAGGCAAAACCCAAATCATGATAAAAAAACAAACAAACATTCAAACAAACGATGAACAAAATTTTCCCAGACCAAAACCAACGCATCTTGAACCCATCCCAACACTGATTGAGCCAAGAAAGCTTGACAAAGAGTCTGGATTTGAATTTCTAGATCCGAACATGTTTAACGAATTACAAGAGGACATAGAGAAACTAAAATCTGAGGTTAGAAAGATGCCGGTTAAGTCGAGCATGCCATTAGAACGGATAAAGCCATCCGATCCCATTAACGAGTCTGAAGCACCACTTGAGAATCAACACCAAGAGACTGTTAGACCAACCTTTGAAATTCAACGAGGAAACCCTTACATAGGTCCTACCATCTCATTAGAAAATACCCTAGAGGAGGAACCGCAATCACATGATGTCTTGACTAGTGAGCCTCATAGGTCAAACACTTTTAGAAGATCAAATGATAATGATATAATTAGACCGATCTTAGGGGACGAGCATAACTTCCATAATGAGATAGAGTCTAGTCCTGTATTAGCCCTGATTAAGGCCCATCTAAATGCGAGACTAAGACTTCAGAGTATTCTAAAAGGTTTACCATGTCCGCCCTTGACCAATCCAATAATCATAAGCCGAGATCACATAGAATACTTTGAAAAGAAGCAAATACCTAGAGTTGAATCTCCAAGTCAAGCCTCAACTCCAATCAATTCCCTAGAATGGTATCCTGCCCGCGAAGAAGAAGATCCGAGCACAACGGTAGAAACTATTCCCAAACTAAAAGACCATATAGGGTGTGATCCAATTAGTCTTCATGAAAGGAATGAGACCAGTCCTGAAGATTTAGGAAAGACCTTTAGAGACTTGACCATAGAAGAACATTCTGGTATTGGCCCAAATGTGCCACCTAAGATTCCAATAGCCCCAAAGAGCAATGTAAAAATCCACACGACTAAAGGAAGTCTTAGCCCGCATGACCGTCCAGTAGGGGCACAACCAAAATGTCAAAATTACTCTCTCGCTCAAAGACTCTTACGATGTAAGTCTACTAGGTTACAACGAAAATTTAGAGCACGCCTAGCAAAACATGGACGAACTACATTTAAGGAAGCTAGACGCACTACAACAAAACCTAGAGCCCGAAGAAAGGGAGAAAATCACATGATTGACACAAAAGACAATGGTCGAACAATTAGGAAGACAAAAGACCAAAGATCGTTAAGGAAAAATAGAAATTCATCTTTTACAGATTCCAAATCCACTAATTGTCTAAACTCTTTAAGGCCAAGGCCCAAGTGGCGGAGGTCTAAAACATTTCAACGCTCTCGTTTTCGGCGAGAGCAAACTAAAGATTCCCAATATAGAAGCCTAATCTCAATGCATCAACGAGTGAGAACATATCCACATTATCAAAGAAATCAAGATAATGAGACACACATGAAACCTTTTAACATGAGACCAAGGCGCAAGTGGCGGAGGTCTAAAATATTTCAACGGTCTCATTTCCGGATGAACCAAAATAAAAACTCGTGGGCTAAACAAATTATCCTAACATCTCAACAACAAAGAACATACCAAAGCTATCAAAAAACATGCCATAATAAAATGAAAATGAGATATATTATCGTCAGATCAAGGCCCAAATGGCAGAGGTCGAAAATGTTTCAATGCTCTCGTTTTCGAAGAGAGCAAAATGATAAGACCCAAACCAAGTACCCATTGATAAAAACACGTAGGTCAAAATGTCTTAAACGCACGCGTTTTCGAATAGTCAAAATATTCAAGGTGCGCAACACATCACTAGCACAAACAATGGAAAACCATAATCATGCTAGACAAATCTCCGGCTTCATGCCAATGAAGGGCTGCAAATTCAAGCAAGCCCACATGAATTAGGTATTACTTAGGATTATTACAAAAAAAAAAAAAAAAAAACTATAAAAATCACAAAACCCCAAA
Source organism: Persea americana (assembly GCA_029852735.1). NCBI lineage: Eukaryota > Viridiplantae > Streptophyta > Magnoliopsida > Laurales > Lauraceae > Persea > Persea americana. Next base: position 28,486,669 of record CM056816.1, on the reverse strand, counting down.
AATCCAAAAAAAAAAAAAAATCCAATAAAAAAAATTCATAAACCCAAAAAAAAAAAAAAAAAAAAAAAAAAGCATAAACAATCATAAAAAAAAAAAACAATTGTCTGATCATCATAGAAGGCATAGGTGAACTAGAACAGTGCAAGATGTTTCGTTTGACTGCCATAAGAATCCCGATTGTTGATGATGGATGGATCTTTATAAATTAGTGGGTACGAAAGCTAGCGATTCGTTTGACTGCAATAGAAGCATTCATATTAACAACAACAATAGTTGAGGCATATGTCAACATCAAAGCTATTCGATAGTCAAATTCATTAAAAAATAAAAACATAATAGCTTGACTTGGCATCCCCAAGGTGTTCATAACAGACAATGGTCCACAATTTACATCCCAACAAATAAACGAGTTGTGCACAAAATATAACATAGAACTGCATCATTCAACCCCATACTATCCCCAAGCAAATGGTCAAGCCGAAGCAACCAACAAGACCCTACTAAAGATCATCAAGAAGACTGTGCAAACCACCAAAGGTAGTGATTGGCCAGACCGTTTGGTCGAAGCGTTGTGGGCGTATCGAACCTCAATAAGAACTCCCACCGGAGAAACCCCATACTCTTTGACTTACAGCATGGAAGCAGTCCTCCCCCTTGAAGTCCTTCACCCGTCGCTGCGCATCCAGCTAGATAAAGACATGACAGAGGACCAAAGGAGAGAAGCATTGCTACTTCAGCTGGACCTACTTGACGAAAGGAGAATGAAAGCAGCAGAGCACGCACAGGTGTACCGGAAGCGGATTACCAGAGCCTACGACAAACATGTCAAAGAAAGAAAATTCAAAGTTGGCGATTTCGTGCTGAAACGCATCGCTCCATCTCAGCTTCCGCATCCCCGAGGTAAGTTATAATCCAATTGGGAAGGCCCTTATGTAATTAAAGAGGTATATCACGGAAATGCATATAGACTAGTAAATGCAAAAGGGGAAGAGCTCTCCAATCCATGGAACGCAATGTACCTGAAAAGGTACACAGTATGACCCTTCCCTACTTCTTGCAGAATATGACCCTCCTTACCTCTCGGCGTAGTTGTGGAAATCCCGTAGGAGGACCGAAGAGGTGCACTTTGATCAAACTTGGAACTCGGACACACACTAACACTTAAAAATACACAAATAGGTGAGTCTGCCCGGCACAAATTCGGCACGGTTAAAGCCATTCGATGTGAAGGTTTGAAGGTGAGTTTGCCCATGTCATGAAAGCTTTTCGACCATTTGCAAAAAAAAAAAAAAAAAAAAAAAAAAAAAAGAAAAAGGGAAAAGAGTTTAATTAGAAAGCCCTAAAAAAAAAATATTCGTAACTAGTCTGGGTTCGTAGCCTTTTTAAGCCGAGCCAGTAAGCCCGTAGGGGTATTTGCATACCTAGTGCCCTAAAGCCGTCCGGTTTGGGAGTCATTGGCCTAATGCTCGTTACATGGGTTAATTAGAAAGCTTAAAGGACCTAGACATTGCACAGTTACATGCTAAAAAAAAAAAAAAACGTGATTATTTTGGGTTTGTAGCCTTTTTAACTCGAGCCAGTAAGCCCGCAGGGGTATTTATGTACCTAGTGCCCTAAAGCCGTCTGGTTTGGGAGTCACTGGCCTAAAGCTCGTTACATGGGTTAATTAGAAAGCTTAAAGAACCTAGACATTGCGCAGTTACGTGTTAAAAAAAAAAGAAAAAAAAAAAAAGAAAAAAAAAATTCCTCTTTTAGAATTAGGCCCGCTGGAGTGACATGGGTACTCATCGCATGAACTGAGCAGAAGGTGGTCGGAAGCCACAGCACTAAGGAGGCACGGTGACTTATCACCCCACACACAAACACAACTCACGAACGAGCCCTGAGGACAGTCAAGTGCTTTCTGAAGTTCAACCGAAAAGACTAAGCAGCTACAAGAGGAGGGCTTGTGAGGGCTCGACCTCCAAATGATGGTTAGGGAGTATCACATTATCGCCAAGGTGACAATCACGGAACGAGGGTACTTTCTTGCCCACAGCCAAAATGAACACTAGTCTTATGCTGGGGCATTTTATATATATATATATATATATGTATATATCTATCTATATGTCTTACACGGCTTCCCAATATGGGCCCTCATCGCATACACGATTGCCACGAACACTCACTGGACTACACACACCCTCACCTCATGCCTGCTTTTGTTGCTAACCATTTCCAATTGAATGCAGGAAAGAACACATACACTAAGGTACCAATTCCATCTCTTTGTTTCCCAAAGCTTAAATGCCAAAATGGCCCCCTGACATTTTTACCAAGAACTAAAGATGCCACCTTAGCTAAATTATGCAGGGGGCCTAAAAATATTAAACTAACAAATTTGCTTTGAGACCTTGCAGGGAAACCAACCCCGATTACATTCATAACATCCCACAAGCTGGGGCATTTTTTTTATTATCTACGGGTATTATTTTGCACACAACTCCTCATAACTAGAAAAGGTCAAAATGCTGATGACCAAACTTGGGAAGTATGAATTATGATTATTATGATATATAATGATGAATTTGATTATAGACGTATGCTATGCACACCCTTTATGATATCATGTTTGATTTGAAAAAGCAAATATCTTGAGCTCTTGCCTTAATACTTATTGCTGACGATGTAAATGCCTTAAAAACATAGAATTGCCTAGGTCACAAATGTCACACACTCAGGCACTCCTTGTTCTTTGAGAACCTAATTCTACGTTGCTTATTATGTTTGAAATAATGTGAGACTGTGCCTATTTGATTTTTATTATATCAATCTCACTTTATTTATCCTAAACTACTAATGCTCCCTTTATGAGATCCCCATGCCTAGACACGGATTTCGAGGAACTATAAAGAGATTTCACCAATGTCTCCCTTATTTTTTTAGACCTCGAAAAATCATTGGGTACAAAATTTGTCACTTGTGAGAGAGAGATAATTCATTTAAGTCATCGGTACCCCTCATAAGCATCATTTCATCATCATACACAACCATGGCACTCCTAGGTCAATCGTCACAACCACTATCAAGTCATGAATCACATGTTTGCATCATGGATGTCACATGCACCTATGCACATCATATACATCATCCTACATATACCAAATGCAAAATGAGCCTAAAAATAACATCCCTCCATCATAGGTATGACACTAATGATCAACAACTATTAATCAACATCAATCATAACTACTACACCAACAACAATAGGGCCTCGATCGTCTTTACACAATTCCCAATAGAATAGGGGGCCTCGTAAGAGTATGACTCCGAGAGTATGTACCGGTATGGAAAATCCCTCCAACATTTCATGTAATTCCCTGATGCTGCGAATTCGTTCTTAAATCTTTAAGGGATCCTCCTTAAAATACAATCGACTCATGATAGCCTCATCAATCCAAATGACTGCATCATCGACCGAAATGACCTTATAACGCCCTAGCTGTCATGCGACCCTGTTAATGACATGCCTACTAGCAATTTGTGGTGCGTGGAGCCATATATCCATCTCAAATAAATCACACTCCTCCAGCACCGCAATCAACTCATCACCCAAGCCACCTTGATAAGGACGCCAAGTGACCTACCAAATTAAATTCCATAAAAGAAATCAACTCAATTAGTGAAGAGCTAAAACCAAACTCAAATTAAAAATTAAAACCAAACTTTAAATCAAAACTAAAAGACTTAAAATTAAAAACTAAGCTTAAACTTAAACCTAAAAGAAAAACTCAACCCAATTAAGCAGAGCAGGAGGATGTACACCTCGTGTTTCCCAAGCTTATTGAAGATGAACCGGTGGCTCTACTACACTCCTCGCCCCTCCATGCTGAGACCAATTAGGATTGTCATAGGATGTCTTCCACTCTTCTTTTACTCTGCAAAAAAAAAAAATAACAATCAATAAAATTCATTAACCAACCAATGATAATGAACTTAATTTAAAAACGACTAGACATAACAGAAATGAACCTAACCAAAAGAAAAAACAAAAAAAAAAAAAAAAAAAAAAAAAAAAAAAAAAAAAAAAAAACTCACAAAACGACTAATGACAAAATAAAAGAAAACCCGACTAAAAAGAGAAAAAAAAAAAAAACGATGAATGAACTAGCAGATAAACCAAATAACTAAAACCACATTAAAGAAAAAAAAAAGAAAAAGAAAAACACCAACTCATCAACCTAAAACATAAACAGTAAAACTTAACCAAAGATTAAAAAAAAAAAAAAGACCAAGACCAATTAACTCACAACCAAACCAAAACAAACCATGACAACCTTAAAACCACATAAAGCATAAAAGTCAAAATAATAAACTAAAAAAATTAAATTAAACCTAAATCAACATTTAAAACCAAGCTAATAAAATGAAACCAACAAAAGCTAATAAAACTAAACAAAAACAATTTTAAAACTCAATTAGTCCACCACTAAGCTAAAAGGCAAAGTTAAAATACACCTCACAAACGCAATCAGCAAGAGATAATAATAAAACACACATTTTTAATCCAACTCAACATAACCACACTTAAGTTCGATTTTCAATGGTTTGCATGCATACATCATTTATAGGAAATAAAACTTTGCCACTCCCCCACACATCACACAAAAACACACTATAAAAAATAAAAATAAAAAAAATTTTGAAATGAAACTGTCCCCCTTAAATCCACAAAAACAGTCAAAAACATAAATAAAAAAAAATTTCACCAAAAATTGAATCTAAATTAACTAAAGCACTCAACAAATTCAATCACAACAACTAATTTCATTTATTTCCACAAATTGCACAAAATCCCCTTTCTCCCCAAACTTCACCCAAATCCAGCTAGGTCTTGATTTCCACAATCTTGAGTTGAAACGGACATCCCCCACCATTTTTATGAAGTTCCATCACCTCTATGGCCATCACGGTCAATGGTCGAACCTCATTCCACATCTTAGAACTTAATCTAAAAAAAAAGAGAGAGATGGAAAACTTAGAGGCCTGTGCCATAGAATCTGATCAAGCCCAAACCATGTCCCACTCCTATTAGCTATCTTTGATCAATAACTACCCACCTTACAAGGCTAGGACTAGAACATTTGGGCTGATAATTTTTTTTGGGTAATAATAATGAAAAGTGAAAAGAAAAGAGGAGACCATGTCCAATTTAAAAAATTAAAAAAAAAAAATCTATCAAAAATCACAAACCAATTTAAAACGACACTCAAATAATAATAATAAAAAAGTTTAATGAACTTAAACCTGAACATAAATATGATAAATCCACCAACACACATCCCAAAACAACTAATCTAAAACAAACTAATTAATCAAACCTAAACAATTGACTTAAACAAAAGAAACACTTACTTGGAAGCAAGGAAGAGCTTGAAAGTTATGAAATTCAAAGTCTGAAAGAGTAGGAGTTGTGGGAAATTCGTGGCCTTGATCCACTTATATAGATTAGAGTCTGAACCCCATGAGGATTTTACAAGAACATGAACAGCAGTTTGGGCGACACTCCCTGGGCGCCCAGGTCACATGTTCTCCCTAAAACTCAGGGCTTCTCTTTGACAAGGACTCTAAGTGCTGAACATGCAGTTCCACGTAGGCGCCACACCCCGGACGCCCAGATCACCTATTCTATAAAGGTCAGGCTTTTACTCCAACAAGGACTCTCGGAGCGATAAGCTGAACAAGAATCCTACTTCGACACCAACTCAAAATGCAGTATGGGCACCACCCCTTGGGCGCCCAGGTCACACATTACCCTGAATTCAAGTTCTACTCTGAAACCAACCTAAAATGCAGTCTAGGCACCACTCCTTGGGTGCCCAGATCACATATTATTCTAAATTCGAAATTCTACTTCAAAACCAACTTGAAATGCGACCTACTTCGTTGAAGTCAGAACTCCATTCTAAGACGAACTAGGACTGCATCTTTGGCACCGCTCCTTGGACGTATAGGTGACTTGTCTTCTAAATCTACCATTCTGCTTCGAGACAAACTCTGTCTATGCAATCCGCCTAGGCACCATCCCCTGGGCGCCCAAGTTGTCTGCTTTCGTAATCCTCGACCCAAAGCCCAAATCGACCAGGCACCACCCCTGTGGCGCCTATCCGTCACCTTAGAGAATCGGATGCCTCTTTGAGCCAAATTGTCCTAGAATTCTGAAAAGTTGAGCCCGAACAAGAATTGATGATGATCGATGATAAAAATAATAATGATAATTCTAATATAAAAATATAGAAACAAAAAATAAATAAATAAATAAAATGCAAAAAAAAAAAAAAACATAAAATGCAAAAAAAAAAATACCAAAAAAAAAAAATAACAAAAATGAAAGAAAACAAATAAATAAATAAGAGAGAGAGAAAGGAAGTTAAGAGAGGCACAAAGAAATGGCACACATTGTCAAATCAAACATTGTCCCATCACATAAGATCCCGTCACATGCACATTAGTCCCATCACGTATACATCTAACATTGTGCATTGCATCCCATGTCATCTCCATCAATGAAATTTGAACTGCAGAGCACTAACAATGAGAAATGTAGAATCTTTTAGTTTTTGTTCAATACAGGTCCCCAAAACAAAAATGAAGACACCAAAGGTGAAGGACCTTCAAGTACACTGATGGAGGCATATGACTCAAACTTCGGCAAACAAATGATGAAAGGAAGTGGCAGTGGTCCCCAACATTGGATTTACGGAAAGCTCTGGAGGTAAGTACCCTTGACTGTGATTTTCATGATTTTACTTCATGTCTGGAAATTGAGTCGCCGTAGGCCTCCCTTAAGCGCTTATAATCGGTATGGCAACCATAATATCGTGTTCTCACGAATTGTGCGTTCGCTGACTCAAATCTTGACGTTGGAAGATGGAAACCGTGTAACTTGAAACTCTCCATGATAAGCACCAAAAAGATGATCGAATCTATCCCAGGTTCTCATTTAAGCTTGGGTGAAGACCAAGATCCCTAGAGAGTGATAGCTTTTCCGGTGACCATCTTCCGTTGATTTAGCTTTTTCGATGCATACCTGAGTTTTAAAATCAAACATCTTTTAAAAAAAAATATAAAAAAATGCATCTCATTCTCATATGCACCTCACACTATTGCTTGAACTATGTTTGTAATTGCCTTCAAGATCCCCATTTTTGCTAGTTAGTTTTAACTATGCCTTGAACATTCAACTGTGGATGAAAGTTAAAAGATGCTATATATGACCATTTGAACCAAACTCTATTGCATGAACAAGTGAAATTCTAATAGTGACTTAACCAATCGAAAGATCGACTTCTGATTCAGACCACCGGGGCACAGTTCCCGCCATCATTTTAAATTTCAGCAACCGGGGCACAGTTCCCAACCCGCCACGTGGCAATACCACGGGCACCGAGGCACAGATCTCGGGTTTCCAATCAAATCAGTAGGCACGTAACTTCTTCTTTTTCTTTTTCCCCCTGAATCAGGATCGATCCTAGAAAAGTGAACCTCATCCTTAGAATGAATTTGCAATTGCATACATCCATAGATGGCCACTCCCGCGAGCTCAAAAGCTCCCGTGAGTCATGAGTGGTGTGTCTACTTTCTTTGGAGCACAACTCTCCACGTGTTGCTCTCCAAAGAGGGGCATACTGTAGACACCTCATTTGGCCCCTATGATAGCCTTAAATACCTATCATATATAGCGATGCCCCCATTTCACCCATAATTGAATGATTAATGACATAATTCAGATTAATTAACGACGATGAAGATGCTTGCTGATAATTCTAAACTTAGTTTGATGATTTCTAAAAATTCGAGAGAAAAGCCAAGTCGCGTCGAGATCTCGAGTCCAACCCCACTACTTACACAAGTAGCGAACCGTGATACTATTCAAACCTTTTTCCGGACCACTTAAGACATACTTAGGCCAATTCCCACTAAAATTACACTTAACTTGCCTAAGTACGATACGATTAGCATGAATTAGGAGGCTAGAATCATTGATCCAAATATCCCATCCTTTTCCTAATCTCTGATAATTAGGATGTATAGACCATTGGATTCGACGTTTCGAGGCCTTTCCAACAGTATATAGAACTTTGGGATCCAGCGAAGGGATCAAAATCTATGATTTTGAGGCTTGCCACACTTGACCTGATTTATTAGGGGCCCAGCATTGAATAATTATTTTCCTAACATAATCGATGCCCAAAAGCCAAGATTCAATATTTATATCTTTAATTGAACATAGGGAATTGCTTTGTTTTTAAGTCATACACCAAATATCTTGTGATTTCCTAACCTGGGCTATCACAAACTCAGGTCCAACTTAGGCCACGCTGTGAACCTGATTCTTACCTGACTCGGTCTCATTCTAAGCTAGGCCCTGGGCCCACTTTTGCAATCTCTCTAGAGAGAATCACTCGTCTCCAACTCGGTCCATCATAGGCATGGCCCACTTTATTCGATAGATGTGATTATCAAACTTCAATTGGTTTTGTTCTTGAATGCCCTTTATAAGCGATTAGATCAAATGGTCAATTATATCAAAGCAATCCTCTAAAAAAAAAAAAAAAAGAAACTACGATTGTGTGAAGCCAGATCTAAAGGCTTTTCACTAGGAGTAACATTTAAAAATTAAATATATTTTTTCTATTCTCATTGGAGTTGAGGCCAATCACCAAATAGATCAAAATTATTTCACACTTGTTCTTCTAATCATCCATTTCCATGGAATAAATCTAGGGGAGACCCCCCACCAATGGAGGAAGTAAAATTTGGCCAAGATATAATGCAATGGGTCATAATTATTCCTAGGGGCCTAAGTGTTAAAGATTGCGGCCCATCAATAGATTCACAGAGATCAAGATATAATTTCTTCGTGATGGAAAGGGAAAGTTGGGTGAGTCGTCCAAACACTCCTGCATTGAAGTTCTCCATCGTGCAAGGTCACTTGTTTTAGCAAATTTGAATTGAGTAATGGCAATGAGATCACATGAGATAAGAGAGAAAGATGTCCAAGATTATCCACCTAGGAAGAGATCAAACGGAAGGGAGCCATGGTGGGATTTTCATTCCTTCCCATCCAATCGTTACCATGTCATTGGAAGTCTTACCCACTTAATTCCTTGGCTGTCATCATTAGATACCATTTTGAAATTTTGGAATCCATAACAACCAAGAGAGTAACGGCCCGACCCATATTGCATGGCCCATCACCCGGATTAGGATGGAGAGTCCCAGATCTCTGGACTCTCCCCCATCCCCTTAAACCTCGTCTATCCCTCTCTATCCCCGGGGATGCGCAGATCACCCTCTCCATCTGAGGCGCAGATCACCCTCTCCATCTCACGTTCATCTCTCCCAACCCATCTCACGCTCATGTCTCCCCAGCCATCCCTGCGCTAGACCACCATCTCCCCTCCATCACCATCACCCTCTCCATCGCCCCTCTTCCTGCACGCTGCAACATCTCACCATCTCAACCACCATCCTCCATCAACCATCCATCGCCTCCCATCATCTTGCGCAGAACTCCCTCTCAGATTATTATCTTCCGCTCCATCTCATCTCATCGCCCACCTCCACGTCTCTCACGCACAGAACTCCTCCCTGCAGCCCATCTCACAGCCCTCACGCCCAGATCCCAGACGCACGAAGCGGCAGAACTCCTTCTCCCTCTACACGTCTTCTTCTCCATCCCAATCTCCCATCTCACGTATTCCAAAACCCATCGCCCACCATCATCTTCATCCCAAATGCAGATCTCCACCATCTATCATCTTCATCCCATCACCCTCTCCATCTGATGCACAGAACTCCCTTTCAGATCATCTTCTCCGTCTCGCCCAGCACCTCCTGCAACCCATCACTCCATCTCCATCTCTCTCTCCTTCATCGTCCTCCCCAGCCATCCCTGCGCAAGACCACCATCTCCCATCCCATCAGCACTCCCAGAACCCATCGCCCACCTGTGTCTCCATCACAACCCATCTCACAAACCTCCAGCGCAGAACTTCCAGACCCCATCCCTATCTCCATCTGACGCACATCCATCTCTCCCAGAACCTCACGCACGCAGAACCTCCCTCCCGTCTATCTCTCTCTCTGGCCCTTCTTCTCCATCACGCAGACCCATCTCTCACATCTCTCTCCATCTTCGCTCCTCCTCGCATGCCGCAGCCACTCCCAGACGCACCTCCATCTCTCTCACGCTCCTGAACCACCTTCTCTCCACCTCATCGCCCGTCTCTCTCTCTCTCTCTCTCTCTCTCTCTCTCTCTCTCTCTCTCTCTCTCTCTTTCTCTCTACGCCCCTGCAAGCAGCACAGCCAGAACCTCACGCCCGCACCCCTTCGCAGCAGCAGCATCGCCCCGCGTCGCCGACGGCCATTCTCCCCTGCGCGCAGCACCTTCTTCCCCAGCCGCAGCGCCACCTTCTCCCTCTCCCAGCCGCAGCAGCGCCTCACGCAGCCAGGTAGCAAGAAAAAAGACCACCCGAGATTGAAAGAAGCAACTAACTACGAAGGAAACAAGAATACGAAGAGGAAGGAGGCGAGCATCAACTCTTGGAAAACAATGTATCAGTAAAACGGGTTAGATCTTTCTTCGTTACACAGATTAGGTAGTGCTAATGATTTTCTTGTTAGGCATGGCAGTTTCCTATTCATATCATCTTCATCATCAGATCCAGCATCTTCATCCTCACTATTAGAGTCAGTATCGTTAATATCATATAAATCGTAGTTCAGTAAGACTGCGGGATCATACATATCATCGTCGTCCATCTCACGGTCATTGACAACTACCAGCCCTCCTTCACCTTATCATCCCACCTCATCATCAAACACCACAAACCCATTCTCACAAACAACCAGATAGCCCTCCTTCCTAACTGTTCCCATCACCCCTCATACAGCCCACATCAGTTGCACAAACCTGGACCCACTTCATCTACACCGCCCAACAATAAAATTCGATCCTAGCCAACTTATACCCAGCCAGACCCACCTGCTACCGAGCCTACTTAATCAAACCCAGCGATAATCACTGCCGAACCCAGAGTAACAGTCCAATACCCAAGCCCAGCCCACAAACCTAACCACCCTTCTTACCAACACATTGCACTAACCCACCGATTCTACATAGACAAATCAGAGTCCATCTGATTGAACCCCACTATTCAGAACTAAGATCCACCTATAAACCAATACACATCTCCCTCTGGACCTACTTCCTCTGTACTCCCATCAAAACACACAGCCTGAGCCTCACGTTCACTGCAACTGCCTGCACCCACGTCCTCCTTTTGCTGTCCCGGCTTCGCTTTCTCCATTCTGCATTGCATGTAGTTAGCTGATGTTTTTGTTGTGATGAAATTGGTTGTTTGATGAACTTTTGTGCGTTGAATTGCCCTATTATCACACATTAGTTTAGGTTGCATAAAAATCACATAAAAAAACTAAAAAAAAATGAAAAAACTCATAAAATACTTCTTCTCTCATCTTGTCATTTAGTAATTAGAGAAGAGAATAAAAAAAAAAGATTAAAAGAGATCGACAAAATCCCAAAAATAATAGTTATTTGGTAGATGACCCTAGATTACATTAGTAGCGCCTAAGTGGATTAAAACCCGTAAATTAATCAATCTACTAATTAACTAACTTAAAAAAAAAGGCCAAACCCTAAAACCTAATTAATTCATCTGAATTAAACTCTTAATTAACAAAACCATTAATAAACAAGCACCTAATTGAAAAAAAAAACTTGATTTAAGCCTTTATCCCAAACCCTAATTAAAACCATAATTTGAACCTTAATTCAGATCCATAATTCAAACCTCTAATTAAGAGAACCCTCAATTAATAAATCCCTAATTAAAACCCCTAAATTAATAAATCCTTAATTCCAACCCATAATCAAAATCTTTAGACAAGATACCTAACTAAACCCTAATCAACCCCTAATTAAAAACCACCAATTAAATCCTAATTAACTAGTAAACCTAATTAATTAAAACCCTAATTAATAAACCTTAATTAAAACCCCAATCAACAAATCTTAATTAATCAAACCTCTAATTAATATTTTAATTAAAATCGTAATTAATAAATCCCAATCAATTATACCCCAATTAATCAAACCCAATTCGTTAAGACCTTAATTAAAAAAAATCCAATTAATTAAGCCCTAATTAAAAACCCATAATCAAATCCCTAAATTAAAACTCTAATTAAAGCATTAATCAATGTTCTAAATTCAAATCATAATTAGAACTCAAATCCCAACCTTAAGTAAAGTTAAAACCATAATTAAAACATATAATCAACTTGAGCTCAAACCACTAATTAATCGAGCCCCAATTAATAACAACATCTAATCAAATCCTTAATTAACAAAAACCTTAATTAGTAAACCCTAGGTTAATAAACTTAATTGATAAAACCTAATTAATAAACCCTAAATTAATAAATTATCATTAATAAACTAACTCGAATTAATCAGAACATAATCAAAGCACACAATTAGACCTTTCAAGTCCTAACTAAAACAACTCCTGAAATTACTGAAAATCCGGAAAATACCACTACGGTGGCACTCAAGTCACCCAGAGACATTTAGGCTCTCCCCCTTGGGATCGGAGTTTGAGTTTTATCCTGAAATTCATCCCAAATCGACATCAAAGAATTTTCACAGAACCTTAAAACATCCCTAAATCACTCTTTACCAAACTATAACTTTAAGCAACCCAAACCAACATAAATCACACTTAACAAGTCACTTAGGCGTTGAACCATCAAACTCGGGCTATTCATACCCTAGGATTAGATCGGATTTCCCCGTTAGGTAGCTTAGCGCATTAGGCTTCGCCCCATCACTTTTCCTGTTCCGTTAGGGGACTGGGAGAGCTGATGTGGGCGGTCTAGGACCTTAGGTTAGGGTTAATCCGATGATCAGTAGTAAAGCAATAATCACGTAAATCCAAGTAAAATCCCCTAGTTAGGCCCTTCTAGCCCCCATATTGAAAAGCCATAAAAACTATAAAACCAACAAAATAAACCCAAAAAGATTTTCCTTTTATTTCTTCCTCCACCTCAGGTGCCAGATATTTAATCGAACTTAATGATAAAGGGAATAAAGAATTGATTTCTAAAATTGAATAAATGAGAATAACGAGATGAGATGAGTGATTTCACACACACTTTTAATCAATCACGGCCCATCGGCCACCCTAAAACAAACACTGGCCCATCGGCCACCTCTAATCAATTTTGGCCCATCGGCCACCTTCAATTAATTTTGGCCCATCGGCCTTTTACTTTTATCACTCGTGTATCGCACACGAAAAACACAGAAATCACAAGTCAAAGTCTCATTTGCATCATCATTTTGGTTTGAAAAATCAACCTTTAAACCCTATTTTGCCAAGGGAACAGAAGGGGGTACCCGGGAACGGGGCCGATCCTCTTCTTAAATATTTGGCACCTCCCCCTTTTTATTTTCTTTATTTTAGTTGTTTTGTCTTACTTGGATATACTATGATTATGCTATGTGAGGATTAACCTTTATTCGGACTTTAACTCATGACCCTTAATTGACCCAAAATTAAAGAGACCCAAAGAGACCCAAATTAATGTGACAGGACAACCGTCGTGTGTTGCCGGCAGCACATTAGACGAGAGGAAGAACCCACCTTATTAATTTTCTCCCCATATTTCTTCGACTTTTGTCGAAGAACGGTGTTACGGCCGTACCGTAGCTGGCGATCGTGATCCATCGATTTTGAGGGTAGTCGGAATCCTCATTTTCGATGTAAAATTTAAATAGCATATATATAGATGAATGGAGATTTCCCCAAACCATGCCTCTCTTGGAGAGGAAAATTGGGGGGGTCGAAATTCACATCCGACACTTACATCGGAGGATGAGTCTGATTCCCAAAAGTCCATTGTGGAGGCATCTTCTATCGAAGTTGCCTGCAATGTGATAGTTCATGATGATAGTGCCTCTGAAGCTTCATCTGCTGAGGCCACAGACTCTCAAAATGCATCCGGTAGCATATCTTCTGGAACTACATATTCTCGGGTGACTTCCACTGAGATAGTATCTTCTCAGCCTTCGTCCCCTGAAACGGTGACATCAGAATTCAAGCCTCTTCCGACTAATCACCATGAAGAAGCTCTGGCTGACGAAGTCTTCAAAGAAAACCCGGTCAATTGGTCCCAGGTACCCAACCTCATTGGAGATGTCTGGACCGATGAAATACTGGACAAAGAAGAAAAGTTGTTGGAAGCTGTTTAGGACTCGTTCCCGGAAAATGCTCCATGCAACGCAATAACTGAAGACGGCAATGCTGCTGCAGAGGCGATTTCAGCAAATGGGGAGGGTCGGCCTCTTGAGCCCAAAGGGGGTCTTCCGAAAGAAGAACCACCTCTAGAAGCTTTTAAAGTTTGGAAAGGTACCCGCTCTGGCCGGGATTACTACAAAAAATACAACCAACTTTCTTCTTCTTCTTATGTAAATCCTTCGGGAAAACAAGCTGTAAATGCCCCAAGTGGCAACAATAATGAAAATGTAGGCCCCAAGGAAGCTTTCAAGTATGACTTGATCGAGCACTTCAAACACATACCTGCACGACTGCACATCCTAGACTTATTACGAATGTCACCACAAACTCGTGATAGTCTCATTTCAGAACTGCAAAGGCTGAATCTGGATGTCGACAAACATGCCCCCCAAGTCCTACAAATTGAAATGGACTATAGGGTCAAAAAATCAAAAGCCTCCTCAAAGGGAGAAAAGAAAGAAGTTGGAGGACCTTGCACTGAATGCCTCTCGGTCCAAAAAGCCGCAAGTGCTACCATCGCCTTCAATAAGCAAGACCTCCTGTTAGGTGAGACAAAGCACAACCGACCCTTGTACTTCACAGGGTACATCAAAGAGATGCCGACCAAGCATCTGCACTCAACCTCATCTCTACTTCGACACTCAAAGAGCTAGGTATCCCACCTAGCAAACTAAGTCACACATCTGTGTCCATCTTTGGATACGATGGGAGTGCTCAAAGGCCCATTGGCAAAATCCGGTTCAGGTTACAAATCGGTGATCTTATCTCTGAGGTCACCGTATATGCAATAAAAACCCCTTCATGCTACAACATCCTTCTCGGACGCCCTTGGATACACAAGAACGGTGTTGTCCCTTCAACTCTACATCGGTGCATCAAGTTTGTTGGTAACGACGGCTTGATACATCGAGTGTTTGCAAACAAAAAGCCCTTTAAAGGGAAAGAAGTTCATTTCGCAGACTCTCAGATGTACAAGGACGAGAAAGAGAAGGAGGAGGAGAAAATAGCATCCTTTGCCGGCAATCTCCAAAAAGATAAAGGCAAGGCTCCTCAGCAATCATCGGAAGAAAACAAACCTTCCGGCAAATCCGGAGAGAGCAATCCGTCTCCCTTCGTTGTCTCCTTCAAATCTTCCAAACCCTTGGTAATCACTACTAAGGCAAAAAAGACAAAGCAAAAGACTGGGGGCAAGTTTGCTGTCTCCTTCGTGTCTATCATACAAGACACGGATTCGGATTCAGAGACTGAAGACGATACATCGCCAAGCCAAGCTAATACTCAGGAAGTTCAGCCTGCCCTCACTCCATTGGAGACACCTACTGATGTAGAAGATCCTGCATTTGCTACCTTTATTGTTCCGGCAACATCGGCGGAAGAGAAACCAATCTTCTTCCATAGGTTGGACGCTTTTTCATCAAATTCCTTGCTTGAGCCTTTCCAAAATGAAGGTATGCCTCAACTATCCTTGTATAGTCCAATAGCACAAGCTATCATGAAGAAAATGGGCTATGACGCTCAAAGTCCAATTGGTTTGGGAGGTGGCCGTAGTATCCTTATACCATTGGAACCCACCCGGACCAAAAGTCAACTGGAAGATTGGAAACTCTACCGTCGCATAGACAAGTCTTCATACGAGCTGGGGTATGATCCTGACACTCCGATGAGATAGCTGACACAAAGGCTGCAAAGTCATTTTGCCAACCAAGCCTCAACATCTCGTGTTAATGAAGACATCGATCTTCCTGGATATCTCTTTGAAGAGTTACCCGACAAGGACCCAGGAAGCTCATCAAATTGGTATGATTTCTCTGATGATGAAGAGGAATTGTCCGATGACACAGACACACGATTCTCTGATTCAGAAGAGCCATCGTCTCCAAAAGAAGTGCCTTACTTCGACCCAGTTTCGGCAGGTGATTGGGATCATCTCATAGCAAGTCTTGAGAAGAATACCGAACAAGAAGATTTATGGACAGAAGCGGAGCCATGGTCTTAAAATGCCCTTGGAAATCCAGAAGGTCTTGTTGAGCTGGAAGCCTCCGAAAATATTGTGGAGGAACCACCTTCAAGCCTTCCAACAGAAGATTCTGTTCAAAAGATGGACTTAGGAACACCTAATAACCCACATCCTGTATTCATAAGCAAGAATATAAAGGATGATGAGTTACCCGAGTATGTCTCTTTTCTTCGTGAGTTTGTTGATTGTTTTGCATGGTCTTACGTAGAAATGCCTGGCTTAGACCCAAAAATAGCAGTTCACAAACTCAACTTGCAAGAAAACATCAAGCCTGTAAAACAAGGCCAAAGAAGATTTCGTCCTGATGTGATGGACAAAATTGAATAAGAAGTTCAGAAACTCAAAAAATTGAATGGTTGGCCAACATCGTCCCTATGACAAAGAAAAATGGACAAATCAGAGTCTGTATTGACTATAGAGACCTGAATAATGCTTGCCCCAAAGATGAATTCCCGCTCCCCATACCGGAGGTGATGATTGACAACACCTGCAGGTTTGAACGAATGACTTTCATGGACGGCTTCTCTGGCTACAACCAGATAAAGATGCATCCTGAAGATGAAAGGCATACATCCTTTCGGACCCCATTTGGCGTGTATTGCTACACTGTCATGCCATTTGGTCTGAAAAATGCCGGTGCAGCATATCAAAGGGCTATGATGAAGATATTCCAAGATATGCAGCACAAGACGGTCGAATGTTATGTTGATGACCTTGCCGTCAAAAGCAAAAGAAAAGAAGACCATCTCCAAGATCTTCGAGAAGTCTTCCTCCTGATGGACCCGTCTTTTTCTTTCTCGCCTTCCTCCGTCCTGGGTCCGCCGGGGTGCGGCGGGGCGAAGAAAAAAAAAAGAGCAAACATCAACATTTTTTTTTTGTACGGGTATGCCAGATTTTCTATTCTACTTGGAATTTGAAGTGGTGATCCGGAGATTCACCTTCACAAGTAGAAAAGGAAATCAACTTTTTTCTAACTTTCCATTGCACATATATTTTAAAGAAAGAGACAAGGTTTTAAAATGCCGTGAGAGGCGATTTTGTTTAATTTGTCGTGAAAGGCAGTTTTGTGCCCTAGAAGGCGATTTTGTGCCGTAAAAGGCAGTTTACAAATCTCATCAAAATGTAAAGACAAGAAATGTGATTTTTATGTCTCTTTTTAAAAAATACAATACAATAGAAAAGTAAGAAAAGGAATCTGACTTCTCAAGCGATTGTGGGGACTCGTTCAGATCGACGGTCGCGAGTCATATATGGGCTCCGCCATCGTCCTTCAGATGAGAACACTTGATGCTTTGATTCACTTGGCTTGGCTTGGACCTCAGATTTTTAGAGGATAAAGACCAAGAGAAGGTCTTATATCCAATAAAAAACCAAGTAGACGGGCTGAAAAGCCGCATCTAGGCCATGTTGGATAGAAGAAGAGAGGAGATCTTGGGGGGGTGGCCCCCCAAGGGACTTCGATCACCTTGTAGTGCTTGCAGCAGAGTTTCTTCAAGGCAAGAGAGCTTCTTTTTCTGTAGAGATTTCTAGGACAATTTCTTCAAAATTCTTCAGATGATTTTTTCGGACAATTTTCAGGATCTCTAACAATTTTTTCTGACCCTTTCTCCTTGGAATGACCGCATATTTATAGGCTTTTGGTGGCCATTAGGAAGGTTTTATGAGCATTAATGGTATTAATGCTCCATGATGGGAGGAGTTACAAGATTTAATTCTTTATATTGTAACTCCTTTTTCTTGGATTTTGATTGGCCGATGGAGAATAATGGGCATTTAATCTCCATGATGATGGGAGTTTCATGATTAATTACCATGATTAATCTCCATAATGATAGGAGTTACATGGTTAATTGTCATGATTAATTGGACTTGTAACTCCTATTTCTTGGCTTCTGATTGGGCCGTTCAAAATAATGAGTTAATGACCCTAATAAATTTCCATAAAAGGGTCATTTAACTTCATTAATTGGCTGCCGAGTCGCTTGAAGAGTTGCGGCCGAGCCGCGTCTTTTGGAATTCTTCTTACGATGATCATCGAAGGATCCGTACGTTGCTTGATATCGGATGACGATGAAAATTCAGACATTGGTTGCCACCAATGGGCCGGCAACATCTGTCCAGTCAATTTCTTGATCGGTCGGGCAGAAAGTGTGCTTTCTTGGTCGGCCGGTTGGTGGTTTCGGAGTGTCCGATGATGATCAAATGATTTTGATGGTGGATCCGTGATGTTGACGAAGATCGACGAATATCATGCCTCAAAAATCAGATTTTAAGAAAATCACAGGGGCCAATCATTGCGAAACGCGAAAAGAATCGGAAAAACGGACATTTCGACGGAAATCCGGCGACCCGGATTTCCAGGGTCGCCGGCTACCATGCACCCATGGTCGCCGACGACCATGGGGCTGGCGACCTTGGGCCATGGTAGCCGGCGACCATGGGCCAAGGTCGCCGGCGACCTTGGACTTTGATCCATTTTTCGGCCGCCTTCCGGTCGCCGTTTCTTGGTCGTTTCTCGGGCTTTTTCGCTTCTGTTTCCTCCTGTATTTTTCTTTGACATTTCTCTTCATTTATTGGCTTGATTCCTCTGAAGAAAACCCATCGAAAGGCTGTGCAAATCAGAGCACAAAGTTTCCTATTTTTTGGAAAAGCCGAAGACTCTTTAGCCGATTTTCCGCCAAGAGTTGAAACTGAGTCAAACGATGTCGGAATGACCTGAAATTTGAGTTGAAGCTTCTTGGGCATTAGATAGGACCAACCATGGGCTTTTATTTGAGTTTTGAAGCCGTTTAGGGTCCCGTCGATGCTTGACTTGATTTCACCGTGCGGAAGATGTCGAGCTTTGATGTACGGTCATCCGATCTCCGATTGACCTGAAATTTGACAGGGAGCCTATTGGAGTCATTTTGAGATGATCCATTAGCTCTGATTCGGGTGCCATAGTCCCGGGGAGCTTCGCCGCCGGTAAGCTTGATTTTGCTTCGGAGCATCAAAACCGGGTCAAACGTTGTCGGAATGACCTGAAATTTGACGTGCAGCCCTTTGAAGCTACTCATGTGTTTTGTTTGATGAGTGGCGACATCAGAG
Organism: Persea americana; assembly: GCA_029852735.1. Taxonomy (NCBI): domain Eukaryota; kingdom Viridiplantae; phylum Streptophyta; class Magnoliopsida; order Laurales; family Lauraceae; genus Persea; species Persea americana. The sequence continues at coordinate 28,467,195 of CM056816.1, read as the reverse complement.
GTTCTCGCCGCCGGAAGGCTTGATTTCGCCGTTCGAGAGTTGATGGAGGGTCAAACGGTGTCGGTTTGACTTGAAATTCGACATGGAGCCTTTTGGAGGTATTTTGAGACCATCCATAGACTCTGATCGAAGATTTGATGTATTTGACATTGTCGCCATCGGGAGCTCCCGCTCAACTATTGGAGGATTGAAGTTAGGCCAGATGGTGTCGAAATGGGCCGACACTTCATGTGTACCCTTCTTTTGGCTACTTTGAAAGATCTTGTAGTTTTTGTCTGGTTCTGTCAAGATCTGATGCTTGAAGCAGCTTTGCCTGTTTGTAGTAGGATGCGGCTCCATATAGCTTTTGATGTTGATGCGGCAAAGTGACATTTTTGGTGTCAACAAATGCCCCCTCGAGGTACAGCGACGAATTGGATAGCCTTTGCAGTTGATGTGCCTCGAAGAAAACTTTGAAGGAGAACTTCTGACTTGACCAAGAGTTTCTGAGCATTTTTCTTGATAGTGTAGCCTTTTGAGTTTCCAAGGGAATTTTATGGCAGTGAGAGACATCACGTACCATCTCAAGGCAAAATTTTGAAAATGACATTTGGGTTGGGTTTTTGGGTTTTGGATTTTCTTTTTGACCTTGTGAACCTAAAGGCTTTGTGTTGCGCATCAGGCGGTCAAGAAGGTTTTTGGTTTTTTACCTTGTGACCTAACAAGCTGTATGTGGCAGGTTAGGGGGTCGGGTTTTGAATTTTGATTTTGGTCTTGTGACCTAACAAGCGGTATGTGGCAAGTTAGGGGACCGGGATTTGGTTTTGGTTTTGGCCTTGTGACCCAACAAGCTGTATGTGGCGAGTTAGGAGACCATGGTTTGGATTTTGGTTACTCTTTGGGACAATTTTGGGTCCGTTGGAGTGGTTTGGGTTTTTGTGGAATGTCAATTTCAAGGTTTTGGCTTAATTTGGTTCATGAGGTGGGATGGTTTGGATTTTTGGAAACTCATGAGGCTTGGATTTTTTGTATGGTCCAATCAACTCAAAGGAGGCATGGAACCATTTTTGTATGCTCTTGGTAAGAGGAATTTTGACTAAAAGCCACTTTTAGTGCCTAGGTGGTCAAACCTGGCTCATGTGGGCTAACCCATGGGACCTTAAGCTTTAAAGATGGCTTAGATCTCATGTGGTGTCATTTTTGTTAAGAATATCTAAGAATATTCTTACTTGGAGAGAATCTCTCAAGTTTCCTTGATTTTGGGAGAGATTTTCTCAAAGTATCTTTCTTTGGGAGAAAGTTTCTCATAATCCCTCTCTTTTTGGAGAGAATTTCTCAAAAATATCTCCTCATTGGGAAAGAATATCCCATAATTCCTTTCTTTTAGGAAGTTTGCTAATTTGTAGCACTTACTTCCTTTCTTTTCTCCTCCTTTCCTCTTTTGGTTTGCTTTCTCCTATAAAAGCAAGGGGATTGGATCTCTTGTTGCTATTGCTCTCTTTTTGCAAGAACCTTCAAGAGTGCTCCAAGATCAAGAATTCTTCTTCTTCAAGGATCTTCAAGCTTTTTCTTCTTCTTCTCCATCAATGGCTGCAAGTAAGTTTCTTCTTTTTCTTAAGAAACCCCATGTAGGAATAGGAAAAGGTTTTCATTTTTTCTTTTCTTTTCTTTTCTTTTTCTTTCTCTTCTTTTTTTTTTCCACGTGCATCTCTTTCTCTTTCTATTTTGTTTTGCACGTCTTTTTTTTTCTTTCTTTCTTTCTTTTTCTTTTTTTCTTTTTCTTGCACGGTTTTCTCTCTTCTTTTTTTTTTACCGTGGCTTTTCTTTTCTTTTCTTTTTCTCATGGTTTCTTTTTTTTTTTTTACCGTGTGTTTTTTTTTTCTTCTTTTTTTTTTCATCTCCTTTTTTTTGTGGCCGTACGGACAAGACCGTACAGTCATGGCCGTACGGCCAAGTGGGCTGTGGGCTTTTTTTTTTTTTTTTGTTTTTGAAAAGAGATTTTCTCTTTTTTTTTTTTTTTTTTTGGGTTCTGAGATGTGCATGCATGACAACTTTCCTTCTATGCATTTATTTTTTTAGAAAATGGAATTTTGGAAGTATGATAGTGCACACCTGGAAATCTTTTCGCAAGTCTTGGGATTTGGAGCTCGCAGCAATGTTGAACCCTTTCTTGGTCTTGCGGGGATTTTCTGAGGAGCTTTGCAAGTTTTGGATTCTGGAGCTCCCAGCAATGTTGAGCCCTTTTCTGATCTTGCGGATATTTGAGAAGCTTTGGCTTGATCTCGCAGCAATGTTTGAGTTCGAGCCTTCTTCGAGAATTTTCCATGATTATGGGCTTGCAGCGATGTTGAGCCCATCTTCAAGCTCCTATTTCTTTCGGGGTGTTTCCCTTTTCTTCGGGATTGCCCCGGAATCATGCCAAAATTTCGCTAGATTTTTTAGCAAAATTCTGTCATTTTGATGATTGATTTTTTTTTCTTTCCATCCTTTGCAGGTAGTTCCTCCAGAACGAACAAGGGTAAGGAGCCGGTCACTGATGCGCCTCGCCGTTCTACCAGATCCTCTAATGCGGCCGTACAGCAGGCCTGGGAGGAGCTTCAGTATGTTGAAAGGAACTTGGAAGAGTGTGACTCGCTCAACCGAGATGAGATGAGGCAACGTTTGATTGCCCTCAAGGATGAGGAGTATTATAAAATTATGGTAAGCAACCGTCCGTGGGTCACGGACGATCAGAGCATTGTGCCCAAGCCTACCTTCTTCTTTGGTGATGCCGTCCCCGACGATTCAACATACCAAAGGAGATGTTTTCAGTTCTCCTTCACAGTTGATGGTGAGAAGAGAACTGTTTCTACCCGGTCGTCCTTCGATCGGACAATCTCGATCATGAGCCTTTCCTCCACATGCTCGAAGAGGGAAGATCCTTCAAGCTGGGTGAAGAGGACAAATGTAATCAAGACCGGGGTTTTTGTTCGCGGCCCTTCTAGTTTTGCAGAGAAGTCGCCTGCCCGTATGGACATTTTGATGCCGGGCAGCGGCTACCAAGGTTCAGACCATTCTTCGGTCGATTTGAGACCGGTGGGCCTTGGCATTTTCAAGGGCGATGGCAGCAATTGGGTGAAGCCTTTTCGACTTCGTGGCCGTTTCAGTGCTGACTCGAGCTGGGAGTCGTGGACTGATCACATCTTGCAGGTTGGCGGTGCCATTCTGAAGGAGGCCGAGATTTTTGATGCGGTTCGCGCTTTTCGGCAAACCGTGGTTTTCTCCGATGAGGCTTTTATGGCCATGCTGGAGTCGTTCCTTCCACAAACCAACACCTTCGTTGTCACGAATGGTGAGATTGGTTTTTCTTTGAAGGAACTGAGTGCCATCACTGGGCTACCTATCCTCGGCAATCTCTATGAGGAGTTTATGCCTATCGACAGCGTCCTTGAGGAGCAGTCTGAGGAGTTCAGGCTTTTGTACTTTCAGCTCGTCGCCTTCTATGATTTTTTGAATGAGAAGGAGGGCTCGAAAGTCCGGTGTAGCAGTTGGAGGAGTGGTGGCTTTTTGTCTTCCAACTTCTTTGACAGCGGGGAGTCTTCTGAGAGTACGACCCAGGAAGCCAGGGCTAAGAACCCGGATTCGAAGAAGATCTCCGTCATGCGAGAGAATTTGAGGGTATTCTTCGTAAGCACAGACGCCATTCATTCTGACATTGCGTTGCGGAGAGATCTCGCTGTTTACCTCACTTATTTGCTGGGTGAGGCTGTTTTTGCTGGAGGAGATGGAACGCACATCAGACCGCATTGCATTTTTCCGGCTTGTCAGATGGCTTTCGGAGAGCGGCTTACTTTGGTGCCTGCTCTTTACTCCTATTTGTGTACCGAACTGCAGGCTGCTGCTTTCCTGGTTCGGCTTGGGCTTCCCATGAATAGGGTATTTTCCGCCCACATTTTCTATTCGTGGTATGTATACCACTGTCCCAGTTTCCACCGATTGGGTGCTGCTCAGGACGATGATCCGTTTATGATTCGGTTGGCTAGAGGGAAGCCTGTTTCCGAATCTCTTTTATCTGCCCGCTTGAGGATCCGACGATTCTGGGACGTCGAGATGGGGAAGTCTTCAGTGAAGCTTTCTCCGGGTTTGAGGAAGAAGGCTTTTGATTTTGGTGTCTCCCGTGATTCGACCAGGGCGGGGTCTGGGAGACACTATTCTTTGACAAATGCAGAGAGGAGTTGGCTTTTTAACATACGTGTCGGCACGATGGTGTACCGCAGGCATCTTTTTGTCGACATCCAGCCGTATGTTCCCTCGCGTTTTGCCATGCAGTTGGGCTTCTCTCAAGGCGTTGTTGGAGCGCCTTCGAGCAAGGTGAAGCGTTTTGGAGGTCTGCAGGACAGGAGAAATGCATGGGCCTTTTATAGCGCGGAAGACACTACTGCCCTGATTTCTTATCCTGAGTTGCCTACTTTTTGGATGGCTGGCTTCACAAAATGGTTTGTGGAGAGCTTTTCAGCGTACCGGGGGCTTTCCAAGAAAGAGCTTGATGTAAAGCAGTCTTCCGGGAAGGGCCTTGGGAAGTCAGACGGCGTCCGCCGAGAAGAAGTTTTGGCTTTTCTTTCTGGAGAAAGGCACAGAACAGGTTTTCTCGAAGAACAGGGCGTCATCAGACTGGGAGCTGCACAAGAGATACCTGGTGAGGTCTTGGAACAGCTTGCCGAGGAGGAGGCTGAGGTTGCTGCTTGGATATAAGCCGAGCGAGCAAAGGCTTCCATGGAGTCTACTGGCAAGAGCAGACCGTCCAGTGAGGACTCTGGCGAGAGGCCCGATTTTGATGGTGGGGAGGGTGCTTCCAGCAGTTCGTGCCGTAGGGGCAAAAGGAGACAGGGACACCGCCGAAGTCAGAGGCGGCACGAAAGTTCTCCTGATCTGGAAATTCCTTCCACCATTGTTGAGGAGGCATCAGGGGATGATGACGAGCCTCCAGAGAAGAGAAGCCGAGGGGAAGAGACCATTGATGATGGTATGCTTTTCCCTTTTCTCTTTCCGTTTCTTTTCTTTCATGAGAGCTTTTGTTTTGATCTACTGCTTTCTTTCTTTTGGCAGAAGATGATGGTTTGATGATGCCCGAGGTTCCGACCGATGAGGCGGTGACGGATCCTATCGTGGCATCTGAGGAAGAACCTAGAGATTTTGAAGTAGATCCAGAATCTCCTCCTGGTATGATTTTTTTTTTTCTTCTTCCCTTTTTTTTTTTCTTTACCGCCACTTGCTGACATATATATTTTTTTTTTTTGCCAGCTGACTTGCCAGAGGATTCCGACGACTTTGAGCCATCCATGGACACAACTTTTGATGATGTTTCAGATGAGCTCATGGAGGCAGAAAGCATTCTACCAGTCGTCGAAGAAGGTACTTTGTAATGATAATCTTGATAATTTTTTGACAAGATCATATTCATACCTTTTCCATTTTTCCTTGGCAGGTTGTGAGGTGACAGAAGAAGTTCCTCTATCTTTTTCAGAACCAGAGCAGGGGGTACCTATGACCGATCCAGGAGTTGGGGCTTCTTCCACCGATTTTGATGAGGGAGAGGCGAGTCCGCCTACTGATATTCCTTCCCCAGCGGACCCGGTTGGAAAGAGCTTCTTGATTACTCTTCCAACGGTGCCTGACATGGGTAGTCGACCAACGGAGCATGGTGAGTCTTCATCTGAGCCATCCCGTCAGTTTGCGAGGAAGGTGTTGAAGAGAGTCATGAGCTCATGGGTCGAGACTCTTTCTTCTGGCCATTTGGAGGCTGGTTTTGGCATGGTGAAGCATGTGCAGGACATTCTTGCCGATAGCGAAGAAGTTGGTCTGGACATTACAGATGCCAAGGCTTTTGTTGATGAAGTCATCGCTCTAGGTAACAAGTGGACTGAGACCAAGAGCTTTCCGAATGATGATTTCTTCAACGAGATGTTTTTGAAGCCTTCCAGCGAGGTCAAATCTGAACTGAATGAGATCTCGCGGACTCGGAAGCAGCTCGTTCGGGAGAGGAACGTCACCGAGTTGGCTATTATTGAGCTGACACAGGACCAGCACCGCCTTGATAGGGAGGTCACCGAAGCCAGACAGCGCCTTGAGCTATTGGAAGAACAAGCCGCTGCCAAGTGGACTGCCACTTTGAAAGCTCGCGATAGAGAGAGGACTCTCATTCGCCAAGTTGAGGAGGTCGAAAGCAATCTCCGGAGAAAGACTCAAGAATATGAACAATGGCAGATTCTCTGGGAAGAGCTTCCTCGTGTTGAGGATGGATCGCAACGGCCTACTGCTTTTTATGGGAAGATTCTGAAAAAACGCGGCCTGGAAGCTTTGGAGGCTAAGGCCAAGTGTTTGCTTGAGGAGTTAAGCCTATGGCTGAAAACCATGTCAGACTAGCCTCCTGATTTGTAACAAACTTTTTCTTCTCTTTTTTTTTTTTGGTACCTCCATGTATAAACATTTTTGGCACTTTTTTTTTGTATCCCCTTATTTCACTTAAATTCACTTTCGATGAAATATAAGCAAAAATTGAATGGGAATGGTTTGTTTGAAAATTTGATCAAAAGGTTGTCATTTTGTGAAAATCTTTTGTCAAATGGTTGTTTTTAGGCTTGAAAGCCAGATTTTGTGGCAAAAAGCCTGGTTTTTTTATGGCTTTAAAGCCGAATTTTGGATGGCGTGAAAGCCAAAATTTTGTTTGGCATGAAAGCTGGTTTTTGGCATGAAAGCCGATTTTTGTGGCGTGAAAGCCAAGTTTTGGTTTTGTGGCATGGAAGCCGGTTTTTGGCGTGAGAGCCGATTTTTGTGGCGTGAAAGCCAAGTTTTTGTTTTGTGGCATGGAAGCCAAAGATTTTGTGGCATGGGAGCCAAATTTTGTTTTGTGGCATGGAAGCCGATTTTTGTTTGTTTGGCGTGAAAGCCAGATTTTGTGGCATAGAAGCCAAGTTTTTTGAAAACCAAGTTTTGTTTTGTTGGCATGGAAGCCAGATTTTTTTGATTTTTGGCATGAAAGCCAGGTTTTTGTTTTGTTGGCATGGAAGCCAGATTTTGGTTTTTAGCATGAAAGCCAGGTTTTTGGCATAAAATCCGGGTTTTGGCGTGAAAGCCGGTTTTTGGTTTTCAAAAATGCAAGTATCGACTAAGAGTCGCCTCCCTGCTGAATGGTATTGCAAGTATCGATGGAATGTCGCTTCCTTGCTCATTCGGTTGCGAGTATCGATGGAATGTTGCTTCCTCGCGGATTTGGGTGCAAGTATCGACTGAATGTCGCCTCCTTGCTTTTTTCTCAAAAATTTGGTTTTGTGGGTATCGATGGAATGTCGCCTCCCCACGATTTTTGAAATTTGAGGTTTTTTCGAACCTTTGTTTTTTTGTTTTGAAATTTGGGTTGTGGATATCAACTGAAACGTTGTGTCTCCACGATTTTTTTGAGATTTTGCAAGTATCGACGAGGTGTCGCTTTCTTGCGATTTTGAGGTTTTGGAAGTATCGAATGGGGTTCGCATCCTTCCGATTTTTGGGTTTTGTGTGAGTATCGACTAAACGTTGCTTCCCCACGGTTTTTTTTTTTTAAAAAACCATTTTTTGTTTAAAGACACGAGGGTCGTAAATTTTGACTAAAAACCATCTTTGGTGGTAAAAGTCAGGGTGGACTAGGGTGGAAATTCCTAAGTCCTGATTTTTGTTTAAAACCATGAATTTTGGGTTCAAGGATTGAAAGTTTTGGTCAAGTTAGGGAAGAGGCTCCGAAACTTGGATTTTGGGTTTGATTTTTTTTTTAACAATGAAACATTGAAAGTAAGCATTGTTTTTTGGCTTTTTAGAAATTTCAACATAGGGATGAAAACTCTAAAAGGGGTGGGTTTGACGAGCAAGTACCTAGGAATAGGCTTTGGCCATGCAGGCATCACTCTGACCTGATGTAGGAAGTCTTCAAAGGGTAGTACCGCTTCAAGAACTTGCCATTGATGGGTAGCATACATCTGTCACCTTCC